>JAKGUB010000326.1:4617500-5950000 GCA_026261675.1 Hippocampus mohnikei
ATTGTTAGCATGAATATTAATTTATAATGTAAAGTTTTTCCAACTTAAATTACTGGATTAGTCCAAAAGAAAATTATTTTCTTTCAAAAATTTTTTTTCTGTTTTCTTTATGTAAACACTTGTCATAGCTCCTAATTAACTGATATTGTAGGAGGACTGGGGCTTTAGCTGTCAATTGTATAATTGAGATAGCAGCCATAAACGTAAGACGTCCATAAAGACATTGTTTCTGTCATTGCGCAGTCTTCTTAATGTCTTACTCAAAGCCACGCGCAGCACTTGCAATGAAGTCCAAAAGGAAACGCAGTAACCACTGGGTGGCGCTGTGACACTCCCCATATCTTTCCCCTCTTCTTTGTTCTTATTCTTTTTCTTCATGGTTTCAGGCTGTGTTTGGCCCCTCTGACTGTTCTGTTATCAGTCCAATCCTACCAAATGCCTCTCTTTGCTGGAGCTGACTGCGCCAGCCATTGAAACATGTAATTATTTTTGTCACAATGCCATATAGTTGGCGTGTGTGTTTGTTTGTGCTATATTAGACATAGACGTAACACACCTCACTTATTTTCAACTCCGTTCCAAATAGTCTGCTTCCATTCAATTTCAGAATGATATGATCTCTGCCAGGTGGCATGATGACTAAGCGGTTAGCACAGTCGCCTCACACTTCTGAATGTTGAAGGTTCCAATCCGTGGTCTGGCCTCTCCGTATGGAGTTTGCATGTTACCCTGTTGTTTGTGCACCGGGTGCTCCCGTTTCCTCCCACATGTCTGAAAAGGATGTTGACTAAAGACTCTAAATTGTTCTCAAGGTGTGAATGTGAATAGCTGTTTGTCTATTTGTTCTCTGTTTTGACTGGTGACCAGTTCACGGTGTACCCACCTTTCACCCAAAGTCAGCTTGGATAGGCTGCAGCTCACCCATGACCTGAATGAAGACATGCAATATATATTAAATGGATGGATGGAAATAGAGTTCATTGGAAAGACAAGAGATAAAAATGAGCTTTCAAATGTACGTCTGCACAGGCGTTACTATTAGACTTGTAATATCAAGGAAAAATACATTTTACAGACTACATTTTTTGGGGTAAGTGGGGCGGGAGGGGGGGGGGGGTTGAGCCTTGCAAACATACACACAAACACTTTCTGGAGTAAACCAATAACATTCAAGTGTTGCCATAGCAGCTTTAATACAGAGCATGTCGCCAATTCACGTTTGTTCTTTAACCAATACCCTGCTGATATAGTTTGGATTGGTTGCATCCAGATGCAGAACCCTTACCATTGTTACATTGTCTTTTATGAATTGTGTTTTGAGATTTGGAAGGAAGGCAAGGGATACAGAGGTGACGGTGTTTGAAACGGAACAGTTTGTTATGTTGACCTTTAATCCAGCACAATGTGCTGCTACACTTGTGCTAACACGATACATAATGTGCCAGATTTTGGACACCCACATGGCAGACTTGTCAACAGGTGATAAGGATGGAAAATAGCAACAAATGTGTGAATATTTCTATTACACTTTTTTTTGTTTGTTATTGTATAACTTGGCAAAACAAGTCTGTTGTTTGTGGTAAACCATTATTATGAGTGGTAAGGATCACTGCACCTGAGCAGAACTACCTGTATACACTATACTGTACATCTACCAACCATGACATTTAGACTGCTTGCACAATTTAATAGCATCCTCTCCAAAACCTGTGTCAAAACGTCCCGCCCAACCCCTATGATGATGTAAGATAATTATACTCCACTTCCAATTAATAGAATTACAACCTTTCTAACAGTAGGCATAGAAATGAGCATTTGTATTTCTGTAATAGCAGAAATATTGATAAACCACTTACATTGGATCGCATTCTATTGTGCTTGAAGTCACAACAATAATTGCTCTGCAGATAAACAAGTCAATTTTATTGTCAAGTGTGCATAAACAAACAATACATACTGCACAGATGAGACATACATACATACATGCACAGAAAGTGTTTCTTTCTTCTGACTTTTATTGGCATTACTCTGATTAGTGTTTGCCGAATGTGTTCAGTGAATCCAATATCTCAGTTTTTGGATGCACTGGAGAAGAGGAATTGTCTCTGATTTCATGCAAATGTAGTGTTGACGCCTCTGTCATCTGACTCGTACTGCCGCAATCTGCCCTGCAAGGCGAGAGAGTGTGACATATGGCGAAGCGAGGCCCCTGTCCTTCCTCCTTGGGGACGACAGCAACCTTGCATCTTTCTTCTCATGTCTTCTCGCATCACAGATCTTCAGACGTTGCATGATCTTCAGGGTTCACTTACGATGAAACTCTTTCCAAGATATTCGCTATTTGCAGGCACTCCCAGGTAACAGCATACCAAGCACAGCGTTGTTGTGCTTGATGTGTTCAATTTCGTGTACGTCCCCCTCCAATGCTATCACTGGTTGCTTTAGCCTTCCCAACCCAATCTATGCCCACCTGCTGTAAATGCCCCATCTGAGATATTTCATGTTTAAATTGGTCTAGAAAATGGGCTCCCATTTTTTAGCATGCTGCGTGGAACACCGACCAGGAGATTGTTTTCCAGTATTTTCCCCTGGCTGATGGATCTGGGCTGAGAGGTGAGAGTGATCAATGAGTGGTTGTAGGCCCTACTGGATACCGAGAGCCAGAAGTGACCTTTGTTTTCCTTCGAGCAGGAAAATCTCTTCAGGCTCTCAGTCATATTACGATACTCTTCTATACCGGATTCTGACTGCTCACTGGATAGTTATAACATGTGACTCCTTCGGGAAGTCTGTCAGAGTTTGCTGAGACATTCGCTTGCAATATGCACTCCTCAGTCTCCATTCAAAATGTATATCTGTATATTTTTTGTAATGGAGTCACAGTCATCTCAGAGTTTGAATAAAAATTTTATAGTTTGTGTAATACAGTTTGCTCTCCAAACTCCGTTGTTAGCATTTACAGAGTTCGGAGGTAGTTTGGAGAATAGAGCGACAGACAAAGAGAAGCGAGCGTGATGAAAGATTTAGGAGAGGGGGGAGAGAAGGATAAGTAAGAGGATGGAGACAGCAAGAAAGTGGAGGATTTCTCCTTTGTGGGAACGCTTTGATTTGATAACTCCTAATAAGTTAAGCGAAACCTATCTAACATTATTTCAGACACATTGGGTTTGCTGGTCAATAACAGAATAATGTATTTATTTATTTTGATTCAAAGGTGAGGTGTTGATAGTGTGCCCAGGAATTTCACAGGAAAGGCAAAAATTGCTGTACCAAAGAACATATAAGCTTGCGCTTGCATTTATATAAACGTCAGCATCTTTTGTACCAAATAAAATGTCCAAGGCCAGAGAGAGGCTGTGCAAAAGAAAATGAATAAGAATCCCTTAACACCTAAAACGGTTGAGAAACTCTTATTTCTGAATAGAAATGACTATATTCTCCCCTATTCTGTACATTGTTGTCCAAGTTACGTAAGCATAGGCAATGCACATTTCCAGGTAGCACAAGCACTTTCACTGGCCTCTGCCTGCTGAAGCCTATGCCATTTTCAGAAACTGACAGAAAAACATTATTGGCCCATACAAACTACCATATCTCACTTCAACTCAACTCAACTTGATTTATAGCGCACTTTAAAACAACCATCGTTGCATACAGATTGCTGTATGTGGAGTATAAATTTATCATACAATCACAAAGACATTTAAAATAATGAATTAATCACATGACTCAACATAAATCACGAAACATCCCATGCTGAGGCTAGAGCCGGAGAATAAAAATGTGTTTAAGGACGCGTTTTAACGTGATGCGGAGTCTGGGCTCACATAACATTGAGCAGGAAGTCATTCCAAAGAGCGGGACCCGTAATGGAAAAGGCTCTCTACCACATCTGACCTTCCGTTTACTCCTCGGTACCTACAATAGCGTCTGGTCAGCTGACCTGAGGCACAGGGCACATGTATGGGGATGGAGGAATTGAGAGGTAAGTTGGGATGTGCTCATTTAACAATTTAAAAACACAGAAAATAATATTGAAAAAGAACTCTAAAATGTACAGGGGGACAGTGACGGGAGGCCAGAATTGCATTTATGCGCTCCCTCCTACCAGCACCAGTTAGCAGGGGAGCAGCAGCATTTTCGACCAACTGGTGAGACTTGAGGGAAGACTGGCTAACTTCAAAATAATATGACAATCCAGACGAAATGTAATGGAGGCATGGATCACCGTTTTTAAATTGTTGTCTTTTCTAGAACATCACTAACATGTTTCCGTTGGACGGTGGAACTTATTTTTAGTGTTCGACATCCCAAACCCTGGTGAGGAAACTCGGGGCAGATGGACAGCATAAAAAATATATCTATTCATTGCGTTTATTCCTCGCGAAATGAACCACACTTGGTCCCTTTCAAAACAGCTTAAACCCGTGTAATGTGTCTTTTGGTTTTCACGGAGCGTTTGCTTACCCATGGTTTCTGTCAAAGCTCATTTCCTCTTGACAGCTGTAATAGTATAATTTGCATGCGTGCAAGCATATGTTTTGCAAAAGAGTACGTGATCCCTGCGGAAGAGCGGATGGATCCAGTTAGGGAGCTGGGTGCCGAGGCCATCTTGCTTAGCCTGCTGCTTCTGCAAACACGGACAAGCATAACTGGCAGGGAAATGATTGCTGGATTAATGATTTCCAGTGAGTTCGGTGATGTTAGTTTGGCAAGCAGAATTGGCCAAATTACACTGTAATTAATCATCTGCAAACGATCCGATTCATTAGACACTAAGAGGTTCATTCGCTGCCTCCGTTTTCAAAGAAAAAAAAAAGAGAAAAAAAAGCCCAGTATCTTACAGCGGTTGTCCCCAACTCTTTACAATGACAGTAAGTCGATGGACCCTGTGCGTGACTTGTGGGATGTTATTGTGCACCTAAATTTATGCTTCATCACAACACCATAAATGTGTCATATGATTTCATTAAAATGAGAATGTAATGATTTAACACATACAGTAAATATCTGTTTGCTGCCAAGTCCGGAGGCCCAAATGCTCACTACGGTTCGGCCTGCACTCTACCACAAATGCCAGAAGATTGCTCCCCGACACTGCACGTTCTGACGATTTTCACGTTGAGATGAAGGTGTGACAACTTTTTCAAATTCTCTCAAGGCTTTCTATGAATACAATGCTGACAAAGGCAGATTGCAAAACCTTTGCACCCAGGGTACAAAAAGAAGGCAAGAATGCGGCGTGAAAGCAATGTCAACCATGTTTCTCCAAAATTACCATTATGTTATATTCCCCGTAATCACAGTAATCATGTTTTGGCTCACTGTGGACAAAATGGACGTTAAATGCTACAACATTTCAATGGGAAACCAATAATGTGTGCGGGGACGTGCGTGTGTGTTGAATACTCACTGCGGAATTTCATTCATTATAATCACTTGTTGAGCCAATTATGATTGACCTCGATAACTATCCTATTATTGTCTGATATAGTAATGATTAAAGGGTGATACCGTTGTGGTCAGTGCCACATTGATAGGAATATATCTAGAAAGTATGCTAACTGTAAAAAGAGGGGACACACCTGACTTATAACACGAGCAATCAAACTTTTCACTGGTACTGCATATGAAAAAAATGTCAACTGTAAGATTTGTGACTCCCTGTCGATAGCATAAATCCTCTTTCCAAAAGAATACAACTTCTCAGCAGTCAGAGCAAGTAACTTTTTTGTGATTCTTAACTTGACAGCCTTTAATGTTATGTGATTGTATTTGTACTAGACAAGAAACCACTAGTTTGTACGCAAACCGCCAAACGTAGGTTTGGTGTCCTAAAGATAAAAACTGTGTACTTGTAGTTATACGCATACTAAATATTTGGATGATTGGACAAACCCTTCTGGCAGAAATCATAATGTCAGTGGCAGAGGCAAAAAAAGTGATGTTTCCATCACCACCATATTGCCATGCTACTGTTCACTTTGGTCATACCTGATCTCGCTTCAATTGGTCCCTTGAGCGGTGTTGGTGTGACATTTCTGGAGTGATTCCAATGACTACAACTATTTACCAGTGCTAAGTATGACTATTAGAGTCGCATATTAGTGTCACCCAAATAAATGACCACAGAACAAAGACTCAGTTTGTTGCTTATCAATACAGTCTTCCCCAGTGAGGTAATCGCCACCTCCCCCCAAGCTGCCATCATGGCAGAGTAAACTTCATTATCGCCCTAAATATCAAGGCTCATTTGCTGTGTATTTAGCCAGGTTTGTTGTGGAAGACAAATGAAACCTGACACTCTTGAGAATAAAAATGAACTGTCATTCAAAAGCCATTCACAGGTGCCAGAACGAACATGTTCGCAAAAACCTTCATCAGACAGAATTATGTTCAGTCCATGTTAGATAAAATATGAACGAGGAACTTTCGTTCAACGACAGTCAGATTGCGCTGCGGACGAAAATAGGGCCCACAGTGTTGGGGAGACACTGTATAACAAATACATCATACTACCAATGTAGCAGCCGTTGCAAAAATCATCTTTTTTTAGAGTGCTAATGCTAGCTTACTGCACAGCATTCTCTCTGACTCTTTGTGGCAACTATGCACTTTCATAATTGCATGCCATTGTGAATGGCCGTGTTTGTGAATTGTGCTTGTGGAAGTCAGCGAGGCTTTTGTCAGAGTCTTGGGAGAGGAGGGAGGTAAATGAAGAGGGGCTATGCTCAAATCTTGCTGCAATTTTAGAACGGTAAACTCCTTTCTTAATTTACCGTACTATAATGGAATATTTGGCACCTTATAGACACACCCAAAAAGACGTTCCGTACAAAACTGAACCCACCAATACTACTTTGGAGAAGCAGGTCCTTTTGAGTTTGAGCAGCAGAAACTTGACTTTTGAAAAGGCCAAAATAAAACACACCACTCGATGATGAGCATCTTGGGTGAAAATTCTTTGCAGGTTTCTAACTCACCTGAGGGAAAGGGAAAGGTTCGGCTGTTTTCCATGTTTATTTCTGGGTGATGGGGTCTGTCAGCAGCGAGAAAAGCCAACACAGTGTATCTATCTTAGCAAAGCGCCTAATTGGACAGGACCGTGCCAAGTTTGTCGAGGGCAGAGCGCCAATGAAAGCTGAGGCAGGGCTTTGCCCTGCAGCAATACAAATGAAATATGGTGACGGCAGAGAGCTGATGAAGAATTTAGAAGGAGAAAAGTGCTTTGTGCATGAAAATATAAGTGCGACCGCAAGTTAAGCAACACACTGTGTGTTATTGTTATTCCCTTGTATCTCTTTATATTACAACTAGCTCATCAAGCCACATTGTTTTTTTTTGCCCCCCCCCATGCAGATTATAATTTTCCAGAGTCCTTTCTGCTCATTCTTTGTCTTTCACAAAGTACCATACGCATGCACCCACTAAGTATTTTAGGTAGCTTCCGTGTTGATTGTGACAAACGGCCCCTTCCGAGGCACAAACACCACATAATCAGGGACACCGAGGATCAGCATCTACCCACTGTCCCGCCATAGGAAATAGGCCACACACCTAATTAGTCATTTACCTCCAAGTTGATGACCAGTTTGATGTACCTGGGAGGAGATGGTGTGCATATTTTTAATGTCCTTCAATTTCCAGTGCTTTGGAAATTAAACAGCCCTAAAAGCTTTGCAGGGTTAATTTCACCCTAAGGTGTCAAAACACCTTACCCATTTCGAAAATTCGAATGCTTTTCAGAACCTGTAAAGCAGTGGTCACCAACGTTATGCCCGTGGGCACAAGGTAGCCCCAAAAGACAACATGAGTAGTCTGCAAGCTACTGACCAGTGAGAGGAAATTGTGAATTTCTCTGTATGCTGTAAGAGTGTTAACACTGGCAGACATTTAATAAAGTCTTGCATATTTTTTTCCTAATTGATTACTGATTATTCTTGAATGATTTTTATTAATTATTAATAATATTATTACAGGTAATTTGAGCCAATATGTTCGTTCAGATGTGTCTCAAACAGGTCGTCCTTCAGCTTACCGGTAATCAATACTGTACCTAGGAAGTAGCTCTCATTTTCAAAAAGGTTGTTGAAACCTGCTATAAAGTGATTTTAGAGATTCATTGCTAAATACATGATACACGTTTGATGATAAATGCAGAAAACATCTGCAAAGACTGAGACCTGTCGAATACTCCATTGTGGCGATTCAGCTTTAAACTGATTTTCAACATTTCAGTTTTTACGATTTTTGGCGGCGTGGATAAAACAATGCCCAGTCACGCACTTGAGCATACAACACCCACTATACAAAACAGCACAATTTTAAGTTTTTAAGTTACATAATTCCTAGGAATGTCACGATCCGATCACATGATCAGAAATCGATCATGGGATTTTTATCTGATCCAGTTTAAAAGTTCGTTTGCATTATTTACGGAAAATTCCAAGGTCAAACCTTTACCGAGAGTCAACGGGGAACAATATTTGCTCCCCAGAGCAGAAATTGCATCACTGAAAGAAAAGACAGAGCCGAATTAAACAACTTCACACATCATTACCTATATCCTCTCTATTTACCTGGCCCACTCTATTAACCAGCCGTCACTGAAAGAAACGCAAATGTCATGTTGTCAATGATCCGGCTTGTTATGGACCTCACTCCACAGGATAGTGGTTGAACAGTAACTGCAGCAGCGGTGCCATTTTATTCAATGAATGAAGTAGCAGTGCGCAACCAAGAGTCGCTTTTAATGTCAGGGCGTAAGGAAGCATTTAGCCATTTCAAAACAAGAATCTAAACAAGGAATTGTGTTTTGTAGGAGCGATTGTGTTTACAGTGTACAATAGCTATTCCATGCATCAACGACGCCACATGGGCGTCATTCTTTTTATCCATTTGCTCATTTTTCTTGCTGCCACTCAATGTGTCAAACTAGCTTCAAGTCTTCCCGGTTACAAGCGATATTTGCTGACTGGGCACTGTTAAGCTGCTTGAAGCTGTCCTGTGAGCAGGAGATCACACAGTTCTTAGCTCTCAGAACATGTCTTGTTATTGTGTTGTGGTTTTTCAGCTATCCGGGCCCTCACAGTGAGGATTTGCAGGCTGTGGGAAAGCGTTTTTGCCGACGTCTTGGATATCTTTAAAGGACAAACCTTTACTTTGAAGACCTCTAGTGGAAGATATGCATACAACTAGATAAGAAATACATGTTAGGGATGCACTGATACCCCCCCCAAAAAAAGACGTAAAAATAAAATGTACAGCTTGCCACTGTTTTTTTTTTAAATCCACGCCAGTCCACCAAAATACGTCTTGTGAATTTTTTCCCCCAAGTGACATTTCAGATTCAACCCTCAAGTTTCCACCGATTGTTTTGAACAATGTTGCATCCAATGGGTATTCTGTGCATTTCACCACTGCTGTAGACATGCAATTGAATTTTATTACAGGATGTCTTTCTGTGTAAAAACAAAAAAAGAAAAGAAAGTGGAAGTAAAGTTACTGACTATGAGAAAGCTTTGAGTGAGCGTTTGCCCTTGATAACAGGCTTGAGAATACATGTATGCGATCTGATGAGAGCCCTGCATTTCTCGCAAACACATGACTACTCATTGATATGATTGGCCAGGAATTTGGAGGAACACCAAATACTCATCCAATCACCTTTCAGAAAACAAAATATCCATCTGGCACGTAAGGTTCTCCTGTCTCATGTCATGATTTTGTCCGTAACTGAATGTGTCATTTATTAGGTATGGATAGAGGTTTATGGGAGGAAAACCATGTTTTAAGATCCAGACTGGATTGTAGGAAGCAAAGAAGTTGTCTGATGGATAGATTGAGAGCACTTTCTACTGCTTTGGCACTTCTCCAGAGAGTAAATGGTAAAAGTTGAAGGTCTTACTTTCCTCATGCTCCTGTCAGCTTTTTATATCTGCACCCTCTGGGAATGGGCAACAAACGTGATGGACCTCCTTCCTGAAATCTCATAGCGTGTTGCAGTTCATGCAGTTACGCAGGTGCTAACTGCCTTTCGTCGAAAGAAATATATGCCCTCAAGAAGGGAAATTGGAAGTGGTTCAAGGTCTGCTGCAGTAGGGATTGTGGTCGATCTTCTGTGAGACGTTATTTGCCTATCTTAAGAGTCTGTCCAGATGGTGAAGCCGCATGTGTACTTCAATCACTGCTTTCCTCAGTAGCACCGAGTGAGGAGCCATTAAGCGTTGTCGGCAGCCAGGGGTCATTGAGGCCAATTTCAGATTTTTTTTTTTTTGGGGGGGGGTTCATTAGTTTACTAGATGGTTGTTTCTGATGCTGACTCACAAATTTTTGTAACTCGCCTTGGTTTCGGTCTGCACTGTCTTGCGAAACTCCTTTTAATGTTTTTAATTTCAAGGTTGTAGTCTGGCAGCCCGATGGGCCAGTGGTTAGCGCGTCGACCTCACGGCGCAGAGGTTGGGGGTTCGATCCCGGCTATGGCCTTCCTGTGTGGAGTTTGCAGGTTTTCCCTGGGCCTGCGTGGGTTTTCTCCGGGTACTCCGGTTTCATCCCACATTCCACAAACTGATTGAACACTCTAAATTGTCCTTCAGTGTGAGTGTGAGTGCGGATGGTTGTTCGTCTCTGTGTGCCCTGCGATTGGGTGGCAACCGGGGTGTCCCCCGCATACTGCCCGAAGATGGGTGGGATCGGCTCCGGCACCCCTGCGACCTCTGTGAGGATAAAGCGGATCGGAGAATGGCTGGATGGTTGTAGTCTATGCTGTAGTCTTACTGGCAGCCATCAATCTGACCAAAGTCAGGGCCAAATAAATAAATAATTACATCTACATTGTTCTGCAACTGTGCTCTCATTATAAATCACAATTTTATGCTGGGTTTGCGTACGTCAACTTGATACAACAAAGACTTGCAGTGGCCTTTGGTTACTACACTGAACCAGATTTGTTTCTAAGGTTTGCGCTGTAGTCGGATGCTGTTTCACAAATGCATTTGGCTACGTAAAGAGATTTAAAAATGTTTTGATGGTTTTTCACAGTTCATGTATAAGGAGTATTTCTACATGTTTTACATATTTCCAAGTCATCCCAAATGTGCACTGCTTTGGGGCGGGGAGACACGGTTGGGACAGACCAGTCGCTCCCGTCTTTGCTTTGCTTCAAGTTGTGAAGCTTAACAGTGTGGACATTTGACTTGAATTTCATCTCACTTAAAACATAAAGTACAAAGTGGATATTAGTGATGATAGTAAAATTTCCGACACGCAGACGGTGCATTAGTGACATGCGTAAATGATCTGCCGTCATCTTTACAATGAGGCGTGATCGTCTCATTACCCCAAAACATTTGTACCTCTTCCCGCCTCGCTATTTCATCAATCTCTTCAATCTGGGTGAATTAATATTTAGGAACTGAAGTTCCGTGCACTACAGATTGTTTAATGTAAATGATGAAAATGTTTGAAATCCTTCCAAACTATGTCCGAGTGACTTGCCTCAGGTTGTGAGAGGTTTAATTTGCGATAGTTACTGTGGTCATGCTTTTTATTGTTTATCTGTTAATGTTTTAAAGAGATACTTGAAGCAAAGAAAATCTACAAAACCCACTTGTCTCAGACTGTAACTGTACTCAGCAGCAGACTACAGAGTTAAAACATGATCATGTTGTATACACAACCTTGTATGCTCACTTGCAATGTGACGTTTGTTGAGGCACCGGTTGACTTGACATTTTATGTACCTGTAAATTGAGAATTCAATATCACTTTTTTAAAGTGATATTTATGTACAATTACCTGGCCACTCTATTCAGTTCATCGTCTTTTGAAAATTGCTCGGAAAAAAAATAAATCCAAATTATTTGATATAAAGCTTTTTTTTAAAAGTAGTGAAAATAGTAACTTTTTATTTGAAAATAATTCAATTATTCACTTTTTTGTTCCCAACACTGATGAGGATACATTTTGTATTACTCTAAAAGGAAGTGATGAAAAAATTGGTTAAGAGCGGTATCAAGTGTATAAACTTATATATTAGTGATGTTAAGTGTGTGTGTGTGTGTGTGTCCATGTGTGTGGGGGAGTTATAATTCCAAGAAAATTAGCTTCGACTGAAGCTCTAGAGAGGATCACAAGTTGATTAAGCTCCTGGTGTATTCATTTAATTGGACCAAAATAAACAATTTTCTCTGTTGAGATAAAGACAACCAAGTGAAGACACAATTACTTGCATGTTGATGCAGTTTTAACTTGCCTGCCAGACACAGAATTGATATTCAAGTCAGATCTAGCCCCAACAGACAGCAGTGTAGTTTTGCTACAACCATTTATTTTAGTGAGACATTTTCTCCAAAGACTTCACCTGGAAGTTGCATCATTTATACAGGAGTTGCAAATGGAAGTGTGCCCCCCCCCCACACACACACACAAAATGAAAAAAATATTATTACTTATGGGTACATGCTGGACTGGTCGCCAGACAATCACAGGGCACATATAGACAACCATCTTAGTCACATTATGTAAATTAATTAGCCTGTAAAAAAATCCTACAATGCACATGCTTGATTTTGCAATGTGGGAGGAAGCTGGAGTAGCTGTAGAAAAACTATGCAAGCACTGTAAGAACACGCAAACTGTACACTGTAGATTCAAACCTTGAACCTTGTAAGTGTCAGATAGACATTTTAACTACTCGTCCACCATGCTTCCCTCTCGTCAAATTTTATAGCGCCTTCGTGTGCACATACTGTCAGAGTTTAAAATCAGTAAGAGGAATGAATCTGTAGTATTCGCAGATTTTGTTTTTTTGTTGAAAAATGTCCTTCATCGTAAAATGACCTTGCAGCTTGAGCCTTCCTGGCAACAGTTTTGTTTGCACACTCAATGGACTTCAACACCCATCTGCTCATCAGATGGTCAGATTCAAGAAGCTGCCATTTCTAATCAGCTTCGACATCCAGCAGCTTCTCCAAGGACGCTGAAGGCAATTATTGTAAAAGGCAATACTTGACATTTAACTCCACATTGCCCGCTCACTTTTCATGAGCCAGTCAATCGCTGACATTCAAAGCAGGCTCAGGTGGCTGGATACTGTCATCTCACTCAGACTCAGACCGTCAGCTTCCATCAGTGGCCCAAACCTGTGGCAGTAAGTTCAGCTCCACTTGCCACAGGGCTTGTGATGTCAGGCTAAAAGGTTGGGTTGATCCCTGATAGATTCCAAATGCAATTACTGGACTGACCTCAGGAATTAAAGTCCCACTATCTCCCTAAATGGGACACAATTATGCAAACCTTGCATGTCCTATTCATTGTTGTGGGTTTCAGAAGAGGAACCTTGCCATGTGGTGAGGTTATTAACACTCAACAAGCTGCAGGGAAATGACCAAGCCCACATCTGTGATTACACTCTGCAAAAAAAGCAAACAAACAAACAAAAACAAACACGACACCCATGTAGAATCATAAGCATTCGTGAACTTGAGGATTTGCTTTGTGATTAGCATCACTTTGGAAATCTAAATGTTTAGTATACAGTAGCGGAAACTAGGGCTGTGCGATATGGCTAAAATGTAAGATATCAATATTTTTGATGGATACCTGGAATGATTTTTAAAAACATATGTTACTAATGGGTTCCGTGAAAACTGCATTAAAAAACTTTTTTTAAATTAGGACTTACTGACAGCCATCAACGTGACCAAAGTCAACGATAAATAAATAATTAAATTCACACCGTGCTGCAACTGCGCTCTAATGATAAAATCACAATTTTATGTTACAACAGAAATGTTTGTTGCGTTTGCATGCGCGCATCAACTTCATCGTGTCTGTGTTGTTCTGGACCAATTTGTTCATGCACGACTGTTGTCAGGATAGGCGCTTCAGGATGTGGATTGATATGTTGTGTGGCTTGAAAAAACAAACAAACAAACATTTAACCACTCACCTCTGCACTTGACGATAGTTGTGGAGGCATTGATACATTGGAGATGTGATGTGTGGACTCCCAGCGATATGAACTGCCAGGATCACCCTTTGAAGGTCCCCATACAATATGTTTCAGTGTATGAGTTTTCATCAATCCACAAAATGATGGTGGCAGTCAACGAAGACCCACGTTGTGATAGCGCCTCGCTGGTCCATTCAGGCACGCTGCCCGTCATCCAAAACACAGATGAAGCCTGTTCCCTCGGCAACATTCTGGCACTCTTCCAAACACTGAAAAAAAGAAAATATAATGTGAAATGCATGAAAGCTCACTTCAGAATTAAAGTCAGGAATTCTTTATTCATCCCTGGAGTCATTCCAGAAATCAAAACAAAGATGCAGACATGCAGCCCTTTCTGATTTATTTTTGTGCAAGTTTGTTACACTCAAATGTTTCCTATTATCAAACAAATATTAGTCAAAGACAACACAAGTAAACGTAAAATGCAGTTTTAGCCATCCATGGAGAAAAAAAAACTCCATGGCCCTGTGTGTGTGGGGGTCTGGGGGGGGACCCTGAGTTTTATGTTTACTTACCTTATGTTTGTCTGATCTTAGTGTTTTTTTGATCTTCAATATTAAATTGGAGAAAGTGCAAGAAAATGAGAATTTTCGAAGGGCAAATACTTTTACATAGCACAGTATATGAGACATACCTTCAGCTATTTATTTCAACATTTTGTATGGTGCTGTACAGTGATGAATTGTTGCTAATCACCTTTAAAAATGGCACAAAAAAGCTCCTGAAGCTCTTTCTTATAAATAACTGACACTGTGTGAGAGGAGAGTCACATTTAAAGTGAAGTTCCATTTATTTAAATAGCCCTTAATCAAACAAAAGCCACAACAAAGACAATACGAATATGCACTTGACTGAGGTAACAGCTATGCCATATTATATTACCACCGTCAACATCAACCATTTGTATAGTTGCTCGAAATCTGTTTGCCCAAACAAACACCTCTTCAACTGTTGATTAATATCAACTAAGCCATTGCATTTGCGTTGTTCAAATCAAGCAAGTATATTTGGAAGAAAAGGCATTTAAGTGACTTGCAGCTTGGTTGTTGGTGGCAGATGGGCTAGTTTGAGTAATGAAAAACCTGCCCATCTACTGGGACTTTCACACTTTTGGTTTTATGGAAAATGAGCCCCCCCCTAAAAAGAGGAACTGACCAGTGAACAGCAGTTCTCTCCGTCTGTTAGGGTTCTTTTCTCACATTTTACAGTAGATTAATTTCTGGACACAGTCATGTCAGCCAGAGGCAAGATTCTTAAAGACTGGATTAAAAATAAACCATTTTCTCTTACCCAATGGGATGGAGTGGTGGGGGTGGGGGGAATCCTTGCTATATTACTCGTCAGATCCCTGGAATATTTTAATATTTTCTTTTCAAGAGCCTGCTAAATTATACAACAAGTGGTATTTTTACAAAACCATTTAATATTCTGGAGGTGAGTAAAATACACTTCAACAGTCCCAGTCCCTCCTTGTCTGGTACAGTTCCTGGACTCTATTTAAGTGTGTGGGAGGGGGGGGGGGGGCAAACAAACACTAACCAGAATCCTGTAGTGACAAAAGCAACATCTCCAACTTGTGGAGCTGGTTGTTGCCATGACCACCTTGAGCCGCACTGGTTTAAGAGAAAGTAGAATCGGCACCAGATGTGATAGCCTATCAATGCCACTGAGGAGAGGAGAAAAGCAAAGGAAGTTTGCGTGAAAGATCTTGAGGGTGGTGAAGAGTGAGGTGAAGAGTTGCTGACCAGTGGATGTGTGGATCCCTAAAGAGGAGAACTCAAAAAACATCAAGCAGTTTCAGATTATCTCACTACTGTCCATTGAGGGGAAGGTGTTTTTCGGCATTGTCTTATGAAGACTGAAAGCGTTTCCTCCCTGGAACAACTACATTGACCCCTGAAGAATGGAGGGATCCTAGCTGCTTAGGTGTAGTTACACAGCTCATCAGAGAGGCCTGGGAAAACAGAGGCAACCTTTTTGCCTTGTTGTGAGCTACTGTACAGCACAAACTTGCCGACCTCGCTCTATACCTCCACCATGTTCCCAGTAAGATCCAGGACCTGATCCTGGATTACTACAATAAATTCAGGATGAGGGTTACTTCTAAGTCAGAAACTTGCAGCGCAAGATCACCTGGACAAATATCTTACAGGCAGATATCCATCGGGCCCGCTTTCTAGTTGAAGCTGTCTACGCTGCCTTGCCAAGCCCGGCAAATCTTCATGTCTGGGGGAAGAGCAAGACACCTTCCTGCCTTCTTTGCTCTGGAAGAGGGTCTTTCGAACATCTTCCCCACTGCTGCCCAAAGGCTCTGGCTGATGGTCGCTACTGTTGGTTCCATGACCAGGTGCTAAAGGCAATTGCTGAGAGTTTAGCTTCAGCCATCAGCACCAACAAACACCACTGCTGAGAGTTTAGCTTCAGCCATCAGCACCAACAAACACCACCATGCTTCAAATTACCTGGAGACAATGCCCCCAAGGCACACCAACTAACAACAAGCCTCCTAGACACGACCTTTGACTGGCATTTGCAGGTCGATTTGGGAAAGCAGCTGAGGCTCCCCCAGCACATTGCAACAAGTCTTCGTCCAGACATGATCATTACCTCTCAGGCTTCAAAACAGCTGATCATCCTGGAACGTACGATGCCTTGGGAGCATCTTATTGAAGAATCCAATGAGAGGAAATGTGCAAAGTACCAGGAATTGGTGTAGCTATTTCGCACCCAACTCAAGTCTAGCACAAATCACAGTCTAACTGTGGCCATGGTGGTTGCTTTTTATTCATTTACTTCTTTTGCACTTCAGAAGACAGAAGAGGTTGTTTGCACCTTTATGTGCCATTGTGGGATGGAACACAACTGACTCCCGGCCATTCGACGCTGTGCTTTATACTACGAAAGAAGAAATTGACTCGCTGGGGCCCGCACATGAGATTGGTGTGCACAAGGTGAGATTATACGGGTAAACTGCAAGATCTCCCCTTGCATATGATGTCGTTACAAGGGACATGGGAATTTGTGTATGTTGTGTTCATTATTACTATTTATGTTTTATATTGCACCATAAAATGTTGGTAATATAACTTTCACTGACACTGGCAATAAAATAGATTCTGAACATTATCGATTGGATTTTGCATCCGGTAAAAAAAAGGTTCTGTGTGTGTATATGCCAAAATAAGCGAACATACGAAGGTGTTTCTGGAGACGGAGTTGCCATCTTCTTTGTAACGTAACTGCTCAGCACATTTTCTACATCCAAAGCTGTGGAGGGTGCAGGCTAATTAAAGCCTCTCTTCCCTGCTGCATTTGGCTTTGATTTTACACAGAGCATCTGAGTTTCTGACCTGCAAAGTATGTGGTGAGACAGCAGATAGCAATTCTTTGTATGCTATAATTAGTGGTTCTTGTTAAAGTGAATTGAGATCCCACTTGGCCCAGGAGACAGTCAATTAGCATTCCTCTTTTCCAGCTTTTACAGCATCCTATTCCAAGGAATGAAATGACACTCCTCATATCACACAACAGAGTGACACTATCATATTTCCTGTGGTGTAACCAGTGTGGATCACAAGGACACGTCATGACCGCAAACAGACTTGTTATTGTATGTGGTGTTTCGATGGAGGTTGTATTTTTGTATTTAGTGTCTTTCATGATTTACTGTCGAGGGTACATAAAATGACTGGTTTGTCATCCAGTGTAAACGGTTCTCCTCATTTCCTGTAAATTCAGCGCAGAGCCGCACAGTCTACATGGCAGTACACTAGTAATAATACGGAAATAAAACAAGCGCATGCGTAAAGTGTACTTCCTTTTCCCCGTCTTGTTTGTGACATAACGAAAAACCATGGTTTATACTTCTCCAGACAAATCACCGCTGTGGTCTATCAGACACCATAAAAGGATGAGAGAGAGAAAGGAATCTTTCCTTTCTCCCAGGATGCAACTTATGCAATACCCGTATGTAATCAACTCTTCTCATGCATCGTGGCGAGTCAACCCCTGTAGCGTTCACACGGCCCATTTTATATCAGTGCTGCCCCGTAAACTAGCATTTATTCCGGAGTAAATTTTCAAACCACCTCCTGAGCAGGGTTAAATTTGCTCCGGTTTAAGCTGTTTTCAGGGGCTACATCGGTATAACTTTGTACGTGTGAACGCTCTACGGGGGGCAGCCCCGGTGGTAAAGTTGCCGTGTGAACACCCCTATAGAGTCATCATAGTTAGAGTGTCTCACTGCTTAATGGAATGATCTGCTCTGAGAAAATGCAGGACTTCAACAACTCTGCCTTGTCCATGAGCCCTTACGTACAAAGTTTGGACTTTTTAAAATTTTTTATTACGTCGCATGTCACAAGCGCAAATGGCAAAGACACCACATTTTTCTTTTGTTTGTTGTAAAAAGGAGGATTTGACTACCATAACAACATTACAATTGTAACTAATTACGACTAAAATAACAATCAGATCTCGATTCATAACCCTGTAATGGAAAAAAAAGTTAATTAAACTACAGTGACAACTTGTGTGAATTGCAATAATGTGATTCTCTTTGTGCTCAGACTCAAGGTCAGACTATAAACTCCTGCAGTGCAACTACACCACAGTAAACTACAACCACATTACTGTACTAAAGTGTTCAATTAATAGCCCTGTGATTTAAAACTGAACATTATTACCTTTTCTGAAGCAATTTTTATGCCATTTGATGGTCGTATTGTTGTGACTAGTTAGTGTATAATTGTTTAGCATGTCCTTGCTCCGCATTGGTTTGGGCATGTTTAGTAAACAGTAGGGGAAGAAAACGTGACCATTGTAAAAAGTGTGGAGACCCCTCGCGTATGTAGTGGACATAATGACCTGCATGAAACCAGGAAGACCCCCACAAAAACTGTTTACCAGGGATAGAGAGTAAATAATGAATA
This sequence comes from Hippocampus mohnikei, assembly GCA_026261675.1. Classification (NCBI taxonomy): domain Eukaryota; kingdom Metazoa; phylum Chordata; class Actinopteri; order Syngnathiformes; family Syngnathidae; genus Hippocampus; species Hippocampus mohnikei. The sequence goes on from JAKGUB010000326.1 coordinate 4,636,446, forward strand.
CTATTAAAGGCCACTAGACCACACGGTAAGTGTGGCCATCAATGATATTTCTGGTGGCCAATCAGATACAAATGTTCCCCACGGCTGTACTGTGACGCTGTGTAAATGTATCAAATGCGGCACATGGCCGGCATGCATTATTTGCCTAATGTCTGCTCAGTGATCCCTCAGTTCATGAGGACAAGAACTGTCTCCCCAGTTTAAGTTTTGTAAATGTCACAATGTAGTGAGGCTATGTTCTCTCACGAACAAGTGAAGCTTTTACTTTCCTAAGGTTTCATAAGTCTCTTTATGGCTTCCAGGTACAGCAGGGATCAGGCATCGCTGTGTGACTCACTTTTCAATACTTCAGACGGCCATTATGAAACGTCAGAGATTTTTCTTGAGTGAAGCCTAAAGTAGTAGTACTTCAGAAAGATGATAGTGAAGTGTTTTCATTGGAACTAAACCCACATGCAGAGCATTTTCCACACTTCATCTCAAGTGTTTCTTCATCCAAGCAGTTCCCAAACTTCCTGCCAGCAGTAGGCATGCCCTGTGGACACAACCTGCTGTTTGCACTTACATTGTGTTTTTGTCTGTTTCAAACAAAAAAAAATATCTGCTCCTAGCTATCCCATACACTGCCACTCTCTATCACCATTAATCCGAGACTTCTTTGTTCTTTCAAAGTTATATTCCGCGTGCATTTCTTACACGCCATTCCTAACTACAATATATATATATATATATATATATATATATATATATATATATATATATATATATAAAATAATACTCGTCTCACCCCTCGGGTGGTGTCCGTCCCCCATTCAGCTCGGGTCCTCTAACAGAGGCCAGGAAGCTTGAGGGTTCTGCGCAGTATCCTTGCTGTTCCCACCACTGCACATTTCTGGACTGAGATGTCCAATGTTTTTCCCGGGATCTGTTGCAACGACCACCACAGGCACGACTGTCACCCAGGCTCTCTCCAGCTCCTCTCTGAGCCCTTGGTATTTCTCGAGTTTCTCGTGTTCCTTCTTTCTGATGTTTCCATCACTTGGGACTGCTACATCCACTACAACGGCTTTCCTCTGCCCTTTATCTATGATCACGATATCCGGTTGGTTCGCCATTACCATCTTGTCAGTCTGGATCTGGAAGTCCCACAGGATCTTCGCTTGGTCATTCTCCACCACCTTCGGAGGTGTTTCCCATTTTGACCTTGGGGTTTCCAGTCCATACTCGGCACAGATGTTTCGGTAGACTATGCCAGCCACCTGGTTATGGCGTTCCATGTAGGCTTTCCCTGCCAGCATCTTACACCCTGCAGTTATGTGTTGGATCGTCTCGGGTGCCTCTTTGCACAACCTACACCTTGGGTCTTGTCTGGTGTGGTATATCTGGGCCTCAATGGCTCTGGTGCTCAGGGCCTGCTCCTGAGCAGCCAGGATGAGTGCCTCTGTGCTGTCCTTCAGGCCAGCCCTCTCTAGCCACTGATAGGACTTCTTGAGATCAGCCACTTCAGTTATGGTCCGGTGGTACATCCCGTGTAGGGGCTTGTCCTCCATGATGGTCCCTCTTCCAGCATCTCATCCTCTGTTCCCCATTGTTTGAGACATTCTCTGAGTATGTCATCTGTTGGAGCCTTCTCTTTGATGTATTTATGGAGCTTGGATGTTTCATCCTGGACAGTGGCTCTCACACTCACTAGTCCCGGCCTCCTTCCTTTCGGCTTGCGTAAAGTCTCAGAGTGCTGGATTTGGGATGGAACCCTCCATGCATATATATATATATATATATATATATATATATATATATATATATATATATATATATATATATATATATATATATATATATATATATATATATATCACATTTTGGAGGTGCCAAAACTTGAAAACTTTTATTTTTATGTTTTGCATTATAAACCTCCCCTCTGAAGACAAAGGACTTGCCCGTGCATGTGTTCAGTCTGTGCATCGGGGAGTCACTTTTAACATTGCTGTAATGTACAACTGAGTTACATGATTTTCCAAACTTTTGACAAATGGTTAGGCCTCCCGTATTCCAAAAAAGATGGGCTCATGCTATGTGGTTCTTTACAAAATCACCAACTACTACCCTGGCATGCATATTTGAGCATTTTTAGTCATATTTGCAGGTCAATGTGATGTTGGATTGTTTGATCTCATCTCTTTGTTTGACTTCAAAAACACGTGAAAAAAACAAATTACACAAGTTTTGGTTAAAAATATCGCAGCTTACTTTTTTTTCCTTTCAGTTATAATTTGTTGAGAATCTATTTGGAAAAATGTGGACATGTTTTTTATAGTACTGTATATAGTGCATGCAAGGCCAGCAAAAGTATTTTTAAATGAACTTTATCTTTGAAAAAAAACTATAGATTTTTAAAAATCTATCGATCTATCTAGCTAGGTAGCTAGCGAATCTAATATCTAAAGAGAATAGCAATCTATCAAGTTCGAGTTGTGCAGAAGTCATTCAACACCCTGAAGATACTCCTTAATCAGCCAGTTTATTAACAATATCCAAACTCATGGATTTACAAACACAGCAGCTCAGAATTTTACCTTGTGAGAACTCTTAATCATCTCTGAACGGGTTTCGTCTTTCCTACTGTATGGCACCTGCTGTTAAACCACGAGAAGTTGTTTTTTTTTTTTTAATGAGTCGAATGGATGTTATGTGTTTTGCTGTAACATTGTCCACATGTCCCTAATAAAAGATCTGGTGAGTATAAATTAAGACTGAGAAACAATGAAAATCATCACAGTGGATTTTTAAGACACATTTGAATAATTCAGTGAACACCTGACATTAACCTTAAAGAGAGCACAGTATCTGCATTTCATCACTATTCATCTGCCAAAACATTCATAAAACTTAACATCCATTTTGCATCGCTACTGCAGTGTGGACACTTTGAGCTAATAATGTTGTGTAATATCAGTGATAATGCGGAGACAAAGATATACGGGCTTTGTATTTATCGCACTAGTCTGTAGCCTCAGTCCTGGGTGACTAATAACTTAGAGTTAACTACAGCAAACTGCCTACACCCATCTGTTTGCTACACAAGAGAAACACCATTTAGATTCCGACCAGAAGACTCAATGAGTCTCTCAAGTATCCTTCCTTATCAGACCCTTTATTTGGTATGCACTCACCGTGTTCTTGTTGCATGACTTTTTTCATCTGAAATGCAAATTTGTGCTTTCTTCACAAAGTTTTGGGTCATAAATAATGAGTACATTTGGTCCAAAAAGTTGCTCAAGTAGCTAATTGTGTAAAAATGAAGCCCATTACTAACTGCCGCTGGGTTTCCATGGATGCTTTTTGTGATTCCGAAGGTCACTGGTCAGCAATCTCCATGTCAACGTAATCTGCCAATTACATATGCCACTACATTATTCACAACAGCCATTTGTGACATGCACAGATTTATGTAGACATCATCTAATTTATCAAGATGGAATTCAGTCATCTATTGAGCACAGTAGTTGACATTGTTTTGACACTTTTATTCAAGTAACAGTGAGGTAGAAACATTCATTCATTCATTCATCTTCCGAACCGCTTGATCCTCACTAGGGTCGCGGGGGGGTGCTGGAGCCTATCCCAGCCATCTCCGGGCAGTAGGCGGGGGACACCCTGAATCGGTTGCCAGCCAATCGCAGGGCACACAGAGACGAACAACCATCCACGCCCACACTCACACCTAGGGACAATTTAGAGTGCTCAATCAGCCTACCATGCATGTCTTTGGAATGTGGGAGGAAACCGGAGCACCCGGAGAAAACCCACCCAAGCCCGGGGAGAACATGCAAACTCCACACAGGGAGGCCGGAGCTGGAATCGAACCCCGTACCTCTGCACTGTGAAGTCGACGTGCTAACCACTGGACTCCCGGGCCGCCAGGTAGAAACAAGCTACACATATTTTAAAAAACGCTCTGGTAGTAAACTGCCATTTTCAAGTCCGTAAACGACAAGGTCACTGATCATTTATGTGAAGACAGAGCATGTGCAACCTGGCTATTCCGATTTAACCATATACTGTACCTGATGCCTGTTGGGATCGGAAAGAGGAATATACCACCGCTGTGAGGCCTGTAAAAGTTTATTTGTTTTGGGCCTGCTTATTTCGATGGGGTGTTCATATGGAAGATTTTCATTCTGTTTGGTTATTTGGTTTCATTCTACTCGGAATACAAGGTTCCATCTGATCTCAAGCACCTGCGTGCCCAGGTAACCAGAGTGACTAATGAGGTGGGAGTGGCTGACTGGTAGGGCCAGACTGACCATCTGGCATATGGGAAGGGGGCCAAAGCAATGCTATTTAATTTTTATTTTCCATTTTATACCCCAAGAGACCGGTCCGCTATTTAGAAGGAGCAGCCCATCAATCCATTTACAACATAGACAGCAAACTGTGGCAGAGCTACGTGTTAGCCAGAGGTGGTCAAACCCATGTCTGAATACCAAATTAGTGCTGTGACTGAGACTAAAATCGTGATTGTTAAAATGGTAGTAATTAATTGATTTCAAGGTGGAGACTATTCGTGATTTTGATGATTATAGTTCACGTCTCTTGTTACCTGTAGCATTTAAAGCTTCAATTGTATGTTTTTCCGCGTGGGATGGTTGCATGAAAATTATTTTATTGGGAATGTACGGTTCTTGATTTTATATCTTTACAAGGCGTACCTTCTCAATCCCTATTATTTCAGCCCAAAACATCACACCACTACTTCCTTTCTATATCTGCGCCTTTTTAGGACATGCTAGCCATCCATCAAACATGCGGAAATCCATTGGGATGCCTTCTGCAAATCATCTGCACTGCATACATGTTCAGCTCAAAATGTATTTTTGAAGTCAACAAAAAGTCAACAGTTTACACGGTATGGCTAGTTATCTCACAACTATACTGTTGAGGGTCAAACCTATTTTACTGACTTGTAACCTGGATTACAAGGTTGGATTGCTTTCTCGACTCGATGGATTATATGTCACAATTCGTTTGGAACTGTATCAGAAGATTTGATTCTTACACAAGTGATGATGATATGCTGGTGTCACCCTTACGCTAGACCAGTGGTTCTTAACCTGGGTTCGATCGAACTCTAGGGGTTCGGTGAATCAGTCTCAGGGGTTGGACTGCCATGGAGGTTAAGACACACCCGACTCAACTTGTCAATTAGTTATGACACGTCTGCTGCCGATGATCACATTACATTGCTTGTCCAATCAGTGATGCGGGAAATTCGCTCAGTAGTCAATGTGTGACTGTCGTGATAGTATGTCATGCACGGTTCATTTTGTGCACAATAAAAAAAAAACCTACTTATGTCTTGAAATGTTATTTACTTTTTTCTGTTTTTAATAAATGTGGTTTTTTATGTCTTGAATTTGTAAACAATCATATTTTCATTTTTCACTAATGAAGGGTTCGATGAATGTGCATTTGAACTGGTTGGGTTCAGTACCTCCAACAAGGTTAAGAACCACTGCGCTAGGCATAGGGATGCGGTGTTTCATTGTAATTTTCATTACTTACTGAGTTTGTTTGGACAGCAAGTTGATATGTCATTGCATATATGAATGCGTAGTTTGGAGGGATGGATTTTGTGGTTCAAATTGTTTGAGAAAAGTCATTCTTGATAGCAAAACACTTTCACAACTTTAAGAAGTAATAAGATAAGATAAGAAAACCTTTATTAGTCTTGCAATGGAGAATACAAAGAGAATAGACTTTCACATTTTTGTAGTTTAAGACAGTTGATGATCATTAGAAAATGTGTGTGTGTGTGTGTGTGTGTATGTATGTGGGGAGGGGGGGGGGCACACACGTGGTGCCCAACATCTTCACATCAGCATTCTGAGAGCTTAAACACAGCTAAGATTGAGCCTGCGGAGTGACAGGAGGTGAATTAGAGAGTGATTAGAGGTGAATTCTAATTCACTCTCCCATGTGTCTGCCTGTCACTCTTAGGACATGGCATTTGCAAACTAACAAGAAGAGTGTCAGACAGGTTGCAGCACAAACACACACAGAAGCAGAAAAATGGTGGTGCAAAGTCACTATAGATCAGCCAAACCACTCCTGACCTTCTTTGAGTACAGCTGGCAGGTAGAAGTTGCTAAAACTGCTAATTAGTCATCGTAACTGACAGTTAGTTATTATGGTGGGTAAAACAGAATTGACTAAAACAGTAGTTGTTCTACTCCAACATTTCTCCAAAGTGAACAAACTCTAATTTGAAACACTGATACAGTCGTTGCACTTGGCATTATCTGTCAGGCCTTGCTGGCCAGTCAGTATGTGAAATCACTCAATCTCACTTAGTTCTCTTCTAAAATATAACTGATAGACAACATTTTTTGTCTAATTTATGACCAGCGATGTCGGTAACACATTAGGCATAGAAAAAAAAGTAGTGTGTTTCCGGTAACATGAAATTTCAGCATAGGGTCGGTAGGTCGGACAAAGTTTTTTGTTTTTAATCCCCCCCATCAAAAATGTAAACAACATAAAACAAGGAGACATTGAAACCCCCGCTCGCCGCCAAAGGCGGCCAGTGGTGTTCGTCAAATAGTTCGCTGAATCTTTTCGATACATCAATGGATGCTATTTTCTTAATATTATGGTGCGAGCATGCGACTGCAACACACAAAACGCGGTTTAAACTGTTGTCGGAGATCGTGGCCGCCGCCATGATTCAATGTTGTTGACAGACGACAGGGTAAACGACGCGCACACTCAATGTGAATATCGCGACAGTTTGCACCGATGTAAACCCTCTACACAAAAATGTAGAAGGTTGTTTGAAAAAAATGCCGACCGTAAAGTTTTTTTTAGAGGTAGAAATTCTCGGTCGGTCGGGTTACCGGAAACACACGACTTTGTTTTCTACGCCTTACGGTTAAATGCTGCTTCACCATGTATGCTTTGAACTCTGCAGACATCTGAGCACTTCTGTGTATGTACCGTATTTCATTCATTTCTTTAATGCTTTCAGGACCTACACCACCATTCATTCATTTATACCTCAAACTATAGTAATCCTTTACAAAACCAAGGATCTCCCAAATAAGAAATCATTCCATACATTATATTGCTCATTATAATAAACAACTCAAAATCAAAACCATAACAACTGTTCTAAGAAACATCTGTCCTCCAGACATGGAATAATTGTAAATCTTCTGTGCAATAATGCTTGTTCTTCTGTGGAAGTTACTGCACCCAGTTGTGCTGTAAAGATTTCTGCAAGAAGGACATGAAGGCTCCTGAGATCAACAATGACTTAGACATTAAAAATATAAAGCATCAATGGTGTGATTTTGTTTTCTAGCTGGCCCATGGAACTTGCAACCGGCTCTCACGACTGTACTGAAAATAACGTGCGCAGACCTATGTGGTGAATATGGCAATGCGGGCACGAAAGCGTTCTGCACAATTTTCAAAGACACTGTGAGTTTATTTTTTATTTTTTTACAAAGACCGTATTTGTAAATAAGCAGCGGCGCACAAGTATAATGCAGTAGAGTTGCAGGAGGGACACATTACAGTAGTGATCATTTAGGACAGGGGTAGGCAACTCAAAGAACCATTTGAACCATTTCCAAACGGAAAAGAAAACACAGGAGCCACAAAACCGTGCTGTCATATAATGAGCCGGGTGAACCTTTCAATGTGTTATGTCAGTACATCCAGAGTGCACTGTCTGTAGGGTAATACAAATAATACACCCCCCACCCCCACCCACACCCCAGCCACTCCCGCAGGATTTCATATGACCCCTTAAAACTGAGGTCTGGTGACCGATGATCTCACGCCACTCCACTTCTAATATATTAATCAGCCGGGGTTTGATTTTTGAGCCCACACAGTGTAGGGGCACATTAACTAAAAATCGATTTTGTAAAGCAGAAATCATGTGTATGTTATTCAGCCGGGGTTTGATTTTTGAGCCCACACAGTGTAGGGGCACATTAAGTAAAAATCTATTTTGTAAAGCAGAAATCATGTGTATGTGTGTTTTTTTTAATCCAAACAAATGCACATGTACAGTTGCTGTGGCAACACAGCCACCTCAAATTTGAATTAGTCAATTCATTAATAACTCAAAATTATGTTTTTGTTCGTCATTCATAAACACAATGCAGCCTCTATTTTCTGGCTAAATGTACCTCAAAAGCAAAACCCTCACTAAGATGTCACACACAATGTCAGAAAATACAATACAATACATCCTGATTCATATAGCGCTTTCACAGTCTGAGATTTGGGCTGTAACCACCTCAACAATAGCTAATTCTGCTTTTGTATGTCCGTCAGACATCCTTAAATTGGTAGTTTTATTTAATCTGCTTTTGAATTTTAATTTATCATTGTCATTGTGTGACTGTCAACAATGTTACATATTTTATCGTATTTTCTGCACTATAAGGCTACACTTAAAAGCATTCAATTTTCTCAAAATGGGCCTCTAATATGATCCATATTTGGATTTATTGGATGTAGTATTTTAAATATTCTGTAAAGTGCTTTGTCACAGCTGCAGCGGTTGTAAAAGCTCCGATATAAATAAAGCTGTATTGCTTTGTATTCCCTTTAGCATACCTCCATCTAGTGGATGCGTAACACAATCACAGCCACTATTGTAGTTTATAATCGATGTGCCTAATAATGCGGTGCACCCTAGATATGAAACCAGTTTTAAAACAGGCCATTCATTGAAAGTGCGCCTTATAGTGCGGAAAATACGGTTAATTAAAAAAAATGACAAGAGTAAATCGAGGTTTTATGATGCCAACAATTTAGGAAAGAAATAAATTCATTACTTGTGCATTGAAATTAGAGCAATTTGGAAGTCAATCAGTGTCCCGCAACAGATTGTGTTCCATGATGACACATTAGGTTCAGGTGAGGTGAGCATCCCAAGACCATTTTTATCATCTGTCATTTCTGTGTATTGATGGGTTCTGTTGTTCTTCTCAATTCTTTGAGTGACCCACTGTTGGGATGAACCTTTTATTATGGGGCTAACAGAGTCGCCAGAAAATATCAAATTAAATGAAGCTGCGAGTAGGGCTGTCAATGTGCATCTCTTTTTCACCTTCGGGTCTCCAGAGAATGACGTGAGGACACTCGCGCTGACACTAGGATGAACGTAGAAAGACTGTGGGAAAAAAAAGCACAAAACCATGGTAAAATATGAGCCTATTAAAACATCACACTTAATCTTTCCATTCAAATTAGTTCCATTAATCCTAATTAAGTCACCACATTACATTTTCCTACTTAATTACATGTGCTACAAAGGAATAATTGCCTTGAAGGATGCATATCATGATCCATCATCCCTCCAGAGTGGTGCCTAATTTATCCCCCAAATTAACAAAGGTGAGTTTGTCCGAAGAGTGTTGACAAGCATGGAAATGGGAATAAAGTTTAACGGATGCTCCTCTCAATAATTACAAGGTTATTTGTTCCGACAAAACTGTATTATTTCGACATCATTGTTTTGCTATCAACACATTAAAATAAGAGAGTCAGGGGCAAGTTTGAGCGAGCAATAGTTTAGTTTGCTTTTGGTTTGTGTCATATTGCTGTGATGCACAATGTGTGTTTATCCACATTCTAATTTCTTAAAGTCACAGTTTGACAGGATGTGAAATGACACTTAATTGTTTCCCATTAAGATTGAGCACACAAACCCATGGTACCATCTGGTCTGGCAGTGCTTAAGTGTCACTCCCATGAATACCTTTAACGTGTACCGTTCAACACCTACGGGGAAGATTAGTCTCAATGTAGACATAAACAGAAGTTTTATCTGGGGGAAGAATGGTGGGCTCCATACAAGAAAAACTCTAATACCGTTAAGTCAAGTCAAGTCAAGTCAAGTCAACTGTATTTATAGAGCACTTTCAAACAGCCATCGCCGCATACAAAGTGCTGTACATGGAGCAATTTAACATATACAATAAACAGTAAAACAAATCGGTAATAAAGACAGTAGAAAGCACCAAACAGTAAAACCAAGAACAAATTTAAGTCATGCTGAGTCGAAAGCCAGAGAATACAAGTGAGTTTTGAGGAGGGTTTTGAAGATGGGCAGTGAGGAAGCTTGACGATTTTGTAATGCAGCTTGAGCACCCGTTTGTTTACATTTCCAAAAACTAATAGGAAACTGAATTAAACCATTCCACGGTCAAACTGGTTGCCATTGTAAAAGCTATGATGGACCAGATGATGAATACGTAGAGTGGGATCACTAATTCGATTTGGGAAGTGCGTTGGGTCACAATAAGGGCTCTTCATTGATGGTGGAGCTGCACTTCAGCTTAAAAACTGGTGCATCTTAATTTGGTGCCTCGTTTTGCCTGTTAAGTATTTGGGAGTTCTGCACTTTAAAAAAAATGCTGTCTTGAATTTACTCAATTTGATTTATCAAGTGACTGTATGAAATAAAATCATCTGGATGCAGATACACTTTTTAGGAAGACTACTTAAAAAAATGGATCTAAATAATTTTGTAGTTATTTATTTTTATTTTTTTACTGCGTCAAGCTGCATGAGACTCCGCACATCCCAAAATCCCAATCTTGCCCGCTGCTGCACAGTGTTAGACCACACCTCGCACTAGACATGCACTGGGCACACAAATAGAGACCAAAGGATAAACACTTGTCTGACTGTCATTTTGTCTTTCAAATATCCCATTCTTAAACACCAAAACAGGAATGGCTTGTGCTATTTCTGTTTTACAACTACAGTACATGGAAGAGTACCATTTGATCTATCAGCAGGCACATGTTCTCTCATCTGAATGTAAAATACATTTTAATATGGATGAAACACATCAATATGGGGTGGTCGCCAATAAATAAAAAATAAAATAGATGTGTTTATGTCACAGAAGAAAAAACACAGAAGGTGCAAAGATGCACTCTTACTCGATTGAAGAATGGCTGCGTTCAGGTCAAGCTTCATTGAACTTGTCAATGTGATTGTTTTGAAAGCAGCGAACCCAAACCAAAAGTGTTTCATGCCGTGAGGACCCCAAGCCTGCTGCCTTTGTTGCTGCTCACTCGCAACACCACAACCACGCATTAAAACAAAAACATACAGTAGATCCTAATTGAGCATTCAGTCCTGAGTCTATTCTTACTATATGCAATTTATAATGTTACATTTTTGTGCAAATATACAGATTATCAAGATGGCGGCGGTGCAGCATCTTATGAAACTTCCAGGGTTAAGTACCTTTACAATGACGTCAAAGCCCTTTTTCGTGCCTTCTCAACACCAATTACACATGTGAAGTACAGCTCAGACCAACTATACCTATGTAGAGAGATCAAGACAAATTTTTCAACAATCATACGATCCAAGCCCACAGTCAGGAGCAGCGAGGTGTGACCCAATGACGCTGCCACTGTTCTTTAAGACTGTTTTTAGTTCACAAATTGGCAAATGTTCAGGGAAGCAGCTACTCAGGAAGGAAAAGTGGACTTAGAGGAATACACTTACACAATACAGTACATCCATACTGGGCTGCATCTGAAAATGTGTCAAGGATGTCTCCCATCACCAATACCATCACTATATACTCAAACCTGAAGCCGTGGCAGAATGCAGAAGTGAGAGCACTGCTGAAGGCTACCGATGCTATATTCAGGGAACATGAAGTTTCAGCGCTCGGGCAGCAAAATGAGAATTTGCTACGGGCATCAGGAGGTTTAAATGTTCCTGTGCTCAGAAAACGGAGCAAGTGCAGATCAACCTCTTCACATCGAATATTGGGCCTCCATCAATAAGTGGCAGGAGGAGTCTGGTTCTGAGTGGTTTCACCTTGAATGTATGGAATGTTGCCTTGGCCTTTTTGACAAGACTCCTTTCAGATCATCGTAACCAACAGGGACTTCAAACAGATCCGGGAACAGGTCGGAAGATTCAGTCAATGAGATAGAGAGGTAAAGTTGAGAGCCAGCTGCACACAAGCAGTGGCAAAGTCAAATTTAAATCCACTTCCTTTTTATGCCACAAACCCAATCTATGCGAGGGTTTTTTGTTTATTAAGACAAGTACTGTATAACCCAAAATGTGACATTGTATGGGAGGCTGAATAAACTTAAGTGGATTTTTGTTTGACACGGTAAGGCAAGTGATTGTCGAGTGCCCATACTGGGAATGAGGATTCTGAAGGCCATGCGGTCTTGTTTTCTTGTCAAGTATGGGTTTCGTAAAATGGCTGCTCTTTCCAGCTCCATTTCTTCTTCAATGTGATGAACAACTTTTAATCAAGCCAGTAAGTTAATGCTTCGATGAACCTTCCAGCACCAAGCCATTACTATCTGCTGAGGTGGCTGTTTTTATAACTGAGGTGAGAACAGCAATTCCAGTCACTCAACTAGGCGGTATCAATCAGCAGAGGTGAAATGTTTAAACTTCTTCCATGAAACTGGACGACGGCACTTAAAAAGAAGGCCAAATGAGAACGCGTGTGCGTGTAATAGAATGTCTCCTTCAGAATCCAAGTGGTGTAGAGTCCCTTGAATTTTTCCTTTTAATGGACTGCCATTGAACACAAGCTCTAAGCTCTTGTGTACAGTTATAGTTGACTCCACATACAGTGTACTCTCCAAATACTTCAGCTTCAAATGCCACTGATTCTGAGAAAAAAATATCTCTCTCTCTCTCTCTCTCTGTCTCTCTGTCTCTCTCTCTCTCTCTCTCTCTCTCTCTCTCTCTCTCTCTCTCTCTCTCTCTTGACACACACACACACACACACACACACACACACACACACACACACACACACACACACACACATTTAACATCGGCTACGTCCGAGCTAGGATGACTCTTTTTATTTTAATTGCACCATCCGAGGTATCACCGTATAGTATGAATGGTCTTACTGAAGGACCAACCTGGATGTTGCCGTACACCTTGACCAAGATTTGAACCTCGGACCCCAATATCCAAATCAGTGCATCATCTGGATTGATTACAAGAAAGCCTATGACTCGATGTGACATGAATGGATACCTGAGTGCCTGTCACTATTTTACATCAAGAGAATCTTAAGATCTTTCATCAATAACTCAATGAGGCTGTGGAAAACAACTCTGGAGGCCAATTCAAAGCCACTTACACTGATGAATATCAAATATGGCATATTTAAACGTGATGCTCTATTCCTGCTGTTCTGCATCGACCTAAACCCACTCAGTCAGATCATAACTAAGAGTAGTTTTAGATATTGTTTCAGAAGGGGAACAATGACCAGCCTGCTCCTCAAAGTAGAGGACATCAAGCTGTATGCCAAGAACGAACATGACATCAACTCCCTCATTCACCTCACAAGGATACACAGCAATGACTCAACTCAACTCAACTCAACTGTATTTATAGAGCACTTTAAAACAATCATCGCTGTATACAAAGTGCTGTACATGCAGCAAATATCATATATACAACAATAAAACAACACATTTATTAACAAACAAAGACAGTAGAAAGCACCAAACAGTAAGACTAAGATCAAGTCTGAGTCATGCCGTGTCAAATGCCATAGAATACAAATGAGTTTTGAGACGAGTTTTGTAGATGGGCAGCGAGGGGGCTTGCCGAATGTTCAGTGGGAGGTCATTCCAAAGAGAGGGACCAGCAATGGAAAAGGCTCGATACCCTCTGAGCCTCCGCTCAGAGGCGCCGGGCAGGTGTGTAGGGGCGGATGAGCACAGGGAGGTAAGGTGGCACAAGGCCATTTAAAGATTTGAAAGCAAATAATAAGATCTTAAAAAGAACTAGAGTATGACTTGGATCCTAGATACATGTGGGCAGATTATATCTAGACAAGGAAAAATGATCACACCTAAAGGGATTGAACTACCTGAAGCAGCTTGAAGGACAGACATCGCCAAAATACCTCGAAAGGGTGAAGCTGATCCTGAATAGTCATCTGAAGGGCAAAAATAAGAATAAGGATATTAACACCTGTGCCCTGCCAGTAATCAAATACCCCACTGGCCTCATACCCAGGCCACTGGAAGAGATGCAAGCCACTGATATCAAGTCAAGAGAGTTCCTCAAAATGCGTAGAAGATTCCACCCCAAGTTCAGCATCCTGAGGCTGTACACAAAGTGAAAAGATGGTGGCCGAGAACTAGTGAGCGTCAGAGGCATTGTCCAGTAGGAAACAACAAGCCTCCTAGAATACATCAAGAAGATAGCCCTTGGGGGACAACCTAGTTCGGGAATACCTCAGGCAAAAGAAGCCCAGTCAATGGACAGACAAATTGAATCTGACCTTAAGAAAACATACCATTGGCTGAAAAAGGCTGAACATAAAGACGGCACTGAGGCACTTATCATGGCAGTACATGAATAGGCCCTAAACACAAGATCAATAGAGTCTGAGATCTACCGCATCAGGCAGGACCCCAGGTGCAGGCTGTGCAAAAAGCCCCAGAGACAGTGAAGTCCATGGCAGCAGGGTATAATGCCATGGTCAAACCAAATGCGAGTTGAGAATTTCTTGCGGTGCAATTACATGTAAAGACAATGCAGTTTGCTTGGATAGGCACACATCCGTGTCAGGCGGCCCGGATGAGGCATTGTGCAAGTTGAGTGATTGCCAAAATCGATTACTGTAACTGTACATGTGCAAATTTTCTGATTTGCCCATTTGTTTGAAATTTGAACTCAAAGCCAAATAGCGTTGTGAATAGCCTATCGGAGTTGAGAATGAACGACACATCACTACCCCCCACATATATAAAATCCTATCAATACCATATCTACTGCCAGAAGATACATTTATCGTGCTAGCAATAATATTTAGCATTGACCCAAAGTTTTAGCACAACCACCGGCCACCTGATTGACTAGTGATGGTCATACATGATTTTTTTTTCTGTTCCTACAGCCTCCTTTGCACAATATAATCTTATTTTAACTGTTACACTGAGACGAGTCTTCATTTAGATACACAGTCAAGCACATTTCAATCAAATATGCGCTAGGTGCACCCGCGCGGTGCGCGCACTTCTTTGGTTAGACTCAGCAAGTTCTTCAGGTCAACGGACAATGCACTATAATAGGGAACCATAAATTTTACATGCAAACGATTCCGGGAGGCTAGCCGTATTGATTCTCAAGACTCAATGTCCAACGCTAAGTATATCTGACTGACACAATTGCCTCATGCATCACTAGCCAAACTGGATGGCAAGTTTTTATCAACACGAGCCAAAATGAATTTGAACTCGCATTTGGCCGGTCGGTGGGTGTTACTTTAGAACCTCGCACATCAGGGCCAAACATGAAGGACTGTGGGCATTCCAACACAAAACCGTTTGTTTTGCTGTATTAACAATGCTATAATGTGTACATACATAAAGCAAATGCATGATGTAATAATAAGATTAATACTGAACATAAAATTACTCCCACAAAAATTCAGAAAACATGTTCCCAGTACTTAGCTAGTAGCTATTCAATGGATGTGGCTTTAGAACTGCTTTCCGAAAAATAAATTCCAGTCACACACAAACGTGCGATAGGGGGTTAAAGGTGATGTCCAAGTGCCCAGTTTACAGTGTGTTTACAAGTGGAAATCTTGCAAATTCTTATAAACGTACTTTGCTTGTCTCGGTCTCCAGGGCGGAATCCAAAAAATGCTCCTGCTATGTAGACTGCATGCTTCTCCGGCATTAAATTTAAATGAAATGCAGGAAGCCGCTTCTATTGGCGGTGAATAAAATGGACTGTGTTCAGTCCCAAAATGGCGCAAATGCCCATTTCTAACGGTATCTGGTTATAAAGATGCCAACAGAAAGACAAATCCACCCATGCACACAATAAGACTGCATTTTGTGATAGACTTGTGCTGGCCATGAAAATAGGTCGTTACGCGTATATATGACCACTGATAAAGCAGACAAGCTCATCCATTTGAACTCCATTCATTCCATTCTTTTTATCAATCCATCTCTTTTTTACAACTATGCACCATGATGTAGTTTATCCGAAATTTATTGTGATACATTTGTTAGCGCTCCAGTAAACCTGCCGAGTGTAATTCAGTAGATATAGTGAATATTTATTTATTGTGACAAGCTCATTATGATCCAAGAATTCGAATCACCAGAGACAAATGGACTGGCGCTCTGCAGCTTGGATGAAACATCTATAGTTGGTGTCCGTGCGGGAAATCCTGTCACCAATTTCACCCAACAGTTTGTCAAACAGGGCACTGGTCATACTCAAACAGCATTGGAAGGGGCAGTCATCCAGACACAGTTCTTGGATAAGGCGGTTAAATTCACCAAGCTGCGTGTGTGAATTACCCACTGAACAAACGCATGTGAGACATGTGGTGCGAAGTGATATTTTGCGTTTGTTCTGAACCTAGCACATGATCCTGGCAGGTAAGGCATACATTGATAGGCACAACTAGGTAGCAGAAATAGTGTACCGGAACATCTGTACCAAATATGGACTAGAGGTCCCAGAATCAAGATGGCAGACACCACCGAAGGTGGTCGAGATTTACTGGGACAGATCCAGACTGACAAACTGGTGAGAGCCAATCAGCCAAACATAGTGGTGGTTGATAAATATCTGGAGTGGCAAAAGCGAGTCATAGCCATATCCAGAGAAAGAAACAAATCAAAGTTGGAGAAATACCAAGGACTGAAATAAGAACTCAAGAAAATGTGTATAGTGAAGGCAACAGTATTGCCAGTAGTGATGATGGCACTGGGAGCAGCAAAGATGATGTCTCCAACAGATACCAGCAACAACACAAACAACAAAACAACCCGCAGAAAAAAACGCAATACTGGCAACAGCTAAGATCCTGCGCAAAAACCTCAAGCTCACAGTCCTCTGGAAGAGGCCCTGAGAGAGAAAACTATTTTATACGACAGTATTACTATTTTATTCTTTTGTTTTATGTTCGATCTTAAGTACAGCAACTTGTTACAGCGGTGGTTGTTCTTAAAGTGCTCTATGAGTTGAGTGGAGTTACAGTCTTGCATTTTTTGGTTCTGTACTGCATCTCTGTAGACTTTACAAATAATTTAACATACAGCAGAGCCTTGAGGAAAGTCAATGGCATGAGCTTTCACAAGCATCAATACACATTCTTGCGGAAAGTTGCAAGTGATTCCCATCACTGACAGCTATTTTCCACTTTGAGCTACAATCACACTCCAGACTCAAGATAACTGGAATGTTCATTGATAGGAGGACTGATTCCATCAGCCGTATAATCCATTAGGATAAAGATCACGTGTACGGATGTCATCAGGGGTTCAAGAGATTTTGCAACCCACTGAGACCAGAAAAGAACTGTCTAATTAATACAACGTAATTACCATGACTTAAAAAAAAAGCCTCATTTGGTGCGTGCAAGACTACTTTCTGTTTTAGTGATGTGTCTCACTGTGATCTTCTTGCTCTATGTGGAGTTTTCTACCGTTTCGCTTTCATCCCTGTTCCCTGAGCTCAGAGCCCAGTTATGATTCTTCACTCCTGTAATTAATTCTTTCCCTGAACCCCCTTTTCTCTCTCTCCCTCATGTCATGACCCCTTCAACTGCATTGCTGCAACGTGATGAAATCAAAACTGTTCTCAACGATAATCATTCTTCTTCCTCACTCATGTTTTTTGTTACTGTTTGTAAGGGGGAGCCTTACAAATGTAAACAATTAATGAAGGGCTTAATCAAACTTGGTAAAGCCTCCTCACTTTGATGAATTATGACCTTTTGTGGAGCGTAGGCTCATTATGAAAAAATATGCAATGTTTATGGAAAATACAGAGTTCACAATGTGAAAGGTTTGCGATTGAATAAAATTTTTTCACCATTTTGAAACTGTAATCCTTGACCTTGCACCCCAAATGCCCCCCAAAACCCCAATAATAATAATAATAATAATAATAATAATTAGCATGGACGAAATCCAACGTTTAAATATTGGGGAAAAATATAGTAAAATATAGATAGATTATGGAAATGCTGCTACCGACCGCGGACCAGTCACCTGGAATAGGTTTCTGCTCACTGGTGACATGATCGAGAAAAAGCATGACACGATACACACAAAGTCAAAATTTTGCACTCGCAATTATCAGCTGTACTCCATCTCAATTAGAGATTGGTCACCTATCTTAGAAAGATCCAACAGTTTAGCAAATAAATGAATGGAAAGTAGAATGAAATGAAAAATAGTAAATTAGTGCAGGCTGTCTAATTTCCTTTCATGCAGTGCAGGAAGAGGATGGGAGCGTCACAGCAAATGACAATCCTTTCATTATAAAAAGAAATGACTGATAGAGATAGTGTCAGGAAATATCATGGAAAAATCATGTATAAGATGTAATTTCCATATAAATGGGGATCTTGATAAGTCTCGTTGAATCTGAAAGCGTTCCGCACAAATGTACTGGTATAAGATCAAATTGACAGAATTGCGCTTAAGCTGCAGAATTTGCATTTTGTCGTAGACTAATTTAACTTTTTTTTTGTGAGCACGCTACATTCCAAATGCCAGAAGAGAGGTGTGTTTCTTTAGTTTTGTTTTTCAAAATGACAAAATAAATTTCAAGGCCATCCTAGCATTCGTTTAGATGAGTGCAGAAACATCACAGCACAGCTAAAAACGGATACAATGACTTGATGATTGAGGCATACGCTGGCATGTATTGGGTTCGCATGATACACTGAAAATTTCAATACTTCCATTTCTCTCATTGTGCATGTGCTTGACTGCCACCGATTAGATGTAGATTACAAGGCTGTGTGCCTGCCTTTAAGAAAGGCAAGCACTGATTGAAAACCCTACCTGGTATGCTGTCGGGTTCACCTAATTGAATGCATGGATGGCTGGAGAAATTGATAGTTTCTGGGCAGAGTATGTTGTACAACCAACCCCATGCAAATTACAATTGTATCTCAAAGTATACCAAGTGTATACCAAACTCACTCGTGTGTGCGTGTGTGTGTGTGTGTGTGTGTGTGTGTGTGTGTGTGTGTGTGTGTGTGTGTGTGTGTGTCACACGCAGATGCCACCTGACATACAGTCAAATACAGGAGAAAAAAAACGTATTTTATTATTTCACCATTCACCATGCTGTGTGTGTGTCTCGTTGTTTTTATTTAAATGTTCTTCTTTATTTGTTTAAGGAGGTTTTTTTTTTTTTTTTTTTTTTGCTGGCTGTGTAGCTTTACAAACTCAATATGTATTGAGAACAACACCACTGTCCACGATTCTGACGTGACTGACAGATTTACAGATGCGACTGAAAGAGATTCACCTTTGAGAGATGAACTCAGGCTGGCTTTTGCGGGTAGTCCATGGTGTTTTGCTATTAGTACAAATTCTTTGGAGAAAGTCCGTTTTGCAAATGTCAAGAACTGCTGCAAAATTACTTAGAAAATGTCAAAATATATTTTCAGATGTTTAACTTGCACACACCTATGTCCATTATTGCAAATAAAAACAAAGTGAAGTCCTGATGTGCATGCTTTCCTTCCCTCACTGCCAAATTGCAAACTTCTCAAGTGATACGCAGCTATTATTCCACTTGAAAAGTATTCCGCTTTTATTTGTGATGGATGGATGGAGGAATGCATAGACAGACAGACAGACAGATAGACAGACAGACAGATAGATAGATAGATAGATAGATAGATAGATAGATAGATAGATAGATAGATAGATAGATAGATAGATAGATAGATAGATAGATAGAGTTTTCTGGCCATATCAAGTTTCAAGGATTGTGGTCAAACTTAGAAGTACCACTGCAGATAACGTGTAGTCATAGCTGAAGTCTTGACCTATAAGAGAGAAAGGTGCCTCCTCTACCATTGTCATTGATCACAACAGATGCTGCACGGAGCCTTCAGCTGTTCAAATGCCGCCCAAGAAAGCCGTCTATGAAATGAGGGATCAGCAGGGGATAAGAGCATTCTTTGGCCCCCTCTGGCCACTGCACTAATGTGTCGATTCCCAGTGGAGGATTGTCCCTCGTGCTCAGGAGCAACCAAAGAATGCTCTGTGTGTTTCCACATGGATTGAACATTGCTCTACTGAGCCTGTGCTAAATCAGGGTGAAAAGGCGGGGATTGAGACGTCAGTAAAAATCCAGCGGTGCTGAACAAGAGTAGGTGCAGATTGTCTGGCCTCAATCTAATTAAACACGCTCAGTCTCATCACATCGATTAGTCTGAGGAGGTAAAAGGTCTAGGAAACGATGTTTGGACACAACATAAATTTGAATTCTGAAAAACACCTTGGGAAAGTTAATCCAAAATAGGTAACTAGAATTGATTACGAAAAATCTGAGTAACTGAAAAATCCAGGTTGGATTGTTCAGAAAGCCCAAGACAAAACAAAAAACAAAAAAACAAAACCAAAAAAAAAGTAAAAGAAAATTAAGCATGGAAAAATCGAATGAACCGATCTGATCTTGTATTAATTATGTAAACGTGCCAAATTGTGATACCTCTAAAGTAAACCTTCATGGAAGTTCAGCGGGAATAGAACAGTCAAACCTCGGTTTTCGTCCATAATCTGTTCCAGAAGGCTGTTCGAAAACCAAAATTGTTCGAAAACCGAAACCACGCTCTTTAAAAAAAAAAAATGTTGATGGAACACGTCTGCTCACGATGGAAAGCGACACGAGGAAGCGTCACTTCCCCATCTACCCGAGGAAGTGTCATTTCCTCGTGTAAAGGCGAGAGGAGTCAAGTGGTGCATTCAAGTGCGCTCAGTTTGTTCGAGAACCGAAATTTGTTCGTCATCCGAGGCATAAAAAACTCGAAATTTTTGGTCGAAAACCGAATTGGCTGAGAACCCAGACGTACGGAAACCGAGGTTTGACTGTACATTAAAAGTAAAAGGTAAGCACATACTATGTGGATATAATAAAACACAATTTTTAAAAGGATCCTGGACAAACAATATTTCGCTAGATTTAGCTTCATTCCAATACTACATATACTGCTTCTGCTCTACATTCAACTTCTCATTCCTTCTTCTCAGTCAAAATATGTTACATTTAAATGACAATATTTGACCTTTTGAGTCAATCCCGCTTGCTTGACGTTCCCCCTCAGAAATGAAATCCCTCTGTTCATGGCACATCAAAACAAGGTTGTTGATAGATGTTTTAGGAAACAATCCCACTGTTATAGTAGAGCTGATTAATTACAAATGCCTTTGATGACTATTGGCTACTTTGTAGTTTTCTCTACTTTTTGGTAGATTAGTCTTCTCCCAACCCAAAGGTTGTGGGTTCAATCCTCAACCCTTGTGACATTGTTGAAGTGTCCTTGAGCAAGAAACTGAACCCTAATTTTCTCCAAGTGAACCTGACATGGAAGCAGGCTACAATTGGTTTCTGAATGTGTGTCAATGGGTGAATGTGAAGATTTGTAAAAGACTTTGGGCACCAGATGGTGTAGATAAAGATTTTGACCCATGTTCTCTCATAGTTGTGTAATGAAATCTGACATCTCCATTACAATCATGACACCAGTACAATCATTACTTTGATTTTGTGGTCAGAATGGAGCTCGGTTAGCAAAATTCTTTGAAAGTGACAAATCTTCTACTTTGAACGGATATATAGGTATAAAGTGTGGGAATCAATAGGCAACGCGCAAAAGAATTCGGGAACAAAAATAATTTGGAAAAAAAATCTCTATTAAGAAAGCTAAAAAAGCTGGAATTTTTATTTATTCATTTATTTTTAAATTATGGTGCCTCTCTTTTCCACAATCAAGGCCCCAGTCCCATTCACGTAAAGTAGTACTCGCGGCAGCTCTAGTCAAGACAGAATATTTTTATATTCTATTCAACATTGTTTAGAATTTTTTTTTTAAATCATTTAAAATGATTTTTCATAAAACTTGCAATCCACGTACATATAAAATATGACAATAAAACATAAATAAAATAGAACAGCATTTCACTACCGGTACTTTCATTCAGCCAAGGCATGTATTTTATATCACAAAAATAACGCAACAAATGAAAATGTCACAAAAGTATATGTATTGAAATAAAGATGATCTTTCTTCAATTTACTCATAAATTGACTTTGTGAAATCAGAGCCTGTTTAATCGGACACAAAGCAAGAGTATTCTTTTGTTGGATGAATGGCAGCAGATGGCTACACCGATTAATTGTACCTTGTGCCATTTAGCGGAAGAAAATGTCATTGTTCTTACCTGTCATTGGAGTGAACAAAAATATCTTATTTGTAGTATATAAATGATAATTTTCACACCAGTTACGTATTTTCCAAAAAGCACGCCTGATGATCTGTCACAGCACACAAATGTGCCACAAATGTCACAGTGGTTGGTAATTGCTTGGGCTTGAACACACCAGAATATTGATGATACATCAAGAGAATTCAGCGTTCAAAACAATGATACGTAAATTGCAGTTCAGTGTGTAATTACACTAGCCTACTAATTAAAAGCAACAAGGGAAATCTACAGACTTCATTGGAGTCGTTCATGCATCATCCCACCATAAAGTGAAAATGAGAACATGTTTCATTTTCATGTGGCAGAGAGCATGTACTTATTTTGGGTTGAATAATTCACCAGACAGCCTCTTGCATGTTCATGCTGCAACGAGCCTCATGAAATCCACTAAAGTGGCTCTTCAGTGTTCGCCCTCTCCCACAGTGTAATAAATAACAAGGGGTCTGATGAGTTTAAGCATTCTAATTTCTACTTTTAAGTTTAGTCAGGGCAGAGGCAAACGTTAACATATTCGAGGGTGGGCAACTTTCTGTCGGTACATTTGTCAGACCTGCTCATGCATTACCCACAGCTAACCTGTGCTTGTGAAGCAAGTGTATGAGAACAGAAATAACAGACTCTACAGTCTAGCCAGTGTTTACCTCCCTTTAAGATATTAGAGTGCCACAAAGTACGAAGTTCCTTGGACTGGGTAGCATGAGGACACCAAAGCATCCAAGATGAGATATGTCATGTTTGTTTAGGTGATGCTATTTAGGAATACTATTTGCATTGGATTTCAAAGTAGAGACCACACAGCCTTGACATTCAAGTATATTTACGGTATAAAATCTGACAAATCATTTCAATAGCATTTCCTGGTTTCTGTGCAGACGCCGAGTGACGATGTGAATCTGTGTGAGAATCGTCATCTGTCTGTCTAGGTGCCCTGTGATTGACTGGAAACCTGTCCAGGGTATAGACTCATTGCGGTCTAGATTCTGAGTCATACTCAAAAATCAAAGTTAAATATGAGCTCACAGACTAATCATATGCTTGTGTCAGCTCATGATGGTCCTTAGTAGTGTGCCAGAGTCGCTGTGTGCTCCTTGCAGCATCCCAGGATGAATAATCTCAGGGGCCCGGTTGTTCAAAAAGTGTAATCTGGATCAAAATGCAAAATAACATCTGAATAGCAAATGAGCCCTCAGGTCTCCCCCTTGATCATTGTCTTTCCGTTTCCCTCCCCTTTAACCCTTTCAGGGACAGAGGTTACTTCAGTGGACAGTTTATCATGTCATTCTAATCTCTTGCTATTGGAATAATTGCTCTTTTGACAAGCACTATCCATTAAGGCTGATGAGTACATAGTGTGTGTAAACAGATGTGACCATATGATTTGTAGGTGTGCATAGTGGATGTGTTTGAAGGAGACTGCAACCATGGTGGTGGCCATGACAAGCATTAGTTTTTACTGCAACAAATGCATATGGTGGCCGAACATATCCGATTCAGCAAGGGCCACGTGTTCAAAAAACGTTATATGGATAAAAAAAATCCGGATTTGGGAATCCTATTTTTTAGACATCACCACATTTGCAGTAAACTACTGACAAGTTCATTCATATTGCAAAATGACAACAAAATTGCATCAAGCCTCTCAATGTCAGCTGTATCATATCGAATCAAATCGTAATCCCAGTGAATTGAAACAAATCAAATCGTTCCACATGAAAATAACCCGTTCTGGAAGCGAATCGCACCCCTATTGTATCGAATCATCTTTTATTGGGGACACGCACACTCCGAGAGTGAACAGAGACAGAAGTCGGCCTACGTATAATCGGAAACAGTGAAATCAATGAAAAGAACAGCACAAATAACCTACAGCTGCAGAAAAATTGGCAGCAGAATGGCAATGGTAGCAAGCAAGGAACCAACTCAGTGAAATACTCCCTTGTTGCCATCTGCCACAATAGCACCGAAGGCTCTTACTAATTAATATCAGCTGAGGTGTGCTGCTGTAAACTCTGCCCATCAATGATTAGAGACTACAGACAAAGGCGCCAAAGCAAGCAGGCAGAATAAAGACCACTTTATGTGGACAGATTAGTCTCACAATTATTCTCCTAAATATATTTTCATATGTGTTTTTCAGAGCCACAATAAATTGGTGATTGTTGTTTAATGTTATTTGTGTGCATTTTTAATTTAAGACTGCGTCAAAATATTAATAATATACAGAAAATAAAAAGCATAAACCTGAATGGTTTTGTTGTGTTTTCATGCTGGTCATAATAAACTTAATCAAAGATGGGATAAAAGGGCGTTATTCGTTCTTCGATTTCCAATTTTGTAACAAAACAACAACAACAACAACAACAAAATAAACAGAAGATTCTCGTTCCAGTTCAATGGAAACCAAAGCACTGCCTCCTAGCGGGCAAAGGAGGGATCTAACACACACAACTTTAAAAAACACGTTTGAAAACCCCACACATATTTGTGGATCTGGGAAGAAAAAAAAACGTGAAAATCGCGGCTATAATTGTGTGAATAATTTTTTTAGACAAATCTCTCCCCATACCTTGAGACAGTGCATTGCAGGATGCAGTGCCCTGTCGCCAAACCCATTTATTGTGTATGTGGCGAGGGGCTGAAACAACGGAATGGAACAATCCTGGGCGTCACGGAAGCGCCGTGGCAAGACGACCTCTACCACCATGGCAAAGCGCCTCGAGTTGGAAATGTTATTATTCGAAAGCGGGGTGACGTCAGAGAAGAGCCTCCGGGAGGAGTGGAGCTGACACAGTGATTATTTTGGGGGACTTATTTACACGTAACGGCACAGGTTCCCGCCTAGCCATCAGTTTTACTCTGCAGCTCGTCTCCTCTTCCTCCATCTTAAAATGAGCAAAATCAGGGCTTTCTTTTGCAACAACGAGAGACAAATTTTGTCAAGGTGTGGTCTAAGCAGCGTAAAAAAAAACAACAAAAAACAACAAAAATATATATATATATATATATTAGAGCTGTCAGTTTAGCGCGTTTTTATTGGCATTAATTTAAATGAATTTTATCGGGATCAAAAATTTTCTCGCGAGATTAACGCGGCAGACGTCACAGCGGATGTTACGTTGCTCTATAAATAAACCAGAAACAAAACATCAATCGCTCTGCACAGGTCCACGCACGTTTGTTTTGCCAGCCACGGCAGCGCGAGACACAGCGGATACTTAAATAGTTTATGAATGGAAAGTTTACTTTTAAAAGTTGCCAGATTGTTCCAATGACAAGACCAAAGTTACCTGTATGTTTTGCAGTCGTAAACTGAGCTATCATCATAGCACGTCGAGTCTGAAATACCACTTAATGGCCAAGCACACAGCTGACGTCCGTACTCCGCCCCCTCTCTCAGACCGGCAGCTATGGATCATTTCAAAGCAAACAGCGTGGGCTAAAATGTTGCTAGAACAGGGGTGTCTTTATTTAGCTCATT
Organism: Hippocampus mohnikei; assembly: GCA_026261675.1. Taxonomy (NCBI): domain Eukaryota; kingdom Metazoa; phylum Chordata; class Actinopteri; order Syngnathiformes; family Syngnathidae; genus Hippocampus; species Hippocampus mohnikei. The sequence continues at coordinate 4,662,243 of JAKGUB010000326.1, forward strand.
TTTGCATAGTTGTCATGTTTGTCCGTCTGCAATCTGACGTTTAAACGAAGTAAATTGCGCTTCAGCTTGGGATCATCAAACCGCGCTCCACTTCGGGATTGAGTATTGGGACTTGTAGTTCTTTTGTTCGATTCGACTTTATGTTTGTGTTGTATGGTTTCTTACGTTTAAAACAATGAATAATGATGACGATAATGATACATAGGGAAATCAGGGTTGATTACATTATTTATTAAACGTATTGTTAAATAAAGGTATTAATTAATGTCAATTATATACATATTTACATTGTGATGCAGAAAGATAGATATATTAATTTTTTACTGCATTTATGTGTAGTTTAGGTTATTACCTGCTTCTGATATTTCTGTTACAACTACTACTACTACTACTTCTGCTGCAAAGTGCTCCAATAAATGATCAAAAAAGTACAGAACGAGAGATCCTTCCATGCTGACCGACAATCCCTATTCAGGGGGCCGTGAAAAATTATAGGCTGAGTACTAGCTTACCTTTGATGTGCACTTTATATTGCGCTGTTTTGATTCCATAAAAAGAGCTGTTCAAGCAGCTGTTGTATGACAAAATATTTTTTTCACATTTGTTGATGGACAGTAATATTGTGTGAGAGATAATGTGTGAATAACTGCTCCAAGTGAAAAATGTTCATGTAAAATTGAAAATCGAAATTATTTCAGTAAATATTTGCATTTTGCACATAGAAAACTGATTCATGATTCCATGTTGATGAGAGCATTAAAATGGGGGAAAATAGGACAAAAAATATAAAAGGAAATTCAGAAACGATAAAAAATACGTGAGTAATCATGATTAATTTTTAGTTAATTTGAGTTAATTGTGACAATTGAGTTTTTAATTAGATTAAATATTTTAATCGTTTGACAGCTCTATATATATATATATATATATATATATATATATATATATATATATATATATATATATATATATATAGGCGGTTATTTTGTGAAAGTGAAACTGATAGGATGCTCAAGGTGCAGTTTACACTAACACAAAATATTAATATTAATAGCATGCACACATACACACAAATCTTTTTTTTTTTTCCCTATTTCCCCCCTACATCCCTCGCGATCGACTTGGGACCAGTCCGCGGGCTACCGGTCGATTGCGATTGACTTGTTGGGCACCCCTGCCTTGAAGCAACAACAAAATATAATACAGTATCAGTCCAGCGAATTCTTTGGTAGCTCTTGGTATGAGCATATGATGCACATTATGCACATTAAAAATAAGGCCGATATTTCTAAAAAGGCTTATCTGTGCAGAAAAGATCGATTGCACGGTGTAACCTATCTAAGAGGTTGCGAGTTTAGTGGTCTCTTTCTCTGACACATCAAAGTGAAGCACAGGCAACGCTAAGGTCTCTGCGTCATGCCTGATAAGAGAGTTTCCATTAAGATGCTTCGCCTCACAGGGATTAAAGGAGAAACCCTTCCCTCTTCCTCTTAAAATGGTTTCCCGACGCTTTCCTCTTTATAATTCCACCGCATTGGTACGTGTGCTTCCTCATATACACCGTTCAGTGGCTGGATAGGGGACATCTTCTTTTTCTTCCCACCCTCCATTCAACATTTGAAGTCAAAGTGTTGCCCCATTGGTGACAGTACATTGAAGTTAAAACGAATGCCACATGTTTGGAAAAGCACCTAACCGACCAGTTCCTTTCACTGAGTTACACCCTCCAATAGCTCGAAATGTTGATAGAATTTGCGAAGAGAGCAGTGGCTTCAATTAAGATGATTTTATGTCTCCTAATTCATTTAACCTGCATGGATCATTTGAGAAATGTATTGCCTGTAACGGCTATATTAAAGGGGTGCATTTATGATCATATCAAGGATGACTGTTACCTTATACACTTAGTTATTTTCTGCATGGCCTATTGTAGGATATGCTTCGAACTTTATGGAGGGTGGATGTCTTGCTAGATTTGAAGGGCTCGTGTTTCCACCGTACAAATGACTACTCCTGATGATTAAAATGTTGCCCTGTAAAAGCCAAAAGAGCCGAAAGTATTACGCATTTTTGCAAAAAGTATTTCTCACAAGAAATGGTCAAATGTTGTGGTGAACCTCCCTTTCTCAACTTTATACCGATTTAAGCTTTTTAACGTCATTGGATTCTAAATGTTCATTTGTACATGTTAAAAATTTGAGCAAAACAACCAATAAAACAGGTTTCATAACATCGCATCTATCGGGAATATCTCTGTCTTGATCTCTCAGTCAAATGCAAACAACATTGTGAGCATAATGCTTTGAGAAAATCATCACCAAAGGTAAACAGAATATGAGCGATGCCTGCGCATCATGATTTGCCGCCTAAATTAACCATTAAGTAGAAATAACACCGATTTCAATGTAAACTATCAATACAATGTTTTGATGAGAGCTTGAATCTATGTGTATTATATTACATATACCGTCATGATTCATCAAAACTGTTTTCACCGCACTCACGGTGAAAGCCGAAAAACCTAGTTCACCGTATTAAAACAGCGTGAATGCAAAATAAATGAGATTACACCATGTAAGCGGGCTAAACAAAACCTTTCTGGTCAATGAAAAATGGGCTTTTACTTGTTGAGCGCTTTTCTACCTTTGACGTTCTCAAAAGCGCTCCAACACTGTCTCCTCATTGACCTTGTGAGCAACCAACTGAGGCTCTAGTAGCTTGCTCAAGGACACTTCAAGGACAAAGTCACAAGGGCTGAGAGGATTGAAACCATGACCTTCAGGATTTTCGACGATCACTCCACCACTTGAACCATGCCACTTGACCTGTGCTGTAACGTTTAATACTGTTTGGTGCATGTTTTGTCCCCTTAGTCATGGTTGCCATGGCGAGCTCGGGTGTACAGTGGCCGTTTTGTTGTGACCGGCATATGACGTTTCATGGGCCCGTGCATGGGGTGCATTCCACTTAGATCTCTATTGTCCCCCAAAGCTGCCCATGGCCACGTTTCATCCGTGGAAAAGAACCAGGATACGAGGCTGTCGTGGCTGCCGGCAACATAGTGCAATTTGAAAGCACCTGCTTGTTATCGGAACAATGTATATGTTCATTATCCAGTCATATCTGTGAAAATATATTAAGTTTCCGGTACACATTTTAGTTGTTTTAAGTAAATGCTTCTGAAAGTAAACTGAATGTTACATAAACATTGACATCGGGCATTGACAATAACAAACCACATAATTCATCCGAGTGTTATATTTCAAAGTCATGAAATGATTACATTATGAAGGGAAAGTTTAGCGTTCTACCATTGCTTCCTGCAATACAGAGACATTTGGGAATTATTGTTATTATTCATGCATAACTGTAGTTGGCAAGAATGCAAGCTGCAGTCCTCGCTCATCAATGATGATCATGTTCGTGGGAAAATCAAGAACTCACTGACTGTCAGATTCCATGTGATGTTTTTATGACTGTGGAGCTTTTGTCCATTCTGATCTGAAGAAATATCATCCAAAATGTCTTTCTTCACCCTGTCAGCTCAACAAAAACTTTTACACAATTGCATCTTCCTTTCAACTAACTAAGAGTTAGTCTGTTGATGGAAACTGCTCTGATCAAAAGCTGCAATTTTCATGCATACTCCATTTATATTTCATAACTGACTTGAATGTTTCAAAGGTACGGACAGTGTTTTATGTTCACAATACATCACTAGACATTCTTCTTCAAGATCTTATTTTCTTTTAGTTTTCAATCCGAGGTGATTTTTAGCTGAACAAGTGCACAGGCAGTGCCCGTCCTTATTTTGACTTTGCTATGCGCTTCATGTTCTACACCATGGACAGGGCTGCAGATGAGAGGCCAGGCAGAAGCGTGGTCATCTCTTCTGAGACCTTTTCTCCATATGTTAACGCAGGTGCAGCAGAATCTTTGCTCGGCTCGTCAGAAGTAAGCAGAGGCAAACGGTCACTTAAGGGAGCTCGCATTTCCTCACCGAAAGCTCCAATGTCAAGAAGGAAAGTGATAGAGTGCAGCAGGAGCAGATGAGCTGAATGACGAGTGATCCGAGTACGAAGGAAGTGTGTGTGTGTGTGTGTGTGTGTGTGTGTGTATGTGTGTGTGGGTGTATATATTTGTGTATATATATATATATATATATACACACACACACACACACAAACACACAAACACACGCAAACACACGCACACACGCACAAAAGGAAGGTGAACAAGTTGCAGTCATGTGTTCGTTTTTGAGGCACACGTATGGCTAAAAAAGACCCACATGCATTCTGAATGCATCACATGCTGGAGTCACATTAAGGGGTATTTTGAATTCAATGGTTGCTATGTCCATTTATATAAATCATTGGTGAAGTGACATTAAAGGCGTTATTTTAAGGCGGATTACAGAGATGCGTAAGCGTACTGTCGGCTGTAAACAAGCACAAATTGCTTAGTTACTAATGTACTTTGTCCACAAATCACTTATTTTCATAAACTTTCGACGACAATTGTAGGCTTTGGGCTGCTGGGAAATGAAAAGAAAAACCTTAAGCAGAGTCTCAAAATCAACATTTTGGACCAATTTGTTTTTGTCAACAACAAAACTAATCACGCCATTCGACTGATTTTGTGAAAAACACATCTCACACACACACACACACACACACACACACACACACAGTACACACACACACACACACACATACATACATATCTATATCTATATATATATATATATATATATATATATATATATATATATATATATATATATATATATATATATATATATATATATATATATATATATATATATATATATATACACACATATACACACACACACACACACACACACACACACACACACACACAGAAATCTGGTTATGCCCCCAGGTGCGTCCCTCCCAGCAGGGCCACCAGGGACGACCCAGAACGTGCTGGAATGACTGCATCGCCTAGCTGGTCGGGGAATCCCTCGGTATCCCCACAGAGCAGCTGGATGAAGAAGCCACGGCCTCCACTGGCCACCCACGCCTGGTAATGGGCAGTTGATTGACAAACGCCGTTTTCACACAGACCCATTCGACTGACAGACAAATACAATTTACCCCGAGAGAAGCCAGGAGCTCAATGTAGCAGAGCGGAGCTTTCTGGATTGGTAGAAGGAAGGCTGGGCTTCCCTGCTTAAGGTGCAACGCTGGCAACCTGACCCGTGAAAATCAAAAGAAAATGATGATGAATGGAACGATGGATGGATATCATTAACCCTCATTATATACATTTTGGGTTCTAATACTCCAGAGAACATCAAAGAATAATCTGACATTTGCTAATATGCTGATCAGGGATCTTAAAATTAAACAACAGTTTAATTGCCTGGACTATAATTTTAGGTTTCATTTTCTCACATCGCTTTATCATGGTTTCTGCTATTATCAAATGTGTTGAATGTACAATTAAACCCTGAATTAATTACACCCTGGCCAACTTTATGTATGTTGAAGGTCTGACTGGAAATGGCACAAAAAGTTTCAAATGGCTTCAAGAAGTTTTTGATATTGATGGAAAATAGTTGCTTCTTTTGTACAATTTTACTAATGAATTTTACATGGCTAGGTGCAGTATATTTCTTAGTATGCGTGTCCACCTTATCCTTACATTCCTTTCTGTTTCATTTATTGTTTCTCTACAGCACATCTGCAGTCTCCTGTTACCATAACAACCTGTGTGCCCTTCAAAACAATTAGCATTCAACGCTGGCTGCCCTGCCAACACAAACCGCATCCATCGATATTAAATCACCATCAAAAAGCTCTGTGGGCTCCAAGATAAAGTGCAGTCCAATAAGAATGGAGTATAGTTACTTAAGCCCCATGTGGTAGTGAGGACTCTCTTAAAACAATACGTCTGCCAACCAGAGGTAGGATCGAAATAGCTCTGGGCTCTTTGCACACAATATGAATGAATATGAGGAGAACATTTCTTGGCGACACAATTGTGCATTCGTGAGGACGAGGGACTGTTGCCTACCAGCAAGAAGGTTGTAGGTTTGAATGTACAATTGGTCTGTTTTCTCAGGCCACTTGCTCCCAGATTATAAAATATGTTAGATTAAATGAATACTAAATTGTCTATAGTTGGGAATAGTTTTTTTTTGTCTAAATAGGGAGCTCCTAGTTTAGGAGGTTCTCAATATTCAACATTTCATCATTACAAATGGTGTGTTATGCACTGGTTTGAACAGCAGCCTCAGAGTGCGTCATCACATGGCACAAGGGAGCATGCTTATTTTACCACTGTACTTTTTTGATTGTCTTGTACTTGTTGGCAAAAAGAAATGTACAAGTAGTATCTCATTACACCTCTACTCAATTCAACTGACTTTCATGGTGCCTTACATGGAATAAAAAAATCATCTTACAATACCAAAGACAGTTAAAACAATAAATCCATAACAAAAAACAGCAAACACCATAAAACACCAAAACAATGCTGAGCCTCATGTTAGCCTCATGTTGAGTCAACAGCCATAGAATAAAAATAGAGTCAACTTCAGAAATGGTTGTCTTCAACCGTCAGAAAAGCTTGTCGCCAATGACCTGCCTTCTGATGGCGACCCATGATCCCCCTGGTGGAGGCCATTGGCGGCCTTCCTGTTTCATTAGCGCCTGACACCCTCAGGTGGGGACGTCTTGTCCCGATTTGAGGCGGCTCTGGACGATGTTTCTGAGCAACCGGAGGTAGCTGCGGCCTCCCGCTTTGTTCCCGAGAAAACCCACACAGGCATGGGGAGAACATGCAAACTCCACACAGGAAGGCCGAATTTAACCCTGCACCTCTGCACTGTGAGGCCGACGTGTTAAGCAGCTGACCACGGTGCCACCCAAATGAAAACATAGTTATTCAAATATGACAGATAGATATGAAAAGTCAGAAGTATTGCCTGCCTGTGACTGAAATGCTAATACATACATTGGCCAATCAAGAATCTGGGGAAAAATCATACTACCCAAAGAAAACCCACGTAGGCACAGGAGGACATGCACCCCGCCCACACACACACAGGCATCGAATCCTAAACCTTTGTACTGTGAGGCGGATGTGCTAACCAGTCAGGTATAGTTATAAGTGAGCTTCCGTACATTGACAACAGCTACAAAAGTCAGACCTTTATTAGGCAGGTTGAAGGGAAAACTAAATAGTAGTTACCCATCTAAATATCCAACAACAGAGTCAGACCCAGAACAAAACCACCTCTCGCACCAGCCCTCCCTAAAAGCGACACCACAAGCCTTCTATCTGGTTTCAAGATCTGTTCAGCTGCACTGCACACAGTGTCTTCAATTGAGTTTGCCTCTCTGAATACATTTGCTCAATTAAAAGGGACTTTGTTGCAGGCTGGCAGTCAAATGGAAAAATTAAATCATCATTCCAAGTGTTCCGGCACCCCGGAGAACGACTTGGTTGCCGAGAGATGCTGAAGAATGCCCTCCAAACATCTTAATTGTCTAATGAACCCTTTTCCAACAACGGAATTGTGTTTTGAGTCATATAGCACCCAAAGATGCACCCAAAGTCAAAATCAAACAAGCCATGAAGAAAGCCCCATTTGAATGCTCAGTTTAATGTCACACTCTAATAAGCATGCTGTGAGTGATACTAAAACAACAAGCCTGTTCTATCAAATGGTAACATAAATGTCAGCAAAGCCGTACTATATCACTGCTGTTTGTCTCTGGTGTTGGAAAACTTCCCAGCAATGCTGGATCACATTTGAGTTCAAAATAAATTTTCACTAAAAATTGGAACACATCTATTGTGGGACATCAGTCCACCATTGATACAATTGTATTTATGATCATCAAAACAAGAAACTAAACCACCATAAAACCTGTTTTAACAGTATGTGCATTTAAATCATGAATAGTGTACTAACCCTTTGATGAGGGACTGCCATGGTATAACTTTCATGCAGAGTGAGAATTTCATCGTGTGCTTGCAACGTATGTATGAGGGATTTTACACCAGACGTTACAGCCCCAGATTGCAAAGACTGACTATTAAAAGGTGGTATATCAGAAGAGAACCTCTGAGTCGCCTCGAGTTGTAACTCTGGTACTTCTGCCAGTATTAGGCTTCAGCCTAATATATTCTGTTAACGTTGGTGGGGGGAGTTTTTCATGTCGTTATTTAAAATCGTAATCAAAATCTTGAAAATTTGCAAAACAAAATCGATTCTATGTTCAACAGAACTTTGAAACAGTAATCCATGCCTTCGTCACATCTCCATCGGTGGAGCTTACGTGGTGGCCGTGCCCTGTGATGGGGAGATGATTGACAAACGCCATTTCCACACAGACCCATGTGACTGACAGACAAATACAAGTTACCGCCAGCGGAACCAGGAGCTCATTGCAGCAGAGCAGAGCTTTCTGGATTGGTAGTGGCAGCTTGCAATGTCAGGTAGGTTTTCCATGATTGCTGTATCGATTTGCTGTGTTTTACTTAATTTTGAAGCCTCTCAGACACAGTTTAGTCAAGCTGAGTTGGGTTCCCATTAGTCATTCGTCTCAATGAAGTGATATTTATATATAAGGGTACTTCATTTAATAATATTTATAGTACAAGTATCTGTTGACTGTCCAAGATTTACTGGAAGTAACTTCAAAGTGGAGGAAAGAAAATGACAAAGAAAACAAAAGAAGTCAGCTCACAGGTATGGTCAATCAATGGAATGCAATCACAGCAACTTGAAAGAAAAGCAAATCTCACTTGGCCTCAAAAGATTTCAAGCATCTCAAGGGGATCCCCGAGAACAGCTGAAAATGTTCTTTAATTTTGGTTTTGAATTCTGCCGTGAGCACCGACTGGATGGGCTGACAAAAGTCCGAGTACTCGTGATCCATTTCTTCAACTCAGTTGTAATGACTTAATAAACTGCTCTGACAATAACATTCTCACTATTAAGAGACACAATGAATCACCTCCTGCCTTCAACTGATTCCAATTTATCTTCAAACCAGGCGCTGTGGAGTTAGCCTTGGAATCTACATTATTTAATCACCTGGAGGTTGTTCTAAAACTGCACCTCCTTCGACGAACTGCACTCTGTGTCTATTTTAAATGTCTTACCTAGTTGAAAAATCATGTGAGTGAATGTGTGACTCAATGCAACTTTTAGTCGACTGGTTACCACGTCCGCTTCAAAGTGTAGAGGTTGTGGGTTCGATTCTGGCCCCGGCCTTCCTGTGTGGAGTTGCCTGTTTGGGTTTTCTCCAGGTTCCCCAGTTTCGCTTCCATCTCAAAAACATGCACGTTAGGTTCATTGATCGCTCTTAACTATGCTTAGGTGTGATTGTCAGCGCAAATGGTTGTTTGCCTTCGTGTGCTCTCTGATTGTCTGGCAACCACTTCAGGGTATACTACTGCCCGAAGATAGCTGGGATAGGCTCCAGCAAGCCTGTGACCTTTGTGAGGATAAGCAAATCAGAAGATGGATGGATGGATGAATGGAACTGTTTTTATTTTTCTGTTAAATTTTCAATGTTGGCCTGGTGGCAAAGCTTATTGCACAACTTTTAGACTGTCGTCAAAGAATTTCCCAAATGCCCAATGACAGCTGGATAAGTTAACGTTCACTGAATAACTACAGTAACAACAAAATGTGCCTGTATAAAACAGGAAAGGATGTTTCTCAGTAAACGATTGAGGATTTCAATTCCATTCCATGTTTTAGGTGTCCCTTCCATATTCATTTTTGCTTGCTAGGATTCAGTTCATGGTCCATCTATGCTGTTCCCAGCAAGGATTCACTACCCATAGCCGCACCCCCCGACCCCCTCCTCCCTACCATCACCCTCATGATAGTGGGAACTGAGAACCGCAAATTGTGTGATGTTGAGATAGTTGTCAAAATTGTCGTTATACCTCACCCCCTCCTTTCCAAAGAGCTCTCTTGGATCCTAGGGATTATTTATCAAAGCGGTAGACTGATCATTTTTACTGCAAGTCAGCACTGCGTCATTGATCTTGGAGCACCGGGGACCGAATGGGGGAGGTAGCCTTTAGCTACATCAGCATAAACATCTAAACAATAAACACTGTTGGATATTCTGTCCATGTGCAATTCCAACAAAATATTTTTCACATGAAAAACATTCACAACAGTGCAGTGGCGATTGTACTCATTCATTTTAAATGGATTATTGAACACTGTGCATGAGAAGAACTCACTAGCTTTAATTTGGTCACTGCATCGATTAATTTGTCACATAGGTGCCCATTTTCAACGTGACATTTGGTACCCGGTGGCTGGGGGCTGGGGGAGTGGCTCAACGATGAGAGAAGATTGATGTGACTTCTTTATTATAATATCTGTCTATCCATCCATCCACCTTCCTATCTACATAACGTTTCCATACATGGTTAATAGAAGCATACTTGCTGTACAGACAGACGGGGCGTGTTTCTGTCAGTCACCAGCAAAATCGACGTCTATCAGTGAAGACTGACAGACCTTCTCTGGTAACACGTTAGATTACTGGTTGCTCAAAAATGCAGCCTATATTGAGTAACACACTACTTCGTAACATGTTACCCACGTCAATGTTACTTGATGAATGAATGAAATATTTTTCTGTTTACATCAGGGCATGATCATTTGTTGATTTCCATTTGATCACATCACACGTGATGATTCAAATGGAACACTGGGGCCTTTATATGTGTGTGGTATGAATTTGCCAACTCTACTATTAAGTTGACTATTATGGGGGTTATTCACAATTATAAATATAAACATGGCTCAATAATATCAACGTGACATTGTGTATTTATTGTGACAGTTCATTTACTCCAACCATAATCTTCAAAATGATTTCCATTTGTTAATTTATGAAGCCGTCAAGGACAGAAAAACAAACAAAAAACATCGTCAACATTATGTGTTTTGAATTTTTTGCCCATAGTTACATAACATGGGGGCCAATTTGCATAATTTACACATACCGGCCGCAACAAGTTTCTCCATGCATTGACTTGGGCAAAAATCTGCTTTCATACAGCACAGCAAGACAACACTCTCTGAAACAACATCAAGCCAAAAGCCAGTAGGTTTTGTTGAACGCACAGATTCTCTTAAGCTAATCGTGTTTGCTTCTGTTAACAAGCTTACTGGATTGCACTGTAAAGTTGTGGATGCAGTGAGTGTGCTGGATATTTATTTTTGAGAATGTGTCCAATGCATGAGCCAAATGCACACACCTGCAACACACTTTCAAAATTGTATGAGGTGAAATGTATGACGTGCTGCCACCACAAGTGACAATGCTTTTGTCTTCATGCTCACTTCTTTTTCTCCCTTCGCCGGGCTTTGCTTTCACATTTAGAAGCTACTTGTCTCGTTCAACGACCTAGCTCTGTCTGCCGCTGGTTGTCATAGCACAAAATGCCTACACGAGAGGACAGGGCCATCTACTTAAGTATCGGAAAGATTAAAAAAAAAAAGGCATGTACTGTACCATGTAATGTAATTCCAGATCCCTGGTTTGATGAAAGAATGCCACAGACATGTTATTAAGACACCTGGAAACGGCAGAATATGTCTCCTTTAAAGTCAATGTGGCATGACCGGGATGTGTGTTAAATTTAATTTAGCAGGCTGTGCACAGTTTAAAACTCAGCAGAGCAAGCAGTGTAATGCATCAGGTCGGAATGTTGCTTCATTTAACTCTATTGGGTGGGAATATTCTTCCCTTGCCGAATTCTATCATGGTTTATCCGGTAATGATTAAACTTCCTCACTGGATTTAACAATTTAAATAACACTGCTCTTCTTTTTTGGCACTGAATTCAATCCGTCAACATATATGCCAGTTCACACTGTTGTGTGGTGGTATTTCAAGGAATTTGTAAGGTATCATGTTTGAGTATGTGAACAGCTGCTCTCTAAACGGTTTTCGAGAGATTTATCTTCCTCACAGCCAAATGCATCTGTGCTCGTTCACTTGCCCACCATATGGCAAATAGCAGCCCAAACACACACACAAACATACCGAGAAATTTTATTACAAATCTATTCTTAATAGATACGGTGGATACCCGCTATTTGCAGGGGTAGGGACCCGGCCGGCCCATGAATAGCGAAAATCTGCGTATAACTGAAACACCCACTGAAATCCACTGATCATAAATAAATAAATAAAACTAAATAATTATTCCGAAAACGCCTGATAAACATTCAATATGAGCTAAATTAATTAGATCATGTCATTTTCTTTGCCACTGCTTTGCTTAAGTGTACTACCCAGTGTACCTCTGTCTCATGCACTGATTTGCATTTACTAGTTAACAGTCAATCAGAGTGATCAATTGTCACCGTTAGCCAACATCATTTTGTACACTATGATCAATTTCTCATTTCTTCAAATCATATTAAAAAAAACACACACAATAATCTCTTAATTCTTCACAACGTGGATGGCAGTTTGTCCTTGGTGGAGGTCTGCCATTGAGCAAAAAAAAAAAAAAAAGGTGTCATGATAACAATGCTAAAACAAAACAAAAATTCGAATGGTGGCCCAAGACTTTTTCACAATACTGTAGGTCGGTTAATGTGTGTGGCGGTCATGAATTGTGCTTTGGAGATAGCTCACCTACACAGCTGTGCTAATTAGCACCCCATATTAGCACCCCTATTGTCCCCCAAAGCAATATGGCGGACATTCTCACACCAAAGTGACCCACATATATTTCATAAACCCTATTAATTCCCACCCCTCGCGATAATTGCTGGAATCTTTTTATTGTAGGAGCAATAAATGTTGGTAGGGAATGACAAGCCTAGAGCATTTCCAGGAAAGAATGACATTTTATTTATTTTTGTCAAATTTGGCACACGGTTTTGGAACTGTTCAGTACCAGATCAGAAAAATGTATGCAGAGTTTTGGCAGACCTGTCATCACTCCAATCATTTTATGTCAAGAAGACAAGACATGACTGAGATGCAAAAAAGTTTTCGATTCAATTGGAGATAGTACTTATTTCATTTCCTTATTAGCTCCACTTTTAGAGGTACTGCATGTTAATGGCTTTACCCCCTAGTAAAACTATACCTTCTCGTATATATAATTTTTGGCGAGATATGAGAAGAACTACTACAATCTAATGATACAAATACAACACCGCCTATGTATGACCAGTGTGAGAACTAAAACAATAAACCAATAAAAACAGGCCCCAGACTATTATCTGTAGTCCTGCAAAAACATTTCCATATTTGCTAAAAAGGAACACAACTCACCAAGGTCAAGCAGCAAGAAACATACAACACTGAAAGCACAATTCTGCAACCCCTAGAAAACAGAAGAAGTGACCTGGAGAAAATACAGAAAGACACGCACGAGAAACTGGTGAAGAACTCGCCCGTCGAAGGGCTCACCCAACCAGAAAATGGTGTCTTAGCCAGGGGACTGAATTTGGAACTTTCACTGGAACAGATACTGAGAGCTGATCTTATCATAGACGCGGTCAGTGGCAGGAATAGACCTTGACCCTGTCCTGTGTGAGAACACCACCTTCCAAGAAATGAGCTAGTGGCATCACAAAAGAGACGCCGGGGTATCGTTATATTCTAACCGCTGACTAGATTATGTATGCATTCACTGGTCACAACGATGGGTATTCCTGCACAATAAAATGAGCTCTAATATTAGAATTGTGTCAAAAATTTGGCTCGCAACGCAATACGGACCTCCTCCAATGCCCACTAATCCGAAACATGTTGATGGAACTCGTTTGATTATTCGTGTGAGGCCTGCTTGCTATTGTCACGCTCTATTGTCGAGTAGATTGCGATAACCCAGACATTTTCTTTTCCACTTGTCCTCTTGGGGAGAATGGGTGAGCCAGAGCCCATCCCAGCTGACTTTAAGATGATTTAACCTGACATTCATTTTCACATCTGCCTCATAATCTGCTTGAAGACAATTTTGAGTATTAATTTCACCGAATATGGATGTTATGGGCCGGCACATCCGCCTCACATCGCAGAGGTCATGGGTTTGATTCTGGGCTCCGACCTTCCTGTGTGGACTTTGCATGCTCTCCCTGTGTCTGCGTGGCTTTTCTCCAGGTACTCCGGTTTGCTCCCACATTCCCAAAACATGCACGGTAGGTTAATTGATCCAATTCCCCATTCATTCATCTTCCGAACCGCTTGATCCTCACTAGGGTCGCGGGGGGTGCTGGAGCCCATCCCAGCTGTCTCCGGGCAGTAGGCGGGGGACACCCTGAATCGGTCGACAGCCAATCGCAGGGCACACAGAGACGAACGACCAACCACGCTCACACTCACACCTAGGGACAATTTGGAGTGCTCAATCAGCCTGCCATGCATGTCTTTGGAATGTGGGAGGAAACCGGAGCACCCGGAGAAAACCCACGCAAGCCCGGGGAGAACATGCAAACTCCACACAGGGAGGCCGGAGTCGGAATCGAACCCGGTACCTCTGCACTGTGAAGCTGACGTGCTAACCACTGGACTACCGGGCCGCCCTCCAATTCCCCAGTGTGGGTCAAATAAAAGATATCTTATCTTAAATTGTCCTTCGGTGTGATTGTGAGTGTGGATGGTTGTTTGTCTATGTGTGCCATGTGATTGGCTGACAACCAGTTCAAGGAGTACCCTGCCTATTGCCGAAAGACAACTGGGAATGTCCATCAGCATGCCCGCAGCCCTTGGGAGGATAAGCGGGTCGGACAATGAATGGATGGATGGATGGATGGATGTTTTGGAATATGGGAGGGAGCGGGAATTCCAGAAGAAAACCCATCGACAGGTAGAACATGTTCAAACTACACAGGAGGACGGCTCCGGCATGGATTCAAACCTAGAACCTTTGAGTGTCCATGCTACTATCACAATTCAAAGTGGAAATAAGAAATTTATCGGATCTGCATGTTCATTTGTATTCTCACCTTTTACAGGCACAGACTCGACAGAATCGACTCATTTACTGACATCAAAAAGAAAACACACCGGTAGCCTTTACGCTTTGATGCTGAGAAATCAGAATTGAACAAAGGTATGTTTGACTTGAGTATTTGGGTTTTTTTACCCTGAAATGTTGGCTGTTTTCGTAATTATATGCCCTTAAAGTTTTGTTTTGTTTTTTTGCAATCATCCATTTGACATTCCATCATTGGTGGCCTTGTTTGTATGCACAACAGCGAGAAAATACATCCTCTCCTCATGTTTTGTCTAAACCACAAGGCTCATTTGAGTGACAGGACAGCTGACATGAAAAGGTTTTCTAGGTAGAAACTTGTGAGCTCGCTAATTGGAACTGGAGACACACTGGACAGAAATATCTCATTTGCACATGACAGACTTATTTTCTTGTGCAAATTTTAAACAATAATATTTCAGCACAGCAGTGCTGACAGTTAGGAACATTTGTCGTTTTATTTTTATTTTTTGGGTCCTCCACCTACTTCTATTGGCAGAAATGCCTCATAATGTCTTGTTAATGTGACTAAATCCAACGGGGTTTTCAAAAGGTGTAATGAAATCTGTTTGAGTCACTAATCTGCCGAGATACACATAAACGAGCCAAGCAGAATATTTTAACATGAAAACAGTACCGTGGTACCATGGTGCCATCGTAGTATGGTAAACATTACCACGAATGCTACAATTTTAAATGATTGTTTTATGTCCTTTTGCAAAGAACATTCCAATAATGTGTCATTATTGATGATTTATTATGTAACCTGTTGAATGAAAGAAAAAAATTGGGATATCAAATAGATACAGTAATGTATATCAATTGACATTTTTGTGTGTGTGTGTGTGTGTGTGTGTGCGTTTGGGTAGTTTCTCATTTCCAGGCAGTTTATATAGCTTCATCATAGCTCTCCCCTAGGCCTTTGAAATGAAAAAATAATATTTTGCCAACCAGATGCATACTACAAAAAAATACTCTCAAAACTCCAGTCTAAGTTCAACAATGTACAATAATTTTACTGTTAATTTACTTGTAATAATCTGTATTAAATATTAAATGCATTTTGGAGAGAAAGAAAAACTGACATCTACGGAATCTGGAGGTGCATTTTTCTTCTTGATGCGGATCCACCACGGAATATGCATGGGGCTCACTGGAAAGCGACAAAATACATTACGTGCATCACTTGTCACATAGAATGGATTAATCGTAGGAGCTGCAAACCTTCAGGTTTATGATGAACAGGTGCGAGAGAGGTGATGATCAGTTGCCTGGCTTAGAGTGCTTACATTGCACTTGCACTGGAACCGTGTTTTCTTCACAACACAGGCTATGAGTGTGTGTGTGTGTGTGTGTGTGTGTATATGTGTGTGTTTTTACACATTTTAAACAAGTAAGCTGATTTGGACATGTGCAAGCATGCATTTTTGTTATGATAGCACCAAAAGCAAAAGGGGGCTTAAAAAAAGAGAAAAAAAACCTATGATATTTGAGGTAATTTATAGAGGTCCAAGGTTCGTTTCCAGGCTCTGGCTTTCCTGTGTGGAGTTAGCATGTTCTCCCTGTGCCTGCATGTGTTTTACAAAAACATGAACGGTAGGTTGATTGATAATTGTCCATGGGTGTGATTGCGAGTACAAATGCTTGTTCATCTAACTGTGCCCTGGGACTGGCTGGCAACCAGTTGAGAGTGTACCCTGCCTACTGCCTGATGACCGCTGGGAAAAGCTCCATGGATAGATCTGTAAATAGAAAAGAAACATTTCGCTTGATCAATATGGCCGCCACATAGACATGGCAACCATATTGGATGTTCTTCTTCTTCTGTAGCGTATCTAGTTTTGTCTTCATAATCAACTCATTCAAGTAACCTCAGGTTTTTATTTGGGAGTGTCTCCTACCTGTGTCCTTTGGTTTCATTTGTCCTTCATTATCCCTTCAATTGTGTAAATACTGAAGTTTCCCTCTCAGTGGCTGCTCATCTTTGTACCCAAGTACTTTCATATTTTTGAATTCGTGTCTCCTGGTGTTTTTGATCTTTGTTTAGTCTTATTTGCTCTCCTGCTTTGTTTTCTTCCCACCCCTCCTCTCCCCCCAAACCCCTTTATCTTTGGCTGACTTCCCGTACTTTAATCCTTCAAAAGTAAAGCTACTCAAAAAGATCCAAGATTCTGTCTCTTAGTCATGCATTTACCTGCTTTTGTTTATTATTCATATGCTGTTACTAAGTCAACTATTTTAAAATCAGGAAGCAAAATATTGTAATACATTGCATACAAAAAAAAAGTGCACAAGACTATTTGACTACAGTACTTTAATCAGCATAGCAAGCCCAGAAACCTACCTTTGCAGAGAAGTTCTAATAAGAAGATTCCTGGCTGGAGAATTCTATTTTTGAAGCAAATATGAATTGCTTTGGCTGCCATACAGGCAGTTCCTGTCAACAATAAGGTCAGCAAATGTGCTGAAACATTTATTTTGTTGCATTGTTATCTTGAGATGGCATTTACAACCTTGAAAGAGATTGCAAGCATCGGGATTACAAGGGTTTTTGAAAATGCGGATTTTTGAAAATGAGTCTCTCTAATTTCAACTGCAATAAACTTATTGTTTTGTAAATGTCATATACCATTCAGCATTTTTGGGCGCATCATTTGGTGGGGCTCTGAATATTATTGATTGGCCGTGGTGGAGGTCTGCACACCTTTAACTGTCACTGTAGTTTGCAATTAGACAAGACGTAGGAACATTTTTTTTTCCCAAGAATTCTCAAGTCAATCTATACATCAACTAAGCAGAAGCAGAGGAAGTAGCTCCTGTCCCATTTGTTTCCTTTTCTTGATTGTAGCTCTGACATTAGTTGGCCATCAGTTATGGAGTACGTTTACTGACCCTGTGATACGATCACAAGGACTGTGTTGCATAATGCAGAAATGCAGATAGTCACTGAATACATCATCGCATGTTCTCAACATTTCATTGTATGTCACATTATATTGTGTGTATATATATATATATATATATATATATATATATATATACACCTATATAGCGGCTGGATAGCTCAGTTGGTAAGGCATCGGTTTGGCATACGGGAGACGGTGGTTCGAATCCCGCTTGGGGCAAAAATGAGCACATAACACCATCCAGTGTGGGTCCTTGGGCAAGATCCTTCACGCTAATGCCTACCTCATACAATGATGAGAGACAATAAAATGAATGACATGCCGGCTCAGACGTCGCCCGGCCAAACAAGGTCTGCGTCAGGTGCTGGGGAACCAGAGCACCTTGATGAAAAATGGGCTACTGGAACAAAGCGGAGATGGGCGAGATGCGATAACATGGCTCTGTTGGAATGCTACTACTCAAGCAACCCTAGTCAGAGGGGTTACATGCAGAGAATGCAGGCTGAATGGTTACTTGAAACCCACAGTCACGGTTGACCACGAAACAACTAGTAACTCAGTGTTCCAACATCCACAAACGGCAATTGCTGTCACAACTTGAGATTGATGAGGTACAACGCAGGTTCCATGGTGAAGGGCCCCAGGCTGCCAGATCAGAGGAGGAGGTCATACCAGAGATTGGGAGGCAAGCCCCAATGAATGCAGATGATGAGATTGGGAGGCCAGCCCCAATGAATGAAATGCTGAGCAAGGCAGCAACTGACCTGAAAGCTAAGATCATGGCGAGGATGAAAGCTGGGCAACCTAGAAACCAATTACAACGGCTATGTGAAGTACCACCTGAAAGTCTCATGGAAAGTGTGAATGCAGCACTGAGGGCGATTCCTACCACAACGATCACCGAAACCAATGAGCTGATATACGCTTCAGCATCAGTGATCCTAGAAATCCTTGGCTATCGGAGCAACTATGAGACACGTTACCCACCATGGAAAAGACGGTTGGAGGCTAAGATCAAGGCGGCTCGGAAAGATGTGAGTCAATTGACGGAGGCCCAGAGAGGTGTGATGAAAAGGCCGATACCTGAGAGGTACACCCAGATGACCATACCTGAAGCACTCGAAACTGCCAAACAAAGGCTCCAAGCCTTGTCCAGTCGCCTAAAGAGGTACACGAAGAGAATGAGGCCAGGCGAATAAACAGGCTGTTCGCAACACAACCTGCGAAAGTGTGCGCTCAGTGGCAGGGTCCTAACAGCAGAGCTGACCCACCAAGACTGGAAACTGAAAGGTACTGGAAAGGAATATGGGAGAGGGAGGCTGCACATAACAGCAGTGCACAATGGCTGGTGACCCTGAGAGAGGAGCACAGCAACCTCCTGAGCAGAACCCAGTTACCATAACAGTGGCAGACATACAGGAAAGAGTCTCAGATATGAAAAACTGGACAGCACCAGGCCCGGACATGGTCCACACCTACTGGCTAAAGAAACTCAAAGCACTCCATGAGCGCCTAGCAACACAAATGAACCAGTTGCTGAAGGATGGGACTCACCCAGGATGGCTAACTGAAGGGCGAACGATCCTGATCATGAAGGATTCCTCAAAGGGTACAGTCCCATCCAACTATCGGCCAATAACCTGTCTCTCCACAACATGGAAGCTCATGTCAGGCATCATAGCGGCTAAGATAAGTGGACACATGGATCAATACATGAGCGAAGCACAGAAGGGCATTGGTAGAGATACCAGAGGAGCCAAACATCAGCTCCTGGTTGACAGAACAGTCGCACAAGACTGCAGGTCCCGACATACCAACCTGTGCACAGCCTGGATTGATTACAAGAAAGCCTACGACTCGATGCCACATACATGGATCACTGAATGCTTGGAGTTGTATAAGGTGAACAGGACCCTAAGAGCCTTCGTTGCGAACTCGATGAGGATGTGGAAAACCACACTTGAAGCCAATGGCAAGCCACTTACCCAAGTGTCCATCAAATGTGGCATATACCAAGGTGATGCACTCTCCCCACTGCTGTTCTGCATAGGACTGAACCCCCTAAGCCAAGTAATCACCAAAACAGGCTACGGATACCGCCTCAAAAATGGAGCTACGATCAGTCACCTCCTCTACATGGATGACATAAAGCTGTATGCTAAGAGCGAAAGGGACATAGACTCCCTGATCCACACAACCAGGATCTACAGCAGCGACATCGGGATGTCATTCGGGCTTGAGAAATGTAGTCGGATGGTGACTAAGAGAGGAAAGGTAGTCCGCACTGAAGGGGTCTCACTCCCTGAAGGAACAATAGCAGACATTGAGGACAGCTACAAGTACCTCGGTATACCACAAGCCAATGGCAACCTCGAACTGGCAACAAGGAAAGCGGCTACGGCCAAATACCTCCAGCGGGTGAGGCAAGTCCTAAGAAGCCAGCTCAATGGCAAGAATAAGACCGGGCAATAAACAGCTATGCCCTGCCAGTGATCAGATACCCTGCAGGAATAATCAGGTGGCCAAAGGAAGAGATTCAGACCACGGATGTTAAGACCCAGCTCCTAACCATGCATGGAGGGTTCCATCCCAAATCCAAGTGGAAATAAGAAATTTATCGGATCTGCATGTTCATTTGTATTCTCACCTTTTACAGGCACAGACTCGACAGAATCGACTCATTTACTGACATCAAAAAGAAAACACACCGGTAGCCTTTACGCTTTGATGCTGAGAAATCAGAATTGAACAAAGGTATGTTTGACTTGAGTATTTGGGTTTTTTTACCCTGAAATGTTGGCTGTTTTCGTAATTATATGCCCTTAAAGTTTTGTTTTGTTTTTTTGCAATCATCCATTTGACATTCCATCATTGGTGGCCTTGTTTGTATGCACAACAGCGAGAAAATACATCCTCTCCTCATGTTTTGTCTAAACCACAAGGCTCATTTGAGTGACAGGACAGCTGACATGAAAAGGTTTTCTAGGTAGAAACTTGTGAGCTCGCTAATTGGAACTGGAGACACACTGGACAG
This sequence comes from Hippocampus mohnikei, assembly GCA_026261675.1. NCBI lineage: Eukaryota > Metazoa > Chordata > Actinopteri > Syngnathiformes > Syngnathidae > Hippocampus > Hippocampus mohnikei. The sequence continues at coordinate 4,683,204 of JAKGUB010000326.1, forward strand.
AAATATCTCATTTGCACATGACAGACTTATTTTCTTGTGCAAATTTTAAACAGTAATATTTCAGCACAGCAGTGCTGACAGTTGGGAACATTTGTCGTTTTATTTTTATTTTTTGGGTCCTCCACCTACTTCTATTGGCAGAAATGCCTCATAATGTCTTGTTAATGTGACTAAATCCAACGGGGTTTTCAAAAGGTGTAATGAAATCTGTTTGAGTCACTAATCTGCCGAGATACACATAAACGAGCCAAGCAGAATATTTTAACATGAAAACAGTACCGTGGTACCATGGTGCCATCGTAGTATGGTAAACATTACCACGAATGCTACAATTTTAAATGATTGTTTTATGTCCTTTTGCAAAGAACATTCCAATAATGTGTCATTATTGATGATTTATTATGTAACCTGTTGAATGAAAGAAAAAAATTGGGATATCAAATAGATACAGTAATGTATATCAATTGACATTTTTTGTGTGTGTGTGTGTGTGTGTGTGCGTTTGGGTAGTTTCTCATTTCCAGGCAGTTTATATAGCTTCATCATAGCTCTCCCTAGGCCTTTGAAATGAAAAATAATATTTTGCCAACCAGATGCATACTAAAAAAATACTCTCAAAACTCCAGTCTAAGTTCAACAATGTACAATAATTTTTACTGTTAATTTACTTGTAATAATCTGTATTAAATATTAAATGCATTTTGGAGAGAAAGAAAAACTGCCATCTACGGAATCTGGAGGTGCATTTTTCTTCTTGATGCGGATCCACCACGGAATATGCATGGGGCTCACTGGAAAGCGACAAAATACATTACGTGCATCACTTGTCACATAGAATGGATTAATCGTAGGAGCTGCAAACCTTCAGGTTTATGATGAACAGGTGCGAGAGAGGTGATGATCAGTTGCCTGGCTTAGAGTGCTTACATTGCACTTGCACTGGAACCGTGTTTTCTTCACAACACAGGCTATGAGTGTTTGTGTGTGTGTGCGTGTGTATATGTGTGTGTTTTTACACATTTTAAACAAGTAAGCTGATTTGGACATGTGCAAGCATGCATTTTTGTTATGATAGCACCAAAAGCAAAAGGGGGCTTAAAAAAAGAGGAAAAAAAACTATGATATTTGAGGTAATTTATAGAGGTCCAAGGTTCGTTTCCAGGCTCTGGCTTTCCTGTGTGGAGTTAGCATGTTCTCCCTGTGCCTGCATGTGTTTTACAAAAACATGAACGGTAGGTTGATTGATAATTGTCCATGGGTGTGATTGCGAGTACAAATGCTTGTTCATCTAACTGTGCCCTGGGACTGGCTGGCAACCAGTTGAGAGTGTACCCTGCCTACTGCCTGATGACCGCTGGGAAAAGCTCCATGGATAGATCTGTAAATAGAAAAAAAAAATTTCGCTTGACCAATATGGCCGCCACATAGACATGGCAACCATATTGGATGTTCTTCTTCTTCTGTAGCATATCTAGTTTTGTCTTCATAATCAACTCATTCAAGTAACCTCAGGTTTTTATTTGGGAGTGTCTCCTACCTGTGTCCTTTGGTTTCATTTGTCCTTCATTATCCCTTCAATTGTGTAAATACTGAAGTTTCCCTCTCAGTGGCTGCTCATCTTTGTACCCAAGTACTTTCATATTTTTGAATTCGTGTCTCCTGGTGTTTTTGATCTTTGTTTAGTCTTATTTGCTCTCCTGCTTTGTTTTCTTCCCACCCCTCCTCTCCCCCCAAACCCCTTTATCTTTGGCTGACTTCCCGTACTTTAATCCTTCAAAAGTAAAGCTACTCAAAAAGATCCAAGATTCTGTCTCTTAGTCATGCATTTACCTGCTTTTGTTTATTATTCATATGCTGTTACTAAGGGTCAACTATTTTTAAAATCAGGAATGCAAAATATTGTAATACATTGTCCATATCAAAAATTAAAAGTGCACAAGACTATTTCGACTTACAGTATTCTTTAATGCATGCATAGCAAGCGCCAGAAACCTACCTTTGCAGAGAAGTTCTAATAAGAAGATTCCTGGCTGGAGCAAATTCTAGTTTTTGAACGCGAAGATATGAATGTGCTTTGGCTGCCATACAGGCAGTTCCTGTCAGACCCAATAAGGTCAGCAAATGTGCTGAGAACATTTATTTTGTTGCATTGTTATCTTGAGATGGCATTTACAACCTTGAAAGAGATTGCAAGCATCGGGATTACAAGGGTTTTCTGAACAACTCGGATTTTGAAAATGAGTCTCTAATTTCAACTGCAATAAACTTATTGTTTTGCTAAATGTCATCATACCATTCAGCATTTTGGGCCCATCATTTGGTGGGGCTCTGAATATTATTGATTGGCCGTGGTGGAGGTCTGCACACCTTTAACTGTCACTGTCAGATTTGCAATTAGACAAGACGTTAGGAACATTTTGTTCCCCAGAGAATTTCTCAATTGTTCACATCTATACATCAACTAAGTCAGAAGTCAGAGGAAGTTTAGCTCCTGTCCCATTTGTTGTCGCTTTCTTGCATTAGAAATAGACATCTGATTCATCATAAGTTGGCCATCAAAGTTCATTGGGTACGTTTACTGACCCTGTGATACGATCACAAGGACTGTGTTGCATAATGCAGAAATGCAGCATAGTCACTGATATACATCAGTCGCAAAATGTTCTCAACATTTCATTGTATGTCACATTATATTGTGTGTAATATATATATATATATATATATATATATATATACACCTATATAGCGGCTGGATAGCTCAGTTGGTAAGGCATCGGTTTGGCATACGTGAGCGGTGGTTCGAATCCCGCTTGGGCAAAAATGAGCACATAACACCATCCAGTGTGGGTCCTTGGGCAAGATCCTTCACGCTAAAAAAAAAAAAAAAAAAAAAAAAAAAAAAAAAAAAAAAAAAAAAAAAAAAAAAAAAAAAAAAAAAAAAAAAAAAAAAAAAAAAAAAAAAAAAAAAAAAAAAAAAAAAAAAAAAAAAAAAAAAAAAAAAAAAAAAAAAAAAAAAAAAAAAAAAAAAAAAAAAAAAAAAAAAAAAAAAAAAAAAAAAAAAAAAAAAAAAAAAAAAAAAAAACCACACAACCAGGATCTACAGCAGCGACATCGGGATGTCATTCGGGCTTGAGAAATGTAGTCGGATGGTGACTAAGAGAGGAAAGGTAGTCCGCACTGAAGGGGTCTCACTCCCTGAAGGAACAATAGCAGACATTGAGGACAGCTACAAGTACCTCGGTATACCACAAGCCAATGGCAACCTCGAACTGGCAACAAGGAAAGCGGCTACGGCCAAATACCTCCAGCGGGTGAGGCAAGTCCTAAGAAGCCAGCTCAATGGCAAGAATAAGACCGGGCAATAAACAGCTATGCCCTGCCAGTGATCAGATACCCTGCAGGAATAATCAGGTGGCCAAAGGAAGAGATTCAGACCACGGATGTTAAGACCAGCTCCTAACCATGCATGGAGGGTTCCATCCCAAATCCAGCACCCTGAGACTGTCACGCAAGCCGAAAGGAAGGAGGCCGGGGACTAGTGAGTGTGAGAGCCACTGTCCAGGATGAAACATCCAAGCTCCATGAATACATCAAGGAGAAGGCTCCAACGGATGATGTACTCAGAGAATGTCTCAGACAATGGGGAACAGAGGATGAGGTGCTGGAAGAGGGACCATCATGGGAGGACAAGCCCCTACACGGGATGTACCACCGGACCATAAGTGAAGTGGCTGATCTCAAGAAGTCCTATCAGTGGCTAGAGAGGGCTGGCCTGAAGGACAGCACAGAGGCACTCATCCTGGCTGCTCAGGAGCAGGCCCTGAGCACCAGAGCCATTGAGGCCCAGATATACCACACCAGACAAGACCCAAGGTGTAGGTTGTGCAAAGAGGCACCGAGACGATCCAACACATAACTGCAGGGTGTAAAATGCTGGCAGGAAAGCCTACATGGAACGCCATAACCAGGTGGCTGGCATAGTCTACGAAACATCTGTGCCGAGTATGGACTGGAAACCCCAAGGTCAAAATGGGAAACACCTCCCAAGGTGGTGGAGAATAACCGAGCGAAGATCCTGTGGGACTTCCAGATCCAGACTGACAAGATGGTAATGGCGAACCAACCGGATATTGTGATCATTGATAAAGGGCAGAAGAAAGCCGTTGTAGTGGATGTAGCAGTCCCAAGTGATGGAAACATCAGAAAGAAGGAACACGAGAAACTCGAGAAATACCAAGGGCTCAGAGAGGAGCTGGAGAGAGCCTGGAAGGTAAAGGTGACAGTCGTGCCTGTGGTGGTCGGAGCACTCGGGGCAGTGACCTCCAAACTAGATGAGTGGTTGCAACAGATCCCGGGAACAACATCGGACATCTCAGTCCAGAAATGTGCAGTGCTGGGAACAGCAAGGATACTGCGCAGAACCCTCAAGCTTCCTGGCCTCTGGTAGAGGACCCGAGCTGAATGGGGGACGGACACCACCCGAGGGGTGAGATGAGGATTTTTTTTTTTTATATATATATATATATTAGAGCTGTCAGTTTAGCGCGATTTTATCGGCATTCATTTAAATGAATTTTAACGGGATTAAAAATGTTCGCGCGAGATTAACGCGGCACACGTCACAGCGGATGTTACGTTGCTCTATAAATAAACCAGAAACAAAACATCAAGCGCGCTGCGCAAGTCCACGCACGTTTGTTTTACCAGCCACGGCAGCGCGAGACACCGAAAACGGATACTTAAATAGTTTATGAATGGAAAGTTTACTTTTAAAAAGTTGCCAGATTGTTCCACTGACAAGACCAAAGTTACCTGTATTTTTTGCAGTCGTAAACTGAGCTATCATCATAGCACGTCAAGTCTGAAATACCACATAATGGCCAAGCACACAGCTGACGTGAGTACTCCGCCCCCTCGTCTCAGACAGATCATTTCAAAGCGAAGAAAATGGATGACACGACGAAGAACAAATTTGCTGAAGCCATAGCTAAATATATGGCTACTGCATGCACGCCTGTCAACATTGTCCACAGCTCCACTCAAGCAGAAATCATTCGCATTGCATCTAACGACTCCCGTTGGATTCACCTGGCGCTTTAAGAAAGATAAGATAAGAAAACCTTTATTAGTCTCGCAATGGAGAAATTCCCAATTCACAGCAGCAAAGTTATGAAAGGAAGAAGTAGAACAACAAAATATAGGAGCTGCTGGAAAGGCAGCCACTCTCGCGGCGCCATTTTGAAGTCAAAATAACAAAAATAACACAACACAACACATGGGACACAGACAGTCGTGCAATCTTCACCACTTTTCTGCATACACTTTGTTGTCTGAAGCAGTTATAGATGAAAGAGGAGAGGATCAAAGTGTCCTTTCACCAGTGGATCAGAGACGCCGAAAGGTGACCGTTCGCGCGATGTATAAAAGCAGCATAGCGTTTTGTTTCGTGAGTGAATACACTCGCTTCGTCGTCGGCATGGCCCAATGTTAAGCTGCGCGTGTGCTTTTCTTATCAAGTCAGATATGTAAAGTGAGCTTTTAGATTCGGCCATGATCGGTTGCTTTGTTTGTCTGCTTTGCATTGTGTCCGTTGTGCTTTATGTTTGCCGCATCGCTATGCAATCACAGTCAGTTAAAGTTTGCAATCGGCAATTTAAACAGCGTGGGCTAAAATGTTGCTAGAGCAGGGGTGTCTTTATTAACTCATTTTTGCATAGTTGTCATGTTTGTCCGGCTGCAATCTGACGTTTAAACGAAGTAAATTGCGTTAATCATGCCGGCGCTCCACTTCCGTGATTGACTATTGGGACTTGTAGTTCTTTTGTTCGATTCGACTTGATATGTTTGTGTTGTATGGTTTCTTACATTTAAAATAATGAATAATGATGATGAGAATGATACATAGTGAAATCAGGTTTGATTAAATTATTTATTAAATGTATTGTTAAATAAAGGTATTAATGTCAATGATATACATATTTACATTGTGATGCAGAAAGACAGATATATTCATTTTTTACTGCATTAATGTGTGCTTTAGGTTATTACCTGCTTATGATACTACTTCTGTTACAACTACTACTACTACTTCTGCTGCAAAGTGCTCCAATAAATGATCAAAAAAGTACAGAACGACTGATCCTTCCATGCTGACCGACGATCCCTATTCAGGGGGCCGTGAAAAACGGAATTAACTGAACAACTCCACTACGGATTGCCAGCGAGAGCCTCCATTACAAGCTGTGTACAGAGATTGTACGTAGCGGGGAAGGCTAAGGTACACCAAGCGGGAGAAGACACTGTTTCGGGAGAGAAATAAGAGACTAGTTTGATGAGCCTCTGGTGAATAACGAGCAGGTAGCCTGTCGAATGCGATGTATGCCACTGACGTGATTGTTACTTGTTTGGAACTATTTTGTGTGGAAGGTTAGTGTTCCGCGGCCATATAAATAAAGCGGGTGGAGCTTCTCTGTGTTCAGCGGTGCAGTGCTAGCGACCTAGCGAACACACTGAAAATAAAACGTCTCCAATGTTGTCATCTAACCAAGTGTAGTCATCCGAAATTATGTCTACACAAAACCGTAGAGAGACTTCCGAGCAAGAAGGACCAACAGATTCAACATAGCCTGACTGCTGTGTTCAAAGCAAATTTGAGAAAAAAGTATGCAACCATGGCTTAAATCCACTATAGGCTGAGTACTAGTTTACCTTAGATGTGCACTTTATAATGTTATATTGCTCTGTTTTGATTCCATAAAAAGAGCTGTTAAAGCAGCTGTTGTGTGACAAAATATTTTTTTCAGTTGTTGATGGACAGTAATATTGTGTGAGAGATAATGTGTGAATAACTGCTCCAAGTGAAAAATGTTCATGTAAAATTGAAAATCGAAATTGTTATTTCAGTAAATATTTGCATTTTGCCCATAGAAAACTGATTAATGATTCCATGTTGATGAGAGCATTCAAATGGGGAAAAATAGGACAAAAAAATATAAAAGGAAATTCAGAAACAATAAAAAATGCGTGAGTAATCACGATGAATTTTTTGTTAATTTGAGTTAACTATGACAGTTGCGTTTTAATTTGATTAAATATATATATATATATATATATATATATATATATATATATATATATATATATATATATATATATATATATATATATATATATATATATATATATATATATATATATAGAGACAGAGAGAGAGAGAGAGAGAGAGAGACTTGAAAGGAAGATAAGGCTCATATAATAACCTTCATAGCCCTGGGGAAATCAAGCCACCCTGATGTGTCCGCCATTGTGGGAGCTGTGCGCCTGAGTCCACTTTAAACACAGGAAAACTCTGCTTTTATTTGGTGCAAGGTCTGTTTCATGTGGCCCCAGCAGAAATAAAAACCAAGGAATCCTTGAATCATGTGTGAGCAGGGGGGGGGGAACCAAAAAAAAACCCATCATGCATTATGTATAGCGGTTGTTTTCGGGAAGCATTTAGTTTCTAGGATCACGGCAAACTTCAAAGAGGCATCTCCCCGCTTTCATTCTGTGCAAACAGCAACACAACACTCTTCTAAATGGTCCACATTTTAAACAATGTTCGCATTCATAATGATTGTCATCAAAAACGAAATTGTAGATCAGTCAAGCAGAAGCAAACAAATGTGTTTTTCTGAGATTTGTAGCCCATGAGACTGATTTACACAGCCGAGAATATTTTATTGTGGTAGCAACACAACTCATCTCGCTCATACTGCAAGAAGGGGAGATACCGATTAATCAAATGATGTTATCATCCACTCGCTAATGAAAGCAAGCTACATCTTCTCTTGATCATTTCACTTATTTCAGTCCATCGTCATCGCTCTGGAAGTATTGATATTTTGCTGACATTTGTAGCAGTCATATAAGCTGATTCAGCAATGCTTTGCCATAAATAGCAGTGATCTATAAAGACGCCAGGCTGGTGCTGTCACTGAGAAATATCAGTGTTCTCAACAATGTTAATGGGGCAATTCTGAGATGGGCAGTTGGGATCAGCTTTGGTGGTCAAAACAGTCACTTTGCGCTTCACTTGGGACACTTTTCTTTGTTTTGGGTGTCTCCTATAACCAAATGAATTTGTGTCACGAAACATACAATCCAGGAGCGTTAGGGCTGTGAAATCAGAACTTGTACTTTTATTCTTCAAGAAAAAGTTTTACTCCACAACTCCAAGTCAGCTCCACGTCTATACCATGATCCATATTTGATGAACTCAAAGTCCATTAAAAAAATTGAACTTGGTCGCATCACGTATGTTTTCGAATGAATTTTAGACAGCCACGGCTCAACACAATTCAATCGGATACACAACAAGCGCTCTATGGAAAATAAAAACTACTTTACAAAGATAATGATGGTACATTTTTAGTGACACTATCAGGGACATTAATTTAACAATAAATACATTTATTATTGTGATTGTACTGAGCAGCAGTGTAGAACTGGACTGCATCATATATTTACAAGCTGTGACCAAAGAGCTGTGTGGTATTATGACATCTATTGTTGGGTGATATGCTACCATATGATAGAATGATATCATTTATATCATTATTTTCAATGTCCTTCGCTGGCCTCCACTGATGGAATCCTGTTGTGTTTCTTTTCTTTCATTTGCTTATGTCCGGAAAAGCGATGGGCTGGCCCAGCAATGAGGAGTGGAGGCGAAGCCGCATGGTGCGCTCACAGTGTTGATGATCAATATTTCGCGCAATGATTAATTCACATTCGTTCTCGTTGTTAACTGCGAGTCATCCGCTGATAAGAGTTGTCAAGAGTTTGAGTCGAGACATCGACTTGTACAATTACACTGGAAAAAAACCAGGACTTGATTTTTGGTTGCATATGATTAACATTTTCTTAAACTAACAATTTTTTTTAAACCACATCGTGTGCAGCTGATATACAAATTATGTAAATCCAAAGGATTTTTTTTTTTTACCGTGCCGATCCACACAATTCTAAGTTTCTTCTTTGCCTCTTATCTCTTTTTTTTTCCGCGCTTTTACAATGTGCCTCTAGTGTTCAGATTGAGACATCACAGTCTTGATAAACAAGGACCTTCAGTAAAACCAAACAAACTTGTGTTTCTCAACCTCTGGAACAGTTCATTTATCTGCACTTTTACTGGTTGAATATAGGCATATTTAAAAGCACTTATATTTATTTTATTCTTAAATATTTGCATGTCACTGCATTTCTTGAAAACTGGTCTACCAGATATTTCAAATCGGATTAGGCCGCTGGATATTTGTGCTTAATTTGTATTAATATTCTATTCATTATTATTATAATTTGTGACTCAGCCAGGCGAAAGTTATCATTTTAAAGGAAAAATACTATACCAGAATTTATATCCTTTGCTGTATTTAAAATGATGTATTTTATCCAAATGTGTCCATTTCTCATAGCACTAACTGATAATATTTTGAAACCCCTCAAATTAAATATCAATCCATACATTTTGAACCACTTACTACTACATTCATGGTCACAGGTACTCTAAAGCCTTACGCAAGCTGACTTGGTGCAGACACCCTGAACTGATTTCCATTTATCAAGCATTCATTTCTGCAGCCACATTGTGACACTCAGTCACGACACGACGTATAGATAACTGTGTGATTGATGGCTACAATGGTAAAGCTGGTCAATTAAAATGCTGTAATAGTAAACTCTATTTTGCCATTTAAATTCACATGAGAGGTTTTGTTGGTATTTGTTACTTTTGGTACAAACAAGCAAGGCATCTTGATGTATTATGTATACAGTATACATGCATAGATATGAAGGGCAAAGCAAATATGACTTTTTTTTCAGGATTATACATTCTCCAACAACACTGCGTTGCTTTGTGTCCTGTTTCAGCAGTTTTCAGATTTTGGCAGAGTTAACACAAACCCGACTTTGTGGATCAGGCATGAAACATCATGCATACATAATGCACTTGTATTTGCCCAATTTAGAGTCATGTGATAAGATCTGATCTTTGCTGTCTTCTATAATCTGCTACACTCATTACAAAGAGATTAATATTTGATTCCATAAATCCCGAGGCAGGGTATGGTATAGGCAGATGAATATTTGAGATGATTATTAAGAGGGCAGCCCGGTGGACGACAGTTTAGTATGTCCGCCTCACAGTACAGAGGTGCAGGGTTCGATTCCGGCTCTGGCATTACTGTGTGGAGTTTGCATGTTCTCCCCGGGCCTCTGTGGGTTTTCTCCGGGTTCTCCGGTTTCCTCCCACATTCCAAATACATGCATGGCAGGTTAATGGAACACTCGAAATTGTCCCTGGGTGTTTGTGAGTGCAAATGGTTGTTCGTCGACGTGGGCCCTGTGATTGGCTTGCAACCAGTTTAGGGTGTCCCCCGCCTACTGCCCAAGTTCAGCTAAGGCACATATCTGTTGAAATTACTTTTGGAGAAATAAATGAATCTGGCAGTTACTTTATTGACACTCATTTGAGTTTAGTGCCTGTGATAAGTCACAATGACAACTGAACTCATCCCTACCTAGTTTGAATTTTAAAAAAAGGTGAATATTGTCTGAGCAACCAATATCAGTTAAATATAATTAGAACTCTAGTCAATTACCTGAACAACAATAATTATTTAGCAAATAATGATGGGAAAAAAAGTGCTGTTATAAATTATGATATGGTACCTGGATAACAGGGGTGTAAAACACATTTGAGCTCAGAGTCCACATGGAGAAAAATCTATTTCCAAAGGAGCCGGACAGGTAAAATCATAGTATATAACTTCAAAACAATTGGCATCAATCATATGTGGAATTTTGCTATTTGTGGGTCGACCTTGTGTCTACCAATCAGCAAGCTCTTATCTTGTTACAAAAGCACGAGCGCTGCAACTGCCATGGTCCTGGAAAAAGCAACCCAGCACATAGACGTTGGTGCCGGTCATTGAAGGCAATGCATGTGCACGAAAAACAGCTCACATGTTGATTTCACAACCGATTTTCATGAAGCTTACCTTTATGTCAACGCCAAAGCATGTGGGAGCGAAACAGAAACCGCATCTTTGATGTATTTGTTTTTTGTAACATCTTTGAAAATGTAGTGTGGCAAGACTTTTCCCGTTTGTGCTTTAATCTCTCCAACCGTGTCACAACAAAATGACTATAGGTTGTGTATGAAATGACGACATCCAGTTCAATTCTTATCTATCTATCTATCTATCTATCTATCTATCTATCTATCTATCTATCTATCTATCTATCTATCTATCTATCTATCTATCTATCTATCTATCTATCTATCTATCTATCTATTCTATCTGATATATCAGGCTTCAAAGTTATGGTAGAGTTATGTGTAATGTAGAGACCAGGCCCTTCTCAAAGGTACACTTTACAAAATCATCTCATGGTCTGGATTGAACCTGGTTGTGGCCACAATGTGTCTGTCGCCAGGTTTACAACAAGACAAAAAAAAAATACAGCTACCTGTTGATGTGCCCTTTCAGCCACAGACACACGTTCGGATGAATGTTTTGGCAGGTGGAAATGAATGTGCTGTTCAGTGAACATGTTTTGGATATAAGGTGAACTAAAACGTCAGTTTTGTAACCACTGAGTATTTCACACGCCACATTTTTAATGTCGAATCTACCCCGTGGCTCAGAAAAAAACAACACACTCACACAACACGCGCACACGCACGCACGCACACACACACACACACACACAAACAAACACACAAGGCACCTCTCACGCATTGAATTATTTGACTGATATTGGGAATTATGGTAACCCCCTAGAGAGAGAGAGAGAGAGAGAGAGAGAGAATTTCCAATATTTATTTAATTAACGAAGGCCTTAGTTTACTGGCTGCAATACACTCAACCACCACCAGGGGCACCACGCCCGTTTTTTGGGGTTGAATTTAAAAGGCTCGGACAGTTTGATTAGAAGTGTTCTACATTTGGCTTTGAGGTAAATAACTTTTATTTAATGAAACACACATACACTCACACTGCACAATGCAGTTTTATGTGCATGTTTATTCTCTGAAGCTATGTTTGAATTGGAAGAAGTAATCCATAAGGAAACTATGGTGAAAAGAGTACCAGAAATGATAATTTAATAGGATGAAATGAAACAATAAAAGCAAATAAATATTAACAATCTACCCATGAGATGGTATTAACTTTCTCAAAAGGATGGAAATGGGACTTATGGGCAAACTAAACCATTTAAACCTAATTTTAATCACCGAAGTTGTACTGGTGGTTTGCAAATGTTGCACTCACTGACTGTCTCTGAAAGATAAGCTGTGGTAAGTGCGTCATGATTTCAAGTCCCGCAGTCAGCTAGCTGGCCAAGTTGTTCGAAGAAATGAGGTAGCAAAAATACGTTGGAAAAAAACAGAAAATACGAGGGGAACAACGAAAAATGTTGTGTCATAAAATTTTACTGACACATTTTGGTTAAGAAGCTATTTTAATGACAAGGACCGATATACTTATCAAATGCAACAGAAAAGGTTTTCCTGTGAGATTTCACTGTGAAAGAAATGCATGCCCCCCCCCTTTTTTTTTAATAAAATCCATTAAAATGTACCTGCATTTGTCCATTTATTGTTCCCACTGCGCAGGGCCACCTTTGTGCTTTGATGAATTACCCTGCATAGTTTGAGAAAGTCCTTTGCGAGCTCATATTTGCGTGTGCCCTGAATTAGTCTGACATTTTATACTTGAATGCCTTCATGACATTTAGTTTAAGGAAATATCATGGTCGGCTGAAGTGTCCTGGACTAACCACAAACACCATGTGTGTACCTGGAATGCATTGCAGCTACGTGTCGGCATACTTTCACATGCTATTACTATTATTGAGGACATGTTTGCAATTGTTTTCTGTCATTTCATCAGCCTTTCAAACCATACGTCTGTTTCGTATGAGTGGACTATTTCCCTGAAGCATTTCTTCATGATTGCTTTTCTGGGGTTGTTTATTTTCTGTCCATAACATGGAAGGTAATATGTTTAAATGATGAAAAAGATTTCTTGATTGCCTTGAGATTGAAGCTGTAATTGTCTTTCAGAATTGTTTTTTTTTTTGCTCCTCATTCTGTACTGATGAACCCACGCCTGGAACCGAAGAAAATTAAAGCATATTTTCAAACTTAAATGACAGACTGTTGTGTAGAAGAAATATAGTGAAGAAATATATCCACATGATATTCACATTGGAGTTCGGAGAAATGTAAAACCTGGATCAAGATGACTCTTGCAATGCTAGCTGGGTAATAGAATCTTTCTAGATATCTAAAATAAGTCCCTGTTCTGATTGCCTTTTAGCCTCATGCCAATTCCAAGAGCAGCAGCTCCTTTAATAGCCGATGACGTATTAACAAAGACAGCCGCAAAGTCTTTTAATGTCTCTTTCTGAATGCCAAGGAAGATCCTCTCCTCCGGTAAACAAAGGCTTGCTATCTGCACCTATTTGAGATAGCATACAGAGGCATTAGAATGCAATTTTACTGCCGCCTGCAAGGTATGTGTTCTGGAAAATATGTGTGAACTTTCCCCTTCACCGGATAAGATGACTGAGGTTGACAAGCGATCTATTATAGTCGCAAAATGGGAATCTGTGGCCGTGATGTTGTGTACTGAGTTGTTGCAACTCAGTTACGCTGAGTGAGTCTATTTGGAAAAGCAATTGAAAGAATTTTTGTTCCCTTGCTTTTTACCTGCAGTTGCGTCACAGATTGCAGTGACTCTCTCTTGGGGATTTGCTCATGCTAGGTAACTCTTGCTGAAGAGGAGGAAGAAAATAGATCTGTACTTAGTGTGATCGGATGAACATGCTCCCCTCCTACCATTGGGGATACTAAAAGTCACGTTTCCACTCTGCGGTACAGTTCAGTTCTATTCGCCACGGTTGACTTCAAAATCAAGCTGGGGTTTCCACTGCTGGGGTTGCAGGCGTGCAGCACACGAACGTGACAACATGACTCAGTTCAGTAAACAGAAACACTACACGGTAGAGTGCTGCTGACAGTATCTGTAAACAATGAAAACGTTTGAATCCCCTTTCTATTGTAATCCATAGTCTGCTGACACATGAATAGTTCCAAGTTAGATACATTGTGAGTGTTCTTTGAACCATGATCCAAACCTCTTGCAAACTTTCTCTCGTGCGCCATGATTTATCTTTAGGGTTGGCTTTCTGATCAGTCATATCTGAACCTGATGGGTTTAAGTCCGTCAGAACATCTGAGAGACTTACTGTTGCTTTCTTGATATTCAGTCCCTCCTTAATGTATTTAATTACCTGGTGAAAAGAGAAACGTGCACATTATCAGGGAGTTAGTTGCATAACGCTGAAAGCAGTGATTGCCCTTGGTCGCAGGTCTACTGTTTCCCCGGATGACAATTTAGAAATATTGTATACAAGTAGTAACAAGTACAGGGTGAGTGAGGGCGAGAGGTCAAAACAACAGTAGTGTAGACTTGTCATGTGTACTGGAGCCATAAGGGAATGGCGAGTCAGAGGCTAAGGAGGGTAAGTGAGGTTGATACAGTGAACGGATCCGATTTTCCCCCTCCCCACTCTTCCTCTCCTTTGCCTGAGAAGCCTTTGTGGTGACTGCACAGCCGAGACAGGCGGAGGTGGCAATTAAAACGTGTCAAGGAAGTTCCCTCTCACCTCCATCTGTCAGCTAAAATTGATCTACTTTGGAGACCTCGCCTCTTTGTCACCATTCTTCATGACTAATCTTGTCATTAAAATGTTTCTGAATGTCTAGTTTTGACTTTCCCCTATACAGCGTCATTATTTATAGCATGTGGTTTGAAGTGGTGAAATCTAAACAACTAATTAGCTAATGGAGCAATTAAGTGAATGGGTGGTTGAAAAACAAACAACCCCTCTGAATTCTTATGTTTACTACGGCATTCACAATGTCAATTGAAAGTAAACACCTATCAGCTTGGTACAATATTGAATATAATAGATGCTTTTGTCTGTGTCACATTTTCTATAAAGTTAATGAAAATGGTTTAAAGCATTTTGATTTTACAATTAGTCTAAAGATCTGGCAGGCCGGTCCAAGGTAGAAATTCTCAAAGTAATCCTAGCGAATGAATTATTCATGAAAAAAGTTATGTCCCACTGGGTGAACACATCCCTTTGAATGCAAATTTATAGACCAACTAGGATAATAGAACGTTTGAGTGTTTTCGAGGAGGATGCAAAGAAGCCGGTGAATCAAGATGTCCTTTTGTGTTGGTTAACAGCAGAAAAGAAAGGCCGAGTCAATTTATGTGACAAATCTAAATGTGTTTCCCTCTACGAGTGGTGATGCTCCAAATGCAAGTGAACGAATTAGCAAAGTGTTGATGACGGACATTCTTTGCTTTGACAATATTAACAAACATGAAACATTTGGTTGTTGGAGACTACTGAGCTGACTTGTGGAGTACGCCCTGAACTGGTAGTCAGCCAAACACAGGATTTTAATTTGTTGAATTTCTCATTACTGTACAAAGCAGCCAGGTCAGTAACACATCGCAGAAAATAAATAATAAATATTTTGACTGTTCGGTGCATTCGATCATTAAAGTTGTTTTTTTGTTGCCACTGGAAATGAGAGTTACTGTACATGGCTTCTTTACAAAACAAACCAAGTATGGATGGACTTGGATAGAAAAGGGCTCTATTATCATAGACACAACACCTGTGCTCGGCTGTAAAAATTGGCGCATCTTGACTGATGAGCCTCCTTTAAGCGCGTTTGGGGAATTTGGCAGCTCACGCCGCGTCATGCTGTATACTGTGTTTTACAGTGGACCTCTTAATGGAGATGCTATTACAACTCACCCAGGGAAGATATGCTGCCATTATTTAGCATGATTTGCCTCACTGTAAACAAGCTTAATGTTGAAGTGAGGGAGTCTTCTCTGTGACATTAACAGGCTATTATGTCGTCAAAACTGTCCCGCGGTTTGATGGGCAGTGTCACTGTGGGTGTGAATTCTTATGGCATGCTAATTACCTGGAATGACAAGATAATTTTGCGCTGCTGAATGGAACCATATTCTACTTTTTAATTGATTTAGCTATGCAGACATCATCACTCGGCTGTATAGGCTCTGCTAGAAGCCAAGTTGGATTTAATTATTTCCCTTGCCCTTGATTTCAAAATTGGTACTCTAAAGGTAATTATTTTCTATGAAATGAGTGTACTGTTGGGAGCGGGTCCACATCCTTTCTCATTAAGTATATGTAATGTAGAACATGTTTGAGTGAACTTTTTTTTTTTTTAATCTTCGTCTAGTTTCAAAGGAAGAGGTCAGTGTGTTAATTTAACCTGTGTTTTATCAGGAAAGGAACGCCTCATTTAGATTGTAAAGTATGAAAAAAGATTTTAACATAGCTAAAAAAAAAAGAAGCTGATTGCGCATGCCGTATGCATGGTAAATTGTGCAATGGACAACCTGTCGAATTTGAGAATTACCAACTAAGTTACAGTAGAAGGCAATAAAAATTAGCAAGTATACAGAACAATCCCTCAGAATTTGTTGGGTTTTTCTGTATTATCAGTCAAGCTTCCAGCCCGTAGCAGACTGATGACCACTAAATAATATGGCCTCAGATGATGAACCTCTTGTCTTGAGCCTCCACATGATGCTTTGAGTTCTTGTTTTTTTTCTGTTTTCATTCCAGAATGTACGTTGTCTCATTTCCTAGGCCACTCTCATGTATGCACTTGTACCTTGTATGTGTCCTTAAACTCCCTAAGTCTAATACCAGCGCCTTTGTTGTTGAAACTGTTCATTTGCCATCAGGGATAATGGCCTCTGTCAGCCCATTAACAGTTGGCCCAGCAACCTTTCTGTCACATCCTACGTCAGACCATATTTCCATAACCTTGTCATTTTTATTGCAAGCATAAATTGTTGTAAGGTCAGCCAAGATGTGCCAGTGCAGACAAAAACAGGGCATGAGGTTAATTAAAAAAACGAAGCCGGATTAACCCCTTGCAGCCTGACCAGAAACCCTCTGCAGCAGCGTAAAAACACCCGTCGTCATACAAGAATAAATTGCATGTGAACCGCTTTGCTGCTCATCAGTGACCTGTATTGAACAGTTAAATGTAGTGTGGCATGTAGTGGAGCCATGAGCAACGTAGGCTCTTGCTTTCACTTTTATCTGCCACTAAGAGTTATGCTTGCCTCCTTGTAATGGTTCCTCCAGGCTTGAAATTAGCCCAATTTACGCCACTCTGCAGTCTTGGTGCTGCAAACCAACTGGTTTCAGCACCCCCCGCTACCGAGAAGCCATACGGTAGAGCAAGCCAAGGACATAAGGGAGTATAAAAGTTGTCAGCTTACATGACCAAGTAGTGTTGTGTGAAATGACTTTAGCCCGACATTGTTAACGCTGAGCGGGCTGCCTCCGCCATGCTCGATAAAAGCAAATAAAAGGCCAGATAAAGTGCTGATGGAATGCAGTGTGTGTGTGTGGGTGCAGGGGTATAAAGTTTGCCATCAAATCTTTGGCCTCTATTATAGGCAGTGTTTAGCAACAGAGACACACGCTCGGCTCCATTCACCCTTTAAGACTTTGAGTGTATCACTCTCGTTCCCTCAATCCATCCCTCCACCGGCATTTTCTCAGAACTTACAAACGTGCATTACAAAACATGCATTGGTCAACATCTGTGCGTCCTGCTCCTATTGTTGTCTTTCAATTGTTTATTTATAAGGTAACCTCTCCCTTGTAGATTCGTTTCTATAATTCAGTACTCTGGTGCTTTCTCACCAGTCACCACAATCGCGCTTCATGAGTTCTCTCATAGTGTGGCTTGTTTCATGAATGAATGCTGTTCGGGTGTAATTTGCAACACAGACAACACTGACTTTGCTCCAGATAGTGTATTCGCATAGCACTACCGCTCCCAGTGAATACTTTTGAAGGGCGCCCTTCGCGACAACCCCAAGCAAGTATCATCACAGGCAACATTTACAGCACATATACAAAGAGGCCTTCTTGCGTAGGTTGGCGCAGCAGCAGTATTGGATGTGGCAAAGTGAAGCTAATTATGAAGATGCCTCGTTCACCTGATCCTTGGAGGTGTATCATCAAGCAAGAATTCACTATAATAATAAACATCAGTACACGACGCAGGAAACACAGGATTATATTTCAGAGTCATCGAGCAGTTTTGACAGTGCACTTAATCGGATAGAGACTTAACTTTGCAAGTTACCTTTTGGCAAATGGTATTAATAACGGCAGGGCGAAATCCCACAAATGTTGCCAACGAGAACATGTGGGACAGCAAGAGATGCGAGAGATGGGAACGTTGTTGTCAGAGATACTGATTAGATTCAGGAGCATCTTTGGCAGTTGCACATACAAAACAACTGACCTCCATTGTCACATAATAAGCAGTTACATTGGATGCTTGCAATCCAACATTCAGAAGCAACCAAGTCAGACGCAAAAAAACAAAACACAGTAGGCCTAAACTCACGATGAAATGCTCATGCAGTCGAAAAGGCCAATTTGGGCAACCCAACTGCAGCTCCTGAACACTTTCACTAGCCCACACTCCGATAAGGCATGGATACAACCTTACACAGTTTTTGTGACTTTCAGCTTGTCCCAATGTACGGTACATTACAGTCAAGGTTCGACTGTATGCTTCCTTCAAAGCAGTGATGAAATTGTGAACTATTTTTAATTGATGCTTTTGATTGTGCCCTGGGATTGGCTGGCAACCAGTTTGGGGTGTACCCCGCCTACTGCCCGAAGTCAGCTGGGATAGGGTCCAGCAAGCCTGGGACCCTCATGAGGTTAAGCGGTTCAGATAATGGATGGATGAATGACTTTGGTTAAAAAAAACAACAACAAAAAAACAAGAAGTTTTATAAAATGGAGACAGAAAGTAAGGAATCGCGGAACAAGAAAAATCTGTGAAATCTGATGATGCTTCGAATTCAGTGGCAATATATCAAGTACACAAAATGGAGATTCATAGGCAGAGTAACTGTGGACAAAATCACTTGACATATTCTACTGAATGCGTTCAGTCTAGTTAGGTAACACATCCTCTCATACATCCCAGCCAAAATATGTACAAAGACCTTTCATGCTCAACAAAAAGCAACACGTGGTGAAGTGTGATGGATTGTCATCTTCATCTTTTTACTGCTAACTGCTTGATGGATACATGCCCAGATTATATAAACTAAAGAGATTCAAATGACTGTTTACCTCACGAAAAGCAATACATCATATGCAAGATGACAAGATAACTGCTATTATCGGACGTGTGCCCGTGAGGGCCCATATTGATAAGACACTCATTTGGAGAGAGCGTGTTGAATTTCTGCACCACCTGCAGCCATACTTTTCACATGAAATCACAGTTTATGTTCTCATTTTCAAATCCTGTCCTATGAGGAAAGCATCCACAGATGCATAATGACAGTGTGGTATGGAACGCTGTCTGAAACATAAACTCATCCTCCGCCGGCTGCTGCGCAAGAAGCTGAACACCGTCCTCTCCGCTCCATTTACTCAAAGAGTTGACTCATAACAGAAGGGCAAAGAAAATAAAGTTTCACCCCATGTTCATATCCTTGGCTCCAAGTGAAAGTTTAGATGATTGATTATAGGGCTCACTGCATTTATTTTGCAGGATCTTTTTATGTCTCGTGTGTGTGTGTGTGTGTGTGTGTGTGTGTGTGTGTGTGTGTGTGTGTGTGTGTGTGTAGTCATGCATTCAGGCATGTATTTATGGGTGACATATAATAAACAGGAGTGCACCAAAGTGGTATGCAGGTGTCCATGCGCACTGAAAATATTAAAAGCCCACCAGATCCGAGAGTGTCACTCCTCATTTGCATACCAAGCTTTGTGCATTTTCTTTTTTAGGGGGTAAGCAGAGTGGTAGAAGGACTTGTTCAAACCAACACATCTTTTTCATGAATGTCCTAAATGGAATCACAGAATTTTTTTTTCAGTTCAGTTGAGCTCAGTTGCAAGCTTGGGCCGCACGTGAAACGACTCCACAAATGGTAACACTCGCTGAGGGGCTGAGGGTGGGGGACACCGACAAGGTAGCGGGCTACATGGGCATCCTGGTCTTGCTGCGCAGAAGTCATGGCAGTCCGTCAAAAATATGTCTTTATGTAATGTTGGTCCATCGTGCAAAAAGAAATAAATTTAAAAATACATAATAATTATATATATATATATATATATATATATATATATATATATATATATATATATATATATATATATATATATATATATATATTAGAGCTGTCAAACGATTAAAATATTTAATCTAATTAAAAACTCAACTGTCATAATTAACTCAAATTAACTAAAAATTAATCATGATTACTCACGCATTTTTATCATTTCTGAATTTCCTTTTATATTTTTGTCCTATTTTCCCCCATTTTAATGGTCTCATCAACATGGAATCATTACTGAAATAATTTCGATTTTCAATTTTACATGAACATTTTTCACTTGGAGCAGTTATTCACATGTCATCTCTCACACAATATACTGTCCATCAACAACAGTGAAAAAAATATTTTGTCACACAACAGCTGCTTGAACAGCTCTTTTTATGGAATCAAAACAGCGCAATATAAAGTGCACATCTAAGGTAAACTAGTACTCAGCCTATAATTTTTCACGGCCCCCTGAATAGGGATTGTCAGTCAGCATGGAAGGATCTCTCGTTCTGTACTTTTTTGATCATTTATTGGAGCACTTTGCAGCAGAAGTAGTAGTAGTAGTAGTTGTAACAGAAGTATCAGAAGCAGGTAATAACCTAAACTACACATAAATGCAGTAAAAAATTAATATATCTATCTTTCTGCATCACAATGTAAATATGTATATAATTTACATTAATACCTTTATTTAACAATACGTTTAATAAATAATTTAATCAACCCTGATTTCACTATGTATCATTATCGTCATCATTATTCATTGTTTTAAACGTAAGAAACCATACAACACAAACTACAAGTCCCAATACTCAATCCCGGAAGTGGAGCGCCGGCATGAAACCCAAGCTGAAACGCAATTTACTTCGTTTAAACGTCAGATTGCAGACGGACAAACATGACAACTATGCAAAAATGAGCTAAATAAAGACACCCCTGTTCTAGCAACATTTTAGCCCACGCTGTTTGCTTTGAAATGATCCATAGCTGTCGGTCTGAGACTAGGGGGCGGAGTTAAGCACGTCAGCTGTGTGCTTGGCCATTCAGTGGTATTTCAGACTCGACGTGCTATGATGATAGCTCAGTTTACGACTGCAAAACATACAGGTAACTTTGGTCTTGTCATTGGAACAATCTGGCATTTTTTTTAAAGTAAACTTTCCATTCATAAACTATTTAAGTATCCGTTTTCGTGTCTCGCGCTGCCGTGGCTGGCAAAACAAGCGTCGTGGACCTGTGCAGAAGCGATTGATGTTTTGTTTCTGGTTTATTTATAGAGCAACATAACATCCGCTGTGACGTCTCTGGCGTTAATCTCGCGAGAAAATTTTTGATCCTGATAAAATTCATTTAAATTAATGCCAATAAAAGCAGCTAAACTGACAGCTCTAATATATATATATATATATATATATATACACATATATATATATATACATAATATATATATATACAACACACAGATTATATATATATATATATATATATATATATATATATATATATATATATATATATATACACACACACACACACACACACACACACACACACACACACACACACACAATAATCGGGTCCAATGCTCAAAATCAGCTGATCGCATTGTCTCATAGTGCACGTCAAGGATGGGTATTTAATTTCTCAATCTCCATGTGAGAAAGTGAAATGGTTGTCGAGAGCCATACCAACATGTTCAAGTGTGAATTTGACGTCTTTTTCTTTTCTAATAAGATGCCACTTGCGTATAGCGATGGTAGACAGTATCTTGTAATTCAGAAAACATTTTAGGACCTTTCATACTTCCATATGTCCAGTTAGCCTGTTTAAACTCAAACACAAAGCAATGAACCTACTGGATAATTAATTATGTTTCCATCCATTTTCAACACCGCTTATCCTGAACAGGGTCACGGGGTTGCTAAAGCATGTCCCAGCTTACTTCTCCGCCCTGAACTGGTGGCTAGTTAGTCGCAGGGTACATGACCAGTAGAATAGAAATTGATTTGTAATTGATTTGCATCCCACAACCATTCACACACACACCGTCACCGAATGAGAACCGATACCACGCTGCCCGTACACAAAACAGGTGAGTGTGCCGAATTAATTCCGTACCATGCTAAAATGTTAGCTGCTCAAAGCTATGAAAGCATTTTTGGATTTAATGTCTTATGTTTTTAATGCAAGACATGCTACGTTTAACTTTACATTTATTTAAAATTGCCCCACGGAAAATGTTCCTGACAATGAAATCAAGTTTGCTGCTATGCAAATTTTGTCACAGGGTTGGGCGTGGCCTGGTGACTTTCACTATTTTAGCTCAGGTTGTCACGTCTCACACCGCCAGAGTGTTTCGTTTCCCCTCGTGCCTCTTCATTGGGCGCTGTATCACTGCTGCGTCCGAGCCCTGTTCTTTGTCGTTACTCTAGTGATGGAATTCATTGCCTGTTGGATGATTTTGGTTTGTGCTATTGCATATAAAGATTTTTAGCTTGCCACTTCCGTTTTCTGCCTGGTTACGGGCCCAAATTCTGCCCTTCACGCCATACACATCCTCGCATGGGTTTTCTTTGGTTGCGCCGGCTTTCTCCCCCTTTGCAAAAACATGCAAGTTACATTCATTTAAGAATGAAAATTGATCAGAAGTGTGAATGGTTCTTTGTCTTTATGTCGTCTTTACATTATGCCCCACAGCTGACTGGAGACTGGTCCATCTTACCCAAAATCAGTTGGGATAGACTCCAGCTCAACCGCTATACAAAATAGACCTATTGATAGAATCAGTCCCGTTCTTCGGGATCAGAATCAAAATCAGAATCATCTTTATTGGACAAGTATGCAGAACACACAAGGAATTTGTCTCTGGTAGTACAGATATCATCATAAACTGACCTCGTTAAAACTTTAATGATTGCTGGACTGAGATCTCGAGTTTCATTGACATCTCACATGCACAATGGTGGCTAAGGCTTCAAAGGTACTGTATAATGTTCTGCAAAATGTTGCTCTAATTGTTAATCCTGTGATGACTTAACGATGACTTTAGTTGAGGCAAAACAATATTGTTCTTTTTAAACAATATTTGTGTGGGCATGTGTTGAAAGGAAACAGATGTTTTGAAGCTGATACTTGATTATATTTAGTCTAGAATTGGTGATGAGAACATAACAGCAGTATGAATAAAATGCATTGCTTTGAATGTTTAAAGAGATATTCAAGACTCACTAAACAAAGCTTAATACAAGAACCTAAATTAAAGCAAGGCATGTCATCAAAATAAGTTCCTCACAACTTTTTCCAGGTCCACATTATTTTCGTCATCATTGCCCCCCACGCAATGAACAATAAAGTGGCAACATAGCCAAGAAGAGGCCACTTTTAAACGACATCTATTTGAAATGTTTCATGTTGAGATTCCTGTTCAAATGTAATTACTCTCTCCTCCTCAAGTTTCCTAATGTGGTCTTCACGTTTTCTGCCTGTCACATGCTTTGAGTATTTTGGCTTTCTCACTGCAGCCGTCTAGCCCTGGGTCCCTTGGCACTCCGTCAGACACCTCTGCAGCTAGTTGTACTCATGGTGCTCAGTGATTGCTTTGCCCTGACATCAGTGTGACTGTCACTGATTATGAAAAATTAGCTCTCCCTGTGCATGGCCCACTCCAGTGAGCTCGCTCGTCTGCCTTCACCGGAGCCTCCGTTTGCGGTTGTTGCTTTGTTGTGAAAATGTGACTTTTGCCTATGCTTTGAATACTAATCATAACAGGGGATATTACAGTGTGGTACCAGCATACCAGCCTGAGTTATTTTGTTTGTATTTAGGCACAAATTAACTGTTGAGGGCAAATCTTATTATGAGAAGACATGGAGGTAGTATGGACATTCCAGTGGAGCTGGAATACCAATACTCTTGTGAGATGTATTCCACCTACGATTTATAATTTATACTGCTGTGCAAGGGGCAGACAGTACCTTATAGTCACTGTTCATCTCCTTGTAAGTAATCCCCCCCCACCCAAAACCCCCCACCTTTTTTATAAAACTGCAGTTATAAAGGACAACAGTCGATAATCTGACCATACACTAGATTTTAAAAAACTTTATAATTATCCATCCATCCATCCATCCATCTTGTACCGCTTATCCGGGGCCGGGTTGCGGGGGCAGCAGCTTAAGCAGGGAAGCCCAGACTTCCCTCTCCCTAGCTACTTCTTCTAGCTCTCCCCGGGGGATCCCGAGGCGTTCCCAGGCCAGCTGCATGACATAGTCTCTCCAGCGTGTCCTGGGTCGTCCTCGGGGTCTCCTCCCGGTGGGACATGCCCGGAACACCTCACCAGGGAGGCGCTTAGGGGGCATCCGAATCAGATGCCCCAGCCACCTCATCTGGCTCCTCTTGATGTGGAGGAGAAGCGGCTCTACTTTGAGCCCCTCCCGGATGACCGAGCTTCTCACCTTATCTCTAAGGGAGAGCCCGGACACCCTGCGGAGAAAACTCATTTCGGCCGCTTGTATCCATGATCTCGTTCTTTCGGTCACGACCCATAGCTCGTGACCATAGATGAGGGCTGGAACGTAGATCGACCGGTAAATTGAGAGCTTCGCCCTTTGGCTCAGCTCCTTCTTTACCACGACAGACCGATACAACGTCCGCATCACAGCAGATGCTGCACGGATCCGCCTGTCGATCGTCGATCTCTCGCTCCCTTCTGCCCTCACTCGTGAACAAGACCCCAAGATACTTAAACTCCTCCACTTGGGGCAAGATCTCCTCCCCGACCCGGAGAGGGCACTCCACCCTTTTCCGACTGAGGACCATGGTTTCAGATTTGGAGGTGCTGATCCTCATCCCGACCGCTTCACACTCGGCTGTGAAACGCTCCAGTGAGAGCTGGAGAGCCCTGCTTGAAGGAGCCAGCAGTACCACATCATCTGCAAAAAGCAGAGATGCAATACTGAGGCCACCAAAACGGACCCCCTCAACGCTTCGGCTGCGCCTAGAAATTCTGTCCATAAAAGTTATGAACAGAATCGGCGACAAAGGGCAGCCTTGGCGTAGTCCCACCCTCACTAGAAACGATTCCGACTTACTGCCGGCAATGCGAACCAAACTCTGGCATCGGTGGTATAGTGACCGAACAGCCCGTATCAGGGGGCTCGGTACCCCATACCCAAGAAGCACCCCCCAAAGAACTCCCCGAGGGACACGGTCAAACGCCTTCTCCAAATCCAAAAAACACATGTAGACTGGTTGGGCGAATTCCCACATACCCTCAAGGACCCTGCTAAGGGTGGAGAGCTGGTCCACTGTTCCACGGCCAGGACGAAAACCACACTGCTCCTCCTCAATCCGAGGCTCGACTTCCTGACGGACCCTCCTCTCCAGCACCCCTGAATAGACCTTACCAGGGAGGCTGAGGAGTGTGATCCCTCTGTAGTTGGAACACACACTCCGGTCCCCCTTTTTAAAAAGAGGGACCACCACCCCGGTCTGCCAATCCAGAGGCACTCTCCCCGATGACCATGTAATGTTGCAGAGGCATGTCAACCAGGACAGCCCCACAACATCCAGAGCCTTGAGGAACTCCGGGCGGATCTCGTCCACCCCTGGGGCCCTGCCACCGAGGAGCTTTTTAACCACATCGGTGACTTCGACCACAGAGATAGGAGAGCCCACCTCAGAGTCCCCAGACTCTGCTTCCTCCAAGGAAGGCGTGCTGGTGGAGTTGAGGAGGTCTTCGAAGTACTCCGCCCACCGGCTCACAACGTCCCGAGTCGAGGTCAACAGCGCCCCATCCCCACTGTACACAGTGTTAGTGGTGCACTGTTTCCCCCTCCTGAGACGTCGGATGGTGGACCAGAATTTCCTCGA
The DNA here is from genome assembly GCA_026261675.1 of Hippocampus mohnikei. Classification (NCBI taxonomy): domain Eukaryota; kingdom Metazoa; phylum Chordata; class Actinopteri; order Syngnathiformes; family Syngnathidae; genus Hippocampus; species Hippocampus mohnikei. The sequence goes on from JAKGUB010000326.1 coordinate 4,709,354, forward strand.
AGCCGTCCGGAAGTCGGCTTCCATGGCCTCACCGAACTCCTCCCACGTCCGAGTTTTTGCCTCGGCGACCACAGAAGCCGCATTCCGCTTGGCCAGTCGATACCCGTCAGCTGCCTCTGGGGTCCCACAGGCCATAAAGGCCCGATAGGACTCCTTCTTCAGCTTGACGGCATCCCTTACTGCTGGTGTCCACCAGCGAGTACGGGGGTTGCCGCCACGACAGGCACCAACTACCTTACGGCCACAACTCAGAATGGCCGCCTCAACAATAGAGGCGCGGAACGTGGTCCATTCGGACTCAATGTCCCCCGCCTCCCTCGGGACATGGGAAAAGCTCTGCCGGAGGTGGGAGTTGAAACTCTTTCTGACTTTGTAATTATGAAGACATAAATATTTAATGGCTGTATGTTGATGTTGAAATGCTTCCTATATTTGCTGGTAACATTTTAATTGTGTCCACAGTCACACAGGTACCGGTAGTTAAAGTAATTTCAAAATGTTTTGGCCTTTTGACACACACAGTTATATTTTGGTCACTTTTTGCACAACTTAAATGGGAAAGACAATTTTATTTATTTTTTAAATGACTGCTTGGAGACATAAAAAGCTGGCGTTGACGTTTTTTTTATTTGTCTTAGCGCCTCCTTATGATGTCATCGGGCCCTATTTTTGTGCCCAGCTCAATTCTAGCGCTGAAGGCAGTATAACTATGCGCATGGGTGGAATTGTCTTTCTTTTGGAACTTTTGTAGACACTTTGGGAAGAAATGTGCATTTGTGTCGTTATGGGAGGGAACCCAGCCGGCTTGTTTTCCGACTCAGAGAAGCGGTTCCCCTTATTCCCTTTAAATTCAGATGACATTGTGGTTGATTCAGATTAGTGTATAGAAACAATATCAACTAAGACCCCAGGGTGTGCTGGCTTGCATGGAATGATAACCTTTCACCACATATGAGTACACTACTGTTTGAACCTCTTCAGGCTGCTTGTGCATGATTGATAAAACAGGGAAAAGCGCAGGAAATGGATCTACAATTAGTGTGAGTAAGTCTAGCAAAATACTACCCCCTGTATCAACTATTATTATTCAAATTCTGTCAGTTTTTGTTCACCCTGTGGGTGATCACAGTCAATAAGTGAGAGCATGGGAAATATTACCAGCTAACAATGGGGTGCAATGACTGGCAAAACTGTCATGTGACAGGACCCGACTGAGCTAAGAAAGGGCCTTCCAACTGTTCACCCGGTGATTTAAAAATTTTAAATAAAACACTTTGGACTGTGACACACTTAATTACTATGTCACAGTAATAAAAACATCCATCCATCCATTTTCTACCGCTCCTCGGTGGCAAGGCCCCAGGGGTGGATGAGATCCGCCCGGAGTTCCTCAAGGCTCTGGATGTTGTGGGGCTGTCCTGGTTGACACGCCTCTGCAGCATCGCGTGGTCATCGGGGAGAGTGCCTCTGGATTGGCAGACCGGGGTGGTGGTCCCTCTTTTTAAAAAGGGGGACCGGAGGGTGTGTTCCAACTACAGAGGAATCACACTCCTCAGCCTCCCTGGTAAGGTCTATTCAGGGGTGCTCGAGAGGAGGGTCCGCCGGGAAGTCGAGCCTCAGATTGAGGAGGAGCAGTGTGGTTTTCGTCCCGGCCGTGGAACATTGGACCGGCTCTACACCCTTAGCAGGGTCCTTGAGGGTATGTGGGAATTCGCCCAACCAGTCTACATGTGTTTTTTGGATTTGGAGAAGGCGTTTGACCGTGTCCCTCGGGGAGTTCTGTGGGGGGTGCTTCTTGGGTATGGGGTATCGAGCCCCCTGATACGAGCTGTTCGGTCACTATACCACCGATGCCAGAGTTTGGTTCGCATTGCCGGCAGTAAGTCGGAATCGTTTCCAGTGAGGGTGGGACTACGCCAAGGCTGCCCTTTGTCGCCGATTCTGTTCATAACTTTTATGGACAGAATTTCTAGGCGCAGCCGAAGTGTTGAGGGGGTCCGTTTTGGTGGCCTCAGTATTGCATCTCTGCTTTTTGCAGATGATGTGGTACTGCTGGCTCCTTCAAGCAGGGCTCTCCAGCTCTCACTGGAGCGTTTCGCAGCCGAGTGTGAAGCGGTCGGGATGAGGATCAGCACCTCCAAATCTGAAACCATGGTCCTCAGTCGGAAAAGGGTGGAGTGCCCTCTCCGGGTCGGGGAGGAGATCTTGCCCCAAGTGGAGGAGTTTAAGTATCTTGGGGTGTTGTTCACGAGTGAGGGCAGAAGGGAGCGAGAGATCGACAGGCGGATCGGTGCAGTGTCTGCTGTGATGCGGACGCTGTATCGGTCTGTCGTGGTAAAGAAGGAGCTGAGCCAAAGGGCAAAGCTCTCAATTTACCGGTCGATCTACGTCCCAACCCTCATCTATGGTCACGAGCTATGGGTCGTGACCGAAAGAACGAGATCCGGAACGGATACAAGCGACCGAAATGAGTTTTCTCCGCAGGGTGTCCGGGCTCTCCCTTAGAGATAAGGTGAGAAGCTCGGTCATCCGGGAGGGGCTCAGAGTAGAGCCGCTTCTCCTCCACATCGAGAGGAGCCAGATGAGGTGGCTCGGGCATCTAATTAGGATGCCTCCTGGACGCCTCCCTGGTTAGGTGTACCGGGCATGTCCCACTGGCAGGAGACCCCGGGGACGACCCAGGACACGCTGGAGGGACTATGTTACCCAGCTGGCCTGGGAACGCCTCGGGATCCTCCAGGAAGAGCTCGAAGAAGTGGCTGGGGAGAGGGAAGTCTGGGCTTCCCTCCTAAAGCTGCTGCCCCCGCGACCCGACCCCGGTAATAAAAACACCGCACATGAAAAGATGCATTTGTATGGTATCCGTTGTTATTTGTGTGAGGTTTTGAGTTTGCTTTTGGTTTTGTTTTTTTTGGACGTCCCTCTGTGTGAGTCTGTTTGATTGTTCTCGGGGGGTATATCGAACAAGGTGCAGGGCTTGGGTGGGTGGGGGGCTGTCTGACAAGGTGTAATGGGCACATCATCAGTCCAACCACTGTATATGGGTTCTAGGACAAGTTGGCTGCCAGGAGGATTGAAAATGTCTCCTGTTTTAAATTTATACTCATCACTAATACCCGATGCAGCTAGCACTTGATTTTATCATTATCAGGTTTGGGGAGTAACGGAATACATGTACCAGCCTTACATATTCAGGATATAGGAAAATAATAAACAGACATGTAATCATATTATGCATACATCTATTATGTGAACCGTTTTATCTTTCGGTACATTTATTAAAAATGTGCATTATTTTTCAGGAGTACATTGTTAATAGGGGGAGAGATAGGCCACAGTCAAGTCCTCGCCCACTCTCAAACCAATTTGCCATACAACCTTTCCCAGAGAGAAGTGGATGACTGCTCACAATTCAGCTAAATGGACCGCCGTTGCCCATCCCACGTAAGGTTTTTATTAGCCATCAAGGAAACAACAGGTCATTGGCTGGCGGGACGTGGGTTGGTCTGAACACGATCAGTTTCAAAAGTAACTCAAAGGAAATGGATGATGACTGTCACTGGAGGACTGTTTCATTCATTTGAATGAACATTAACTGTACAAAGAAAAGTGTCAGCTGTCAAAAATCGGACAGGTAGTTACCATGGAGCAGCACTAAGAACTAGCGAGCCCAACACCCGAAACTTGTAAATAAATACAGAACTAATTTCTGTCATGAATCACCTAGAGCAGAGGTGTCAAACATACGGCCCGCGGGCCGGAACGGAACCGGCCCGCAAGGACGTTTGATCAGGCCCGCGGGGTAATTTAAAAGTGAAAAAAAAATGCATAAAAGACACAGAATGAATATTTTTAATAACGTGCAATCCATGGAGTATCCGCTAGGGGGACACACTGGTTTGATCAGAGTAAAATACAACATTGTTTTGATCAGAGAGGAAGACAACGGAAGCCTCATCAGTATGTCACTGAGATAGACGCTATCAAGGACATGTAAATACTTTATTCTTTACATGTTTAATTGCACTCTCCTTAGTTTGTAAGGTGTAGGCAGGGATTAAATTCAAATTTTATATGCACATGTGTAAATGGTTTAAAAATTCCTTTCTTTCGAAATCTCATTTAATCTTAAAATGCATTACTATATTTTTCAATACAAATTAAAGTTTTGTGGGATCAGTTGCAATGCATATATGTGAATGATAAAAGTAAATTGCACATTTGTCGAAGGAAATTTAAGGAGCTTCATGAAATATTTTGTAAAAGATCTGTTTATTAAATTTCAACATGTTCCTAATGTTCTTGTGCTTCTTTAGACCAAAACAAAGGAAATACATTATTTTGGTTATTCACAGCAGAGTATGGTTTAATTTTAATGGTCTGGCCCACTTGAAATCTACCGAGGCCATGTGTGGCCCACAATGTGAAATGAGTTTGACACCCCTGACCTAGAGCTTTCCCTTTTTAAACGCTTTATTACTAATACATGCTAAACTTTTTTTCCCCATCGTTGATGTCACAGAACATTGTCATCATGTCCAAATTACAAAAGTGTGTGCATGTTTAGATAGAGGAGTTTCCAGGTAAAAGCTTTAAATATGTTATAACAATTTCACTAGTCATGTTATATGGAGAGGTGTGAAAAATCTCATGAATTGAGCAAATCCAATTTCCCTCACTGAATGAAGGTGTCTATCGATATCGACAGCATGACTGCCTCACTGCTATTCTGCTTTGGATTTGAATTGCAGTTGTTCAGGCATCCTCCCGTAGAAGCTACCAATACAAAAAGGCTTCAGATCCATACTTCATCCTCCCTTGCCTTACCCTGTTAAATTTTGGTTATGTTTATTTGTATCACTTTGGGTCGTATTTGTTAACCAATACTTTTTGTGTTTTCACTAAAAGTAGCAGTACTTACATAAAAACTGTCAAAAAGCCATATCATTGACATGTTACATAATGACCATTCTCTCCCAATTACACACAATTAAATGAATACCATTCCCACCTCAAAAAAAAAAAGTGTTGTTGCTAAAAACAGACATTCAATCATCTGCAGGTCCAAAGACTATCAATGACAAACAATGTCGTGAGGTGATTCGTACATGAGCTTGGCAAGTGTTTGAAAAGCCATGTCAACTTAAATAGATGGTCGAGCGATTGTGGTACATTAATGAAAGGTCCCCGCATCACACCAGTTATCTGTCTTCCTGACAGTTCATGTTCCTGTTGAGGACTTATCAAAGTTTCCCCGTCATCCACCCCCACCCCCTCCCAAATTTCCTGACACATCCATTGCTGAGAACGTTCATTTTAACATCCTCAAGGCCAGTCAAACAAGCAGGAGGTGATTATGACGACCCATCTAGGGACACGGGCAGGATGTCGTGCTACATTACATCTGGGAAAATACAGTCAAATCACCCTCACACTAGCACACATTGAAAGATTTCAAACACATTTCTTTATTAAAAAAAACAACCATTATATATCAGTTTCACTTGGTTTTTAGCACCTCATTCAATGTGTTATTTTATGTAAAACGAAGACAACAAAAAAGGAAACGGTACCTCATAAAATACTTGTGAAATAATAGCATTTGTATTTGTTTCACAAAATAGGATACATACTAATTGGAATGCTTTTGATAACAACAACAAAAATAACATTTTGAAACACTTTACAACTGAAGATGAAAAACATTTAATATTTAAAATATTTGTGTTTATTTTTAAGCTTTTGCGAGGTGTAAAATCTAATTGAGTACAGTATTTAACGTTTGGTATCCCCACCATGAGAATGATGGAAGCTTCGTAATTTGAGCCGCTTTAATAACAAAAGTGACTTAGATGGACCTTTGATTGTAGTTAAGTAAAATAGCAAAATGACTTCACCCCCATCATTCGTCTTTGTATATGTGCATTTTTATAGTGATAAATAGCCCACAATATTTGGAGATTTGTAGACATTAACGTTTACCTCATAGAGGAACTTTTTTTTTCTTCTTTGAGTTTGAAATGTCTGAGTCCGACTGTATATGAATGCAGCTTGCGTGTTCCCATTTGAACCACCTAAGTTGAGTGTATTATAAACACTAAGTCAAATATTCAGTCACAAGCATATACGGCTGTTAGTTGGTAGTAGTCGTACACAACAGTACAGTATTTATAATTCTACATATACCACTAAATATAGACGAGCGCATGCAGTCTCCGTTGCGAAAATGCGAAGGGGGTTGTGACCGCCTCTGCGAGTAAGAGCCAGCTGAAAGGGGAAGACGTCCTTGATAAAGCAAAGAGACCTAGTTAAATTATTGGGGCGTTAACGCGGAAAAGTACACATCCATCCATCTATCCCAAAACTTGAAAACAACAAGGAGACAACCCTTACCTTTGAAAGTATTCAATTTACCTCTGATGTATCATTGACGTATATATACACATATACATGTTAAAAAAAAAGTTAGGCATTTGTTAAAAAATGAAACAACAACCACAAAGCAGTAAAAGATGAGTCCAGTTCACTTTGTCTGGTCACCCATCATTTTTTTCAAATTCTGAATTATGGCTCAATCGAAAACATTTGAGTTCTGAGAGTCCACAAATGGATAGAAACCCAAATATTACATCAAGTAATCTTAAATAATCCGCCATGACGAATGTGAACGATATGTGACAAAAGAGCCTATCTTCAGTAAAACTCAGAAGCAGCTCGTGTTGCTCTCAACATCTTGTATTTGAAACTATTAGTACATTTGTTCGTAATTGAAGTTTGAATATTTATATAGTTATAGGAGTGCACTTATCTCATGGTCAAAGGAGTTTAATTTATTTATAGGGTACACGTTATCTGGAGCAGGCTGAACTTAACAGCAAGTGCTGCCGAGAGCCAGCAATGGTTTATTGGTTTTAGCTACTGCTCTGTTCAGCTCCATTTTCCATTCAGTAGAGTCATTTGCTTTGGTTTTCCCCAGCACGGTCATGTCTCCTGACCCCGATTCTCTGGCTACGTAACTAGTGATCCCAACCCAGTAAAAGAACATGTCAGAATCCAGCACTCATTGTTGATGTTCTAAAAGTATTTATTTATATTCAGTCCCTCTTGCAATTATTGCAGTTCTACTTGAATCAACGACTCCCTCGCCCCGCCCCAGGTATGCTGATAACTGGGGATGGCCCTACACCGGAGCTAAAAGGGGAAATGTAGCCGCATCCGAAATCTGTGGAGCCCCAGCATTTTATTTGACATTCTAACATATCTATAAATCAGCTCGCCTATGTATCAGTCTAGCCCCCTTTTTGCCCCAGGAGAGATGACAGCATGCTAGTATTAACAGACAAGATGGACTACTTGGAAGGACAGTCAGAAGAAACAACTTGGTAATTGATGGAATTGAGGAAACACCGGAGAAACGTGGACTGAAACAGAGGAAAAGTTCAAAAATCCTCAAGGAGAAGCTGCTGTTACAGGGGCAAATCGAGGTGGAGAGAGCTCACCGCACAGGTAGACATGAACCTGGAAGACCTCGACCGAGGCCAGTTGTGGTGAAATTTCAAAGATACAAGGACAGAACAAGGATCCTACAAAAGCAAAATACTTAAAAGGTTCCAACATCTACATCAACGAAGACTTTACAGATGCCGTACGACAAAAGAAAAGAACTCCTCCCAAAATTAAAAGCTGCACGTGACAGAGGGGAAACTGCCTACTTAAGACATGACAAACTTATCATCCACCCCGCACCAGTACTCCAACACAACAGGCTCGAGTTCAACACCATCATGCGGCATACTGAGAACTGTTCACCACTCGATGACAAAAACTCTGACCCGATTGAAGCAGGAAATTCACATACCAAAAACATGGACTTCAATCCCTTTGACGACCCTTCCAACCCTTTGATGACTTCAACCCTACTGACTACAAGACATTTGACCCTGAGAACAACTTGGACCCGGACAACAACTTTTTCAAGACCGACCGACCGCGAGAAGCCAGCGACGACCGATCATGGGGAACCAGTGACGACCGCGAAGAAGCCTGAAACGACCGCAGGGGAGCCAGCGACGCGAGGAAGCCAGGAGACAACCAGCCAGCGGCGACAGCAAGGGAGCCAGAGATGACCGAGAACAAGCCAGCGGCGACTGCAAGGGAGCCAGCGACCGCTAGGGAGCTGGGAGACAACAGCGAGGAGCCAACGATGACAGCCAGAGAGCCAGCGAAGACAGCGAGGAACCATCGACGACCGCGAGGAGCCAGCGATGACCGCGTGGGAGCCAGCGGCGACGCGAGGGAGCCAACGACGACGCGAGGGAGCCGGCGGCGACAGCGAGGAGCCGGCGACGACAGCGAGGAGCCGGCGACGACAGCGAGGGCCAGCGAGGACGCGAGGAGCCGGCGGCGACCGCGAGGAGCCGGCGGCGACCGCGAGGGGGCCAGCGAGGACGCGAGGAGCCAGCGACGACAGCGAGGGAGCAAGCGACGACCGCGAGGCAGCCAGTGGCGACCGCGAGGCAGCCAGCGACGACGCGAGGAGCCAGCGACGACAGCGTGGGAGCAGGAAATTCACATCCAAAAACATGGACTTCAACCCTTTGAAGATACTGACTATAAGCCATTCGACCCCGAGAACAATTTGGACCGGACAATAACTTCTTCAAGAACAAACAAAGGGTAACAAACTCCGATTATTACCTGGATGAACAATTCAATACTAATATTAAATTGGAAAATGCACTTTCAGTAATACAATTAAACAGTAGAAGTCTCTATAAAAACTTCACAAAATCAAAGAATACCTGGCTAAATTCAATAAATTTAAAATAATTGCCATATCAGAAACTTGGCTTGACGATGATAAAATAAGTGAAATGGAAATAGAAGGTTATGAAATGTTTGCAATTAATAGGAAAACAAAAAGGAGGGGGTTGCAATATATGTAGACAAAGCACTTAAATGCAGTAAAATCGAGAGATTGACAAAGACAATAGAAAACCTAATGGAATGTCTAACTATTGAAATAGATAATAAAAGGCATCAAATATCATCATAAGCTGCATCTATAGGACACCAGGATCATGTATTGATACATTCAATAAAATACTAACAGATATGCTCAGCTACAACAACGATAAGAAAACACGAATAATGTGTGGTGACTTTAACATTGACTTATTAAACCCAAATGGACATAAAAACATCTGACTTTATAAATACTATGTACAGCAACAGCCTTTTCCCAGTAATCCTGAAACCTAGCAGAATAACAGTCAAACGGCCACATTAATAGATAACATTTTTATAAATAAGATTGATCAAAAAATGGAAAGTGGACTACTCATTAATGATATAAGTGACCATCTACCTGTCTTTGCAGTTTTACATAACTATTTTGATAGAAAAACAGAGTCAACAACTCACATATCAGAAATAAGACTAAGAACCCAACGCTCCATCGATGCTTTTAAACAAGACCTAGAAAAACAAAACTGGACCGAGGTCTACTCAAACGAAGACCCAAATACAGCGTTTGAAGTATTTCAGTCGACCATAATCTCCTTAAATGATAAACATTTTCCATTAACTAAAGTCTCCAAAAAGTATAAAGACCCAAGCAAGCCGTGGATAACGAAAGGCATAGAAAACGCATGTAAAAAGAAAAACAATTTATATAAACTGTTTTTAAAATTGAGAACTGAAGAAGCAGAAAAGAAATATAAGACCTATAAAAATAAACTAGTAAATATAATAAGAACCAGTAAAAGAGATCATTATCATGCACTATTAGAGCAGAATAAAAGTAATACACAAGAAATATGGAAAATACTTAATCAAGTAATCAGAAATAGTCCTAAAAAAGTGGATTATCCAGAGTATTTTATCAAAGGCAAAAACACAATTCTGGAAAAAACTGCAGAAATAGCAACTGAATTTAATGAGTACTTTGTCAACATCGGCAGTAACCTAGCAAAACAAATTCCTGACCCAACAAACTTGTTTGAAATAGATAGATACGTAGAAAAGAACTCCTCCACGATGTTCCTTACTGCTGTAAAACAAGAAGAAGTATTAAATATTGTAAAAACCTTTAAAAATAAAAAGTCAACTGATTGCTTTAATATTGATATGACAATAATAAAACAGATTATAGAATATGTAGTGCGACCTTTCACGCACATATGCAACCTGTCATTCAAAGCTGGTATCTTTCCATCAAAAATGAAAATTGCTAAAGTTATTCCAATTTATAAAAGTGGAGAAAGACATCTGTTTACAAACTATAGACCAATATCACTACTACCACAATTTTCAAAAATATTAGAAAAACTATTTTCTCGCAGACTTGATAGCTTTATACAAAAACATGCGCTGTTAAGTGAGAATCAATATGGCTTCAGGGAAAACCGTACCACCTCAATGGCAGTTATAGAGTTGGTGGAAGCAATAGCCACTAATATAGACAACAAAGAATTTACTGTTGGGGTTTTCCTAGACCTAAAAAAAGCTTTCGACACAATAGATCACAGTATATTATTGAAAAAACTAGAAAGATATGGCATTAGAGGTATAGCGTATAAATGGATAAAAAGTTATTTAGAAAACAGAAATCAGTATGTGCAGCTCAATAATAAAAAACGAATCAACTGAAAATCACTCATGGAGTTCCTCAAGGGTCAGTGCTTGGTCCAAAACTATTCATCCTATATATAAATGATATCTGCAAGGTCACAAAACAATTTAAATGTGTCCTATTTGCTGATGATACAACTTTCTACTGCTCTGGAATAAATCTGAAACAGCTCCTGACAACCGTAGAAAACGAATTAAACAAATTAAAAAACTGGTTCGACAGAAATAAATTGTCACTTAACCTGAAAAATCGAAGCTAATTGTTTTGGCACAAGACCAATCAAACACCAAGCTAAAATTATGGTAAACTCAATTGAGATAGAAATAGCGAATGAAACCAAGTTTCTCGGATTAATAATAGACTCAAAACTATGTTGGAAGCCGCATATCGATAACGTAAAAGAAAAATAGCCAAAACTATAGGGATCCTCTACAAAACCAAGGAAGTGCTAAATAAGAGATCCTTGTACACATTATACTCTTCATTATTATTACCATATATGAACTACTGTGTGGAAATATGGGGAAATGCTTGCAAAACAAACACACTCCCGATTCTAAAACTACAAAAAAAAGCAATTCGAATTATTAATAGATCAAAATATACGGAACCCACAAATCCATTATTTATCAAATTAAATACCCTTTCTGCTTGGCTCTCGACGAAGGCGGACGCTTTTTGCTCTGCTCCTGTCCCCCCCCCCCCACCCTCTCCTTGCTTGCCACTTAGTCTATGTGCTGTCTGTGTCTTAACTTTTCCTAGCCTCCTATCGTATTTTCACCCTAAAACAAACCATGGAATTGGTTGGCTGGTCTCTTGATGCAATCGACAAAATTTTTCGACGAGAAGAGCAGGCAGTGGGGAGCCCGCTTGCCCCTTGGGACATTTGCTGCCGGGTACACCCTAGATCCCTGGAGGAAGCGGAGAATGGTGTGCCTGTCAATACTGTCCGTCGAGGAGGAGGAAGACATCTACATTATCGGCCTTCTGACAGCAGGTATGCTGCTGTTTGGTGTTAGCAGTTTCCTGCTCTATGGCAAAATTCAACCGACGGGAGCAGCTTTATTGGAAGTGAAGAAGCTGCCGGTCATTCTCGATGGTCGGCGCGAATGTCCAACACTCAGACTCAAGCGGTGACTGAGCTCAACCGCAATATGGATGCGGTTCTGGAGCGTCTCCGTCCGATCGTTATCATCATGGAGAAGTTGGAATTCGCGCTCGAAAGAAATTGAGGATTTGGCTGATCGGCGCCAGTGAAGGGATACAGCCACGGACTCAAGGCCACCTGGAATTGTTGGCGGCCGTCCCAAAACAAAACAACGCTATCTGGACCTTTTCCCCTGAAAGTACGCATGGAAGCTAGTGCCCCCACCATCACCCCCTCCTTCTCGGCCAAGGACTGATAAGCCGGGACTGTCTCCATGAGCAGACCTTGACGATGCAGCGGCGGCCTGCCCTTATCATCAACGCCTTTGTTGTTCCTGTTGTTTTCCCCCCGTGACGTGACCTTGATCTGCGGAGCGCTCGTTTTGGACTGAGCAGCTGGTCGGACGGGCCGCGTCGCGTCCCCCCCGCCTTTCCATCCATCCACTCATTATATGTTATGTCTTGTGACTTGTTGTAACTGTCATATGCTTGTTAAATGTGCTTGGGTATTTTTTTTCTCCTAGTACTCTAATTATCCTCAGAAGAGTATAGTTCGAGCGTGGTTTTTTTTACCCCTCCCCTCCCCTTGTGGTTTCCTTTCTAACTAAGATCTCGGGGCGCTTTACAGCGAGTACCGACAGGCCCTTTGCACTGTATCCCATGTTCGTCATTGTTTTTTTCATGTTTCTTGTGCGGAGCGTGCCTGTTAAGTGATGTTTCGTTGCACGAAAGTGTAATGACAATAAAGATCCATCCATCCATACGATGAAATTTTATGACCTGGTTGACTACAAAATTGCACAATTAATGTACAAAGCACACAATAACCTGCTCTGCCAAAACATTCTAAAGTTCTTTGAAATTCGAAAGCAGCTATGATTTAAGAGGTACCAACTTATTCAAAAACTAAAAACAAGAACAAACATCAAGCAAAGAAGTGTATCTATCAAAGGTGTTAATCTGTGGAATAATCTCAAACGGACCTGAAAATGAGTAAATCGCTTGCTGAGTTCAAAAACAAATTCAAAAAAATAGTACAAACAACCTACATCAATCAGAGTTAAAAAAATCTCGGAGCTGTCCCTGCTCATAACTCAGGAAACAAGAAATGAGCAGACTTTTCTGAAGCATTCATTTTGACGTATTGCATTTTGATTTGTCTTTATATTTTCCTCAAATAAACAAAATTGTATAGTCTAATTAAATTTGGCTATAAAACATGAGCATTTTTGTTGAAACAAGACTTCTGTAGCTGTTTCAAACATGTAAAATTGTTCAACTTCACACACACACACACACACACACACACGCACAACCATATGTTTCTGTGCTGGGTAGAAAAGAAAGCATTAAGTCAGGGATTAATGCTCGTGCACTGGGAAGGAATGTTCTCTTAAAGGAGCTGCTCACTGGTGCAGAATGTCCTTCTCACACCAATGAATCACATATTTTGATACAAGGGATGCTAACCCTGCTCTTTACTCATTACACATCTCTTCACTAACATGTCCCACTGACACATGCTATACCTGGGCCATCAGGGAAGAACACAGCGAAACTGGGCGCGCTTGTAAACGGAGGCAACTCTAAAGCTTTACATGGGATAACGTGTTTACAGGATGGCCATCGCGGGCAGAATCCCAAGACAACATCTGTGAGATCATGCTGACAAGTTGAGCCAAAGCCATGACAGGCTGCGGAGACAAATATAGCTCAACCAGCACTGTCACAGTGGGACAGTACAGAGATGTGAAGCTATCTCAACCTTCATACAGTTGTGAGCGATAATGGATAGAAAACAGGCTGTGAAATGTTTTCTTCTTTTTTTTTTTTCAATGGAAAGTGTTTTAATCCATGTTGCCTTCGCTGTCTACCACGTTGTTCAGATAGTCATCTCAGTTCTAAGATGGACAGAAGCACAGTTGGAAATATTTTTAAGGGAGAAAACAATAAACGAGACTAAACAGGCTAACTCCATACACATTGTTCGGATCGGAAAGTGACACCAATCTCATTAGTGTTCCAACAAAGCAGGGAGAATCAACAGGCCGTATTCCGCCACCTAATATTGTGGCCTCCAAACTGTGACAACCCTTTCCTAGATCAGTCAAGATTGGTCTTTCTCATAGTATTAGGTTATAAAATGATGAAGCTAATCTATGGATTTTTGAAGGCTTATTTGGCTTCATGCCACAAATACATTTATCAGGGCCAATCCCATTTTTAGTCTTTCACCCTCGGTTGTGCACGTTCATGAGAACGAAAGGGTATCAAAACTGCCCCAAAGACTCATATTCAAAATCTCAGAATTGTTTGGCAGACAAGATGAGCCGCTTCCTCACTGTGCTGTAGAGATTGATTAGACTGATTGGTTGATTGACAAAGGCCATTGAAAACAATTGCTTACTTGCATGAGGTAGGCTGTTTTAAAATTGTTCCTAAAGGTGACCAGGACATGGGAGAGCACCTTACATATGATAGTCAGGTAGACAGACAGAGACATAAATGCATACTAGGGGTGTAACAAAAAAAACGATTTGAATCGGAATTCCGTTTTGATTTAAAAGATGCGAGTGCATGCACCTGAACCGAATCAAATCCTTTTACATTGAAACATATTGAGATACATCTTGAATTGTTTTTATTGCAAAGATATATCTTCCAGTGTAGAAGGAAATGGTACATTTACAGTACGGATAAATTCGTTCAAAGTAAAAACAAGAACGTCTCGGCTTCATACCCTCTTGAACTGAAGCGTACCACTTAATCGAGGCAAATCAAATTGTTACGCTATCAAATCGAACCGTCCTTGAATCATTTCGCAGGCAACATTTCAAAAGATGAATCGAATCATCTTTTGTGGAGAGATGCACACCCCGAATATGCAATGTCATACTTTAACTTGTCGGTTCCCTTATCTGGGACTTTTTTTTTAGATTATTTAACTGACATGATTCAGTGTTGTCTTACGCTTTCTCCAGAGAGAGTTTCTGAGACGTACAAACAAACAAAGTCGAGTTGTGTCACAGTTGTCCACAGATTCGTCCACTGCCGGGGACATCAGGATCCCTCAGTTTCCCGAGAAAGTTGTCAAAACATCGTGGCCAAGGCATTTACTGGTAAAGAACAGAGGTATGGATTTGATGAATGCTATAATGCTATAACCTGTTTTTTATTTTGCCTTGCACATATATTATTTTTGTCATTATTTATATATTTGTCATTGAAGCAGACCAATTCATGTGGCTTGTGCATTGGAGGTGACATCTCAGTGATTGGCTTGAAGGGAAGGGTTGCGCCTCAGTCGGTAACATGTGTGCCCGATTATTCATTTTGTTTATTTGTGCACATCAATGACAAAGTGATTAGGGGCACATGTATTATATAAGTGACATGTTTTCAATACCTATTTGCTGTTACATTAGAATGCGTTGTTACTCTTCTACTTGGTGTTAACATCTATTGAAAACTCAGTCAGCTATTGCCACTCCAGGAAATGGTGAAATGTGTCATTCAGAATAAGGACATAATATTACGTCAACTGTGTAAATGTGGCAAACAGTATTTTTTAGCAGGTTGAAGTCCTCATTTAATAATTATGGTTTATGACTTATCCATTCAGATCTTAGAAAACCCACCCAATCGTGATAAGTCTGCTTTGGATTCATGGCAAGGCTCACGGTTTATTTTATTGCGCTATAAACATTGAAATTCCATTTTATTTGAATTGTATTTTTGTTGAATTGATTTTAAATAATACAGTATTATCCCACGCGACATGACTGACTTCGATAAAAGGATCGTTAACTCATTGAACACCTTTTTTTTTGCGGTCCTTGAGTAATTATTTTGGAGTACGCCTGTTTTTGAGTAACCCTGCTTAAAATGAACACTTGCCAAATTGAGTTACTGCATTGTTTTATCATAAAATGCACCTGCACCTCATCTTTCAAATTCCCAGGAACACAATGATGAATTGGCTTGCTGTGATTCTGCTTCTTTGCACCCATGCAGACTCTTAAATAGCCTGAATCTCATCTATAATAAAATTTTTCCTGCAGTCTTTTATGCTTTTAATGATTCAGTCATGTAATAAGTCTGAAAACGGAACTTTGTTTCATACTTATTGGATGCAATGCACACAAAAAAAAGTATAATTACCACAGCTACACTCATTTGTAATTTTACGACTTCTACTGAAGCTCTGTGCTTTGACAAGCTTTTTAATTGTGCTAGGTTCAGACCGGGTCAACAGCTGTAAACAATTCAACCAAATACAATATTTGTCAACTGACTGCACGCAAAGCCCTTTGAGACTTTTTGGTGATTAAGGGCAATATAAAGAAATTTGACTTGACTTGAATTGACTCTCATCAGGCACGCCAACTTCCTCGCTCTCCATTTTCCAAGCCTGCTCCTTTTTTGCTTGGTCCTGGCAACTATTACAAGTTGGCTGTGCCGTTTGCCTCTCGATCCAACAGACTACAATATTTTTTGCACATTATAAAATTGGAAATGCGGCGCCAAAAATCCTCAGCTCACATTCAGTGTAACCGCAGCATTTGGCTAGTGGAACTAGATTTCCGTTGATTCTTCGACATGGAAGCAGGAAGTACTTCTACTTCCACTATGTGCGCCCACTAACGATTAGGTGCAGATGAGAGAGAGTAAATCAGAAGGAATTTGAATTAAAGACAACAAATTAAAAAGCCAACATCCATATTGAAAGACACACTAGATTAAAAGGTGGAGTCAATTTTTGAGAAAGTGAAAAATTGTAAGTGCACCTTAGAGTCCAAAAAAATATAGTACAGTAATAAATGAAAAGACAACAGACATGGCTGTATTACATCAACTGATGAATGCCTGTGAGGCAATACAATTGGCAACCCAATAAATAACTCACCCATGACTTAAGCTATTTCCGTTTTGGAAGAGCTGGTTTTCAAACCCTTGGCTGTGAAACTTAAGTCCTTCCACTTGTCTATCTGCTGTTAGCATCACTAGGCGAAGCTTTGCTAAGTTGGGTGCCCGATAGTTCTGAGGATTGGCTGAGCTCCAATGATTGTGAGGCGGGCAAAAAAAACAAACTACGGCTGGGTGACCACAACTGCTTTGTACAATTTTGTTTAGAACAGCAGGGTGACACATGGTTTGAAACCAAAACTTACATTGGTTAAAAATAGATTGATGAGAACAAGAGCTATCTTGTGCATTTTTTTTAAACCACAGTCAAATAGCAAGTACTGATCCACAGCAAGTACTCCCGCAATGATCCAGGTTCTAAATCTTCCAAGAAAGTTCAACATCTGGATTGTATTTGGTCATGCTGGCTCTGCTCTTTATTGATTTTTGCATGTTACCTCAAATTATCCAGGTAGAGTTCATCCTCCAGAACAAGCATTCACCTGCACCTCAGCTATTTTGTAAATCTATGCAAGTACAGTCATTAGATACTGTAGTGTGTGTTTATGGCTTACCCCCCATGACGAGAAAGACAAAATTATATTGCATTGCAGTAGTATCCAAATGTAGAAGCAGGATCCCATACAGTCACAGCACACTAGGTGCTTTCTGGCGCCAATATTAGACCGACGCAACACCCCCTAAACTTGTCTCAGGTGATTATAATAGAATGGTGAATGCTGAGTCACTGCTGCAGTAATTTGCGTAGACGATATGTGGTCTTTGCACAAAGGAGCAATTTTGAGACACCCAATGGCAATGAAATAAAGTTGTGTTCTTACATCGTGACAATTCAGCAGCATTGAATTCAATCCTGTTTATGTGTTTTATATGAAAAGCAACCCTGCAGAGACTAAAACTGTGATGACAAGCCAATCAAATTTATTTGCCCTCTCTCTGTTCCGTGCTTCATGTTTTCACAAATAGGTTTTGACGAGTAGCTTTCCATGGAGCGTGAATGTCTTTGCTGGGTCAGGGAAGTGTGGAAAATATTTCAATTTACTCCAGTGTGGTATTGATGTGTTATGTGTCATATTGCTTTAGCATGCCTCCAATGTATTTTTTATACAAATGAGGCAATTAAAAAAAAAAAAAAAAAAGAAAAGAAAAACACTGCATCAGGGGGATAAATCATTTGTAAAACCAATGATGGTGTTTAGTCGTGGTACGTTTCGTGTTTCACCAGCACAATGTGGTCACAGTCGGGGCAAAAAAGAGAACTGCTCTTTTACCGTACACTTGTACGTAACGCTAAAGCAGTGCTTCACCATTATTTCTTGATACGCCACCCCAAGAAGGAGAATATATTTCGCACCCCCCAGCTCACCGTGGCAACTATAACTAGTATCATTTGTTTATAAAAGTTATTATAAGTACACCACAGCATAACAGTGTTTCCTTATTAACATAAAAAAATACAAAAATATCTATCATCCGATGAATTAATTTATGAACCTTGTTTGTATTCCTTGCATACACTCTGACAATGACAGCGACATTGCCACCTACTGTAGTGGATGTGCAGTTACACTTTTTTCTCGTACAACAAAAACGAAAAGCATGTTCCCTGGGGTCACACACGCCTCGCCTGGCATCGCGTTCCCCCCAGGGGGGACTGCCCCATTATTTGAAAGAAAACAGACATTTGTGTTAACGTTTAGCTTTATGACACTTATGGGCCATTAAAGTGCAGAACTGCACTCACATGTCTGCAGGGGCTTCTTTGTCGGCAGTCGACAAGTCACAATTCTAAAGCCATTGCCTTCAGAGGGTCAGCGATTCTGACTGTACAGCTAAGGAAGAACCATATTTATTCGGATAAGTTTCCGACATCAAGGGAGTACAGATAGATCCAATCTGTTAACGCTTTTGACATTATTCTTGACATTTTTTTTTCACCACTGTGCTGGATTATGTTTGGAAGAGATTGGATGTATCACCCCAATTTTTTACATTTTTCTTTTTTTTTTTTTTAATGGACATGGCTTACAGTCTTCAACTTATTTTATTCCCTGTTAATTGGTTTGAGTGCTGTTACCATCAGTTACCCTAGTTCTGTTGCAATTAAAAACTTTGGACGCTTGTCTCTTCCAGTTTAAGTGAGCGAACCTATGAATGCATTTGCAATTTCCTCCAAATTACCACAAGGGAACATACCTCCGAGAAGATGTTGAGGTGACTGGCCAGTAAAAGACATTCCTAGCTTTAGAAAATGCAGAGTTGCTTTGAATGAACAGAACGTAACCCTTCTGTTGCCACTTAACACTTACATATTCCCGTTATATGCGGCCTAATTACATATACAGTAATGTAATATGAATTTAAGAATCATCGGACAGTACAGTATAGTATAAGACAAATGTCTTTTTTGGACAGTGATGCATTTTGACACAATTTCCCCAGCTACAGTATTATAGACACAAGTATTCTAAGCATTTTCTTTTCTTTTCTATCTCTTGGCATTGTAGCTGTAGTTAATTGTTGGTCTCCTTTTCGTGATATAAAAAAATAAAACTGACATTTGAACCGGGGCGAGAAGACTTCTTCTATCCACCGTGTATGGTGTATTCCATGCATATAATCATGTATGTGGTCGCCATTATTTCACAGAACCGTTTTCCCCTGACAGAATTGGCTAATCACTGCCTGTTTATTGCAGTGAGCCTCCCAAAATGTATGTAATATTCACTGCTAAAATTTTAAAATCACTTTCTTATTTACAGCTCTAATTGGATAAATCTGGTTTGGAGAGTTTGGAGAGCTCTCCTAACTGCCTATTTTAAATATCAGGCACACTCAATGCTTGCTTTCCAATCTTCTCAAAGCTGTACTTACTGCTCTCTGGTATTACTCCATTCCATCGTTTCATTCTGTATTATTGTTATTGCATTAAAAGTTGCTACAGATTTTTTTTCCTTATATAAGAATACAGATCTTTTTCAGGCACTTGAACATTGAACATGTTCCAGTTGTTCCTGATCCACAATCCCTTTTTGAACTTTTGCACCATATTTTATTTACCTCTCCGCTAAGATGTGCTCTATTTAGAGAGAGAGGCGGGGATAGCTCACCAAGACACTGTTCTCTCCTTTCCAGTGGCTGACTGAGCCAGTGATGGAGGACATGAACTGCTGCTGCAGAGTCATCAGTCACAAACTTGATAAATGAATATGTGGGGTGTTGTGAAGAGAGAGAGAGAGGGAGAGAGAAAGAGAGAAAGAGAATTTCCCCTTCTTGGAGCTCACAGGTCTAACTCCCCATTTTAATGAATCATGGCGTTGATGTGTGAAGGAAACAGAAAATGTGCCATTTGGGGAGAGAAACTATCAACCTGTTCTGTCTTGTCCGTTGTCTGGGATTTGAGCAAGAAAATCAATTTGTCATGACACTTTGCCGATACAAGTAATTCCCTCCTTCTTTCCCCTCAGCTTTTATCTGATATGCACACCAAATACAAGCCCCGCGCTTCCATTTTGGGACAGACTAACACATGCTTCAAGCTCATCTTTCAGAATTAATCAGCATACTGCACACAAAATGTGGTGGCTGTGGAGCGGCGAGCCTGCTTGTCCAAGAGAAAGTAAAAATGTGGCAAGGCGGATTGACTGTAATAGTCCAGGGCAACATGTCTCATGGAAATGTGCCTCATAATGTGTCTCCGCGCAGTACTTGGGAGGAAGAGGGGCAAATTTATTATCAGGCAAGAGATCCAGTCATGAAGGCCGACCTGACAACGTTTTCCCTTGGTTCAATCAATCATGCATCCTCCGCAAAGAGGCGCCACCACAAGGGGCTCTTGGGGGTTTTGCCAGCAGATTCGTCACAGCCAAGGCACATTTCTCTGCCTGCGCCAGCACGAAGATGGAATGCTGAAGTCAGGAGGGAGGGGCAGCAATAGGTAAAGCAAAATAAAAGTAAATGATGGAAAGGCAGCAGAAGAAGAAGGCAACTAGAGAAAAAGAAGGGATGTTCAGTAGTTAATAATAACCCTGCCACATAAGTTACCCAAAAAGAAGCTCGGAATTTAAATCTGCCAGCGTCACAAAATACAGCAGAATGTGTTCAACTCTGGAGGTTGATCTTTTTATGAGCATGCTGTTAAATGTTGACGGGATAAGCACACATTGGCCTTTAAAAAAGTGCATTAAGAGGATTAAATAACAAATGTTTTGGGGGTTTTTTTCTTCTTTTTTTACTATTGTTAAAAGAGCCATTTTGTACTCTGGGACCACAATTAGAGCAATGCAATGCACAATAAAAGGTCTCTTGTCTTAAATGTAAATGGTTCTAATAGGCCATTAATTTCCAAACTAAAACCACTAATGCGATGACGATAATGTCTACATTTGTACAAGGAAAATGAACCTCATAATTCTTGAAAATGGGCACTTTTGTAAAGTGAGGATCCCCAATAATTATTTTCATCAAGTATAGAAACGTTGTTCTGCTGTGGCTGCGCCCTTCACGGCTTTCTGGGAGCGCCAGCTGGCCGCTAGACAATCTCTGTGGTCAGGATGCGGCCATGCTGACGATATTCTTGGGGAAAGCTCTGGGTGGTGGACTGTGCCGCTGGCAGCTGGGAGTGAGGAGCTTGAGGTGAACGAGACGAGGTGAACCGACTGACAGCGTGGTGTTCAGAAAACAACCTGCCACTGAACACCACAAAAACAAAAGAGATCATACTGGACTTCAGGAAGAGACGAGCAGACCCAGCGCCGCTTTACATTCATGGAGAATGTGTGGAAAGGGTGAGCTCCACTCGGTTCTTGGGTGTGCAGCTCTCTGCGGACCTATCCTGGACGGCCAACACCATGGTGGTAGTGAAGAAAGCCCAGCAGCGACTCCACTTCCTGAGGGTGCTCAGGAGGAACAACCTGGAGGAGAAGCTGCTGGTGATGTTCTACAGAGCTACCATCGAGAGCACCCTAACGTATTGCATTACAGCATGGTATGCGAAGTGCTCAGCAGCAGACAGGAAAGCGCTGCAGAGGGTGATTAACATGGCCCAGAAGGTCACAGGCTGCTCTCTGCCCAGCCTGGAGGACATTGCCAGCTCACGGTACCTCAGCAGAGCTGCCAACATCATCAAGGATGCATCCCACCCCTGCAATCACCTGTTTGTTATGTTACCCTCAGGCCGGCGTTATAGATCACACAAAACCGAACAAGCAGATTCAGAGACAGTTTTTCCCCAGAGCTATTACTGCAATAAACAATCACAGAATATAATAAACCACTGCATCTAAACCCATACTCACCTACCTCACTTAGGCAATAAATGAGCCAGTCATTTCAAGTGCAATATGTGTCCTGCGTGCGAGAAAAGCCTCAGTCCACACTACCTCTATTGTTGCTGTTGTTGTTGTTGTTTGAATATTGTATTTATAAACCGTCATTTTATTTTATTTATTTATTGATTTTATCCTATTTTATTCTCTTTTTATTTATAAAAATGCACTAAGGAGTAGCACCCAAATTTCGTTGTATGCTATACAATGACAATAAAGGCGATTCTGATTCTGATTCTGATTCTGACAAGCATGGCATGGTCCACTCCAGCACCATCTGGCTTACGGTTTCAACGGAAAGTTTATTTTTCAACCTATTTTCATTTGTTTTGTGCCTTGTCAATACAAACAAACAAAACCATACCATTCACGTTGTCATTATTTAAAATACATCTCTGCATTTATTTTGGGTCACCCTCATTAATATGCAAATTGGTTATTTCGGTTCCAATCGTTGGAGCAAATCTTAGATTGCAGTGTGACAGAACAGGTGGTCATTGTCGCTACCTCCTTCTTCTGGTCAGTTCATCTCTCGTTGCAGTGCTCAGGGGGAACAACACTCACTGCCTCAGCCTTTGCAACTGCGGTCATGCACTAAAATGATGTTGATTCACCGAAATAGCCATTTTGCTTGAAATTTTGAGTGGAACCTTGCAGTGCGACTGGTTAGCACATCCGCCTCGCTGTGCAGAGGTCCGGGGTTCGATTCTGGCTTCCTGTGTGAATTTTGCATGTTCTCACCGTGCCTGCGTGGGTTTTCTCCCATACTCCTGTTACCTCCCACATTCCAAAAACATGCACGGCAGGCTAACTGAACACTCTGAATTGTCCCTATGTGTGATTGTGAGTTTGAATGGTTGTTTGTCTTTGCTGGCCCTACGATCGGTGTCCCCCACTTACTGCCGAAGACAGCTAGGTTACGCTCCAGCACGCCTCCCGACCCTCGTAAGGATAAGCGGGTCAGAAAATGGATGGATGGACCTTCCAGTTCCCGCCAAGTCCTCATGATGGATATTTATTGTCAAATCAGTTTTTGTGTAAGAATATGCCCTTTGCGCAGGAAATAAAAAATGCAAAATGATTTTATTTTGCTGTTTGCTTCAATCCCTTTGTTGGTGGATTAGGATATTGGATCTCTTGTACATGCATTGAGGAATGTGTTATGAAAATTTTAATTTTAATTTTAATATTAAGAGCACCGGATTGTACCAGAGTAGCATTGATGAAAAATTGTGGCCCCCTACTTTGTTGCCCATTACTGCCTTAACTAAGTCTTGGCTGGTTCCGAATGTCAAGAACTAGTCATCCGTCAAAGATTATTACAAATGAGTGTACCAGTAATGGCTCATGGAACAACAATTTTTATTTGTCTTTTTTTTTTTTGACTTGACAAGACCATCGGTTTTAAAAACAAGTAACCACACATTCTATCCCTCAGAGAACCAGTCTTTGTTAAACCCTATTAACCTCTACAATGAGCAGAGTGCAGGTTCACAGTCTCAGCCACTTAAGTTTGAGCATGACCTTACTTTGGGCTTACAACTGTCTAATGTGCCATAGCTTGGCTGCTTTCCACTGCAGACTCTCATCCACCCAATCAGCCCTGAGTGGGAGCAAATAGGACAGGAAGGGCAAGACCAAGTCATTTAGTGAATTTTCCAACTTTCGAGGACATAAATCTACTGCATCATTAGCTGTATCGGCACATGATGAGACAACGCATTATAGCCCTGTCTTAATTGTCACAGTTGCATAATAATTACTAAGCATTTAATATTATTTGTCTTTTCATTTTCTACCGCCTGTACTGTTCAAGGTCATTGGTGAGCTGGAGCCTATTTTAGCTGACATTGGCCCAGAAGCGGGGACTTGGGTCTTCCATGGACTCTGGTTTTCCACCAATCCACCTTTCATATTTTTGCAATTCGGGAGGAAGCCGGAACAGCTGGACAAAGCGCGCGCAGTCCGTGCACACACAAGGCCTCAAAAGTTTGCACAGCGTTATTCCCCCTCCCATCCCCGCTCCCCTGCCCCAAGATTGTGACTTTTAACAAGACGGCCTCTCAATATAATGAAGATCCCTTCAATGGCACAGCTGCCTTCAACCTTTGTCACTATGTTAAGGGATTTTATCCCAACTGCATATCATCAAGACTGCATTTATCATGTGTTATTAGTTTTTTTTTTTTTTTTTTCAGGAACAACAACACCCACGCACGCACGCACGCACACACGGATGGGCACACGATTTGTCACTGCCAGCTAACATGCTTCACTGGAGATAATGTATAAAAATGGCCACGTGATAAGTGGTGCCTGGTTTCCTCCAAAAATGACTTCTGGCATTCAAGGCAAAGAGTTCAAAGTGTGTCATCAGACCTGAGAACTTTGTCTCTTGGGAGTCCTTCAAGTGTCTTTGTGTAAACTCCAAGTGGGTTGCCCTGTGGAGTGTGTTCCCATCGGGCCACTCTACCATACTGTTCTCCTCTTTCCCCTGAGGGACGTTGGAACTCGGACAGAGTGAGCATCAGTTACCTCCCGGACGAAAGCCTTTCTCCCCCTGGTCATTTAATTTGGATGGGCAGTGAGCTCCAGGAGGTGTCCTGGCGGTTACAAATACCCTGTTATGGATGATGGAGGCTACTGTGTTCATTTAAAATAAGATTTCTCTTTCCCCAAATCTGTGCCTCAAGACAATCCTATCTCAAATGTCTCCAGAAAATTCCTTTAACGTTATGCCTGGTTTATACTCGGATATGCACCATCAAACAGAACATTATATAGACAGCTTGTGTGTTTCAAGAATCATGTCCAATCAGCCGAGTTACCACAGGTGGACTCAAACTAAGTTGTTGAAATGTCTCAAGGGTGAACGCGTAAACAGGATACAGCTTCATGGCAACGTCTGGTTTCTTACATTTTTATTTTTAATGAACTTGTAAAAAAAAATATTTATATATATATATATATATATATATATATATATATCTCAGTGGCAATTGCTCTCGGACTGCAAGGGAAGCTCGGCTTCCCCTAAAATGTCAAAGAACAAGTGATCAAATATATGAATGTAAATTTAATTGTGTGTACATGTCATTGACTAAATATGCGCTACAACATGCTCAACTTTTGTTCCGAATCAGCTTCTTCTTACTGGTTATGACACGACTCCCTTCTCATTCATTCCCGCAGCTTCACTGTGCTTTAAACGGTGGACGCTGAGCGTCCGCTGGGCGTCTACTGCCCGGACGCTGAGCGTCTCGAAAGTTCAGGGTAGGTTGTCCCAATGCGTTGAACGGAGACGAGTCATTGGATACAAGCTGGTTTTTGTCTCGTGCATGGACGCTCGGCGTCTCTGGGAGTCTATGGACAGTGGGCGTGTATCGGCCCGCCTGGATGCTGAGCTTTTCTGCATGATGATTGGATGATCTGTCTGAGGCGGAATCTCGTTATGATTGACAGCAAAATGAGCCAATCACCGATCTTTTGGTGTAGGCATCCGTGGGAGCATTTTTCAATCCTCATTCTGTTCTGAGTTGAACTGGAGACTTCTAATAATCTCAAATGGCAACACTCTCTTTGTTGAAAACGACTAGCGACAGATTAATCTTTTATTTCTGCTGTTTTATTGTAGTTGCTTGTGTTCGCAGACTGTTATACTGTCATATATTATATTACCACAGTTAAGAACCTGGAAATGACGCCTTGTTGGTAAGCCAGGGTCACAGATCATTTTCTTGAAAAGGAATCGAGAGTAGAATTCACGTAGAAATAAACAGATTATATATATATATATATATATATATATATATATATATATATATATATATATATATATATATATATATATATATATATATATATATATATATATATATACACAAAACAAAAATGTAAATGGTAAATTTACTTGTCGCACATAAGATAAGAAAATCTTTGTCTCATAATGGAGAAATTCGCAATTTACAGCAGCAACATGTTGAAGCGAAGAAAGTAGAAAAACTAAGTACGGTATTTGCATGCATATGAGTAGATGAAAAATGTACTTGCACTGTGTCAAATTTTAGGGGCAAAATGCCTCTGGAGACCTTGTTATGTCTTCAAAAGGTTTCCTTTGTTCAATAATGGTCTCATATTTCAGTATGTTGTTTATTTTTTTGTTGTTGTTTTTTTTCTATACAGTATACACTTGTTTTCCAAGACAGAATTAGTTTCAGAAAATGTCACTGTACTCTTTATGCATGAGTGTGCATCACATTTAAATTCACATTCGATTCAACAGGAAGACACGCACGCTCGACTCCCAAGGTAGTGGAGGAGTACCCAAGGGAATCCAGTAAATAGGACTTGAAGAACTGGTGTTCATTTCACCAAGAAATGTTGATGAAAAAAAGTGTGAGTAATGCCCTCGGGAAAAAGATGAGATTAGACGGAAACAGTCGCTCTGGTGTTGAGTAGGAATTCATAGCAAAGTCATATTTTAGAGTCTGAAGTTACAAATCTCTCGAGGAATGCTAAAAAATAAGTTAATGCTCCGCTCTGACAAAAAATATGCCTCTCTCTCCCATCTCATCCACACTCGATCTTAGATGGAACACCAAACGATTACACAATGATGCCAATGGCAGTCTTCCCTAATTCACATCCCCCTGCTCCTCCTGGGCTTTCCCAGGCCAAACATGATGTATAGTCTCTATAGAATGTTTAGAAAGGCCTCCGTGATGCAGAAAAACACACATGAGCATACTTCCAGCTACTCTTGGAGAAAGAGAAGTCAGAATCAGAGCATCACAGTGCCACGAAGAAACTCCAGACATGTTGTATGAATAGAAATGTGACCTGAAGGATGGTCTGCTTGATACTTTTTCTCTAATTCTGCGTTACAATTTTCTCATAATTGTGTTTTCTGTGATTGGAAGACCAGCACCTTGTACCGATGCACAACTAAGACATCTAATTAATGTGACGACAGCTATTAAGGATAACTACCTGCTTGCATAAAATACATGAACGAAAACAACTGGAAACGTGTAAAAAGAGTCACTGGGTCAGAAAACTCGTTCGTCCATCCATCCATCCATCTTCTTCCACTTAGACTGGTCAACAGCCAATTTTAATTAGAGCTGACTTTATGTGTCCTTAAACATATTTGTGACATTGATTTAAACCATCTTTGTTTTTTGAGATGTTCATTTTTTGTTAAGTTTGAACAATAAAAGCTTGCACAATACAGATTTTACCATGCATTGTGATTCATGGCTCTACGTTTTAGAAAAACAAAACGTATCTGTTGCTGCCCATTTCCAGTTGACAGCAAGAGACAAAATGGCCACCCCATGTGATGGAAAAAAATGGGTGGATTTTGCATCTTAATTCAATTTCCACCAACACAATACCCATCAGAATTCCGCATTTAGACATTTCCGAGGGTAAAAACGAGGATTCCCGGCCAACCTACACGAAAGGATACTCAACTCAACTAACTGTATTTGTAGACCACTTTCAAACAGCCATCGCTGCATACAAAGTGCTGTACATGGAGCAACTAACATATACAACAATAAAGCAATAAATCAGTAGCAAAGATGGTTGAAAGCACCAAACAGTAAAACTACGATCAAATCTGAATCATGCGGAGTCAAATGCCAAAGAATCAAGTGAGTTTTGAGGCGGGTTTTAAAGATGGGCAGCTAGGGCTTGCCGAATGTTCAGTGGGAGGTCATTCCAGAGAGAGGGAACAGCAACGGAAAAGACTCGATCCCCTCTGAGCCTCCGTTTAGTTCTTGGTACTTCTAATAATGACCGGTCCGCAGATCTGAGGCGGCGGGCAGGTGTCTAAGGGTGGATGAGCTTAGAGAGGCAAGGTGGCGCGAGGTCATTTAAAGATTTGAAAACAAGTACCGTATTTTCACGACCATAAGGCGCAACTAAAATTCTTACATTTTCTCCCAAGTGGACAGGACGCCTTATAATGCGGAGCGTCTAGTGTATGAGCCGAGTTCCAAATCCTGACTGAGAGCCGACACGCTGTTTATATAGAGAAAAGGCGGAAGTGGGCGTGAACAGGCACGCGGGAATGCAGCCAGCCAATCAGTGAAGGGTAGGCGTGTAAGTAGCCCGCGAGTGTGACCAGGCGTGCGGGGAAACAGCCGGCCAATCAGTGAAGGGTGGGCGTGTAAGTGGCCGTAAATGAGGACGTGAGAGAGGACAGCCATGACGTAAAGCAGCAATCAGTGAATGGTGGGCGTGTAAGTGGATGCGAAAGGCAGGTGCCAGTACCTGTATATAGTGTGAGTTTGTGCGTTATTGCAAAACAACTTCGGTTTTGGTTTCAAAGAACCCCCGAAAATGAATACAACAAAGAGACACGCTTACGAAGCTCAGTTCAAACTGACGAAACTGGACGAAGAGAAGATGAGAGAGTGGCTCAGTGAGGTGTATGTAAAGAGACCGGATGGCTTTTTCCATGCCTCGCCGTCACTCTTGATTTGCGACTCCATGCGTGCCCATCTCACAGCAGCGGTGAAAAACCAAGTCAAGCAAATGAACTCTGAATTTGCCGTCATTCCCGGAGGCTTGACGAAAGAACTCCAACCGCTGGACATCGGCATCAACCGGGCGTTCAAAGTGAAGTTGCGAGCGGCATGGGAACAATGGATGATCGATGGCAAACACAGCTTTACGAAGAGTGGGAGGCAGCGCCGGGCTAGTTACGCCACTATTTGCGAATGAATTGTGGCTGCTTGGACAAACGTGTCTGCTTGCACTGTTGTTCGAGCTTTTGGCAAAGCCGGCATAATTTCTGTGGATCCACACGGCAATGAGAGTAATAATATCTTGAAAACAACTCTAAAATGTACAGGGAACCGGTGAAGGGATGCCAGAGTAGGAGTTATGTGCTCCCTCTTACGAGTACCAGCCTACTTACTACCTATCTTCAGATACTATCCACAAAAATGTTTCAGGCAGCAATGTTGAAAGCAACAGGGCACTTAGTTCACAGATTGTGTAAAGACACTTGAGTTTCACGCTCAAGATTTACAATGAAGAACATCAACAGTGATCCTTCACAAGAACAAATATAATATTTTTCGTTTTATTATCAAGCTAATATTTTGCAGATAAAGTCCGCAAGCTCGAGACCTACGTCAGCAATGCTCATCACGTATTGACGTCAGTTGGGAAAAGTGGAGTTGAATTTATTTGAAACAGTTCTGTCCTTTCCTTTTCATCTCGCCTTGACCTGATGACATAATCCAACAAAGGTGAAGTAGAGCTGGCATAAAGGTGAGGAGATTGGCCTCTCCGAAGAGGTCCATGAAGTGACTTTGGCTGAACGGTTGCATCCAGGAACCTTTCCAAAGCATTTGTAGAACTATCCTATCCTACACATACTTCTGAGTCATCTCAATGGGATAGGATAGAAAAAGACATTTGCTAGGCAAAAAATGAGATTCCGAAGCGGCCCCACGTTTCTTGATCTCTCTTCCACAAGCGAACCATACAAAACCTGTTTTCCAGTCTGGAAAACAAATGCTCATTTTCACACCGTTCTTAAACTTTGATAAAGGGTAATGTAAATTTCAACAAAAATGAAATATGGTCACACCCTTTTTTCCCTTGGTATTAAACAAAACGCTAAGTGCTCAACACCTCAAAATGAACAAAGATGAAAAAGAATGTATTCATTAGGATGTGCATAAATTCCCTTTTGCTGTGAATTAAAATTCATGTATGTTAAATGTCATTATTAATTTAAACTGTTGAAATCTGTTTTTGATTCATGGTTACCCTTTATCTCTCTGATGTTCTGTGTTGAACAGGATACGTGTGCAATATAGATGACTGACCTATTTAAGATAAGCACAGAGGAGGTTAAAACAAATAAAGTGAGCACTTTGTGTTTACTCAGCTCCTTTCCTGTACTGGGTGCCTGATTGGCAATGATCTCTTGAATACATTTCAAACTGCCTTTTCCACCGACATTCAGTTAATACGAAAGACAGCTTTTTGCCCCCATTTTTATCTCATAAAGTTTCACCTGAAGATCATTTTCACCAATTTAATGCAACATCACGAATGATTAACGGTAATTAAATTAGCCATAGAATCAGTTAAAGGAATCCAAAACCCGACACTTTTTAATGACCCTCTAGCCAAGATTACCGGTAGTTTAAAATGTTCCAAAGAATATAATTGGCACGTGGTGATTATTTAAAACCTTGCACTCCATCTTCCCTGCTTTTGGACAGCCACACTAATGCTGGTCCGCGGAACACTTGGTGACGGGTTGCACACAGGTTGCGCAGGCAGCCCAAGTACCATTAGTAGTTTAGCTGCTACACACCGTGCATCCACCGGACCAAAAGCAGCAATCATTCGTATCATCTTTTGATCATGCACACAAATGACCACACCCCTTAACAAGCCCCCCCCCCCCATCGCTCCTGCCCCCCCAATTGCAATGTTTACTGTATTCCATATTCCAAAACCAGAGTACTGGTAGACCTACTCATACTGTGTGTGTGTGTGTGTGTGTGTGTGTGTGTGTGTGTGTGTGTGTGTGTGTGTATATATATATATATATATATATATATATATATATATATATATATATATATATATATATATATATATATATATATATATATATATATAGCTGGATAGCTCAGTTGGTAAGGCATCGGTTTGGCATACGGGAGACGGTGGTTCGAATCCCGCTTGGGGCAAAAAATGAGCACATAACACCATCCAGTGTGGGTCCTTGGGCAAGATCCTTCACGCTAATGCCTACCTCATACAATGATGAGAGACAATAAAATGAATGACATGCCGGCTCAGACGTCGCCCGGCCAAACAAGGTCTGCGTCAGGTGCTGGGGAACCAGAGCACCTTGATGAAAAATGGGCTACTGGAACAAAGCGGAGATGGGCGAGATGCGATAACATGGCTCTGTTGGAATGCTACTACTCAAGCAACCCTAGTCAGAGGGGTTACATGCAGAGAATGCAGGCTGAATGGTTACCGAAACCCACAGGCACGGTTGACCACGAAACAACTAGTAACTCAGTGTTCCAACATCCACAAACGGCAATTGCTGTCACAACTTGAGATTGATGAGGTACAACGCAGGTTCCATGGTGAAGGGCCCCAGGCTGCCAGATCAGGGGAGGAGGTCATACCAGAGATTGGGAGGCAAGCCCCAATGAATGCAGATGATGAGATTGGGAGGCCAGCCCCAATGAATGAAATGCTGAGCAAGGCAGCAACTGACCTGAAAGCTAAGATCATGGCGAGGATGAAAGCTGGGCAACCTAGAAACCGATTACAACGGCTATGTGAAGTACCACCTGAAAGTCTCATGGAAAGTGTGAATGCAGCACTGAGGGCGATTCCTACCACAACGATCACCGAAACCAATGAGCTGATATACGCTTCAGCATCAGTGATCCTAGAAATCCTTGGCTATCGGAGCAACTATGAGACACGTTACCCACTATGGAAAAGACGGTTGGAGGCTAAGATCAAGGCGGCTCGGAAAGATGTGAATCAATTGACGGAGGCCCAGAGAGGTGAGATGAAAAGGCCGATACCTGAGAGGTACACCCAGATGACCATACCTGAAGCACTCGAAACTGCCAAACAAAGGCTCCAAGCCTTGTCCAGTCGCCTAAAGCGGTACACGAAAGAGAATGAGGCCAGGCGAATAAACAGGCTGTTCGCAACACAACCTGCGAAAGTGTACGCTCAGTGGCAGGGTCCTAACAGCAGAGCTGACCCACCAAGACTGGAAACTGAAAGGTACTGGAAAGGAATATGGGAGAGGGAGGCTGCACATAACAGCAGTGCACAATGGCTGGTGACCCTGAGAGAGGAGCACAGCAACCTCCCTGAGCAGAACCCAGTTACCATAACAGTGGCAGACATACAGGAAAGAGTCTCAGATATGAAAAACTGGACAGCACCAGGCCCGGACATGGTCCACA
Organism: Hippocampus mohnikei; assembly: GCA_026261675.1. NCBI lineage: Eukaryota > Metazoa > Chordata > Actinopteri > Syngnathiformes > Syngnathidae > Hippocampus > Hippocampus mohnikei. The sequence continues at coordinate 4,741,372 of JAKGUB010000326.1, forward strand.
CCTACTGGCTAAATAAACTCAAATCACTCCATGAGCGCCTAGCAACACAAATGAACCAGTTGCTGAAGGATGGGACTCACCCAGGATGGTTAACTGAAGGGCGAACGATCCTGATCATGAAGGATCCCTCAAAGGGTACAGTCCCATCCAACTATCGGCCAATAATCTGTCTCTCCACAACATGGAAGCTCATGTCAGGCATCATTGCGGCTAAGATAAGTGGACACATGGATCAATACATGAGCGAAGCACAGAAGGGCATTGGTAGAGATACCAGAGGAGCCAAACATCAGCTCCTGGTTGACAGAACAGTCGCACAAGACTGCAGGTCCCGACATACCAACCTGTGCACAGCCTGGATTGATTACAAGAAAGCCTACGACTCGATGCCACATACATGGATCACTGAATGCTTGGAGTTGTATAAGGTGAACAGGACCCTAAGAGCCTTCGTTGCGAACTCGATGAGGATGTGGAAAACCACACTTGAAGCCAATGGCAAGCCACTTACCCAAGTGTCCATCAAATGTGGCATATACCAAGGTGATGCACTCTCCCCACTGCTGTTCTGCATAGGACTGAACCCCTAAGCCAAGTAATCACCAAAACAGGCTACGGATACCGCCTCAAAAATGGAGCTACGATCAGTCACCTCCTCTACATGGATGACATAAAGCTGTATGCTAAGAGCGAAAGGGACATAGACTCCTGATCCACACAACCAGGATCTACAGCAGCGACATCGGGATGTCATTCGGGCTTGAGAAATGTAGTCGGATGGTGACTAAGAGAGGAAAGGTAGTCCGCACTGAAGGGGTCTCACTCCCTGAAGGAACAATAGCAGACATTGAGGACAGCTACAAGTACCTCGGTATACCACAAGCCAATGGCAACCTCGAACTGACAACAAGGAAAGCGGCTACGGCCAAATACCTCCAGCGGGTGAGGCAAGTCCTAAGAAGCCAGCTCAATGGCAAGAATAAGACCGGGCAATAAACAGCTATGCCCTGCCAGTGATCAGATACCCTGCAGGAATAATCAGGTGGCCAAAGGAAGAGATTCAGACCACGGATGTTAAGACCCAGCTCCTAACCATGCATGGAGGGTTCCATCCCAAATCCAGCACCCTGAGACTGTGCATGCAGCTTGAAAGGAAGGAGGCCGGGGACTAGTGAGTGTGAGAGCCACTGTCCAGGATGAAACATCCAAGCTCCATGAATACATCAAGGAGAAGGCTCCAACGGATGATGTACTCAGAGAATGTCTCAGACAATGGGGAACAGAGGATGAGGTGCTGGAAGAGGGACCATCATGGGAGGACAAGCCCCTACACGGGATGTACCACCGGACCATAAGTGAAGTGGCTGATCTCAAGAAGTCCTATCAGTGGCTAGAGAGGGCTGGCCTGAAGGACAGCACAGAGGCACTCATCCTGGCTGCTCAGGAGCAGGCCCTGAGCACCAGAGCCATTGAGGCCCAGATATACCACACCAGACAAGACCCAAGGTGTAGGTTGTGCAAAGAGGCACCAGAGACGATCCAACACATAACTGCAGGGTGTAAAATGCTGGCAGGGAAAGCCTACATGGAACGCCATAACCAGGTGGCTGGCATAGTCTACCGAAACATCTGTGCCGAGTATGGACTGGAAACCCCAAGGTCAAAATGGGAAACACCTCCCAAGGTGGTGGAGAATGACCGAGCAAAGATCCTGTGGGACTTCCAGATACAGACTGACAAGATGGTAATGGCGAACCAACCGGATATCGTGATCATTGATAAAGGGCAGAAGAAAGCCGTTGTAGTGGATGTAGCGGTCCCAAGTGATGGAAACATCAGAAAGAAGGAACACGAGAAACTCGAGAAATACCAAGGGCTCAGAGAGGAGCTGGAGAGAGCCTGGAAGGTAAAGGTGACAGTTGTGCCTGTGGTGGTCGGAGCACTCGGGGCAGTGACCTCCAAATTAGATGAGTGGTTGCAACAGATCCCGGGAACAACATCAGACATCTCAGTCCAGAAATGTGCAGTGCTGGGAACAGCAAGGATACTGCGCAGAACCCTCAAGCTTCCTGGCCTCTGGTAGAGGACCCGAGCTGAATGGGGGACGGACACCACCCGAGGGGTGAGATGAGGATTTTTTTTTTATATATATATATATATATATATAATGGGGATAGAAAAATAAGTGTGTATATATATATATATATATATATATATATATATATATATATATATATAAGTCACGGTGGCTGACTGCAATTTTTCAGGGTTCATGTGCGCAGCAGCATATTAATGACATTGGATGTGGAATAATGCATACATCTATGTACTGCATGGTGATGAGGCTTTGGGTGCCTTGTTACTGTCAAAGTTGATTTTGCTGCATGGAAATAAATCCACAAACACAATTGAATCATCATGTCGGTCATTAAAACTGTAATGTAACTGTCACTCAGGCAAGAGTGCATGTCTAATTTTCTAAATGGATAGCCATTTTGAATGTTTCAGAAATTTTGTGATTGGTTTTAATGTACTTGATTTTAAAACAAGCAAATGACGTATTTATTCGATTTCCTTTGTTACTTTCTACTAAGCACTCAGAGCAGAATCGTGGCTCTTCTGCATTTAGAGGCACTACATGAGGTGGCTTGGGCATCTGATCAGTTTTTTTTTTTTTTTAGGTTGAAGCTCATCGTTGAAGTTCCCGTAGTCATATAAATGATTGAACGGGTGGTAGGCAGCAGTCTTTTGGTGAGAGAATAAGCAGGGCCTGTGAAACAGATGCTTCAAATCCTGTTAAAATAAGACACTGTCACTGAAGCTGATGCAACCAGCACTGTTGCCTCATTGCTTCATTGCACGCCCAGTGGCTTCACATAATTTGGCTTTGGTTTGTTGTCCAGGACATCAAGTCAGTGGCTCATGAAGATTTGGGAAACACGGGAAGGAGAGCAACAGGAGCACCTTTCACGCAGCCTAAACTCTGGATCGTTTGCTTAAGCACCATCTTCTCTCAAGATTCCATGTACCACTGAAGTGGGCTAGCTTCCTTATTTATTTACATGCGTTATTGATTTTCAAATAAATGCCACCAAATGCATTGTACTCTTTTTCGATCAAGCACTTCTTCAAAAATATAGAGTTGCTGTTTTTATGAACTAAACCACACATTTTATTGTTCTCCAGAAGAAATGCAGAATGCACACTTGCTATGTTACATTGTTTTAATGCACAACAATTCCTGTGTAAACTATTTTGACACTTTATTGACTATTGATTATGTTGAACTTTTCCATAAAGTATTACCTAACATCAAACATCAATGGCAACTGCTCGTATATACGCATGCCATACTTACACAGTGAAAATAGCTAGTAAGTCTCTCATCGGATTAATATCCTATACTATTGTACTTTATATCGGAACTTTATTTGAATCCAAAAAGCCCATACATAGCCTTTCTTGTCCTAATTGAGTCCTACACTGATGCTCTCTCTCTATGTTTGACTTCATTGCCAGCTGCAAATGATCGGCTCGCACATGCCGAATTGATAGTTCTATATTCAGCAGAGCTATCACGTGTGCCTTCCCGTTGAATGGTGTATGTTGCTGCTGCTAAAAGGTTAATCAAGTGATCTTTTCTGCATTTGATGCTTGAGGAATTTTGTTACATAAGGGATGCATGAATGGACACACATCACTTCTAATCATGTGCATGTGTGAAACTGACACTCATCATGGCTGTTTGTCATTCGAGTGCATTTCAATTTGTAAATGGTTATGATTGACTGTTGACTTTAGGGCAGGTGGGGAGAGATTGGGGGAGGTCAAAGCAACCCTTTGATACTCATTTGTATGTTTAATAATAATACCATGCTTTTAAAAAGCAAGGGGGGTGCACACATATATAAGCAAACATGTTTTTATGCTGTTTGAAGCATGGCGGCACGGTGGTGGCAATTGGTTAGCACGTCCGCCTTGCAGTGCAGAGGTGCAGGGTTTGATTTCGGCTCCGGCCTTCCTGTGTGGAGTTTGCGTGTTCTCCCTGTGCCTGTGTGGGTTTTCTCTGTGTGCTCCGGTTTCCTCCCACATTCCAAAAACATGCATGACAAGTTAATGGAACACTCTAAACTGTCCTTAGGTGTGACTGTGAGCACGAATGGTTGTTTGTCTATGCATGCTGTGCGATTGGCTGGCAACCGGTTCAGGGTGTACCCCGCCTACAAATAGTATTTGCACCAAATGCAAGGATACCACTAAAAATGGTCAAATAAGAAATGACTATTACAGGATATTTCAACACTTAGCTCTTTACTCGCAAGCTCTAAGTAGAGGTACTGTACTCATAATTGTATGAATGTTCATTTAATTCTGTGTAGGTTAAATTCCAGGTATTCTTTGTAGCTATGACAGTAAACGTCATTCAAAGAACATCTTGTATTCATGCTTGAGTTATTTCTGCCAAACGTGAAAAGAGCTTCAAATATTCCAAATTCATCAGATGTTCTACTTTTCTCCAAAGCTGTCTGCAATCCCCAGCGATTCTAAAATTGGAGCCTATTTCTGGGCAATTGTATTCTGGTCCAAAGCTGAAAAGGACTGGCATATGCAGTGGCCCTCGAGGGACTCTTCTAGTGTTGGCCGTTTAATTAGGCGTGGTACCAGCTTGACTCACCAGTATTTTCCAATATGTACATTCACCGATAAGACAGTGAAGCAAATTTCAACCACTACTTGAATTAAGTGTCTGGGGTTTAAGTGCAATGGCCCGCCTCTGGTAGAATTTGAGAGAGAGAGAGAGAGAGAGAGAGAGAGAGAGAGAGAGAGAGAGAGAGAGAGAGAGAGAGAGAGAGAGATTGTTTTATTGAAGCGTCGACAAAAAATGTAATTGAGATACAGTATAATGACGTCCAGAAAGCAAGGCAAAAAGGAACATGGTTTACAATTGTGTTACCTAATCCAGGTTTGTGGGTCTGAATGCACCAATGATGTTTTAAGATTTAATCTGGGGGGGAAAAATGAACTTTTTGGGGGAAAGCAACTCAATTTAGAGTTCTTTCACAATAGGACGTAGTGATCCGCCACAGAAGGAAGATAACCATCAAGCAGGATATTTAACTTACTTTGATGTACAGTAGGTAAATGGCCCACAACCCTGACTTGGTTGCTCAGTATAATTACTACACGCCTCATGTCCATTTTATTTATAAAATTATTTAAATAGAATAAAGGAAGGAGAGTGAATATTTATTACAACGTAAGCTATTATTATTATTCATGTGAAAAGACTCAGCTTCCAAACAGACAAAGTACCCCCCCCCCAAGAATGTTTAGCACTGGTAAAAGCACAAATGTGAAGTCTGCTCGTAAGTATTGTGTAGCCTCTGCGTAATACTGAAGTGTCGACGCGCTGTGTGAATTTAACCCTAAAATAATGCTTGTTTTTAAACTTTGTGACTATATTCGTCACCTATTTCTTCAGGGAGGAATGTTCGGGTAAGCCCAAGGCAAACGTGTTTTGGAATTCAACTGCCTCCTAGGATTCAAGTTTAATGTCCCTTGGTACATCTCCTTCTCATTTATCATACCTGTATCAGGGGTACCATCTAGGAGGATACTTCATGAATAAAAATGCCCTCTGGGAATTTGCTGTACCGGATGACACAAAGGTGTTGAGGAAAAAAATATATGAACAACTCCTTCATTTTTTGATAAACTAACCAAAGATAATGTACACCATAAATTGTCCAATACTGGGTGTTGAGTAATTTCATTTTCACTTAATTCCTAGTAAAGTTGGAAACAAAAAGGCTGCCTTTTTTTGTAATTTTTTAAGACATTTCTTGAAGAATTTCACATTTGTTATAATTTATGATTCAATCTATGTGTGGAATTAAAACGTATATTTTTCTTTTAAAGTCATAAACAAACAATTACTTCTTACTTATTGTGTCTGCTTCATTTGTAAATTTGTGTACGGTATTACCGGTAACTTGAAGACATGTTCTGCTTCGTCTGTGTATTGTCAGGTCAAAACTTGAGCCAGGAGCATGCTGATGGCCACAAAAAAACTGTTAAATTTTCTACAGGATATTGAAACATTCATTAGTGGCTCCAGCAATGCTCAAATATAATTATTTCCGTAATAAACAATTCCTCGAGCCTGTGTGGTCATGAACACAAGTGTGCCTTCCAGCCTCATTGTTTTTCTTTTATGACTAAAAACTTCACAGTTTCGGTTCATACTAAGTCCAAGCTGGAGCCATAACCGTAGCCTGCTGTTTTCAGCAAAAATAATGCTAACCTGCTCAGCACTTCACGTCAGCCAGACATATCTGGCATTTTGCGTATAGCAGCAAAAATGGCAGACATTTCCCTGAGCGCTACGTGGAGATCAAATGCAGTGATAAAAGAATAATATTGCACCATATGTGTTGGATGTGTAACTGCTGTAACTGATTTTTTGCCACATTATCTTGATAGCTTTCATAATACTGTAGGTATGGTTGGGGAGTGATGAGATTTTACTGAACTTAACGGCCAGATCTCTTACCACTGCTTGTGTGCACCCCTTGCTGTAGTGTATTAGCCAAAACAGTTTAGCTACAGATAAAGTATGTACATGTGCACTTCACCCTTTTGTGATCAGCACTAGGTTGATTAATTGGTTGATTCATTCATTGAGCTTTCAATTTGGCAGTGCAGCTAAACAAAGGAATGAAGATAAATCTTTTGTTGAAATATTGCCCGCCCGGACGCAGATCACTGTGTCTCCCCTCTGGAACAAGGCCTGGAGGTAGGTCTCGGCGCACATATGCATGCATGTGGCCTGGCCACATGCAACCCAGAAAGCCAGCAAAGAAGTTGCGCAACTGATCCCAGGCCACAGAAGGTGAAAAGCGTGAGCTGGTGTGTGAGGTCAATAGGTTCTGACTCAATACACAGGTTTTGCCTTGAGACACAGGTTGCACGTGCGTTCCTGGTCCTCTTGAGAGGGAAATAGATTCCATTTCACCGTGGAGTTGCCCCAGGGGAGACATGCCAAGCAAATAAAGAAAATAGTTTACAATCGCTTTCAAATAGCCAAAGCTGGCCATTATCATTCCAAAAGTTACAGTTTGATGTAGCTGAACTTAAAATGGTAAAACAAAGTGACAAAAATACAGACCCAGGTGGACTCCAGTCACCAGCAAGGAGCCCAGAGGGGCTGAGCCAAGAGCTTTCACTGTAGCGTTATATCCTCAATGTCTGAAGCCAATTTTAGTGAAATATAGAGACTACATATAGAGTATATCAAGACAGTTCAAGACCAATTAACTCAGCGAATATCTGCACATTAGCAAACAAAAACAGTCAATTCAAATGGTCACCGGTATTCAAATTATATTTTCGGATAAAACGATTCATAGAAATATGTGTGGATGTGTTTGTAAAATGCAAAGAAGACACCGCGGAACAGTTGTTAAGATGTAATTTTCTTTGCCTCTGGGGGGGCTTTTTCTGGTGACCAGTCATCCTGATTCCAAAAGAAGAGCTACGATGTTGCTCATGCCTTCTCTGCTCTCATCCCGCCGAGAGCCTCCTTGAGGGAAACGTAGAAACAAAATGAAGAGGCTATGAGAAGACATGGAGCCCAGCAAGTCACAGGGCAATGTGACCCGAGGCAAAATAAACAAAGACTGCTGCGCCTCCATGGTGATGCTCGTCCATACATAATTAATCAGCACGTTCCTGAGGATTAAAAGGAGCGTGAAAAAGCATCCGGCTTGGCGAGGAACTTCTCATGCAGCCAAAAGCTATGTTCATCACAACATCTTTAATGGTTTTAATAGGCATCACCCACCATTTGTCTCACAATAATCAATGTGAATACTCGCTGAGAATATATAAAAGGAAAAGTCAAATCCGTTTTACTTCAAATAAGATCCAATTTATTTTCTGCATCATATAAGATACTGTACTATATGATACGTTTTCAGATTCACCTGTACTTCTCTAACTTATGTTTCTGTTGAGAATTACCAACTTGTAAAAAAAACACTCGACAAACGCATTAAAATGCCGTGGCTTGAGTAATAGTGAATTGGAAGTTCAACCAACCATTCAGAAAACACTTAAATGTCTACACTAGTTTTACTCCAAAATATACATTTTAAACTAAATTGATCAGGGTTTACAGCAAAATGAAAACAAAAACATTTTCCTCTTTTTTTTTCAAACTGTTGACCTAATTTTTAGCGTCATGATATTACAAAGGATGCTTTTCAGTTTACTGAAATACAGTGTGAGAAATTGTCACAAACTGTTCCCGATTCTTATTTGTTAGTTAAGATCGTTGTTTATGGAAATTGATATCAAATAAATGGTGTGAGTATCGATACCACGGTATCGATACTCACATCGCTAATCCTCCAGTGCTTTTGGAACCATAGCGAGAGGATTACTGATGTAAATACTACATACAAAAAAACTTGGAACAAGTTTGATTTCATTTTTCCAGCAACACATTAAGCAGGGAAAGCCAATAATGTCCCACAAGTGCTCGCCGCAATACGTGACCTGCCCACAAATTCTAGCATTGCCTCTTGACTGTTAATTCAAATATCTCAGAAGTACCACACTGATTAAATCATGTGACTACAAAAACAAAGGTCAGGCTTGACATACAGACATTAGCAGGAAACTATTTACACTCTGCGCTTATTGTACTTCATGCTATGTAAGACTGCCTTTATGGGGGACTTAGTGCTCTTTTTGTGAGCCGCTGTGATCTGAATGTGGCCATTTCTGTGAGATAGTGCGTCGCTTTTGTGCTGCTGTGACAGACAGATTTTATGGTGCGACTATTGATTTTTCTGAAATTGCTTCACATTGTTACCTGGGTAAATCGTTTACATGGTTTACAATTACTGATTTTGTTGGTGGAACCTACAAGAAAACGGGAATCGGCACTCGGTACTGGCAGACCCCTCGGCAAAGCTCAGTCGTAATGGGGGCACCTGAAATGCGGAGGGGGCAGTTATGATTAAAACCCTCCAGCCAGCACTTAATTTGCTCTACACATTTGGATATATTCACGTAGCACACCTCGTAGTCTTGAATGGCACCCTTTTCGACCAACGCTGGCCACTATTATCAAAGACAACGTTTAGAATACATACTGTATACACAAACGATTTATTGAGTACGTTGACGCCACAGCCGTACATATTTCACAGACATGTCTTGCCATAAGCCTATGGCCCGCTCGTGGTGACGAGTCTCAGTTCAGGCTAAGTTTCACAATCAAATCCTCATTGGAATGATTTTGTTGTTGTCAAACTAGCTTGTGCACATGGCCTTATAGTTGCATCTGCTTCTGTTTAGTTACCGGTAGTCATTTCAGCCAACATTCACTTTCCTTTATATATATTATATATTATATATATATATATATATATATATATATATATATATATATATATATATATATATATATATATATATATATATATATATATATATATATATATATATATATATATATATATATATATATATATATATATATATATATATATATATATATAGATTCAGATTCAGAAAACTTTATTTATCCCCGTGGGGCAATATATATATACACTGATCATGAAATTTATTGAAGAGATACAACTGTGTGTGCATGCAGTGTGATGTGTTGTTGTTAGGAAACGCTTAAACAATATCTGTCTCACGCGCTCTCGCAGATGCACATTCAATCATGAGCACAGTCCTCTGATTAAATTACTTTTATTGTGTTTATTAAATGCATGCAAAGCAAGCTCCTACAAAGTAGCCTGTTAAATGAGCCGCACACTGCACTGGCAAGGACCTATATAACTTCCGGATCCCCACAACACAAGTTAGTCCGAATTTAAAGTGTGACATATTTTCCAAATGGATCTCAATGGAATTCACATCTCATGAAAACTCCATAACTCAAGAAATGAGGGCCACCCTCAGATTTCACTCAATCACGCATCAAAGGTGGTTGCGAACGAATTTCCAGATTACGCAGAATGGGTGTGTCAGAAGGCTAGTTGAGAAAATCGCCACACCTTGAAAGTGCGCAAGAGAAGCGCGCAAGAGATTGACTGAAACGTGAACAGCAAAATATGCCCGTAAATGATTAGATAAAGCATGAGAAAGTCACTTCATGGTAATTTGTCATCCCTGGTTGAATTTACTTAACCTTTTTGGGAACCGTTGTTGGGCTCTTACTTGATAATTGAGTTCAGAAAAGCATGGAGAAGGTCTCTTGTCATTAAGTCCCGATCGGGTTTGCAAGCACTCTTCCGGCCCCTAGGCTCGGTCCACCAAGTATTGGATCAAAGCGAAAATGTCATCATTTGTCCAGTGTGACTGCCACTTTTAAGAAGATGTGAAGAAAATGATTCCACCGGTAGCAGCAAACAGAAGGAAGATAGCAACAAAATGATAGGACAGAACAAAGTAGCTGTCTCTCACTCAAGAGACCGCTCTCAGTCACAGTGTGGCAACCATCACGCCTCTGGGAAATTCTTTCACATAGAGACTCAAACAATCAAACACCCCCCCGTTATATAAACATTTAGGACTGTTCTTTCTTTTTTTTTTTTTGAGTCAGTATTCAATGGTTGTGGCTGCACAGTGGACAAGTAGTAAGCACATTTACAGCAACAAAGTTCAGAGGTTGGGGGTTAGTACTGACAGCAGCGACCCCAATGAGAAATACAGGTATGGCAAATGAATGGTTGCACCCCATAGTTTTCACGTTGGACTATGCTACTGAAACTGTGCCAGTTGATCGGACAAGAGGGTGATAATGAATTGTATATGAATGTGCGAGCCCGAGGGTGAATCACAGGCTGTTGACGTCTGATATGGTTGTCATCTTTTAGGGCATGTTGGTTTATTTCCGCTGTGCTTGACTTGATACTCATTAACACCCATTCATCATTTAATTGTCAGACTTATTCATCCACTCATACATAGATAAATTACCCCAGAGCATGTTGGGCTCACATGTAAATGGCCGTGTTATTTAAAGTGTGTGGTTCAAGGGATATCAACATCATTTTAATGTCAAGCAGAATGCCAGCCAGATGTTGTTGCTTGAGTGGGAGCTACTCTGGCTGGGTGTTTCACTAAATTACCTTGATAGACTTTAAAGTTGTGAGAGATTAAAAAAAAATGTTTCAAGAGGCGGCCCCAAAGCATTTCAAATTTACGTTTACGGTAGTTTCAAAATGTTCGTATCTTTGGAAAGTGTGTTAAAAGACAGAACCTGACAACGTACAACAATGATATCAATTATTTTGAATTACACAAAACACACATATAGAAAATAGGTTATGAGCCAATCAATGAAAAACTTTGCAGAGATTGTTGAAATAGGTAGTAAGGAATAAATATAGAACAGGAATTCTTTCCTGGCCAAATAGAAAGTTCTGGGGTCAAATAATGTCAAATAGTTCTATATATATATATATATATATATATATATATATATATATATATATATATATATATATATATATATATATATATATATATATATATCAAATAATATATATATATATATATATATATATATATATATATATATATATATATATATATATATATATATATATATATATATATATATATATATATATATATATGCAAACTAACCTTATTCTTGTTTGGTTTGCATATTCTCCCTGTCCTTGTGCAGTTTTCTCCAGGTCCTTTAGAGTGAAAATAAACCTGGAAGGATTAGGCGTTTCAGTCTGGATAGTATAAGAAAAACCTGCCAGTGCTGCATTTGATTGGCATCAGCACGGCTCTTCAGAATAAACAATAAATACAGACACATACACAGACACAGACTGACCCTGATTTTGTGTCTGCAACAGCATCAAACCATGGTGCGCCTATATTTTTCTTGTTCTCGATATTGCTATCACAGCAGCATCAAGGAACTGCTGTTCTTCATTGCCAGTCAGATGCATTCATTGGTGTGTTTTCTGTTGGGACCATCATACAAATGGGTCACGTGCAGATTGCTTGGCAGATACTGTTGTGAATATGAGCATCTTAAGACATGGACCCATTAGAACTGAAAATTGTGATTCTAAGGAAGGAGCCCCTTCAATCATTTGAATGACATCTGACTTAAAGAGGGGTACGATGCGATGCTCATGATCACATCAATTTTTTTTTCAACCCACAAATGACTGTTTCATGTCCCAACACAATCCTAATTATGTTAAAAGATTATGTTAAAAGATTCCTGATTCATTCCAACTTCGGTGGATTATTTCTCTTTTTACCAAATAACCCAAATAATGACAACGGATCCAAAAGGCTGCTAGAGTCAAAGGCCATATCAGTGCATGTTGTTTTGTCAGCAGTCACTTTTTTTTTTACTTATTTATTTATTTATTTATTTATCTATCCCGATTGTTCCAAGTGACCTCTGACAGCACAGTGTGAAAAATAGTCTTTATTCAAAGAAATACGACCATTTCTGAAAATAGTCTTACTTAAAAGTAGCAAACTTATGACTCTAGAGTCCCTTGAGATGCAGGGCACTGCTGCCAAAATTAACAACATGAGACACGCTTTAAATAATTATTAGTGGTAGCCAAGAGGGTTGATCACAAAACGACTTGGATCACTGAGAATCACGCATCTCTGAGGTCTATTTTTCTAGAAACCTTCGAGAGATCCAACAGCTTCATCAACCGTAGCTCATAACACCTTACCGTAATGACAGAACCTCTTTCCTCCATGTAACTCAATAAATTATTCATCCTCTGGTACTGTCTCTTAGATTATTGAAGACTTGCCCGCTGGCCAGTTGTGGAACAAACTCATTAGAATATCATAGTATGGGCCACAGCTAAGTTGACGCTAAATAAGTTGTCATGAGTCAAAATAGGAATTTTAATTTTTTTTCGCAAGTGGAAAGGGTTGGGGGCGAGGGGTCATCTCAGACGAATGATTCCATCACTGAGATATGGTGGCATAAAGGATGTGCAGTATTTGTCAGAAGTCGACATATCAGAAAGGCTTTGAGCTCTCTTTGCTTGGCTTCACTTGTTCAATTTCTCCTTTTCTTTATTTTCCAACATTTTATAACATAAACAAAAAAAAAAAATAATATGTCCTTTTCGACAATGGCCTTTTTTACGCCATGTAATTTTTTAGCACAATGACTTGCTCTGTCAATCAAATCACATAAAGCGCCGCCAGTTAAGTGACTGGCTAATCTGTTCCATGAGCAGACATGAGTAGCAGCAGTTGCAGTATCGATTCAAGCGTGGAGACGCCTGAGGACCATGAGACAGAATGGCTGCGGGAGAGGAGTCCATTGATCACAAAACGACTTGGAGAACTGAAAATACCAGATCGCCGAGAGGTCTGTTTTGCTTGGTAGAGTCTGAACCTACATTTGTAGAGACGTTGTTAACTGACACTAGTTTTCTGTAGAGTTCCACTATTTATAATGCAGCGCCGCCTGAGGGATGGTAAGTCAGGGGCACTCAGTTATGGTTTTCTACCTTGCCGCTTACATGTGGAGATTTCTCCAGATTCTCTGAATATTTTTGATAATATCATGGACTTTTGTTGCCCCTGTCTCAGCTCTTTTGAACGTGTTGCAGGCACCAAATTCAAAATAAAAGATTCTTTGGGGAAAAACAAAACAAACAAAAAAAAAACAATAACCCCATACAACATTCATCAGTATGAACATTAAATATCTTGCCTTTTAGTGTATTCAGTTGAATATAGGATGAAAAGGATTTGCAAATCATTAAATTCAATTTTTATTTACATTAGATGCCCCGTCTCAACTTCATTGGAATTGGGGTTGCTGTCATGGCATGAGTACGTACTTGGATCAAGTCAGTGACAAGTTTGAAGCAAAACCAGTCATTGTTCTCGAGCCTACCTCCACTCACAAGCTGCTCACCATTATGACACACACATACGCACGCACACACCCATACACACTTACTCAGTGCCAACATGACAGCTTGGCCCTCCGATGCAGAAAGTGATAAGCTCATCTCCAAGTGTATGTGGCGCAAGGGGGGGGTGGAGCGAGAAAATGAAAATGAGAAAACGAACGAAAGAAGGAAATGAGTGCAGTGGAGCCAGAAAAATGATGGAAGGGGGGAAGCAATGTTGGGTGGTGGGCTGAGCAGGTGGAGTGGGGGTGGGGGGGTGATAAGACAGGATAGAGAGATAAAATGAGAAAAAGGCAAAGCTAGCACAAGAAATTCAGGCTTGAGGACCTGAGCCAGAATGAGCAGACAATGAAGATGAGTAAATGATACTCATTTGGACTCTGGCGTGTAATCACAGAATAACCATGTGACAAGAGATACAATTACAAGTCTGCCATTTAGAAGAAGAAAATTGAGACATTTGGCATGAAGAGCCTCTAATCTGAGGCCTAACTGCCAATGCGTCAGCAGAAAATGTCTGTATGCTCATAAATAATCTTTAGCTAAAGCGTCACCAAACAGTTTCAACCCCTCCCATCAGCTTCACACCTCATAGCTCTGCACCAGCGACCAATTTCCCAGCGCATCGATTGGTGGTCAATTCCAGCCTGGGAGAGAGAGGCAACTCTTCTTATCCATGGATTTTTATGTCACAACGATGACTGAGTGCAAATAACCACGCTACCATCATGTGCCTCTTTTCTAAACACACGGAGCGCTCGGATGAAGTTCTGTGCTTTATGGGCAGCACTCAGATGAGTTCTATGTGGCCAAAATGAGACCGCGGTTTAGAGGAGGAAATGTGTCGCTTGTTATGGTAATTGTATAAGGTTAACGGTGCATTTAACTATCCACTATAAGTTCAGCTCATTAAACCTCCCTGTGGCTCTCTTGGCACATACACATAGCATTAAAATAATGTAGAAGCTCTATTTTCAAATATATGATCTGATAGATTTATTTATTTATTTTTTGGTTAACTCATTCATATTAGATTATACCCATACACAAGTGTTCTTCTAACCCCAGAGAGATGATAGGAGTTAAGAGTTAATTGAGGATTTTACTTTTACTTTTCTGTGCAATAGTCCATTGACATTGGGTCTGGACGTGGACGATGCAGCTGTGGGACAAAACGCTTGCCGTCTGTTTCCACTGGCTGTGTATTGCCGCCATTTACAATTCTGGAGTTGAACTGCATCACTTTTTTTTCCAAACTAGAGAATGCAATTTCTGGAGAAATTGATTATGAAGGCTGAGAGACTGAATGAATAATTGTGGAATGACATCAAACAATGTGGAGTGATATTGAATGACAGAATGACATAAAAAAACGAACAACTTCCTGTGATGCAGGTCATGTGCCACCGCATCAGTTTTATTTGTGTTAATACTTTATTTGTGAACATGAAGCTGACACCATGCTTAGGGTGCAGTGTAAACAAAAATATATAATAATAAAACGCACATGGGCACGTTTTTTTTTTACCCCCATTTCCCCCTTCACCACGCAGTGTTCCTGCTTTTGTTTTCTTTCCAAGGTAACATTGTGAAAACATCTTTTAAGTGAACAAAACAAACAAAACAAAAACCTAGCTTGTCAGGTTACTATACGGCATTTCCACTTTTGATTACTTTTAGATGGATACAAAAATGACACACTGAATAACCATCCGTCCATCAAACCTTCTTTTCCATGAGGCAACATCAACTACTCAGTAAATTCCTTAAAGATACTCTCTCAAGTGACTCATCCTTCATGAACTGTCTGTCACCCCACCAAAATATTCATTGATTCATTAACGTGGAGATGATGCTTATCCTGCAGAGAATAGTGCAGGGGCTGGAGCCACACCAGCGAAACAGACCTTTTAAGCCCTGTAAAGGTCACAAGTCTCACACATGGCTAACACATGGAGACAACCATTCACACTCGGGTCTTCACTTCCTGGCAATTAAAAGTCATCAATTAACTTAAACTGTATATTTTATACGGTGGCAAGACGCCTCAGCAAAGAGGGAAAAGTGACTTAGATCGAGAAACTAAGCACCAGCAGGTTGACAACTTCCTTGGTGAGGACAGCGCAAAGCACTTAACAAGTTGACCTTCAAGATTTTTGGGGGTTTTTGTCATTATTGTTGAACCTCTGAAGTCGAATCCAATTAGCTCTAAGATGCTGGTCAACCTTTAAGTTACTCATATTTAGAATTCAAATTTCTCTTCAGCAAAAGTGAAATATAGAACTTATCTGTTTAACAGGATGAGATTTAGTCAGTCAATGGGCACATTTTAGATATTATACATGAAAATTAATTACAGAAACAAAGATAACATTTTTTATATGACAAATTAAAACACATCCTACGGGTATGCCAGCCAACAGTGGAGCCAGTTCGTCGCGTAAATAAAAGTGCTTTCCACAATTTGAGGACAACGGACAAGAAATCATCCATCCGTCCATGTTCTAACCCATTTATCCGCCAGTGCCAGAGTTGAACCCTGCACCTCTGCACTGTGAGGCGGATATGTTCCAAACAGTCAACCACGTGTGGAGTTTGCATGTTCTCCTTGTGCCTGCGTGGGTTTTCTCCGGGTACTCCAATTTCCTCCCACCTTCCAAAACCATGCATAACAATAGCAGGCAAGGGGTTGATAGTTTGTGCAAAGAACATTACTCGTGGAGAAAACTTCTCTGCAACAATCATGTTCATTGCATTGTCTGTGACAAGTGCATTAAATGCATTTATCACACAATAAATTGACAGTGTTTGTCCTTGTGTGTCTTTCATGTAGAGCTCTAGTTGGAGAAACATTTTTTCATTTCCCTCCTAGAAGCATTGAAATGTGATGTGATGGTAACACAGCTCTGGTTGGAGCAGGATGTTCAGCTGTCTGTGGTTATGGCCACTCTGTCAGCATGAGAAAGTGACGCTTGAATGTCACTTTTCAGACAGGGCAGCAGCGACTAATTTTTCTGAAAAATGTGGGCGACAGGGCAGCCAGCCATATCTATCTATCCATCTAGCAATATCCACCATCCATCCATTATCTGATCACCTATCCTCACAAGGGTTGTCGTCATGCTGGAGCCTATTCAAGCTGTCTTTGGGCCGCAACTGGAGTACCCCAAGAAAACCCACACAGGCACAGGGAGACCATGCAAACTCCACACAGGAAGGCCGGGCCTGGATTCGAACCCACGACCGGGCAGTAGGCGGGATACACCCCAAACTGGTTGACAGCCAATTGCAGGGCACACATAGACAAACAAACATCCATGCTCATACACCTAGCGGCAATTTAGAGTGTACCATTAACCTGCCATCCATGTTTTTGGAATGTGGGATGAAACAGAAGGCGAAACCCCACGCAGGTACAGTATGGGTAGGTATGCAAACTCCCCACAGGAAGGCCGGAGCTGGAATCGAACCCCGCACCTCTGCACTGAGGCCAACGTGCCACCCTATATACTGTGTGAATATATATATATATATTCAGATTCAGATTATATATATATATATATATATATATATATATATATATGTGTGTGTGTGTGTGTGTGTGTGTGTGTGTGTGTGTGTGTGTAGAGAGAAATAATAAATATCTATTGAAAAGAGGTGAAAAGAGAAGAATTGGAATAGTCAAGATGTGCAGAGACAAAACATATGAGATGGAAAAATCAGGATTAGGTTACAATTTTAACGTGTTAATCAACAAGATTGGTCTCGTCGTATATGACCTCAAGGTTTTCCAAATGAGGGCACACATTTTTAGAAAGTGACCCTTATCTTAGAAGCTAAATAACCTGAAGGAACAATCAATATATTTTCACTGCATTCAAGTGCCATCTCGTCCTTAATTGCAGTAAAGTAATTATGCCGTGCACTTATCTCATCAGTACTATCCAAACCATTTTAGCTCGGCAGTGGCCAAGCCAATCATTTTAAATCAACACTGATATTTTCTGCTACAGTATTATGTAAATCAATTCTAAAAAGAATACTTTTGGTTGATTATTTATTTTTTTCCTTGTTCTTCAAAAGGCGATACCGAGTGATGCTGTGTCATAACAATACAAATGTATTTTCTTTCTAAATCCAGCATTTGCTTCAAATCTTTTCAATTTATGATAAATGGCATGAATATGACAATTAAATACCCATTACATGAATGCATTTTCAGTGTAATGGTTAACGTCTGCTATTTTCTATGTAGGCGCAGCCTGGTCAATTCTCGGCCAGTGCCCTAAAACCCAGCCACTGCGGGCCTCAAGCCCAGTTGAAAAAAATATGCATGAATTGCAACAGCAAGTGCATCTAGAGAGGGGAAGGGGGAAACAGGCATATAAAAAAAAAATCATGCTTGTGACTCACCGTGGCAAGCCCTGATGGGACAAGCCTTCACAACAACTCATGTTTAAAATATGTGCAATAGTAAATTGAAACAATTTTGTAGAATTCGATAGCTTTGTTTCCAAACTACGTTTCACACTTTCCAATTAGTCTTTTCAGAATAAAAATGACAGCACCTGCAACGCCCCCCAAAAAGAAGAGAGAGAGAGAGAGAGAGAGAGAGAGAGAGAGAGAGAGAGAGAGAGAGAGAGAGAGAGAGAGAGAGAGAGAGAGAGAGAGAGACATAAGGAGACAAAAAAGCTTTTCATCAGACAGCAATGTTACATTTGATGCTGACAATTTGTTCAAAGGCTGTGTGGAAACCTGCTTTGCATTCAAAAGTGAAAAGGCTCCTTTGCTCTTTCACCTGCGCCAATGATTTAGGAGGGCTGGTCATGCTCTGATTCCATTAAATTCATTAAATGTGCTTCAGCTACTCCCTTGCTTCATTAATGAATCAAAGAGGTAGGTTAAAGATAGCGCTATGCTAATATGCCGTGTGTGAGACAGCAGGAAGATTGAGCCAGACGTGGAGTGCGAGAAAGCGAGCGAGAGGTGCTATGAGGAAGCGAGGTCGGATTCAGAAGTCGTTAAGGTCACTTAAGATGAGGTCTCCTGCTGCCTCTGTGACATTCAGGTCATCAGTACAGAGCTGTGAGGACCAGAGAGGCGGTAAACAGCAACACAAGTGCCTGAGTGGGTTGTGTAATGATGCCCTCCTTTCTGAGAGCATCCAAATTTTGTGGCGGCACACAAATGCTTTATCCTAGATTCCAGGATTTGGATGTGCAAGCTGGAGGATCTGCTTGTGTAAAAACATCTGATCAAGTTTTGTATAAATTTGCAAGTGCAATTCTCATTAACAATACAGTACTGGGTAATGATTAGTATTGGAAGATTTGTATGCACATCCCATATTTTCCGCACAATAAGGCACACCTTCAATGAATTGCCTATCTTAAAACTCTTTTCATACTGTACCTAGGGCGCAGTGCATTATAAGGGGCCTAGAAAAGAAGCTACAATAGTGGCTGTGGTTGCATTATGCCTCCACTCGACGGAGCTACGCTAAGGGAAATACAATACAATCCAGCTTTATTTATGTCGGAGCTTTCACAACCACTGCAGTCATAACAAAGCACTTTACAGAACATTTAAATACTATGTCCAAGAAATCAGAATATTGATCCACATATAAGGCACATCAGATTATAAGGCACAGTGTCGGCTTTTGAGAAAATGCTTTCCGAGCGCATGATATCCTCCTGACTACCAATAGTTCAAACTTGTCCTCTGTAGAGGACATTTGTGAGCCTAAATATCTCCCACCCAGTACATCCAATCGTATTAACTCATTTTGTTATTCTAAGGAGGACATTCAGTGCTTTCCAATGATACCAAATTTGTAGGGGTTAGAAAAAGTAAGAAAATGGCTTCCCTCAGTGCAAGCACTTTTTATGAGAAGAGGAAAAGTAATACTTTTTATCAAACACATTTTGTATTGAAATGCTGTTGCCATTTTATTTGTAAGACTCTTATGAACACGTTAAAGTGTTGTTTGAGTTGTTTTAAGTGTATTTGAGCCTAGTATTAAAAAATGTTGTGGAATTTCAAAAATTTATTTTGGAGTAGTCCAATTACATCACATAGATTGGGGAATTTCAAAATAAATGTGATTGAACAACATTTGTTTTTCCTGGTAGTCAGGAGGATAATGCGGAAAATACAGTAAATGCTTAATGTGTTAACATCCAACCATTTTGTAGTCCACGAAAACTTTTCAAGGCTACAGGTAAAGTGAAGCCAAAGCCAGCCAATAACAGGGGATAGGGGGCTTGACCCTGGACCCAGTCACGAGTCAAAGACAAATCAGGACACACAACTATTTGTGGGGGCGTCATTTGGCGATCAGTGACTGCATTCTTGACAGATTCTGTGAATTTATTAACTGTGTTACAAGTGATGAGACATTTGCAATCAACACTTTGGATGACAAATGCAGGTTTGCAAAGCATGCTTGGTCCAATAACCGGGTGCGGAAATGAAGTGAATTGAGGCACAACTCAAACACTGAGAGAAACTTTGTAGCTGTAAGTTGTAGTGTTTTATTAACTGCTTGGTTCTATGAAATTGTGTTACTTCACAACAATAAACACCAAGAAGTCTGAGCATGCATATAATATAAAATGATTGCAAACAGAAATATTGACTTTTAAACAATCAAACAATGTGGATCAATTTGCAGAGTTAGCAAATTATGTTGCTTTATTTTTCTGCTTTGAATTAATTAGGATTGAGTAATATACACTCCCCTAGAGTAATGAAGCGGTATGGATAATTCCCTTTATTTATTTATTTATTTATTGCCATAGGCCTAAAACAATTTCAGTTTGACACAAAAAGATTAATATGATTTTTTTTTTAATACATGAATGCACACACAGACCGGTGCGTAAATGATACCCTGATGATGGTATGTGACATGACTGCAACATACCACGTTTATTCCCTGAGCCAGCTTTAACCGTTTTTATTGTTGTTGTGGTTTGAAATCGTAAATCCGTTGGTGATTCGTTTTGACGCAGTAAGACTTCGTTGTATAAGGACGTGATACGTAACTGATAGATGAGTGATTAATTTATTTATGGGGGGGGCTCGAGTCATGAAGTACCAGTTTATTTTGTGATATTACTTTAATAAAAGTGCACATAAAACACAATACATACATGGGTATATGAGGCCCTGTAATAGCATTTATTATACTGCAATGTTAAGTGTTAGGGTGTCTGCTAAAAGGGCATTGCCACTGTAGAGTCATCGAGGCCATTGTTTATCCTGCACAAACCATAGAGTGGGCCAAGTATAAAAAATGCATCATATAGCTTCTATACTGCTTTCGGTGCTGTTTCTATATAGTTTACTGGTGGTATAGAGGTCACTGATGAAATGCATCAAAATTGTGGGCACTGTCTCCTGTGCTGCTGATCCATTATGAGCAAAGCACACTGACCAACCCACAGAAGTATGCATGGAAACAACTACCCAAAAGAAATAGAAGGGGCATGTACAGGAAGGAAAAGTGCCTATCTGGCACATTTCCATTGGCCCATTGCGTGTATATGATGCATACACCACGTGCAAATGAAATGTCACAATGGGAAAAAAGCCAAAAGCGTTTTTAGACTTGACAGACGTCTCTATATGTAAAGTACCGTAAAGTTGCAGTGTATGGAATTAAACGAAATTCCGTCCACTGCCATAATGCTCTTTGGGCTTAGCACCCAATTTGCATATCACCTTGGACAGTTTAAAATCATAATGTTCGTTTTTAACATCTTCCAAAGGTTTAATGGGGGATTTTAATTAATTCACTGTACATTCGAAGATTATATTACACGGGACAGAACATGCAGTTACTTTTACAGTTGCCATTACTGCAGTTAGACTAACCCAGAAAAGTTCCTTTTTAAATCAGTCAGTGAAGTAGTTTTGTGCAAGGGTAAATTGACAATGTCACATGGTACGTATCCCCAATATTTTCACCAAATGATTATTATTATTATTATTTTGCCTTCACAGAGAAGCTTGGATTAATGCATTCAAACTAATGTCTCCCAGTGAATCCCAGTTGAAAGTATCTATTTCTGTTGATTTTTTTTGGGGGGGGCAATAAAAATGTTAATTTCTCTGTCCTTGAATGCCTTGGACAAAACTGTCTACTGCCACTGTCTACTGCCACATGGGACAATGCAATTTAACTTACGCGACAAAGTTAGAACAAATGAATGCATGTTTTTTTTCTGGGAGCTCTGACTGCTCCCATCCCTTCTGAATTGTTGGGCATTTGTCAAACAATTTAGCAAATTTCACTGCATATCAGCGGCAAACGTAGAAGACACATTAAAAGATAAATGAAAGGGGGAAGGTTTCACGGCTAAATGTCTGGGGAGAACACTGGAGTTGACAAGGATGTAGTAACATCAAACACTTGCATTATTGTTCACACAAACAGAAACAGCCTACAGAATGCCACACGAGGAGGCGTGACATGTTCTTCTTTTATTATTGAACCAATTACCTCATGCGTACCGCTGACAGACGTCTTCATGAATTTTACATAATGCTCAGGCCTCCCTCCGCTTTCACCTACCAGGATTGAATCCCTGAAGCAGGCAAGTGGAATGTTTAAGTATGAGAATCACTCAGGGATGAAATGTTTAAAAAAAAAAAAGAAGAAAAAAAAATCACATTTACAATGTTCCACATGTACTGTACAATTCGATAAAATAATGCTTTGTGTTTGCTTGTTCATTTTCCATCGTAAACAAAGGTTGTGCCGAGGGGCATATGCAGCCCACGCTTAAGGTGGCTCAAGCAGCCCGAGAAATATCATTGGGAAGAATAGAAATTACAGAGTATCTTATTCTTATTTTCCAGCATTATCTTCTAACCTTGAGAGGCTGTCCAGCGTGATGCACACTCAATTCAATAGCACACATGGAAGACACAAAAAGTCCCATCATGCAGTAAATTACTTGGCGGGTAGTCACAGAGGTGTTCCTCCTTACTCGTCGGTGCTCATGCAGGTCACTTATTTTTGGAAATGAGTCAGTAATTTGGAAGCTGATTTAAAACACGATACCATGCATTTTGTTCTTCAAGTTGTGTGCCTTTTGCAAGCACTTTTGGTGTGTTCCGCACTCTCCTGATTCTTTGTTACCAGCGTCCAGAGTTGTACGTTGTCGGTTTTGCCTTTTGTTAATAAACCTATTTTGTACCTAGATCTTATCCTTGTCTACGTTGGAGGGATTAATAAACCTCTTTTGTACCTAGATCTTATCCATATCTACGTTGGAGGGATCCGCCCCTATTCTGATTGTTTCGGAAACTTAACATATGGTGGCTTTGAGGCTCAAAAAACATTTGGAGAAACACAGCTCATTGTTACTCAAATATGAGTTTGTTTGTTTTTTTGTTTTGTTTTTTAAATTCCCTTATGAAATTTCAATCTTTATTGTCAAATAAACCAACACAGGCATTTAAATTGTGTATGTCTAAAAATGATGTCCTGATTTGATTGAAAATTACTTTTATGGCTTTACAGTAGCCCAACCAATTTTATAACGTGGGTTTAATATAAAATGAATACTGTAAATTGATTTGATGTAATGGAGGTTTTCACAGGTTAAAGCAGTAAATCCATTTTTTTTCTGTTGTGGTAGTTTGACATTTTTCTAAGAAATTGTTTTATTAATGTCATATTGTGCTTTGTTGGTGCTTGTCAAGACAAAGCTGAATATAAATCAATCGTGTAGTTTCAGTGTTATCCGATTGGTTTTGATGATTGTTGTAGTGCCTTTCACAACTAATGTCAATAGAAAATAAACTATCACAAATTACATTGCTTGGTAAAATTCGGAGGTCTATGATCAGAATTGTGCACTTGTGCAAAACGCAGCTGTAACTTCTGATGCAGTCTGAAGATATTGTGGCCTACAGAGTGTAGTTTACAATCCATTCTCATTTATCACAAAAGAATTCTATTTGTGCAATGGTACCAGTAAATGTCTATTGGATTTTCACTGCTTTCTCATTTTATAGTTGAGGTTGAAATACTATGAGCAGAAATGGGTGTGCTGTGCACATTACGGGTTAGGGGCTGATAGCCACACAATATGCTACAGGCATGTGCTCTGTCCCCAATTTTACATAAAATTGTGATTGCCTTTGTCGTCTTGGGAGATGCACAAAAAGATGGATTTAATTTTCATCACTCTGGTAGAAATGCTGAACAGTCAACACATTGGATTATTTGTTTATCGGGGGCCCATTGATTGGTCGCCTGAACATTCTTTGTCTAATTCCTTGTATTACACTGGCATGATCTATTTAGGACCATTATTCATTCACCCATCCATCTAGCCATCTTCTTCGGCTCGTCCAGGGTTCTATCGTGGAGGCAGCAGCTTTAGGGATGTACAGGTATGTCCGGACCATCACATCAGGAAGGAGTCCTGGAGGCATCCTGTTCAGATGCTGGAACCCCTTCATCTAGCTCCAAGCTTCTCACCCTATCTCTAAGGACGAGCCAGGACACCCTCCGGAGATAATTCATTTCGCCCGCTTGTATTCAGGATCTTGTTCTTTCAGTCACGAGCTATGGCTCGTGACCATAGGTGAGGTTGAGAATGTAGATCGGCTGGTAATTTGAGTGCTTCTAGCCTTTATGCCTATCAGTCTCCCATTCCATTCTTCCTTCACTCTTGAACCCCAATAAACTTGAACTCCTCCATCTGGGGCAAGATCTTAGCCCGGATATGGAGAGGGCACTCCACCTTTTCCATCTGAGGACCGTGGTTGCAGATTAAGAGGTGCTGATCCTAATCCCAACCGCTTCACACTCATCTGTCAGCCACTCCAGTGAGAGGTCAAGATTGTGTCTTGATGAAGATAACACAACCACATCATGTCCAAAACATCATCCAGTACCTCCATCACCCCCACAAGATTCCTGGGAGGACAAGGTCGAACGCCTTGTACATATAGGCAGGCTCATTGTTCGGCGAACTCTCATGCACCTTCAATAACATTGCCAAAGGGTGTGTAGCTGGTCTGCTGTTGAACGGCCAAGATGGAAACAACACAGCTCCTTCTATATCTGAGATGCAGATACTCCTTATGACAGTCTTACTTACAACCCATCCATCCATCTATTATCAGAACCGCTTCATTTTCACGAGGCTCACGGACTTGCCGGAGCCTATCCCAACTGACTTTGAACAGTAGGTGGGGTACACCCTGAACTGGTCGTCAACCAACCGCAGGGCACACATAGACAAACAACCATTCACACTCACAATTACACCTAGGGACAGTGTTCACTTAACCAACCACGCATGTATTGGAAATGTGGGAGGAAACCGGAATACCCAGAGAAAACGCAGGCACGGTTTGAACATGCAAACCCCACACAGGAAGGCAGGCACCCGGAATCGTACCCATTAGCCCTGCACTGTGAGGCGGACGTGCTAACCAGTCATCACCTAAGAGCATTTGTAAAGTACTGGAGTGTTCTTTCTTTCTTCCAATAGTCTACCAAATAAGTTATTGAATCACTAATTTGTTCCCCATCTAAAAGCTTTACTGATGACAAAATGGCAATTACTTAATTAGCATAAGATCAGTGTGCAGTGACATGTTCGTGTCAGCTCTTGCCTGATCAAGTATCACCTTGTATCTAGGGAGAATATTTATGACAGGATTAACACATTTCAACAAGTGAAATCAATCACTATGATCTATGGGATGTCAAGCATGTCATTTCACCCCACTGGGGCACAAATGCAAAGATGAACATAAAGCTGCTAAGGCAAAACATGACTTTTCAGCCTGGGGCTTCACATCTTAAAAAATGTCATTGCTTCGTATTGCTGTTTTTAACATGCCTGAATTTCAGTTCCAAGCTGTCAAGATTCACTTGCACACAAGTTACAGCATGTTCTGTGGTATCACCACCAAGCAACTTCATTTTATTTTCACTTCAGCCAGTACGGAACAAGAAACAGCACTTATATCCAAACTTGTGTTTATAAATCTAAAGAACACCTGGCTAACTGCCCTGTGTTGTTTTATGCCAAAAGATGACGAGGCCAAGATGTCCTATCCTTCAAACAGCAGCAAATTTAAATGCTTAAATCATTCCAAATAATGCCAGCCAAGATATTGGGTGGCTTGATCCAAATATGCAGATTTATCAGTGCAGTCTTCACAAAAATGTCACACCAACGAGCAGCTGTTGAAATGAATCTGAATTCAAAACAAAAACAAAAACAAAACAAAAAAAGACATACAGTACATTGAAAGGTTACTTCAGTGTGGACCCCAAATGATCAACAATAAACAAATTCAAGAATATGCACTCAACCAGAAACCCACACATCCAGAAACAAATTGGCAAACCGACACAGCTCAGCCGAAAGCATAGAGTGCTAATAGGCTTTGCTGACGGCTCTCAGCCGTGCCTCCATCAGACGGATGATTCCTGTCACATACACTGCCATCCAGTGTGGCATTTAGACCCTTAATTGACCCTCCAGAATAAAACCATGAATCATGCGGTGGAAATCAGGCCCTATTTGCTGACTATATGGTTTCATTAGCTCTCATGAGCCAATCAAAGTTAAATTACGTAACAGTAATATATATGTGTGTGTATATATATATATATATATATATATATATATATATATATATATATATATATATATATATATATATATATATATATATATATATATATATATATGTCCAATCTATGTTATATTCTCTCACTTCATCAATGCAGTATAAGACACAAATGCACTTCCACCCATTCAGGCATCCATGCTTTTTTTGTATTAAAATGGGCCATGGTCACAAGTATTGGACCTGCGTTCCAATTTGAATAATGTCACCAAAGGTCAGTAGCAGCCACTTTGGCAGATCGTGTTCCTAATGTGATCTTTCCCTGGAGAACAGCAGGCCACTTGTGCCACTTGTAAGCCAACAAAGTTATTGATCCATGTCTTGAAGAAACTCTTTTTGGCTTAGTTGTTACTTTGCTTACCACAACAGTCTTAGTAGGCTGGCTCCAGATATTACATTCTCAATTCTTGAAAATCAGGCATCAGAAACGGAGGAAATGACTTACGCTTCACTGAGGCCTGCATCATCTCACTTGCTGATGTATTTTTGTGTAGAAAGGCAAAAAAAAAAGAAAAACAAATCCCAAAGAGCCCAGTGTGTGCCTGCTGCCGTATTTTCTTTGATGCATCGTTCATGCTTTACCCAGGAGCCTGCTGACAGCTTGCTGCTAATATTGGTTGTTACTCTGCAGAATCAACTTTAGATTTACTTCAATTTAACATGCAGTCACCGTCTTAAATAGCGCCCAGCGTTCTCATAAATATTGTGTACTTTGTTGGAGTTTTGCATTTTAAGTTTACTTTCATTGAACAACCAAACATAATTTCCCTTCTAAACTGTAAGTGAAAGCTGTCGTAATGTTGTTGTTCAGCAATTTGGTTGCAACCGACTTTTGTCAGTGCCAGCCCCCAGCAAATAAACGTATATCTTCAATACATACACACAGTGCCTAACATTGTACACAGTAATTAACAAAGGTGACAGGTGGTGGCTGAAACAAATGTAATTCCGAGGAGCGAAATAGGTTAGGCTCCTCCGTGAGCCGTCACCTTATTGTGGTGGAGGGGTTTGTGTGTCCCAATGATCCTAGGAGCTAAGTTGTCTGGGGCTTTATGCCCCTGGCAGGGTCACCCATGGCAAACAGGTCCTAGGTGAGGGACCAGACAAAGCACGGCTCAAAAGACCCCTTATGACGAACAAAATAAATGGACTTCAGTTTCCCTTGCCCGGACGCGGGTCACCGGGGCCTCCCTCTGGAGCCAGGCCTGGAGGTGGGGCTCGTTGGCAGCGCCTGGTGGCCGGGCCTACACCCATGGGGCCTGGCCGGGCTTAGCCCGAAGAGACAACGTGGGTCCCCCTTCTCATGGGCTCACCACCCATGGGAGGGGCCAAAGGGGTCGGGTGCATTGTGAGCTGGGCGGCAGCCAAAGGCGGGAACCCTGGCGGTCTCCAGAAGCTAGCTCTAGGGACATGGAACGTCACCTCTCTGGCAGGGAAGGAGCCCGAGCTGGTGTGTGAGGTGGAGAAGGTCAGACTGGATATCGTCGGACTTACCTCCACACACAGCCTGGGTTCTGGTACCAGTTCTCTCGAGAGGGGTTGGACTCTCTTCCACTCTGGAGTTGCCCACGGTGAGAGGCGCAGAGCAGGTGTGGGCATACTCATTGCCCCCCGGCTCAGTGCCTGTACATTGGGGTTCACACCGGTAGACGAGAGGGTAGCCTCTCTCCGCCTTCGGGTGGGGGGACGGGTTCTGACTGTTGTTTGTGCGTACGTACCCAACAGCAGTTCAGCGTACCCACCCTTTTTGGAGTCCTTGGAGGGTGTGCTGGAGAGTACTCCTGCTGGGGACTCCCTCGTTCTGCTGGGGGACTTCTATGCTCATGTGGGCAACGACAGTGAGAACTGGAGGGGCGTGATTGGTAGGAACGGCCCCCCCGATCAGAACTCGAGTGGTGTTTCGTTATTGGACTTCTGTGATCGTCACGGATTGTCCATAACGAACACCTTGTTCAGACATAAGGGTGTCCATATATGCACTTGGCACCAGGACACCCTTGGCCGCAGTTTGATGATTGACTTTGTGGTTGTATCATCGGATTTGCGGCCGCATGTTTTGGACACTCAGGTGAAGAGAGGGGCGGAGCTGTCAACTGATCACCACCTGGTGCTGAGTAGGCTCCGATGGTGGCGGAAGATGCCGGTCCGTCCTGGCAGACCCAAACGTATTGTGAGGGTTTGTTGGGAGCGTCTGGCGGAATCCCCTGTCAGAAGGAGTTTCAACTCCCACCTCCGACAGAGCTTTTCCCATGTCCCGAGGGAGGCGGGGGACATTGAGTCCGAGTGGATCATGTTCCGCGCCTCTATTGTTGAGGCGGCCAATCTGAGTTGTGGCCGTAAGGTAGTTGGGGCCTGTCGTGGCGGCAACCCCGGTACTCGCTGGTGGACACCAGCAGTAAGGGATGCCGTCAAGCTGAAGAAGGAGTCCTATCGGGCCTTTATGGCCTGTGGGACCCCAGAGGCAGCTCATGGGTATCGACTGGCCAAGCGGAATGCAGCTTTGGTGGTCGCCGAGGCAAAAACTCGGGCGTGGGAAGAGTTCGGTGAGGCCATGGAAGCCGACTTCCGAGCGGCTTCGAGGAGCAGTCCTGGCTGACACGCCTCTGCAACATCGCGTGGTCATCGGGGACAGTGCCTCTGGATTGGCAGACCGGGGTGGTGGTCCCTCTTTTTAAAAAGGGGGACTGGAGGGTGTGTTCCAACTACAGAGGGATCACACTCCTCAGCCTCCCTGGTAAGGTCTATTCAGGGGTGCTGGAGAGGAGGGTCCGTCAGGAAGTCGAGCCTCAGATTGAGGAGGAGCAGTGTGGTTTTCGTCCCGGCCGTGGAACAGTGGACCAGCTCTACACCCTTAGCAGGGTCCTCGAGGGTATGTGGGAATTCGCCCAACCAGTCTACATGTGTTTTGTGGACTTGGAGAAGGCGTTTGACCGTGTCCCTCGGGGAGTTCTGTGGGGGGTGCTTTGTGGGTATGGGGTACCGAGCCCGCTGATACGGGCTGTTCGGTCACTATACCACCGATGCCAGAGTTTGGTTCGCATTGCCGGCAGTAAGTCGGAATCGTTTCCAGTGAGGGTGGGGCTACGCCAAGGCTGCCCTTTGTCGCCGATTCTGTTCATAACTTTTATGGACAGAATTTCTAGGCGCAGACGAAGCGTTGAGGGGGTCCGTTTGGGTGGCCTCAGTATTGCATCTCTGCTTTTTGCAGATGATGTGGTACTGTTGGCTCCTTTAAGCAGGGCTCTCCAACTCTCACTGGAGCGTTTTGCAGCCGAGTGTGAAGCGGTTGGGATGAGGATTAGCACCTCCAAATCTGAAACCATGGTCCTCAGTCAGAAAAGGGTGGAGTGCCCTCTCCGGGTCGGGGAGGAGATCTTGCCCCAAGTGGAGGAGTTTAAGTATCTTGGGGTCTTGTTCACGAGTGAGGGCAGGAGGGAGCGAGAGATCGATAGGCGGATCGGTGCAGCATCTGCTGTGATGCAGACGTTGTATCGGTCTGTCGTGGTAAAGAAGGAGCTGAGCCAAAGGACGAAGCTCTCAATTTACCGGTTGATCTACGTTCCAACCCTTATCTATGGTCATGAGCTATGGGTCGTGACCGAAAGAATGAGATCCCGGATACAAGCGGCCGAAATGAGTTTTCTCCGCAGGGTGTCCGGGCTCTCCCTTAGAGATAAGGTGAGAAGCTCGGTCATCCAGGAGGGGCTCAGAGTAGAGCCGCTTCTCCTCCACATCGAGAGGAGCCAGATGAGGTGGCTTGGGCATCTGATCCGGATGCCTCCTTAGCGCCTCCCTAGTGAGGTGTTTCAGGCATGTCGCACCGGGCGGAGACCCCGAGGACGACCCAGGACACGCTGGAGAGACTATGTCACGCAGCTGGCCTGGGAACGCCTCGGGATCCCCTGGGGAGAGCTGGAAGAAGTGGCCGGGGAGAGGGAAGTCTGGGTTTCCCTGCTAAAGCTGCTGCCCCCGCGACCCGGCCCCGGATAAGCGGTAGAAGATGGATGGATGGATGGAAATGGGTTATAGGTTCATTTACAGACTTAGCAAGGATTTGTACCAGTAACTCTTAGCTTTTTATTTTGTTCTCCATTTTGACAGGCAGTAGAGCAGATAGAGACATGGAGCACCATCAAATAAGACCCCGGAGGCCATGAAAGGGCAAAAGTGCATCCATGTTTGGCCTCTGTCTCTCATTCCTTATCTGCTTGGATCAATAACAAGCTCTTTAGCCACAGGTGCTCTCCAGGGAGGCAGGTTAAAAGACACCTCCACTCAGCACACTGGACATTGTTGCCGAGCAGAGTAAAACATACACCGACTGTATTACCGTATTTTACGACCTATATGGTGCACTTACAAGCGTTCACTTTTCTCAAAAGCCGACAGTGCACCTTATAATCCAATGTGCCTTATATAAGGATCAATATTCTGATTTCTTAGACGAAAGTGTTTTGTTATAGCTGCAGCGGTTGTGAAAGCTGTATAAAAATAAAGCTGTTTCCTTTCGATTAGCTTCATCTAGTGGATGTATAACACTACCATAGCCACTATTTGTAGCTTCTATGCGCCTTATAATGCGATGTGCCGTATCAATGAAAACTTTTTTGAAATAGGTCATTCATTGAAGGTGCGCCTTATACTCCAAAACGCCTTATAGTGCGGAAAATATGGTACTTAAATGGGCCATATAATGCTATTTTAAACCTTCCACTGTTAACCAGTGTGTGAAAGGACACACTTCTCCTCAATCTTTGCAAAATGTAAAGTGTTTACCTGGTGGCTGCTTTAAGAATATGGGTGTGTGTTGGGCAGTGCTGGTGGAGGGGACTCGGACAACCGGCTTGGTTGGTACGTCAAACCAGGCGACGGAGGGATATGTGGAGCATCATTTTCGGAAAGTACCGGTCCAACATGACTGGTGTTGATTGGGAGGTGAGCGCACAGCTTGCTCTCAGCATCTCCTGTAAAGGAAGGACAGAAAATGCACACTAGTTGTATTGTGCAATATGGTTCAAGCAGTTATGTAAGGTACAGTAATTTGGATGTACATATAAAGAATACAAGGTGTATTTAAAAATAAATGAATACATAAAGTAGGAAGATGATTTTGACTTATAAACATACAAGTAGCTTGCATGCTGAAAACATGTAGGGCACCCCTGACCTGCACCAACTACTCCCAAATACCTACGTAACAATATCTCCTTCTCCTGACCTAAAACTGCACCACTACCCACTTTAACCAATAAACACCTACGTGCTTCTACCCATACTGATCTACCAACTAGCAGACACATGCCTAACTCTAACAATACAATCTGACTCCTACATTGGGCCGTCAGGTCAAAGCTTATCACACTCAGAGTCTTGAGATTCATGCTGATTGTTAAACAGTGTGAGATTGTCGAAAAGTGCCCATGTTTATGATTTGGATTCACATTTTTTTTAAATGTCATGTTATTTTTTAGGAGTGACATGAACAGTAAGTACATGAGCCTATACAGTACTCTGGGGAATATTCTCCTTCATCCAGGTCGTTTCCTTCTCAGGGCATTGAATCGATCGCAACCGGACTGTTCTGGTTGTCGTAAAAAATGTTTCTCCTCTCATCCGAGCAGGTTTCATCAGTTGATGAAATAAGGCTTGGTTAAGACTGTACCAGCCTGAGTCGATGTGCAAAACCCAACTTTTAATGATCCCAGTTGGAACCACACCCCAAGCTACGAATGGTATCATTTTTTTGGAATGCTTTTGGAATGCAAAACATTAAGACACGTTACGATGCCTTGCAGAGAGACCTCTGTCCGATAACAAGATGGCAGGTGGAAACTGCATCATTAATATTCCATCCATCTATTATCCGAACAGTGTATCCACTGTCACGTTGCGTGGTGGTGGTGGACCCCAAGAAGCAGGCAGGAGAGGAGCAGGGTGTACTTGACGAATTGTATTTAATAAAACACAGAAAACTAAGTCCAAAACAAAGTCCAAAGTATCAAACAAAAATCATGACTGAAGATAAAACATAACAGTAACTGAAACATGACAAACCTGATGGCAGCAAACAAACAAACATGACAGTAGCAAACAACAGCAACAATGACCCGACACTGAATGCTCGGGGTGGGAGTCCTTTTAAAGCACTAATTGCCAAATGACCAACAGGTGTGCAGCTCAGGGAGAGCCCTGCAGTGGCACCTGTTGGTCCCAAACCGAATCATGACATCCACATTGTAAAAAGGGAGTGGTGCTGCCTGTCCAGCCAAAGGGACTGTGTTTTTGTTGTTTGTTGGAGGGGAAATCATTGAGTCTCTTTGGAATAGATGAAAGGTGTTTGTTTTTTTTTCGTTTTTTTGGGTTATGTTATTCATAGCATTTAACACCTCATGACTGTCGCTATGCGTCTCTTATTGATAACGGCATCCGATTTAGCTTATTAGTTCACCAAGCCACAGAAATGCTCAAGCGCGAACCACTTTGCTTTTTGAAGCCAAAAACTTTCACTGATGAAAATATGAATTCCAAAGACTTCATTCAAATCACTAGATGGTCTCTAAGACAGTATATGATCACCGACATCTTGAGTGATATTTCTCTTTGAATTGCCACTCTATTACTCAGCAGTGAAAACTTTCCATCTTCCACATTTCTAAATCCATCATTGTCTTCTGTAGAGAATTTTCAGATTTAGCAGTTCTGAAAAGATTGACTGGATCTGTCACAGAAGTTGAGAGCCTTTACTGCAAACAGATTCACTGAATAATATCATTTATGGAAGGGAATAGAAGGGATTTAGATGGCTTTTTAAATGGTGAACCTTGTGAGAATTGTATTATGCAAAGTGGGCTCTGAAAAATATCAATATTCAGAGATAGGGCAGACTAGTGGAACTGATTTATGATTATGGATTAATGACCTGGGTGCAGAACCCACTGTTTAACTACGAGGCCCCCGCCTTCTCTGCTTTGCATCTTTCTCGTACAAGTCTGGTTACTTTAAGAAGAGATGCTGATATTCCCGGAGACTACCAAAGTGCTGTCTGATCTCCATCCCCGAGTGCTCTTTTATTGAAATTCACAGGAAGGAAGGAATCTGCACGCTCAAGACTACCCCTTAGCTCCGGGTACTGCTGGTACCTTAACATGCATACTTGCTTGGGCTGTTATGGCCCTCAGCACTTTCACAGCTCTGTTTGAATTCACTCTGTCTCTTCTAACAGAATTTCACTTTATTCAAAGATGGGCACCAGAGGCTTCCCTGAGCTGGCTGAAGGGGATAACCGCCTGCTAACAGGTTGACCATCGTGAATAAAAGTCAATTGTTGGCCTATTCCTTGCAAGCTGACTTCAAGGCTTCAAGGCACGGTAAGAGGATTTGTTCCTTGGACATAAAGGATATCCAAATATTAGAGCTGCTTCTTTTTACCTCAGCCAAAACGGGATTTGGATTGAAATTCCATTCAAATAAGAGTAATTCGTGAGGGAAAAACACTAATACGATTCTTAATCGTGTACCATTGTGTATACAACTTGAGGATTAACCTGACACATTTGTAGGTTAAATAAAAGGCAAATAAAGTAAAGAAACAAAAAAGTGTTTTTATTTTCGAAAAGTACATATAATGCCATTTATTTTCATACACAGTAATGATATTTTGCTTTGTTTCTTTATAATGTCATTGTTTTTCGTTTCTTTTTCAGTTGCTGCCATGAATTGGACTGGTGCTCACCAGTCCAATTCATGGCAGCAACATCGTGCTTTCATTGTGGAAACATTTATCAATACAAACGAATCTGTAACTGCAACACAACCAGCGTTCCATTTGTACTTCAATCTTGGTCAACATGATCCCGTACCACCTCGAATCACGATCTTGTTATGGGTTACCAACTTCAGAGCTACTGGATCTGCATTGAAACAAAAATCAACGGGCCAAACTCGCACCGCCAGAACTTCCACTTAATTTTTAAAACATAACGAAACAGAATGGCATTATACAACTAAAGTTTTCTGAATCTGAAAATGTACTTTTCAAAAATAAAAACACATTTTTGTTTCTTCACTTGCCTTTTATTTAACCTACAGATGTGTCAGATCATTTTGCCTGCCCCTGTAGTTAACTGAACCACGAGATCATGATCGAATGACCTCAAAATGAAAGTAGTAACACAAATAAAAACTGGGCTATTTTCAATCAGAATATTTGGAATCTATCAGTGAGTTTGAGAAATCCAATACTCCATCACCAATTCGATCAGAAGATGGCATATTATATATATATATATATATATATATATATATATATATATATATATATATATATATATATATATATATATATATATATATATATATATATATATATATATATATGTGTGTGTGTGTGTGTGTGTGTGTGTGTGTGTGTGTGTGTGTGTGAAAATGTATATTTACTCTCCAGTTAACCCCTGCCAAAGCAAATGTGTTGGGAGAAAAAGATGTAACCCCCAAAAAAATATTCGCCCCTCCTAAATAAACATTACATATAATATGAAATGTTTACATCTCTTCTGACATTAATGAAAAAATGCATGAACATTGCCAGCGATGGAACTGGCTGAGGCTTTTGCTGTAACTATTGCGACTTCGGTCAAGAGCCGTAAACAAGTCTGTAAATGTTTTTATCAGGGACGCCAAGTAGCCTACGCCTGCTCCTTTTTAGCTCATATTGTTTTTGCCTTCAATGTTTGTCCCACTTTTTACCTGGGATGTGTGTGCCGTGGATGTGACGATTCTGACGAAGTAGTGCATTCTCAATGCCGAACAGCATTGACTTTATGTCATCGCGTTGTGCGAATAGTGTACCTCAATTCACATTTGGTGTGACTGCAGCATATCTCACATCCTCTTCGAAGCAAATGTTTGCTGCGTCTTGTCAACGGAGCTATTTCCATGTCAGTTGAAGCAACGGGTGGTCCTGCTTGTTACGTCTATAGTGGGCTGAATGTGCATGACCGGAAGTTTACGTAATTTATGGTGAGCGATGAAAGCGATTATGAATTAAAGAGATGTTAAAATAATATAAATAACACAAATAACGTATTTATTTATCTTTCTTGTTTTTATTTTATTTTTAAAAAATTTTGAAGTAGATAAAATGTTTTCGGACATTTTTTTTCAGTTAAAAAAAAACTACATGAACCCTACCTATTACGTTGTGACTGTATGGTTGGTTGAAGGTGTGTAGACGGAACTCTTGTTTCCCACCACAAAAGCTTTCGGCTCACACGACACAAAACAAGGCTAAAAATAGATCAGCTTTCGGGCTCACATATTCAATTTGGCAGCTCAGTACAACCCCGGAGTGAACGAGGTTGTGTTTGCTGTGGTTTCCCGTTTCGCAGATCTGATCAATGATGTCATTGATAGATCGCGAAAATTAGGACATTACGGCCGATCGGCGATTTTTCATGAAACACAAATTATCCACCAATTTGTATCCACTCGATCAAATAATTGTTAGTCCTAGTAAAAATCCAGAGCAACACACCAATGATACCTTGAACCTAAATACTGAGGATATCTTTGCTGCAGAATAAATGACAGATCCACTGTGAGCAGACAGTATATAAAAAAAGCAGAGAAGTGCATTTAGCGTGTACAATGATGCATTACCGCATCCAAAGTTGCATGTAACCTTTGTGTTTGCATCCCTTTTACGCTGTCATCCCAACTTAGGCATCTTTCTGTCAACATTCACATCAAAGCGACCCTGATGGGCCTCACAACCTATCCTCATAACAACAGGAGATGTTGCCTTATTAAAAAATAATACGAGCTGTTTCATGAGGCAGAAAATGTCTAGAGGAACATCTGTGAAACAAGTTGTGTATTAAATATGTAGGAGAAAGATTCAAAATTCCTTTTTGCATGGGATGGCAGCGCTCGAAAGAGAATCCAGAGTGTGGGCCCCCGAGCTCATTCAAATGTTGCCATCCTCTCCGCTTGACAGCCAAAAGAGAAGGAGCCCCCTCTCCTGCCTCCTTATTTCCAAACGTCCGGAGGGAGCCACATCTAAATGTTCCTATCACTGTCAGAAATTAGTCATTCAGGACTTTTTCTTTAATCATAAAGAAAAAAGAAAAAAAAAAAAAGACTGCGGTGAAGCATTGTGCTATATTTTTTTTCCTTGAAAGCGTTTCTGTAGGATAAAGAGTGTTCATTACGGCCGTTTTTGTTCTGAAGAGAAGACGGCCCCTGGAGATGCCCAGGCCCCACCGGATAGAAAAAAAAAAGACACGGGAATGGTGGGAGTGTTCCAGCCATTAGATTAATGGAGCTGCATTTCAAAGGTTTCTTTACTGGATTTCAATACAATTTTGACTCATTCATGAGAATTATTCCAGGCACAAGATACTGTTAGAAGTACCGGAATCCTTTAAAATGGTGCAATTTTACTGACTTGCCTGTTTCTTTTGTAGCACAATAGAATATATTGGGACATCACAATGGCAATGGCAGCACAGTGCTAGAAAAAAAACCCAACTGATGATCACATATGTTTTTAACAAGGACTTTATTTAAAAAAAAACGAAAAATGAATGAACCCTGGATATGACTGCTACCGTTTTCACTGCACATGCTCCAGTATGCAGCCAAAGAAAGGAAATTCAAGTATTTACCACTACGGTAACTCAGTAGATACCCATTTAATGTATTTACAGACAATTTTCACCTTACTATAGAAGCTCTTTCTGAAGGAAGGAATGGAGCCATATGCAGACACTAACGCTAAATAGAAACTGCACAACTAGCTGCTGCCCGCAGTGACTCGATGCTAAAATACACACAATGCAAATGTAGGCATTAGCTTCCCGTTGAGACCTAAAAATCTCATGGAAATGACAAAAAAACATCAACAACATAAAAGGTAATCTCTGTTTTCCAATTTGACTCCAAATTGGAATTTAAGAAGGCCCCAGTGGCTATGTTGAGCTTGTTGTTATCAAAGGCGGAACTCCTGCGCTGAGTTGAGTCACACAGGGGATGGGATGTGCGCTTTTCACATTTCCTTGAATAGAGTGAACACATATGGGCTGTATATTATTGATATCCATACAATGTGCAGAAACAGATGCTCATGTTTGCACAAGACTGCTTCCACATAAAAGAGGTGGAAATGTCATCAAAAGGAATGCGCAACAGCGCAAACACCTGAAAGAGTTTTTTTGCTCTCTTGAGCTCCGAGGATCTGCAGCATGAAAAATGTGGCGTGGGTGTAAAATGCTCTCCTGGTATCCACACAGTTTATTCACCATTCAGATCGCGACCTTCCAATAAACACAACAAATCTCTGGGAGTCTTTCAAAATGGATGCATAGTTTTAGATTACAACCGAAGAAATGTATTCTGATGAGACGTGATTAAGGTCTTCTCTAAAATGTGTAAGCTTTTGATTAAAGCATGTGGATTTTCACTTTTTTTTTTTTTTCTGGTCAACTTCACAGTTTGGACTTTGAATAGCATTTCTCAGCAGTGGTGAGATGAAAGACTCCATTCTGAAGTGCTTAGCGCTGGTGTGCTTGACCGGCTGCCTTCTATTCCGCCATCAGTCAGAGACATTTGGCCAGGCATGTGTGAAAACCTCAGTTATCACATGAAGAGTTTGCTCTCTGACCACAGGACATGTCCAAGCACATTATCATCCATCAGACCGTCCCAACGTGGAACTTTCTTCTATGAGTCACAGGATGATTGCAAGTAAACAGGCAAATGCACTCATTTGTGCCTTGAATGCTCAAGAGATGCTGCTCGGAATCAGTGCAACTGAATGTAACCAGCGTCCAATTCTTCAAAGCCACACATCAGCCGCACGCCATTGATGGTTATAGGGTAGTTTTACTCTCTTGTTAGTTAATACATGAAAACACTTGTACTCGGTGATTCTGAAGCTGATTCTATACATATCTGGATACACAGGTTGCAATTTGAGGGAGAAACAATATCTTTTAGAAAGGAACAGTTCCCTATGGTTAGGCTCAGTTTGCGAGAGATGTGACATATTTATAGTTAATTATTGTATTGGTATCTGTTGATAGAGATGGTAATCATCGAGAGCCCAGTTCTATAAAATGACACAACATCTTTAAGGCAATGTAAGAATAGCACCAAAGTCCTACGTCAGTCTATTTGACAGGACAAGGACAAAAAAAAAAAAATGACTTGCTAGCAATGGTAGCCTCATATTATGTACGGACTTTCGCCCTAAATGTACAAATTGCTTCTTAGTTTTTCTACTCGGGTGTCTCAAACTGCTGAATACAAATTGTGTGTTTTACATACGGAGATGATACTGATTCTGACAGCTGAATGAACGCCATTTTGTTGGATGGGATCAGAAATAAAATTTTATATAGAGCAGAACGTATTCAAAATATCTTTACATTTCAGAGGGAGAAATAGAGTACAGTGCGGTAAATTGTAAAATTGTTGTTCAGTTCAAGTGATCTATCTTGTAGATTTTTTTTTGTAAGGATAATTAAAATTGTTACTCAATTTTCCCGCACTATAATGTACAATATTTGTGTCATTCTGCGTGAATCACTCGTGTGACTGGCGCTGGCATCTCCCTCCCCATTCTGACACAGGCAGGTTGGCCCCTTTAGGGTGCCTGAAGGTGTTAAAATGGCCTCAGTAAAACATGTGGCCTGTCGAACTGTCCATTCTGTGCCTTGACATAAAAAGAAGAAGTACATCTTCTGCAGCAAAATAATTATTGTGTCATCCCACCAGAAAATGGAAACGGGGGGGGGGGGGGGGGGTGAGGGGAACCTTGACCTCAACCATATTACGGACCAAGAGAACAGACTTAAAAGGAAGATTTATGTATGTGGACAGTGGTCTACCTCCAAACAGCAACTTTGGGAGGCAATTCTTGCACACTCACCCTGCAATACAGAAACGTATTGGTATTTTATAACTGTTGCACATACACGTCATGATTTCGAACACTAGTATGAGTTACCTTCAAAGCTATCATTATGTCATAGTCATTTGGAACACAGTGTAAAGTCAGTTTTATTTTTTATTTTTTTCATTGACATTTTAGTGCCAGCATATGTGCAAATCTGAAGCTGTCATTGTGAAATTGTTGTGTCGATGAAAATTTATTCGGGATTTTTTCTTTTTCTTTTCCCAGATCACTATTCAAACAACTCCTCATTGGAGTCGCATTTGTTACTCTTACTTTTCTTTTTCATTGCTCATCGAAGCCTCAAAGTGGGCCATATTTCTGTGTTCAGCATAGATTCAGCATTATCAGCCTCTGCAGGACAAGGCTCCAACCATAATACTGATTGATAGCCTCACTTAGAAAATGCAACAGATGCATTTAATGGGTAGTCCAACATTTTTATAATTAAAGGAACACCTAAGTGTCTTTCTCTAAGCTGCCCGTGCTATTAAATGCAGCCGAAATGGAATCGTAGAGGGAGAGCGGTGGAAAAGAAATAGCACTCTAAATCCATCAGTGGAGGAAGAGAGATGATACCATTGTACTTATTCCTCCCTATGTATGATCCCGGCACATTAGGGTTCCATTATTGTGGGACACAAAATAGCAGAGATGTTCAGTAAAAAGATGGAGGAAGATGCAAATGCCAAACACATGAGAGACACGAGGGAAAATATGATTGAATATTTGATGGATGAGCAAAGTCCAAAACAGAAACCTGGAGAAAACCCACACAGGCACGGGGAGAACATGCCAACTCCACACAGGAAGGGCGGAGCCGGAATCGAACCGTGAACCGCTGCACTGTGAGGCCAACGTGCAAACCAGTCGACACCGGGCCGCCCCATATCAAACATTAAAAACAAAAAAATTACAGCAGTGCCTACATCCAA
Organism: Hippocampus mohnikei; assembly: GCA_026261675.1. Lineage (NCBI taxonomy): Eukaryota > Metazoa > Chordata > Actinopteri > Syngnathiformes > Syngnathidae > Hippocampus > Hippocampus mohnikei. The sequence continues at coordinate 4,781,892 of JAKGUB010000326.1, forward strand.
GATGACTTGTAACAATCCACATCAACTTATACTAAATAAACCCACTCTATGGGTGACTGTTTCAATAAATGTTTTTCAAACCTGCTCTCGAAGTGTGACAATATTTATTTTTGAATTCGAAAGTACATCTCATCATTGCTAATTAATAATTGCTGCAGTTTACAGTGAGCACACACTGATGATTCTGTCTTTTAGTCTTCTCGTACACTTTTTTTCAAAATCACTTCAAATGGTTCAGCTTAGGCTGACACGGTGAAAAAGTGGTCAATGTCATCACCTCACAGCAAGGAGGTTTTGCTGACCGTGGGTGTTTACTACGCTCCATTTGCCCGTATTGCAATTGATTGCTGATCCACCACAATCTTCTACTAGTTTTTTTTGTAGCCTAGCAAAGGTGTGTTTTAAAGCATTTTCACTCAACTTACATCTGTGACTTTTGTGGACACCATTTCATATTTTCTCACAGGTAGATGTACTGCCGTAATGTCATTTCACGAGTTAATTGAGTCATTGTGTAGTTCCAAATCCATTGTTAGAGTACCGCAAGAGTTCTATTCTCCCAGGAGAACCGTTATTCTGTTGTGCTACATTGTTCAGTATACCGAAATGCTTTCAAGTGAAAAACAGTTCCTAAATCAGATATGGCAAAGTCAAAATAAAGTGAGCGGCTGGACCAGTTGTTGAGGAGTCAGTGTGTTGTACGCTTTGTGCACGCATGTGTTCGTGTGATACCCGGAGTTAAGATTTATTGAATATGGAAATATCACCCACTGTGCGCTCTGTGGCTTGACTCAGTTTCGCTGCGGGAAGCTGCTGATGCTTTGGACTTGACCTTGTTGTGGAGGTCCCATCATGCACAGTTGTTGTCATTACTCAATTAGATCGAATTAGGCACTGGGTAACATGATGGCAGCACGCTGGGAAAACTGAATACAAATTATATTCCGGGCAGAGGCAATGTTTGTTGTGGCAACATAGGCAGTCACAACAGGTCAGTTTAATGTGATGATACCAAAAGCCTCAGGATGTTGCAACAGAAGCAAACATGCTACTCGCACAAGTTGTTTGGCTAATGAGGAGCAAGGTAAGGACGTATTCTGCATTGCTCTCTCGGCGCCGCGATGTTTTGTGGCGGATGTCAATGGGTCAAGTTGTTGTGGCTCCTTACTGCATGGGCATATTCTAATTGAACCTATGTCATTGCATTTACAATGTTCAATCACATTTTCATTTCCACAATCACTTCTGATGCTGCATCATTGGTAATGAATGAGGTCACCGTGTGAAAGTGCCCCGAGTACCCGGAAGGTAGAAAACTACTATACAAGTGAAATCATTTCTTTTGCTTTGTCATTAAAATACACCATAAGAAGGGAGACTGTAAAAATATAATAAAATACAATTTAAAAAAAACAACAACAAATGGAGTAGAAAAGATATTTCCACATTGGATTGACAAATTAGCAGGCATGCAATATGTGTGTTGAAACACGTACTGATGACTCACTGTAATTATACACCAAGCAGAAAATTGTTTCTGCGCTCAGAGTCTGGACTTTATAGAGACAGGAAAAGTTGTAATTTGTATTTTATACAATTGGAAGTCTGAGTAAATTTTGACACGTACATATTCGTATCAAATGTGCTGTGTTCTTCATTACTTGAAAAATGGATTCCACGAGGAAATCAGTCCGGAATGCCACGAGATTTCATTATACAATAATTCATAGATTGAAGCCACACTGTACTGAATGTAGCAAAGCACCCCCAGGACATAAGAGTCTTTTCCATGATTCACATTAGTTTCACTGTTCTTTTTGAAAAAGCCCTCATTCTTATCTAAAAAAAAAAAAAAAAAGTCCCAGTTTGTCTCATTTGGTTTTTTTTTCATCCTCTCAAAAGCTTTGCAGCTTGTCAATATGTCTTGTGGCAAATCCTATTCTCACTCTTTGATGGCACGGTATCAACAATATTAGCAATGTCTGTAAATTGTACATTGAAATCAGTAAAATTCATCGTTACCATTCAATGTTGACCTGCTCACACCAATCTTATCAATCAAATAACAGCAATCAGCTTTCCTCCTCAGTGCACCGTCTTCCTTCACTCATGTAAAGGACAACACAATGTGAATTGGGATGTATGATCTAAATAAGTGCTATGTGTAAGTCCGTGCATGATTTCATTTGGCATGCAAGAGAACACAGAGAATGCCAAATGCCTCCACTGAAGAGACTCCATTTAAAGTCTGACATTAATGAAACAGTTGCTCAAATGATAATAGCATCAATGATGGCCGAAATAAGTCTTCTAGCCACATATCTTGGTCCCTTATATGTGATGGAATTGCCGTTTGGAACGTCCACCAGCTCGGCATAACAAGGAGGTCGCGCTCTCCTTCCTCATTCAATTACAGACAGACATAAATCAAGCTGTTATTCCAGACAGTTTGGGCATCTGCTGACCGCTTTATTATGACCTTGTTCGTATTTGCAAAGGGTACTTCTCCGCTGTTGCCTTTCTATTCCTTGCCCTGTTTGAATTAAACAGACACAGTGTTGGCTCATTAAGGTGCCATCTGGCGGAAAGCAACACGAGCAAAGAAAACGAAGTGTGCACCTCCAGCCGGGTCAAGTTATCCCCCGTTCACAATCGGCGATGGATGTGATCGACTGGAAGTTGTTACATAAGAGAAGGCTAATGATACATGGGAAGCACGGAACAATTCGATGTCCACAGTTCCGGAGCACATGTATTTTCAGCCCTCCAGAAGTAAGGGATACACTTTTTGTACCACTCAGAACACAATGTTGATCATATTTGAATGCACCCAAAACATGCCCCCAGCATAGAAGGAAAGCAAAGAAAATAGCAGCTTTTCACCTACTGAAATCACCTAAAATCAAATCAGAAAAACAATGGAGGGAATATAAGGTTACCGCCGTGGGTTGAAATAATCTCTTTTTTTGGGCTCACATGCCACTGTGTCTAATAGTTCAGGGACTAACCATTTTTACTAAAGACAAAAAAGGCATTGGGAGGGTGGGGGATCAGGGGAGGAGTTTTTCCCAATTGAAATTAGGGCTTGTGTTTAGTGCACTTTAAAACTGAACCACAATATGATGGATGATCATTTACAATTTCAACAAGTGGACTAGGAATAACCTTTCATAGGTCAGAATACTTGCGGACTCTTTCAAATGTTCTATATTAGTGCATGCTTTGATGTTGACAAAAAAACACCCATGAGAAGAGGTCGAGACGTTGTGACATTCCCAATTTTCTGTACATGCATTGCCTATTGCTCTGGAGCAAATTCAACCCAGTTGCGTTCATACGTGCACATTTGCATCGGTACTGCTTCGCAAACGAGCATTTGTTCCGGAGCAAATTTTTAAACCACCTCCCTGAGGTGGTTTAAATTTGATCCGAAACAAGCTGTTTTCGGGCACTACGCTGGAACAAAGTTGCACGTATGAACGCTCGAGGGGAGCAGTTGCGGAGTAAGTCCGAAATAAATCTGCCCGTGTGAATGGCCCTTTTGACAGGAATGTTGCCCCCACCCACGCGGTTGCCACTGAAACCCGTCGCTAACTAGCACAAATAGTTGACTGAGATGACTGTCCCTGTTCGTCAGAGAGCAATCATCCACACCGCTTTTTTGATGCTTGAGTATCACTGCCGTGCCGCCATGGAAGCCAAGTTCTTTCTCACAGGTTTTGCATCACATTCCTCTGTACTATTTTTGGTGAAATGCTCAACATTTATCAAAAACAGAAAAAAGTAAACACAATTAGTATAAATATGAAGTATACGTTTTTTAAAATTGTGCACAAAATAAACCAGCCGGTGATGGCCAAGCGGGCATGTCATAACTAGCTGACATGTTGAGTCGGGTTTTAACCTCCACGACAGAGGCGCTGTCGAACCCCTGAGACTGATTCACCGAATACCCTGGGGTTCGATCGAACCCAAGTTTAGAACCACTGTTCTAGACTGAGGAAGAGTGTGACAATTACACGGACATAAATAATGGCAATATAAAGTCGAGACACATCGCCTGCACATCGCCAGATTAGAAATAATATCCTTTTTTTGTGTTTGTTTTAGTTGACACATAATTGAGCATGTCCAAAGTCTGTAAAGTTTAAGTTGAGTTTATACTGCAAATTCCCCATCACTCTCAATCATATCTGCCTTCAAGATGCTGACAAGTTTCTTCCTTTTGGGTAAGGCAGGTCCTTGGATTATTCATACTCCTTGCTCATACAATATCTTCAGCCCCTGATTCCCGACAGAACGTCATAAACAACGTGCTTGTCAGCAGGTGGCGGCTTGACTGACAAGCTGCCCATGACGCTTTGGGGACTGGTGAGTAGCACGGTTGACTCCATTCAGTCTAATGAGCATCATTTGTCAATTCCTGGACAATATGCCTATCCTTCAAAATGTAACATGTTATAATGGTGATATGAAAAGTTAAGTGTCCTTGAAGGAATTTCATTGCACTGAATGGTTCGTGTGAAAAGTTAATGTTCGCATTATCTATGTCGGTGGAATTGTCACACAATTTCTCAATGTGGAAGACAAGGTCTCACCAATTCATGCGAGCATTGAATTGCAAACAAAAAACGTACAATTTTCTCATACGGCCATGTTGGCCTCATAGAAATGGACTTGCGTACGCAATTTTAATTGTTTTGTGTCCACATTCTTCTGTCTGTGTTTGCTGCCATGTAATTTTTGAACGTCACCCAAAAACTCTGCAAGACCACTCAACATCTGAACAGTCATCAGATGAAGGCATGCCAATGATGAAACGTTTCGCCAACCAGCCAGTTGACAATGTGTCAAAAGGAAGACAATGTTGACGCACAGAGAGCTTCGACACTATCACAACCAGGTGAAAGGGTCCTCGTCAAATATGTCTGGTTGTCACGACCTCCTGGTTGAAGAACTCTGAAATTGAATGCCAGAATGGAATATTTGTATCATACATTCATCTTCAGTACATGTATCTTCATGATAATAAGGAAATTATTTTGACCACAAATGTTATTATTCTGGATTTTGATGATTACCTGAATGCATTTACAATTTATGAGGTTTGATGCACTGTTATTATGTGTCTGAGTTGATATTGTTATTGGCATCATGATGGGCAATTTTCACAAGAAAATGATGAAAGAACATTGGCTACGTCCACACTGTATGTCATGATGCCCAATTTGGATTTTTGTTACGTTTGAACTTTTTATATGCACTCCTTCACATTACAAAAACACATGCGACTTCCACTGTGAACGTACCGCATCCATGATGTAAAGTGCTTGAGCATGAAGCATGATGTCAAGTGTCATGCACGGAAACAAAGCGACGTCACCTGGCACAGTGTTGACCCACGTATCGAGGCTCATTTTGTCATCTCCTATCGCCAAAGTGGCGAGGGTAGTGGAAATATTTCAGGAATGTCAGTCAACGCTCCTTGATCTCCTAATTTAATGGGGACGTCTAACGTCACTGCCCGCCTAATAAATCCGCATGGCTGAATGACTACTACCACAAATGTCCATTTTATGCTTAATGTTTCAAGTGGGATTAAATTAAAGTCAAATGTAGATTAAACAACTCTTACTCAAAACAACTTTGCAGATTCACGAACAATGTCTCACGAGTATTTCTTCTTACCCACTCATAGTGCAGGCGCATCGTATACATATCTGATTTACATTCACATATGAAAGAGGCCCAGGTCGGATTTGAAAAAAAAATCTGAATTGTACTGTTCATACTGCATGGGGAAAACCCCCCATACATTTTGCATATGAGCAGAAAATCTGGATTGAGCTCCAGTGTGAACATAGCCATTCATGATGCCCTACTTCTGCTTTATATGAGCTGTCTGAGATGGACTAAATAAAAAGTGTCATAAATTGACATTTTGTAATGTCTTTTACTTAATAAGTCGTCACATCCGCTGGCAGTGGAGCAGCCATTAATGACCTCGACCTGTGATGGTGTTTGTGAACAACCCAGGACCGTGTTTGATGTGAAAAGCACTTCAGTTAGAAGTTATTATAGTGTTCAATCATGAAGTTTGGCAAACCCTAGTGTTATGATTGGAGGCATCAGTCATACTGGGTAGCTGGTATCAGAGTAGGAAACGCAAATTTTTCCAATCACTTGTCAGTCACGGTGATTCTTAATGACATGACGTGGAGAGCGCAAAAAAACAAAACAAAACTGAGATGGACTTTTTTAAAATCAAAGTCAGACAAAAGCTAGCGTCCCACCAAAGTCGAGCGATAGCTTGCCAGCTAGCCCCTTCACTAAAGCGCCATTGACCCACTTCTCCGGGCGGTCAAAAGGAGATGTTCCCGCCACCACAGCCTCAGAGGACGAATTTGGCGAATTCCGTTTTGCCCACCTGTTGGAGCGTCTTTTCTGTCCACACATCAAGGACTCTACGATTTTAGTCTGCTTCCTGATGCCAATGCAAAAAGCATTATAAAAGCAACTGGCTTGTGTACTATAGGCCTACCGGACCATTCCCTGGGGACAAGAAACAAGAAAAAAGACTCGTAAAATTATTTTGCTGAGCACAAGGCCCATAAGCTTCTAATGTCTGAGTGCAGCTTTGTTTTTATGGAGGCCAATTATTGGGATTTAAATCTGCAGCAAAGTACTTGTAGCCTGTTGGGTTTTTTTTTCTTTTGTTTTGCTATGTTTTTTTTTTTTTGGTGCCACAATGAGCATTTCGCATTTATTCAAACACACCTGGTTGTAAAACAGAATGTAATGTATTGGAACGTTTTTTTTGGGGTGATATTGTCCGTGTTCAATATACAAATCACAATTTTAAAATTAGACTCCCCGCAAAAATACATGGTGACAAGAGCAGTTCTCTTGATTTGATGTGCGTGTGTGTGTGTGTCCAAGGGTGTGCGTGCATGTGTGCACGTGCTTATGTGCTTATGTGTAGGGTAGAGGTCTGGGCCCCAAAATATGTTCAATGTTCACCGGGGGCTAACGTTATGCATCTGGATGAATGACATTCACTCCCATTTTTTTTTTTTTGCAAACTTTGTTACAGTTGAGTAGAAGACAAGGGACTCATCCTGTTTTTTTTTTTCATAATTGCAGATTTTTTGTCCTTCCATTTCATTCATGTATTTCATTTTCTACTCTGCATACAGTACATTCGTACAAGAAGGCACAGATGAGTTGCGTCACAGAGCAGATATCTGAGTCACTGCAGGAATTTATTCTGAACTAGGATATGTAACAATGCGGAAAAAATATATTCTTGCAGCATACGATTTCCCCTTCCTTTGTTGTTCTGATGCAAGCTAATGTAAATCATTGGGAAAGACGTGTCAAAGTGTCAAAAGTATGGATAAACTACTACCCGACTCACACTAGACAGTTAACAATACTCTTGCTTCTCAGTCAGAGCCAAACGTGCCAAAATGTGGGACAAAGACGGCTGACTGGTTCCACAGATCCCCCATGCCTCAATACCTTAATAAAATGATGCAGGATTGACTTTGCCACTCACCAGATGCTTATGTATTTTTCTTACACGTTTTTCACAATAATCCCATCATGTTGCACGCAAATGCAATCACCGCTTTGTCATGTAGCTTTGGAGCAAGCTATGCTAAGCCTTGTTGACTAGAAAAGCATTCACTCGGGTCATTTGCAAAATGAATACAATGTAGTGTGTTCTAACTAGCGATGGGTGTGTCACGTTGCGTGGTGGTGGTGGACCCCAAAGAGCAGGCAGGAGAAAGGAGCAAGGTGTACTTGACGAATTGTATTTAATAAAACAGAAAACTAAGTCCAAAACAAAGTCCAAAGTATCAAACAAAAATCATGACTGAAGATAAAACATAACAGTAACTGAAACATGACAGCAGCAAACAACAGCAACAATGACCCGACACTGAATGCTCGGGAGGGAGTCCTCTTATACTACTAATTGCTAAACGACCAACAGGTGTGCAGCTCAGGGAGAGCCCTGCAGTGCCACCTGTTGGTCCCAAATCGAATCATGACAGGGTGGATATTTTACGTTGCCTAATGAGTAAAAAGAGACAATACAGTACATCCTACCTTTGTAGTACTACAGTGGTGGGTCGCCGGGTGATTTAGCTCCTGGCTTGTCACACATTTACGTCTCTGTGATGCCATTAGCCAGCGACCTTTAGCAGTTCCTTTAGAAGTAATAACATAAGACATTCATTTGGTCAATTTTGGTAAAAACAAACAAAAAAACAAACAAACAAACAAAAAAACAACAATAACCTACAATCCGGGCGATAATCCAGTGATGTGGCGGAGGAGTCTGACATACATTCAGCTGTCTACAGCAACAAATGTCCTGGCGGGTGCAAGGAACGCTGAAAGGAGAGATTGAATGTTTGTGTTACATTTATTCATTAGAGGTTTCGAGGCATCCATTTTTGTGTCAACCAATTTTTGCAGTCAACACAATTGAGCTGGTCAACTTTTTTCCCCCAGCCCGAATATCAATAGAGACATTGCATTTTAATAGGATGATAAGGATGTAATTTACAAAGAATAATGTTATGTTAGCCATGCATGTTTACTTCCTGCCCATATCTACTAATCATTGTTTTGTGTCATCGGCAAAAGCCCAGCCGTATCATTATTTTCAAAAGGGCCTAAGATTGGCTGATACAATCGACTAGCTGATTAATCTGTCAGGGCCTAATTGATATCTTTGACAAATGTTGCTTTTGCAGTTCAAGTTTTCCATGCACAATAGTCACAACTATGTAGAAAATAACAGGATCTTTTTAGGAATGTGTGAGTGGAGTAGTAGCATTACGAGGCGAAGCAACACATTTTACAGTGAATGAAATAGCTATCGAAAACATCCTTGAAGGAGAGCTGAACTTGGACTTCCTTCGTTCAGAGTGAATTATTTAAAAAAAAAAAACCCAAGGCTCACTTTTAAGCTATTTGCTGGAGGGGTGAAACACAAGCCAAGGCATCAGTCATTAAATTTTGGGACGTTTCTGTTCTGCACGTTACACACAAGGCCGCTTTCCCAGTGAGGACATGGTTTGGCTCATAAAACTCAACGCGTCTATTCTGAACGATGACTCAAAAATTAATAGCGCACCACTACAACTTCAGAACTTCATCGTGAAGAATAGTAAGGCACGCTTGTGAAGCAATTCGAATTTTAGCTGTTGGAGGAAAGAGGGCAATGAGCAAGACAACAACTTGGAAAGTATTTTGCTGCTTGTGGCCACAAACTGTTGCAACCAGTTGATTAGTTTTTTTTCCTCACGATTCATTTTTTCTTCTTTTTCTAGTGCTCTTGCCGCAAATAGTAGCATGGAGTGGTACCCACATTGCGCTTGGGTTATTCAGGTAGTGCAGCTCCTCAGGGTGCTCCACATTTCAGGCATGCCGTGTCTCCAAGCATGCTTTCAAGAGAATAGAGGAAACATCAGGAGACAAAAACACATCAACAAATGAGGATAAAGACGTGAATGGGGGCAAGGAGGAACAGAGGGAGGTCTGCCAGAGCCCCACAATTTCACCTCCAACACACAGATTCCCAGATGACGGTAATTGGTTATTGATGTGTTTCCATTGATCCTTCTTACATTTGTCAAAGTATAGCACAGTGCTTTAAGTGGAAAAAACTAAGTGCCTGTACTCCCCTTATTCGACTGTTGACAAGCAATTTAGGTAGTGGGTAAAATCAAATCATTAAGTTAATTAACAAAAAAACAAAAACATGATTAATAAGTGTCATCATACAACGAGTGTGTAGTTAAATTGCGGTCCTCAGTTAGCAAATAAATATGATTTCAGGATGGCATTGTGTTGATGTTGAAAGCGACCATGTAACGGTAATAAGAGGAGAAAAGAGGTCTGCCTCGAATACCCGCTTATTTACTGTACATGGACACTGCCAAGAAGAAGAAATCAAGCTAACCACAGCAACAGCTAAATATATTATGGATGACAATATGCCACCAATGCGGTAAGAAGGCCAACTTCAAAATAAACCACATACGATGTGGACATCAATGACTACACCTGATTTTATTTTGAAGTTGCTCCAGGCAGTGTGTCATGGCGCAACGGCTGCCTTAACACTGTTTCCCACTTCAATGACTCCACGACGTCCTGAAATAACAATCAGTTATCTAATTAAACTAAACTATGACAACTACCGGTAACTAAAAACACCGTAATTACTTTGATGCTGCATTGTACGGCGCCTGTTGCTACAATTCTGCGGTGGCTGCAGATCTAGAAAGCACTAAGAGCACACATTTTGATCAATTCATCATTTGTACTCAAGAAATGCAGTAATTACAATGCATATGAGAAATTGAAACAAAAAGGTCAAAGAATAATTATAAATACACAAACTGAAAGGTGTATAAATAGAAAAGTAAAGTACCACAATGGTAAAAGTATTTGATGATATGTAGACTTTTCTTCTACTTCTTTGTTTTGAAAATGATCAATTTATATTCTACACAATAAGGGGTAGGACTAGATAAGTTGTTTACTTCTTCCTACTCATTTGAGCATACAACTGTGATGATGAGTGTTTTTTTTCTTTTATATACTTTTAAATTTTCCTGTCATAAATTTTGCCTACCTTTTGTCAATCTGTTACTGTGTGTAATATATATGCTCAATAAACAATAAACAAAACAAAACAAACAATTGCTCCACATAGGCTGGTGAGAGCTGTTGGCGTAAATGCCACAGCTTTAATGCATGCTTTAATGCTGACAGCCTGACACAGTTGCCATTCCAAATGATCACTTTTTAACAAAGCAAGGTTCACTCAAGGCTATTGTTTTCAGCCATCAAGAATCACTACGGTGGTTTCTCACGTCACAATGTCGTATTGATCCAAATTTATGCCTATGGGGAGAGATTTGTCTAAAATCGTACTCATTAAGGAAATTAATGTGCTGCTAAGCACAGTTTAAATTTTAGGGTAATATGGTGAATAGCTAAAAATGAAAAACAGTTAATAGTTCACTGTGTTCTTATCCAAATACCCAATTATGCTATAATATTTTCAATAGAATATCCGAGTGCCAAAAACTATTTGATAGCTGCAGCCGTAAATGACAATGAAAACTGTGAACAAGGCAAACCAAAATGGCAAAAAGTCAAGCTCGTCGTCACGTCACCACGCAGACCGGCTTCAAAATAAAAGCTTTCCAAGGCGATTGCACTGGTGGCAATGTTTTATCCTTGACATGTCTAACTGACTGCACACACACACACAAAATAAACTGTTACTTAAAGAAGAAAAAAATATACTGTAATTGTTTTGAGAAGTGGAAATACTCAAATTACTGAAGGAATCGTATGAGTATCACAAAGAGCAAGAGACAAATAGAACAAAGGGTACTGTGGGCTCATGTGAAGTCCCGATACACCGTCTAAAGTCCCCATACCACGAGAGGGTAAAATTGAGAAGTGCTGGTACACCACCCTGGTGCGTACCAGCCCACTTAAACCACTCGTATAGCGTTAAGAATTTTTTTTCAACATGGCTAGTGACATATAGTGGAAGTTCTCTCTCGATTTTTTTTTAGCAATGCATTTTGTGAATATGGTCAGCAACCTGAGATGTAATTGAAGTCACACTCAAAAGTTTGGGATGTGAGGTTTCACTTGGGCTGTTTTTCACAAGTGAGTTGTTACAATTAAAGATCCATATTTTTGGAGTCCTTCTTTTCACCCTCAGGGTAGCACCTCCATATACACACTTATCCAGCCATCAAACACCTTTGGCACCTGGAGGAACCTCTGGCTGGTGTAAAAAAGTGTGAACGCCCAAGGTTGATATTGGATGGGGCCCCAGGACAACTCTGGGTTCCGTTCTTCTACAGCTGAGGCCAGGTTAAGGTGTCAGGAGTACAGACCCCAGCAGCTGCATTGCTGAATTATTCAAACTTGATGTTATTTATATGCGGAATGGGACCAAAGGGGCAGAATAACGCTTTTATTTTCCAGTTTGTTATTCTTTCTCACACAGCGAGGAAGCTCCAAAAAAACAAAAGCCATTTTTTTTCTCTTTCAGTGCAGTCTGCCATGTTGCATTTTGAGCACACAGATGTATGCACACAGGGATTACTGTTGCTAGACAGTGTCGCAGAAAGGAATTAATCCCTCCATTAACTGGACTGTGTTACAATGTGTCCCTTGTGATCTGTTTCCTAAATACAGAGTACTCGGGTGATGCACGGATGCCTGATGCATGTCGTGTTTAATAGCCATTAGCAGCACACGAGGACACAAAACCAGCTGTATTCATTCTCATGAAGTGAACCAATTAATTCTGCGAAATGCATGACATACCATCCTCGTCGATACTTTTGATTTCAGATCAGCGGAGAGCTCAAGGTACGACAGGATGCCGCCAAGCACGGGGCTGCATGGGAAAATACGTTTGTCACACTCTCTTAAACGGAGCTAAGTGGCATGGAGTTGGAGTCAGGGCTCAGACAAGCTCATTTGAGGCAGCCGCTAGAATTTTTCCTCGTTTTGGAAAGCTGCTGGCTGTGAACATCCTCGGATTTCTCGCTTTGCTGACTGAAGGTGTTTTCAGCCCTTCAGCCCTCCTGTTCTTAGCCTCCATCCCTTAACAACCCAACGGACTTAAGAGGGATCGACAAGGACTTCATTGGTCAAAATGAGATTATGGGCCTTGACATAGTCAGCAGTTGAATTTGAGACCGTGACACCAATGAGTCGTAGTTTACGCAGTTCATCATACAGATGGTGCTGTAACAGACAGTGGTGTGATGAAAGTAAGACTCCAAAATTCCATAGAGGGCTATCAGCCTACTCAAGGACTTTCTATGCAAGAAGGAGTTAAAGAAAATTGTCGAAAGAAAACTGTTTGTACCTTTGACTTGATTTCTGAAACGCAGTGCCGTTCACTTGAGTTCAGTACTGTAGGGTCGAGTAAATCCTGATCAGACTGTGTGACAGGATAGCATGGAACTCAACAATGAATTTACAGGGTGTCCGCTGATCTTGAAAAAAACAGTCTTTCCACAATTAAGGCCTTAATTATCCTTAAAAATGACACTTGATCTTAGCCACCATTCAAATTAACGTCAAATGTATATGTTTTGCTCTGAGGCGCACTGCATAAATGTGCCATTACGTTTTGTATATTATTGTAAATGAATATATATTTGTAATACTTGATACAGCAAGTGCAAAAAGTGCGGATACCCCATTTAAATGAATAAGGCGTCACATGAGCAAGTGCTATCTGGATTTCAATCACGCCCATGCCTCTCTCTTTGGACCGCATTTATGGATCATTCTAAAGTGAGTGAAAAAAGTTTTAATATTTTTTTCACCCTATCTTTCTTGCTCTTAATTATTTTCTTGTGTGTGTGTGCGTGTGGGGGGTGGGGAGGTTGTCAATCTGAAGCGGATAACAGAGAAACCCACTCTCGACACTCTTCAGTGAGTTTATAAAGCAGCCAGTGTTGGTCGGTAGCCCAGATAACACACTTTAAACTGAGCATTAGTCTTTTCCGCTGAGGCCAACTTCTGTTTAAACACTCTTGTCCCTGGATTTAATCACAGCCGGTACCTTCATTTTTGTTTACTCCTGGATTTGCAAATTACAACAACTGAAAATAGCTGCAGAAATGGAATTCTTTTGTGACAGGAACTACCCATTTGCAGTGAAGTGTGCAACGCAGGGAAAAAAAACAAACCAAAAAAACAGCATGCCGGGTGATGCAAATTGGAAGTGTTGTGTCCTGCAAATGCAACACTAATAAATAAACATGAACCTTTTGAGGGCCAGGTTGAGGGATTTATTAGAGATAAAGGGAGCACGGATTTTTAGAGTAAACCACATTTAGTCAAACCACTCGGTTCATATTTATACGCTACACAACTTTCAGTCAAGGTTATCATAGTTAGTGAGGTCATCATTAAATATCTTTTTTAAAAAAGGCAACACCATTGGGATGCTTTGGATAAAACACTGTATCAGAACAAGGAAACTACTTGGATGCTGACACTTCAGGCCATCTTAAACAGAAGTTATTATTTCTATTTCTACTGGTTACATTTTGTGTTAAAAAAAACAAAAACAAGTCAAGAGGTATACCAACCCCCAAGAATCTCTTCTCTACAGCACAATCCAGGAGTACGTGTATACAAGCAGCCAGTTGGTGCCGTGTTAACGCTGGTCAACAGATTTTTGCAAAATGTCTTTATCAGACATGCAAGTAAACAATTCTAGTTTTATTATTTTTTGCGCTGATTCAGAATGTGCCCTGTTTTTTTTTTTTTTCCTCTGGCACATCAGATTTTCATCCATCCATCCATTTTCCGATCCGCTTTATCCTCACATGGGTCGCGGGTGGTGCTGGAACCTATCTCAGCCGTCTTCGGGCAGTAGGCAGGTCACACCCTGAACTGGTTGCCAACCAATCGCAGGGTACACATACTGTCGACAAACATCTATTCACACTCACAATCATCACATGTGGGGAGAAATTAGAGTCTTCAATCAACCTACCGTGCATGTGTTTGGGAAAAGCGGAGTACCCGGAGAAAACCCAGGCAAGCATGTGGAAAACAAACAAATTCCACACAGGAAGGCCAGAGCTGGATTTGAACACTGGACCTCCACGCTTTGAGGCGGACGTGCTAACCAGTCAACCACAGTGCCTCCCTGATTTTCATAATAGTAATAATAAAAAATTTAATATATTTAATAATATTGATGAATTCAGGGTTACGTTCAGCAACAGGTGGATTTTTTTTCCGAAGGTCATAGCTAAAATTACGCATGGTAAAACCTGGATTGCACAAGGTTTTATAGGTCCAAATTAAAAACAAAAAATGGAAAGATTTAAAAAACCTGATGTGTTCGAAAAAAAGGAAAGGCATTTTTGAAATCAGCGTCAAAAATACATTTGACTAAAATTTTCTGTTGTCCAGTTTAATAAGACTACAATATCAACCGCCACCATTTTTCAAAAGCTCTTCCTGATTCGTATTTTTCATAAGTTCCATATTTTTTGTCACAGTTTGGCTCTCACATGTTAAGCTACGATAAGACTGATAAATAGTGTTACTCGCGTGTGTGTGTGTGTGTGTGTGTGTGTGTGTGTGTGTGTGTGTGTGTGTGTGTGTGTGTGTGTGTGTGTGTGTGTGCGCGCGTGCGCTGGGTGTTAGAGACCCACAGTCTTCATCACAGGAGCCCGAGTGTGGCAGTTGAAAATGTACTGTCATTCTCCTGAGGTGCAGAAGAGTACACACGCAGGGAAAACAGGTGGGCTAACACAATGTAAATCTTTTCTTGGGTACTTTTCTTCTTTTTAGAAGGAGTCCATGGCCTTGAATTCGCTGAGGGCCTGGACAGGCGAGATGTGTTTCTTCTGTGAGCCTCGTCGCACGCGAGTCTGGCACTCCTCCGGCTTCTCCCTTTTCACCAGCGGCTTCTTCTCCGGAGCTTTCATGCGCCAGGACACCACGGGCGAGTTGACGGCGGCGGTCCCGTACACCTTCTGGTACTTGGTGGAGGCCACGTACGAGGCTTTGACCGTCAGCACCACGGCGTTCATCAGGTTCTTGGCGGCCTGGATGAGCGAGGTGGCGCTATCCAACTGCGGGAGAGAAACACTTGAGGTCAAGTCCAATGAGTCAGTTCTTCGGCACGTTGGCTTGTTTCGCGCATGAGGAAGCATTTGCGCTGCTAGCTGGGAGATCTTCGCCGCGACTGTCAATTAAGCGGGATAAAACAGAGCGCTCGCGATGTGACGTCTTCCTTTCGTGGCCGCTAATGAGCGCAGGCGGGGTCAGGTGTGCTCTGTTTCCGTCTGTTTTGTTTGGCTGACATTTAAGGGTCGCCGGCCAGTGGACCTGCTCGGACCACATGCGGAGACAAGTCAACTGCTTAGTTTTAATGAGTGCAGATTCCAGCCGACCACCATGAAAGGTTCAAATCATAGCAGGGTGCGTACACCCAACATGGGATAAACATGAATACAAAAGATCAAAGAAATAATGATGAGGGTGCAGGGAAATCCAAAGACCAACAAATGAGAGTCACTTATTCCGAGTAGACAAAAAAGTTCAGAGTTGTGTGGTGTGTGACAAGAATAAAATATTGCAGAGCGGCGGGCCGAATCCGGCCCTTCCGTAGTATGTCAAGGTGGTTTCTCGCTGAGGGGCAAAGGCTTGCGTCAGGGTTTGTTCAACGCAGCGAAGCCGTTCGCAAACAGTTTTAAGGATCACAAAGTTTTTCTTGTCGCAATGAATCGAACATGTTCAAAATTTGATGGCGACAAGAACATTTGTGAATGTCTTGAACGAACCCTGACGACAAACCCCAGCGCAAAACGAATATTTGCTACGCGCGCAAGCACTTGAGCCTTTTCCGCATCCTCCAAACTAGAGAAATGAGATGCTTTTTTTGCAAATTTATTTCACAATCTCATGCTGCTATTGATTGGCATTGGTGTGTAGTCGATCATAGCGGCGACGTGAAAGACTCAGTGTGTAAACAGGCACATGGAATCGGGCGAGCCTTGGCCATGCGTTGTTGCCGTCGCAGCAAAACTTAAGTCAGGGTCCATCGAAAAGTCGATGTGATGGCTCAAAGGTTGCACTTTTTGTTTCTAAAGGGGAAATTATTTTAAAATTTGAAGCTGGATTATGATTGACTCTAAAGGTTCGGCTCTAAGTTAAAGGATTCCACTGTTGGTCTAAAGAAGACAGATTCAAGCGAGGTCAGGACTAAAAACGCTGGCATACGCTGAATTATCGATTTTTTTCAATTTTGGGCGTATACATAGCGCACTCATAACGGGTTGGACGTATACATAACGTATCAGTAAATTATATAGAACGTTTGATAACTTATAGATAACTTATTCCAACGAATGCCTAGAGTGTTGCCTGCGTACACAACTTATGCCCAACGATAGTCTAATTTATGCATAGCGTGCAGCAGCGTATTGCCGACGATCACGTGGCGTAGTCTATAAAAGGCTGGCGCCGACGTTTCAAATCATAACTGCACTAGACATTGCAGTACCAACATCTGTTTGGGGACTATCCCCCGGTCTAGTTAAAATGGTATAACCCAAGAGGCAAGGTGCGGCTTGCCATCGTTACTGTGAGTTGCTATTCACGCTATTAAAGCAGCAATCAAACGCCATTATGACTTGTGTCATTAATAAACCAAACAACATCAGCGTCATGGCAAAGAAAAGTCTGGGAGCTCATCAAAGGTCTCGAAGGACTGATCTCAAGGTTTAGGATCTAATTCCTCCTTTTTACAAATGTGGAAGCTGTGAGGCACACCCAAAAATGGGAAAAAATTGCCACACAGGTCATTTAGTACTTTATGGTAGGAGTACTGTGTTTGCAAATCAATGAATTCAGCATGTGCAGTGTGATTTATCAAACCTGAGACAAATTGCTCTGGCTGATTTTTAATACCATGTCTTAAAGGCGGTGCAAAGTGCACCATGCTGCAAAACCATAACGAGGAGCCGCAGGCAAAAATCAAAAGCGATGAGGGAAACGGTTGTTTTCCACTTGCGTAAACAATTTTGGAATGACAGAAATCAAAATTATTGTGACATATCATCTCATCGGCAATGCATTGTTGAAGCCTCTGATTGATATAAGGGGTGGAGTCAGTCACAAAAGGCGGGCGGGTCAAAATCACCAAACTTCTTTCACCTCTGCATTTCTTTGTTTGGGGTTAAGAGCACTGCGACAATTGGTGCTGCCCCAAATTTGGAATATGTGGGATGGGCACATACATTCAATTGCCACACACTTGTGACACTTTTCCGTGCCTCTGTAATATTTATTTGCCTTTTCTAATATTCAAACTTCATTTTGCGCTTGCAGTGCTCGCTCAAATAGTGAAAACTATTCAGGCTACCTAAAACCCAAAACTCTATTTAAAATACGGCGATCTCCGCCATCTTTATAGCAGTAGGCAACAGTGCACGCTATCTATTCGAGTGAGTGTTTATGCAATTCAGCAACTGCTATTTGCGAGATTCATAAAAGATCACACAATACACAACAAGCCCACCAACGACAGCGGATGCAATCTGTTGGCGAGAACACAAGATTCAGCATATGCTCTTTGGCGTTTTAGTAGTTCAGGTTCAAAGTCATTAAAAAGCCACAATTTGCCGATAGTTGCTGATTTGTTTGAAAAGAGTTCTTTCGTGATAAATAGTTGACATGCTTCAGCAATACAGGCTAATTGGACACTTAAGTTGAACAATGATAATAGGCTCCGTGAGACATAAAAAGCCACCGTGCATTTTAGCAAGTATTATTGGATAGAATTGGCTCTGAAACAACTGCATCAGTATTTCATTTGGATGAGCCATCGCTTGGTTCTCTAACCGTCACTCTGACCTTGAGCTGAATACAGTGGGAGGGGTGAAGCACAAAGTATTAAACAAAAAAAAAATCTTACGTGTCGCGATGGCCCACAGGTGAGAGGGAATAGTGGACATACTTACCCCTGACACAATGAGCTCCCCGCCCAGGTTCTGCACTTCAGCTTTCACTTTGCTGCAAATATTGAGCTGATGGCAGTACAGTGCGATTCTCTGCAGGTAGGCCAAGAGATCTTGTTTGCAGGCCGAGTCGGGACACTGGATAGTAAAAAGAAAAACAAAAGAAAGAGTTAATAATAGTCTCGAGTTGCTGCTGGCTTCTTACACAGCAGGCATTTGTGGGATGAAATACTTTCCTGTTCGGGCCAAAGAATCTCAATCTCTGACTTGTTCTGTGCACCAGAGTGTGTGTAGGTAGTGCAAACAAAATGGTTGAGATTGAGGTTAGCATATTTTTCAGACACAGAGGCATAAAGCCTTTTTTTTAAATCAACAGGTCACCTTGTAATCCGTGCAATTTATCTATCGATGTCGGCTTTTCAGTTCCTTGTCTTTCATTCAAATTCAAATGATTTCCTAAATACTTTCACGTATCGAGCCACAACCATGCATACATATGTTTTTGTCAACTACTTTCTGCTGTCGTGTCTACAAATCTTGGGATATGTCATCCTACTTCATAATCTGGTGGGCAGTCCATATACGGACGGAGTGTTCTTGGCAACGTGTACAAAGTGGGACAATATCATTGCGGTCTGTCGGCCAGAGAGGTAAACGACACAGCCAGCCTCCAATAGCTGGGACGGGGCAAAAAAAAAAGAAGCAGACACTATCAAATACACATGGTACAATTAGAATCAATTTGACATATAGGTATAATGCTTCAGAAAGATAATGTGCCTTATAATCTGGTGCACCTGATGTCTACAAATGTAAACAAATAGATAGAGTGCATTGATTTGAGCCTAATAATCCAGCATGGGAAATGGTCCATAAAATAACATACTTAAAAACGTCACATTGTCAGCTTGAAGGCTATCACACGTTAAATGTGCAGCAGGTTAAAGTCCTTCTGTCGACATCATGCTACTGCTCAGTTGCTCTGCCAATGACTATTCAAGTTATGAGTAGGATCAAGACAATAACTGGTGATGTCACCCATGTGCCAAAGTTGAGATGTCATGTGTTAAGGTTGCAAGCTGTTTTTGCTTCATTGTGTCATTGTATATGACATAATGACAAAAGAAAAGTAGATCTGGAAAGCTCTCATCAAAAGCTATTGGGATAATGTGCTTTTCTGAAAATTGAAGAATCTACAGGTTTATAATTATTGAACAGAACAATAATTCAAATAGGATGTTCTGAATGGGGAGTGGCCACTGGTCTTAGAGCAGTGGTCCCCAACCACTGGGCTGTGGCGGCCCTCACCGAGGAAAGAATAAAATAGTTACAGTACTCCCGGTTCATTTATTATCCGAGGCTGAAAATTATTTTACGTTGAAAAGTAACCGGATTCTTTCCAAAACATTCATCTATGACGCACTCTTGACTCATGTCAAGTCGCTATCGTAATTCTCTTGGTCGTGTAATGCAAATATCACAAGCTAGCAAAATGTGTAGAAAAAGAATCGACCATGCACAAAGCCAGTTCTGCAATATGCGGCAAATGGCTCTTGATTTAGCGTGATGGCGAGTTATATATTTTCATGCACTTTATATTTTGTTTTGTGGTGCCGTATATTGGCACATTTCAGGAGGATGCTGCTAATTTAGTTAAATAAAAACGTGGCTTCACTTGAATTTTTTTCTGTCAACAAATTATCCCCGTTTTTGTGTGTGTTGCTCGTATCATTCACATTATATTTTATTTATTCGGTGGTGTCTGTTGTTTTACCATAATAAACATATTACGGCATTGTTGTTACCCCTGTTATGGTGGTAGTGCTGTTGGTAAAGTGGATTCATGTTTGTTGTTGAAACATTTTATTAATCTTTTTTTTTTTGCATCTCAAAAGAAAAGAGTTTAATTATACAAGTATATCTTTTTTGTTGCATCTAATTGAAAGCAGCAAACAATATAGACAAAAACAACATGGCTCCATTATTTTGTCAATGAGAACTCGGCAGTACACCAAACTGCGGAAAGTCAAGATGATGTTGATGCCAGGCACTTTATTTCTGTGGCGGAGTGATGAAGGACAGCTTAAAAGGAAATTGGAGTTCTGCTGCAGCGAGACAAAGCTGATCATAAAATACAGATTTCTGCTGATTCTGATGAACAACAGTGTGCACTTACAAGGCTCGGTAGCGATATTACCTGCGGTATGTCTCGCCTCATTCGTCCTGTGACTATGAATGAAGATTGGCAAACAACTGGCGCAGCAGCTGCCCCCTGTTTCTAGAGCGACAATGTGTCTGCAGCTTTCAAAATTAAATACTTTGGGGCAAATTTAATGAGCAGATAAGCGGTGCGCATTTGCACCCTCATTATCATCTCCTCACAACGTTTCAGTGTAATGTGTTTTTTTGGGGGGGTTATAACAATACAAACTGGATTTGCATCTTGGTCACTGCACCGCATGCTCTTAATGCAGGTGCTTTGTCATAATGAACAGTTTTTCTTTCTACTTGCAGCTGTAATTTCAATTGGGATACCAACATTGAAGATGTTTTTGCTCCTTCCTCCACAAACATTTTGTGGAAATTGGTTGGGTAGTTTTTCTTTAATCCTGCCAACTAACTATCCATCCATTCTTCCATTTGATCTGATCCACTTCATCCTCACAAGGGTCGCGGGGCAGGCTGGAGACTATCCCAGCTGTCTTCGGGCAGTAGGCGGGGGACAGCCTGAACCGGTTGCCAGGCAATCGCATGCACAAAGATACACAAATGGTTGCTTGTTTTTTTCCTCTACACCCCTCACGATCGACTTGGGACCAGTCCGCCAGCTACCGGTCAACCGCGATCGACGAAAAGGGCACCTTTGGTGTGGATTATTATATGCAGTATACATTTTGATCTTTCCTGCTGATCTTTGAATAAGAAGGAATCTGGAAATAACCACCTCACTTTCAGCTTTCACACAGTTTGCACTGGATTAGAATAGCTCTATTCTGGAATCTTTCCGAAGTCTTAGCCAACAAAGCCTCTGGTGATTTGAGAACCGCATCAGCTACTCGAACACAGTGGCCTAACTGGGAAACAAGAGCCTTCTTTTAGACATGAATATTAAACGTTCCTAACTAGAGCATTCAGAACCACTGTGCAGCACATTTCCTGAGCCTGCATGCTCGGGCAGTGGGGGGCTGAAAACACCTTGCTATGATATGAATACACCGCCAGTACAGTTCCCGGCCCACTCACTTTGATGAACGTCGTCCTTCATTCAGATAAAAATGTATTATATGATGAAAAATATACTTTTTTTTTTACCTTACAAGTGTCAATTGAAGGAGTGGTTTATTTACATTGTTTGTGGCAATGACCACTATGAGAGCAGTCGAGCAAAGGGCTGCCAGGAGCTTCCCGTAAGTGTCTTGAGTGTAGCCTGCAGTGCAGCTGAATCGCAAAGAGCAGTCAGTGAGGCAAAAGGAAGCATCTCCTTGGGCGTGATCACTGCTAACTGCACTTCACACTGCTGGCACATGAACACATCCACGCATACACGTTGCTGCCTCGGGCCTGTTTGATGCGCACATGACACAATTGTTCCCGTTTGTACTGTTGACTTCCAGTCCATTTCTACCACAGGCTGCCTGTTGAAATAAACACGATGGCTCATTGACTAACCAGGCACTCTTTGTCAGCGTGGTAAGCTGCGTGCTCAGACCACTCTGCCTCTCTGAATGTGTTAAAATTTGTTTCGATGATGTGGCTGTTGTGATTGTGTTCTTAGACAATGGACCGAAAACAGACACAATGTGTTCCTGGTGTCCAAGCGACAGCCGCACGCTGTCACAGGATGTCAACATGTCAAATGGAAGCAATACCTCACATGGAGGCTGCTCATAAAGAATAAGAGAATCATTTTGAATCACTTTCAATTTTCACAGTGCCCTTTTTCCTCCTTTCCCAGTAATTATAATACTTCCTTGAAGTTCTTGTTTTCCTTGTCAGTTGAAAACAAACAAAGAAACAAACAGAAAGCATAGTGACAAATCCCAGTCGTACATGTTACTCACGGTTACAAAATATGCCTTCCAGCTGACTGGACCACTGCAGTGATGTTAAAATGTCACCTTCTTTTATCAACAAAGTTATTTGTTTTTGGATTTGGACATTCAGGATATGATACTAAGAAAATAAGGCTGCTGAGCTCTCATGAATAACATAAAAAATTGTTCGAGGGGAGGGACGCGTGAATAAATTCAGTTTCAGTGACCAGGCTAACATTATATGTTCATTTATCCTTAACTGTTTCTATACAGTACTGTATAGAAATTAAAATTTTGCTCGACCAATAAATGACTGGCAAAAGTTTACGTTACCTATACAGTATTACTGTAGTGTCAGCACAGTGACAGGTACTGGAAATATGTACTATTTAGCGGAGAAGGGGGCTCGAATCATTGTGACTTTCACTTTAGTCAACTTGAATTCCTGTTGTGATGATTTGTGACTTGACAACAATGAAACAACTTGAGACTTGACTTGGATTTAGGATTTAAAGACTCTGAACTTCAGTTGCAGGTAAAATCTAAAATTACCATATTTTCCGCACTATAAGGCACTTCGGAGTATGCGTAACACAACGGTGCGCACTATATATGAAAACAGTTTAAAACTAGGCCATTCATTGAAGGTGCACTTTATAGTGCGGAAAATGCTGTAATTTGGACAAAACTAATAGAAAGAGCATTCAGAAAAAAACACAGGTGCATTTTCTTCCACTCATTCTCTTGAGGGTCTTGAGGAAATTGGACTTTATTTCGGGTGACTCTGTGTGAGACGTGTTGTACAACCTGGACTGGGTGCCAGTCAGGCATAGAGCAATCACACAAATAATGGGGAAGCACAAACAAAGGTCATAGTTGATACATACATACAGTACTTGCTAACCACCAGGGCTGGAAGGCGCACCCACTTAAAAAAAAAAATGCTTTCATATGATAACAGCCAAATGGCTGTTCTATTTCATTCACCACTCCAAAAAGGTAAATACATGATAATTCTAGCCTTAGTCTGAAAAGGGTGCACTCAGTGAACAGAATGTAACATGGAAAACTGTGTGCGAAAGTCAGTGGAAAATGAAAGTTTATTAAGGTAAAATGGCTTGAGAGGGCGCTTGAGGTTTTTCCTGTCAAATGCAGTGCTTAAATGACTCTGGACGAACTACCCAATCACCACCGCCACCCCCCACGCTTTGGAATTGCCAACAGCTTCACACACTCATCAATAGGCCTGATGTGGAGTCATTGTGACAAGGTTTGCTACTTAAGGGACCTGTCTGAAAGCACTGAAGCTGAATTCTCAATGTCAAGGTTCAGTGCTCTTGACAAGCACAGGTTACCCCTCAATAATGTGCAAATGCAAAATACATGTCGTCTACATATGGAATAAAGACAAGTAATCAAAATTATGCTGCTAGTTACATAATATGAACATGCTTGATAAAATGGAACTGTTGTTTCACCGAACTATAATAACTGATTTTTTTTTTCTTGAGATGACAAATGTGTATTTTCCACGTAGGAAATGGAAAGAGGAAACACGTTCTCTCAGCCATATATTATAAATGTATGTTTTAATTTTTTTGGGGGGGTTTGGGTTTTTTTTGCTTTGCACTCGTGACGCTAATAGGAAATCTACTTCACGGTAAGTCACTCATGCATGAATCCACTTTTCCATTTGCCATTCCGAGTTACGCTGTGCCAGTCTCCGCAAATTGGGGCTGATTGGCGAAAATTGCTTCATAGTTTGGGGTAATGGCGCCACATGTTGCTTTGGCATACAAAGTGAGAGTCTGCGAATGCAATATTATAGTGACATAAATTTTATAAAACACCATTGGTGTGGATGGTGTTTGAGTAATCTTTTTTTTCCCACGAAAAGTCATTTATTAGGCAGGTTTACATGCAGACTTTTTGGGGTTACCTCAACTGAAGATCTCTGGTATACTCTTTACATGTGACGTGATCTTTTCTTTTCTGGGGATACATGTGCCACCTATACATTTAACCGTAAACATGACATGATTTGTCAAGTTGGAGGCAAGTTGTCTCTTAAGCACTGCACTTGTGGTTGATTTTAAACTTTTATTAAAGCAACAACTTGATAAAAAGAAGTTACACGTAATTAAAAAAAAATAGCCCTGTCTTTGCAGACCACCACTGATTGGAAGCCGCCATTTACAAGTGCGTAAATGTTAAAGTCGCTGAGCATTTATGTCAAGAGACAACATGCACAGACAGAACGCTGGCTGGCTAATCCGATTGAGCTGTACACATGACTTCTAATTAGAATGGCAAAATAAATGATCGTGATAATATTGTTTTATCGTGAAAAACTCGAATTACTTAAGTGCTTGGGTGACTGACTACATACAGTCACTGCTTGGGTGACTGACACAGAGGCTCGCTGGAACTGCGTGAAGGCAGAGCGTATCCAAGTTAGAACAGCAAAATGGTAGGCAATTTAATAAGTGTCTGGAGAGAAATGAACAGATTGTTATGGTTTTTACGGCGTTCCGTACATCAGCAGGGAGGAGTGGCCTAGTTAATATTAATGATAAGCGATTCATAAAATGGATAGATAGAGTATATTGAACATGCTTAATATTACTAATGTCATTTGATTTCCCAATAGAGTCCCAAGTTTTGAATTGGACTTTTGAGATCTGCACAATAAATGTTGTCAATATTACATTACGGCAGAGCTCACCTTATTTATTTTCAAACAATTTCCATTAGACACATTTTTTATGCCTCTTATTTAGATTGCTATCGATGTTTGGATACTTAGCTTCTGTTTACATTTGATTATTTTATATAGCCACACTACTGAATGCATTTCTCATTTGATGCAGGTCTGTTTCATGTCATTTCAAAATAAAGTGAGAAAAGCAGGCAATAGTGTGTTGGATATTTTTAAATAGAAAACTGAAAATATACCGTGGGATTTTGTTATTATGATATAAAATGGCCTACAGCGTGATATATTTTCATTTTATATTTTCCATATCACACAACCTCGCAGTCAAAAAACAAATGCGTACAAAACTGACAGCGAGTGAGTTTCTTATTGAGGAAAAAAGACATCAACATCCTGGGTTCCACTTTGGTCTATTCAGGCTGAATAAAACCAAATCGACAATTTTTTCTTTTAACTTGGAGTTATGTGGTGGGCACCCTACTTTTTCGAGGCTCCTGTCTTATTTGCACAGGCATGTATGGGCATTCTAACACTTGTTCAAACCCTGGCAGAGGTTTATCTCAGGTTATACTTTACAGCGGGGCTGCCCGAGTCCGGTCCTCAGGAGCCCCTATCCTGCCTCTTTTCGATGTTTCCTTCCTCAACATACCTGATTGAAATTATCAACTCATCAGGAAGCTTTGCAGAATCTTGATCATGAAAAACAGGCTGAATAGGCGCTCTGGAGGGCCGCACTTTGGCACCCGTGTAAGCATAACTAAGATCAAAACACCCAATGACAGAAGGGACTGACGTCTGTAATTGGATATAAATGTCCTTACCCATGTTGGCCTATAGAAGTGTTTCGCTACTGTACAGAGAACGTTACAACTCTCAGCTTCCAAGCTTGATTGCTTCAAGTTATTTTCTGCAGTGTAATATGCTAAGGAAAACAGGACATTGTGACATGAGGGGAACCGCGGTGCTGACTCGCATTGCCTCTGGCCAGTTGAGTTGCTCGGAACACTCGAAGCCCAATTGAAGGCACATTCATTCAGCTCGGAGCTGACAGCAGAAGGCTTGTTCATGTACAGAATATTAAGGACATGTTTTTGAAAAAGGCCAGGAACTGCACAGAAGAGGCACTCATAAAAGCACAATCCGAACTTGCAGAAATGACTACATTAAGTTCAAAATGTCTTTGCGGCAAGAAAAAAAAACTGTTCAAGAATGTTTGTGAACGTCTGGCAAACGCCGTTGCATCCTTGTTGCAACCTTGAGTGAACCCAGATGAAGAAACAACATTGGCGAAATGCGCAAGCACTCGCAATACTGTATAGTACAGATTACATTTGCCATGTATTGTACATTCCAGAGGAGCTTTGTTGACAAAAAAAATCCATCTTGCTTTTTCCATTTTAAATAGTAGTAGTAGTGCAAAGTAGTAGAGCTCGCACAGTAATCATGACGGCAACAGTAATTCTTCCAAAACTTCACTCTCTGAAAACAGTGACTCTTGTTGTAAAAAGAGCTGACCTTAATAAATCAGTTAGTCTTGTGTCTCATCTTATTTTCACTGCTTATTAGAGGTTGATGAAATTAATAAAATTATGCATTACCTCCAGTGGTGCCAGCATTCTAATAGTCCTCCCACTTCATTTGTACACATAATATACACAGTGAACACGCCTATTTATTTTCCCTCCCACCTTCCCTTGGCACAGCACAGATTGATTAGATATTGAAAGTGGTCTGTCAGCGTGTTTTAGAGAGGTACTCATCTGATAATGGATGCAACACCTCAGCCGCGAGCTAATTATATTAGAGACATAACTTGGTTCTGCTGTCTTGCTCTCAGTGTTGGCCCCGTTGGGACATAAAGTCATAGAGCAAAACAGCCCACAGCGACAGTCTGGCATGTCAATTCCCGCACCAAAGATTACCATTTGCTGTGCTCACTTACTCCAACTCAATATTTGCCACGATGATAAGTCAAGAGTGGCTTTTAGACTGATGCAAATGATAAAAAAGGAGTTGCACAGCTACCTGATCAGCGACGGCACGGGCCAGTTTGTCCATCCGGGATCCTGCCTCTGCTATCTTCTTGGCTGCGTTGATCACATCTGAGGAGTTCTTGAGAGGGCCTTTGCCCCTGCACGGAGGGGAAAAAAAATGCAGCTACAGAGGACATCCAGAGTAAATACTATAAAATGTTATCTTGCTCTTGCTCGTATCCCGTAAGCTTGGGGATATTGAAGAGGATATTGGAAACAGAAACAGCAAGCTTTCAGTAAACATAAGCCACAATACTGAAGCAAACACTGATCTAACATATGTCTCTTAGTCAAAGGAAAATTACAACAAGACCTTGATATAACAAAGGATTTCTGGGATTTTGCCTTAAAAGATGACTGGATGGAAGTTTATGACCAAGGACCATCCACAGGCACGGCATAAAGAGAAAAAAAAGGCTTTGAACATATTGAGACACTTTACATATTGAGTATCAAATGTGGGGGGGAGTCAAAGCGCCAGAGCTAGTGAGGAAAATTCGTACTTTGGATGAGGACCATCCAGTGTAAATAGAGACAAAATAGAGTGTTGTGTGTGTCTTGTGGGAGTTCCGAAATTTATTTCGTCGCAAAAGGCCATCGCTTTTCAAATGGGATTGATGGTGATTTCACAGCTCCATCCATGTTGCCAAATATTTGACAGACATGGGCGTCAAGACAGTTCTTGACCCACTCCACAGACCAGACCTTTCTCCCTGCGAATTTTGGTTGTTTCCCAAGGTCAAGGAAATGTTTGAGCAGTCATTTTGAGAGGCCAGGAAGCTTGAGGATTCTGCGCAATATTCTTGCTGTTCCCAGCACTGCACATTTCTGGACTGAGATGTCCGATGTTGTTCCCGGGATATGTTGCAACCACTCATCTAGTTTGGGGGTCACTGCCCCGAGTGCTCCGACCACCACAGGCACGACTGTCACCTTTACCTTCCAGGCTCTCTCCAGCTCCTCTCTGAGCCCTTGGTACTTCTCGAGTTTCTCGTGTTCCTTCTTTCTGATGTTTCCATCACTTGGGACCGCTACATCCACTACTATGGCTTTCCTCTGCCCTTTATGTATGATCACCATATCCGGTTGGTTCGCCATTACCATGTTGTCAGTCTGGATCTGGAAGTCCCACAGGATCTTTGCTTGGTCATTCTCCACCACCTTCGGAGGTGTTTCCCATTTTGACCTTGGGGTTTCCAGTCCATACTCGGCACAGATGTTTCGGGAGACTATGCCAGCCACCTGGTTATGGCGTTCCATGGAGGCTTTCCCTGCCAGCATCTTACACCCTGCAGTTATGTGTTGGATCGTCTCGGGTGGCTCTTTGCACAACCTACACCTTGGGTCTTGTCTGGTGTGGTATATCTGGGCCTCAATGGCTCTGGTGCTCAGGATTTGCTCCTGAACAACCAGGATGAGTGCCTATGTGCTGTCCTTCAGGCCAGCCCTCTCTAGCCACTGAGAGGACTTCTTGAGATCAGCCACTTCAGTTATGGTCCGGTGGTACATCCCGTGTAGGGGCTTGTCCTCCCATGATGGTCCCTCTTCCAGCACCTCATCCTCTGTTCCCCATTGTCTGAGGCATTCTCTGAGTACATCATCCGTTGGAGCCTTCTCCTTGATTTATTCATGGAGCTTGGATGTTTCATCCTGGACAGTGGCTCTCACACTCACTAGTCCCCGGCCTCCTTCCTTTCGGCTTGCGTACAGTCTCAGGGTGCTGGATTTGGGATGGAACCCTCCATGCATGGTTAGGAGCTTTCAGGTCTTAACATCCGTGGTCTGAATCTCTTCCTTTGGCCACCTGATTATTCCCGCAGGGTATCTGATCACTGGCAGGGCATAGCTGTTTATTGCCCGGGTCTTATTCTTGCCATTGAGCTGGCTTCTTAGGACTTGCCTCACTGGAGGTATTTGGCCATAGGCGCTTTCCTTGTTGCCAGTTTGAGGTTGCCATTGGCTTGTGGTATACCGATGTACTTGTAGTTGTCCTCAATGTCTTCTATTGTTCCTTCAGGGAGCGAGACCCCTTCAGTGCGGACTACCTTTCCTCTCTTAGTTACCATCCGACTACATTTCTCAAGCCCGAATGACATCCCAATGTCACTGCTGTAGATCCTGGTTGTGTGGATCAGGGAGTCTATGTCCCTTTCGCTCTTAGCATACAGCTTTATGTCATCCATGTAGAGGAGGTGACTGATCGTAGCTCCATTTTTGAGGCGGTATCCGTAGCCTGTCTTGGTGATTACTTGGCTTAGGGGGTTCAGTCCTATGCAGAACAGCAGTGGGGAGAGTGCATCACCTTGGTAAATGCCACATTTGATGGACACTTGGGTAAGTGGCTTGCCATTGGCTTCAAGTGTGGTTTTCCACATCCTCATCGAGTTTGCAACGAAGGCTCTTATGGTCCTGTTCACCTTATACAACTCCAAGCATTCAGTGATCCATGTATGTGGCATCGAGTCGTAGACTTTCTTGTAATCAATCCAGGCTGTCTTGTGCGACTGTTCTGTCAACCAGGAGCTGATGTTTGGCTCCTCTGGTATCTCTACCAATGCCCTTCTGTGCTTTGCTCATGTATTGATCCATGTGTCCACTTATCTTAGCCGCAATGATGCCTTACATGAGCTTCCATGTTGTGGAGAGACAGGTTATTGGCCGATAGTTGGATGGGACTGTACCCTTTGAGGGATCCTTCATGATCAGGATCGTTCGCCCTTCGGTTCGCCATCCTGGGTGAGTCCCATCCTTCAGCAACTGGTTCATTTGTGTTGCTAGGTGCTCATGGAGTGCTGTGAGTTTCTTTAGCCAGTAGGTGTGGACCATGTCCGGGCCTGGTGCTGTCCAGTTTTTCATATCTGAGACTCTTTCCTGTATGTCCGCCACTGTTATGGTAACTGGGTTCTGCTCAGGGAGGTTGCTGTGCTCCTCTCTCAGGGTCACCAGCCATTGTGCACTGCTGTTATATGCAACCTTCCTCTCCCATATGCCTTTCCAGTACCTTTCAGTTTCCAGTCTTGGTGGGTCAGCTCTGCTCTTAGGACCCTGCCACTGCTCTTAGGACGCCTGGCCACTTTAGGTGACTGGACAAGGCTTGGACTTTGTTTACAGTTTCGAGTGCTTCAGGTATGGTCATCTGGATGTACCTCTCAGGTATCTGCCTTTTCATCACACCTCTCTGGGCCTCCGTCAATTGACTCACATCTTTCCGAACCGCCTTGATCTTAGCCTCCAACCGTCTTTTCCATGGTGGGTAACGTGTCTCATGGTTGCTCTGATAGCCAAGGATTTCTCGGATCACTGCCTCGCCATGATCTTAGCTTTCAGGTCAGTTGCTGCCTCGCTCAGCATTTAATTCATTGGGGCTGGCCTCCCAATCTCATCATCTGCATTCATTGGGGCTTGCCTCCCAATTTCTGGTATGACCTCCTCCTCTGATCTGGCAGATCAACGCAGGTTCCCTTCACCATGGAACCTGCGTTGTACCTCATCAATCTCAAGTTGTGACAGCAATTGCCATTTGTGGATGTTGGAACACTGAGCTACTAGTTGTTTCGTGGTCAACTGTGACTGTGGGTTTCAAAGTAACCATTCAGCCTCTGACTAGGGTTGCTTGAGTAGTAGCATTCCAACAGAACCATGTTATCGCATCTCGCCCATCTTCGCTTTGTTCTAGTAGCCCATTTTTCGTCAAGGTGCTCTGGTCCCCAGCACCTGACGCAGACCTTGTTTGGTCAGGCGACGTCTGAGCCGGCATGTCATTCGATTTATTGTCTCTCACCATTGTATGAGGTAGGCATTAGCGTGAAGGGTCTTGCCCAAGGACCCACACTGGATGGTGTTATGTGCTCATTTTTTTGCCCCAAGCGGGATTCGAAACCCCGCCTTCCGTACGCCAAACCGGTGCCTTACCAACTGAGCTATCCAGCCGCTAATATCAAGTCATGAGATCAAAATTGTAATTAAAAAAAGATTAATAAACTATTGGTTTCAGTACTTCCCCCTGAGACAAAAACATCTGCAGGGTTGAATTTTCAACACTGTAAACTGGACTGAGCTGAGTCTGTCGTCCGTAAAATGGCTTCATCACAACTCCATTCTCCCCCCGCACAGTGCTCGGGAGCAGAGTCATGTTTCCTTGACTTCAAAAAGCAAGTGAAGAGCAAGTAGGCTTGTTCAACACTACTTGACACATAGATCACTGTGCGTGGTGGAATGAAAAATCCAAGTGAAGGTAAGCATAAGCAAAAGCAAAACTGTGGAGCAGTGAAGGGCTGTTAAATTGTATTTCACTCATCTCTTGTTACCTGGTGAAGTCTGTCATTTCCATCATGATCATACACATCTGCTTGGCGAGCACAATAATGTCGTTGCCATTGTCATCCCATTTGGCCACCTCTGCGTCAAGCTTGCATTTCTCCTGTCTGAAGCTCTCCACCTGCTCAGCAATCTTGGCCTTCTCCTCCTGGGGAAGCTGTGCCATGATGGCCTGCAAAAAAATAAAATAAAATAAAAATGTAACACAGTACTTGACAAGCAGAAAACAGGTTCTTCTGTAATAATGAATGAGTTTTTTACACTGGATGCCAGCAGAGAACAATTTAGGTGAAGAGGCGCGATAAGGATGGGGAGCAGAATTGAGGAAATAGGTGAACAAGAAGAGGGATTAGTGAAAAGAAAACGATATAGAGGAGGAGGCAGTTGTAGTGGCTTTTGCTGATTTTTATGTTAATGCACCTGACTAAAGTCTGCCCCCCCCCCAAAAAAAAAAAACCTTCTAAACTTTACATTTAATGATCGGACTTTTTCAAAACCCTTGACATCTTATACTCATAAAGAGCTAATACGTCTTCTCTTTCACTTTTTTCCCTGCCATGCGAATACATTTTTTTCCTCCAATCGGCCTTTAGGGGCAGGTACAAAATGGCATAAATCTTGTGGCAAGGTCACAGATGCAGTAAAAATCCTGTATTATTTGGGAGCTAAATGTATAATTATCTCACGTATTAAACCAGAGGATGAATAATTCATTTTTTTCCAACATTTTGCTAGGGAAGTGGGAGTACCCTCGTTTCCATTAGGTCGATTATATTGACTCAGGAAGCAGAAATAAATGAGTAGAGTTCAGAAAAAAAAAGCTACCCTTGTTTTTGAAACCTCGTCTATTATTAAATGTCCTGCCAGATTTTGTATTCTCTTACTGAAATAGTCACCCTAAGTTTAAATTCAATTTAATTTCCTCAAAGCAAAGCTGGTGTGTGGGGGTGCTGGGTGAACTCAGTGAGAAAGTGCATCACTTGGTTCATCATCGTCTGCAAGAAGCGTCGGGAAGAAAAAAAACGAAACATAAGAAAAGCAAACACCTTGTCCAAAGTTTTTTTTTTTGTGCCGTTATTGTTAAAGACAAATTAGTGCGAGAAAAAAAAAGAACAGAAATAAAGATGAAGAAAACAGATGCAGTGTCCTTGAGTGCTGGCCTGGTGATCAGTATGTGTGCACAGTGCTTAGCTGGGAAAAGACAGAACAGCATAATACAAACAAACAAAATTGGGCCCTCAAGGCCTGTTTGGAGTTCCGCTATTACTGATGCCAAAACACACAACATCAGTGTGAGTGTGCTCCTTTTAAACGGCATGCTGGGTGAGAAAACTGCGCAAATCTACATCTCTTGACATGCAATTCCAGTACAGTGCATTGCATGTTGTGTGTAGAACTTATCTATATATACACACTCCCATTCTTTCATTCGATTTGACACACGCCTCAACTATGTGTTTTTGTCCCAGATACACACCACACAACCGGATATCCTTCATACAAGTAAAATCATATTTATCCATATTCAAGTCTCAAAATCATAGATAAGAATTTGCATGTTCTACGCGTGCCTGCGTGGGTTTTCTCTGGGTACTCCGGTTTCCTCCCACTTTCCAAAAACATGTGTGGCAGGTTAATGGAACACTCAAAATTGTCCCTATGTGTGACTGTGAGAGCGGATGGTTGTTCGTCTAAATGTGACCTGCGATTGCCTGGCAACCAGTTCAGGGTGTACCTCGACTACTGCCCGAAGACAGGAAACCGTAGTACCTGGAGAAAACCCACGCAGGCACGGTGAGAACATGCAAACTCCACACATGAAGGCCAGAGCCCGGATTTGAACCCTGGACCTCTGCGCTCTGAGGCGGACATACTAACCAGTTAACCACTGTGCCTCCCTGATTTTCATAATAGTAATAGTAACTCCACACAGGAAGGCCGAAGCTGGAATCGAACCCGGTACCTCTGCACTGTGAGGTCGACGCGTTAACCACTGGTCCCACTGGGCCGCTATTGTTGATTCCATTTTGAAAATTCTGGTTATCATCATTCAGCAACCATGCATTGCCTCCATGC
The DNA here is from genome assembly GCA_026261675.1 of Hippocampus mohnikei. Taxonomy (NCBI): domain Eukaryota; kingdom Metazoa; phylum Chordata; class Actinopteri; order Syngnathiformes; family Syngnathidae; genus Hippocampus; species Hippocampus mohnikei. The sequence goes on from JAKGUB010000326.1 coordinate 4,815,628, forward strand.
GGGCCCCCTCAGCTTTCACTTGAGTCCATAACTATTTGCAATGCATGACATAGGTTCAATAAACATAAAAAAAAAGCAACTCTGCACCTATCGGCCTTTTTTCTTTCCATTTTGCAACAAAGCAGAACTGTGTCGTTCATGAATAAGTCACGCATGAAAGCTTTTGAGAGAACATGTTGAAGGGAATCAGGAATTGATTCGTTCCTTTCTCAGTTCAGTTAAGCACAGCTGTGAGCATTCCAGCGGGAGTGAAACTGCCACGGTCTAACACTCTTGGAAAACCTGGGCGAATGACGCAGCCAGCGAGCAGGCGAAGGAGGGACTGTACTGAACTCGACTCGTGATTCGATCACGGTGTACGGACGACAAGGATTACTCAGCGAACAAGCACCACTGGTGATTATGCCCTGCACTGATACTGACCAGAATTATTTGTTTACTGCCAATGAAAAACATGCATCACACTGACATCATGAGTGATTCTAATCATTACTTCATCAAAAGGATATACGGGGCTTCCAAATGTTACGGATTGTCTGCATTTTGTGAGGGCACTCACGGAAAACTAACTTGTTACACGTGTAAAATTGATTGTTATAGATTTTTTCAAAAATCATGGGTCACATATTTGCGTAAACCGGTTGTTAACAAGCAAAAAGAGTTCATAAATAATTGGAAATTTTATTTGACAATACGCCAAATGCAGACACGGCATCATTCTGCTGGTCGGCTCCTGTGACGTCTTCTCACTCATTTGCAGCTGAAGCAAGCAGAAGAATCTGATATTAGCCAAAAGCTAATGATTTGAGGCTCCGATCACCGCTAGCCTTAATACAATCCTATCAGCAGCGAAGAACAAGGGCGGCGACACAACGTGAAGCCTCATCGCCAGATTATTTGGTCCAATAATGCTCAGACAACAATTGTGCTCATGAAAACTGAATTCACAGGCGCCATGCCACTTTACAGCAATTGTTTGTCAAAATGGCAGTTGTATGACAAAAGTAACAGATGTAAAGGATTTTCGGGTTTTCAGGCTCAACTATAACAAGAACCATAAATTGAATTAGAAAGTGCTTCTTCTAAAGGGGAGGAAAAGTGAAATTGGCAGTGGAGAGAATCAATTTCTAAATTTAGGGATCTAGTTTTAAAGAGAGTGAGTGTGTTGTTTGGTACTTCAAGTCACTTTGAAATTGGTGTGACAAAAGAGAAAGGAGGACAAGAGGGAAGAACTTGGAAGAAGCAAGACGAGACCGCCGAGGTAAATGCAAACCAAGTGGGACAGCACGGGAGAGCAGCAAGGAACTCGGTGAAACCCTCCCTCGCTCCCTCCTTCTGCACTCTCTAGAATTCACTTATCCTAAAATCCCTTCCACGACTTTACTGAGAACAACAAGAAGTGGGCCTCGAGAGCTTAACATACTTGCAAATCCAGCCGAGGGAGTGTTGTGCCAATGCACACAGCGAGTCCGTCTGCGGGGATTAGAGCGTTTTCCGGTTTTCTTCACCGAACGCGGCAACCCAAAATGACTTTAATCTTGGTTTATTTCAAATAAATTGCCCAGACACTGGAGAGTTCAATTTTATGGATGACCTATCAACGCTGTCAACCAATCAGTGTGCTAAGTGATGCTCTGAGCATGCTTACGGAGTGGGTGGAGTGATTCATCATTTATCCATGCCGTGCTATAGGTCCAGTGTTTCTGCTGTGAAGACCAAAGTATCTATCATAAATGAGTGTTTCCGCCTCATCGTGCACAATGCCTTACTGGAATAACACAATATGCATGCACGAAGTAGAACAGCAGTGTCAAAGGGGACGATCACTTCAAATCACCACATGTCAAGCCTCTTGGGACTGTCCCACGAAAGTTATCACATGCCGCATCTTTCTCCAGTAACACATTCTGTAAAATACTCTGCGATACGTCCCACGTGTCAGGCAGACCGTAAACCTCAGTTGGTCCATGGTTGTTGCAATGTTGCAAAGGTATTATGTGTCCTCTTGTCCGATTCCATACAAACACATCTCTGCAGTATGCACTTAGCCTTGCCATGAGAGGGCAGGGAGAGTTGTCCTGACATGACAGGCTGGGGCCAACTGGGCAAATCACCGGCGGTTTGCGGCAAACACATCTTTTATGGATGTGCTAGTCTTATGCATGTGTAAATGTTTAGTCTCCGAGGGCATGAGAGCGTCTAATGGTGGGAAACAAGCAATATCAGTTAAGACTGTGCGGGCGTAAGGCCACAAGTATCGAAAGCTTTGCATAATCTAGATTAAATCCTAAATCAAACAAATCAGTTTGGTTCACGCTTGCTGGCTCACCGTCAACGGCTGTTGCGTTGAGCCACGTCAGCCTTACATCCAATTTATATCACAGCCTTCACACCAACACGCGATGACAAAGAGACATGCTGTGACTTTCGACTGTTCCCCAAATGAGCTGCCCACTCACAGCAAAGCTGCCTGCCAGGAAAACTAGTTTGGTGCTGTGAAACAACTTTGCGTGGCAGAGCTGGTGCATTTAAGCTCAGATGGCTCGACAATGTTACACTGCAGGAGCCTTAGTGGGAGTGTACAGTACATACAAACGACTCAAAACACTTCACACCCCGGATCTCCGCAGACTCCCCGGAGCTACATTTTGCGATCCAAATGCCAGGCTCTGTTCATTCGGTTCATGGCCGGATTTCCAACTTGGTGATCTTCAAACTTTTTGTTTTGGAATTCCTTGGAAGAGTCGAACTAAATTATTGAAAAGACAAAACTTGCAAGGGTTTCTGCACAGATTAGATATGTGAATGCTGTTTTACTTGGAACAAAACACCAGAACCCAACATGAGATTCAATGGTGTGATAGTGTTCAATGATAGAGCTGTCACAGCAGCATCATTGTCATCCTCTTACAATCCAGCTGTTCCTTGTTCGGTACTGATGCAACGATGGCATTGTGCACATAAACCACATTTACATACCGAATGCTCCTGCAATCTTTTTTTTTCTTCCTAAATTAACAGCTCGAAATACAGTAGGTCAATGTTTGCTCAACTCTAAAAAGCGTGTGTTGTTCTGACAGGCCCCAGAGAGCAAGATAATCTTCTGTTTTGAGAATGAAACCCAAAGACTACTTAGCATGAAAATATGCAAAGAATAATTATACATTTATTTTGTCAAGAGTACAGAATTTACGTGCTATTAATAAGATGCAAAAGTAATGGCAAGGGAGCAGAGTGTAATTGAAACCACTTTATGTGCACTTTCACATTTATTCATTTAGCATTTAAATGTGCTGAATTTAGCATCATCAAGGCGCTTGCAGCTACATCGTATTTTTTTGTTTAATCAAAACTAAAGCTAAGCTAAGGCAATATTTTTAAGCACCATGGCAGTTAGATGGTTAAGCACATTTACAAGCCCGGTTGTGCAACATGTGTGCAGTTACTTCAGGTTAAAGTATACTGGTTTATAGGAGACAGAATATTTAGCATCTTCCATCGCCTTGGTAACGCAGTACGGCATATCAAAAGACAATGCTTATTGATGATATGGTATAAAACTACTCAGCCACAATATGTTTGCCCCATAGTTTTATTTATTAGTCTGTTCTTTGTGCATAAACCTGATGCACAGAGCATGAAGGCCAAAGCAGTATAATGCAGGCCAGCACCACCGAGAGAGGCATAAGGCCAAGTTGCCCGCTAGACATTTACAATTCATTCAACATGCAAACACACTGCTAGAATTTTTTTTCTACAGTTTGGGGAAACAAGTACTGATATGCTCCCAACGGTCGTTAAGGTGGATGCCAGTGAAATAAAACTATTGTGCATCAGCCCTGACATGAAAATCTACTGTATTGTGACATCTGAGAGGAATTTTCTTCGGATTCCTTGAAAAGGCTTGTATCGATTTTTCTTGGGCGGATACCGACTTTTGGTAGAAAGATACAGATGATTGATAAATCTGATTAATAAAAAGTAGATATCATCCATAAAATAACGCTGTTGTTTTTCCACCAATGCATTTCAATGGGCGAGGATATTTATCCATCCCATAATTGTGTTTGTGTTGAATGTGTATCATATTCAACACACATATGTTTGATTAATATTGCACTGTTTTATTATTATTATTATTATTATTATTATTATTATTATTATTATTATTATCGTTCAAACAAGGGTGGCCCGGTGGGCCAGTGGTTAGTGCATCAACCTCACAGTGCAAAGGTACCGGGCCCGATTCCAGCTCCGCACTTCCTGTGTGGAGTTTGCATGTTCTCCCTGTGCCTGCGTGGGTTTCCTCCCACATTTCAAAAAAATGCATGGCAGGCTGATTGAACCCTCAAAATTGTTCCTAGGTGTGAGTGTGAGCGCTTATGGTTGTTCGTCTCTGTGTGCCCTACGATTGGCTGACACCCGGTTCAGGGTGTCCCCAGCCTACTGCCCGAAGACAGCTAGGATAGGCTCCAGCACACCCGCGACCCTTGTGAGGATCAAGCGGATCAGAAAATGGATGGATGGATTATTGTTAAAACAAACCGTAACTTTTGGTTTTGTGGAAAATAGTGACAGCCAGGTCAATTAATCACACAACGAGCATTGCTAACCTAAGCGTTGCTTATAAAAATTACCATTTGCTTTGTTTTGAATGACAGGTCTATAAAATGTACTTTTCAACACATTTCATCAAACCTCCAGTGTTTAGGAATACCATGTTATGGTATAGCTGTATGTGTCACAAATCACTTGTGTACAACTGCTGTTAGAGTACATAAAGCGAAAAATAATTGGCAAATGATTTTGGATGATTTCGAAGGGCAAAATTGCCTGATGAATCGGCTCAGGCCCTACTTTGTTGATTAATTCAATTTTGTAAGTCATATTTTTGAATTGTGCGTAATAGAAATACACTTGTAAGGATCTATTCATATTGACTTTCATTCTAAGTAATTGAATATACAGTAGATGATGATTCCCCCCCCAGCCCCCCCACCCCCACCTCCCATGTCAAGCAAAGGCATATTTACTCCATTGAGTGGCATAATAATTGAGAAAGGGATGTTTACTTACCCGAGCACTCTGTCCAGCGATAAGCTGGTCATCTTCAGTCTGGACACTGGTCCTACTGCGAGTATCATAGTCCTCTTGTTCAAAGTCTGAGTCATCTTCCAGCTCCTCTGGTGTCTGTGACAGTCATCAGAGAAAGAAAGAAAATGAGCAGACCTTATAGACAACATACAACGTAGAGTTGTGTAAATTATTATTTGTGCTCAGTGCTGATTAGATTATTACTTCAGCAAACTTCACAAAAAGTAGATTTGTTGTTTTGTTGACAATTTGTCCCTAAGAATGACAAGTATGTTGAGTGAAGAATAACGTGAGAGGAGAATCAACATGTGTCATCACCCGTGATCAAACTTCTAATGCTGTTTTTGTAGTTTTTAATGTTTGAAAAATGAATACACTCATTTAACAAATGAAGACTGATTTGTGAAGCTGTGACACAACATCGACGTACCTCCTCCTTGGTCATTAAATGAAAATTGATTCATTGTGTTTACATTTCAAAAATAATATTGCTGCAAGCGGCTGACAAACCAGTTCAGGGTGAACCTCGCCTACTGCCCGAGGTCAGTTGGGTTTAAGCTCCAGCACGGCCGCCACCCTCGTGAGGATAAGTGGCTCAGATAATGGATGGATAATAACAACGGTAAACCTATTTTCATACTTTTTATAGTGTCATTTTAAAACGGCCCATAAAGTAACTAAAGCCTTTTGTATGTATTGAAATGAGGTCCTTTCCTTGAAAATACAAACAAACTTTAAGATCACCTCATTCCGCCACTGACATTTTCTGTTCAAACGAATGTTGAAGGGATAAATAAACCATGAACGGAATCTGATACCAACAACTGGACGTGTTAGTGCTTTAAAATGTGCGGAAATTGTTTCAGAAGGCGCTATGCGGCAGCCACAACTCCTCAAAAGATGACTAATACTATGTCTAGAAGGACATTAGAAACTGCATGAAAAATCGCAGCCCCCTCATTAATTTAAATGGGCCATGATGTGCAATGCGATGTAATGTGACATTGTACTGTGTTGTATAATCACACCTCATCACCTGCTGATCCCTATCTTGCAGGGTACATGAGGCAATTCTACTGTTAAGCTTGGGGCTGTAAAATTGGGAGCCGTATTTATTGTGATGGACTGAAAGATTAAAAATATATATATATATATATATATATATATATATATATATATATATATATATATATATATATATATATATATATATATATATATATATATATATATATATATATATATATATAATTAAATTAATTAACAGACTGCCGCATAATGGAAGAAACCCGAGTGAATGCTGAGAAGATACAAATATATGAACACACAAATATATCAGAACGCCCGTCGTGAAAACAAGAACCCGACCAACATCATGATTGATGCTCACATTTTTGGTCGGCTCGCGACATTTTATTGTTATGAACAGAAATATGGATTGCTGAACTAAATTTGCCATTTTATACCCAAATTGCAACTGGCTCACAGGTACTCTGTGAGAAGGCAGACATTTTTCAAGTGTAACATTCATCCTCCGAATTTTATTTTTTTCTGTTCAGGACTCACAGTAAATATTTGTACTTTGACATTTTATGTCTGCAATGCACGTGTTTTTTTTTTAAATTAAACGTTTGATTGAAAAATTCAATTCATTCATCCCTGAAAACAATTATGATAGTTTTGCATTAAACACAGTTTGGATGGTGGCCTAATACACTTGTTCAGCACTGTAAATAGCCAGCCCTTTTTCACATTTTTTGGTCTCACTGCATCTTGATGGCATGCCTTAATGGATATTTAATGGAGTGATCTGTCTTATTGGTTGGACAGACAAAGGCAAATCAAAATAGCCAGGAAAAACATTGTCAACACGATTCCATACAGCGTTGCATTTAATGTATTCATAGTTTCCTGCTACTCTTTTACGTGCATACGCGGCAACATAAAGGGGAAACCGAGAGCTATGCTTTTTAGAACTCTCATTATAATTTTATCCTCTTCTCAATACCTACCTCGGAATTCTGAACACTGTGGCAAATTGGTTTCTTAATCTAATGGCAGCTCATAAAATCTGTGCAGTAATAATATAAAAAAAAATCCTAAAGAGATTTTTCTCATCTTAAGTGGGAGCAAAATAAGACCGATAACAATATGCGCTCATAAAGCCTTATAGCTGTCCTCGGTATATGATAGTCAGACAAACAGAGAAAGTTGTTTCCTTGTAGGAAGAATTAGAACATGGATGGGATTATGAATCCAGCTGGTCCACGGAAGTTCAAAGCCGCCTGTTTTACATTATTTACCAGCATCAAATTATTTTCCATAATTAGATTTTTTTTCATGAGCTGCACCGGGAAAGCTTCCAGCCTGCATAAAGTTGAATAAATGAATTACATGGTGACTAGAGAAGGGCCGGCTCGGGTACAGAATGCAGATAGTTTCCTTTCAGAGTGCGACGATCACGTTGTTATTCATCCTTCCTATTGTGATACGCAGTTAAATGACCTGCAAGATTTATTGCACGCATGCGGCGTCTCTGAAATGAGATCTATTAATGTATTATTTGTCAGTGCTGAAATGTTATTTATCCCAACCCAGGAGGCCATATGATGCCTATAAATACAACTTTACTCATAAATACGTGTCATTTCCTATAAATAAATTTGTAACAGAAAAATCTTCGACATGATGTATTGCTTCAGATGGATCGACATCTGTTTTTGAAAGATAACACTGTTCAACAGCAAATTTGAACCAGAGATGGCTTTCTGCATCATGAACGTTACTACACAGGAGTATTAGAGGCTGCAAATTAAAAGCCAAAACGATGAGAATCATGAAAATTAAATTGAAACAGTCAAACACAATAAAATATCATTTGACGAGAAAGTATGAAGTTACAAGTAATTAAAAAAAAGTCTTTATGGCAGAAGAAAATGCATACAAACATTTCAGAATATCAGGTTGTAATATGACAAAATGGAGGAGCATATTGACATACCCTTATCATGAGGACAGCTTTCCTGATGTCCCGGACACCATCGTAGACCAAACGGGATGCATCGATGAATTCATTCTCCTCAAAGGCCTGTGGTGGGTTTGTACTCAGCGCCTCGATTGCTACTTCCACTTGTTCGGCAAAACGAGGCATGACTTTAGGAAGAAAGTGTGTGGGAGAGATTCAGAAACTTTGCAGTGAGGGGTAACGTGACTCTCCATTTGACATACAGTGTAAAATGTTGCTTTGCATTCAGTAAGTGCCAGAGATTCCAGTAATAGTACCACGCATTTTCGTTCAGGTGAATATTTAAATACACTCAGCACAGAGACTCTGTACTATTGCAGTAAAAATAGTCCCACCAAATGAACCAAAAGTGGCATCATGCAACGTCCAATGAGAATTTGAAAATAGCATCCTGACAGTCAGATACCAGAGCAAAGATGTGTCACAAAACAGCATCGGTATCTTTTCAAAGGATGTTGACCTGCCATCTTAACATTGAGACTTAAGACTCGACGCCGTCGACACACAATTTGATTGAAGTATAAAGCTTGATGAGTTCTAAAGAAAGAATCAAAATAAGCAGGTAAAACAAAGTGAGCTCTGAAAGGCTGGTTCAAGGATTGGGTCATTGTTTATTTGGCAGTCTCCCCATTATTATCAAAATCATACAAGTGGTGGAAGTTGCAGCGTATTGCAACTGTTTTCCCCATTGTTAATATTGTGAAATTATCTCACCACAGTACAGCCTCTCTTGTGCAAGGTTTTACCTAGGCTAGAGAAGCTATCACTTGTGTTTTGCCACAAAATGATTGTAAATTGCAGGCGTGTTTTTGTGTACACAGTTGGTTGGCGTTTCCTGTTTGTGTGGCACACGCTCCCGTGCCATTTATTGCAAAGAAGAAGAAAAAAACCAACTTCGCCTGTCAAATCAGAAGGCCTAAGGAGGAAAAATGATCAACACATTTTGAGTGGAACAAAAGCCAGGCAGTAAAAAGAAATTTCCTATTTGCCTGTAAAAAAAGTTGGTTGGTCAGAGGTGACAGAGGCGATGCTTGTTATGTGTTCAGTTGAATTGTGCTGAAATTAGAAATGATAGCTTCCAAAAGGAGAACACCAGTGGCTGGTGATACAAAAGACCAAAATCATACACTGTTATTGAATACAGACCAAGACAGTCTCAGTGTCATTTTGCCATGAATCACACAATACCTTACTACTAAGTGTGATTTCGCAGTGAATTGCACAAGAACTTGAATACAAGAGAAAATTGACACAAGAGTGCCAGGGTGTGTATGTATAAATCACGATACACACCAAAAGTTGTAAAAATATCAAGGTTAAGGGTAAAGCATGAGCCTTAATGGAGGCTTCTTTCTTCTTATTCACTTTCTTTTCTGATTGATATAAAAACTATTTATTAGATATAAACACATAACACGGGGTAGGACTAGATAAGTCCTTTACTTCTTCCTACTCCCTTGAACATAATAACTGTGTTGAATGATGACTGCGTTGAATGATGACTGATTTCTCTCACTTACCTTATTATTACTGTATATGTTTTATGTTATGTTCAATAAATAAACCAAACCAAACCAAACTTATTTTGCACTCCATGGCGCGAGGACGAAAGAGCGGTAATCAGTGCCAAGAAATCATATCATTTTTATCGTCTTTGCTCATCGTGAACTTCAATGTCCATAGATTTCATCCCAGTCTTTATTGAATGAACTACATATTCATCTTCATTAGTGTAGTTTAGATGTCCAATTATGAACAAAATGCCTTGTCAAATCACGTAGTTCGGGTCTAAGGCAAGTCGAGTCATTCCCAAGTTTTTGGCAGCAAGTCGCAAGTCCAAAAACAGCACTCAAAGCATATGACTCATGTCCCCCATCTCTGAAACATAAACCCACAAACCCACTTTCTCAAATTAATGTCTGTCATGGATGGATCTTTATTGTCATTACACTTTCGTGCAACAAAACATCACTTAACAGGCACGCTCCGCACAAGAAACATGAAAAAAACAATGACGAACATGGGATACAGTGCAAAGGGCCTGTCGGTACTCGCTGTAAAGCGCCCCGAGATCTTAGTTAGAAAGGAAACCACAAGGGGAGGGGAGGGGTAAAAACCACACTCGAACTATACTCATCTGTCATTGCTTCTCAATAATAATACAAAATGTTGCCATCGTTTCCCTCCATCTGACCATGATTTTCCGGGTACTATTTTTATTCTATTTTATACGGTAGGCTACTTTGTGATATGATGTTTTTAAAAACGTGATTTTTTTTCATTAAGAGATGACAGAATAGTTTTTGGTAAAAATGGTCAGAAACCGTAACAATTTTAATCAGGTTGTAGAAGAGATGACAACAAACAAGTCAGGCAGCTCAGCGGGTGTCCCGGCACGTCAATGTGTGTGATTGTTTTCATCTTGACTGACTTTCTCTTCGTCGAAGATGAATGACCTGAATCAATTAGTCATCTAGCAATGCAGGTGTACACATTTGAGGCATACATCTTTTGGCATTAAGCTATGTCTCAACAAACATAAAAGGCACTACAAAATCTCTCACTTCCTTCATTTTTAATTTAGTTTAATCCACTTAGTGGAGCAGCATAAAATAGGCTTTTGGGAATTGCTGGGAAGGCATTTTAAATAGAAATATTTAAATTTCTGCAAGCTCTTAATGAGCAAGGTTGCTGATGGTAAGGAGCAATTTCACTCATTCCGGTTGAGAAATGATGAAGGGAATTAAATGTGACCATGTAGGAATGGATTTTTTCACCCTCCAGGCTTAGGCACAGTTTTAAGTAGGAAGTTACGCAAGAACAATGAAGAACCCCTAGTGCAGAGATGGCGTGCCCCTGTGAGGTGTTTAACAAGCTCTAAATAGCACAACCCATTTTTTAACTCTTTTTTTTTTTTTTTAACTCATCCTCATTTCCACACGAACACAGTTTGAGTAGTGAACTGCAAAAGCAATCATACACACGTCGGCATCAGTCCTGAGTGCATGGGAAATGTTTGCCTGTATCTCTCGGTGCATATGGAGTCTTTTAAAATTATATTGCTAAGCCCGAACAATGCTTTATTACTTAACAACAGGTTTATGTATTGAACACCTTATAAAGACCACCGCAACCAGGAAGCAGAATGTACCTAACTGAAACAAAATACAGTACGGGCCAACCGTCTATTCATTGTTCAAATCTGCTTGTCCTCATTTCAGTCACAGGTAATTGCAGCCTATTTCAGATGACTGGAGGCGAGAGGTAGGGTCAACCCCAGATTGGTCGACAGTCAATCACAGCACATAAACTGCTTGGACAACCAACCATTCACATTTACATTCAACTAACATGCATGTTTTGCGGAGTATCTGGACATGACCCAGGCAAGCTCAGGGTGAACAGGAAAACCCCTCAACAGAGAAGTTCTAACAGACTTTCAAACCCACAACTCGTGACTGAGGCGGAGTTACGAACCACTAACTCGCCGTGCTGCCATATGTCATTCAATACTTAATATTTGTTTGATTTTACATCTCCCCATTCAACTATTTTAAACAAATGTCACCTCAATAGGCTTGAACCCTTTCAGGGACAGTGGTTACTAAGTGGACAGCTTATCATGTTATCACATTACAGGGGGCACGAAAGGGTTAAACATCCACTTCACATAGCACTGTGCTTACCTTTTGAAAAGGGAAGCCCGTTTTTGAACGATTTGGGCTAACAGACAGTATGAAATGGCTCTTTTTCCGTTGCAATGATCCCCAAATGTACAGGCATGACGTGTGGGCCACGGGGAGAATGCAGTATGTGTTATTACTCACTATAAATACTGACTAAATCCCATTTAACATGTCCCAATGTAATAACTAGGAGTAATGCCACCGCACCTCTTGTAATGGCACACTAAGTTAGGCCATTTATCAGTTTTTAATCTACCCTCTCCAGGCACCACATTAATGATTGACTTTAAAATGTGCCGCCCTCTTTTTGCAGAGGAGATTAGTTTAAACATGGGGAGTTACAGTAGTGGGCAGAAAAGTGTCTTGTAAGAAGAAGGGAGGAAGAGGAGTTTGACCATAACCACTTCCCCATTAAGCTATTGATTCCTCCTCCTCTCAAGGACACGATTCAATCCTGGGCTGATGTGTAGATTGTCTGTCAGGACTCTATGCATGGTTCAGCTATACACACACAAGAGTTGTGTGCCTTGGCTGCATGTATTTGGCCGGCCCATTCATCTGATCACATTCAATATAGGGCAAATTGAGGCAAGGTCAGAGGTTAGGCAGTTGTGATAAGTGTCCTACTGTTGACGTGGATATTGTCGCAAAGATGGACATGGACGTAAATAAAGACAAAGTTAAATGACAACCGGTCACATGCAAACAGAGATGGATGCATACACATAGGCTGGGTGAGGGAGAGGCCATTAAATGGCAACTAAGGTATTCATGAAACGTAAAACCCATAAACAATTGCCACATCGGTAGATGGGATGTGTCACATTTTGGTGAGAATCCGAACAAAACCACACATGCAATAATTTATTTGAACTCTTTCACAATATGGTCCACTTGCATCGGGGCCAAATAGGCCAGTGACCAGCCACGTTGAGCAGATGAAGCTGCATCTGCTGGTCATGGAACAATCCGGTCTCACATGTCATAGGTTAATGAAGAATGTCGAAGATTGTTCGGGTCTTTGCGAACGTCTCTTGAGAGCTATTCTCGTTAGTCAGTGTGTCTGAGGAAATGTTGATGATTCATCTCAAAGGGGATTTGTGAGGTCTGAGGTCACTGACATTGACCTGAGCGTGGACCTGGCTGAATGGGATTGGGATCAGGGCTCTCAAGTTGTTCCTCAAACTGCTCTCTCAAGGTTGGAAGCATAAAATTCTCCGTCTTGTAGGTAAATAAGTAAGACACGGGTTTAACTATTATCATCGAATAGTTGAAGAAATCCATATCAATGCTTCCAATCCACTTGGCACATACTAGATATTCCAGAGTAAATGTTTGAAGCATGCACACCACAAAGAGAGGATGGGGGAGGACATCACATCAATGAATTCCACAAAAAGCTCGACACACTTAGTGAAATCATTGGTGACAGCTATTGATTTTCTGGAAGAGTTGAGTTAATTGGACTTGGTACCCTCTAAAAGTGTGTGGTCCTGCATCCCTATCCTTTGTTCAGTGACATTGAATAATTTTTCCCCTCAGCTATAGATTTCCCCTTGACTGTGATCAAATCCATAGACTTCAGGTCTTTGACGGAGTGAGGGAAGCAAAAGTTCAGGAGGATCAATAAGTGCTTCATGGTCCAGATCAATTGTGCATTCTAGCCCTTAAAAACAGCCCAGCTCGAACCACTAAACTTAGACCAGAAAGCAAAAAGTAGTTTTTCTTTTTTTTTTTTTACATTCAAGAGCGAACATGGGACAATCATGTTTAGTATTTCCCTGCTGCATCATTTCAATGTCATCATGTAATTAAGACTCCCCTAATTTACGCCAACTAATGCAGTTCAGCAGTTAATAAGTTAATAGATAATTTAATGGACACAAATATTCCTCGAACCAAAGCTGACTGAACATGACACTAAGAGTAAATATACCCCCTATACTCTTTTATCTAGTGCAGTGCAGCCCTGAAACCAACAGAAAATGTTCAGGCATCTTTTATTGTGACTTTTACTGCCACTTGGATAGAATGCTACGTGCTAAGCGACGGTGTGTTGTACGACTTCAACAATCAATATCATAGGGAAGCTGACTGTATTTTTCAGTCAAAGCTCTGGGGAATACGGTGCGTGGTGCAACCGTATGTGTTAGATAAGATCCCTAAAAATGACGATGACAAACTCAACGAAAAGGAAATACAAATAGAACACAATGACAAGTCTGCGCTGCTGCTAACTCAAGCTCGCTACTTCAGGGAGGTTTAATGGAACAGTAGCAGAATATTATAGTCTTAATGTGAGACAAGGTTATCGTCATATGAAATTAACCTTAAGTGTCCACTGTACTTTATCAATTAAATACCTCAATCAAATGAAGAGAACCATGCAATAATAGAAGCGAATGTGCCTATGACAGCATTGAACTAGTGCTGCAGGAGGTCCATTATGGGGGGTGACAGTGCCAGATGAGACTCAGACGGATGATTGTGTGAGCATGTGACTCAACTGATGCTGTTCGCAATTTATCAGCTAGCTGCAAGGATAGATCATTGGTTTGCCATTTATCCCGGCACATGGTCGCAACAAGGGAAACAATAGATATAGTATCATATAGTATAGATAGGTGGCAATAATGGGAGCGACAGAAGGAAACGAGGAACCTGTGGGTGACAATCAAGAATCAAACCATACAGAGGGCTGTCTTAACTAGAAGCGGTATTGCAATCTGATTTGAATCGCACAGACAGGTAACTATTAAATGCCATCTCATGTCTTCCCATTTGCTTATTCCGCCACTGCAAATGGTGCATCATTAAAGTCCACCACTTTTTGCTGGTACATCTTTTGGATCCCTGTCCTGACTGCTGTAGTCTTCAGATTACCGGCAGTTCGCCCGCACAAGGAAGTATACATCTATGATTTAAAAAATAATAATAAAGAAATCACAGAAGATAAATTGAGTAAACCCAAGGGCACATCAATGTGGACAGGTGCCATCCAAGGTTGGTAAGACAGCCAAATAACCGATTTTGGAACACTGAACATCAAGGCAGGTGTGTTCATAATTTACTGACGTCACTGGGAGACGGACAAAAGCCACTCAATTTGCATGAAAATGTCTAACACAATCAATGTTTTTCAAACATACTAATGAGGGTGGTTGGCAATGCCACTTTTATTGTTTTTAACATGCAGATGAGCCCTGAATGATTGAGTTCTATGAACTCTGCCTGGCAACGTGCAAATCATTGTTTTTGTATTGCTATGCAATTTATACTGCTGCTGTTGGAAGAGAAATTCAAATGAAAAATCACAGAGTGAGTAAGAAGTAAGACAATTGGTGCCAAAACACTAGCGGTAACAATGAATACATCTTGAATTAAACGTGAGTGCATTTGTAATGTACTAACCAGTTTCAGAAAGAAGCTTGATGGACTCCAGCACACGCTCAGTGTAGACGCCCGGTTCATAATTCTCCATCTCCGCATTTATAATATGCACAACTCGAGCAGCTCGGCCCCTAATCGCTCCGGCTGTTCGGTCCAGAGTGTCCACGTCTCCCTCTTGAAGCGCAATGACGCATTTGTTTACATCCTCAAGGATGTGGTTTTCTTGAAAGAGGCGTAAATAAACAGTCAGTGGAACTGAACGACGTCTTCTCATTTGACCACTCTCCACTGGGTTTATACCTGACACAGACAGGAAGTCATCCACCGAAGTGATGTCATCCACGGCTTCGGTCAAGATGCGCACTTGCTTCTCCCACTGGTCCTTGAAAACATCCATGTTGTCCTGGGCTACTTTACTCTGAGGTCTGGCAGCCAAAGTGAGGGCAGCATTGATAACCTATCAAGACAGAGAAACTGTTCAATCGCATCGGCTCTCCGCGTTTCAAGTAAAACTTATGCTGTATATGTTGTAATTTTACCCAGGTCTTTCAAGTATCTTAAAATTTAATGTTTCATTGTCCAGCAAGATCTTCAGCTAGAAAAGCTTTTCAAAGTTAAACGATATCCTTCTCCCTTATTGTGCAGAGAGATACTACTGCACATCAGATAATCCATATGAATTTGAAACCTCATCATCTTATTTGTTTCACACAAAGTTAGGTCCTCTGAGAAAAAGGCCCACTGTTAACCCTGGAAACAATGTATTGATTTTAACTTCCACTGGTGCTTACATCTTGAGAAACAGCACTATAAAATCCTCCTACACATTATTGATGGATGGCTCCCCCATTCTGCCATCGTGGATTCTTTAAGTCTCAGCTACAATCCATTGGTTAAAAAAAAAAAAAAACAGGCATCCTTTTAAAATGCCTTTTAGACATAAGCACTCAACGCAGGACTTGTGTGAATGCTTTACGGCATGGGGGGAAAAAAAACTCACCTGTGGACAAAGGCTATCAATTTGGGTTGCAGCCATTCGAACCAGCTTGACACCCTCTTCATTATTAGAAATGGAGCAAGCCAAGTTGGCCACCTGAATAATGAAAGACAAAAAAATAAAAATCACATCTGCGCTATTTCATCCATCCATGCATTTGCTCTCATTGCCAGTCTGTTGCAACTCTCACATTCACACCAATGGACAATTTAGTCATCAATGAAACTACCATGTATGTTTTTGCAATTTGAGAGGAAGCCTCACACAGGGAAAACCCCGCAAGAGCATGGGGTGGGATATGCAAACTCCACAGACTAGAAGGCCCAAGTCAAGATTTACACCCAGAACCTCTTCCACACGGTGCCACCTTGTGATATTTCAATTAGCCTTGTAAATCTATTCTACCTTCGTGCTTAATGTGCGGAGAACAGTATGGCACATGTTCGATTTGTCCACTCTTTTGTTTTGTAAGTCTGAGGACAGGGGGTAGTGTCACACTGTACTTGGAAAAAATGATGTCATAAATGCTGAGTTCAACTCAGGCCATATCTACCGGTACATGGTATGCATGGATAATATGTCAATAGCCACAGAAAGCATAAAGTATGCTAACCCGGATAAAGAAGTGTAAGCTGGATAAGTTGCCATCTCGAACGCGCTTGCGACGCATGACCACGAGTGAGAGATCCCATTCACTTGCTGTTAACGAGGCACTTTATGCTTGTAAAAATTTAAATTCCAGACACAAGTCAGTGCAGTCCATTTAACTGCAGGTCAGGCTAATCGTGATACCCATTTCCCTTGGCATTATGTGCTATTTTGTTGTTTGTGGCATAAACACGAGTTTAAAACCTGCAATGATAAACTTTTACATCTCTTGCGTCTTCTTTATGAGCAAGTGAAGTCAACATACCACCAGGCAGGATCAGTCTCCGATCATTTTCATCACTTCACACAGTAGAATGGAACAAAAAAAGCTGCGGTGCGAAGATGGCCAGTTGTTTGAAAGAGAGCCAAAGACATGGCTGTTAGCAACAAGGGTGCCAGTCTGCATTAGCGCTGCTAGTGCTCACATGTCGCTGTTTGAGGCAAATTGAACGAAATCAAATTTGTGTTAGACGACTCTGGCTTAGAGCTCTGTCTCTTTCCTCATGACAGCAATGAGCGCAGTGATGGATTGCCGTCCTTTTATGCGAGCGTGTGTGGAAGTGTTTAAAGTGTCTGTGTGTGAGTGTGGGTGAAAAGGAGAGAGAAAGAGAGGGAGAGGGGAAGAAAGGTGGCACTTTTCACATGAATGTGAGTGGTTAAATGAAGATCACTTTGGGAAACAATTTAATAGAATGTTTTGCATTGGGGCCATGCATTTTTATGCCCTCAAAAGGGGCATCATATTTTATGCGTTTGTATTCCAATTTACCATCTAATTGCAGTAAGACCCAGTTTCATCCCTCTGCTTATTTCGGCACGGACCCACGTAAGTGTGAGAGGCAAAGAGCTTTGTGGAGGCTGGAGAGAAGCCCAATAGACCCACTCCCATTGCCTCTTAACCAACGCACAGAGCTGGAAAAGGTCCAAGTCTGCAACATCAGCCAAAGTCCTAATTATCTAAGAAAGTGCTTTGGCTTTGTGTGTGTGTGTGTGTGTGTGTGTGTGTGTGTGTTTTAGATCAGCTCAAATCAGTCGAGAAGGTGAGATGGATGGGGAATGTGCAGTCAAAAGTGTGATCCCCTCCGAATGATCATTCTTCATTTTAGCGTTGAACTATTGATTTTGTCATTTCACTCGGCCTTGAATAATCTCTTCAATTCTAATTTGATGAAGGACTCCACTGCATTTGAAAGGATGGGCATTTTTTTGCCATGCTATCTAAATCACCTAAATGGAGCCGAGTAACTGGAAATTGATTGAAATGGTTGCGTCAAAGAGCATAGACGGTGGCTAATCAATCAAACAATGTCCGAACTGTCTGCCTTTATTGCCATTCTACTGTATGTATAAAGCCACAGTCTCCATGTGCATGAAAGATCTGTGGATGAATCGCTGAACTTTTTGAACATTAGGGGGAGCAAATAGCAGGGGTTAGAGTCCACAAATTGAAGGTTGCTGATTTCATCTTGAGACCTCATAAAATTAAATTAAAAGGGTCATATTGTGGTTAACACACTTTGACTTCCATACAAATAGTCATCTATCAAGTCTTAAAATGCCACCCCGCCCCACACACACATTCTGGGTCACAGCCTCTGAAAGTAAAAGCAAAAGGCGGAGTGAGCACTCGCCTGCTTGCTGTTACACACGCACTTGCCCGCAAAATGAGGTCTCTATAATGACAAAGATCAGGTTCCAACACCGGTCGTCATGTTCATGAAAGCTGGTATATGTGGTGGGCTGAGGGCTGGCCAATGCACATGAGATATTCTAAAACAGGTTGATTTCAGCAAGACAAGAAACAGGATGTGTAAAGCATGCTAGAATTGTGGATTTTGAACATGTCACGTGTTAAAAGGACTCCTGAGAATGGTTTGACATTGTAAACCACATCAATAGTACATAATGTGTCTCCCTTTTACATCTTTGGGGAAGATACATATCCAAGTTGTCACTATTTGATTTTGCTCAATCGTGATCTTGACTTGCCGTAATAAAAATCCTTGATAACATGGAAGGAAAAAAAACACACCAATCAATCAGCTAATTCATTCTGATGTTGCAATTCCGTTCACTTTACCAGGGTTCCACCTTTGGAATATTTAAGGTGAATTCAACAAAGACGAGAAGAGTGACACAATAAGCAAAGGACAACCCCACCATTGCTGATTGTTCATCTCCGTTTTTACGAGATGAAAGCTCAGTTCGAAAGACAGGGAAAAAAAGCATGCTTTTAACCATTTTATATCTGTTGTTGCATAAAAGTGATAATTGTCTGTTTGTCAATCTTATGATGTGAGTATGACTACCGCCATCCTTGAGGCATGACTCTGTTAGAATTTGTCTTCTTTGGCACATGATTAGAACTTGAGCTAATTTGTTTATTGCTGTGACTTTTCCATTATGTTATGGCCTTGCATTCCATTTGTGCACACTTAAACCAGTTAAAACATTACAAGGCCAAGTTTGCCGCACATACTGACATTTGTTTAGGCTATGTCAACTCCTGTCTGGGAGTGACTAAGAGTGAAAAAGTATGGGGAATCATTTTGGACAAGTAAAATCTTCAGCCACATCTGGTATCATTCTTGTATCATTCTGGTACCATCTTTCTTGCGATTAAATCTGTGAGGAGTTGACTCACAGTCCTTGGTCAGGCCATTCAGAGTATTGAGAGCATTAACGATGAAAGAAGCTGAAGTTTGGGCGCAACATTTCAGCTCGACTTTGATTCGTGCGTCAGGTGACCAATATAATACAGGTGTAAAATACTGAATGGGCCAGTAATTTTCCACTGCTCTGTTGTGGCATTCCATTATTTAAAACAATCCTATTCATATGTTAAAGCACATTTTAAAGGAGTATGAACCGGAACCCACATCATATTCGTCAAAGGCTCTCTCTCTCGGGTATTTCATCGTCTTGAAATGCTGAGCAATAATGTTTTCTCCAAAGAATTCATCATCTTGAGTGCAGAGAGAATGCATCCTATTTTACCATTCACGAGGAAGGAACACTCCCTTCCTCCTCCCAAAAATAAGAAATTAAGAACTGCCTTCATGGTGGGGGGACTATTTAAAAATGCATGCTGTTTCAATGGTTCATTGTATTGCAACAACTGCTGTTTTAGTATTGGGTTTTGTTTGGTCCATTGCTAATTCCTGCTGTACCCATATATGGTCAGCTAACACTATATTGGCAGGGGCCTTCCTTCAAAACCGTGTTCAACATGTTTTGAAAACAGCATATTTTATCAAATACCTTTAGTGATTTCCTGATAAGGGCATGATGCATAGGAGCGTAACTGTATGGATTATTCATATCTCCTGACAGATGAACATGATCAGTCAGGATCTAATCATGTTCTACACACCCAAAAGATTTTAAGATTTGCTTTGACAAGTTGTAAAATTTTCCAGCATGCTGCAGCAGTCCCTGCAGTCATTGTCCCGCGACACTTGAGACGCAAAATTAAAAAGTGAGCATAAATGAGAAAGGGCAAAAATGTTACTTCAAGGCAAATTTGATTAAACGTAGTCTCTGTAGGATTCTTTTAGAGTGACAAATGCTGCATGATCCATTTCAAGTTTCTCCAATCTGACAGATGTGACATTTAAAAAGCTATGTGATACGAATGATTGCTTTATTGAGGAACTGGATATGCCACCCGGTTGGCTGAATCAGATGAAATAATAAATAACTTATAGTACATTAAGTTTATTTGTTATCCGAGCCTAAAAAAAAGGTTTTATTTTTAATAGTGACCAGAATCCTTCCGTTGCATCCATCCATGACATTGCTCTGTGGTGCCTTATCATGTCGGCATATTTCAGGAGGACGGTGCCAATAAAGTTATGTAAAAAATGTGGCTTGATGTTTATTGTTATATCTACAAAATACCCCAGTTTTTGTGTGGCTCATATAATTCATGCACGATATTTGTTCTGTGGTGTCTTTAGTATGTTCAGCGTCACCATAGTGACCGTATTAAAGTGTTGTTGTTTCCCATGTTATGGTGTTGCTGCCGCTAGTAAAGTTACATAAAAGTAGACGGTGGATTCATGTTTGTTGTTGCAGCATTTTATTCATGAGTGTGTGTGTGTGTGTGTGTGTGTGTGTGTGTGTGTGTGTGTGTGTGTGTGTGTGTGTGTGTATGTCCACGTACATGTTCTATCAAAAGTCATTCATGAAAACCAGTTTCAATAGCTGACTTGCAAAGTGTTTTGCATTATATTTAATTGATGGAGGGTGGGGGGGGCATGTCATATCTTCATTAAAAGTGAAGAAAGATATTTTTTGGCCCATTTTTAAAAATATTTTTTTGGCCCATGTTCCGGATCGTCTCCTACCCTCACACACACACACACACACACACACACACACACACACACACACACACACACACACACACACACACACACACACACACACACACACACACACAAAGACCCACTGCTCACAAACTATGAAACCAATACTATTCCCAGGTTCCCTTTATGTTATCCAATTAATAGTCGGAGTAAAATTTCAACAGCACTGGAAAAGTCTCTTAGTGTTGACATTACAACATGTGGTGGCTGATGGTGTAGTGGTACACTGCTTGACTTGTGTGGTAGCGTGGGATCGGTTCCCGCTCAGTGACGGTGTGGATGTGAGTGTGAATGGTCGTTTGTCTCTATATGTGCCCTGTGACTGTTTGGCGACCAGTTCAGTGTGTATTCTATCTCCTGCCTATAGTCAGCTGGGACAGGCTCCAGCAACTCCACCTGACCCTTTTCCGGATAAGCGGTCTTGAAGATGGATGGATGGATGAATGGATTACATGTTTTGATTTTCGAGTAATATTGGGGAGGCATTTCAATATTGACATTCAAATAAACATGACCTCTATAATGCTGCTTAAACAGACATAGGTACCGACAACATAGAAACACATACGCGTTCAGAACACGCACACGGACGCTCACGCATATGTATGCTTACACTAAGATTAAATAAATCGGTCTGTCAACATTTCAACAGGATGGAGCAGGTATCAGGGGAATATCATTTGCCGACTGGAAAAACAATCACAGCCTTGCACACAGGGGTACAGTACTTCTACTTGCCTTGTCATGCAGTTGACAGCTCCTAGCAATCTCCCACATGTCTGCACATACAATTGTGTGACCCGGAGGGGACAAAGGTAAGGCGTGAGGCACTTGGCAACGCCACATGTTGACGCAGTTGAGTCGACAGGGGAAATGAAACAATAATGGTTGTTCACTCACTGTTATTTATTATGAACAATGCCTTGGAAAATCAATGGCTATTAAGAGTGTACATACATTGCCCGGGGAGGATGGCCACCGGACGCACCACTGCATCAAAAGACATCCTTGGGGTCTATTAAGCAACAATAGGGTGGAAAAACCTTTTCCACACTATTCCATTTGTTTGTTATGATATGGCTACACCTATAAAGAAGGATCTTTACTGGGATTTATAATAGTAAGTTGGTTTAGACAGGAGTAATGGGGGAAAAAAAGTTAGTCTACTCTCTTCATTTGATTGCATAGCATAGACAGTGTATGACTTATGAACTGAGGGAACAGTTGTTTGATTACCGACTATGATTGCTTTGTCTCAGTTTTACCATTTTCCTTTCCATGCTGGTAGGAGAGACAAAGTCTGTTCTCTCTGCAGAACTCAACTCATCATTTTAGTCTAAATGACAAGCTCACTGACAAGTAGCTGACAGAGAGGCTCTATCCTATACACAGTTGATTAGTTCTGCCTACTGCCTATGGACACTTACTGATACTTGAACACACGCACACACACACACACACACACACACACACACACACACACACACACACATACGGATATTGTGATATTGTTGATGTGTAAACCCAGGGATTCTTGAAATTAAAAAAAAAAAGTAATATGTCTACCTTTCGTGAGAATGAAGGTTTACTCAAGGTGTGTGCTTGCAAACAGATGTGGAAGCTGCTCTGCTAACTGGGCGCAATCCCTATTGTGTCTGCAACACACCCCAAATTACTGCGTAGTTCATTTTACACATTGCGGGATGACTACTTGCCAAATAGAAACATTAAACACCCACAATTTGATCTGGAAATACCCATTTTTGCTTGCTGATTTTGGCACGTGCAACGTGGATATGAGCAGAGTGCAGATAAAATGAGAGGCGGTGGCAAGAACTTTTTTGCATGTGTAAACTTTTTCAAAATGTCTTCTATTATTGCCACGATATGTCGTCTACTCAGCAATGCAATTTTGGACCTTCTGAATAGTGATAGGGCTGACTTGGAGCTAGTCACACGAGAGAGTCATTTCATTTTCAACAATGACAAAACCCTGACAATCGGTGCTTGCCTCCCCAAGAGCGTTTTTTGGTTTTGGAGTGTGTTCAAGATTTAAATGTTTATGCAGGATTTTTTTACACCCCCCCCCCCCCCACCAATACTTCCATCACTTCAAATCAAATTTCATTTTGCACATGCAGTCCTCTGCCAAATATTTCAAGGTGGCAACAAAATAATCTTTGGGGACGGAATACATGCCTTCCGCAATATCCTGGGTGCAAAATACATGAAGACAACAAGCCGGGCTGCAGGACCACTTAACCTAGATTTCCCCAATAAAGTGATAATCACGAAACAATTTCAATCATAATTTACTGCCAGAATATATTCTTTCAAACCCAGCAGAATAAATTCCAGTGTGTGGCAATTTAGCAAACAAAAGTAATTTATTAAAAAGTTCAACTATGCAAACTGGCTTTCCGATGCTCCGAGGATCTACGTAATTTAGTATTGGAGCTGTTTGCCACCCGATGAAATGCAATCCACTTCACCATCACTGCCATCTCCTTGACAACCATGGTTGAGTTTGCAAAGAATCCTGACAGAGTGATTTACAGCACTCTTTCCTCTGGAGTCGTGGTTAAGGGATGGATATTCCAGCGGAAAGAAAAGTGGCTGGCTCGCTTATAAATATGTTAATTTTGCTGCAGGCTGTTGGGGAGGTAAACCAGCACTGCTAGTAGGAAGACATTGGAATTGTACATGAGGTAACAAGTGGGGGCGGATGACGACACCGTTCAGATAAGCACAATAACGTGTGTGCGGCCACAAATGTACACACGCACTGCACCAGAAAAGAAGAGCGGGGGCATTTGATTTAACACAAAAGACGATGCTAGCAATCTTAATGCAGTATTCCGAGCGTTGGTTGTTGACGCCCTCCTTAGTATTAAATGTAAAGGAGGCATAATTCTTCACGTGACCTCCTCCAAAGCCTTCAATTTCTTCTTAATGAAGAAGGCCATAGAAGGAGAAGGTGGGCTCATTGACAATAATAGCCACAGTATTTTATCAAGCCAAGAAAGGGTGGACACGGGGTGGTAATTGAAAGTCGTATGAACAAATCATAGTCAGTTGTACAGATTGAATGTAGGTTTATTGTGAATGTGTGCATGCGGACAGGGACCACATGGAATGGGGGGACTCTGGTTCCCCCTATGAAGCCAAAAGAACACAGCGTCTCGAAGGTAGTCCAAGTACAATGCTTTAAGATCACTCAACATCTCTCTTTTTTTTTTTTTGAAGCTATAGTGCAAGCACGGGAGCCAGACTGCCTTTTTTCCAGACTTGCTCCCCTTCCTCGAAGAAGCTATTGATTTGTCTTTGCTTCCTCTCTTTCTGTCCTGCCCTCCATATGAATGCTGGCCAAGCAGTTGGGCTTGGCACAAAAACATAATTATGAAAATGGACCTCTGGGTTGTTTGGTTTAATCTATTCGTAGAGTGCCCCGGTCCAATGCAACAGGGGCTATTCAAATCGGTTGCAAAGAAGCGACATAGGGACTGCAACCCTTTGCATTCTAAAGAACGGTTACATCAGTCACCATCTCAAACATTCCGGGTCCAAACGATCAGAAATGCACTCGGCTCGGTCCAGACTCACAATTTATTGTGCGCATGTGCTTCCACATCAAAGTTGATTCCTCTTGTCAAATACGGAATGCCATCAATTTTACATTGCAGGATCAGACAGCAATTCACCTCTCCTCCACTGACACTTCAATGGGCAGTCAAACAAAAATGGCACGACTAATTTTTCAAGCCAGTCAAAAAAAAAAATGGTAATTAGAAATATGTATCCAAGCATTCATTCATAATTGCAGAGGGGGTCTGCATTGAGATTTAACATTCACACACAAAAAAAAGTATTTTGTGACACCCAACTGGCCGCCAAGAGCTTGGCAGCAACTTCAATAACAAATATAACAACATAATAAATCAGTGTACACATATATATCTATCTATCTATGGATTTTGTGACCGTACACCCTGATATACCTATCGGGGTGTACGGTTACAAACTCCACAGTTTCGGTTCAGTATATGTTGACTTTTAGAAAGGTCTTGCCTTGTCTAGATCAAAGTGGAAGTATGTTTACAGCATTATTATTAATTAGTTTGATTGTTTTTATTGTTTTATTTTTGTTATCTTACCTTTTACATATCAGAAATATCTTGCACTGAACAATGATAGAACAATTAAATGCTCTTCTATTGGACGGCATACGGTACAATCAACCTGTCCATCTAACTGGTGCCATTCATCCCAAACAGTAAGTCTTTTTTTTTTTGTATTCATTGTCACGGTTTGCATGATGGTGGTGTAGTTGGAGAACCCCAAAAAGCAGGGAGGCAGGGAGGAGAAGGGTGAACTAGAAAATAGTACTACCATAAATACTGAGGAAACTAAATCCAAGACAAACAAAGTCATGAAAACAAAAAGAACCCAAAGTAACAAACAAAAACCATGGCTGCAGCAAAAAACTAACAGCAACAGAAACATGACAGCAACAAACAATGACCCGACACCGAGTGGTCGTGCCGGGAGACCTTTTAAACAAAGTAATCACATAATGACCAACAGGTGTGCAGCTGCAGGCGGAGCCCTACAGTGCCACCTGTTTGCCACAATTAGAACCATGACATTCATACTTTTCAAAATATATTTTTGTTGGGTGTTTA
This sequence comes from Hippocampus mohnikei, assembly GCA_026261675.1. Classification (NCBI taxonomy): domain Eukaryota; kingdom Metazoa; phylum Chordata; class Actinopteri; order Syngnathiformes; family Syngnathidae; genus Hippocampus; species Hippocampus mohnikei. Next base: position 4,841,520 of record JAKGUB010000326.1, read on the forward strand.
ACCGTTAGATTTTTCTGATGTAAAGTATGGTGGCTCAACAAAGGTTGGTAAACACTGATTTTATAATTATTCTCCCAAATAAATGCTTATATGATGTCTTATATGATGCACACAGATTGATGTATTTGTACGCGTGTAGCCATTACGAGTTGTAATTTCTCCAATGAGCGATCTCTGGTGGATGAATAATTATCCATAATCTATACACACATAGCACGCCGGTGTCGCTGTCAATCTTGGCAAGCGAAACATGTTTTTGGTGCCGTTAGCCAGTCTCTTTAAATACCTGGCAGGCTAAGCAAACATTCACAAAAACAGGCAATGAAATAGAGCTGAAAGATTCATTGCATTTTCAATCTATTCTAATGGCAATAACACAAAACATGAATTGCTAAACGCAAAGGCTGCGATTTGACTGGCGATTGGTTGCGCAGCGGACGTGAGCAGAGGAGTTCAGAGCAGCTCTGTAATTAAATCCTGCCGTCTTCGGTGCGCATAATTTTCGGTGAGTTTTCTGTCTCATGAGATCTTGATGCGAGTATCTAACATGTTTGATCTTTTTTGCCTCACAAGGTAATTTTTTTTTTTAAAGAACAAACCTTCAATGTGTGTGTTGTGTATTTAGTGTTATTTCAGTTGCCACCATACGGCATGTTGACAAGTGTGTCAGTGTGCGCTTGATAAATAGGAGTGTCTCTGCAGTCACCGTGCGAGTCTCTACGGCTTTCTGATGTGCGCTGCCCATGAAAAATAAAAGGGTTGACATAGATCTACATATTTCTGATGTTTAAACACACACACACACACACACACACACACACACACACACACACACACACACACACACACACACACACACACACACACACACACACACAACACACAGACACGATAGCGTGCGCTCGACTGAGATCAAAACACATCCTCCGGCCCAATTTGAAAATGGAAGCGCCCTCCTAGGTTGTCAGCTGTCACATATTAACCCTTCCAGGGACAGCGGTTACTACAGTGGACTGCTTAGCATGTTATGAGGTTGCATGGATGCATGACAGTTTTAAATAATAAATGCCTCTGTCTATATGTGGCATTATGTCGTGTCGTCATGGATGTCACGGATGGAGCTGAACACAGATAAAATGATATTCCTCCTCAATTGATTGATGAGGCGTTGCTGTTGCCTCTTGGAATGCCTGCTGGTTCTTCAGCTGTTTTAGAAATGGAAGATGTCAGGTCGTGTTAGCAAGTATAATATTACTTTTCCCATACTTATAGTATGTGTGATGTGACTGACTGGAGATGATCAGATCATAATGCTTTTGCTTATTTTTGATAAGGATGTTCTGGATCCAAATGAATTCTGTAGGTGTACCTAATTAAGTGTCTGCACCACAGGATACAATTGGTAGAGTTTCAGCCTTCTTCTGTTTCTAAGTAGGCATGATGGTAGTTGATCCAAAGACCATTCCAAATCGCTTACAAAATGTGAAAACAGCAAGACCTTGACATTTCTCCACGCCACATCCTTCTGCCTTCTCACATCAATCTGATGCAGAAGAAAAGCATGATTAGTCCTGCCGCATAATAGATGCATGCAGTGGGAAAGGTCAGCAGTTGTCAGACCTTAATGTCTAACCTTTAACATTGGGGATTGAAGAAAGAAGATGAAATTAAATCAAATGAGCGGTGGGAATCACTTTTTGGAACACTGACTATTTATGTACGTCAATCAATAAATGCTCTTTTTACATCAGCGAGTAAAACATGGCGGGTGAAATGCAAAGATCAAGGGAGTGCAAAAACGACCTTATAAACGACACGTTTTCCAGATTGCTTGTCTAATAAAGGCCGTATATCTATTAAAACGTCACAGTGGCAACGAAGGTACATTGTGTGAAGACTTGTTTTCTTCAAGGTGAGAACATGTATGTTAGAAGCGCCGCGAGACCACCATCACTCACTTAGAAGTACAGATAAGACTGTCTGCATGATCAGATAGTTGCCATTTACATATGAATAGAATGGCTTGTGTTATTCCTTTTGAAATAATATTTTTGTCAACCATCCCATTTCTGAACCGCTTATCCTCAGAAGGATCGTGAGAGTGCTATCCAAGATGTCATTGGGAGAGAGACGGGTTACACCCTGAACTGGTTGCTAGCCAATCGCATTCTAATAGATAAAACATAATAATAATAAATAAAAATAATAATAAAATATAGGCGGCCCAGTGGTCCAGTGGTTAGCGCGTCGACCGAGCAGTGCAGAGCAGCTCTGGCCTCCCTGTGTGGAGTTTGCATGTTCTTCCCAGGCCTGTGTGGGTTTTCACCGGGTACTCCGCTTTCCTCCCACATTCCAAAAACATGCATGGCAGGATGATTGAACACTCTAAATTCCATCTGATATGTTGCTTCAATCTCTGGCTTGTGCCATCAGAAGATTAAAAAAATCTATTTTGGGTGCCTTCCTTTGTGGTGATGACGCACTATATAAAATGTAAATAATACATGTGAAACTTCGATGCACTGTACCATAAAGAAGTAGGAGGTGGGAGACTGTTAGAACCATTGCTCCTTCGGGAGTCATGCTTGAACATTTCCACTGTAAATAAGACTTTCAGTCCTCACTTTCCACCTTGAAAAAGCTGTTTGGTATGAAGAACTCATTAAAATATGAAGCCTTTATCGGAAACAGAAGCCTTAATGCTTCTGCCTTATGACCAGCCGGGACCCAGCCTGCAGCATTTAAGGCTATTTCCATAACACATATAAAACAGAAGGCAAGGCTGTAGGAGTCGCGATCAGGGCAGTTTCACAGCTGCCATCCCAAGAGTGTTGTTACCGCACTGGGTAATTGGATATTCAAAAGCAGGCCTTCTCTTGAACCCATACTGACACCAAGCTGCAGCTATAATCGCGATGCTGATCATATTTATCATATTCATGACGGCGGACTGATAGAGAAGTGTCAGACAACTATTATTTATGGGTTCCAGTTTGAACATGGGGATATGAAATGCTGAACACATTTCTGATTGGCAGTTCAGAGAATAGGCATTGTTACTCACAATTATCAGACCAATGACTTGCCCTTAGTCAATGTATTTAAACACAACTTGTCAAGAAACTAACAAGACAGTGACTGTCCCAGTAACAAAGCAAATACTGTACTCCCTATTATTACTACGACTACTACTGCTAATAACATATCGGTGAGTACAGGCGGAACTAAATTATCACTGTTTGTGGAACAGTGAAACTCCTCTACAACGAAACCTACATGTGCGAAAATACCCCCCCCCTGTGTGAAAAAATCTTCATGCATTAAAGCCATTCCCTGTTTTCTGCTTCCCCCTACAATGAAAAGTCTTCATGTTGCGTAATACGAAATCCTTTTCTCCACCCTTGCCTTGCAATGAGGTTCACTACAATGAAAACAAGCCTTACGCAAAGGTCTAATCCAACCTCAGCCTGCCACAGCCACCGCAACTGCTTAGCTCGGAAACGGCAAAGGCAGCCACCACTCTGGTTTACACATGCGCAGTATTACAAGAAGTATTTGTTGTTAGTACGTGGTTAGAAAGGTCACTCGTAGTTTCAGACACAGCACGGACGTTGCATTGCTTGGTATAAAATGGATCTTTGCAGACCAAGGCTCTTCACAAGGTGTTAAGAAAAGAAAAGCTTTAACACTTGAAGACAGGATAAAAGTAATAAAGATGAAAGATGGAGGAAGCAAAGTAAAAGACATTATGCAAGTGACTGATGTAAGTGAAAGTGAATGCTGATCGTAAATTTTGCAATTTCTTTCCCTTATTTTCTTTCTACGTTGGCTATATGAAGTGTCAAATAAGTGTATGCTCATACCTACGCGCTATTGGAATAAAAATTACAAGTACACATATATATTTTTTGTGTGTGTTTGTGTTTATGTCTGAGATAAAATTTGCTATGGTGAAACAGGTGAGGTCCATTTTTCAAGACATGCCGAATACGAGTAGAAGTTGATGCTACATTTTAAGCTGACAGTATTCACAAGGCTAAAACTCTTACATTCAAATTGGCAATTATGACATTTTAGTAATCCCCCCCACACACACACACACACACAATTCCAGAAGGGACAGAATCACTCTTTTTTTACTTGAGGACTGAAGTCAAGGATAGCTGAACTTCAGAGTATGTAACCCCTTTCCCTCGATTTAAGGGATGAGTGGACATACACTGGTTGTGCTTTTGGATCCACTTTCTTTACTGCTGACATGCAACATGAACACACAAAATCGCACAAAAGCTTCCTCACTCATTTGCCCCTTTAAAAGGGGTCATGCACATACACGCAGCACAGCATATTACAGGAAATATGGTGGTTACAATAACTACAGTTTGAAGGAGTATATCTCTTTGAAATATCATGGTTTGTGTTGGTAAACCATTTCATGCCTACTGGTTTATCTGAAAGAAAAAACAATGCAAATGCAGACTGGCAGACAGCTAAACCAACTGACAGCTAGTGAGAGAGAAAAAAAGAACGAAAAAAAGACACAACCAAGCCTAATATGAACAAACTTAAAGTTAAGAACGAAACTCAGACATGCTATTTGTACAAAACTGTTCATCACAACAGCAACAAGACCTTCCAGAAATCTTGCTACCCAAACAAAACAATAGACTGGCGCTCAGAAATGGTGAAGCAATCAATATCTAGAGACAACCGTCTATGCTGTTGTGCAATGTTCTTCTTCCATATTTGCACTTTATAAGCCATTCCTAACATCAGAAAGATTTCACTGGAGCATGAGCTGACTTCACACAGAATGTGGTGTTTTGACTAAGAATTGATATGCTGCAGCGCAAGAACATCTGTGAAGCACTTTACTTTTACAGCACAGTAATAGCAATTCTAAAATGTATGCATAATGAAAGCTTAATGGCCATGGAAAAGTTAATACATTTAATTTTAATGTAATTACAAATAAACCACATGTTTTTATATTATAGCCATCAATCCATTTTGTTCTGATCATCAGGACGGAAGGTTTAGCAACTCGGGGCGAGGGGCGTCGTAGACTGTAGACAAAAAACTTTCATAGTCGCACCTTTAGTGCATTTAAACGCGGGGTCTCAAACTCGCTAGACGATGGGCCTGAGAACAGCCTGCACATGTTTTTCATATATTCTTTTGCCACGTCATTACCCTGAGCGTTTTATATAATTTGTATTCACTTACGAGATACCGTAGCTCAGGCTTGTGACAGCTTTCGGTGCTGTTTGTTGCCAAAAATAAGCCAAAAGATATAACAAAAGTTAATCACTTGATTGAAACATGGCAACAGGTGAAAGACAAGTCAGTATGGTGTGTGAAAGGATTTCAGTTGTACCGACGAGCGTGTTTTATCGTGGTGGATGAGTACAAAAAAGCCAGTATTGTGTTTGAGAGATTTTCAATAGTTTACATGTGGGTGCTTCAGTAGTAAGTGTGAAAGGTTACCCTAGATAGAGAGCTCATTGACTCATTGACGGTCACACCGTATGCGGGTGCCATTGTAAATTGAACGTTGCCAAACGTGTCAAATCAGTACACTGGAAGCTGAATGCCCCGGAACATTTTTTAATAAATGTATGTGTGACGTTGACAGCATAGGTGAGTTCTGCCGTAAAACACTCCACCAACACGAGTGAGATATGCTGATGAGACTCTAGTAAGTGGATGGATTCTTCTGCCCCATTAATCAAACGACAATACACTGTGACTAAAAAGCAGTTTCGCGGGACTTTCACTTAGCATGGAACGATGGATGCATTCAGGCGCGATGACAGCAATGGATGCAGTGAAAGGAATTCAAGAGACTGCAACAAGTGCAATGGTTTCCATGGTTACGGAACGACTCACCTACCAAATGTGTGCAGAGAAAATAAAAATAACGATGACGAGATACTGTGAGCTGGTGAAAACTCAGTTTCTGAAAGAGTATCATTCTCTTCGGTTTGTGTACAAACATCTTCATTTCAGATCAATCTCAATTAGCGCTGTAACTGTAGCTCTTCATTAATGCTCCCCTTGATTTTGAAACAAAGCAATCAATGGCTCATTTTGAAATAAATAATGGCACGCAGATAATTAAGTGTACAGCAACTGCGGTTTTGGAGGTTTTATTTGCCCACATGGGGCTTAAAATCAGGGGTTTAATCTAATTTAGGGGTCATTAATATTTGCCAAATGTGGGCATGTGCTTTGAGACTAGCCTGTGATTAAGGGCTATACAAATAAATCTGATTTGACTTGACCTGAACAAGAAAATTGTGCTTCCACGGGAACCACAAGACACTTGCCATCGAAAGTCAGGATAGCATAAGCAAACCATTTCCTTCAATCTCTCCTACTCTTCCTTAACATGTGGTGAAAGAAAGAAAAAGTTGGCATATTAATGTTTTGCATCCAATGCATTTTGAAGAAAATTATTGTATCATCTTTCTTTCAAAAATGGTGCGACTGGCCGGCTTTGGCCTGCATGCCTTGTGAATGACATCATCATCATGTAAAGTACATGCACAATGCTGTTGTCATTATAATAACGTATGGGGATGTATGTTGAATTATTAATCATGCATGCAAGAAACAAGGGCATTGATTGAGTTTTATTTGCCATCCCTTTGACATCCACCTGCAGTTGGTCAAATTATCACTTCCTAAGTTCAGTAAGAAACATCCTTCATTTGAAAACCAACCCTCTGCTGCTACCACTACCATTCAACCACACAATTTATGTGAAACCCTTTTTACAGAAACACCAATTTCAACAGATTAGATGCTCAAAGATGAAAATCGAGCTCTGCAAGTGAGTCAGTCCCATCCAGTCAAGACAGACCTCCAAATGCTACATCGCTTCATATGCTGTTACACTTCAAACTGGGCCAGTGGAGAATGATTATGATATAGTTTCAGTTCAGATTTGCAGAGTAGGTTGGACAAACATCTCCTACTTTGTGACACCACAGGGAATGTAACTGCTCTGTGATGTACTTGTCACATGCGGCACAGGAGCAATGGCTGTTTGTTAGCTCGTGTCCCACTGGAGATGTCCAGTTCAGTCTATTCTCCGAGGAAATGGACCAGCCACAAGAAGTTGGCTGTCAGATAAGAAAGCTGCTGGCCCACAACAGCGCAGGGTCAAGAGTGGAAACATCCCACACATCAAGCGAAAACCGGGCATCTTAAGGAAATGTCTAACCGGTGGGGAGTCCAATTGAGATGTGAATTGGCTGTTAAAAATGAATGCCGACTCAAAATGTTTGGATTTATGTCATAACGAATCACGGCATATTATCTCGTGTACTGTCACAGTAATGTATAAATGGTAAAACTCAACTCTCAGTATGTGTGACATACAGTATGCGTGCGGGGAGCGAGATACTGTGTAATTGGAAGTGTTTGTGCATGAATGGCAATATTTAGCTGGCTAAGAGCATTATATTCAACTGCTAGGCAGTGTATCAGCGCCCCCGGTCTTACTGTGCTGTTGGCCTCTCACGCCAATAGAGCAAACCACCCCTCACCCCAACACACACAAATTGGGGAATTCCGTTCATGACGCGGCAGACGTCCATGCATGAATGACCCGAAAGAAATAGACTGCAGCCAATACGCATAATTTAAAAAGAGATACTTTGTAGAAAGCTCCAGTGCAGAAGCCATTCGGACTGTTAAGCACCACCACCTCTTCCATGCTTCTAGCAGGGAAGACGCTTTGTAGGCTCCTGGTTAGCATTTAGCACCAAGCTTGCTATAGCTTTCAAAGGTGTCCGCACGGGCACTCCCAGACCCCTTTGAGAGCCAAGCACCGAGTGTTTGCCTGTCCTGTCACTTGGAGTGTCTCCAAGTGACTTGCTCTTTAGACATGAGGCATATTTTATTCAGCGATTTCAAAAGATAACTCGTGCAACATCATTTTTTTTAGTTCTGTCTGGCTTGTTGCCGGAAAGCTGCATCAGTAATTACAATGTGCATCAGTGTAAAATGTATCAAAATCGAGGCATGTGATGTTTAGGAGTCACACGACACAACTTTCCAAAAATAAATCTCGTCATAACCTGTACACACAAAAGTAACTGCGATTTCAAATGAAGCCTTGCATATCAATCCACTTCCAATGTTCTGACATTTAATGATGGCGATTGATGAACTTCAATGCTGGTTTATTTGAGCATGTGATCCGTTAGTAGCGAAGGCAATAGAAATAGCTGAGTAGAATGTTTACATATCTGTGTGTGTGTGTAATGGAGCGAGATAAAACAAACTGAAGTGCATCTATTTGCACATGCAATGAACACAGCCCGGAGCATACAGCTTATAGCATTTGATGCATATACGTTGGATAATTCTACGTATGTGGCCCCAGGTCCGCTCCCACTTTCGCAATTTGAAGCATTTTCATCCATGACAAAAATAAGGTCTTTAGTTCATCAAGATTTGAGCGGTAATAATAATGATCATCCAAGCTTTGACTTCGGTCTGCCTTCGGTCGTTTTTTGCTAATTACTTTGCTATGGCTGCTTGAAATGTAAAAAGCACATATTATATATTTTTTGGTTTGTTTGATTTTTGTTCCTAAATTAAATCAGTGCCTAAATAACATGCCTGTGAATTATTTTGGTCGAAATGCCGCAAGGATCAAGTAATATGCCCCACTTTGAGGTTTCTTTTTACAGCCCTCTTGAAAGCAGCAGATTTTATTTTTACGCACACAATGCAGTTAAATTACACTTGTTATTGTGTGCGTGTGTGTGTGTGGGGGGTGTATATTTCAAGACATTGCTATCACACCACTGTGACATGATAACAGGGTGGAGGGCATGCAGGGACACATTTTTGCATAGGTGCTCTAGCTCATAATTCAGTTGTAGAATGCAAGCAGTAGTAAAGTAGTAGTAAGTCTTCCATAACATGCCACTGCAAGGTAATCTGCACACAGAGGTATTTTAGGAGGTTTATGCATCAACTTCCCGTTAAGGCAAAAAAAAGATAAAATACATTAAATAATTTTAAAACATACATACATGCAAACATAAATCAATAAAATAATGGATAAATACATAATCCCCAAATTATAATCAAGACTGGATATTTGCGAACATGTCACTATCCAGATCCACATCGAGATAAAAATATTCCCACCGAAATGACTCATGATTAAGTGTCATTTTGATTTACCATTCAACAGGGTGTTTGCTGTCATCGTGACCAACCCCACTGTGCAACTGGAACACATTTTGGCGTTAACGTTAACAAACACGTAGAAAATCACAAAACTTCAAGCAAAGAACACATGTTGACCTTGAGCATGGAAAACAAAATCCATCCACCATTCAACAATGTTTGCTAGAAAAAAAATACATTTATTCAAAAGTGCCTTTTTAGAAATGCAGTTAGCGACACTGACAATTTTGTTTTATACGGGGACTTTTTCACCTTGGCTTTTATAATGGTCAGTACAAGACAATGATTTTCTAATAAGTCTTCATGTAGTTTCCTGTCAAACAAAGCAGTGTTTTTATCCACACGTGGACTTGCTTTGTTCATTGTGCTGTACATTATACCAGATGACAAACTGCACAATCAGTGGCCGCTTTCTTCGTTACTCTTACATCATGTAATACGAGCCGAGATCCGCATTTTATTGTAATGAAATTTAGTGTCTTTTTTTATGAACATGGGCTAAGGTGGTGTTGGTCAACTATTATAAACAGCAAATAGGTTGCTGCACAGTTGCGCAGCACATAAAACTCCAACAATAACTATAATAGCGCTCAGAAGCATCCTGACCTTCACCAAGGCCAAACGATTAACAAAAGTGCAGAACACTGTGGCTACAGTCTGGTGCAAGGTGGATGACACAAGATAAAAGGAGAGTTTCATTTCTCGTAAAGCGTACCTCAATCATTCGTAACACAAAAAATGAATTACTTAACCCGTACCAAAAATAAGTGTTGTCGCTTCAAACATATGTCCATGGAAATTAGAAATCCATTTAACAATTAACGAGCAATCTTGGCCCATAAGAAAACTTTCGATTAGAGTTAAGACTTATTTCTCCTTAAAGTTATCAGACAGCGGTATACACAAGCTAAAGCTTTCGGACATTTAATCTCTTCTAAAAACATCCTTCCATCCATTATCTGGGCCGCTTATCCTCACGACGGTTGCGGGCATGCTCACCTGATCTCAAACTAGAATTTAAAATTTGATCAGGAATAAATCCCTTTTTAATTTCTACTAAAAATTACCGGACATTTACTGTAACCAATAATGTAGTTGTGTTTGAGGTTGAGATGAGAATGTGGATATTACTATGTCTAGGGCTGTGTTCACTTCGCAGCTCAATCCTGATTTATTTTATTATTATTATTTTTTTAATCTGACCTGGCAGCCTCTTTCATTTGTGGGTATAAATCGGACATGTATGCAATGTGTCTGCAGTATGAACGCCCATCCATAAACATCGAACCTATTCGTCATGGCGGGGGTGAGTGCTTTTGAGACTCCTGACAGTCATCTGTGAATCTGCAAAATTCTTGGGAGTAGCATTATTCACTTCTATCTTTAACTTAATCCCACCTGAAACATGAAGCATAAAGTGGACATTTGTGGTGATAGTAGTAATTCAACGATGCAGATGGTTCATAGGTTACGCGTGGCAATGACGTGAGGCCATCTTTAGTAGACATCTCAATGAAATGAAGACATCGAAGAATGTCGTCAATATATACGCAACATATTTCTACCTCCTCCCGCCTCACTCACTGTATTCCTATTAGAATTAACCAGAATGACCAAAATCGGAATAAAAAGGCTGAATACAGACGGAATTTCATTTGGATTCACAGTAGTGGTAAATTCCTTTCGCCAATCCGAACGAGTGTCATGTAAACGGTTCAATCAGAATAGTCAAGCTGCGTCCGGTCTGTGCATACTCTGTCAGAAATGCGGAGTGAGGACGTCATATAGCCACTTTATGATGGCAGCGTCTTACCAGATCTCGTCTGCGACGGGAGAACTTATTTTAAAGTACTTAAACTACTGTACATAATAGACGAATAAACTCTAGCTTGACAAATCACGTGATGTTTCCATCAATCTCCACGTGTCACATGGCTGTCATATCCCTGAATTGATTAACGTAGTGAAGCATGTCAACGACAGATTGGAATAGATCGTGTCATATGTGAACAGGTGACCAGATATCTTCCTTCGGGATGATTTCAGTCAGAATTACCAAAAAGTAATGTAAACTCGGTGATAGACAGGAGCTAGTTAAATCAACACGCAATGTACGTATCATCGCAGATCTTTATTTTATTGTTTTGGCTCACACGTTTACATACAGTACATGGTCGGATATTAGCATACATACGCTCACTTAGCCTCAGATTCGGATTAAGAGCATCTACTGATGTTACAAAAAGACAACTGGTATTATCGAAACGTCAACATTATTTTTGTAGCCCTCAATGGGGTTAAGTGCAGCTTTGGCAGTTGGTGGTAGTCAAATACATTTCTTAAGCATTTCAGTTTTTGTTTTCTTTTTTGTTTGGATCTTGATTCTTGATTTTAACCACTGCAAAGTATTTAGTGAATTGGACAACTTTCTGCCCAACGCAAGGTGGATATATGTGAAAGGCACCACATCTTATGACGAGCTCATATAACTGCTTCAAACCATTGCACTTTAGCTGTAATAAACTATCTGGCACAAAACCATTTTTTTACCCCCCTCCACTCACCTAATTAATCAGCAGTGGGCAGCGCCTGACATCCTGAGCTTGCGTTATTCTGCATTTGTACTGTGCTAAAAAGCTGTGGCTCTAATTAGGAGGGATGATCTATTTTCCATAATGAGAATTGATTGCTTTTCTTCTGCATGACCAAGCATTTTCTATCTTTCCCTTATTCTTCTCAAATGAAGGCCCCTGTCTCTCGTGCTTGTTCTCTTAACACAGACACACGTCAGAGCTGTACCATAGAAAAGTTCTAAATGAAGCACTTTGTGATTAATGGGCCTAATTTTCAGAAGATTTGATTTGGCGATGACAGGCCACTTCACCTCAAAAGCCATTTGATTACCAGATTTAGGCACGAGTGAAATAGTCAAAATGCTCACAGACAACTGTCTCACTACATTTTCCTGGTCACGTCGTGACTTTAGCAGCTGCATTAAAACATATATAGGCTTTGATGAAATAATGACAACAAAAACAACAATAATAGTAAGAAGAAGAAGAAGAAGATTCTACTATTTACTATAATCCAGTGGCAGACCATGCATTTAATCCCTTGTCTTTCAGTGGTGACTTTATCTATTAATTCAAGGAACACGCGACTGAATGTTCATTCTCCTTCATTCTATTAGGCAGTGTGTATAAACATCCATCCATTATCTGAACTGCTTTATCCTCATGAGGTTCATGGGCATGCTGGAGCTTAGTGCAAATGTCAATTGCATCTGATTCCCCGAACAAAAAGTTTAAGCCAAATAATTCTCATGCCCTGTATGCCGCCATATTGGATCTCTTTGGACCAGGTCACGTAATCACTGTGACGTGTTGCATGCTGTCACAAGCTACTGTTCATTTTGGATTTGTGACAAAGTATTTCCATAATTCGATAGCACTCCTAACCATGTCAGGTTTCATCGGTTCCTTTGAGAAAGAAAAAAAAATGCCGGCAGTAGCTGGCAAATGCAGCCACCCTCATGGTCCATGACACAGGTGCAACTGTTCCATACAGTTGCCAAATGTATAAAAAAAAAAAACAAACAAAAAAAAAAAAAAAACCATGACATAATGTCACCAAAATGCATGGACACATTTATGCATGTCCAAATGATACTAAATGAAATTTAGCATTATTCTTATTCTATTCCTATCATAAGGTTGCCTCTTCAAGTTGCATCGTAGTGAAAAAAAAAATACATCATTTAATGTACAAAAACCATCACTGATTCTCATCAGCATTTATGTGCACATGTATATGCATATACAAATCATGTTCTGAAAATATTACAATGAAACTTGGATTATATGAACCTCATTATATGAACCTCACAAGGTCCTAATCATTGTGCTTTTTTGTCTACAGTCTACGACACCCCTCGCCCCGAGTTGCTAAACCTTCCGTCCTGATGATCAGAACAAATCACAGTGCTTCAGGAGGGCTAGCTAAATTATTTCAATAATTGACAGCGTCATACAGTGTTTTTATAGCACAGTAGACCACGAAACAAGGCCAAAATGAACAGTGCCGTGTTACAGCACACGTTTGGGTGATTCCGTGAGTTGGTCAAACATGTCCATCGTGGCGGTGTACAGCATGTGTCATTATTTTGATACAGATGCCATTGAAAGGAAACAAATATTCTCCGGTGTGTTCCTTTAATGCCATCAACAACATCACACCACAATGTCTAGCTTTTCAGGAGAAATCTTGAAAAAATAAGACCATGTCAATTTCTCCTCCTCCATCAGCCATCGTGGTAGCAAAAAAAAAAAAAAAAATCCAATCATGTATGCAGATCACGACTGACGTGTTATGTTAATCGAACATGGCTGTAGGAACAATCAGAGGACAAAAATGATGTCTTTGTATGGCAGTGAGCTGGCCGTATGTGGGGAATCTGATATTTGATTAATGAAAGAAACTGTCCAATTGCTCATGTAGTTTGCGGCCAACATTACTAGCTCTGAAGCCATTACTCTTATTTACTCTTTTCCAGCAACATGATAGCGTTTACTTTTTTTTATCCATTACCTCACCCACTATTCACGCCCCTCCTGCCTTTTTTTTTTTGAGCAAGCACGTTATCTGCTAATTACAATGCATTGCTATTTCCATGAAAGAAAAATATTTCAAAATCTTCAGCGTCATGAAAGCCGATGAAGAAGCAACATGCGCAGTGCCTAAATTAGACATCTTGTAAAACAGTGAGCCTATGCTATAATCTCGTCGCCTCCCATGGGTGTCAGAACATCCCAAGCTTTGAATACAAAGGCAGCTGCTCTATGTGGCTGTGGAAGTCGGTGTTGATGCTGTGTAAACATCGCTGCTGCTGTTTGCCACTTATTTAGCGCATGTTAATATTACATGAGAAAGGGGAGCCCTTTGATGATGTAAGTGAACACTCAAACTAGGGCTTTTCTCTTCAGGGGAGAGGGAGACGGCCCTAGGAGAAGGCCCTTGGAGATTTATTTCACTTCTGCATTAGCAATGCAGCATGTAAGGAATTTACCATGAATAGAACTGCTTTTGTTGTTGTTGTTACATCTCTAAACTTACTATAGTTTACACCATGAGCACGAGCGAGCAATGGGATGGTGGGAGGGAGGGAAAAGAAAATCATGAATGCATGTTGTTATCATTAGAATTCCAAAGTCCACTGAGAGCTCAAATGTCTTCTTCATTGAGAATTGTTTTACAGTTGACAACAGTAATATGCAAATACAAATGTCAAAATATGCCACAAAAATTCTTCACAAAATGTTAATAATATGCTACTATGAGTTTTCCGCGGAAAACGGGATGCCCCGAAAAACAATAAAAAAAACAAAAACAAACACACAAACAAAAAATAAAGCAAGCATGAAGAAAGATTGAAAACAAATCCGCGTGTCGGTGAACACGGGGGTGCCTAACCGCAAGTATGCCAAGGTCCACTTAATCTTGCTTCAAGGATTACACAGTGTTGAGGGCCAACATATAGTTAAGCGTACAATTAAATGCAGACAATCTTCATGACTGCAATTGTACCTACAGTCCATTTTTAAAAGATACCGTATTTTCCGCACTATAAGGCGCATTGGAGTATAAGGTGTACCTTCAATGAATGACCTATTTTAAAAATGTTTGCACATATAAGGCACACCACATAATAAGGCACATAGAATAGAAATTAAAATAGTGTCTGCGGTTGCATTATGCATGTACGGGCAAAAGGGAATACCATAAAATACAATACATCTGACAATTTCTATAGAGCTTTCACAACTGCTGCAGCTGTAACTAAGCACTTTACAGAATATTAAAAATACTACATCCCAAAAAATTGGAATATTGATCCATAAATAAGGCGCATCAGATTATAAGGCACGCTGTCAACTTTTGAGAAAATGTCATGCGTTTTAGGTGCGCCATACAGTGCGGACAATACGTTAACTATGAAGCCATAAAACTGGATTGGGTACAATTTGCTTTTCTCTACTGACAGCTATTTAACTAGACAAGAAGAGCTTGGCTATTTGACCAGCGTAAAATATTTAAACAAATTGCGCTTAGAGAAGGATAGTGTTTCATTCAAATGCCCACAAACATTTTGGCTGTGTATCCAGACACTCAAACCACAAGGTCATCAAGACAGCTGTACGTGACAAGACCGAAAGGGTCAGTTTCAGCTGGGAGAAAGGACGCTTGATCAGCCATTAAGCTGTCTTTTTAGTAAGAACTTGCGGATGAACCAAATGAAGCGTCAATACACCAAACTGGTGTATTGACCAAAGTGACTTGGAAGAGCTGAGTGGGTGTGTGTGGCTCTTCAAAAGCCATCAATGCACTCAATCCATCCGAGTGATTTCGACCCTTCTGTTCAATGAACTGAATATGGTCAAAGAGTTCCCAAAAAATGCATAGCAAATTTATTAGCGGCCTGTAATAGTCCTTTGAAGTGAATATGAGTGTGAATGGTTGGTAGTGTGCCTGGTGATTGACTTGTGACTTGTGACAATCCCCTGGTGTGCGCTCTTGCATAAAGTCAGCTGGGACAGGGTTGAGCTCAACCATGAGGCTTAAAGGTAAACAGGTAAAAAAAAAAAAGAGAATTTGGCAGGGCACTTCTGGAAAAATATTCACATGTGAAAGGAGAAAGAATTTAGATTTTAAAGCAAATGTTTTAAAAGACCCCTTTCCTTTTGTGTTGAAAACCTTGTTATTCACAACGACCTTTTCGGTTATTCGGAATATTCATATTTATGGTTGTGTCTTTTTGTTTTGTTGCAAGGCTAACATACTTTCTGTTCTCAAAACATTTTTGAGAGCACTAAAGTTTTATTTAGTCTTTCAAAATGAAGCAGCAGACACAAATAAAGCTTGCCCATGAAGTAATAATAAAGAAGACAAAAATGAATGCTGAAGTATAGTTCTTAATCATTTTAATAGAACACCACCCAAACTAACAGCATTAGTAATTACCAAAGTCATTTTTAAAAATGTTTCTATAATGATACACCTGTAACGGTAGACAGGAAGCAGTTCTTTCACCAAAATTATGACTTCGATGCAATTTCAAATTTTGGCTTTTCCGGTTCAAAAACTGAATTGTAAATGACTTGCTTAGTTGATTGAGATGTCAAATTGTAATACTGTAGAGCATGAAAGCATAGCTAAAAATCTAAATTAATTCCAGAACATCCAGCCATCTGTTATCTGACAATTTGTCTGAATTGGCACATTTGTAACCTTTTGTCAACAACATTTTTCCAACAATCGCCCAGCTCTATTGCAGCCTGAACTGTGGAACACATTTATGTCTTCTTCAGTTACCTTTCCTTCTCCATATGTTTTTCTTGCCATCACTTGAATACAAGTTGACCTTTGACCCCATCTGTCCATATGATGTCTCAGAAGTAGAAAGGATTTTTTTCACTTTTTTTATGTTTGTTCGGGTAGTTTTCAAAGTATGAAGCAAATAAAAATGTAAAATCGCATTTTATGTCATTTGGCAAACTTCCGAGCTGGTTTGCCTCCTTTACATTCCAGCCAAGGTCCTCTGCTTTAGCTATAAGGTTGGCATATCACAGGTTTTTTCGTTTCAAATCCGATGGTCTCCTCCCATGGGACAGTAGACTTGTTGGTGAAGAAACAGCAGCAGAATTTGTATTAGGGGACCAGGTATGGGCCCATTCACCTTCTGCCGAGTGATTCAGCACTTGGTGCGACGGCAGGTTTATCTCCCTTGAACTGGTCTGACCACCAGCCAATGTGCCTGAGAGTTGTTGAAACATGACTCTGGGGACAGGTTGGGTCCTCTCCAAACCACAGGTTGGTTGGAGAGGGCAGGACATCGTACTGTTATGTGGCTGTGATGATGAAATGTATCCTATTGGACTCTACATCCATGCAATTGCAAATGATATTTTTAAAAGTATATATGTGATTTGGACTGCATTTGTAGGGATCAAGGTCAAAGTAAAATTGTTTCCTCAGAATGTTTCATATGTTAATGTGTCTTCAGACTACAAACTCAACATTAATAAGTGAATGTAAAATAAAACAAGCCCATCTATGGTTTTTACATGAAGGAGGAAAAGTGACACGCATGGCTGCTGTGTTATGTCTATTCACTTGCTGGGGAGAAAACATTGAGATGCCAGATGAATCAGAGATAAAAGGGACATTATAGGGCATATGAAGTGAAATGACTAAGGCCCCATGGGCCATAGTCAAGGATTTCCGATTCATTGTAAATCGTATTAGGTCCGACTAGTTTGAAGCATGGCATAACAGTGATACATGAAATGTTCCCTCTTTACTTTCACTTAGCAGTTCTTATCATGCTAAATGCACTTGGTGTCATATCTTGGAAGAAAACAAAAAAGACCAGTTGGTGTGTATCACTTTCAGAGAGCATAGCTGGTTGATTAATTCTGCCACTGCTTTTGTCTCAGAAGTAACTACAAATTGCTCCGCAAAGGTTTGGTCTGATTTGTCACAAACACTGCCACCAATCATTGTGTTCTCCGAGGATAATGGGGCCGGGAATTGGCTTTTGGAGGGCGGGGCTGTCTTTTATGAGCACATACTTAGTGGCAAAATAACTTCTCTTTGTATCTCCCTCTTTCACAGTTAGAAACAGTAGAGATGTAATGCAAAGAATATAAATGCCAGCTTAAGGTTAAAAGATTGGTTGATTGCATCCTGGAGCACAGCTGTTACCCCCAAAAAAAAAAAAATGGGATGATGACCAGATACCCCGGAGGCACGTGCTCTGACTCAGAGATATTACAAAGACACCCAAAGGGAAATTTACTGAGGATGTCAGTGCTTGCAATCAGTATAAAAGTCAGAATTTATGTATTTGGTCTGTACACAGAATGTGTTTATTGCTTCAGTGCTACATTTGTAATATGTTTTAAATCAATACCATTTCTTCGTTATTATTTATTGACAACACTTCAAAAGGCCACAGCAAAAGATTCGGTTTAGTTACCATATAACAGATTACTGGTCAGACCCTGTGTTCGATTAAGCCTCCATGTGAAGGTCAGACAGGATATTATTAGCTAGTGCATTGAATTCATATTTCCGTCACCCAAGAAAATGCAAACTCCATACAGAGATTAGAAAACAAATTCTCCTAACTCTGAGGCACACGTGCTAACCACTACTATGCAATCCTTTGTCAGAGCAGAAGTAAATCAACCGCATGTTAATAATTGTGGGCGTCATTTGCCACTGTGTACAACTGCAATGCATGCTCATACAGTGGCACCTTGAAATTTCAGTGATCCGATTCAGTGACCCGACGTTTTTGGAGATAAGAGCTTTTTTTCATTTGGCTATTTTTTGGGGCGGGCGAGGGGACTTTGACGAGGTCTAATCTTGAGATACGAATGCTGTATGGTGGCAGTGAACTCTTCACAAAGAGGCTTCAAGCAGTTTAATACCACTCCAAATTGATGTCAAACTAACATGACTGTTCTGTCGATTTTTGGGGGTGTATTAATCGATGAATCAGATTTTTTTTTTTTTTTGGGGAAAGCATGTTTTAATTTCCGTCCCTGTATTCAAAAACAGGATATTATTTCAACTTGCAGTGACAAAAATGGTCTGACTATACTGATCATCGTATGACTGTTCGGGCAATTGCTCTTCTTTTAATGAAAAACAAAACAAACAAACAAAAATAAAATGCATGTCTGTTTGTTATAAAACTGCAGCCACGGCGTGATCAATGCTAATCTCTTCGGAACTAAAATTCTTTACAAGTTTGTAGTTTTTAAACAAAACCTGACCTCCTGCATGACTATGGCTCAAAGAAGAATGAGTGGTCCTGCAACTCATTTGCATTCGTGAGCAGATGTAGAAAAAAATGCATACGTGATGGTAAAATAATTAAAATTTTCATTTACTGTATGTATCTTAGTTGTATGTATGTTGTACTGTATGTATGTTAGTTAAAGAGCCTTTCTTACGCATTTCTTACTTGTGGCTGACCGCTAGTAAGAAAAGTGTCGAATTAGGAGGTAGTATTAGGACTTACTCATCACAATATATTACCAATGAGTGGAGAAGAGTCAGCATAGGCTGTTGTAAACAAACAGTATGAAGTATTGCAACAGCACTGCACGTCAGGAGAAAGACAAAGATGTCAAGGTCAGTAAGAACTTTTAGTAAGAACTTGCGGATGAACCCAATGAAGCGTCAATACACCAAACTGGTGTATTGACCAAAGTGACTTGGAAGAGCTGAGTGGGTGTGTGTGGCTCTTCAAAAGCCATCAATGCACTCAATCCATCCGAGTGATTTCGACCCTTCTGTTCAATGAACTGAATATGGTCAAAGACTTCCCAAAAAATGCATAGCAAATTTATTAGCGGCCTGTAATAGTCCTTTGAAGTGAATATGAGTGTGAATGGTTGGTAGTGCGCCTGGTGATTGACTTGTGACTTGTGACAATCCCCTGGTGTGCGCTCTTGCATAAAGTCAGCTGGGACAGGGTTGAGCTCAACCATGAGGATTAAAGGTAAACAGGTAAAAACAAAAAAAAGAGAATTTGGCAGGGCACTTCTGGAAAAATATTCACATGTGAAAGGAGAAAGAATTTAGATTTTAAAGCAAATGTTTTAAAAGACCCCTTTCCTTTTGTGTTGAAAACCTTGTTATTCACAACGACCTTTTCAGTTATGCGAAATATTCATATTTATGGTTGTGTCTTTTTGTTTTGTTGCAAGGCTAACATACTTTCTGTTCTCAAAACATTTTGAGAGCACTAAAGTTTGCTTCAGTCTTTCAAAATGAAGCAGCAGACACAAATAAAGCTTGCCCATGAAGTAATAATAAAGAAGACAAAAATGAATGCTAAAGTATAGTATGTTAGTTAAAGAGCCTTTCTTACGCATTTCTTACTTGTGGCTGACCGCTAGTAAGAAAAGCGTCGAATTAGGAGGTAGTATTAGGACTTACTCATCACAATATATTACCAATGAGTGGAGAAGAGTCAGCATAGGCTGTTGTAAACAAACAGTATGAAGTATTGCAACAGCACTGCACGTCAGGAGAAGGACAAAGATGTCAAGGTCAGGGGATACTTTGATTCTGACATTAGAAAATGATGGGGCGTAACGTCCTTTTTATGTCCAGGAATATCTGGCACATGCACATTTTTCCTGCAGTGGCAATAAAAAGGAACCATGGTGACTTTTTAAAAGATTGGATAGTCATCTTGTGCTTAAATTACTAATCAGTGAGGAGTGTATTAATGTACTGATGGAGAGCTGGCAATGCAGCCTTACTCAAATGCTACAAGCATGCAAAAAAATATTTATATATATATATATATATATATATATATATATATATATATATAGAGAGAGAGAGAGAGAGAGAGAGAGAGAGAGAGAGAGAGAGAGAGAGAGAGAGATTTTGCCCATCAAATGTGGCATATACCAAGGTGATGCACTCTCCCCACTGCTGTTCTGCAAAGGACTGAACCCCCTAAGCCAAGTAATCACCAAGACAGGCTATGGATACCGCCTCAGAAATGGAGCTACGATCAGTCACCTCCTCTACATGGATGACATAAAGCTGTATGCTAAGAGCGAAAGGGACATAGACTCCCTGATCCACACAACCAGGATCTACAGCAGCGACATCGGGATGTCATTCGGGCTTGAGAAATGCAGTCGGATGGTGACGAAGAGAGGAAAGGTAGTCCACACTGAAGGGGTCTCACTCCCTGAAGGAACAATAGCAGACATTGAGGACAGCTACAAGTACCTCGGTATACCACAACCCAATGGCAACCTCGAACTAGCAACAAAGAAAGTGGCTACGGCCAAATACCTCCAGCGAGTGAGGCAAGTCCTAAGAAGCCAGCTCAATGGCATGAATAAGACCCGGGCAATAAACAGCTATGCCCTGCCAGTGATCAGATACCCTGTGGGAATAATCAGGTGGCCAAAGGAAGAGATTCAGACCACGGATGTTAAGACCCGAAAGCTCCTAACCATGCATGGAGGGTTCCATCCCAAATCCAGCACCCTGAGACTGTACGCAAGCCGAAAGGAAGGAGGCCGGGGACTAGTGAGTGTGAGAGCCACTGTCCAGGATGAAACATCCAAGCTCCATGAATAAATCAAGGAGAAGGCTCCAACGGATGACGTACTCAGAGAATGTCTCAGACAATGGGGAACAGAGGATGAGGCGCTGGATGGGAAACACCTCAGAAGGTGGTGGAGAATGACAGAGCAAAGATCCTGTGGGACTTCCAGATCCAGACTGACAAGATGGTAATGGCGAACCAACCAGATATCGTGATCATAGTTAAAGGGCAGAGGAAAGCCGTTGTAGTCGATGTAGCGGTCCCAAGTGATGGAAACATCAGAAAGAAGGAACACGAGAAACTCGAGAAATGCCAAGGGCTCAGAGGGGACCTGGAGAGAGCCTGGAAGGTAAAGGTGACAGTCATGCCTGTGGTGGTCGGAGCACTCGGGGCAGTGACCCCCAAACTAGATAAGTGGTTGCAACAGATCCCGGGATCAACATCGGACATCTCAGTTCAGAAATGTGCAGTGCTGGGAACAGCAAGGATACTGCGCAGAACCCTCAAGCTTCCTGGCCTCTGGTAGAGGACCCGAGCTGAATGAGGGACGGACACCACCCGAGGTGTGAGACAAGGATTTTTTTTTTAATATATAGATATATATCACAAATCGATCGAACACAGTTAAAATGCACTGTAGCATGTGGAAAGAGAATTAAAAAAAATACTGAGCGATCAGGAGACATTTACCACGAAGACAGACTGAATGTGAATCATTTTCATCAGTTTGTATGAAACTGTAAATGCATTTCATGGAAACAAATACATGAAAACACATGCAACTTAATGGCAACAGCATCATTTAAATTAAGCCTTTGCTGTATCGGATTTCTTCAAATAGTGGCCTCCACTCTCATAGACACCGTGTTTCAATTAATCACAGAGTCCACCAAAAACAATTAAGTTTTTAGGATAGCAGTTGGTGACTGTAATTGCCTAATTAGCTATTGTTCACACACTGGTATGAAAAAAAAAGTTAACAGTTAGGGGCTCCCCGTCTATTAAGTATGTGACCCTTAAAACTGTACATGTTATATTGCTTGATTCATCATTTGCACATTTGTCATTGTATCAGTGTTACAACACTACAGGTACCTTACATTGCTTCATGACACTCTGTACTTGTGTGTCTGTGTCCTCAATGTATATTTTGTTAAAGTGGCTTGTTTGTTGTAGTGCGAGAGTGGCTTCACCTATTAGAGAAAAAATGCTCTTGTGTTTTGGCACACTTGGCCAATAGAGATGATTCTCAATATACAATGCCTTGGAAATTAGCATTCATATTCATACCACTTGAACTTTTTATATTTTGTCAACATTCTCATGCCCCTAAATACTATTCTGTGCAATCAATTGCCTTTAGATGTTACCTCATTAATAAATCAAGTCAGGTACAACCTTATTGTCAAATGTGCATACAGCACAGATTAAATTTCTTTCCTCTCAAATAGAGTCAACTTGTGAGTAATTTACTCTCAGTATAAATACACATGTTCTGTGAAGGCCTCAGCAGTTAGTTCAAGAACTCTAGTGAACAAGAGCATCATGAAAACCAAGCTTTGACCACCTCAAGGAGAGCGGGTCAAGCAATGATCCTAAAATGGAAAAAAAATAATAAAGTGGTCCACCAGCAATCCTATCAAGACATGGCTCTCCACTGAAAGTGACAGAACGAGAGAGGAGAGAAGAAGGAGCCAAGAGGCCTATGGTCACCTTGGAGGAGCTGCAGAAATCCACAGTTCAGGTCAAAGAATCTGTCTACAGGACAACTTGAAACCATGCACCCTACAAACCTGGTCTTTTTGGAAAAATGGCAAGATGAAAGACTTGTTGGAGGAAAGGCACCACAAATATGTGGAAGATGAGACCAAAGTTGAATTGTTTTGGTCTAAGTGCAAAGTGCGATGTGTATCACAAACCTAAGACTGCTCATGCCTGAACACTCCCTCGTGAAATGGCAGAGAAAACATCATGCTGTAGAGATGCTTTACTTCAGTCGGAACAGGGAAGTTTGTCAGAGTTAACCCTGGAAGAAAATATGTTGGAGGATGCAAAAAAACGAGAATGGGAAGGAGATTCTTCTTCCAGCAAGGCAATGGCCCTGAACATGAAGCCAGAGCCACAGTGGAAGGCGCTAGATCAAAAAAATATTGATGTGTTTGAATGTTGTGGTCAAAATTCATTGAGTTTGTTTGCAATGCACTTCATCCAATATGTCCAAGTGTAAAATATTTTGCAAATAAGAATGGGCAAAACGTTCATTGTCTAGTTGTGCAAAGCTGGTAGAGACTACCCCTCGACCCCCACCCAAAAAAATGGGGCAGTAATTGCAGCAACAAAGTAATTACGCAAGGGGCCTGAATACAAATGCACATGCGATTTTACATTTTTATTTGCTTCATACTTTGAAAACTACCCAAACAAAAGTTTGTGCTCTTAAGGTGGCAAAATGTGTAATACTCTTTCAAGGCACTGCACATCTGCATGTAAATAAATAACCTCAGACACTAAACTACATGGATTGAAAGGTAACCTTGTTGATTGCTGCTATGGTTGGTAAATGATCCTGACTAAAGATAATACCCTTTACTCTACATTTGTATATGGGAACATATTCATATTCATTTGCACTGTTTGAATCTAAAACTTCCCTGAGTCCCTGAGTGTTTTTCCCCCCAAATGTGTAGTGCGTATCTAAATGGCCTCCATAAAATTGTTATATTTGGATCAAGGTAAAGATACAGATATGGCAGAATAATATGCTACTCATCAGCCAGCACACTAAATACACATGCTTTAAATAAGCTATTGCACAGGCAATGTCTCTTTAGCATACAAATGAGAGCAGAGGACCTGAATGCAAAGTGCTTTACATAAAATACATTAAAAAAAAAGACTCCGATGCCAACCATGACAGTTGAAGAATGCAACAAAATGTTGAAGGAGATTTAATCTCCCCTGGTGTCCTTGGTTGAGCTAAGTTTGAAGGTCTGGCATAAAGGAGAGACACTAAGGGTGACATTAGTGAGGTAACCTAC
This sequence comes from Hippocampus mohnikei, assembly GCA_026261675.1. Lineage (NCBI taxonomy): Eukaryota > Metazoa > Chordata > Actinopteri > Syngnathiformes > Syngnathidae > Hippocampus > Hippocampus mohnikei. Next base: position 4,865,919 of record JAKGUB010000326.1, read on the forward strand.
CTCATCAGCAAACAGTCGGGGTGGACCAAAAGGTCAGTCAAATCACTCGGCTCAAGTCAAAGGAAGCAGCGGTGTCGTCTTAAGTGACAGTATGTAAAGCAAAAGGTTACTTTGAAGGGGCCATGAGAACAAAAGGGAACTCCCACTCAAGGGCAGACACATTTATCACAGGGTAGTTACGTTTAAGCCTTTTGAAAACCTTTTGAGGACCTTTCTGGAGCTCGATTTTAACTCTCACATTTATATAAGCATAAAAGGAAAAAAAAGAAAAAAAAGGAATATGAGCGGACGCGGAACAGTCACAAAGTACTTGTGGTTTCTTTAACAGGTACATTCAACTGAAAATAAAATACAGGTCTGCGTTTAACCAGAAATTATAGTTCACTGACTCTTGTTTGAAGAAAGTATTATGGAAATGGGGCTGAACTACCATTGAGAGTTGACATAAAATCATCAAGATAGACAAATATCAGCATTCTTGAGATCTTTTTAAAAGTGGTAAAGTTTACTTAAAAAGCGGGCCTGAAATTCTGTTGATTCAGAAGAATTCATGCGAGTACTAAATGCACCATTCTCATGTCAGATAATATTGCTCATATATACACAATGTGCCAAGAGTTGCAAAGCATGCCAAACCAATTTCCAGAATAGAAGCTTATACTGCACTGTCACAAAAATAGTTCATTCCTTTTCATTGTAATTCAAACATCGGTCAACATGACTGTCACATCAGCGGTGAGCTCAAATACATGTAGATATTACTTCCTGCTGCTCAAAATAATCAAAGCTATTATCACAAGTTGCACGGTTACCATGACCATGTCATATCCATCAGAGAAGCCCCAATGGCAAAAGGTGTTGGCGAGAGTGATGTATGCACATTTACCCAACCTATTATCTGTGTGTGGCATGAACACTATCCAAGCTCCCATTTGCGGTTGTTTCATGACTGGCTTATGGGCTTATGTGAAAGCAGTAGCGTTATTCTGGCTGTGGAAGCTATGCACCGTTCTCCAAATTAGAAGCAGCCTCTCCATGCATCACTTAATACAAGTCAGGATGCCTAATGTATTCAGTTTATTTCCGTTCAATTTCACTGGGTCTAGTTTGAATTGCCTTTCGTTGGTTAAAATCATAATTGTATCCCATATGCCCTGACCTGCTTGATTCTATATTTGCAAATTCTACATCTCCTGGTGAATAAGAATGTGTGTGTGTTTGTGTGGTGTGTGTGTGTGTGTGTGTGTGTGTGTGTGTGTGTGTGTGTGTGTGTGTGTGTGTGTGTGTGTGTGTGTGTGTGTGTGTGTGTGAAGGGGAGATAGAGAGCATGTGCATATATAATTTATGACTGACCTCCACAAGCTTGTTGGCATGTTCACGGAACACCTGGGCATACTCCTTGACCTCCTTCTCATTTCCACTCTTGGCCGCTTCGATGAGCACCAACAGAGGGACATTGGTCTCCAGGAATGAGTCTGAGATATGGTCCATCACCGCCTTTCTCAGCTGGAATAGAATACAGATGAGGTGAGGGGAGGGGGTCAGATCACAATATTCATTCATTAACTTCATACTGGAATGTGTGAGAGAGAGAGAGAGAGAGAGAGAGAGAATGAATGAAAATGTGGAAAGTAACTCTTATTTGGTTGAAGTGCAGAGTGCTTACGAAGCATAATGTTTCCCACAAGGAATTTTTACGAGTGTAAGACACTGTAACTTTTATTTTTGTTTGTGGAATCATTTTGTAGCCAAGTGGCAAGGGACCGGTTGTTTCATGAGAAAGTAAATGGACCCCTGTGATACGCACTGGAATGTCTGATGAAATGCTGGCGGGAACAGTACAGAAAGTATGACAGACAGGTGCTTTATCTTATAGAGGGATTGGCTTATTCATGTAAGACCCCTAATAAGACACAGGAGAGGGAAACACAAAAATTTACTGTACACATACAATGCATATTTTTAGCGGATGGAGAGTGACAAATGGCATTTTAAAACACTTTTTGATGAATATGTAATTTCACACAATACCTGAATTTAGACACCACAGAATATGTAATTTTGACAAAGTAAAAAATACAGATACCCATAATCATTTTCAACTATGGCATCAGTGGAACTGTCCACTGCCTCATCCATCGACCAGAAAGTAGTCAGTCAGTTAACAAACAGATACACAAATAGAAACTACACTAGTTCATATGTCTTAGTTTGTGCTTGACAGAAGTCTGTACTCTTCCAAAAGACATTGACAATATGACAAAACCACAAACAACTAAATTACTACTGCCTCAAACATTTGCCTTATACTATATAATAAGCTTTATGGTAAACACTGTTACCTGAGAAATGAAGAAGAGTGAGCTGAGATAGAGTAAACAGATGTCAGTGATAAGCTAATTAAATACAAACAAACTTGCAAGTCACCTGGAAAAATTACAAAGTTATATTTTTTACTCCACAGAGGGGAAGAAATTAAAGTTCCGGTAAATGTCGTCTTTTAAAACAAGATAATCCATCATTAGGACCTCTGGTGAGACTAGATTAAGTTTACTCTAGTGGACATGACATGGCTGCTCAAGCTGTAAACAACCTGAAGCCAATGTAATGTACTATCTAAGCATCACTTTATCAAGAAAAGTAGTATAATCCCGGATCAGTGATTTAAAGAGCCGCAATGCCAGGTACAGAACATTGTGGTGTATATTCTTTGGCTCATTGGTATGGTGAGTGTTGCGTATGTTTCACTGCATTACTGCGGTTGTGCATCATTGCTATCCAGTCATCTGGCGGAAGGGATGTGGAATGTGGGCAGATATAAATCTCATATTTGCTGCACCATCTCTAGACCATGTTTGCAAAAGGCAAAGGTGTAGCATTATTATCCAGGGCTTTTGAGTGGAAAATGTCCACTATCCACCTGTTGGCTGTTGTCTTTTCTGGTAATATATTGCCAGTACTATCACCGGAGTAAACGTGCAGAATATGATTTAGCTATGACCATTTCTGACGAATAAATTGCATGTTTGACAAAAGCAATTCTTTTGGGCAATAGACAACATGCATTTACTATCTCGATGCTATAGTTCACACTAATTCATATTGAGGAATGCCTAAAAGCAACAACAACAACAATAACAACAATCCTTTAACTTGTAATTAGTAATGGAACAACACAAGGAAAAGAAATGCATTCGCCCAGCACAAGCGACTTCGGTAAATATTCAAATTCCTAATCATCATTATGAGTATTTATTCATGTTAATGTAGTCTACTTTTCTTTCATTATTTGTCCACAATTCCTTGATTATTAAACTCCCGTTGTTAATTGACTGTGAGAAATCGAGTAGTTCTTTTATTGAATTCAATTCCATCTTCAGGAAGGTAAAAACATGAATCTTGACAAGGCTTTGTAAAAGAACACGGATATCAGGATGTCTGACTGTTAACAGTTGCACTGTGGTTTATGTTTACCGTTCTTGTGATTCAGAACACATTGTGTCGGATACCTTGGGGTCAGCACAGGAACAGTTCTTATTAAAATGTCAAAGGCAATCACGGCATGACGGGCTGGAGTCGCGGCTGAGAGGAAACAGCCTGAGCAAATCAAAAATCAAGTAATAACTCTCACAGAAGATATCTATCAGCGAGTCTGGCATTAAAGAAGAGGAGAGGAAAAGTATTAAGGCTGAGTAATTGATCATCAGGGGTCTAAAAATCATACGACGTGTTACCGTAGTATTAGGTGTCAATCACTTTAGACAACAATGGAAGGGGACAGACAATATTTGAGAGAATGGATGCCAGCAATTTGAAAGTCTCTCCCTCTCTCTTTATATACATACATATATATATATATATATATATATATATATATATATATATATATATATATATATATATATATATATATATATATATATATATATATATATATATATATATATATATGTGTGTTTGGGGGGGGTGTATGTGTGTTGTCTACATGGGAGAGTGGGGTGTTTGCTTTTATCTACATGCAGAGCTCGTCGATGAAGTGCTGCATCCACAAGTAAAAATACAACAGATGCACTTACTGTCTTCTGGGGGTTTGCTTTTTTGTTCACACTCTGGGATAGTAGTAGTAGTAACTGGTAGCTAGTACTGTAGGTAGTAGTTATCACTTAAACAACCCAGCTCTACCCTCGGTAATCATAGCAATAAAAAGTCAGCAAATGCCCCATAGTACAGTACAGTAGATGAATCTGAGGTGGGCAGTGGCTAATTTTACTGAGACAGAACTGCCTATTCAAATCAGGCAGGTTAAAAAAAGTAGTGTTTTAAACTCGGTTGCGATTTTAGAGTATTTTGACAAAATGTCAGACACATTCTTAAAGCACAAGGGGGCCATGTTGAATTGTGAGAAAAAATGCTCAATATATGGCTTCAAGACAGCATTGCTACATCATTTGCCAAGATCTTCAATGAAATCTTGCGGATTTCAGTTGAGAACTCAAAGAACTTCTGGATACTAAACAAAAACATTTTTCCCTCTAAATCTTGAATTTGTACTCTGTGGCAGCTGTTCTGCCTTAACTTGACAACCCATAACAATTAGGAACAGATGTACCAATCAACAAACTAATGGCAAAAATGGAAATGATTTCAACATCCCATTGAGGAGGGCAAAAAAAGGGAGCCAAACAACATGTGAGGCTGTCGTGCCATGGGGAATCCTAGAATTAGCCATCAGTCAAATAGGGCCCACAGAGATGACTTGACAGATGCATTCATTACGCACTGAATGATAAGGGCTAAAACACATGGCTCATTTCAAACAACTTATTCAGCTTGGTTACTAAATGCATACCAATTAAAGCAGCAAGCCATTTTGAACACTCACTCTTTTTTTCCGTGGTACAAATGCATCCTTTTCCATACTTAAGGCCAGACACGTTGCACACTCTCGTTTCACCCTCACAAACATAAACTGTCCTCCTCTGCACTTATGATTACAGTTGCGGTTTGGAAGGCAAAATCAAAGTTTGGACTCAAAACGTAACTTATGTTAGTGCATATATTTTGCTACACAGCCAACAGCAGTCACAGCTAAGTCGTCATCTCTTCCGAACTGCAAATCTCTCAGCAAGCCTGACAGTTAAAACTATTCCTGCACGTCAAATATCAGTAAGTGTAGGAATATCATACTTCCGAAGCATGAAGTTCAAGTGTTGACTGTAAATGCAATCCACAGACACTTCAGTGTATACAAACACAACACGGAAACTTGTGATGTGCATAATATTTGAGTAACTGAGTGAGAATTACATAGGTTGTGTCATCATTGCGTTGAACAATCACTTCTTAAAGCAAATAAAGCAAATAAAGCAAATATGCGCTGCAACCAAAAATGCCATTGTTGTTTCAGGATCAACAAGTTTGCAGGCTGAAGAACAACACACATCAGTGATGGGGATTTGAACCGACCTTCTCCAGGCAGCATTATTTCTTTCAGTAGAACACTGGCACTAAAAAGGAAGTTCAGAACAGCTCAGAAGTTTATATATCTGACATACAATAAAACATTGAACAAACTGGGTGAGTGTGGAGCCGAATACAACTGACCTTGGGCAAGGAGCGGAGGGGAGTGAGAGATGCAGGAGCAGTCAAAGGAAACCCACAGAGATAAATTGCAAATTCCACACAAATGGCAATAATTTTAGCCCAAATGTAGTGACGGTTAGTCGGACGTGCTGACAACTGCATTACCATAAAACATACATTAATAATAACAATAATAATAATAATCCATCCATCTATCCATGTTCCTTTCAGCTTTGTCCTCATAAGGGTCACGAGAGGTCATGAACACCTCTCGAGTCAAAGGAAGAAGAAAAGGCACGGAGACGGACAGGCGTAACTGTATTTGTTGAGACTGTGAAAAACATTCAGAAAGTGTGTGTTTAAAAAAAACAACACCACAGCTCTCCTTTTTTCGGAGCTGCAACAAAAACGTATTTAATAAAGCAGCGACACAGTTCACTGAACCAACAGCAAGTTATAACATTGTAAGCATGTCCCCAGCAAGGAGCCGTCTTGGGGTCGACGTATTACCGTAATGACAATACGCGAGGCGCACCAGATTTTAAGGCGCACCGTGAGCTTTTAAGAAAATTGAAGACTTTTCGGTGCACCTTATAGTGCGGAAAATACGGTAGTAATAAAATGACAAAATAAATTATCTCTCAGTCCATCCTTTGTCTAAAGTGTTTGTCCTTATGAGGGCGGCAAGTGAGCATGAGCTCACCCAATCTGACTTTGTGCAAGAGGTACACTGTGGACTCTTTGCCAGTATTCCCCCCTCGCTGCCATATTTAGAATATTTAGCTATATTTGACTCTGAAGACATGGATTTGGCAGTGGTGCGTACAAGGTTGACATGCGCCAAGTGCACAGTGGGTAACAAAACGCTTAATATTCTCTTGAACTCGCCACAGAAAGCCATAGAAAACAATGCTGCACATTGCCGGTGTCATAAGAGTGTTTGCTCCAACCTGCTTTCATTTCCACAATGCAGACTGGCATGTGTTCTTGTCTGCTCATTGATCCTGTCTCTTAACAATAGAGACAGATTTGCTTAAAATGCCCACAAAGAAGGCGAGCTCCTCCCCAATGGAAGGCCCTGTCCTTCGATCAGGCATAATGACACCTAATGCGGTGTAGTACAATATCAAAGCTCTTTGTAATGCCTTGATAGGTGCTTTGCACCCGTTCTGTCAAGTCAACTCTGGAGTCAATAGAACATCCCCTTTAAAATGAGTACTGCCTGCCAGCTCATCAAATGCCCCCTGGGAGGAAGGAAGTTATAGTTTCCCATCTGGAATAATTCCCTCATCTTCAAAAGTTGCAGAGGACACATTCACAACTCTTCTGTTCGAGTAGAGAGAATGTAGCATGACACCCAAGTTCAGTTCAGGAGCAAACTGTAAATGTCTGTGAAGCGGAGGAGGGGTGCAAAAAAGAAGGGAAAAAAACCGACGCTCAGTTCAAATATAAGCCGACCTGTTCTCAAAGAAACATTTTTGAATAGAATGTCGACAAATGTGCAGTGAGTTCCCATTTCTCCATTATATGTGCTGCGGAGCTGTTCACGGTCGAAAAGAATGAATCGTCCCGCTTCCTTTCCTTGTGTCATTTTCACCTCGCTCTTCAATTTCCTGATTCATGATGATAAACATTTCCCGGGGGGCTGTAAAAATCTGAGGTAAAGCAACAGTTTGGAATGCGAACATGACTAAACATACATACATGCGCTTTGTCACCTCATGACAATTAGTAAGCAAAATATGTCATTAGTTAGATCATTTCAAAATTCAAATTCAAATGTTTACATGCAATTAGAATGTCCAAGCTAATGCGAATCAATCTTTTTTGCAGTACGACTTCAAATCTCAAGAAATGGCAGTGAGTCACGCTCCCATTTTGCTCTGCCCATTTAATTCAATATTGCTCCTCATTTTTTTTCTGTGTCACTGTATAAATGGCACAGAAAGAAGGGGACAAAGTCTTTCCGCCAAATTTGAGAAATAGTATTAGAGCTGTACCAGAGGCCTGATTGGCTGAGCAACTTGGATGCACTGAGGTTGACTGCACGACCCTAACCTGATAGATCAGCAACCACTGCAACACAATCTTTAGCCTCGGTCGGGACCAAAATTGGTGCTGTGAGAACAGCTTAATTTATGAATCTGGTGACTCCCCAGTTTTGAGGTGGCATGCAATGCTTGTCATATAAATCTACGACTCAAATGCTCGGCTTTCTCTTTCTACCTTTCTTTGTTTGTCTTGGCTTGCATCACATGGAGTGTGTCATGCCCTCTCCTGAGATGATGTTTGAGCTTCAAATCATATAATATATAGTGTTCTTTTTTTAGTCATTACACAACCACACAAACATGCACAGAAACTGCAGGATTAAAAAAAAAGAAGCAATGCCCTGTTAAATTTGGTTTATTTTATTTTTGGTTTGTTTTTGGTCTTTACAGAAGGAAGTGTAATGTTGCATCAGAGGTGTGGAGATGTGGAGGAGTTGTACAGCTGTAATAGCTTGGTTTACATGGAGGCATGTATTCTGATGAATCTGAATGACCAATCTCCATATAAACACCTTCATCAGAATAAAAAGTCTGAATCCAAATGCAATATCATTCGGATTCACAGGGCCCATATAAATCTTCTGCCAAACCGAACGAGCGTCATGTAAACAGTTCAGTCAGAATAGCCAAGATGCGTCTTGATCTAAATACTACGTAATGTTGTCAAAAACGCACTTTACAATGCCAGCGTCTTACCAGAGCTGATTAGTGAAGGGAAGACTTGTTTTAAAGTACCTATAACTTGTTTTTAATATGTTACAGTTGACAGGTTACCAGCAATCTTCAATCGGAATGATTTCAATCAGAATGAAAAAAAAAACATCTCTGTGGAAACACGACTAATGTCACACAAAAGGAGAGAATGATTTTTATTGCTTCATATGTGTTTCTAATAGCAGTGATACACGTTTTTCCCAATGTTTTATGGGCACTGAAAATGTTAAAAGATGACTTGAGGATTGCCTAAAGCAGGGGTGTGAAACTCATTTCACATTGTGGGCCACATACGGCCTCGGTAGATGTCAAGTGGGCCGGACCATTAAAATTATGTCATACTCTGCTATAAATGACCAACATAACATGTCTCTCCTTTGTTTTGGTCTGAAGAAGCACAAGTACATTCGGAAAATGTTGACATTTCATGAACCTATCTTTTACAAAACATTTCATGAAGCGCCTTAGATTTCCTTAGACAAATGTGCAAATTACTTTTATCATTCACATATATGCATTGCAACTGATCCCACTGATTGTACAAAGGCACAAAACTGTAACAAGTAATTGGTTGTGAAAAATATAGTTCGATTCAACGAGATTCATAAAGAAAGGAATTTTAAAAACATTTACACATGTGCACATAAAATCTAAACGTAATCCCTGCCTACACCTTACAAACTAAGGAGAGTGCTATTAAATGTGTGAAGAATAAAGTATTCACACAGTAAACACTGCTGTGTTGGGTCTGTCTCAGCTCTCTGTCTTCTTCTCTGTTGTTTTCTTCTTCTCTGATCAAAACAATGTGTCCCCTAGCGGATACTCAACAATTTGCACCTTATTAAAAATATTCATTCCATCTCTTTTATACTTATATTTTTTTCACTTTTAAAAGATCCTGCGGGCCTGATCGAACCTCCTTGGGGGCCCGCGGGCCGTATGTTTGACATATCTGGCCAAAAGGATTTAAAATGGCATAAGTTTAAGCAATTAATATACTCAGAGGAGATTGACAAAGGCATGATGGGTTTTTTCCAACTTTAAGATTTGGTTGCTATATGAATTCACTTTTCAAACCTTTCTAGCAATTTTTTTTCCTTCACAAAGCAACTAGCTACTTTAATTCCTGCTGCGAAACAGACAACGAGTCAAATCATTTTTGAAATGGCATTGCATGCGACAACAAAGGAGCCCCGTGAATGAAAATTGCAGAGTAAATTGTGGTGCACATTGGCAAGGACGTGGTACCCATTTATATTATTTTTGAACCTGAAGTAGTCACTTCCGAGCCATCAATATTTTTCACAGGTTTGCTTCGCCTCACCTGTACAGCTCTTAATAATAGAAGTGTGACATTGCTGTTTGACCAGCAGAATAATGATTGATTTTACGATATTATGCTGTTGGGCATTCAAAATGTAAATTTTAAGGATTGTCTTTAATTATATAATCTAAATAAATTGATCTTTTTCCAAAAGAAAATGCTTATTTTAACTTTTTTAGTCTGAAAAGAAGAAAAACCCTCATATTTCTCTTGATGTTGATGCAAATTTATACTGAAAAATATATATATATAAGTCAAAGCTTCTTTTTTAGTTGTCAGGAGAAGTAAAGAACATCAGATTAAAATTAGCAGGTTCATTTATTTATTTATTTATTTATTTATTTTAAAGGGCATTTCCCCAAGCCCTGAGAGAGCAACAGTTTGTATCTAGACCCGGTTAACTTGAAAATACTTAATTATTACATTGCTTAGTTGTTTTGAATCATAAGTCACACAAGCGATTATGTATGACCTTTGATCAACTTCTTTTGTGAGGTAATTTCTGGCAAAGTAATATGATATTTTGCTCTCTGGTAGGACACCACTGACTGGATTTTTTTTTTAAATGTTGACCATCACAGAATGTTAATTTAACATTTTCGTTGGAAAAAGACATTAAAGAATCAAAAGAAATAACACAAACCTGCCGACGTAAGTCTCTGGTCTTCTTGGTCATCTTGTCAATAGCTGAGTTCAGTGGATCACCTTTCTCTTTTCTGCCAGTCTGTGAAGAAAATAAATGAATAAATCATACAGCAGCAGCAACGATTAATGTAGTGTCATTGTTTTCAACATCTCAACAGAATAGATGCCATGTCTTCAGTGCAGTGAATTTTGAAAATGCACTTTCTCGAAGAACTTCGAGTGACTTGTCAGTTCACTAAATGTTACCTAGCAACTGTAACTAAAATGTGTCTGTTGCCAGCTGCCCCAAGGATGAATTCCTCACCTTGCCAATTATTGCTTGTGGCTTAAAGAGGGAGCGTGCAACCACACGTGCATCGGACTCGATTATTTTGTGAATTAATGAATGAATAATCTGAAGAAATGAATATATCAGGAAATAGGTCAAAGTGATGGATGTATATAAAAATGGCCATCAGATTAATACTATTCTGAATGTAGTATATAGAAAGAGAGAATGATTCCCATTTAACAATAACGGTTATGATGAAAATATTGGCATTGGCATCTCCTCGCTGTGCTCCTTCAAAACCCTTTGAAAAATAGTCCCAAATTCCGCAGCACAAACCAACTAAACTTTTACTATTATTAGCTTACTATGCCAGTTAAGAATATATAAATGTAGAAAACAAGAGGCTGGGTAAATGATGAGAACTATTTGAATCTGGAACTGATTTTTAACAATTCTAATTCATCACTATGAAAATGGAGGCAATGATTCTATTTGCTTTTAAACCCATATAAGCATACAGTTTGTGACAACCATTCTATTAAGCAATTAACATCAACAACACATTCATGACTTTGTTAATTGAACATTAAAAATGTTCATTATTTTTGTTGCGCATTAAAATGGGTACTGAGATGATCAGCATCTTAAAATAAAAAAACACTCTGATCTTCCGACAAAGCAATACCAGCATACAAAATTAGGGTTTTTTTGGTTGCCAAGCAACAATCCTACAGTTTTGCCCTGCATAGCATGAAGGCAAGCACCAGCTCATAAGCCTTTGCTGGGATGCGTATGCCTCCTAGCAGCGTCCAATGATGAATTAGCTCCAAAAGCATCAAGCGCAACTGCAGTAAAGAAATAATAATTTGGCTTTGACATCATATGTAGGACAGAGTCATTTTGTGCAACCTCATTGCAGGATTCGTGACAAAACCACCAGATGCTATCTTAGATGTGTGGCATCTGGATTTATTCTGTTATTGCTACATATTAGGGCACTTTGGAATTGTAAAGGAAATGAATTAGGTATTCAGTTACTGTGTTTCAAACCAATACAAGTAGCCATGTGAATGCATAGTTGAGCTCTTCTATGCCAAAGCAAAGGACAAGACATAATGAGTCATTTTGCTGGTGCTTAAAAAGACTAATGTGTCCTTTAGGCACCAGCGGGATGAAGAGGATTAAAGATGCTCAGCGCCAGAAAAAAATAAAATCAAATCTGAATAATGAAATACACGGTGTATTCACACAATTCAACCTTAATTGAACTGGTGAAACCAGAAAAGAGCCAGTCTGTATGGCAATGTTTGCAGCATCAATGCATGCACGGCGAAAGTATTATTTTTACTAAATGTCTCACAACCACGGTTTGCATTTTCTTAAAAGCAGTGAACAATTTCATCTGAGTCAAAGTGAATAACATGTCAAAGTACTGCCTTCCTGTTTTTATTAGGACCCTGCTGGCATTCAGAAGGCGTTTGAATTTCTTAGAAATTGCCTCAAGTCTCATTTGACATCTTTGTGATCTTTACAACGCAGCTTTGTTGGAAACGAAATGTTGGAGTTCTCTTGTTTGGGATTTTGAAAAAGACATTAAACAACCAATTAAAAACACCACGCATGAATTTCCACATCACAAATGTTATAAACAAGGCCGATCAAAATGGTGAATCATAGGTTAGCCAATGTGTCACACTAACACTCAGCCTGGCTCAGTCAAAAGGATTCGTAAACCAGTTTTGGCTGACACGCATATGTGCGTGACAAATAAAGTGGAACAGACAAACACACTCCTGACGTTATATTTAGTTATGCGTCTACATTTTCATTTGTGTTGGCATTCCTCCACTGCCATTCAGGTGTCCCCTGTAAGCAATTGTGCTCTGGGGTACACTGCTAATAAAAACTTGACACTACAGTTGGCTGTTGCTTCAATTGTCTCCCACACAGAGACATTGATTGAATCCTTTGAGACTGACACACATTGGGATGTTAATGATTGTTATTTTCTTCCCAGTTTTCGTGTTGTCCCAAATGATGTTTCTCAGCATCTATTCCTAACTGCCCTCATTCTTTATGTGAACACCTCACAGTATGTCGTCTCCCATGGAGAGCAGGACAGTTCCTAGAAATAGGCAAGCGTGCATGGAAATGGAAGAAGGTGTTTAAGACATATAATTTACCCGCAAACAGTTGAGATAGACAATAGTAGGGGTGCTCCAATCGATCGGCCATAGATCATGATTGGGTGATTGTTTTTAACTATCGGTGATCGCAGGTGAAAGCCTTTCATGGCTGATCCATCGCTCTAAATTTCCATCTAATTGTCCCTTACCAATATGTACTCTAACCATTTAGAGCAGTTACTATTTTATTCCGCACCTCAATAATGCAACGTATAGTTCTTTCTGTACATCACTTTCAGCAGTAATGCACAAAGCATTGCAAATTGAAATGAGGGATCAACCTGAATGTCTTTTTTTTTTTTTACACACAAAACCTAAAGTCATGGTTTGCTTTAAAAAAACACACACACGTACACAACTGTGACGTGCGAGAGTTGAATATGACACCCATCCAATTACTGATGATCATATTCAAAATGTCATGAATTAAATGTATTGCACCACACAATGCACGCAATTTAATTTGCAATTTAATTTGCCCGCATTTGTCCATATCCCAACAGGAAATGTTTGTGTTGTTGCATCACAATTCATTGAAAGCATCCATGCATCACACGCTTATGGTTCATAGGCCAACTTGAGCCCAACCAACTGATTTTTGGGTGAAAGGCTGCGGACATCCTTGACAGATATTCACACCCAGGTACAAATTAGAGTCTTTACGGAACCTCAACTGCATTTTCTTGGAAGGTGGGAGAAAGCTGTATTACACAGAAAATGCACACAAGGACAGGGGAAAATGCAAACGCTACAAACGAACCTCATGATTGTCGGGGAGGTGTGGTCACCACAACCTCACTTTGCTGAGTGAAATGAGTGTGTTTAATCCAGCAAAAATGTCAATTTGTGTGTGTGTGTTTTCGGTATAATAAAAAAAATATACCCAACACATGCTACACATTGGAGAGCAAGAATAAGAAGAATGTCCATAAAAGTACATAAATAGTTTTAAAAAATGTGAGGTGATCAATATTTGTATGTTTTCACTCAATAATGGTCTCCACAACTCCGCACTTACAAATTATTACCATAAAAAGTGACAACGACAGAGAAACAATAAAACAGAGGACGGGCAGGATGAATCTGGTGGCTCATAGGCAATAACATGGCAAATCAAAGAAATGGGCAGTTAAATCAGAGGCAAAGCAGTAGACAGGTGGGGGAGGACAAGGGGTATTTTGTCTCATTGTCTCCGAAGATCAATGTGTTAAATGATATCAATTCCGGCTCCTTGTCAATTCAATTAGGCAGGAGTGAGAGGTACAATTACCGTCCAATGTGGTTACACTGTCTGCGGAACACTTTAAAAGGAAGCCAAGCTGATAACGAGGGGGTGAGGAAGTGTTTGTGTGAGCCTGGGGTGGCGTTTGATAATAGTGCTAACATGTTGGTCAGGTTTACCAGCAGATAGTAGGAAGCTAGATGCTCATTAAGATACGCTGAGCTCCCTGGACTGCAGCACCATGGATGGCTCTGTTTTGACGTGTTCTCATTAAGTGGACATTAAGGAGGCACAGCGGTGGACCAGGGAGCTTGATTACGCAACACTACCAAAAAAATACAGACTTGAGGCCCTATTATTGTTTTGGGGGATTTAATATGTTGAAAAACAGGACCTCAACATCCCAAAAGTCCTATTCACTTTGAATTGCCCAAAAATAAATACACCACAGATACACCGTTAAAACAAAAATACTCATTATCATTGTCTTTTAATGTACAACGATGATTAGAATGATCAGACACAACAAGTCATGTGCATTAGTTGTGATATTGAATAATTCTTTAAATTGTATGAGTTTATGTGGAAAAAAAAACACTTTTTTGTCCACTAACAGCATACAGTACATTTGTATTGCAGAAGAACTCAACAGATTGAGTGAACTCAGCCCCATGGGTTGCTTATCCAATGATTTGCAGCCATTTTTTCCCCCTCCCTTTCACATGATTGCCCAAAGTATCTATAACGGTGCTACTTGGGACTGGAATACTGCTGTCACTTAGAGTTAATGCAATCGCAAATGGCATTGCTCGAGGTGGCTCCAGAGTGCCTTCTGGTACTTGCGTATGTTTAATGGCTAATGCCTGTTTGCTTACTCCTCTCATTACACAGCCTCGTGTTTCGACTGTGGGCATGTCATTGGCTATTAGCATCTTTACGGTCAAGCAGGCCTTGGATGTGAACCAAAGTGGAGCTTATCATCAGACTCATCGCATGTATGAAATGAATAGGTTCGGGTCATGGTAAACAAAAGATGAAATGCAGTATGAACACAGTAACTCTTTAAAATCAGAAGGCGCAGCCTACGTGGGCGATAGAGGCCTTCAACTGTAGAAAATGTTATTTTTTTAATTATTTATTGGCATGTCAAATTATTTAGTCGGTTACTTGCATTCGTGACCAGGAAAAAAAATGAACGGTATTTTTATTTATTTATTTTTTACTTTAAGTTATAACATGTTGAGAAATCTTCGCAAGTGAAATAATATGCATTAAAGTACTTCATTATGGTGATTCTAAAATAATGCATGTGTAATATTCATAATAAATGCATTTTTATTGTATAGTGTGCACACATACACACCCACGTGCGCTGTGAACTACTTTTTTTACTTTTTGTTGACGTTTGAAATAGAGCTGATGATGAGATACTGAAACATTGCTGATTTCATTGCTCTTCAAACTAATGGTGTAAAGTGCTAGTTTGACTTCAACAGGTACGTAGAAGTCCTCACCTCCATTTTATTTTTCTTTTCAGCGTGGCCATCAATTGCCATCCTTCTTATGTCATCATGGGATCACTCAGAAACCATTTTGGCCTTTGATGTGAGTGAGAAGCACGGAGTGAAGCATTTCTCTATCATGAGTACATATCTCTTTGCAGTCTTCCTGAGGAAAAAGTCCCTGGACACTCTCTAGAGATGGGATCACTTGCCTAACGTTTGCTGGAAAATTGTGGAATGGCATGAATGAATATAAGATGCAGGTTCCACGAAAACAACATCCAGATAACCTAGATAGGGAAGCATTAAAGTGTGCTGGAACAGAGCCAAGGGTTTTAAGTGTACACGTTCAAGAGAATAAAGATGAATGGAGGAAATGCCCGGTTATCAGTGCAAAAGCAGAGGATGAATTATGAAAAAAAGTCTCGTCCTGCAGCAGCAGCAGCATGGCCAGCGAGAGTGTCGCTGCCTACAGTCTCCCTGAACTGAATAGCAAGTAGTTTGCGAGGGAGGGACTGAAGGAAGAGGAGCTGTGGAGAAGAGACATGAGGGGTGGAGGGAGGGGGAAGTTGGGTATGGGGTGCAGAGGGTGAGAAAATGAGAGTGGTGTGATATCTGTGAGAGCAGAACTGTGGTAAAGAGAAAAAGAGTCAATGGGGTGAGAAGAGGGTCTGAGTATCATTGATGTACTTTCGTTAGACTGCAGAGAGGAAGAAAGGCTATTTATCACCCACACTTTGTCTAGGCTCATGCACGTGCCGTTGGGGGTGGGATGAGTAGCATTTTATTTCCTTTGAAGGAAGTGCTGTTTCAGTTTCAAGTGGAACATCACGGAAGATGGATAAAACAAGGAATCAGTCAATCCAAATTCTGGATCTGTTCTTAATGCTGAGAGACCTATTTCATCACAATTCTGTCTTCCTTCTGTTGCATCATTCCAATCTCTGTGAACAGTGGATCGGAACAAACAAGGGACATGAACTCAGGGATTTCTTTGAGGACAGGCAGGGGCACAAGCAGGTATTCATTGTTAGGTTTTGACTGCAAAGGGTTAGTAACCTTAATAACTGACCTATTGTTGTCTGTTGACTCACCATCTCTGCACTCCTTAAATAATGCTGTTCACTGGCTTTTCTGACTCCAAACTTAAAATAGCACAATCAAGATCAAGCATGAGGGGTGGTGGGAGTGTGTGTGTGTGTGTGTGTGTGGGGGGGGGGGGGCACATTTTGTGCCTAATGAATTATTTGTGGTATTCATGAAGCACACATCCAAGACATTTGAACAAAAAATGTGCAGTGCTGAAATGAAACACCTCAGAATATGTTGTGCATCAACAATGACAGATTGTGAAGATAAAGGCAAAAACTATGTATACCATGGAACCTTCCAAGTCATCAACACCATCTTCCATAACAATGGGGAACTGCAAATTTGTTCAACTTTTAAAAATGTTTCTGAGCTACATTTGCATCTACTCAGCCAGTACTAAATCCCGGGGGAGATAGGGAGAGGGATGAGAGACAGATGTATAGTAAGCATACTTTATAAACAAGCCAACAATGTGCTTCACACACCCAAATGCAGAACACCTAAAAGCATCTACAAACAAACAGGTGAAGACATTAAAGACTTGAAATGTCCAATGTTCACAAAATAACTCCTTTCCTCCATGTAGGACTTGAACCATTTTCAGATGGGTCTACCCAGGTTTCCAACCTGTGCAACAGTATATCATGATCAGCAGAATCAAATGCTGCACTGAGATCCAATAAGACACGCACTGACACATCCTCATCAGTGTTCAATCTTACATCATGTAATACTTTAATAAGACCTATTTCTGTACTGTGATGAGGTGGGAAACCTGATTGAAATTTATCAAAGAGTCCATTTGAGGTGCTGAGTTGATTAAAAAACGAAGCTCACCTGAGTGAAGTGATCATTTGTGCTATATATATATATATATATATATATATATATATATATATATATATATATATAACTGCTCATATATATATATATATATATATATATATATATATATATATATATATATATATATATATGTATTGAAAAGCGCTTATAAATAAAATGTATTATTATTATTATTATTATTATTATTATTATTATTATTATTATTATTGTTATTGTATTGGAATCCATAATTAGTTCTTAAAGGTTTTGTTTAATTTTAAGTCTTATGAACATAATTTGTTACGGCCGTGGTTGCTGCTATTTCTCAATAAACCTGAGTTGAATTGAGTTGAGCAATTTGTCGAGATAAACCAAGCTAGCTTGGTGCTGACGACCTTTAGTGAAGACATAACAAAGCTCTGCTTTTGTTAAAAAAAACAAAAAGCAAACCAATTTTTTTTTTCTTGAAGATTGCAAGGAACTCACTTTCTGGCGCAAACATATTCTATTGTGGAATTATAGTTTTAGATTACCTCTGTGCATGAGTTCATGAATTCCAGTCATTCAAATTGTATTGTGAAAGTAATCAACACTGGTACTTCCACTGCTTCTGAACTAAATAAATAAATAAAATAAAAATAAAATGTAAAAAATAAAGTGTAGCGTACGAAAGAAAACCCAGACATAAAATACAGACACCTACCTGATCCCAACATGCCTGATGGTGTCTGCACTCCCTGATCTTAACTGTCAAAACGAGCTCACTGTTTGAGCTCTTAACCAAACTGTGAGAAGTGCACAATTGCAGCGCCACAAGCATGAACCGACTGACAGGAAAACAAGTTATTCACACACAACAGCTAGACACACTTTGGTTCCATTACATATCTCCTACATTTCGCCTCCAAAAAAATATGTAAGGCTAGCATGGAAAAAGGCTTTTTTATATCGCCACTGCATGTTTCCTTAGTTCACTACAGCGTGTAACAGGAAAATGTACATACCCAAGCATTCAAACCAAAGTTGATGACTGTCAGGGATCACAAAGGCTTAGAAGAAAGATGTGTTTCTGTAAACGTTTATAATGACGAATCAAGTTGCTTGCAGGCGGCCCGGTAGTCCAGTGGTTAGCACGTCGACTTCACAGTGCAGTGGTGCCGGGTTCAATTCCAGCTCCGGCCTCCCTGTGTGGAGTTTGCATGTTCTCCCCGGGCCTGCGTGGGTTTTCTCCGGGCACTCCGGTTTCCTCCCACGTTCCAAAAAAACATGCATGGCAGGCTGATTGAACACTCTAAATTGTCCCTAGGTGTGAATGTGAACGTGGTTGGTTGTTCGTCTCTGTGTGTGCCCTGCGATTGGCTGGCAACCGATTCAGGGTGTCCCCTGCCTACTGCCCGAAGACAGCTGGGATAGGTTCCAGCACTCCCCGCGACCCTAGTGAGGATCAAGCGGTTCGGAAAATGGATGGATGGAAGTTGCTTGCATTGGTGGGCAATGAGTTGTGGAGGCTCTATTCAGGATAATCAGGGAAATCATCCTCAAGTCAGACTGGCACAAGTCTAAAATCAAACAGCAAATTGCAACACGATGACTCTAGCACAAGGTTGCCCATTACGTCGATTGCGATCGACAGGTAGCTCGCGGATTGGTCCCAAGTCGATCGCGAGGGGTGGAGAGGAAAAAAAAACCCTAACAAATATTTGTGTATCTCTGTGCATGTTAGTAATATATTTTTTGTGTTAATGCACAGAGCGGTTGTGATATAGCCTTTATTATTATTATTGTTATTATTATTATTGTCAGGCAAAGTGCATTTCATGTACAATTCACCGATGGCACTCGCAGAAGGGAATTATGGCCAAAAGAAGCATTTTAAAACTGTACGCGTAACAGGCCGCAGAAGTAAGTCGCATGCCTCCGCACCAGGCTGTTGCTCATCATGGCATGCGTGTGTATGCGCGTGCGCATGCGCGCGTGTGTGGTAACGGGTCGATTGCGGAAGGTTGGTTGATCGAAAAGTAGATCTTCGGTCAAAAAAGTTTTGGGCACCCCTGCTCTAGCACATACAGTAAACGGTGGTCACCACTAAGACAGACATTGTTTGTCAAAACGGTACCACGCAATTCTCTTACTCTAATGATACAAGGTACACATTCCTCACAGTCTGATTCTGCACAAGCTGTGGAATTACTGTGGCGGATGCCATCCTTTTATCTAGCCTTTGTCAGTCCACCCTCAAAAAAACCAAAAAAAGGCTAAAAATCGCATCAAGTATGCGCTTACAAAAAATGTAACGGCCATGTGGTGAGGCGGATTCAAAACATGAAACTAATTTACTATTACTAGGACTACTATTTCAGAAAGTCACTCAGACTGCCCTAACATGACTCTGAGAGTCAGTGTACTCCCCTCTCAGTAATTTCTAAACATACCCTGTGTCATGCACTGTTTGCGCAGTCGAATAAGCTACAGTGCGCTCTGGTACTCCTTTTTTGGGCCACTCTGAATACCCAAACAACACATTTGAACAACGCTCGAAGGGTCCAAACGGTTTGAGTGAAGCAATGCCCGGAGAGTATTTCTGAATTGACCACTGGGGGTTAGCTAAGTCACCAAAATAAATGTGTATGCATATTGATGTGGATCAGAAAACATTGTAATGCTTTTGTTTTTCTTTATCTAGAGTACTGCTGTTCGCAGATTTACTGTTGAGGTTGTAGCAATGCTGCAGCAAGAACCAGATGAGGAAGATGAGGAGACCATTTTTTTTTCTGATTCAGAGTCTACCATTTCTGATGATGATGATCCCAGAATATTTGCTACAGAGTCAAGCCGGAATTGTGGGTGTGTCTAGAAATCCAGCTTTCCTGCATGAAGAAGACTCCTCTCATGACACAGAAGATTCCTCTAATCATTCTTCTGGAGAGGAAACTCAGACTCAGTCCAATAGACTGAGTAAAAATGAATCTTACTGGAATGAGAATCCGTCCACTCATGGCCGAACAAGAAGCCACAAACATCCTGAGGAGTTGTCTGGACCTCCTCTTGGAACATCAGCTCTTTCACCAAAAGATGCCTGGATATTCGTGAGTGACAACATCATTGGGGAGTTTCCAAAATGCACCAACTTAGAGGGACAAAGAACCGAAACACTGACAAAGAAGAATTCATGGCCGTTGTCGCTTTGACCCTCATTGCAGGACCTGATGCATGCCCAGCAAGCCTGCAAAATATGGGATGAAAATCTTCTGGATGTCTGATGCAAGGTTACCTTATGGAATAGAAGGAACTGTCTTTCACATTCAAAACTGAGCTCGAAACCTACCTATTCAGACTTGCATATTCAACTTAAATCTATTCATTTATTTATAATTTTATCTGTGGTTTTATTGTTTGCTCTTGGTTGTAAAGTGTCCTTGAGTGCTGTGAAAGGCACTTACAAATAAAATGTATTATTATTATTATTATTATTATTATTATTATTATTATTATTATTAGTGTCTTGACAGGGAGACAGCCAAGACAGGAGGTTCAAAGAAATTTAGAAGAGAATGTCACACAACAATTATGCAGTGGAATCAGACAGATAGGTGAATATACAGGACAATAGAGAAAGTAAGTTTTAGCACAATGCCTATGTAAAGTGTACTTTTCAAAATTTGATTTCTTTGAGGGCAAAATCGAATAAAATGCTATGCAACCAGTTTACAGTTGTAAAACTACTGATTTCACTCAACTCACAAGCTGTGTGCTCTGTTCTCAAAGCTGGTTGATAAAATGACCAATAAAAACATTGCAAATATTAAAGACACATGTTTGGACTCCTTCACTGCTAAAGTAATGACTTGAAGCAAATTATTATTACAGTTTTAAGTCATTTAGTCACCCTTGGAGCAATGGGTCAATTTTGACCCATGTGTGTAAACGTAATGTAATCATATAAAAACTACTTTTGTTCATAAAGTATGAAAGGAAGACTGGAAATAATGATCAGTGGTAATCAAAAACAAGGTATCTAAACAACACTTGGAATATCCAATGATCAAATAAATTTATTTCAAAAGATAGAACAAAAAAAACTCAGCTAGCATGAAATAACATGGAAAATGAATGCGGGTCATTTTGGACCCATGTTGTGCATGGGAAGGGGTGTGCATATGTTGCGCATCAAAGGGTTAAATTGCCAACGAAAATATGGATATCTGAATTTTACTACTGTACTTACAAATGCAGTCCGATAAATGGCCAATGTGAGATTCCTTATTTTCCGTAAAAGAATATGCAGATTACGCCCTTGAAACTAGTGGGTGCCATTTACCCAACTATTATGAAACTGCATATGTTGAGCCTTCAGAAAGACACATGGATCAGTCTACATTTGAATTATTTAACTGTCAAACTAAATAAATATGAACACTGATACGATCACAGACTGACAAAGGCTGCATTTGCCTGCTCAATCACTTATTTGTGTATTACACAAGTGAACATACTTTACTTAGCAGCCCTTAGCCTATTCAGTGAAATGCCTGCTGCAGCTAATTTTCCATAACCTATATAATTTAGTAGGTCTAGATATGCTGTGGTATATAGTGCGGGTACAATTGATGTAACGCTACAGTGGATGTCCAATAAAATGTCAAACATGTTTCACATTTGTTTAATTTTATTCTTTTCTCTTACAAGATAAGAAATCATAAGAAACAAGTACTATTTTTCAGGCAGTGAATCTCTCTTTTTTAAAGTTAAGATGATGAAACTATTGCAAGATGTATCATTAGATTCGCTGTGAGAAGCAGGGTGGAGTATGGTTCACACTATGTTCATTAAAGTGTTCCTCATATTGAACAAATCTGTCTCATCGTATCCGACCACAAACCCTGACTTGTAACAATTTACTACAGCACTGTTGCATGTACTGCAACTGAAATGGGTTATTTATGATTCGGAAGGGCCTCACACTGTGAGGGAATACGTCAAATGGTGAAACACTCAGCAAAAGAGAAGACATGCATCCACTAGTGCAAGGACAGCTTGTGGATTTTGTTCTCTTGTCAGAGGATTTACCTTCCATTGCCTGTTGCCAGAGACAGCAGTCTGCTATTTAATCAAGGAATGCCGTTTTGAATCCTAGTGGCTTCAGGATGTGATAACAACTGTTTTTCTCTCCTCTTCAGACCGCATGATTATCCACTGCCACATAGAAAAAAAATCCATGATCTGGACAATGATCTCGATATCTGAACATTGTGACGTGTATGTAAATATATGTTAACAAACGACTCCAGCTGGATTATCAACTTGAAGCGTGATGTGCTTTTTCTTTGGCTTTTTTTAATGACACTTACACCACAACGAGCTAATTCAAAACACTTTTTAGACGTGGTAGTACCATTTTTGTGATAATGCTTTCAATTAAATATCACAAGGATAAAAAAAAAAATAGCACACTTTTACCGTTTTAGAGCCCCTATTAAAGAGAAATGCATGGAGATGGGGGTCCTATATCATATACAAAAGATCCTGCTGAGGGGCATTTCATTTCATTATGTTTCGAAGTGGAGCTCAGGGATGTGTGCCAACTTTGCAGAGTTGTGCTGCTTATCAAAAGCACACACAAATTTGTGCATGGCGGAATAACGCTGCAGCGTTGCCTAGCAGAAGCATTCTATAACACGTTCATATAAATAATCAGGGGCTTGCCAGTACTGCTCAACTGCCTGAACAACAACAGTAGATTATTCCTGCCTGTTACCATGACCTTGCTTCCGTTTTTAAGTAATTATCATGCCACGTCCTTGCCTCCGCACAGACCATACGATTGTGCCATTCACCTCTCCAGTGGTCGGCTGTTCAACATTTCGCAGAAAGGAGTCGTAATGGCAAAATACATCTCAGAGTAATTGGCTCCTGGAATCATTTGACTCTCGTCTTCATCTGTAGGGGCAGGGTTCTTTTCTGTGGACAAGAAAGACAAGAGCCTGCATCCAGGTGTGGACGACAGAGGACGTAACAGCCTCACTGTCAGGAACAGGTACCCAATGCCTCTTATTGACTCTGCCATCACCACACTCCATGGTACCACCATATTCACCAAACTGGACCTGGGTCAGGCTTACCACCTAGTCCATGTTTACAATGGATACGAATGGAAGACGGCCTTCAATACTCACCATGGCAACTATGAATACCTGGTACGTGTATCTGGAAGACATCCTGATATTTTCTAGTTCCCAGTCCGAACAGGAACATCTTGTGTGGCAAGTTCTTCAGCGGCTTCTTGAGAACACGTTTTGTGTGAAGCCAGGGAAGTGCGAGTGCCATGTCCCCAAGACCCACTTTCTGGTATACGTCATTGACAAAGGGGAGCTTCAAATGGACCCAGCTATGTTAAGTGCTGCGGGAAAGTGGCTCAAGCCCTACTACCGTAGGCAGTTGCAGCCCTTTCTTGGCTTCACAAATTTCTACCGGAGGTTCATCAGAAACTACAATTGCAATGCGGCCCCTCTCGTTGCCCTCACATCGCCAGTCAACGCTTGTGGTTGCCCTTCATGGACGTGGACACAAGAGCATTCTTTCTGCTTGTGCCTTGTGGCACTCATGGGAGGGGGCGTTGGAGTACTGTTTGGTCTCGTGGGTGTGCACCTTGAGCCTTACCCTTTTTCTGTGTGTGTGTGTGTGTGTGTGTGTGTGTGTGTGTGTGTGTGTGTGTGTGTGTCATCTTGTGGGATTGGGGAGATGAGTGGTGCTGGGGCCAAGTGCAAATGATCTTCACCACACCAATGCAGTACTTAAGTTGGTCACGGACTCCACCTTGTTGCCAGATCAGCACACTCCATTACAAATTTGTGCATGCAGTCATTTTTCTTGTGTTTCCACCAAGTGGTTTTATGGTTCTAACTTTGCCTTGTTCCCTGCATTCTTGACCTCATTTGTGCCCTGCTTTCTGGATGCCAGCCCTGTCCCCTGCAACCAATTGGATTCCATTCATTTGGACTACTGCTACCATCACCAATAAAAGAATCACTTTTTCTGACAATCTGTCTCCGTCTTTGCTATTGGGCCTTCCACACACACACACGCAGGCACGCACACACACACACACACACACACACACACACACACACGCACACACGCACGCACGCACGCACGCACGCACGCACATACACATACACACACACACACACACACATTTAAAAATTAATAGTGTTGTAAGTGTGAAAATAGCAAGATTTCTGAGGAGTAACTATCATCTGTAAACTATCACCACTTAGATACAGTATTCACAATAACAAAATGTTGATTATGACAGTTCATGGGATTAAACTATGTTTTTAAAAAAACTCCTTGCACACATAAAGTCTATATTCATTTCCATGATATATGTGGTCAAAAAACATACATCTGATCAAAACTACTGCATTTTACCGGTATGCCCTGTAAATGTACGTAAATGCTTTGACTGATGCTTTAGATTGATTTCATAAATTATGTAGCTTCAACAAAATGAAATATACTGTCTGAATACAAACCCATGAAGGCACACAAACGTGCTTGCATCTTTAAAAGTCCAGATTACAATGCTCTACCAATGAGCTGATAAAAGCAATTTTATCTAGTGCTTTCGGCGCTAGCTCAATTCCACTGGAGGGGTTTCTTTTCCCAATGAGAGTAGAATTTGTCGATGTAATTGAAAGATAAGTGTTACATTTTTGGGGTGCTCATGTGAAAAGCTTCATGTTTTATTCATGTACATTTACAAAATAATAAGCAGGGAACAATTTGCATATTTGCTTTTAGCATAGTGTCGTGTACCATTTTTGATCTGGCATTTATTTGGAATGTGACGGTGTGGTGTCTTGTACATATTTTGGAATCCATTCAGATGCAGCTAAATTCCTACAGCTGTGAAATGTCAAGTATGAACCTTGGACTTTTTGGGGAGATTTCCAACTCAGTCGTGAGGAAGCAAGTCAGAATAGCATGACGATCATAGCAGTGAAACAGCATTTGATTCACAC
This sequence comes from Hippocampus mohnikei, assembly GCA_026261675.1. NCBI lineage: Eukaryota > Metazoa > Chordata > Actinopteri > Syngnathiformes > Syngnathidae > Hippocampus > Hippocampus mohnikei. Next base: position 4,891,355 of record JAKGUB010000326.1, read on the forward strand.
GTTAAGTCAAGAAGACAACAACAATAAGGAGGAGTGTTCTTTGACCTCAGGAGTGTTCTTTGATGTTTTGGGGTTTTAAAAAAAACCAAAACAAAACAACACGAGAAAACCCCTTTCTCAGTTGCCATCCCTGATATGTTTAGATGTTTTGTTTTTGTTTTCTTGACAATACCTTGTAACACAGAAGAAGGCAACCATTCTGTGTTACCCAAACAAAGTTTACCACCAGGACCGTCACCTAAAGTGAAAATTCAAACAGAGTGACTCAGATATTCAGCAGCCTTGGCTACAAAATGTCGACCCAATTTAGCTCAGCCATATTTCGTGGAACAAATATTTTAAACTTCATCTTCATATTTTTAAACAGTATTTCCTTGGTTATGTTTTTCAATACTCTTGTGAAGAGGTACAGCGCGTCAAGCTACCTGAGAACAAAGTAAGGATTTAAAAATCATCTGAAAATTAATCATCTAAAAAAAAAATCTTTGGCTTTTGAATCAGCATGAGATTTGATTTTAGTTTGACTGTTTTTGTGCTTTTTACTGTCTTCGTTATTAATTCATTGTTTTATCGTTTGTTGTTGTATGACTTATCATTGCTCTTTGTACAGCACTTTGTATATAGCAGTGGCTGTTTTAAAGTGCTCTATAAATACAGTGGAGTAAAGTATCTTGGGTGCGTTCAGAATTACACTCAGAGAGTGCACTGCCTCACTCCGATCATTCAGAAAATGTGGAGGGTCAAGGCAACAGTGATGCCAGTAGTGATCCCAGCACTGGGGGCAGTAAGCCCTCGACTGGGTGGTTGGCTCCAGCAGATACCAGGAAAAACATCCGACATCTCCATGGAGGAGAACGCAATCCTGGGAACAATTAAAAAGCAGCACAGAACCTTTAAGCTCCCAGGCCTCTGGTAGAGCACATAAGCTTGAAGAAGAGACTGCCCAGGTGGGTGAGGAAACACATACATATACAGTACAGTATTCTGTGTGTGTGTTTGTGTGTGTGTGTGTGTGTGTGCAGTTATGCGTAACACTGTTTTGTGTCCACCACATTGTTTTGATGATTGAAGTAGCGCTATCAATTCCAAATGCATGGGGTTATTTATTTTTTACTTTGATGATAACATTTTGATGGGGATTCAATTAAAAGATGGATATTCTTGTTGAACTCGGGAGACATTTGAAACTTTCAAGATGAAGGGTTTAGCGTACTAAACATGAAACATAAGACATCCTTGAACTATGTATTCATCTGCCTCCATCCCATTCATAATCCAAGGCTTGGGGACTTGCCTCACACAAGGATTCCTAATTATTCAGACGCATAAGTCAAAATTTTCAAGAATTTCAAGCCTAGATCACAGACTCAGTTCGACTTGTCATCACTTCAACAAGAGTGAGTCATAGATCCACGGATGCTTCAACTTCAGTCGACATGCTTTTGAATAAAGGGACAATGCTGCTTTGGACAGACAAACTTGGCTTGCTGGTTTCCAGGTGAATTATTAGTTCAATGTTGAACAGGATAACACAACAAACGTGTTTGGCAGAATAAGAAAAATCAGAGGCTATGTGTTTGGTCATCTGGGAAGCCAGAAAATTGACACAAAAAGAAAACCAAGCTTTGAAGTCTACTGAATAGAGCGGGACCCCTTGTATGTTACACACACTTCAAAAACTGAAATGTCATCTTGTGTCATCGGATATGTCAGCAGTATCTTACCACGACATCACTAGACCTCATAAATTACATCAAAGTGGGCACCGTGTGCATTTTGCTTTTTGATAGCCTTTTTTCAGATGTTTGCGACGGGCTGTAATGATGGCGTCACCTGAAACACATTCTTCTTCACTTGCAATTGAACAAATTGTAAGTCAAGCTGGGTTACGAATAACTCACAGTATGTTTGATACCGCTGTATCTAAAATTGTATTATATTACTTACGGGCACGTACTATTCTCAGAAAAATCCTTGCACACAACAACTTGGATAGAAATACTGGCAGGTGTGCAAGCCCACTCTTGTTTTAGTTTAAAAAAGGATGTTTGACACTGAGAGTGTGACTCCTCTTTGCTGTGACATGGCTAAATCACTGTCTGCTCTTTTGTCTCCAGGGGCTCACCTTGCTTTGGACATACTGAAGCTCGAAGCAATTCAGACAGCCATCAAATCTCAGTGTGACTCACTGTTCATGCACACATTTCAAGGGAGAGGGGCCAATGAGTATTTAGCTGGGTGAACTCTCTGTGAACTTTCTGCTGAAAATTAGTCTCTGCTTTTTTTAATAATGCACTGACTATAAATATCACCTCAAATGCATTGCGGTACAAACTAGTCATTCTTTAATGGTAAAAAATGTCTCATTGTTCAGTTTATTGCCCCAGTATGTCTTTAGGCAGGTGCACGTGGACCAACTATCAATGTCTCTAAACTATGAAGATGGATCTACCAGGCTTCTCTGTTCTGGAACATTGATGATGCGTGCAGTGGCAAAATGCGCATCGCAAATCATCACAAAAACATCAGTGTACCTTGGGAATCTTCCTCCTGTCAAATCCGCTCTTCAGAACAAATTATATTGCCATACCTGCAATCTTAACTACTGTAATACTAGTTGGTTGAGCACAACACAACACTGTGACCTAGCGGTACATCAGCCGCGAAGTTCTAAAGTCAGGGTTTCAAATCCTGCCTGGGATAGGCTTCAGTTTAAGTGCTACAGAAAATGAACAGATGGATCTATTGTACAGTACTCTCATCCACAGTTACAGTCAATTCAATACCGTGAATGATCCAACTCAAGTCAGCCCTTTATCCATCGATAGAAACTTCAATCTGCTCGAGGTTGTGGTCCCTTGTGTGTACAGAGCCATATCTTCCAACATCACTGGCAGTCGCACTTGTATAAATATCTCCACCACCATCGTTTCCCAGCCGCCCATCGACATTATCTCTGAAATGGATGGAGCAATTAGTCATCATCCACATTGTTTTGTTGGGCTCACACAGCCAAACTGATTCAATAAATTATTTCAATAATGGGCTTCTAATCATAGATGCAGGTTTTTCTTGTTGTCTTTTTAAAGTAAAATATACTTGATTAAATTTCTGGTGCATAGATAGATAGAAAGACGGACAAGACAAAAAACTTTGTTGAGTCACATTTATTTGAAATTATGACTCTGATAAATGACTTAAGTCTGACATGTCATGGCATCTCCAAGTATAATGAACTCAGTGAGCACAATAGGTCATGTGCAAAACGCATACTGATGGAAATGCTTGCAATAGATCATCGCCTATTTCATCAATGAATCACAACAAGCCAACGAGTGTTTCCAATCAAAGATGTCCAGAAAAAAAGTATCTAGACATTATGAAGTTATTCGGAGATGGATTATACTAACCATCTCATGCATGTTTTAGGGCGGGAGGGCTAGATTCTTATTCATCTTACCCATTCAATTACACAAAGACATTGTTTGCCACTGGATGCGCAAAACAACAACAAAAAAAGGTTTAGATTCCAATCACTGTATGAATATTACTTCACAACTGTGAACTCATACAGCTGTTCTCTCACGGAGAGGTCAAAGAAGGCAGACATTAATTGGCCCGATGGGGGATAGGGAGAGAGAGAGAGAGAGAGAGAGAGAGAGAGAGAGAGATTCATTACTTAGTGCTTGGTTTAAACGCAGCCCATTTGGAATATGTAAATTTCTTGGGCAGAGAAAAAAATAAATGCAGCAAGAGAATGTAAGGAGTTAAGAAGGGAGAGGTGGAGGTGGAGGAAGAGGAGGAGGGGAACAGCATGACCAAGTGAGTGAGCAATCAAAGCAGAGAGAGAGAGAGAGAGAGAGAGAGAGCCCTCCGAATTGTGAGTGGCTTACGACACTCAGTGAACAGTCTGTGTTTCTGCATGCACTGTCAGTGTACCGGTCTGCTGCGAGGGATTGCGCGCTCCTTTGCCTTCCATATTTACCGCCCCTGCTTGCCTACCAGCACTAACCTTCAACACCCTCTTCCAGTCGGCTGAAAAATCACTCGGAGAACAAGAGAGAGAGTGAGACCTGCGTGCCGCGAAGGATGCAAGAGGCACTGATGCGATTTTTCTTCTTTTTTTTTTTTCCTTTTTGAATCAAGATGAACAACTGACATGGAATATTGTCACATAAGAATACCGTGAACTGATTTCACCTCTTTATTTGATTTGATTATTTATTTTTCTCACCAGCATCGACCACTGAAAGCATGATTAACCGCTGGGACGGATTTAAACCGTACAAGTTAACGATTGCTTCCAGAGATGGGCGATAATAAATATCCTTGCAGACCTGCTGAAACTTAAGCAAGTCGGGGAGGAGAAAAGAAAAAAAAAAGCTATTTCAAACAATGTACTCTTCTCCTCATGATCATTGCAGCAGAGGACTGCGGAGAAGCTGAGGAGACTGAGCTGAGGCACGCAGACTGGGGAACTTGCGCTTTCTACCATCTCCCCACTTGGATTCCTTCTCTTTCTGTCTCTTTCACTTGAGGAGAACTAAGACATTGTAAGCCTGCCAAGGATCTGGTGTCCACTGAAAGGAGAGCGGGGAGGGGGTGATGGTGAATTTGTATCACAGTGGGGTCCTTTTTAGATCCACACATAATTAGTGTCGGGGCACAAAGCGAGACGCTGAATGGAGATTGTCAGCTCTTGGATAGGGGTGAGTAGGAATCTTTTCAGATAAGATCAATCCATGAGGACATTTTTTTTTCATCTCTCCTCTCCACTCACCGTTTGATCTATACCATAAACGAAGAGACTTTATCTTTTGCATTTCGGACAAGGATTTTCTTAGCGGACTAAATGAAAAAAAAAACAATCCTGTGTTAAGCTAATATACATACAAGAGGGCGGGGGCGGGGGGGAAGCAAACGAAAAAAAAAAGTCAGATATGATGCGCGCCATATGATGTGATAGGTGGACAAACAATATCCAGAGTGAATGGACATTTTCTTGGTCAAATCCCTGGATATTTATGCTGATGGATTTCCTTTTAATTGGACTGTATTTAAAGTGGCCGGTGAAGAAGCCCCCTGGGTTGATCCTGTGTTCATTGGGCATTTTTTTAAGACTGGTTCCCATGGTGGAGGGGGTTTGTCCGAGGCTATGTCGCTGCGACAGCAAGCTGCTGTACTGCGAGGGCTTGAACCTCACAGACATTCCCCAAAATCTGAGCAGCGCCATGGGCTTGTCCATGAGAGAGAACAACTTGACTGAGCTGCGTGAAGGCCAACTGGCTGGCCTGTCACAGCTCACCTGGCTCTACCTTGACCACAACAACATTGACATTGTGGAGGAGGCGGCATTTGACAAGCTAAGACGAGTCAAGGAATTAGACCTGAGCAGCAACCGAATTGAGAGTCTGCCAAATGGTACCTTTAGGCCCCTCCCAAACTTGCGCATCTTGGACATCTCGTACAACAGGCTGCAGGCCCTCGAGCCCGACTTGTTTCATGGCCTTAGAAAGCTCACCAATCTGCATTTGCGCTACAACGCTCTCAAATTTGTGCCAGTGCGGATTTTTCAAGACTGCCGGAGCATGCAGTTTCTCGACTTGGGATACAACCAACTGCAGAGTCTGGCACGGAACTCCTTTGCTGGACTTTTCAAGTTGACAGAGTTGCATCTTGAGCACAACGAGCTGGTGAAAGTCAACCTCGCCCATTTCCCTCGCCTGATCTCTTTGCGTACCCTATATATGCACAATAACCGCGCAACTATTGTTGTCAACACCCTGGAATGGACATGGCATTTCTTGGATAAGATTGATTTATCTGCCAATGAAATCGAATACATTGAGCCACATGTTTTTGAGAGTGCACCCAATCTCAAGGTATTGATGCTCGACTCCAATCGGCTGACTTCCGTGGATCAGCGCATCTTGGACTCGTGGTCCTCCCTGAGCAGCATTACCCTGGGAGGGAACGACTGGGAGTGCAGCCGCAATGTTTGTGCCTTGGCCTCGTGGCTGAGTGCCTTTCGAGGCCAACGTGACAATTCACTGCTGTGTTCAAGCCCAGACACAGCACAAGGTGAGGATGTCTTGGATGCTGTCTATGCGTTTCAGCTCTGCGAAGATCCCCCACTGGAAGTTACCTCAGCGGGGCTGTATGCCTCCACAAGGGACCTGATCCAAGGAGGCTCCGTGTTCCTTGGCCCATTTACACCCAACCCTTATGATGGTGAGGACGGTGAAGTGGTCACCAGTTCTTTCACCGTCACAGTGGGACATGACGATCTGGAGAGTACCATGCAGATCCACAAGGTTGTGACTGGCACGATGGCACTCATCTTTTCCTTCCTCATCATTGTGCTCATGTTGTACGTGTCGTGGAAGTGCTTTCCAGCCGGAATAAGGCAACTTAGGCAGTGCTTCAGCAGTCAGCGTCGTAAGCAGAAGCAAAAGCAAAACATGCAGCAGATGGCTACAATTTCCACACCGGAGTACTATGTTGACTATAAGCCCAACCATATTGAGGGAGCTCTGGTCATCATAAACGAATATGGCTCCTGTACTTGCCAACAGCAGCCTTCTCGGGAATGTGAGGTGTGACCCGGGTTGACAATACGTTGCCACCCTCATTGACGATCGGCTATGTTTTTTTGGGACACATTGGAACAGAAGGATTCGATGTATATTTTGGCCAAATTTTACGCAGCTTCTCACTGTGATATGGAATGAGTTTGCTTCATGCAGCCCATCATTTTGCTGTGGATTTCCTGCTGTTTCTTTACCGATTTGAGGCTACAAGGCAAAATGGGCTTGTGACTTTGGGAACTGTCCATATTATAGCAACACTGAGAGGAATACATTAGAAGCTGTGCACACTTTTTTGTTTTTTCCATGACTGATGGATATTTTAGCTTTAATGTGTCTTTCTACAACAGGACATGCAGTTCAGCTGTGGACACACCCACACACACGCACACACGCACACACACACACGTATGAAATAAAAACATTTGTATTATGGCAAACAATATTTGACAAGGATTTAACACATACAAAACATATTTAAGTTGGATTAAAAATGTAAAGAGACAACTGTGTAAAAATGTTAAAAGAAGTGCAACTGTGGATAAAACTGAACAATATATTTCTTTTGTAAATGCAAAAAAAAAGTTAAAATAAATGACTTGCTATTCACAGTGAAATCATTTGTATGTGAGACGCTTACGAGAAAGGATGGATGACAACGGCACTTGGCAAGTCATACCTCTGCAATCCTTTGACCAAAAAAAAAAAAAACAACAACAAAAAAAACTGCAAAACTAGCTCGCCAACTAGATATGAAAAGGACAGAGAGATATTTTCACCTGAAATGTAATGTCTATGATCTACATTTGACTCAATCTATTTTTAAGTCACATGTGTGTTGCTTTATGATTCACTGTGTTGGTTCACGAGCAGTGGCGTTTGACTGTCTTTTGCTTTAAAAATAACTTGATCAGGTGATTACATTTTGATCAGCTGGCACACATTCATGTGATATTATCTGTGTACCATCAAAGTAAAACAAGCAGAATGTCAAACATATAAATCTGTCACTCCTTGCTTCTTATTTTTTGGGGGGCTTTTACCAGTGGTGTCACTGAATCAAGCAGAGAGAGGGCAACTAACATCTAACGCAGACTTATTTAGAATCAAAATGCATATTTGAATCACTAAAATAGAGTAATCCACCAGGGGGACTTGAACATAAAAGAATCTGTGTTTTCATGTTATATAAAATGTTTGTTGTACACATTTTCATGTGTATACACATATATAGGTATATATATACTTTTTTTGTGTCGTGTACAGATGTTGTGTTTCCTCTGTCTTTTGACACGAGCTGCTGTATTTTGTGGGAGGAGGTGGCAACGGAGATGGAGGATCGCAATGGCTGCAGAAAGAGGGAACAGACTGCTCTCTAGTGTGCATATATTCAGAGTGTTGATGCCTTTCGCCTATTGTACACTAGATTCTGACTCTCAGCTCCCACGGCAGCGGAATCATAATGACTTTGCAATGAATTTTGTGGAGGAAAAAAAATGCCGCATCATTTTGTGTTATTTTATATAAATTAAAATTATGTTTACAAAGTGTTATTCAGCAGGAATAAAACAAACCAATCAACAGACAAAGAGTTTCTCAGAATTCACTCAAGACAAAAAAAGGTGACTTGTGACCTTTTGGATAAACAGGGCCAATGGGGATAAAAAACAACAATCATGCTCGAAACGTTTGGAATATTTTGCCGGGTTTCACAAAACACTTTCATATACAATATTTGAAGGGGGGCTGTTATGCTCGTCCTTCAGTAAAATGGTGAAATTACAAATATTTCAAGACCCACACAATGATTTGCAACTAAAAGAAAGTCTACTTTCAAACACGATGTCCATTTGCTTTGTATGAAAGTACACGGTCATGCCTCTGTAGATATGACTGAAGCAAAACATATTTTGAAACACCCTTTCTAATACTTCACAAACCATTCCAAGTTTTCAACCAACATCAATCCCTACTAATGTTGAGGGGGTGAACTATTCAACTTTGACGTAATTCATCAGTGAACATGCATTGGGGGAGGGAGGCGGGGAATAATGGTTATTAGTTGCCACGTGAGATTTATGATCCTGTTCTTATTTGATCCATTTGAAGACTCAACACGGCTGTTAATCATAAGCTGATACCCTGCAAATGCAAAGCGCTGCATGCAGAATGGGGCACAAGGATGAAGAACTAGATTCAAATTATTCTCTCATTATCATTTCTGTCGAGTAATTTTGTCTTTAGCTGTCCTTCAAGGTATGTCACAGTCTGTTCGACATGCAACAGGTGAAGCTTAAAAGTGTGCAGTTTCATTCATTTAAATATTGGATGGTGTCTGGCATTCAGGCCAATGCTGGTACCACCATTGATTTCTGTTCACTTTTTTTTTCTTAAATAAGCAACAAGAATGGAAGGTTATTGAGAAGAACTGAATATTTTAAAAGCTTGGAGTGCAAAGGGCTGACATTCAACCACTTTCAACTTCCCTCCATTCCTGCTCACCTTTACCTTCTCCTTCCCTTTTGCCCTGTCTCACACTCTTTCTCTCTGACAATAGTAACTGCAAATAAGGGGTGGGGGCGTGGGGGACACAACAACGCATTTAACCGACAATAGATCATATGTCTGCCTGACCCAAGCCTGGGGTGAACTTTCCCGGAGGGGCAATACCTATTGGCAAACTAGATTAATGATACTCAATGAACATCAATAGAGTCGGATTTTAAATGCAAATACCCAACATGATGAATATAATTTAGTCAAGATAGTGGAGGATTGTAAAACAATTGACTGTATTGTAATGTGTGACTTTTTAAACAATGTTGACACTATTGACACTCGGGGCAAGTGAATGCGGGACTTAGTTTCAGAAAAGGGTTGGTGACTTGCTTAAGGGTATCTATCACGCCAATACCTAGTTGCAATTTGCCACAAAGGGACTCAGACCGTAACCGTTTGTCCAAGTCCAAGTCTTTCCAGACGAGCAGCTGTCGCCCCGCCATAACATGGTGTTCTGATTTGACTGTCTGACATGACACATTCTGCTTCTTTTTCACCATTCGGTGTTATGAGCCCAGCTGCTTGCCAGCTGCATGACATACAATACATGCCCATTTTTAGCTCTTCGTGTGCACACGCAATATGCACTCAGATGGAAAATAGATCAAGAAATAGTGTGATGTAGGTCAATAATGTTGGCCATTTACAATGGTATGCAACCACTGATACAAAGAGTAAAGGTCACAGCAATCCAAACATGAAACGTGGTGAAGCGCACTAAGAGGAACATTCTGTTGAATGTGAACATCAGGTAAAAAGGTCAATCATTACATTTCAAGGACCGTAAACAATACAAATAGTTACAAGCTGAAATAGGTGCAGTTAAGTCTGTCTAAACACGTAAATTTTCCCATTAGTTGTGCTGAAAATGAAGCACGGCAGCATAAAACAACGTGGTCTCAGAACTACAGTATTTGGTCTGCAGGTCTAAAAAGAGCAAAATAAGAGTCACTATAGTCCCATAAGTATCAAGTCTTTCAACATAACGCACCCCCACAATAATTTTAATTGAATGACGTTTTCAACTGCTCAGAAAAATATCCACAATGGGGCTTGAAATACCGAGTAGCTGCCGAAATTGTTGGTCCAGCCAGCACTTCAACCAGCCTCTAAACACAGACTTGCATCTCATATTTTGACAGCTAGATCCTCTGACCAGTCATGAGTATTTAACGAGCTGGAAGGACAACGTCTTTGTGTCATAGCGTGTGCGCTTATGACAAAACATCACTCCCCAGACAGACCTTTAAAAAAATGGCTTGCAGCAAGCACCTTGACACAAAAACCAAATCCTTGAAAAAACAAATTAACCTAGCTTCCTGTGAGAGGTATTGATTGAGCAACATTCTGCCGTGTCATTGGGGGAGAGGGCTGCGCTGCATAATAAACATTTAACACCCCCTTCATAACTAGATGCAGAGCTAAATCACGGCTGGCATGTACTGCAGCCGGCTGCAATGAGATGGTGATGACGAATGGCAATGCGTGGGCGGCTTTGCACTGCTTCTTTTATAACAGGTGGGTTAGAATCAGGATCGCCACACGAAAAATGAACAGCACTGTCTTCGAACCTAAAACCCTTGTCGGACCAGTTCTCTCATTGCACAATCCCCGCTGAATGTCACCTTCTTTTTCACCAAGATATTACGACATGAAAAGTCAAGAAGAGCCATTTGTTTGCATGCTATGGATTCATTCAAAGAAATAACCACAGGAAAACTACATTTCAAACATTGATTGGATCGTGTTATTTTCAGTAATATCCACACCTGTGCGTACTGCATTTCTCATACAACAAGACAACCCCCCTCGTATCCAAGGAGCAAACTGTCAGGATATTCAATTTATCAAAACGGACACAGGTCCAAGAGGGCACTTCAAATGACATTCATTACTCTGGCTAATTCTGCGGGCAGTCTATAGCGACCACCTCATTTACATGCATTATGGGTTCCACTGAATAAATAATAATGGCAGAGGAATCATTTTTCTAACCAACATATGGCACAGTAGGTAGACCTGTGGCTGTGGGGGCAAGCTTGGAACCTGAATCCTCATTACACTTACTAAGACGAAGCTAACAGCACTGCAAATTAATGGTCATTGTTATTGTTATTATTATCATCATCACCGTGGTCATTATTATGTATGAGGTGTTTTGTTTTCGATTTACTATGTCTACGTCCATTTTTGCTAATGCTTTGCCACAGACTTAAAATAAAACACCAGGGTCAGTCAGTCAGATAATACGTGGCAACAGCTGGGGCTACATCTGGGACTCCATTTAACCAGTCTAATAGCACATGTGGGTCAGTTCCTAATATTCAGAGTATTACCGAGGCTGAACTAAAAAGCTTTACCCAGGACTGAACTGAGGATTTTTTTTCCCACTCGTTATTATCCGTACATGCAAATCTAACTTGTTTTGATAGGATTGTATTCAAAGTTGCCCCGCTACTAATTTAAGCCATGAGTGTTTTTTTGTTGTTGTTGTTGTTTATATGCCCCAAATTATTTATATGTTGGCCAGATTTTCAGTTTTTTTTTTTTAAAGAGGTGTTAATTCACAACTTTCATTGTTTTTCCACATTTTGGAAAATATCTATATCCCTGAGCTTACCAAGAATCATGGTGATTTCTAGCACATTCGAGCGCATGTTCATTCATGATTAGTTAACTTGGATATGGGACTTTTGTCAAAATGTAAAAATAAACAAAAGCCCCACACCCAAGAATGACCACTTTCTTGTGTCTTTCTTGTGTTGCCTTAATATATGAATTGAAGGGAAAAGTGTCATCAGCTTGTATTGGGAGGAGATATATATATATATATATATATATATATATATATATATATATATATATATATATATATATATATATATATATATATATATATATATATATATATATATATATATATATATATATATATAAATGTTTATATGAAAGTATTTAAATGTTTGTATGAAATGTCCTATTTTTGTGTTGCGTCAGGCTGACAAGAAATCATCACTATTTACTTACCTATTTCCTTGAAAAAAATGTAGTCAGCAAGAATCGACATGCAGGGTAATTGCCATGGTGGGCAAATGCACAACCTTTTAAAAAGCTATATAGGCATCATTTTCAAATGAACATTCAATAGTCAACGTATTATAAATGCATAAGTCCTCATTTTACAACACTTTAACACCTAATAAAAATACTCTCAAAAGCCTTTGCCCACAAGGCAGCTATCAGCCCTTCTGAATCACCATTTTGCTAAATGAATCACCATGACAACTGCATCATGCAGCCCTATTTGCAACCACATCGCCTCATACAAACCGAATCGGAGAGATGCTTTGATTACATATTTCAAAGGCAGCAGAGCAAAACTGTAGGGCCTCCGTTTTGAGCAAAAAGTTAACACAGGTTAAAGGAAATAAAAAGAGACAGCATTTATCATTTCCTGTTTATCTGATCAGTGTCAGGGTGAATAAATGCTTTTCTCCCCACTCCCTCCTGCCTCTCTCCTCCCAGTCTGAGAGAGCAGATTGGCATCTCGAGCAGCAAATGAGATTGGCTGCATAAACGGGACTGCTCCATTCTCCGAGTGTCAATTGCATGGAAACTGTGTTTACTTTTAAAAAACAAAACAAAAAAAAACACTACACTGAAATGCATCCTGGGTGCAATACGTGCAGAATCTGTGCTTTTTGGTCAAGATTCACACTGTGGTGTTTATGTAGCAATTGAGTAACATGAAAATAAAATAGATGCAAAAGATGCACTTACCTGTCATTGATGAGACAGTGATCCAGAATGAATGTAAAGAGAGAGAGAGAGAGAGAGAGAGAGAGATGAGAGAAAATGCTTACTATTAATACAGTGTGTGTATTCTACCGTCGAGGCATTTATGGAATCAAAACATTTATCATCTACCAAAACATACCATTGAATGAAAAAAAAAAAATCATCCGATACACGCAAATATGAGAACAAACAGGCGCAGCACTGAAAATAGTAGTGAAACCAAAGCAAACCCGACAGGTTGAAGTGCAGAGGAAATGAGTTCATCCATACTGTACACGTATTGTTTGCACATAAATACAATACAGTATCTCAACCATCTAACCTTCTCCTGCAGTAGAGCGAGGGTATAATCACACATGCAGGGAACCATACAGTGGCAGAAACTGTAAGAAAACCATCTTGAAGGAAATGAAAACAGATAAACATCATATAGCTGTTTTGAAACAGCAAGCACAATTCAGGTAAGGCTCTTCCTAACAATGGTTGTATGCCTTGCAGGTGGCTGGGTCTCATGGAAGCAAAGGTAAAGGTTTGTGGGTTGGGAGATGGTAACTCAGTGAAACTAATAGACACAGATATTTGCAAAATTATGCACAGCACAATTCTACACAAAACTCAAGAAAACAATATCTTATTTCAAAACACACACACACACACACACACCCATTGCAAAAAAATAAAATAAAAATCACGACGTCAATACGGGGTGTTGTGTGTGAATTTTGAAAGGGAAAAAAAAACAGAATTTGGGGATGTTGTAACAAGGATGTGCTCATTGGTGAAGCTTGAAGGGGGTATTGCCATGGCTGGGCTTTCATGGCTGGTTCTGTCATGCGCTCACTTGTCTTTCTTGAGGATGTAACTCATGATGCTAGCAGCGGAAGGATTTATGAAGTCTGTAAAACCATTTTGTCAGGCAATTTATATTCCGGTGTGTGTGTGTGTGTGTGTGTGTGTGTGTGTGTGTGTGTGTGTGTGTGTGTATGTATATATATATATATATATATATATTGCCATGGTGGGCAATATGGTGGGCAATATACATACACACACACACACACACACATTGATATATATATATATATATATATATATATATATATACACACAAAAAAATCATATCTATATATATATATATATATATATATATATATAATTTTTCCCCTGATTACATGGGGTACGATATGATTCAAGCACGTAATGATTTTAAATGTAACAATTCAGTGTCATTCCGATTCAATTTGATGTTATACGGCCGTGTCTTATGGTATGTCTATCAGCATGCAACAACATGCGAAAGCTGTTGGAGCCACATTGAGAACTTCAGGTCACTCACGAGTACGTTATTGACTGTTTGGAATCGATCAAGTGGATGTGCTCTTTATGTTGAAACATCACGTCTTGTTTATTAGACCTTCATTTCAATAGGTTAAACTACACAAGTCGATTAGCAACACAGACCAAAATGAATATTTTACAGGCATGTAAAAAGAAAGAGGATTAAAGTGTCTACACAGATCTGCCTCATTCTGACCCATCATAATCCATTAAGTGTCAACTTCAGCAGCAGTAATTCAATCAATCTCATAATAGAAATGGTTGTGCGGAGCCCCCGCTGTGGGGCTTACTGATAGTGTGCTAAGAATGACAAGGTACATTAAAATGTCCTGGAGCATGCAATCCCCCCACCCCCTCCCTCTCAAAAAAAAAAAAAAAAAAAAGCATTGGCTGTGGTCTGCATGCACCAAGGACATGCAACAGTAAGGTCAAGATCAAACATCGGTGGAATACTGAATAGGTTGTGGAAATTCCGGGAACCCGCTCATCCTCTCATTTCTAAAGGTAAAATGTCTCTGGATAGGCAAAAAGTAGAATACACCTTTGGAAAAGTTCTACAAGCGGCATACTGAAAAAGGGCACCACAATAGAAAATGTGACAGTAAAAATGTGCATGTCAAACTAGATTACTGGATATATTTTATTTCACAATAAGATGACTGCTAAGTACAAGAGCCCTTTCCTCTAATCTAAACCAACCAACAGCAGAAAACAATACACTCATCAAAATTGGATCTTATGGATTTCTCCTTTAATCCAGTGCATGTAATTTGGTTTTGGGATTCAGAGGGTGACATCTTAAAAATTTGCAATGGATCAAAAGAGCAGGAACCCATGAGAAATCAGAGTATGGAGCAAGAATTGGGTGTTGAAGAGCCACGTCATAGAGGAGACTAGGCCCCAACTGATTTGGGCATATACGTTTAGAAACACCCATTAAATGGGTTACTAACATATTCCTCCCTTATTGAATGATTTAATTTGAAACAGATCTCTATGAAGTCCCAGGTTATTACCATTGGGTTGAATTCAATCTTGGGCCAAACTATGTTTGCCAATGAAACACAGGTTGGCTAATATAAAGGGGTATGTGTTCACCTCTGTGCATTGCATCGTGATAAAAACAAAATTGGCTTGGCACTTGCTGTGATGACGGCATCAAATACATACTCCTGGAGTGTGACAAAAATAAACGTTTGCATACTTTGAAGGCGCTCTCAGAATCGTTGGATGCTGATGAAAAGTAAACACATTTGGGATGGATCAAAATAAATAGCAAAATAAAATAAGCCATCAGATCTATCTATCTATCTATCTATCTATCTATCTATCTATCTATCTATCTATCTATCTATCTATCTGATTTTCATTTGTGGTGTAGTTGAAGACGATTAGATTTTGTTTTGTTTGCTTCTTTTTTTAATTGTGATGGATAACAAACTGCAGTCTTGTTCTTCTCAGTCTTGTGCAAACCCAAATGAGAAGAGACAAATGCCTATCTGATACATGGATACCTGAATTTCCTAGCAGTGGCCAACAATCCTGCTCAACATGCAAAT
The DNA here is from genome assembly GCA_026261675.1 of Hippocampus mohnikei. NCBI lineage: Eukaryota > Metazoa > Chordata > Actinopteri > Syngnathiformes > Syngnathidae > Hippocampus > Hippocampus mohnikei. The sequence goes on from JAKGUB010000326.1 coordinate 4,907,196, forward strand.
GACAACTGGTTTTGATAATAATTTATTGGAAGTATTTTTAACAGTAGTGTTTAAGGATAATGTATTTTTTATTTTATTTTTATTTTATAATTAAATTGTCCCTAGGTGGGATTGTGATCACGCACGGGTTGTTTGTCTTGCTGTGCCCTGCGATTCGCTGGAAACCAGTACACGGTGTACCTCAGTTACGGCATAACTGATCAAGACTTTTGCCTTCCACATAATCACTCCATCTCTGAATAATAAAAATGTGTCAGTTTCATTCCATTACTCATATACCCATTGAGCAAAATGTATTTAAAGCACTGCATTTAATCTTCCTTCTTGCTCAAACAGCATGGCCACTTACATGGTCTTACATGGTATGTGCATACCACTGGATGTGCCAGTAGTCCAAACATGCAAATACTGTAGTGCAAGGTGGAAGACAATGCCACACATAACACAGAGCCTGATTAACACACAGCGATATACTGCATAGACCATAATTGTTAAAAGGTATCAAGTGTCTGCCCCATCACGAGTTCAAAAGCAATATGCTTCAGTGGAATTGCTCAACCTGTGAAAGTAAACAAATTGAAACAGTGCAACTGTCCTAAAAACATTTTTCAGTGAAATTAAATCAGAATTAGAGAGTGCACAGCATTACCCTACTCTTACAGTTAAAATCATATGGATGCACCCTTCGGGCTAATGTTGTTTTCTCCTCTGTCGAAGGCCTTTTGAGACCAGTGTGTGGGAGTGGGAATGAGCATTGTTGTTTTAAAGCTGGCACTAATGAAACCCATGGGTACTTTATGACAATGGTAAGATGTTTGATGAGAAGGTATTTGGTCCAGTTAGTGCTCCAAAACTGGCTTACATGTGATTCCAGGCTTGAGAGCTTTTGTTTTGAAGTGTGTAAAGAGAGAATCAGTAGGTAAAAGTTAGTAAATGGTTCTCCTTGCCTTGCAACTTCCTATTATACTGTGCAAGAGCAAATGTATGGCTGAAAATCAAAATGATTAAAGCTCAACGAAAGAGGCCGTACTTTTTTCATATTTAGATTTCTTTTTGAAATCTTATTGCACCCCATCGCCCTGAAGTAAAGAATGTGAGGAAGTGGCGTGAGATACTGTACACTCCTACAACGTGACCCGGTATTCCTACAGCTCATTAAAGTTTTATTGTTGGCTTCTTGGCAGCATTCAAGATCATGTCGTTATCAAGTTTAAACAGGACGTCCAGGTTTTGCTGATTTCGCTGTTGTGTTCTTTGTTTGTTGATGACAGTCTTTGAAGCTCGTACATTTTGAAGCGCACGCACGCGTTGCTTCAGAGAGACCGCATTTTGCAGCACCGACCACCAATTTCTTCAGCAAAGGTGCAAGCAAAATGTCGTCATGGACAACTTCTGGCATTGCGAATGTCACACATGCCGTAGTCAGTGATGCAGTGAGTTTGTGATCGGGTGATCAGTCTCCTATGGTGGCTTTTTTAAACGGAATGCAAGTAACCCTGTGCCTGCATGTTTTTCTCTGGGTATCTCGGTTTCCTCCCATATTCCAAAAACATGCATGGCTATAGTATAGGTTATCATTCATTCATTCATTCATTCATCTTCCGAACCGCTTGATCCTCACTATGGTCGTGGGGGGTGCTGGAGCCTATCCCAGCTGTCTCCGGGCTGTAGGCGGGGGACGCCCTGAATCGGTTGCCAGCCAATCGCAGGGCACACAGAGACGAACAACCATTCACGCTCATACTCACACCTAGGGACAATTTAGAGTGCTCAATCAGCCTGCCATGCATGTCTTTGGAATGAGGGAGGAAACCCACACAAGCCCGGGGAGAACATGCAAACTCCACACAGGAAGGCCGGAGCTGGAATGGAACCCTGTACCTCTGCACTGTGAAGCCGACGTGCTAACCACTGGACTACCGGGCCGCTATATTATTATATTATATTATATATTATATTAATATGGTACTTCCATCCATCTTTCCATCCATTATCTGTACTGCTTTATCCTCGCGAGAGTCATGGGGGTACTGGAGCCTATTCCAGCTGACTTCGGCAGTTGGCGGGGTACGCCCTGATCTGGTTGCCAGCCAATCGCCCGGCTCACATAGACAAACAACCATCCGTGCTCACAATCACACCTACGGACAATTTAGAGTTTTCCGTTAGTGTTTATGTTGATACTGAACATGAATCAGTTTTAAATATTATTCAAGACAAGCAATTTGTTTTTGTGCCTGTGCAATACAATAACAACCCATGAAACCAAGTTTCCACATGCTATTTGTTTAGTTATAATCATTGTATGTGGGAGCTAGACAAAACAACAGGGACTGAGAGTTAAAGGTTTGGAGGATAGAGAATGTACAGTGCCAAAATCCAATCGAACCAGATGGTCCCCAGAATGAGGAGCGCCGAGAGCAACCTACCTTCCCCCTTCACAATTTACAGTGTGCATGGCACTACATCAAACCCCCCACCCTTCAATGGATGCAATGGAGCCATCTTCCACATTGCATTGGTAACACGATTACATTTTCACTTCCAATTTTAAGGAACCCAGTTAGCTTGAACCTTAATAGACATTCTATTTGAATTTGGGGTGGTGGGTGGTGGGAGATGTTGAAAAGTCTAAACAAATGTACATCAGGTAAACAAGGAAAAGAGTTCATTTCCCAGAATGAAGTAATCAGTGAGAAGAATGTTTCCTTCGCAAGCGTAAGAAACCGTGCACCAACACGTTCCACATTCACAGTGAGAGGAGGCAAACTTGTTTCAAGCTGCTCTGAAGGAGACACAACCATCAATAAAAAATTATTAGGACATCTCAATTCAAACACATGCAGCACCCAAATTCATTGGAATTCTCACATAGGGAGTTCTGACATAATCATGTTGCATTTGCTTTGCTTTCGCCTGAGTTAACACTGCTCAGAAAAAAATGCTTTCAGACACTGGAAGTATGCCGCATTAACAATAATTCAACTTCAAAAATAAGCACTTTGTTTCTAAAGCTCACAATAACAAAACAATGTTATGGTCTGCACGTCTCAAAATCAAACTAGACTGTTTTTGTCTCACATGAACATTTGGGGGAATTATTGTGTCCATTAAAGTACATTTGACAAATATGCTTTGCTGAGTGAGCACTGGAGTGTTTCGGTCAAGTCCTGCCATAAGGGCCTCAGCAGGGGGTGGGGGCATGGGATATGCTCTCCAGTTATTGTTGTTTGAGAGGCCACTGAGCCTCTTGATCCCTGGGTAATCTCCAGCTATCTGTCTGAGTTATCACCTCTCCTCAAATAGGTCACCCCATCAGCTTCCACTTTTAGGCTGACCCCCCACACACACACACCCTCACCCCCCATACACACAACCAGAAAAATACACAACCAAGAATCACACGAAATCAACCCTGTCCTGCACCTAGCATTACACATTTGGCCAAACCTATAACACCAATACATAGCAGAGTATCTGCTGAATGTATCCTTAAGGGTTTATAATGAGTATAACAAATCAAAATAAATTTTTGGGTTACTGCCTTAAGGCATACATTATGGGATACATTTTGATTTAAGTGTACAGGATGTCACTATAGATGGTGGTAATTTTACCCATTAGATCAGTCACTCAACTGATCCAGGATGCAACTGTTTGCATGGCTGGGGCATAAATACGTCCATTCAATGAAGATGGAGTAAGTGACCTACTGAGTATGCCACCTTCTGATGCCCTGGGTTAAATCCCAAATGTAACCATTTGCGGGTAAATTCACATGATTTTGACCTCTGAATAGATGTCACCGAGGATGGCTGAACACTTTGTGTCCCATACTGCTGCACTTTAGATCCAATACATCACTTCCTATTATCTAGTCTCCATCCCGGTCACACTGCAACACTGCGGGCCATTGTCTTGAGGTTTGGTGGAAAACGGGCAGCATCGGTCATGATTAAAAGAACACTTCATCATCCAAACCACTGGCGCTTGACAGCATTTCCAGTATCATCAAAAGGTCTTTGTGGTGCCCTTCCCAGAATCCCTTGCTCGCAGTAGACCCGACAACAAAATACTTTTCATGTGTTATCATCGCAGAGGAACGTGTTATCTTCTCTTAACCTCCTATGTGAAATAGGCAATGCATTGGAACACAGCTTCAATTTGCTAGAATTGTCCGTCGCCAAAAATGAGTTCAGAAATATGTATATTTAGCATATATCTACTCTGTCCGTTTTTTATTCAAGCTGTGTTACTTCATTGTCTATTGTCTAGCTTAAAAAAAATACAGACACGCAAACGAGCGCACAAACAACCCTGCACACAGTCGTGCATCCCATTCCAACTTCATTGTAGGTAGGCGGTTGCACTGACCAAAACAATTTATGTTATGTGAACCCCCATCAAACTTTCATGGGCATAATTTGTGCTAGAGATAACAGCTCTTGACAGTCCCACCCACATTTCAAGCCTTGAGGATCTAGAGCAAATGGAAAAGTAAAGCTGCAGGCCTCCTTTTTGCTGCATATGCCTGATATTTGCACCGTCATTTGCAGCAGCGCAGAGGTTTGTGGAAGGGCATTTGGGTAGGAAAAACATTTGAACAAGTGCCTCTATTGTACTTGGTTTGGAAAATATCAAATTATTAGAGCGGTGGCGAATCCAAAAGCTGTGAACTAGCTGAGACATGCAACGTGAATGTAATTACAGGTTTGTAATTACTCATGCAGCTTCAAAGTAACAATTACCTACATAAAATCACCCATCACAAGAGACTCGCTGAATGTAATTCATCATGGGACCCATAGTCACAGAGATCCTATGATGGCAGTTTAGTGTTTTTAGCTCTCAAATTTTGGGCATAGTAGCAAACAGTGTATCATGCACAGTCTAGAATTGCACATCAAGCAGGCAATGTGATAGATTCAGTAGATTGAAGGAGAGTCGATTTTACAGCGGTTTTAAAGTCTTTTAACTTTTTTTTTCAGTGCGGGCTTGGTGCAGTCAGTGAGCCTGATGAATTCCCCTTGTAGAAAACGTCGGCTCGTTTGAGAAGATTTCTAGTACTGGGGATTGGTGGACAAAGAATGTGCAAAGCATGCTGATGAAGAGCAGATGCTACTGAGGCAATCCTTCCAGTACAACATCACAATTATGAGAGCGCCACCCATCCTCATAACAGCATAGACAGATAATTATATTACTGTACCACTGTCTTGAAATGAATGTTTGCCACCAGCCAAAGGATGTTTTCGAGAACACTTATATAAATAAATATTATAGAATTGTATTGAACGGAACAGAAGGGGTGTGGGCGAAACATGTTTTATCGTATCAAAATCGAGATATGCATATTCAAAGTGTTAACTTTGGAATGAGGACGATATCATTCGCGTCACCTTGCCATGCATGTGTTGCATATAAACCTCAGGTCAGCCACCACATCCTCGTTTTAAGTATGGTGATGATTGACAGTTAAAACCGGCCAATGGCAATCTCGTTGCCGAGGATGAGAGAGGCACACGTGCAGAGCAAGCGATTGACACACACAGCCGTTGCTGCCTAGTGAACGCACACACACACACACACACACACACACACACACACACACACACACACACACACACACACACACACACACAGACTCGCCTCAATGTATCCACACTTTACTCATGATTACCGCCCACATCCTATTTCTCGTCGTAACACGCGTTTTCGTTGACTGCCACCCCCTTTTAGTGGATTGATAAAAAGTCCGACAATGCGACATATTGTATGGGGAGGCTCTAAACCTGATCCAGGCTGGCAGGACGAAACCTTTTACTCATGGTGGGTGATAATAAATCCAGATTGTTAAGAACTATCAGGCACCATTGTGATCCGATCTTTTGAGACACATCATGCATAAGAAGCGAAGACGTCAAATTTAGTGCCTCTCCGCCTGCTGACAAGCAATATTTAACAAATCTTAACGACTCCATTTGTGTACAAAATCAAACAAGGCAAAGTGAAGAATGGTTTTGGTTTGCTATTTTTGTTTCGTTTATGTTAAATAAGGTGGTGGGAGGCAAGGATGGAAGAGAAAGTCACATTATCAAATGATTATCATTATCTAAACATCCTAGGAGGTCCCTTTGTGAGCAAAAGTGGGGCTGAGACAGATGAAGGCCAATCGGAACCCAAGGCTGTTTTAAGGAAGATTGGGGTTTGATGACAGCATTCGCCTTTACCTGATGTCACTGGGGAAGTGACTTTATGAACAACACTGATGGAGGGAAGGTTAGTACAGTGGATTTATTCCACGGTTGCTAAATAGATGATGGAATTAGCAAATCTGCCTTGTCTTGAAGAATATGCCTTACGTTGCGGCTCAACCAATTTGATAGAATCTCTCCAATAGGCAGGAGCCAGATTGCTTCTTCTAACATATCAACATCCGTTGAGAATTCAAGATGATTCAAGTTCTGCGCCTCGCTGCACAAGGTTGGCGGTGGTTTGGCACCGTGCTCCACTTGACTAATTAAAGTCTAAACCGTGCACGTATAATTACAGATGGGAGCTGCCATTCAGCTGGCTCCAGAATGAAAGCTGGACTTACAGTCAAGTCAGACATCCACATTTTCTATCAGTGCCGTTATTGAGTCACTCTGGGAGCAGGCACGAGACAATGAATTTGTGGCTGTGCGTTAATGAGAAACACACTGAAAGCATAAATAGAGATAAAGCAACACAGACACCGAAGGGGATGAACAAAAAAAGACACCCTATGGCGTATGAATGTGATTTATGAAGCTATATTTAGACCACGCTATACTGCTTTAGACCCATAACCATGGGCCCATGAAAGGTACAGTTTCATATCTCATAACCTATCTTACAGGAAGCATGATGCATGGAATGTAATGTTAAAAAGCACAAGTCAAAGAATAAAATATCATCACTTTGATTGGCAGCTAATTATAACAAGATAAGAAGAAAAAAAGAACCACACTATAAGTCCTCCTGAGGAGAAAGAGAATTAGTTGACCATTTAGCACGTCCGGCAAAATTTCCACACGCTTATTTCACATCATTGCTGAAAGTATGCGATGAGGAGAACACTGCGATGCCAATAGAGTCAAATGAGCAAAGACAGAAACACCTTGTAGAAGCTGCACAATGCCCGATAATCAGCCGAGTACATGCTAACATCAACACGAGACTCTTGCAGAACAGAACAGCCCACCCCCACTGTGTGGCTCAGTGACAGAAAGTCATGTCCACAAGCTGTCAACCTTCCACACAAAAGCCCGCGGCAAATACTGACATAATCAGTTAAATGTCTGTGGAGTGTATGACTCTTGATGAGCTTCTCCCAGGATATCTTGACCGAGGAGGAACTACTGAACAACGAGGTTAACAGTTCAAAAAGTCCAATCGTGCTTGTTTCCTTTGCACTGAAGTTTCACAAACAATCTCAATTTAAGTGGCATTCCAATCACGAAAGTAATATACTGTGTTTTTTCAAATGTAATTATGATTTGTGCTGAACTAAACTACAGTATGTCAAATCTAGTGCCTGACCATCGTTGTTTTTCTCTCCAACTATGCAGATTACGAATGTCCTCAATCAGGGTAATTATTTATGCAGCTACATTATGAGTTACAACCAAATAGTGCGCATGAAAGATCAGCCTGTGTGTGGATGGAAATGCCTGGAGGATTTACAGCATTACATTGCACATGTTTCTCATGCTGCATATCTCCCTCTATAAACTAAATATTATGTAATATAATGGACTCTCTAAACGATTATGTTTCCAACAAAACCCACTAACAAATGTTTGTAACATGTGCAAGTCGATAAAATGGGATCGATTCCCACCCACTACACCCACGACCATTAATTGTCTGGGTGAAAAATGCGCACCACCGCTGAGCTTGCCCAAACACCGATATAATGTTACAAAATATTAGCTCACATTCCTCACAGTAATCACATCTCACATTTTCCCTTAACATATCAGCCAAATTGATTCACTTTCAATTGTTGTGAAACCAAGTAATTCTTTAGAATTAGTATGTTGTGAAAATATTTTAACGCACGAATTAAGGCCATTCTAAGGGCATAAATAAATCAATGTAACTCTGTAGGGAAGACTGGACCAAATGTGGAGAGCTCTTATGTGCAGATCTCGCATGTTGGACCATGCCTCATTCTCCATTTTATTTTATTTTTTCTTCACTCCTCAAGACTTACATAACGATTACATATAACACCCATTAATAATGCAAGAAAGACAGCCTTGCATACAATATTTAAGCAAAATGGCTCAAATTAATAGTGTGTCAACAGGTCATCTGAATTTCACTTCTTTCAAGAGCTGATTACGTTACCTGCATTACTTGAGCTGATTGCAGTACTTGAGCTGGTGCTGCGGTAACGTTTCGTTCAAATTCAAACATTGAAGTCCTTTTCTTGCAAGCCCGTCATTTGCACCCATCCGCTTGAATAAAGAATGATACTTGTTTACATTTGAACCCCGAAGCACCAATATGATATGCGTGTGGGGAGAATACATCATTCATTTTTCTCTTTGATAGCAACGTATGGCCTTGAGCTTTTGCGTGGCTGACAAAAGATGAAGTTCACGGGGTTGATCCCATCACAATGCACACACATCTCAGAAATACTGCCAAAATGTGCTCTGAGGTTCTCGCATAAGCTGCAAAGAAACAGATTTCTAAACTAGTATGTGGATTTGAGTGCTAACAATGGGCCCATTGACAAAGGCGAAGGAATGTCAGAATCAGAATGGAACCCTCATTCGTGACTGGACAAACAACATACATACGTTAAATGTGTCTCCTCATGTGTCATGCTGGTCAATCCTGCAGTAAATCCTCCCTGAACGAGCATGATGATGTTCGAGTTTTATTGGAGCTCTTTGAGAGAGGTGCTGACTTATTTTAACAGTGTGTCCTGAACCTGCAAGGCTGTTGAAATGTACTGTTATGCTAACATTTTATTACCTCCGGTTCATTTTACTGCATGACCTTTTTAAGGGGGCTCACTTCTGGGCAAGGCCATTTGACTACATTTATGTGAACGGCGAAGGGGAACTGTATTTAACGATTATTTATACTCTATATTTATTTGGAAAGTCAGAAAAAAGGAATGGGAAATTTGTACATAAGTTCCATTAAAAAAAAAGTTGAGTTACTTATTAATCACGCCCAAATGTCTCAGATCAATCCAATTTTAAGATGTGCGTAAGATAACCCAAGTCATACATAAAATGCAGTTTGAAAATGACTTTATTTATCCATGTATTTATTTTCCCTTTGAAAGAGAAATCTAGGAGCAAAATTATATCATGTTTAAAGTTTCATTTAATTTGGGTCTAGACGTTCTGGGGTGTATTCAGCGCCCCTAAATGTCTGTGCGCAAGAGTGTCAGCCGTTTCGGGCGGAGGGCTTTTTAAAGCCCACAGTAATCACATTATAGCAAGAGTGCGAACAGATGTAAGGAGGCTAGACTGGGCTTGGAAGTGGGAGTAAACAGTTTAGGAACGAAGTGTTTTAGAACATCAAAAGACGGTTTGGGAACTGGTAATAAGTGACGCGCCCAGGCGAACATTTGTCATCGGCAAAGTCTGCGATTTGCTTATTCGTGGCAGACCAGACATGAAGGTGTCAGTGTATCTGTGGTTCAAAGCTTGACAAAAGTAATTAAATCACCGGCGAGGGGGCGTGGTATGCAAGTATCGGGGCAGTGTTTGTCTTGTATTTTTCATATGTAAACAATAAACGTTCCACGAGGATCACGATGAACTTCAAGTGTGATTGGGGAGCAATTGCCGTCGTTCGCTCTGGGAAATTGTGCTTCCGCCGACTGCAAAGACAATCTTCTCTGTGTGTCGAGTCTTTTGTTTAACTTTGTCCGGGTAAAACCATGTCACCCTTACACAAATAAAATAAGTGTATGTGAAAAAAGCAAAAAACAAAAAAACAAAACTGAAATCATGAAAGGAGCAAATGCTTCTTTACGGCACTACACCATACTAAACCCATTTGAATTGAAAGTGACTGACATTTTGTTATTCTGCTTCAAAGAGATAAACTCAATCCAACACGTAACGGTTGCAGTCGGGAGGCCCATTTTGCCCAAATTGTTTCAAGATGTTATCCATTGATCATCAATTGATCATCAATCCCGCACAATTTGAAGAAAAAAAAATCTGATGTATTTCTCCAAAGTAACAGACAGACCTCTCATTCCACTTCTATGAAATGTTGCTTTTAGTTGATGTGCATATTATTAATTTGACAATATGAAGCCACGACTGGAAATATTTTCAGCTACTTTCCAAATCCAGTATTGTATCAAGGATGCACTAGCTCCCTTACCTATGCCTTGCTGGTAAAGTATGATAAAAGCCTTTGCGGCAAGCATCTAAGTCAGCTATACCGCAGCACCGCAACTGTGAACAATATGCATCATAGTAAGTGCGATCTTTAGCCAGCACATCTCCCCATAAGGGAGTCAACAAAATCCCATTTCCCATGATCAATCATCTGCTGCTAAATTAAGGTGTGAATTATAGCTTTTATTCATTTGTATGGATCACTCCCAATCCTCTCGTCTCAGATGAAACAGAGATGAAAAAAATAAGTACGGTAATTTGCCAAACAGGTTTTTCCAGCATGCCACCATGAGTAGAGCGAAGGATAATTAGGGTCTAGTTAGAGGAGAAAATACAGCAAAATGATTGCATTTTAGCCGGAGTCAAATTCCTTCTTGAGTTCCTCGGTTTTAATGTGGCAGCCACTCTTCTTCATCCTTCGAGCTCTCTGAAGGTTACGACTAAAGCAAATCTGATTGAAAGCAATAGCCATTTGAACAAGCATGAAACAAATCACAAAAATCTTATTCATTATATACAGTATCAGTGAATGACTATAATGAGCTCCATGATAACAGCTACAATATCAACTACTGTGTGTGTTTGTCCCAGGAGCATACCAGCATCATGGGTAGAGATCTCATCAAAGACATGGAAATGTTCGTCTCCTTTCCTAAATCCCTTCTTGGTTGTTCCCATGTCTGCTATGTTCTTGTTTTGGAGGGTATGCTATTTAGGGCTGCAGCGATCAAATATTTTCGTCATGGATATCCTTCCGAAAATTCAATTGAATAATCAGGTATTTGTATCAAAATAAAAAAGATATAACTTGGCCATCACTTAACGCTGGCAACAGGCACCATACAATACCGTGTCAGCATAATTAATTTGTTTTTTTAGCTCTCTTAATTACCAATTGAATGTTATTTCAGGATGCCGTTGTGGCGTTGAAGTCGGTAGCAACAGTTTATGACAGCAACTAAAAAAAAAAAAAAGGCCCAAACCGAGTCTACATAGACGAACGAGTCAAGTCGGTCGTTAATGCCGTGACACGCTGCCAGTAACATCTTCAAATTAAAAAAGAGTACCAAGGCATTGATGTCCAAATATTATTTGGTGAGATTTATTTTTAAACTGGCCTTGCCACATTGGCGGCGTGTTACTGTCATGTACAGCATAAACTATTGTTGCTGCATTTAGCTTGACTTCCTCTTCCTGACAGTGTACACGTAAATAAGTGGGTACCCAAGGCAGAAAAAAATGCCTTTAGCATTTTTTTTTAACCGAGTTACCCAGATTACTCGAAGACTCATTTCAGCCCTCATGCTAGTATTGACCAAATGGTTCTAGTCCCAGAATATCATATCCCACATCCATCCAGCCTCACAAAGCCAGTGCTATTCAACATTAAACAGTGTGTTGCAATGCATGTTGCTCTTCTCAAAGGAAACATATTGAAGCTTTTTTTTTTAATTTGTTGGACATGTACAAGTGGTTTGGCCTTACCCACCAAATGTGAATTGCCTCCCCACCTACAAGGTGAAGGCCAGGCTGGACAAAGTTTCTTCATATCATCCAGACTGCTTTTCTTATTGCAAATGAGCATCAACGGTTTCCCATTCCTTCCTGGGTGTGCTTTCGCTACTGATCTCAATGCAGACAGAGTCCCTTCACATCATGATGCTACTCAGCTATCATACACACACACGCACACATACATACACACACACACACACACACACACACACACATACACGCTTATCAAATCAGTGTAAAGAGACCGACCACATTTGTGTGGTGTATTGTTTATCAAAGCAACTCACATCAAGCTGTGCACATCCCAGCAGAGCTTCACAGGAATTACTTTTTATTTTTCTTCTGAGAGGAAAGGTTAGTATAAAACACAGACAGGTTCTCGTTGTTAATTATGCACTTTGTTGGAAAAGGCTTTGGTCATGAAGGGAAACATTGATAACAGGTCTCCTTAATGCATTTCCTTAACTCTTCCTTAACGCAATAACCTCTGCTGTAACCACCGCCCGTTTTGCTCCTGGAATGAAAGCAAAATATTTGCTAGAGCCCTTTATGAGGCAACAAATCATAAGGGTAACAAAATTGGATTATCATAATGCAGCATGTCTACATGGCTTATGTGGCAAAAGAGCTATGCGATTGCTTTCTAAACTTTTGGATGATGCTTTCACCATTTTTAAAAATTGTAAATGTATTGTCCTGTTATTTGATGTATCGTTTTATTATAATTATTTATGATTATTTATGATCTACCGCTTATCCGGGGCCAGGTCGCGGGGGCAGCAGCTTAAGCAGGGAAGCCCAGACTTCCCTCTCCCGAGCTACTTCTTCTAGCTCTCCCCGGGGGATCCCGAGGCGTTCCCAGGCCAGCTGGGTGACATAGTCTCTCCAGCGTGTCCTGGGTCGTCCTCGGGGTCTCCTCCCGGTGGGACATGCCTGGAACACCTCACTAGGGAGGCGCTCAGGAGGCATCCGAATCAGATGCCCCAGCCACCTCATCTGGCTCCTCTCGATGTGGAGGAGAAGCGGCTCTACTTTGAGCCCCTCCCGGATGACCGAGCTTCTCACCTTATCTCTAAGGGAGAGCCCGGACACCCTGCGGAGAAAACTCATTTCGGCCGCTTGTACAGCCTAGAGGACTATGACAAACAAGGAGTTGCTCTCTTGTGCCCGTTTCATGACTGTCTTGTGTATTTCTGTTCTTAGACTTAGCCGAAGATTATTTTTTTTTTTTTGTCATCGATATGCCTCAAAGATTCTATTTTCGTTCTTTCGGTCACGACCCATAGCTCGTGACCATAGATGAGGGTTGGAACGTAGATCGACCGGTAAATTGAGAGCTTTGCCCTTTGGCTCAGCTCCTTCTTTACCACGACAGACCGATACAACGTCCGCATCACAGCAGATGCTGCAACGATCCGCCTGTCGATCTCTCGCTCTCTTCTGCCCTCACTCGTGAACAAGACCCCAAGATACTTAAACTCCTCCACTTGGGGCAAGATCTCCTCCCCGACCCGGAGAGGGCACTCCACCCTTTTCCGACTGAGGACCATGGTTTCAGATTTGGAGGTGCTGATTCTCATCCCAACCGCTTCACACTCGGCTGCGAAACGTTCCAGTGAGAGTTGGAGAGCCCTGCAGTACCACATCATCTGCAAAAAGCAGAGATGCAATACTGAGGCCACCAAAACGGACCCCCTCAACGCTCCGGCTGCGCCTAGAAATTCTGTCCATAAAAGTTATGAACAGAATTGGCGACAAAGGACAGCCTTGGCATAGTCCCACCCTCACTGGAAACGATTCTGACTTACTGCGGGTAATGCGAACCAAACTCTGACATCGGTGGTATCGTGACCAAACAGCCCGTATCAGGGGGTTTGGTACCCCATACCCACGAAGCACCCCCCACAGAACTCCCCGAGGGACACGGTCAAACGCCTTATCCAAGTCCACAAAACACATATAGACTGGTTGGGCGAATTGACAGTGAAATGACAACAACAACAAAAATCTAAAGTTCAGCTTACAATTTTTTCTGATTTTTTTTTATTTATTATTTTTTTCTTTTTTTTTTCTCCAAGAAAAAGTGTTTTCCCTGATAAATTAAACAAAACTGGATATAACAGTTCCTGTGTCCAACTGTTACAATCACAAAACATAGAACTGTACAGACATTTGTTTTTCAAATTTGAATTCAAGCTGTCATTGAGCTATTCATAAAGGAGACATATTAAGCATTTTCTTCAAAATGTAAAATTGTTCACACGGGCCAGCCGGTACTACTTAAACAGCCCACTGAAGAGAAAACTAAAGTAAAAGCAGCATTTGTATTCACGCGTTAAGTGAGTGTCTGCCCATCACACTCCAGAGAACCATCTATTTGTATACAACCCATTAAAAAGTCAATTGTCCATAATATGCCCCCTCCAATATCAATTTGAGAAAGCAACATAAGTCCCGAAACATTTTACTTTAATGATGAGCGCATGGTAAAAGTGTGGTGCAGAGAGGCAACTTTGATCAGTCACAATAGCTACCCAATAGCTAAACTTAGCTCTGTGGACGTAATTTAAATACCTGAAAATATTTGGTCATGTCCAAATTATATGAACATTAAAATTTGCAGGGTGTATTAGAAGTTAACTCGATTCAAGAGTTGACCACTTTATATCTTGTGGTAGTACTGCGTGGAATTATAGTGGGGAGAGGAGGATGGTTCTTGCTAAAATTGTTCGCGTAACATGCAAATCTCATATGTCCAAATATGGTCACATTTATATATGTATTGTTTTCACAAATTGAAACTATAGGTCACATTATTATTATTTTGATGCAGTGGTGGAAATAGCTGGACAAAAATCTATTGCCACTATTGAATGCCTCTTATGTCTGCTTCTTCATTACTTGTTCTGTGGAAGCGGTGTGGACTATTTTTCATCCTTATTAAAATGTTTTGGGATGTTTTTTAGGCAATAATGAGTGAAAATAGTGAGGTTAGATGCATTTACTGTCAGTCGGCGTGTTGTGTTCAAATCTTGTGAGCCTTGGAGCTAAATCTCAATGCAGATGAATGTTCACCTAGTACACAGGCTTAGTCGGGTCATTGTTTTATGGATTACAACAGTCATTGCTTAAGCCACTTTTCAAAAGAGTTTGGGAAGATGACAGAAAGCAGATGTTTGCTCTTGTGATGTATTAAAAGGCTTTTTGCACAATGGGGGCTCGGCATGACTACAAACTTTGACGTGTAGGGATGTCCCAATCTCTGTGTTTGTAACATTATAATCAATGACAGAGGGATTTGTGTCTTTTTTTTTTTTGAGTCGTACTGTGTTGATGTGAGTACACACACAATAACACCAAAGGGTATAATACAACATGAATACAACATGAATCAAGTGATAATTGGGAACTAGAGCAAGCTACGGTTGGTTTTTTTGTTTTGTTTTGTTTTGCTTTGTTTTTCCCTGACACGTTATGATGGTATGAGTATTCCACCTGACAGCGAAGATATTCTGGAGTGGAAACTTGCTGCAATGTAAAAAATGACCCTATCCCCATTTGTTTTTAACAATGAAACATACATTTGCATTTGATATGTATTGCATTCCAACACGCAATTTGTATCCATAATGTGTATATATGTAGCATATATAGTGGATGTTAACATAAAAAATAAATATATTTTGCAGGCATAAATCACTGAAAACAACAAATTAGCAGCCATGGTGGAGGTGGTGGGTTGGACAAAGTCAAATATGTTCTCCTAAGTGAGCTTCTTGTGTGTAGTTGTAGCAGACTGTATCTAGGGCAGATGAGAGAAGTACTTGTATGTGCACGTTAGCTTTAGACACAAAAAGACACGTATCCATGCACTGTTTGTTAAAAAAAAATGCCCAAGGCTCACTTATAGAGTGGCAAACAGGCTTGCAAGATACAGGGAGATAAGGGGAGAGAGAGAGAGAGAGAGAGAGAGAGAGAGAGAGAGAGAGAGAGAGAGAGAGAGAGAGAGAGAGTGAGAGAGAGAGAAAGAAGAAGTGAGGAACGGGTGGGGAAGAGAGATAATAAAAGAGGTATTGAAATGAAGCCTCGAGATACAGATTTGTTTAGGCTGTGATGACCCAAATGGTGTGGATGGTTTGCTCCACAGCAGACAAAATGCAATCATTGTTCTAGCACGAAGGTGGATTAGTAAGGCTTACCAGGAATGTTATCACTCTTCCATAATGTGATGTCTGGTATTAGCTGAATGCAAGGAATGTTTAGAAATACTTCAGCATAGAATTGTAGAGGCTAATGACATAATTATTATTATTATGAGTTGTCACAAGAATGCTGTATGTCGGCCTTGTCTCACTAATTTAGGTACAACCGGCGGTATGGTCGGATTGATTGTTTTTTTTAAATTATTATTATTCATTACATCCATATGAAAAAAATAACAAGTCTGACGAATTTTTAACTTGCACGCATCCACAGTAGTGATCAGTTATTTACATAAAAATGCACACCCAACATACAAGGATGAGAATGATGAGAAACGGTTTGGTACTATACAGTATTATTCTTTCACTGCCACTCTCTTGACTGCCACCTGCTGTTCATGCAACTCATCCCTAATTTATTATACAGCTCAGGATATTATTAAAGTACATTCAAATAAACAGCAAATTATTATTTCAGTGGACTTACTGTAGTCACAATGTAAATAGGCGATAACCAACTAGAGTCATTCAAGTCAGTCGGCTTTTAGTTATTTTTGTTGAATTTGTAAACAAATGCATTCATTTCAAAACCCTCAACATCAAGTGTGGTGACTGGGTTTGTGTCCTTCATGAGGTCGGTTGCTATGGTCTTTTATTTGTTGCAGGGTTGGACGCGGCCTTTCATTATTTAACCTCTCGTTGCTTAGTGATACATCACCAGAATGCCTCATTTTCTCTTGTGCCTCTTCATCAGGCGCTCTCCGACTGCCGCATCTTGCCTTGTTCTTGTTACTGTTGTTATGCCTTTCACTACCTTCACCCATACACTCCTTCCCACTTCCGCTCCTCAAAGACAAACCTCCATGCCATCTCCGTGACCAGGCTCAGAACCTGGGGGGACCGAGCCTTCTCTGTCGCCGCCCCCACCCTCTGGAACGCTCTACCACAACACATCCGCAACTGGACTGACCTCCAATCCTTTAAATCATTTCTTAAAACTCACCTGTTCCGCAATGCTTTTGACACCTTTTAATCTCTTTTACCCATTTCTGCTTCGTTTTTCTTCTTCTAAATGTGTTTGTTTTAAATCATGTATACTTGGCTTCAAAATGTACGTTTTAAACTCTTGTAAAGTGTCTTTGAGTACGATGAAGCGCTTTCATAATTAAATGTACATCATGAAACAATCGAAAACAAGCACTTGAAAAGACCAATAATTTTGGGGAGAAGGGGCTATACAACTGGATGTCTTGTTTCTCAAATGTTTTGGACAAAAAATGGTCAAAATCGATGGTCTTTTTCTTTTACGTATTTTGATAAGGGCTCTTATAACCATACCAAAATGGAAAAAAAAAAGAAAAAGATATGAAGCATGCATTCTTATTGGACCAAAGAAGAATCTGTTGGGATAAACTTTTTTTCTTGCACCCTCCTGGCACCCAAAAAGAGCTGATTTCTCGCTAGCAATCACCTATGACCCAGAAAAGTCTGGAGCCAAGCACTGAGCCATATGTCATTTCGAATTCCCTTAAGACACAGATGTGCATTCTACTTTGTAAAGCAAATATTCCATTTGCAATGAACTCTACAATGAATGTCTGTTTGGACTTTCAGAGAGATTTTTTATTAAATGACACACGAACGTTGCTCACCATGAATCCTTTCCGTCTCTGTGTCCCCGCCAACACACACACAAACACAAGGCACGTATTGGTGGAAATGTATGATGTCGTGTAATGTGTTCTTTATCATATTGATTCAGTGAACACAAGGAAAGGGGGGATAATAATGAAATCTGAATAAAATAGCAAATTGATAAAGAACAATGTCTTCCTGCTAATGTGATGGTCAGAGCCCTGCTTGTGGTATAAACAAAGGGAGACGATAAAACATGATCAACATCTGGTGCTTTCTTTCTCTGTGGCTCGCCATCACCTGCTTTCCTGAAATCTTCTGCGGTCCTCAACATTGGCGGCTAATGGCTGCCACACCTTCGGCCACCTTATTGCCCCTCAAAAGACGTGTGCATGGAAGCTCCTCTGAAGAACTCAGTGTTCTCAGGCAACCAGACACGCAGAGTCCTAACATTATAAGTCGACGCAACTCGCCCCTGCAGTGAGGAGTTTGACAAAACACTAGTCAGACTCACAGAACAATTCCTGGACCAATTTGCTTCTACCATCGTCGCCAAGAGGGAGATGTCACAGGTGCTTTTAACAGACACAGCAGCATGATTAAACTCCGGCATTTCATCCACGCTCTCTCTGCAACTCATCGATCCAAGATGCAAACGGTACCTCTCTTCTGGGTGTCACATCGAATTATCATTATAAAGGAAGGGTTGATGCATCAGAAACTGGGGACGTCTAAATCTAATGTAATTAGCGGGAAATTTACCCATTTTCTTTGAGCCACCTTCTTATACCAAGCCCCCATTATATATATATATATATATATATATATATATATATATATATATATATATATATATATATATATATATATATATATATATATATATATCTGAGGAGCTGAAGAGAGCCTGGAAGGTAAAGGTGACAGTCGTGCCTGTGGTGCCTGTGGTGGTCGGAGCACTCGGGGCAGTGACCTCCAAACTAGATGAGTGGTTGCAACAGATCCGGGAACAACATCGGACATCTCCAGAAATGTGCAGTGCTGGGAACAGCAAGGTTACTGCGCAGAACCCTCAAGCTTCCTGGCCTCTGGTAGAGGATATTATATATATATATATATATATATATATATATATATATATATATATATATATATATATATATATATATATATATAGGGAGACAGTGGTTCGAATCCCGCTTGGGGCAAAAATGAGCACATAACACCATCCAGTGTGGGTCCTTGGGCAAGATCCTTCACGCTAATGCCTACCTCATACAATGATGAGAGACAATAAAATGAATGACATGCCGGCTCAGGCGTCGCCCGGCCAAACAAGGTCTGCGTCAGGTGCTGGGGAACCAGAGCACCTTGATGAAAAATGGGCTACTGGAACAAAGCGGAGATGGGCGAGATGCGATAACATGGCTCTGTTGGAATGCTACTACTCAAGCAACCCTAGTCAGAGGGGTTACATGCAGAGAATGCAGGCTGAATGGTTACTTGAAACCCACAGTCACGGTTGACCACGAAACAACTAGTAACTCAGTGTTCCAACATCCACAAACGGCAATTGCTGTCACAACTTGAGATTGATGAGGTACAACGCAGGTTCCATGGTGAAGGGCCCCAGGCTGCCAGATCAGGGAGGAGGTCATACCAGAGATTGGGAGGCAAGCCCCAATGAATGCAGATGATGAGATTGGGAGGCCAGCCCCAATGAATGAAATGCTGAGCAAGGCAGCAACTGACCTGAAAGCTAAGATCATGGCGAGGATGAAAGCTGGGCAACCTAGAAACCGATTACAACGGCTATGTGAAGTACCACCTGAAAGTCTCATGGAAAGTGTGAATGCAGCACTGAGGGCGATTCCTACCACAACGATCACCGAAACCAATGAGCTGATATACGCTTCAGCATCAGTGATCCGAGAAATCCTTGGCTATCGGAGCAACTATGAGACACGTTACCCACCATGGAAAAGACGGTTGGAGGCTAAGATCAAGGCGGCTCGGAAAGATGTGAATCAATTGACGGAGGCCCAGAGAGGTGTGATGAAAAGGCCGATACCTGAGAGGTACACCCACATGACCATACCTGAAGCACTCGAAACTGCCAAACAAAGGCTCCAAGCCTTGTCCAGTTGCCTAAAGAGGTACACGAAAGAGAATGAGGCCAGGCAAATAAACAGGCTGTTCGCAACACAACCTGCGAAAGTGTACGCTCAGTGGCAGGGTCCTAACAGCAGATCTGACCCACCAAGACTGGAAACTGAAAGGTACTGGAAAGGAATATGGGAGAGGGAGGCTGCACATAACAGCAATGCACAATGGCTGGTGACCCTGAGAGAGGAGCACAGCAACCTCCCTGAGCAGAACCCAGTTACCATAACAGTGGCAGACATACAGGAAAGAGTCTCAGATATGAAAAACTGGACAGCACCAGGCCCGGACATGGTCCACACCTACTGGCTAAAGAAACTCAAAGCACTCCATGAGTGCCTAGCAACACAAATGAACCAGTTGCTGAAGGATGGGACTCACCCAGGATGGCTAACTGAAGGGCGAACGATCCTGATCATGAAGGATCCCTCAAAGGGTACAGTCCCATCCAACTATCGGCCAATAACCTGTCTCTCCACAACATGGAAGCTCATGTCAGGCATCATTGCGGCTAAGATAAGTGGACACATGGATCAATACATGAGCGAAGCACAGAAGGGCATTGGTAGAGATACCAGAGGAGCCAAACATCAGCTCCTGGTTGACAGAACAGTCGCACAAGACTGCAGGTCCCGACATACCAACCTGTGCACAGCCTGGATTGATTACAAGAAAGCCTACGACTCGATGCCACATACATGGATCACTGAATGCTTGGAGTTGTATAAGGTGAACAGGACCCTAAGAGCCTTCGTTGCGAACTCGATGAGGATGTGGAAAACCACACTTGAAGCCAATGGCAAGCCACTTACCCAAGTGTCCATCAAATGTGGCATATACCAAGGTGATGCACTCTCCCCACTGCTGTTCTGCATAGGACTGAACCCCCTAAGCCAAGTAATCACCAAGACAGGCTTCGGATACCGCCTCAAAAATGGAGCTACGATCAGTCACCTCCTCTACATGGATGACATAAAGCTGTATGCTAAGAGCGAAAGGGACATAGACTCCTGATCCACACAACCAGGATCTACAGCAGCGACATCGGGATGTCATTCGGGCTTGAGAAATGTAGTCGGATGGTGACTAAGAGAGGAAAGGTAGTCCGCACTGAAGGGGTCTCACTCCCTGAAGGAACAATAGCAGACATTGAGGACAGCTACAAGTACCTCGGTATACCACAAGCCAATGGCAACCTCGAACTGGCAACAAGGAAAGCGGCTACGCCAAATACCTCCAGCGGGTGAGGCAAGTCCTAAAAAGCCAGCTCAATGGCAAGAATAAGACCCGGGCAATAAACAGCTATGCCCTGCCAGTGATCAGATACCCTGCAGGAATAATCAGGTGGCCAAAGGAAGAGATTCAGACCACGGATGTTAAGACCAAAGCTCCTAACCATGCATGGAGGGTTCCATCCCAAATCCAGCACCCTGAGACTGTACGCAAGCCGAAAGGAAGGAGGCCGGGGACTAGTGAGTGTGAGAGCCACTGTCCAGGATGAAACATCCAAGCTCCATGAATACATCAAGGAGAAGGCTCCAACGGATGATGTACTCAGAGAATGTCTCAGACAATGGGGAACAGAGGATGAGGTGCTGGAAGAGGGACCATCATGGGAGGACAAGCCCCTACACGGGATGTACCACCGGACCATAAGTGAAGTGGCTGATCTCAAGAAGTCCTATCAGTGGCTAGAGAGGGCTGGCCTGAAGGACAGCACAGAGGCACTCATCCTGGCTGCTCAGGAGCAGGCCCTGAGCACCAGAGCCATTGAGGCCCAGATATACCACACCAGACAAGACCCAAGGTGTAGGTTGTGCAAAGAGGCACCGAGACGATCCAACACATAACTGCAGGGTGTAAAATGCTGGCAGGGAAAGCCTACATGGAACGCCATAACCAGGTGGCTGGCATAGTCTACCGAAACATCTGTGCCGAGTATGGACTGGAAACCCCTAGGTCAAAATGGGAAACACTTCCCAAGGTGGTGGAGAATGACCGAGCGAAGATCCTGTGGGACTTCCAGATCCAGACTGACAAGATGGTAATGGCGAACCAACCGGATATCGTGATCATTGATAAAGGGCAGAAGAAAGCCGTTGTAGTGGATGTAGCGGTCCCAAATGATGGAAACATCAGAAAGAAGGAACACGAGAAACTCGAGAAATACCAAGGGCTCAGAGAGGAGCTGGAGAGAGCCTGGAAGGTAAAGGTGACAGTCGTGCCTGTGGTGGTCGGAGCACTCGGGGCAGTGACCTCCAAACTAGATGAGTGGTTGCAACAGATCCCGGGAACAACATCGGACATCTCAGTCCAGAAATGTGCAGTGCTGGGAACAGCAAGGATACTGCGCAGAACCCTCAAGCTTCCTGGCCTCTGGTAGAGGACCCGAGCTGAATGGGGACGGACACCACCGAGGGGTGAGATGAGGATTTTTTTTTATATTTTATATATATATATATATATATATATATATATATATATATATATATATATATATATATATATATATATATATATATATATATATATATATATATATATATATATATACACACACACACACACATACATACATACACACTTTATGTAAGATATAAATGTCTTATGTAAGGAGAACTGGACTGTGTGCTTCATATGGCATGAATACCTGTAAATTCAGTTACTGTGAGCAGGTAATGAACCTTCCCTCAGGGACCACTTACAAAGATTTTTTTTTCCCCTTTACTAATTAATTTAAAACAGGTGGTGTCTTATTATGTATTTAAACTGAAAGACCGGAAGAAGACTGCTGAAATTTTGATTTATTTCTTTTTAATTACACTTTATTTAGTGACTAATTTAAGCTATGTACAGGAGAATATCGAAATTCACCCGCACCCCCACACACACACACACACACACACACACACACAAATCTCAAAATTCATTTTCCTGTGTCATACCCATTTCCACACATGCGATGCAACATGACACATCAATATAATACAGCAATTTCACCAAAAGTCTTCACATCGCCAAGAAGAGAACATGAGTAAATTTCAATCAAAATAGCTGTTTAAATTGTACTGTCATGCATGTGTGTCAAGTTATTTGATCGCCTTCCTCAGAAATAGGAACCCCAATATGAAAAGATCTTTTTTGAAAAGATGTCAAAGTTCTTTACAAGAGGTACAATTGTCAAAGCCTGTAATCCTTCCAAAAGATGACATATGAAAGGAGCTAATTAGTCAGCCTGTGCAATTTGTTCATCCCAAACGGCCTTAGGGCTTTCTTAAATATGTACATGGACTACAGCTGAAGAGATATTGAACGTAGATGAGCTACAGAAAATAACCGATAGTTCAGTCTTCTCCCAGCAGACCCTGGCAGCATTGGACTGAGTGTGATTCACCGTGTGGTGCAAGAAGAGAAAGAAAAAAAAAAAAAAAACAGTAGGATAATATAATTGAGGGCAGCTCAAATATGTAACAAATGGTGTAGAATGCAGATATGTCCTAATGGCCATATGGTGGTGGGCATGCCAGTGCATATGAAAAAGACATAGCAGGGGAAGCAAAAGCCAGCAAGCAGTTTCCTTTATCTGCTCATACAATAAACATCAATGTGGAAACCTAACGGTAGCAACTTAGTGCGATGTGACGATAATATTATGAAAATATTAGATTGTATTTTTTGAACTGCAACGTTAAAGGAGAAAGAAAACTGAAGCATCAGTTGAGAATCACATCCAGTAGTACAGTGTTAGAAACATTTAAATTCCAGTTAGATTTGTTAAATGTGTTGTTTAGTTCGTGTGCTTTGCACATGAAAAATGCTACTTAAAATGTCGCTGGCAATAGAAAGGTATCATGATCCAAATGTTTGGTTAAAAAGGTGGTTCAAAAAGTTTTATATGAGTCAAGGGAATATTTTACATGCCATATTTTATCAAAGCCTCCATTCACCACAGCCCTGACTTTGCTTCAATTCTGAGTAGGTATGAAAGCACCAGGGGAGGTTTCAGGTTGTATGATGAAATTGAACTGGATGGTGACTCGAGTTTCACAGTGGGTGCTGGAATGAAGCTATCATTGTAAAAAGAATCGGTTTTCCACCATCATGAGTTCCTGTTCTGCACCGTTCCCTTCGGAGGTGCTTATATAAAATCCCAATCCTCCTGACCTTGCCCTTAACTTGTGAAGAGAGGAGGAGGTTGACAAGATATGCTTCTAAACCCCTCACTCTACCTATGATTCCACAAATGGTTTCATTACATTTTATTTCGAAATGAGATACAATTCATGTTCGTTTTCGATGTTTAAATATTTAGGTTGTTCAAAATGGCATACAAAATCCAACACGGTGAGTGTGTAAACCAATGAATTTCATCTAAACGTTGCCTTGTTTTTTCATTATAAATTGCATTAATTCTTGGTCAGGCTATATATGCCAAATGTGTCTTTACAAATGGGATGATGACAATTTCACATTGTCTGTGAGTATGCAAGGCAAGGCCCTAAAAGCTGTTTTTAATCCCCTACTGCAGCCTTGCCCCTGTGGTCCCAGTACTCTTGTCAACCTAAATGGAACAGGTAAAGCACTGAAGCCTTGTGGGGCAGGCCTCACACCTCGCTGAAACCTGACTTTAAATTGGCTTCTTCTCCCGCTGTTCCACACCAGTAATTACATTCCCCAGCCAACAACAGCAGCAATGAATGTAGATAAATAAATGTCTGAGGGGCAGAGTTGTAGCTATTTGCATCAAAGTTTTTCTTCTTTAGTAGAGACGTATGGAAATCTATGGTGTACAGTTTCGGTATAGCAGGCTCAGTCAATCAGCATGGGGGCAATAACTGCCTTCTCTACAACCCAAATCATTATACATGATGCTGATGGTGTAGTGGTACATTTGCCTGACTTGTGCTCGGAAAGCGTGGAATCGATTCCCACTCCATGACAGTATGAATGTAAGTGTGAATGGTTGTGCGTGTCTGTATGTGCCCTACGACTGACAGGCAGCCACTTCAGGTTATGGTCCACCTTTTGCCCGTAGTCAGCACCCATCTGCAACCTGCTCAGGATAAGCGGCGTTGAAAATGGATGGATGGATGAAATCTAATCAGTGATGTATTTCCACATTGCGCCATTGACTATGGATGAAGCATCTTTTAAACACTTTAGAACAACTGAACACGTAAAATTTAACTTTTTTGACACACTAATGATATTCTTCTTTATAACAAGGACTTAACAACATCTTAGGGCACCAAAGTAGTTTTTTTTTATATCATCCTTACATTGTGTTTTACAACAGTAGTACTTAACAGTATTTATAATTCCACATGTGCCACTAAAAATAGAAATGCGTGAAGACTTCCATGCCAAAAAGCAAAGAGGGTCGTGAGCTCCTCAGTGAATGGGAGCAACATGCATGGAATTGCGCTACAATTAACATGGCAGGTCTTTCCCCAAAATTATCTCGGTTAATCTTAAAACCCCATCAACTCACTAAACAGGAAAAGCACTTCATAAAACTGAAAAGGTGGATAAATATGATACTGATGCGTCATCAATCTCTCGAGATTCAAATGTGTCTACGTCTGATGGGGTAGACTGAATCGTCATGCAAATACTCAGGTCATAAACAGAGAGCAAGAAGGCAGCTCCAGAAAATGTAATCGATTTGCGGATGCTAACGACGTGTGTGCTATGCCAAGAAATGTAAATACACTCTCCAGATGGATCCAAATGCTTTCATCTCTATGCGCTTAAAGTTTTGGTTCAGTCTGTAGCCCGAAAGGAAAACAGGAAGCCAGATAATCATGTTTTAATCTGCTTTGTGTCCACATGTCAGCAGAAAGTACTCTTCATATTCGTGCGTGTTGCATATTATCAAGCACCAAAGCTTCAAGCCAGTAATTCAGTAAAATGAAAAAAGCCTGAAGAGAAAATATGGCAGGATACTGCGAAGATTCCGGATGAGTGGGAAATGCTCTGCCAATTTAAACCTCACTACAACAATCATCAGGTGACAATTATGATTTTACTTACAATATTGAAAAATAGATTAATTATTCACTTACAATACTCAGCGAGATGACTTTGGACGTAATTCAAACAGTCTACCATCATCCCAGTTCCCAAGAAATCGGCAACATCGGAACTGAACGACTACAGGCCTGTCGCTCTGACGTCTGTGGTCATGAAGTCCTTTGAACGCCTTGTGCTGAACCACCTAAAGAACGTCACCGGACCCCTGCTGGACCCTCTTCAGTTTGCCTACCGGGCAAACAGGTCTGTGGAGGACGCAGTCAACATAGGTCTGCACTACATCCTCGAGCACCTCGACAGCACAGGGACCTACGCAAGGATCCTGTTTGTGGATTTCAGCTCTGCGTTCAACACCATCATACCGGAACTCCTCACCCCAAACTCCTCCACCTCGGTGTGTCCCCTACGATCTGCCAGTGGATCCTCAGCTTCCTGACGGGACGGACACAACAGGTGAGACTGGGAGCGACAACATCATCAACACGCACCACTAGCACTGGAGCCCCACAGGGATGTGTCCTCTCTCCACTGCTCTTCTCCCTCTACACAAACGACTGCACCTCAACAAGTCCAGCTGTCAAACTCATAAAGTTCGCAGACGACACCACGGTCATCGGTCTCATCAAAGACGGCGACGAGTCTGCGTGCCGACAACAAGTGGAGCAGCTGGAGCTTTGGTGCAGCCGACACAACCTCGGGCTGAACACGCTCAAGACGGTAGAGATGATCGTGGACTTCAGAAACATCCTTCTCCAGAGTTGCCCCTCACACTATCCAACTGCCCTGTGTCAACCGTCGAGACCTTCAAGTTCCTGGGAATCACAGTCTCCCAGGACATGAAGTGGGAAGTCAACACCATCTCCATCCTGAAAAGGGCCCAGCAGAGGATGTACTTCCTGAGGCTGCTGAGGAAGCACGGCCTGCCACAGGAGGTGCTACGTCAGTTCTACACGGCAGTCATCGAATCAATCCTGTGTTCTTCCATCACGGTTTGGTTTGGGGCCGCCACAAAGAAGGACAAAATCCGACTTCAACGGACAATTAGGACGGCGGAAAAAATCATTGGCACCGCCCTACCCACTCTTGAGGACTTGCACACCGCAAGAATCAAGACAAGGGCACGGAAAATCCTCCTGGATCCCCCGCATCCTGCCCACCACCTTTTCCAGTTACTCCCCTCAGGCAGGCGCTACAGATCCATGCGCACCAAATCCAGCAGACACTTGAACAGCTTCTTCCCTCTAGCCATTAACTCCCTAAACAGTCACTGACATAGTCACTCTACTTGTGCAACAAATATTGTATCTCTCTAAAATGGTTCAATGATTTTCTGCACCAACTGTACAAACTGTAATAGTATTGTATTCTACCACTGATCACTTTAGCTCTGCTTGAAACTATGGTTCACTTACATTATGAAATGTCCTTCTATACCAATTTGTCATGATCTTGTTTATGATGATACTAATGCAGCGTGTATACCGGAGACAAATTCCTTGTGTGTTCTACATACTTGGCCAATAAAGATGATTCTGATTCTGATTCTGATTCTGATTAAACATTGAGAAAGTGTTAACCATAACACTGGAGTAATGGTTAATGAAACATCTCCGCACATTTAATATCGGTATTACTTTAAGCATGAATAAAAAAAAAATGAATGTCTGACTTGTCTGTGTCAAATAAATAAGTATACGGCTTAGGCCATCTGCTGTACACACACTTGCCGGTTTTCTGTAAATTTGACATTTGGCCCAGCTCCTCATACAATTATCGATGTGGAACATGCAGGACTCTCCTCCTGTGCACTCTCTGCTAAGCCCTCAGGATCACATTGCTGTTAGATTGTTCAGAGGTGTCACCTCTCATCTCATCTACTTCCTCAATATCAAGACAAAAGTCAACGTCTGGTCAAAGGCTTAAGTATAGTGCAAAAAAAAAGTTTGCTCATGAAACCAAACACTAATGTGTTTTTCAGAAAACATAACGATGTACTTTGGGTGGATTTTAGACAAAAATTCTAAGGGCCAGCACAGGCAAAGTAATACCATTTGATGAGGCTTGTGTGCTTTTGTTTTTGTTAGTATGATCTGTACTCTGACTCTTCACCTGGAAGTACTGTCGTAATAAAGAAGCGTGTGAATATCGAAATTGTGAGGTGTGTCAGAGCTGTTTCCGGTCTAGTGTCACAGAATATTCAAATCTCAACTCCCAGGTCTTACCCTTCATTGGAATCGCCCTGGAATATTTAATTGTAACTTCAGCTATAGCGGCCCGGTAGTCCAGTGGTTAGCGCGTCGGCTTCACAGTGCAGAGGTACCGGGTTCAATTCCAGCTCCGGCCTCCCTGTGTGGAGTTTCTCCGGGTGCTCCGGTTTCCTCCCACATTCCAAAGACATGCATGGCAGGCTGATTGAGCACCCTAAATTGTCCCTAGGTGTGAGTGTGAGTGTGGATGGTTGTTCGTCTCTGTGTGCCCTGCGATTGGCTGGCAACCGATTCAGGGTGTCCCCCGCCTACTGCCCGGAGACAGTTGGGATAGGCTCCAGCACCCCCCGCGACCCTAGTGAGGATCAAGCGGTTCGGAAGATGAATGAATGAATGAACTTCAGCTATCTGTTGCCATTGAACTTTTGTCGACAAACTGTACATTATACATTTCATCTGTGTCAGGTCGTCAAAGTAACGAGCAGCGTAAATCACGTTAAGAACATTGAAACCAGACTTCCAAAAGAGAGGCATCACCAATCATGAGTCATGCGTATGTGTACGAGCCCCAGGGGAACAAATTTCAGAGCCTTCAGTGGAAAACCTTGGGCGGCCAGGTCAAAGAAAGCAAGAAAGTCCGATTCTAAAGTCAAAGTCATGGTAATCGCATTCCTGAATGTGAGGGGCATCAAAGGGCCAGACAATCAACCAGCACATCAACAAAGAGATCGTGTGGTGTTTGCTTTGTTCAGGGCACAAGAAGAAGTGAAAATGGTGGCTGGGCAGCTTCACCATGACAACAGGCTTGCTCACAATGCCCTGAGGGTGTGGAAGTTTCTCACCGAGAAGAACCTTGCCCCTCAATTTGTGAGACTTCCATGATGATCACATTACATTTTATGACCAATGTATGCAGAAAACAGAGGCAAATTGTCAAGGGTTTACTTTTTTTTCCCTTGAAATGGCAAATTCTGGAATTTCATGGATGAAATTACAGCCTATCTGACACCAAAATGAAAGTCACACAGTTAGTGTGCCCATCACACTGAGGGATGATTAAAGGAGAAGAAAATGGGGGATTCCCCAAACACGTGTCCAAAAGCCAAAGGATGATGTCATTATATGGGTTTCAACATCATGTTCAAGTCTGTGTGTAAATGAACAGACTATTCAGCTGCTGAACCTGAATCCAACATTTCATCACGACACTCATGCAAGTATTACAGCTCATGCAGGTTGGCAGACATTAAGTATTCATATTTGCTGACATTCAATGCAATAGTTTATGTAGGATGCTTTAACTCAGGAAGTGTAATCATGAACCCCAGATAGTTAACATACTTTCGTTTAACATCGTAAACCGGGATGTGTGACCTTTTGATTTATCATCTTATTAAGATAGGCTTGCTGTAAGTACAGAATGAATATGATTACAAGTTACTTGGATGTAAATTAACAGGAAATATGGGTAAGTCATGTACAAATTCAGTACCAGCCAATTCTAGACCTCTTTTTTTTTTACCCTAAGTCATGAAAAAATTGAAAAAAAATAAGTATCTGGGGTTGAAAGTGTGGAGTGTGAAAAGACATGTGTGAAAGAGTTTTAAAGGCGAAGTGAAGTCCAAAATGTTCTCTTTACAATAAAAAGTTCCATGCGCCCTCACTAATCTAAACATGGCATTTTGATGAAAATTGCTTTTGTGGAATGCTAAATAAGCAGCAAAATCCGCCCGTTTTTATCCATTACAGGGGGTGGCCATTTTACTGCTTGTTTTCGACTGAAAATTATGACACTGTTGCTCAGTGCTCAGGTAACAATCGATTACCCTTTTTCTGAGTTTGGTCATGTGATGTTTGCAAGTGCAGCCCTAATTGGTCATCACGTGAGCCCACAGCAACTGTTACGTCATTTTCAGTGGAAAGCAAGCAATAAAATGGCCGCCACTGGCAAAAGATGAAAACTGGATGATTTTGCTGCTTTGTTGATATTCGACAAACACATTATTAATCAAAATACTGCTGAGTTTAGTGGGGCTAGATAGAAGGTTGTTGTAACGACAATTTGTGACTTGATTTCCCCTATAAACAAACGTGAGCATCCTGGAATTAACATGTAACTCCTTGATGACGATTGTGTCAAAGCACCGTGTAAATATGTTTTTAAAGGAGCAAAATAAATACATTTGAAGTTTGACAGTTGCAATACTGCAAAATAAATATGAATTATTGGTCACCATATGATCTAATGCGGTACCACATCATGATGCTACTACGTCAGCAGAGCCATGCCCATCTGTTGTATCATCCGCCGGCCCCAAAAAAGGAAAAAAAAAGAGTCAGTCACTTGTCATTTTGGAAACAATCTAAGGGAGAATGCAGAGGTTTGCTTGTTGCCTGGTTACAGTCTGCTGAAAAAGTCAAGCTGCAAACTCATCAGGGATGCAAAGGTTGTCCACAGACTGGTCAGGCGCTTACTGTATATCAGAGGGCAAAAAAAAGCATGCTGGCATAATTCCAGAACTAGAGTGAAGCCTTTGTGTCTCCTTTTGTTGTAGCGTGTCCCAAAACTAGTTGTAGACCATCTCTAAAAAACATTATTTAAAAAAAACTATTCTTCTCAGAACCTTTTTGGAAGCTGCCACAGAGTCATTAATGTCTTCTTAATTTCCTAATTATTGATGCTCTTGTCAGTGTGCATTTTCTTTTGATCACCTCCTACGCTGCTTTGTTTCAGAGTGCAGGCATTAAATCTCAAAACACTTCCCCCGCAAGTCATTCCTGGAAAAAAAAAAAAAAACACTCCTACCTCAAAGTCACCCAGGGAGGTCTTGGACAATGCATGGAAAGAAAAATGACCACATTCATATTTAAGAGAGAAACTAAATGAGATAATCACATCCCCAATCCCAGACCAGGCGCAACCTGCTGTTTGCGCAATCCATGTTTCCTGCAGCAGTAATTGATTCTGCCTGATTCTGTCTAACATGTTGCTTGTCGTGAGAGGCCAAACCACACGGGCAGTATGATGTGTATATCAGGGCCAACAAATAAAATTGTGGACTCTCGATTAAGCCTGCATTGACCGCGAAGGATATTTGACATGAACAAGACATACAGATTAATTGATGAATGATGAATAATCTCTGCATGAATAGAAAACAATGACAGCACATCATTGAGATGTCCAAAAACAGTATGTACAAGACCAGCAAACACAATTCAGTTGATTTCACAATACAGCTTGGAATCACATTTGCCAGATGCATAGGTCTCGTTCAACATTTTATCATCAGCAACCAGAGGAGGAAAACACATTCCATCGTGATTACACAAACATGAAACACACACAGAAAACCACACTAATGGTCTATATGTGGGCTTATAAACCAGTCAGGCCATTGATTTGTCGCTCACCCCTGAGACGGAAAACACCACCGCTAACCAAAATTATGACTATGTGGCCAGTGGACGGTTTCTTTCAATTACAAGACTGATTCTCACAGACTGAATGCAGTGTCTTTTAATAACCTGGTTGGACATACTGAGGAAATCCCAACCTACATAAAATTCTGTATTGACAGTCTTACTGTGGAAAATCATGTCTGGATGTTTGGGAAGCCAAAAACCATGGATGAACAGCCAAGTCAAGTCACTCCTCAGAGCTTGCAACACTACCTTTCATGTCTGGGAACAGAGATGTGTAGAGTACTGACAGAGCTGAGCTGAAAATAGGGAATTTGGAAAGCCAAATCAGACCACATACATCAGATTGACAAGTGAGAACCAACTCCTCAACAGCAACTCAAGGAAGTTGTAGCAGGGGTTCAGCAGATCACCAATTTCAGAGGGCAAACAATCACACCTGGAAACCCAAACGTCGTCCTAGCTGAAGAAGTGAATTACATTACCCCCA
This sequence comes from Hippocampus mohnikei, assembly GCA_026261675.1. Classification (NCBI taxonomy): domain Eukaryota; kingdom Metazoa; phylum Chordata; class Actinopteri; order Syngnathiformes; family Syngnathidae; genus Hippocampus; species Hippocampus mohnikei. The sequence continues at coordinate 4,939,270 of JAKGUB010000326.1, forward strand.
CGCTTTGAACAGCCACATAGAGTACCGGCTACCAACCTCTGATCTTGCAGGTACCAGAGGAGAAACCAGAGGTGCAACCACAGGTAACATTAGGTTACTTCTGTCGAAAGAGATTCAACTAGTTATTGAATCCGAAGGTTCACAGTTTCAGCAAGACAAAACGTATGCAGTTAGCTTCATACAACCCAAAGTCACAGTTTGCTTAGAAAAAAAAAGAAACGCGAAAAACAGTCGAAGATAACACAAATGTGCCAAATATGACTCACATTCAACTACAGTACTTCCTTATAATTTCATTAATTACGTGATTCTTCTTGCCACTGGATATTTGTGTGATATTTATATTTCTTTTTAATTTGTTTGATTGTGTATTCTATACAAATACAGTATGTATTTTATGAAGAAGTGGAATAATGACAATAGAAAATTGATGTGAATTTCATGGAATTTTAAAGAAAAATGCTCTATTGGGATATATAGGGGACCAAAATGGAAAATACAGTATGTTGTTGAACAAAACTGGATCGGTGGACAGATGGTCGAATGGAATATATTGACAGTTGAAAACAGCTATTTAGGGAAATACGGACCAAAAATTGCGATAAAATTGGCACCCATTAAAAGGCATTGGGGGGAAAAATATATATTCTATGCATTTTTTTATTTTTATTTTTAGCAAATGAATCGGGAATCTGTAATGTGTTCTCCCAAAAATCATTGGCCTTGAAACATCCATATCTGCCCGGCCCTATCTAGGTATGGAATCATTTCTTCTTGACATAGTTTTAGTTGTTTCTTTTTATCAGCTTTGGTTTTCTCCATACTCCTTCCCTGGATTAATTGTGCCTGGCATATCATCATTACCAGCCTGTAGACACAGAGTGGGTTTTGTTGTTTGTTTAGCGCACAATAGAATGGAAGCCAGCGTGTCTGCTGTCAAGTGTTGCATTAGTAGCTCTGAGTAATCACTGTTGTATCAGCACACTTCACTCCTGGCAGTGCCACTCAAAAGAAAAGGAGCCATGAAGAATTGCTGCCTCACATCATTCATCCACTGGCGCTACCCTAACCCTATAATTTCCCACAAGTCTGAGTGTCGCGAGTCTGCAATCTATGATAGCCTTTTGTGATTGTATGCACCAGAGGGTGAGTACAACCACCAAAATGAAATATGCTGTGTTAACCAGATTACACAAAATTTAAATTACAGTACAGTATACCATCCTGGTGATATGATTATTAAAAGCTTACATTTTGTGTGTGTGTGTGTGTGTGTGTGTGTGTGTGTGTGTGTGTGTGTGTGTGTGTGTGTGTGTGTGTGTGTGTGTGTGTGTGTGTTTGGGATAAAAGTGTGAAGCAAGAAAGAGGGATACACTCCAGTATGCCGGGGTGATGCCAGACCATCATAAACACATTGGTCTAATTGATCTTTTACTTCCATAATCTTGATTTTTACAGACCATAAGGCAGGGTTCCCAACCACTGGTCTGCGGACCAGTACCGGGCGGCGGCCCATTTGGTACCAGGCCGCACAGAGACAGACCACGATCTTTTTGTTGTTTAGCGCACTTTTGTTGTTTGTTTTTTGTTTTTGCTGGGCATCAGTCAAACACGCCGTCTCCTCCTACACTACCCAGTCCATTGATTACCTTCCAAAGGGCAATATAAATAGCGCTGGGTGATTATATGATCAAGATTCGTGATATTGCAAGACCAGAGGCGAGCTGTGAGCATATTTATGCCATCAGACGAGGCGGAAATGTGTGCGACTGTAGCTCATCTGCCAATAAATGAAAGAAAAAGCACAAGATGGAAAGTAATAGTAACGAATTGATGAAACGTACATCGAGACGCGCAGCTCATGCGCAGGCGTGACTTCCAAAGATGAAGCTATTTTGACAAGAGAAGTTCCCCCCTGGCAGTATCTCCAGAGTGATGTGGAGGAAATAGCCGTTGTGCAATGGTACGTTGTCAAAAACAAGACAATACAAGAAACCTCTTGAAGTATTTGAAAAAGTATCACCCGAGTGATGACGTGAAAAGCATACCAATGCGAACAGTTTGCACAGCCTGACCACGTAAACATTAGCGGTTTAGTCGCGAAAAACTAGCACTCAACAGACCGGATTAAAGCAGCAATCACAACAATCAATGGTGTCATCTTTTGATCAGTCACATTTGCATGGAGCAATGATGTTTGCTTACAACGTATGAGATATCATAACTTCAAAATTATTATGTTTGCATTATTTGTATGTTTATTATAATGCTTATAAAGTGCATTTATTATTCCTGATTGGGCCATTTCTTCATAGTTTACTGTGTCATTTTATAATATTCTACATGTGTTGTACTATTCACTGTCATTGCTTTAAAGTTTGGCTGTTTTTTCAAAATGACTTCATATTCTAAGATGATGGTATGTTGTATCATTTAATTAAAGGATTTGTATTTCTTTTTTTTGTTTTGTTCTGTTTGTTTGTTACCGCCACCCTGTTTTTTAGCATGCAAAGAAGGTGGCTACTGGCGGTAATGCAACATTTGCCAACCTCCAACAGAAAGTAAATAAATGGAAGGAGAATAAGAAGAAGAAGAAAAAGAAGTCGTCATGGCTACTAATGTGTGACCTATCGTTAGTTGAGCATGAGGCTTCAACCACAACAAGGATTTCAAGAGAAACAAATGGAGGGCATTTGTTTTGATTTGCTTCTATGTCGGTCCTTCAAAATATGCCTTTCCATAAAACCGGTCCATGGCACAAAGAAATTAGGTGACATATGTTTTAGAACATCGCACAGATCGAACAAGGCTATGTTTAGCTTGGCCACAGCAGAGTAATCTTATCAGTGGGCATCAGTCAGTCTGATTGTGTGCATCTACAGGGTTTTGAGGCCTGGAACATTCAGAAATGATTGCTTCGAAGGCCTGAAGACTGCTGTCAGTCAGAGTAGTAAAAATAAAATGTTGAAGTTCGTGACTTAGTGCACTCAGAGCTGCCAACCGACTAAAGACCCTGATCATGTTAGCGATTTCTCACAACAGATGATTTCCTGGAAAATCACAGTGTCCCATCACCGGTGAGCTATTTTAACAACTTACCCGCGGGCTACGTATGTGGTCTTTCAGAGTTACAATGATGGTGACTCCTGCTGTAAACAGTATTTTGCCACAAAAATGACTAAATAAATACCTAAATATAAGTCATGTAACTTCTCTGCCATCTCTGAGAAAATTGCAAGTAGGGGGGGTGGGGGTTATCTCATCAAGTGGGGTCATGTCCTGAAACAAAACAATGTAAGAGTTAATGTGCGGGGATCGACTGTTTAAACATGAAATATGGGCAACAGCTACAGTTACTTGTTACTGTTCTTTTCACTGGGCCCCGCTAATTTCACAAGGACACCCTCTCCAGCATTAAATGATTACATAGAACACACAGCTAATGACATTTTTGTCGGTTGTCTTTTATTTTATTTTATTTTACTTTTTTATTTCAATCTCAAACAAGCACCGACTGCACAGGGCAGTTTGGATTGCAATTCATTAGGAGCTTGGTTCATCAAGTGAGCAGATTTATGCAATCAAAATAGTCAGATGGATATGTCTGACTTTGGCTGAGGCCTGTGTCATCCTGGGTGCCATTCCAGTTCAAACTACACTTGCTGCAATGTGAATCCCCCCCCCCCAAATAAAATAAAATAAACAAAAGAAACCAAAACCAAATCAACACATGTTCTAAGACCACATTAAAGTGATGCAATGGTTAGGACTGCTGCCAGCAGAGGATTGTGCTCATTCAATGGTTGCGTGAGTTCTCTGCAGGGAGCTTTCACCCACTGTGGAAAAATTTTGCATGTAAGGTGAATTGAAGACCTTATATTCTATGTGGTTGTGAATGGGTGTCTTTGTGCGTCATCCTTGCAACTGACTTGCAATCTATCCAGGGTGTACCCCGTGTTTGACCCGATGTCTACTGGGAGATGTTCCAGCGCTGCTGTAAATCAGCTTTATTCCTATGGAGCATAATGTAATACTTCATTTGAGTTGTCATGTTTTATGTGTCATGCAATTTTAAAGGATCTGCTGTGGAGAAGTTTCCCACTTACATGAAATATATCGAAATAATTCCAATCTTATGTAGGACATTGCATTATGCAATTTTAAAACAAACATGCCATTATGATAGCACAAATTAATGGATATGGGTGTCGAGAAGGAATTTGATAATATGCTAACATGTCATTTTACTTGCGGCCATCCAATAATATGGGCTGAAAAATATGGGCAAAAACATGTACACAGAAGATCAATTAAACTTTCTTGGCTTTTGACATTAATGAAAAAAAATGTGAGTGAACTTCCCTTCTTACAGAGACTTTCAAGTTCGTGCCAAATATGAACTGATTTCTCCAAAATAGCCAGTTTTCACCGCAACATCTCACTCAACTTTGAAATCCTTGATGTAGTGTGGTATAAGGGGTAAAAACATGGCGCATGGTCTTGATATGAAATCAACCTCCCATTTCTTTCAGCGCTGTGAGTTAGCAAGATTACAAAATGGCAAATAATGTACAATGTGTGTACATCGGCTCGACTCCTTTCCGCTGACTTTCAAGTATTATTTCAATTAATTATGTGTGTTACATTTAGAGACTACAGTTTGCTTTTAAGTACAGTGTTGCCTCATCACACCCGGAGGGAGCGGGACGTGATGAACGTGAAAAGTGAAAAAGTCATAGCGCAAAAGAAGCTCATAATTGCCTAAAAATACCACAAGACGTGAACAAAGGACTACTTTTTCTGACAGGACGATGGTGTGTGTGTGTGTGTGTGTGTGTGTGTGTGTGTGTGTGTGTGTGTGTGTGTGTGTGTGTGTTATGAAGCTCCTCCCCTTATTTTAACATAGTTCGTTGGCACCACAAATCAACAAGATTTTGATAATAATTTTATATAAGAGAGTTTTTCAGTGATTAACATATGATATGCCCCTCAGAGGCGATTGCTCTAAGACTGCAAGGGAAGCTCAGCTTCCCCTAAAATGTCAAAAAGTAAGTGATCAAATATATGTGTGTACGTACAATTGTGTGGACATGTCATTGACTAAATATGCGCTACAACGCGCTCAACTTTTGTTCCAAATCAGTTTCTTACTACTGGTTACGACACGACTGTCTTCTCATTCATTCCCACAGCTTCACTGTTCTTTAAACTGTGTGGACGCTGAGCGTCGACCGCGTGGTCTAGAGAGTTCAGTGTAGGTTGTCCCAATGCATTGAAATGAGACGAGTCATTGGAATAATGCTGGTTTTGTCCCGCCCATCGGACGCTCAGCGTCTCTGGGAGTCTATGGACAGTGGGGGTTTATCGGCTGGCCCGGACGCTCAGCTTTTCTGCATGATGATTGGATGATCTGTCTGAGGCTGAATCTCTTTTTGATTGACAGCGAAATGAGCCAATCACCGATCTTATGGTGAAGGTATCCTAAAGCCTGAGTCTATCCCATCTACCAATGGGTGATGGGCATGTATACCCTGGACAGATGGCCCGTAAATCACAAGAATGACACATTCATTCAGACAAGCATTCATATTCACATTCACACCTACAGTCTCCATTCTACTTAAAAGAATGTTTTGGTAAGGAGGAAGGAAGCTGCTGTCATCAACTGCTCTGCAGAGGACAAGCATTGCAAATTCCAGAAAAATCTGTATGCCAATATGGTTCCATATTGTTTGTGTGTGTTTATCAGGGGTGCCAATCATTATGGAGAGGACGCTGTATACATAAAAGCGTTGACGTCTACTACTTCGACTTTTTTTCAGGGTATGATGCGTCCCCCCCCCCCCCCAGCCCTCCCGAGGAAAATTTATTCTTCTGGAAATGGTTGATGGAATATCTTCTAAATAAATAAAGGCAAGAACTCTAATTAAACAAGAAGAAGCTCTCGTTCAATAAGCATGATGCACTTCTTTATCCCAGGGCCTTTTCAGGGGCAAGTGTGCCTTGAAGTATGCAGTCTTACGAGAATGTGTTTTGAAAACTGTGAAAACAGACATGCATTAATAAATGCCCACTTAAAGTGCAACAAAAAGTCAGCACCCCCCTTAGGTCATTTGCAGAGCATTTGGCTTTTAAGTTAAGAGTTTAATTATAGAATGGGTAAAAGGTGGCTGCAGTAAGAATTTGAATAAATGCACCGAGAAAAGAGCCTGAATACCCTTTATAAAAGTCACAATTGTCTCTAAGATTCAAGGGTTCCGTACTTCTGAGTACCAGCACAAAAAGAGCTAAGTGTTGTTTTGTTCTGTTCCCAGACTGTATTCTGATGACGTGGAAGACTACAGGGGAAAGTAAGAAAAGATTGTTGAAATCTACATGTTCATGCACCATCTAATCCATCAGGTCCTTTACCTTCTTTCACCTAAAAATAGCAGTTTCTTTTTGCCATATAGTATTAAAAAAAAAAAAAGAAAAAAAGACTCCTTATCTGATTGACCTGATTGTGAGCTGACGGTGTCTTCCAACCACACTGAAACACTGTTCTGCCAGAGTTAATGCTTAATTGCTTCTGGTTCCCAGAATCTCCCAAATTAGAAATGGGGGCACATCTTCCGACTGCAGACCATACATTGCAAACATTTTAGCGTATTTAGCCACATGACAAAGGAGCCGCCATTTGAGGGAATTTTAGGAAGAAACAGGCAATAAGCACTTCAAACGCCTCGGAAATCCTCCATAACATATACATTAATGAGAAACAATTGATGATTTAAGTACGCTGGCGCGTTTGGCTGCCGCTGCTCAACCCGTATTGTTTTGTATTGTTTTGTGTTTTTTTGTTATTGTAAAGTGTCCTTGGGTGTCTTGAAAGGCGCTTATAAATAAAATGTATTATTATTATTATTACATCAACTAATCTACTGCCTATGCTGCTATTCTTATGAATACCGTTTAATTTGTGCTATTTACGGTAAGGCTTTTTTTTTGGGTGGGGTGACATAGTTTGAAACAGAGTAATTTTAAAGAGTGCATTTGACAGGCATCTCGGATTTTTAGCATGATCGATGTAGTTCTTGTACCTTAGAAACATGTTTGTTTTTCGCTTCCATAATAATGCACAAAACCCTATTTTAAATGTAAAAAAAACTAAATCTGTGGCCATGCCTCCGTCCTTTTCACTAATGAAGCGATCGACCCAACTGCTCGCTGCTTGAAGTCACCATGAAAGGAGGACAAAAACAAACAAACAAAAAATAAGCTGGCTTGTTAGTCAAATGTCAACGATTGTGTAGTCTTACAGTTGGACCAAACCACAGCCATGAACCATTAATTAAGCTACGCATGAGACGCATAGACTGTAAATTTCCCCAGTGTGGGACAAATAAAGGATATCTTATCTTATCTTATAAGTCCACACGGAACTCAAGTAGTGACATGGATGAATTTGCTTGAATAATACTATTCATGTCATTCAGCAAAATGTTTGCTGTATCTTCAATAATGTTTTGAAGAATGTCCTTAATTTGCACGAATATAGACGGTCAGGGAAGCAGCCAAGCTTATCCTTAAAACAAGAAGTCCATGGCCGAAACGACCACAAGTAACTTTCCCAACTTCAGGAATATATAGCATCAAGAAGAATTTACTGTGTAGTGCCGGACTTCATTGTTGAACACAAGTGTAGGTGCACAACAATTTGCAGACAAATCTATCCAGTAGTTCCTGACTACAAGCACTCACAAGGGAAATCTTGTAAGTTACTGTTACCATGGCAAGCAGCCAAGATACTTTCAAATTTTGACAGTATGGGTGCTTACAGTATATATGTAAAAATGTGAAAAGCTTATCTTTGATGTTTTCTTTGAAAAACAGATCATCCCTTGAAACGATTCTAATATTCTTTGTCAATTTACTGGTACACTAATTCGAGCGTGCTCAAATCTGGTTCTTGACATCCCCTATCCAGCCTGTTTTTGATGTCTCCCATTTCCGACACATCTGATTCAATTGGTCAGCTGATCAGCAAGCTCCGAGAAGCCTGATCACGATCCTGATCATTTGAATCAGGCGTGTTGGAGGAGGAACACATCTAAAACATGCTGGATGGGGGGGCCCTCGTGGACCGCACTTGGGCACCCCTGAATTAGGGCCTTTAAACAGGTATGCTCCTTTCTCTGCTGGGCTTTAGTGACAACCTTTTACTCACTTCCACGAGAAACCTTCTTTCTGTTGATCATTGCTTCACCTGCCGTTTTTCAGGAAGACTCGAGAGCAATCTCATACGGTTTGTTGTGATGCATTTTTGTTTGCTTAGATTTTTATGTGAAAAGGAACCAAACCAGTGTTTTCTGTCAAATGATGCAGAACAGGTAAGGTTATGTGAAAGCACCTTGCGAGTATAATTTACTATTTGCCTTTGCTGCCCATCAAAGACTATAATCATATCACGAGCGGATTGCAGTTATCTGCCCCTCTTTGATATCATCATCAAGCTGCTTGATAATAAAGCTCCTGAAAAACATTTGAATAAACATTATTCCATAATATCAGATTGAAATAACCTCCCCATTTTGCGACAGGATTTAATTAAAATCACCATTTGTCTGGCTTGCGTAAATGATTTTCTCTTTCTGACCCTTTCCCCCACTGAGAGGCAGTAATTCTCCTGATTAATTGGCATCTCTTTTGTGAAAACAGATTAAATTGTGGTCTTTGAGGTGCTGATTTTCCAAGAATATGCCGTCTATCTGAAATACTAAATAAAGACCTCTTTGGCTAATCTTTGTCCAAACATTCACACTAACAATTTTGAAAACTGGATGATAGGTTCCGGAGATATTGAACTTTTTGTGTGTGTGTGTGTGTGGAGGGGGGAGGGGGCATTTTTGGGTACCCCCTAAACATCTAGTCAAATAAGCACCTTAGACTAAAATTAGACTAAAACAGTGACAGCGTCATTATTTATCATCATACCTCAAACCAAAATTCACACATGAATGTACTTGCCCATGCTGAATTCAATCTTCAATGTATTTTTTTTTTCGGAAGATGCTCACTTAACTGAAGACATGCTTGTTAACTGTGTTAATCATGCTATGGTAACGTAATGATTATGCTGCATGTGGTCATTTATGCTGCATTTATTTGGCAGTTGGAATCAATCGCAGTGGATTGATTTCATCAGAACAAACAAACTTGCCAAATTCATTTGGAAGCTTAGCGAGTTTGGTCCACATCTGGCTTCGACTAATGAGTTAACACAGAATTCACACCCCAGAGAGGGGGAAAACTTCATGGACAAAAAAAAAAACGCTGATAGTGTGACAAGCAAGTAAAGAGGATAATAATAAAAGTCAGACATTTATTTTGTTTTTAGAAAATCAATATGTTTAGTTCACGTGTTCAATGCAAAGAAATACTGAATGGGGCAATCCCACACCATCCCAACTGAGCCACATGACAGACTCCCATCTAATGGAAGCATGACTTTTAAAACCAAACTCAATATATACCACCACAGTGGGAATTCTTCCACACAAAAAGAAATAGCTTCCTCAAATCTACAGGGAAACCATTCAGGACCCCCTTCGATTGAATCTATAGTGGCAAGCTGTATATTTCTTTTGACAGAGCTCGAGCATTGAGACTGATATCTACTGAATATAACAGCGGCTGGAAAAGCATTCAAAACCCATGTAAGGATTGTCAGGAATTTCCTAACAATAAGAAACCAACAGGGATTTGCGGCACTCTCACTACTTTGTAATTCTGAAAAACAAAAAACAAAAACACAAATAGAAACATACATACATACATACATACATACATACATACATACATACATACATACATACATACATACATACATACATACATACATACATACATACATACATACATACATACATACATACATACATACATACATACATACATACATAAAAATAAAATTAACTCCTTTGTCACTTCTCACTGGTTGGAAAAAAGAAAGGTGGTGAATCACACACCAAAATAAATTTACAAAAAACAAAAACATCCATGCATCCATTTTTTTGTAATGTTTTTTGGAACGAGGGCCTCACTTTGGCTGAGAACCAAAACCGGTGGCCATCCTATCGCAGAAAAAAAAGAATTCAATGCAACTTGTATTACTGATAATATGTGGACATTTTGTGTTTGTCTGCCACGCTGTAAAAAAGGTAGTAAGGGGTTGACATCATCAGTCTTCAATCCCATCATAACCTTTGATTTATTAATCTGACAGGGTCCATATTTCATGATAAATCAGTTTTTAAAGGTGTCTCCGGAGAACCCTCAGTCAGGATCTTGGATGGACAGGCACTGTAATGGAAACGATGTGATTTATGGATGCTTGCCCTACAGTCTCCCAATTCTATTGGGATTTGGTGCACAATCCAAATTTGTGGCGAGAAGAAAAAATAAACAATGCTGGACATAAGGGGGAAAAAAAGTGGTTCAAAGTGTGTCCAAGTGGATGTCAAATTGTCAGAGGTGAGAACGTGGCAACCACCGTGTCGTTATTTACTCTTGGTTGTTTACCCATGACAGAGTGATTCAAGCAAAGGGTTAATAACTTGGTGTGACCTCAGATCAACACTGACACGCTATTCTCAAATTCTCTTACACCACCAGTAAGTACTGTACTTAACAGCTCTTCCAAAAAGATAAACATCAGTGTTCTGTAATTAGTTTGTGACACTGCTGTGCTGGACACAATAATGCTGCTTTCAGGTCCAAAATTGCAGGAGCGCAATGTACACTCTTATGCAAGTAGTCTTAACAATTTTGGGAAATAATTTGACTGCAATGTCTTTCCCTCAATAATGCAATTGTGAATTAATCTCTGATGTATGTATATTTTTTTAAAACAAGGTCATCTTTAAAAAAATAAATAAAACAACCTGTATTATAATAAACACTAACAGGTCTCTTATACATGAATGTATTTACGTATTAGGTATCCTCAAACAAAAGTACACTTCATGCAGAAGAATAAAAGGGTATTTTGCGATATCCAGATTTGTCTAAACCAGTGGTTCTTAAAACATTTTTACACCAAGGACCACCAAAAAAAATCTAGATCCCCAAGAATCACCATAACGATCCACATGAAAATATAGTGGCTCAAGACTGAATGGTGGACTTTAACTGTTTCAGTTCTTCACGTTTTCATAAAACGCCGGTTTGTTTATTCATGAATGTGTCGTGTGTGTGGACCGAGATGGCATTTGAGTTATGACAGTTCAGTGTATTGATTGCTCAGCAATAGGTCACAAGACAAGCAGTGCAGATGGAGCTCTTCCTCTCACCCATTTCAACTAAAAACACGTTTCGTACAGTTGGAATTATTTTTTCCTCACTGGCTGCGTCTCGGGCTTCACGGGTCCCACAGTAGCCACTGTCAGCTTGGACAAAGGAAGCGCGACAAGCTGTCAACAAATTCTTCATTTCAAAACAAACGATTACTGTCGGCTGTAATGCCAGCATAAATATTGAACTAGTACCCCAAAGTCAATTTTATTTCTCTCTGCCTCTGGCTGTTCTTCTTTTCTCCCCACCCCCCGATTACCTCGTCCAATCACAAATCACACTTGGCAACCTTCATGACCTCACGGACAAATAGAAATTACGGAGCTCATGGACAATCTCCTCAACACAACTGCAGGCTTGCAAGGATATTCAATTATTAGTTTACATGCCACCAGAGAGAGGGCACCCAACCGCCACATAAACAAAACTGTATAGCTTGCGAGCTGCATGAGTGTGTAATGGTAATTGCCGCGACAGAGTCCCATCACTTGTTAAATGTGCTTTATTTGATGTGAAGTCTTTATTTATATTTAGGGGTTCTGACTTTAAGGCTGTATGAATAAAGTTGATATCCTCTTTGACTATTTGTACCTGTGTGCGACTCACCCAGCGATTAACTGGGTTGTCTTGCCTGTTAAAGTGAAGGCCACAATTTTGAACAGTACAGATTTGACATGACTGATGGATTGACAGCATCGCTCTGCACCACTCGATAGCATGGCCCACGGGACACAGACACAGACGCTGTTAAGCTTTGGTTAACAAGCTAAATGTGGCTTATTGGAGGAGTACGCTTGATATAAAGAGGGCAAGTATGTCCTATTGGTGCGGATGGCGATAAAGTCTGACCTGCAGACAGATATTCATCCAGCTGTTTCTGTTTTGCGGTTCAGTGCGCAAAAAGAGAATAATCTTACCCTTTCCCTGGCATTTTAAATAGCGCTTATGTCCTCCAAGAGTTCAGGACTGTACTTCAATGTACGACTTAAATTCCCAAAATTGGTATTCTTGAAGGCTGTTTGTCTCCCAGGCTAATTTTCCAATTCTATTCAAGTTTTAAAAAGAGTATTTTATAAACCATGGATGATACTTGCCAGTAAAATTTCCCTTGGGTGTGCAAAGAACTATCTGCAACTGATCTACAAATGAATGAATAGTTTGTGTCCCAAACGCAAAAAGGAAATGCTAATTGCAAACAAACCCAGTAAGGTTCGGAGGTCTGCAGACTAAGGTCAATGAGTGAAGTGAGCCCAGGTTTCAAAGCAAACGTGCTTTATGCTCCACGCAAATGAATACGTTACTATTGGAAGTGAATTCAGCCCCAAGGATAAGTTGTCTAATTTCAGGTTAAAAACTATGCTCCCCCATCCCACCCCCTTAGAATGAGGTATTTTAAGGTTTTTAAAATCAATTTCACTCTATGGTCTTCGTAGTCTCATAAAGTTACTTGTCATGTCTTTCTTTTACTTTTAAATGTCTGTAAAGCTTTTGGTGGCAAAACTGATTAAATGTTGTCAATGTACATTTTTTCTAAATGAGCTAATTTTGTTTGTTAATGCTGTTAATCCCTTTAGAGGTTGTGCGTTTGGTCTTGTGAAGCACACTGAGTTACCCTGTGAATGAAATGTTCTACATAAATAACTTTCCTAAAAATAGGGGCATGTCTTTGCTTCATTGTTAAATGAAACAGCACCACCATTCTGTTTTAATGGTTGACATATTTTTATGTGGTGTTAGTGCATGCTGTCCACAAATTATTTTCCAGGAGAATACAAAGAAGAACTCCTACACACACACACACACACACACACACACACACACACACACACACACACACACACACACACACACACACACACATACACACACACACACACACACACACACATACAGGCTCCTATGGGCGTGCATTTGAGAGTGATTTTAGAGTGAGGGTGTAACACACAGCAACACAAGTTGTTGGGGTTTTAATGACGAGCTCAAGTATATCTCATCTGTGATAAGAACAATGGACTGCCATTACACAGTACTTTCCAAAACTTCCTTCAGCTCAACCAACGCAAAATTGAGGTAATTGTTTTCGGCAAGAGATAAGAGGGTGCTTTTCGTAAACACTTGGAGTCACCGTCTCGAAAAACCAAATAACAAGTCTGAAATCTTGGGGTGAGGGGGGCTGATAGACTCGGGCCCTAACTTTCAGCAGTCTAATCAAATCAATCATTAAAACAGCCTTTTACCAACTGAAAAACATCCAGATTGAGTTGAGGATTAGATAAAAAAAACTGTGACTGGGGGCTTAGGGGGTTCATATATATATATATATATATATATATATATACACACACACACACACACACACACACACACACACACACACACACACACACACACACACACACATGAACCCCCTAAACCAAGTACTCACCAAGACAGGCTACAGATACCGCCTCAGAAATGGAGCTACAATCAGTCACCTCCTCTACATGGATGACATAAAGCTGTATGCTAAGAGCGAAAGGGACATAGTCTCCCTGATCCACACAACCAGAATCTACAGCAGTGACATCGGGATGTCATTCGGGCTTGAGAAATGTGGTCGGATGGTAACTAAGAGAGGCAAGGTAGTCCGCACTGAAGGGGTCTCACCTAAGCAAATTACTCCAATAGTTAATTTCACAATTCCTAGTACAGTCAAACTCTGTTTTTGAACATCTCTGTTCTCGACCAAATCGGTTTTCTACCAAAAATTTTGAGTTTTTTATGCCTCGCATTACGACCAAAAATCAGTTCTCGACCAAATTGAGCCCACTTGAATGCAGCACTTGACTCCTCTCGCCTTCCTTACACAAGGAAGTGACGCTTCCTCGTGTAGCGTTCCATTGTGAGCAGATGTGTTCAATAAAGATTTTTTTTTTTTTAAAGAGCGTGGTTTCGGTATTCGAACAAATCGGTTTTCCAACAGCCTTCTGTAACGGATTATGGTCGAAAACTGAGGTATGACTGTGTTACATTTTCAGGACTGCTAATTAAGATAGGTACAATTAATGAGATAAGTAAATGAGACTTGATGAGGCTTGCATAGATGTATTTAAGGGCCATGAGTGACCACTATCCCTGAGAAGCCAAGAGTTGAGTCATCACCCTCAGGAAGCTTATTTGAGAACAATGCTCTTATAGACCTTAATTGTATCGTTTCCCTTACTGCACTAGCCTCAAGGAAAGTTGGACGAATTGCCGATTTCCCCTAACCCCTGTTTTTATGTATATTTTTGTCGCTCTTTGCCTCTAGATTTACCCCCTGAGTCTATTCATGTTGGTTCAGCTGTGGAGTATCCACTCTGACTCTCGATCTCTGTTGTTTTGCTTTGCCTTTGTGCATAGTCTTGGTTTGACTCCCGGCACTATAGCACAGACTGTGATCTAATGTCCCTGACAGCTCTGAGTTGCTATTACAACAACCCAGAAGAGCAAATCATGGGCCATGCAAGATTTAAAAAATGTGTAGATAAAATACACTCCTTTTAAGATCTATTCAATAAAAATGTGCGAGATAACAACTGTTTTGGCAAGCAGACATAATCATGGTGACAATAGGAGAAAGATGGGGGAGCGGCTTGTTTTGTTCATTCTGAAATACAGGAATGTCAGAGGTATATCATACTTGTGTAGTATCTGTTTTCTTAGGAACATATATTTCTAATTACATTAAAATAATAATAGTTTTTTTCATTCAAATATAAAAACATAAACTGGTTCAAGCATACTCATGTCCTCGGAACTCCTCCGAGGCAGTGGAATAGATGTAGATTTGTGCTTGGAAACCACACTAATCCAGATCTAAGAATGATTTGATGTCCACTATAACTTGATCAGCAAGGTTTCGGTTTTCATGAATGAGCTATGTGTCATATGCAGTCCATCCAGGTTAATGCAAAGAACCCCGAAGAAATGAATCTTTTGAAGTTGGAGATCAGGCAACTGGATATATCAGAGATGATATTTGTACTACCCTTGAGGCAAAGCTAAGACATAACTATTGGAAGGTAATACTTAATTACAGCCCACCTCTTTGATTCTCACACCTATACTTTTTGAAACACTATTAATATTGCACTAAATTGTACTACTGATTGTCTGATACCCCAGAGTCACCTTGCCTCCTAGTGCCTATCAAATGCAGACTTCTTTGACAGTATTCTCACTTGTAACTCCAACTAAATCTGAAACTGGAAGAACATAAATGAGCCAATCAGAAAAGTGCAGATGCTTTTTATTTGATTTCATTTCATCAACTGGTCTAACCAGGTAAAAGATTCAAAAGTAAAATATTTAACTTATCTAGTATAAATTTAGGCAAGTGGCAAACGTTCCCTCGTATGGTTCACTTAACCTAATCCGATCTTTGCCAAATGCACTGTAACTCATGTGCCTACAGGGCAGAATAATTTATGTTCCACTGCCTAGGCACTGACACGTTGGATCACTGAAACAGCATGTTGCACGGCTGCGTAAGGAGGGGCGTGAGAAGGAATGATAACAATATTAAGCAAGGAAATACGCTTAATATGCTATATCAATCAAAAAAGCTGTTGAGGGATCTGTAACTTTGTAATATGATTGATTCCGCAGTAGGTTTATTCCAAAATAAAACCAGACAATTCACATTCCATTTGCTCGGCTTTCAAAGGCATGTTATTTGAAGCCCACCAAAGTTACTCACTGAGAAACACCATGTCTTATACAGCAATGCGGCAGAATCCACAAAGTAAACCAGTTTGAACTAAAAAGACAAATAATATCTCCCCAAAAATTAGACTTATACACTGCAGCGACTTACAATATGTTTTTTTGTTTGTTTTTCCATCTTCATGATGCATTTTATGGCTGGAGCGATTTAAAGTACGAGAAGTACGGTAACATTTTAAAAGCCAAAAGTAAAATACTGGTTGGTTATTGTGACTTTTGCAGCTATAAATATTAAATCTTTATCGTGGACGCATGTCAGCGGTGGCAGCAGCTAATTTACTTCAGAATTAGTTGCCATGACAACTGCTTCTTCATCTTCTATTTCTTCTTCTACTTCCTTTTGGGGGTTGGCATATACTGTACTTGTGATGCATTACTGCCAATTTCATCAGCATGCAATGCATGATGGATACTTGTATTTTCTTGGCAGTTGGCAAATACTTTTGGTGCATGACCACCTTTGGAAAGAAGGTGAGTGTAATGCACAGAAAGTCAGCACGATTAGGCAATGGGAAGATATGCAAGGCGCTCGTTCATATAAGTTGGAGGATCAGCCAAACTAGGAAAACAAAGTATGGCAGTTATTTGCAGTGTTTTGCTCATAGAGACTGTTAATTTGCCAAAAAAATGAAGCACAAAATCGCTATGTGGTAGCATAAAATACTACTTTTTTATCCGTCAAATTTCAAAGAATGAAGCCTTCATGGAATTTAGCAAAATAAAAATGATAAAACATGAGTAATGTGAGCTGTGAAAACTAAAGACCCTACAAAGACTTTTGCATAAATCCAAAAATATACAGCATGCTTAGCGAGTCCTGCAAGGGTTGTTTCAATTACAACAGCAACCAAAATATCTCACCGGTTCCACTAAGGCCAAACACACTATTTTCTCTCAGCAGTGCTAAACAGCTGCTTGAGTCTCAATGTGCTAAACCAAGCCTGTGGAAAGGTTAAACTATCTGGCAGCTACAGTTTCACTGGAAACCACACACTTCCGCTGGATGCAGTGTTTGTTAAGAATTTGGGCATGCTCCATTTCCGTTCATCTTTGTAGTATACTGTATACCAAATAGGAGTATGTTCAGACTACTCGAGACAACTACTTGTGAAATATCATAACAGTTTATGGAACAGCAATATCATTAATTGTAATAAAACCTTGTAAAAGCCATGATTATTCACTTGCGAAATTTGATATTTTCTATATTCATTGAGAGCACTATGACATTATAACCTAAATGAAATTGCAAGGCACTCCTTCAAACAAATATGGAAAATGTAACAGTTTGTTACAATTATCTGTTGTCAGCTTGATGAAAAGGTAACCTTCACAGAAATCTGAGGGGGTACTTCCTTCATATAGAAATGGAAGGGTGACCAACACACTATGAACCAAGCCCACTTCAATAATTCGCCAGTTTCAACCATTCACAGAGTCATTGCCTTTATGTTCAGCGCAGGTGGTCTACATACACGGCGGAACCATAACCGAATAGGTGGGGTCGGTGCAGGAGATCGTCACACGCAAAGTACGTTAATAAGGAACTGCAAGAAAACCTTCACTTGCAGATAATGTAAAACTGGCCACTGCAAAGAGGTCGCTTGGGGACAGCTGTTCACTCCCCCAACGTGCATATGTGTGAGACACACACACAGCAGTTCTGCCGCGGTCAGGGGGGTGCTATTAAAAATATAATTAAGATGATAATAACAGTCGCCCCGGTGGTTGACTGGTTAGCACGCCAGCTTCACACTGCAGAGGTACAGGGTTCCATTCTGGCTCTAGCCTTCCTCTGTGGAGTTTGCATGTTCTCCCCGTGCCTGCATGGGTTTTCTCCGGGTACTCTGGTTTCCTCCCACATTCCAAAAACATGCGTGGCCGGTTAATGCAACTAAATTGTCCCTAAATGTGAGTGTGGATTGTTCTTCATCTATGTGTGCCCTGAGGTTGGCTGACAACCAATTCAGGGTGTACCCAGCCTACTGTCCGAAGACAGCTGGGTTAGGCTCCAGCATGCCCCACGACCCTTGTGAGGATAAGGGGATCAGAAAATGGATGGATGGATGTTTGTTTGTTTGTTTGTTTTAATCCCAAAATAGGTGCCCATACGTCAGGCAATTCAGAAGAGGAGTTTCGTCAACACAGATTTGATCCGATTTAATCTGTTTAAAATGCAGTGCAACAAAAAAAATACCAACAAGCGTGTGTGTGTGTGTGTGTGTGTGTGTGATTGAGTTAGGGTGGCATGATATACTGCAGATTTCTTAGGTTAATCAACACAGATCATGCAAAACACTAGCAAAAATCAATAATGAATTCCAAAAGAGCATGCAAGATTTGAGTTGTGTCTAGCAATTGTGATCTGACACAACAACAAGCTATTCCTGTTAAAGGTCATTTGGTTAGGAAACCTTCTCAAATATCACAGCTCCCAACGATTCTCTCTTGACACAGTCACTCATACATTCACAAGAGTACAGGCATGCATCATCCAGAGGCCTCACTAATGCATTATGTATTCATTTTATCTATGCTTATCATAGTAATTACTTTATTCATAAACACACAGATGAATTTGTGCTATTGTGAATAAGAAGTATGGAACAAAATTTTATTCAGTTGCAAAGTAACTACTTTGAAAAACTGAGGGTGCCTAAGGATCAATAATATATGTTGTATCTGTTTAGTGAGTGAGTGAGTTATTCCAATGTAATGTCTTGCCATCAATGTTAATGTTTAAAAAAAAGGGACAGTACTTATGTTCATGTTGAATCTCAATAACACTGTTGAATATGTGTTAAAAAGTATTTCATTTTCAATTAGAAAATATGTAATCTATAGCACATATTACAAAGGTTTGTTCTGGGGCTGCACGGTGGTCTACTGGTGAGCACGTCAGCCTCACATGGCCTTTTCTCACCTCACTTGTGCTAGTGCTAGTTCCAGCCAAGTGCCCAGGTTAGCACCGGTTCTTTTTTATCCACCACCGAAATAGGCTCTAGCTCTCCCTCTGGTGTTTGAAACTGGTGCTTAATCTGGCCGTACTTATTTGTTGGGCCAGACTCTGGCGATGCAGCTTCCTGTAGGCTTGCAAAATACAATAAATTAGGATAAATTGGACCTGATTCTCCATTGTTGTAGCAAGAACTTCACACGGAAAATATTGGGTAAATAGCACAGCCGTTTTTGGGTAATCGTCGATGTAAGCAGAGATGTTTGGACGCCTTACGATGGCTTAATGACATAGCTCCTATTTGGCTCTTTGCCGGTGGTAAAGCTAATACGTTCTTCAAAAGAACTTGTTAAGCATCAACCAAGCACAGCACTGGACCTGGCGCCAAACGAGTACCAAGTTTTTTTGGCGGGGTGGGGGGGGTGGAAAAGGTACAGGGTTCGATTCCGGCTTTCTGTGTGGAGTTTGCATGTTCTCCTCGTGCCTGCATGGGTTTTCTTTGGGAACTTTCCACCCACATTAAAAAAACATGCATGCAAGGTTGATTGAAAGCTCTAAATTGTCCCTAGGTGTGATTGTGAGCACGAATGGTTGTTTGTCTATGTGTGCCCTGCGATTGGCTGGCAACCAGTTCAGAGTGCATCGCTCTACTGCCGAAAAACAGCTGGGATAGGCTACAGCATACCCGCAAACCTCGTGAGAATAAGTGGGTTAGAAAATGGATGGACAGATGGATGTTTGATCTGTTTTATTGCGAGCAAAAAATATACAGTATATTCACACCTCTTGAGGTTGCGGTTTCATTGTCAAGTACCCAAAATGTTGTCAAGCTTGTCCTTACCACTTGTAAAAACATCTACAGACATGCAGTATAGTGGAATAGAACAGGCTGATAAGGTAGTACAAGGACATCAAAGAAAGCATTTAAATGCGAACACTAATTCTCTGAATTGTGGCCTGCATTCTCTCTGGATCCATAACCCTAACATATGTAGCAGTTAATACAGTTAGAGCCCAGGTCTTTGCTTGCATGTCCGCCCACTTAATGATATTAGAGTTGATTCTATAGTTTGATCAAGCTATCAATGTCAATCACGCTTGCGCTACTCAAAGCAGCAAGCCCTTGAAGGGAATTGGCATTGCAGAGAGTGGGGAGGGGCACAGTAGAAGAGCTGGCAGCATTCTAATGCAATAGAGTTGTCAGATCTGAAAGCTTTTATTGCATTAATACGTTCCTGGATAATTCTATCGGGTCTCCTGATATGACCTTTAAACCCAATTAAAGTCTCATTTCTTCAATCACCTGAATCCTAGATGATGATGGGTGGGTGTTCAGGTGTTCTGATATGGGTGTGCTCCCAATAACAACAAAGGATTGGATTTCTTCTTTCCCATAAAGTAAGACTTAATTGTAACGGAACGTGTTCGGCAAGCAACTTGGAAATGCAACGAGATAAGCTACATGTTATTCTACATGAAATTCGTCAACATCACACTCAACCGGAAAACAGCAGCTAAAGGTAATCGAGAATAAAACGGCAAAAGGAGTTAAACTACAGTACATTAAAAAAAAGCATTTTAAAAATGTATTATAATGGTGTTGATTTATTGATATTGGGCTCAAAGTCATGTCCTTATTTGGGTTTTTTTCCAGTTTTATAACTGCAAATTGCCTGCGTCAATTGCCTGGCAATGCTTATGTGTGAAGTGGAGTTTGGCGACTTTTCTCTATCTGCAGGTGTCTCGTCCTTATTGCCAATCTTGCATATGTGTAAGCGGCTGTATATGGGTCTCAGTCGGCGGCCTGCTGATCACAGCCAAGCAGCGGCAGTCCTCCATTTGAAACATTGTGTTCATCTAATTTTGGAAGTCTTTTGGAGTTCACAAAAAGTTCATTCCACTATATTGGAAAATCCTCCCTGCATGATTATGTTGTCGTGTTACAAAAATGATAAAACTAACAAAAGACTAAAAGAGTCATAAAAAAATGAATAGAATAGACACTACCCTCCCACCAGTATCAATGTGTTGGAATAATACATTCACGGCACACTGTTGATGTTACTAACATACAGTAACTGGACCGTGTGTGCTAGCTGTTAATAGCTGTTAAGTATAAAAGTCAAACAATTTAAATTGAAATAAGCCCTGTTCACACGGGCAGATTTATTTCGGCGCTGCTCCGGAGTATTTTGTTGCGATATAAATTTGCACCGGAACAAATTTTGTGGAGCGTTCACATGTACAAAGCCGCTGAGCGAAACAGCTCGAGAATATATCGGAACAGCTCTAGTTGCTTTCACACGGGCATTTCCTGTTGCGGAACAAAACGACAGGAATGCGGAAGTAAAACATGCGCATGCGTAAAGAAAGAAGAAGGCGGGGAAAAGGAAATACCATTTCCCCTCCTTCTTTGTGACAAAATGGCTTCTTCTCCGGAGAAATCAACGATGTGGTCGATAATCAGACGCCGCAGGAGATAGAGAAAAGACCCGCCATGTTTTGAAGCGCAAAATACCCAGGATGCATGTTGGCAAGTACCCGGATGGACTCCTCTGACGCGTAGCGAGGCCACTCCCCCGCAAGCGAGCATTTGCTCTGGAGCAAATTTAACCCAGTTGCGTTCATACGCGCACATTTGCTTCGGTACTGCTTCGCAAACGAGCATTTGTTCCGGACCAAATTTTTAAATTTGGTCCGGAACAAGCTGTTTTCGGGCACTAGTCTGGAACAAAGTTGCACGTATGAACGCTCGAGAGGAGCAGTTGCGCAGTAAGTCCGAAATAAATCTGCCCGTGTGAACAGCCCTATAGACCACAGCAATACGGCCATAGGGACTGACAAGATGTGCAGACCTTTGCCCCCTCTTCTGCTATTCGTATACACTTGCGCAGTTTCCAGAATCCATACCGCTCGTCTGAATTCGCAGGCACCATTTGCAGCAGACGTCAGCAGGAGAATAGCAACGTCACATGTGACGTCGAAAAAAAGAGTCGCATTGAAGGTTTAGAAGTACATTTGATTTGAAAAAACAGTAAATGCTAAAACTGTTACTGACAAATGTAGTTAAACTAGTAATGTCATTACTTGTCATGCTGCTACTGCCAAACACAAAAATAAAATATTGTACTTTTTTGAGTGAAGCTGTTACTTACTTTAGAGGGAAAAAAACGTTACTTCTGCTCTAAAATCAACCTGCATGTTTTTCCAACATTCTTGCCACGTTTCACTTACAATAAATGTAACCCATAACATGTAGCCAAGATAAAAAATAAAATGGATTGATGGGTTATAAGCGTCAAAAGAGAGTTGAGGCTGATTATCAAATGCAAAAATTACATTTGTGGGTTTTCATTGAATCTGAAGAATGAATCAGCTCGGAGCAAGTTGCAGGAATTGATCATCTTCAGATTATGAGACAAATCCCTGACCCTTGAGCGAAATAAAACCTGTGTGAGTTATATGTTCAATATGTGCATATCCTAGATAATTGTGATCCAGCCTTGAGTGGAAAAGAATTTTAAACTGTTCAAAGTGGGAAGTGAATATGTGTGCCCAGTGGATTGCAGTTTGTCGAATAGTGCATTAGGTGTTGACAGATGAGAGGGAGGCGATAGCATGCTGTGGATAACCTGTGATTTATTGCTGGGCCTCCGAGTCTGGAGGGCCAGTAATATGCATCCAGCAGGAAAATGACAATAAATTAACGGAACAAGAAAATCATGCAAGATGTGTTAAGTCAAAATGTATGTCAGGGAAGCAAGATTATGGCATTCAAACATGTATCAGATTGATGGTTAAATGTTAAAAAGACTTACTCTCAACATTTACTGTGATTAATTGAGAACCTTTTGTCTACGACGAATGTAACCAATATATTCCTGGGGGAACTATATCAAGAGTTAGTGTATGGGAAGACTGTTGTGTTTCCATGTTACTGACTAGCCCTGACTACCAGATGACAAAAAAAAGGAAGAATCATGACAAATGTCATAAAAAGCAAAAAACTGTGTAAATGGTCAGAAAACGATGACCAAAGACTAGCACCTGAGACACTGTATACATTCTGCTCCAGTCCTCTCAATTTCATTGTATAGTAATAGATCACTGTGCACTCGAATTGGTTGATATCGACCTAGATGATTTTTTTTTTATAAAGGCCATGTCAACATGAAGGGTATGGCTGCAATTAAAAAAAAAAAAAAAACAGTTGAGTGAGAAAGGCGAGAGCAAATTAAAAAAAAAAAAACAACAACACACACTTCTGGATTCTCTATTACTGTTTGTAAATCTTCCACCCTCTAAGAAGTGAGGTCAGGTTAACAACTCGAACATCAGCCACGGGATAGATGTTAGGGAAACCAAAGAGAAAAAACAAACAACTAGAATAGATGGGTCATGTATTGAGCTTTGCTGGGTTTCTGGACCCCCCCCCCCCTAAAAAAGAAAGGTATTACAATAAAAGTGCAGGTAGAGATGATGGAATATGAAGTAAACTACACTATATTCTGTGTAATAATTACAGTAAAATATTACAAAATCATTATGTCTGTACTTGATGATGATTATATGACTAATCTATGCTTGATCTGTGTTTAAGTTTAGTACAATCGTCAGCCATGTGTCTGTGTAGAGGATCTTTGATCAAATATTGAGCCCTTTAAACTGCAGGAGTGATACTGCACCACTGACTTCGGCAACTTTTTTTTGTTGATCAATGACACAAATGCTATGTGCTGCATCGTGAATGCTGCAGCAATGTACCTCACCACCTCTTATTTTTACAGCACGGTAATTTACCATTCATGCGGGCACTTAATCGTTTCCCTCTTTTTGTAGTTAAGAAAAAAAAAAGTGGGGCATTGCCTTTGTGCCAGACAAAAGCTCCAGCCCTTTGTTTAAACCGAAGCAAAAAAAAAGAAAAAAAAAAGACATTGTAATGGGTTAATCCATTTTAAAATGTAGAAATTACAAGTTCACCTAGTGGAAGAGTACTTTTAACAGTTTTAAGACTGTCTAAAAGCACTTCGATTTTGAGAACACTTGAGGTCAGCGAAGCAATATTTTGATCATGGCCAAGCATTTCCTCCACAACTTTGCATGTCTCACTTATGGTCCTGATTTATGTTTCGTCACGAATAGCACATTTTCCTACTTGGCGTTTCATGAAGGCAAGCATAAACGCACAACAACACATACTGTGACTGCATGGAATAAGTCGGCTCAATTGTTGATTGAGCATTCTGCATGGTGACTTCCACGGGGAAAAAAAAAAGACTGTCCGTCTTCCTCTAATGATCAGCCTACCGCCCCACCCATGTTTGGTTTTACGTGCCACATCCAGCTAACAGTGAGATGAGTGTGCTCACGATCACACTCCCTAAATCGTTTCTCGGTACTGCTTACAGAGCTGCTCGGTTGCCCCTTTTACCTGCCATGGCTTCTGGCTATGGCTATATTCTGCCCAAGCTCCCTTGACCCAGTCTGGTAATGCATTACTCCTTAGATCAATTGATAGATTGGCCCTGTCTGAGCTGCCCTAACTAAATCAGCTGCTCCTGATGATTCAGCACCAGCCAGGGAGCCGGGCATGCTGTCACCAATCACAGATCACCAGCAGCTAAGACAGGTATGGACATTCTCCTGTCACTTGAACCTAAATTATGGCCAGCTACCACATTGATTAACCTTGTGCTTTGGTTCAAGCTTCCTGCAAATAAATAAATAAACAGACAAATAAATAAATAAATAAAATGCTGCCTTTCAATGCTAGGCGGCACTGGAAAAAGTGGAATCAGTTACATTTCTTATTAACATTAATAACCTCTTGCAATGCTGCCAAGCTTGTTTACAATAAAGCATAATTAAGACTGTAACTAGCACGACTACTGGCATGATATTCATAGTACAAGGAGAAGGAGCAGTTTATCAACTGCATGTTCCTGCTCGTGCGATGTGATTATAAACCCACGGTGCCTGATTAGCACTGGTGAAAATGTGTGCTGTGATAATCAAGAATCTAATTCTGTTGTTTAAAATATACTATATCTCAGTGTCTTTCAAACCCTGTGCCGTGGCACACCAGTGTCAGGTGTGCCGCGGGAAAATATCCAATTTGTATGCCTGTGCGGTCTATCGCCCAGCAAAGTACTCGTGTAGTACCTCTCCATACCGCTAGGGAGCAGCTACTTGCCTTGTGTTAAAACTAGAGACAAGCGAATCTGTGACGCATGAACGCAGGACGACAGTGAAAAAATAAAATTAATAAAAAAACAATAAAAATGAAAGATTATAAAACACTTTTTTCTTTGTGTTTATTTAATTCCAATTCAAGCTGTTATGTCATTCTTCAATGTTAAAAAAAACGGTTATAGCAAGGATACAACACGATAATTGTTAAAATAAGCTTTTTTTTCACATTTTCAGCTGGTGGTGTGCCGCAAGATTTTTTTCAGTGAAAGAAGTGTGCTTTGACTCAAAAAAGTTTGAAAAACACTACTACATCTGATATGCAGGGTGTCCCCCAAAATGTTGTCTTGAAAACTACTGAGTGCAGCACATTGAAAGTGACCAGTTGAGGTGTTCACAAGATAATTCTGGGATCGATGACATACGTGTGAAATATGTGCAGCACCTATGACACGGCACACAAGTCGGTAATTAATTTCTTGCCAAACATGCTGTAGCATGTCTCTGGTAACATTGACTGCTGAGATGATTCTCGGTCCGAGTTTATCAATACGAGCTGGAATAAGGGGTCATAGACCAGTTCAAACAAAAAATTAAAGACAAAATCTGTTTTGAAACTTTCTGTAAAAATTGAAGGTTATTTTTACAAGATTTGCCTCAAGTTTTTCAAATATTTGGTCACACGGTGTATCATCGTAACTCCTACATTCAGCGCCAAGGTCAAACATGCCAATCACAAACATACGACTGTTGTTGCTGATGCCTTGTCGCACATAGGATGGCCACAGTGAAACTGTACTTTCAAAATTTCATTTGACTTAAGACACTATGCATTACTAAACGAGTACAATGAATGAGAAGGGTTCTATATTCCCACTAAGTATGGACTGTATATTCTATTGACAAAATACTTTGAACAGGGATACTGGGATACTGCACTGATACTGCACTGAGTCCATTGAAGGAATCCAGCAGCAACGTTAACCTTTTTAAGAGTACAGTGAAACTCCTCTAGAACGAAACCTACATGGGCGAAAATGCCCCCTTATGCGAAAAAATATTCATGCATTAACACAATTCCCATTCTCCTGCCCCCCATACGACGAAAACCCCCTGTTGCGCTATACAAAATCATTTTCTCTGCTCCAGCCTCGTGTAGACATTCACTACAGCGAAGTCTTATCCAACACCGACCTCTACTGGTTCGTTCGGAAACGGCAACAGCAACCACCACACTGGTTTACATAGTGAACGATGTTTATTTCGGTGACAGCTGCGAGTTTCTTGGACTCAACATACTCATAGCTGCTCCGGCATTGGCTTACGAGGCATCATCCTGGCCTCCAATTGGCCAAGTGGGACCTCACTGTCTATGTATGTACATACTGAAGCTAGATCCGTAGCATCCGATTAGCTGCTCAGAGTAAATTGCTTATGGCTCGATGGACATTCAAATAAACGAACGTTTCCTCGAATGCTTTACTTGTTATCATGCTAAAAACAGCCATGGGACGCTTCGTAGTCCTCGATGGCCACAGTTAGCTCTCGAAGGCTAAAAACCTTATGCTAACTGGAGCGCTAATGAGAGAGAAGCGCTCCAGTTAGCGTAAGGTTTTTAGCCTTCGAGAGCTAACTATGGCCATCGAGGACTACGAAGCGTCCCGTGGTTGGCTTAAAAGTTCATTGCATGACATCAGCTGAGCAACGCTGTCTTGGGTGGCGATCGAGGGGAGGTAAAGTTAGAGACATTGAGATGGTGGAAAGAAAAGCCACCGCGTCCAGGAAGTACTTGTTATTGTTAGTTTCAGACGCAGCACGAACGTTGCATTGCTAAAATGGCTACAAAACGGACCTTTGGATGTCAAGCAGCTCAGACAACAAGAGCTCTGATGCTGGAAGAGAGGGTAAAAGTGATCAAAATGAAAGACGGAGCAAGCAAAATAAATTGATGCAAGTGAAAGTGAATGCTGATCGTAAATTTATTTCCCTTTTTTTCTTTCTACACTGACAATATTAAGTGTCGAATAAGTGTGTGCTCATACTTATGCACTCTTGGAATAAAAATAGAGTACACATACGTTTGTGTGTGCGTGTACACATACGTTTGTGTGTGTGTGTGCGTGTGTGGGTGTGTGGGTGCTTACATCTGAGATCAAATTTGCTACAGTGAAAAACCCCCTGTTGTGAAAAATGTCTTGCTGCAAACATGATTTCGTTGTAGAGGAGTTTCACTGTATAACACCCTTTTTGTGCGGTGTGGGTTTGCACATCGTTGCAAGGATTTGTACTCTAAAATACTTTATCCATGAACAGCTTTTTTGCTTTTGGGCATAAAAGTGGCACTCCACAGACCAAACAATAAACACTGGTGCTGCTGTACTTCAGCAAGCAAGGCACTGGACCTCTAAACTGATCAGAGCTGTCTTTTGTATACAGCCCCCCCCCTTATTTTGACTCATGTCCAAAGGAGCACACTACCTTTGTACATTCCAGCCTGTGTGTCTTTGGATTGCCTAGTTCTCCACTTGCAGACGGAGAAAAAGGAACCTTGTCCAATATTTATTCAATAGAAAGAGGGGAATTGTGTTTCCATCCGGTGAGACTGCATTGAAATGCACTCTGTCTCTATCTATTGACTATTTCATTGAACACAAAAATGTTTTGAAGGAAGACTAAGTGAAGTGCGTTGGTGTTAGATTCTACACATTTGCCCTTCCTAAAATACCAGAAATGCGACAGCATAAGTTGAATTTCCAAATCAGAAATGAAATGCTGTGCTATGTCAAGCTGTGATGACAGAATGGTATCGCATTATAGACGTAATCGGAATGGGAATTAAATCTGACAACACTTACATTGTTCATGTACTCGCTCAGCAAGTCTTGGAGGGCCTGTCGAACAGCATTGCACTCAGCTACGATGCGTTCACGTCGGTCATCGCGTGTGCATGAAGAGTCTGCCATTAATGCGGCACCGCTGATGATGCTCTCCAAGCGCTCCTCCAGAGAAGGCCGGAAACGAGCCTCGCTAAATGTCAAAGGGTCCAGGATTATCTTGTTCTGTAAAAGCAAACAGAGAGAAGAATGAAGAGTATTCTTTTTGATGTTTTAATGAACCGAGAGCAAGAGCAAATGATAGCATAAAGAATGTGGGAAAAAAAATATATATATATATATATATATATATATATATATATATATATATATATATATATATATATATATATATATATATATATATATAGTCTCAGATATGAAAAACTGGACAGCACCAGGCCCGGACATGGTCCACACCTACTAGCTAAAGAAACTCAAAGCACTCCATGAGCGCCTAGCAACACAAATGAACCAGTTGCTGAAGGATGGGACTCACCCAGGATGGCTAACTGAAGGGCGAACGATCCTGATCATGAAGGATCCCTCAAAGGGTACAGTCCCATCCAACTATCGGCCAATAACCTGTCTCTCCACAACATGGAAGCTCATGTCAGGCATCATTGCGGCTAAGATAAGTGGACACATGGATCAATATATGAGCGAAGCACAGAAGGGCATTGGTAGAGATACCAGAGGAGCCAAACATCAGCTCCTGGTTGACAGAACAGTCGCACAAGACTGCAGGTCCCGACATACCAACCTGTGCACAGCCTGGATTGATTACAAGAAAGCCTACGACTCGATGCCACATACATGGATCACTGAATGCTTGGAGTTGTATAAGGTGAACAGGACCCTAAGAGCCTTCGTTGCGAACTCGATGAGGATGTGGAAAACCACACTTGAAGCCAATGGCAAGCCACTTACCCAAGTGTCCATCAAATGTGGCATATACCAAGGTGATGCACTCTCCCCACTGCTGTTCTGCATAGGACTGAACCCCCTAAGCCAAGTAATCACCAAGACAGGCTTCGGATACCGCCTCAAAAATGGAGCTACGATCAGTCACCTCCTCTACATGGATGACATAAAGCTGTATGCTAAGAGCGAAAGGGACATAGACTCCCTGATCCACACAACCAGGATCTACAGCAGCGACATCGGGATGTCATTCGGGCTTGAGAAATGTAGTCGGATGGTGACTAAGAGAGGCAAGGTAGTCCGCACTGAAGGGGTCTCACTCCCTGAAGGAACAATAGCAGACATTGAGGACAGCTACAAGTACCTCGGTATACCACAAGCCAATGGCAACCTCGAACTGGCAACAAGGAAAGCGGCTACGGCCAAATACCTCCAGCGGGTGAGGCAAGTCCTAAGAAGCCAGCTCAATGGCAAGAATAAGACCCGGGCAATAAACAGCTATGCCCTGCCAGTGATCAGATACCCTGCAGGAATTATCAGGTGGCCAAAGGAAGAGATTCAGACCACGGATGTTAAGACCGAAAGCTCCTAACCATGCATGGAGGGTTCCATCCCAAATCCAGCACCCTGAGACTGTACGCAAGCCGAAAGGAAGGAGGCCGGGACTAGTGAGTGTGAGAGCCACTGTCCAGGATGAAACATCCAAGCTCCATGAATACATCAAGGAGAAGGCTCCAACGGATGACGTACTCAGAGAATGTCTCAGACAATGGGGAACAGAGGATGAGGTGCTGGAAGAGGGACCATCATGGGAGGACAAGCCCCTACACGGGATGTACCACCGGACCATAAGTGAAGTGGCTGATCTCAAGAAGTCCTATCAGTGGCTAGAGAGGGCTGGCCTGAAGGACAGCACAGAGGCACTCATCCTGGCTGCTCAGGAGCAGGCCCTGAGCACCAGAGACATTGAGGCCCAGATATACCACACCAGACAAGACCCAAGGTGTAGGTTGTGCAAAGAGGCACCGAGACGATCCAACACATAACTGCAGGGTGTAAAATGCTGGCAGGGAAAGCCTACATGGAACGCCATAACCAGGTGGCTGGCATAGTTCTACGAAACATCTGTGCCGAGTATGGACTGGAAACCCCAAGGTCAAAATGGGAAACACCTCCCAAGGTGGTGGAGAATGACCGAGCGAAGATCCTGTGGGACTTCCAGATCCAGACTGACAAGATGGTAATGGCGAACCAACCAGATATTGTGATCATTGATAAAGGGCAGAAGAAAGCCGTTGTAGTGGATGTAGCGGTCCCAAGTGATGGAAACATCAGAAAGAAGGAACACGAGAAACTCGAGAAATACCAAGGGCTCAGAGAGGAGCTGGAGAGAGCCTGGAAGGTAAAGGTGACAGTCGTGCCTGTGGTGGTCGGAGCACTCGGGAAGTGACCTCCAAATTAGATGTGTGTATATATATATATATATATATATATATATATATATATATATATATATATATATATATATATATATATATATATATATATATATATATATATATATATATATATACACACACACACACACACACACACACACACACACCGGTAGTATATTTGTAAAATGGTTATCTCCATGGGCGGCATTGTGATCGACTTGGTAGTAGCACGCCAGCCTCACAGTGCAGAGGTGCAGGGTTCGATTCCGGCTCCGGCCTTCCTGTGTGGAGTTTGCATGTTCCCCCCGTGCGTGCGTGAGTTTTCAACGGGTACTCCGGTTTCGTCCCATATTTAAAAAACATGCATGGCAGGTTAATGGAACACTCTAAATTGTCCCTAGGTGTGATTGTGGCTGCGGATGGTTCTTTGTCTACGTGTGCCCTGCGATTGGCTGGCAACCGGTTCAGGGTTTACCCCGCCTACTGCCCGAAGACCACTGGGATAGGCTCCAGCACACTAGACATCTACACTAGAAATGAGAGCTTTCCGAAGGCTACAAGTTGAAGCCTAATACACAGAGGACCTGAAGAATGAAAGCTGTAAAGAAGAAAAGAACATGAAGGCCTACTGAGAACATTCCCAGAGGGCTTTATGCCATTGTTATTCAAGCATGATGTCAGGTACCAATGATCATAGGGTATTCAGAATGCTTGGGCTCGAAAGATTGGAAAAAGTTTGATTGACAACAGCTGGGAGGTTTTCAAGGTAATTGGCAATGGCTCGAGTCCTTCTCTATCAGAGAACCATGAAACGATATTGCTCGTTCCCTACTCCACAATATGGGATGTTTCATGCCACGATCAATAAATGTGTGGTTAAAGCAAATTTACAATGCATCTGTGAGCGTCTCATGCATGACATAATAGCTACAAGATTTACTCATTTTTTTTATACTCCAACCAATTTGAAAGTCTATACAACACAAGTACATATTAAAGGGGTGGTTGTGACTTTCCTCTTTTGTTTGAAATGTCAATATGAACCTGACATTAGAACATAACTACAATAAACTGTAAAAAAAAACCCCAAAAACAAAAAAACATCCTTCTCTGGTCACCACATGTTAGGAAAAACAACCATTCAGCGATGGTAGGTGTGACCAATGAGGTTTCAAGCATGTGTTTCCTTGGGGTTCATGAGCTCCGTTTAATCTATGACGGATGATCACCACCTCAGGTTAGCAACAAAAAGTTAAAAGAAAGAACTGGGCAAAGCGAGACACAAAACAAATGTGACCATTCAGTTGAAGCTGCCTTTCAGAGATGGAGAGGCCAGTACCAGCTGAATGGATACCGAAAAAAGGCAAAATTAGCAACAGTCCTGTTCAACTAGTAAGTTGATCACTTCTTTATTATTATTATTATTATTAATATTATTATCATTATTGTACGTTCCAAAAAGTAAAACCTCAAAACTAGCGCTTCATGATGAGGGATGATAGGTCACCTTACCAAGGTAGCACAGCTGAAGGTGACTTTGGCGTTTTCACAAGGGGAAGTCTCGTGAATCTAAGTGAGGGAGGTGGCTTTGGACAGAGACTCAGGGGGACATTTCGATCTTGGTAGCAGTTCCAAACTGAGAACTCCCCCTCTCATCTAGCGAGCGCAGGTGAGCGCGCACACACACACACACACACACACACACACACACACACAAACGTACATACACACTCATGCACACACATACGCCTCCCACAGTAGCGAAGCGTTCAAACACAGTGGGAAGATCAGCACTCCGCACAATAGAACAGCAAATGACCCGCTAAACCACTTCTCGAGTAACATCCATATAGGTACAGCCTTCAGCCTCATGCATGCAGAGGCTGCTAAGCTTTTTACTCGACATTGTAGTTTTGCATTTTGAAGAGCACAGCGATGTTTAAACATGGTTCTAAGTGGATGAAATGCCATTACAGCGTTGAAGGATCTTAATTTGCATATCTGTGGTATTATGATTGACAATCATCGTGAATATTATCATTTTTGGGGGAGTGTCAATTATTTGCGGAAAGTCACCAATCGTGGTCTGGCTTGGTCCCTACCCCTTGCGAATAGCGGGGTTCCACTGCACATTCTTACATTTCTCAATAAACAATTTAGACATTTTTTCTTGGTACACTATCCAATCCGGAAGATGTATGCATATGCACAGTCGACACCCCATTAGCCCAAATACAAGCAGGTGTTTTGTCAGTGCCACACAGCAAAAACAACATATAGTTTCTGAGGAAAAAGCCGGGAAAGCAGAAGAAAATGAAATGCGAGAGACGAATGGGTTGCTTCTTTCCATAAAATATGCAATCATTTGAAGACTTGCATCTATAAGACACTGCAAACATCCCTTCCTCCGAGTTCAAAATAGCGATTGGTCTCTGTCACCACTCTAAGCTCTCGATACTGTGTGAAAGTATCATTTGACAGTCAGTAGAATCAGAAGTACCTTTTGTTTGCCCTGCAAATATCATTCATTTTACCGCACTTTGGAGAAACTAACTATACCCAG
Source organism: Hippocampus mohnikei (assembly GCA_026261675.1). Taxonomy (NCBI): domain Eukaryota; kingdom Metazoa; phylum Chordata; class Actinopteri; order Syngnathiformes; family Syngnathidae; genus Hippocampus; species Hippocampus mohnikei. Next base: position 4,972,291 of record JAKGUB010000326.1, read on the forward strand.
CGGCCATAATTGGCACAGAATGAAAATCCTGTATTTGAAAAGGCCCGCATACTTTACCAAATATGGGAATGGATAATAAGAGTGGATAGACTCGGTCTCATCACTGATTCTTTGTGTGAGCTTCATCTAACATTTTACATATGGAAATGTCTAAATATAATATATACGTAAAGCCTTACTGTCCTGGAAAGATTGAAACATGAGGAATTATTTTATGTTGATATTGTACATACAGACAGGAGGACAAAGCCTCCATTTGAAACAACTTTGGAGATTAACCAGTTTGAATAAGAAAAAGAATGTACCGGTAGCTCATTTTAAGGGACACAACGGCAAACTATATTCGTCAGAAAATTGCTACGCTGAAGAAAGTTTTTGAACGATGGGGGCAACATCAAGAGCACGTTTATGAATAAAAGAATACATTAGTGGAATGTTACATGAAGCATGAAGTGGCTACAAGCTGTGCATGAACTTAACATAAGCATCTAGCAATGAAATACAAGTCACTTTCCTCTGAGGGGTAAACATACAACACAAATACCCCCCTTAAAATAAAAATGTAAAGCATTCTTGAATCATTAAAACAGACAGAAGATGCAACTAGAGCAAAGAGATGGGTAACAGCATTAATTAGTAAGAGGAAACTCAGCAGGATTTTAAAATAAAAATGTTGTTGTCCTAAAATAGTGAGTGCGTACCCCGCTGTGCTCACTGCTTCCAGTGCAAATACATGGTTATCATACATATGAAATATCCCCCATAGAGCATATGCTTCCTCATGGTATGTTGCATAATACAATTCCAGGAAGGCCAGTTGACTTTGACTGAGAAACTGAATTTATCTTTGGCCACGTGACATTCCTATTTGTGCTAGCCAAAGGCCTTCCCGTGGGTTAGCACTGCAATCTATCTAATTTTTCCTGTTTATATTTACAAAAGAAACAAACACTTACCCCTGACAAAAACACTGTTTTCAAAGATTCTCGCTAAGACTTGCACCAATTGAAATAGAAGTCAAAAGTATATTTGCCTCGATGTTTGTTCATATGCACTCTGATGCACTAAAGTAGATTTCGTGTGTACCCATGGAACGCTGCAATAACATGGTGCTCATATATAAACCACATTTCATAAAAACGCAGAACCTGAGAGGGTAAATCTTTCTCTCTCTCTCTTTTTTGGACTGGCCCCGCAGGATACGCAGGATACTCATGTGGTCCTCGCGGGGGGCACCACGTTGGTGACTCCCGACCTAAGGGATGATGGTTGCCCCACTCTTGCTGGTGCGAGACTGGGATTGTGAACCCAGACAGAAATGGACGGGAACATTTGGTGTCTCTGGCTTTAAGGTGATCCCGAGGCAGACTGCACAAGACATTCTTAAATATCAAGGCGATGGCACCTTTGACCATCTGTTCTTTTGCAAGTAGCCAAAAGTATGACTAGTGAAAATGGGGTGTACTGTATCATAATACATCCGCAGCTGGCTGCTGTAGCCATTAAGGCCAGTGAGGAAAAGCGAAAGAAAGCTTATAGGGCAAGTTGAAAGACTATTATTGTGTTGTGTATTTATTTTTTTTTCTGTTTGCTTTTTAATGAACAATATTATTTCGTGGTGTAAGCAGTACACTGGAGGATTTGGCTCGCATGCTTTCTCCCAGATTGGTGGCCCTTCTTTTGGAATGACTGTCACAACAGGCCAAATGCTAAAGCAAAATTTCTACAGTTTTTCCATTAATGCTCACTGTTCCTGTTTGTGAGTTAGAATATGCTGTTGTTCCCTATGACGTCATGCATGATGGTAGAGCTCCATAGTGGCCTCGGTATAAGAGAGAATCAGCTCTGTGTCATAGGTCTGTTCTAATGAGAATAGAATTATCTTTGTGGAAGGCACATCTTGCTCTGTTTACAGATGTTTAATCAAACGTATTAATAAAGTTCATATTATAACGTTAATAGAGCTATTCGGACAAAAGCAAGGCTCCAGGTTTGATGTTGCTCTGAGAAAGTGGTAGGAGGTTATGTGTCCTTTCCAAAACAACACTCACACTTTGAAGCACAAGGACGTCCTCGTCAATTGAAACTTTTGAGAGGCTGCAACAGATGAAGGCTGTCTCGTGTGAGAATTGCGATAGCTGTGTTAAAATTGGCTCAGGCACAGCAGTTGACTTCACAGCTGAGGCCAGGACTGTGGGAAGGCAAAGTATTGATACTTGTCTGCCACCTGTTGACCTCCCAGTAATAGCTGTGGCAAAAGTAAAAATGCAATATCACGAGTCCTGTTGTCTGACCCGGCGTGACAGACTCCATTTCTAGTGTTTTACACCACACACAAAAAAAAATGACAACTTTTTGATGGCCTTTTCACATTGTGTCCCAAAGGCTACCGGTAGATTAATAGGTAAAGAAAAGAAAATGTCAAAATGGTCACTAAATTAACTTTGAATGTAGAATTCTAATAAAAATAAAATTGGGAACTGTTTTGTTTATTTTTTTTTGGGGGGGGGGGGTCCCCACCGAGTTAAAAAAAAAGTGAAACTGGCCTGGTGAGTGAAACTGGCCTGGACAAAAATGTTAGTACCCAGGACACATGATATCTTGGAAAAGCCTGCGGGCTACTCATGTAGCCCTTGAAGGTTACCTGGGGCCCATGGACATCGTAATGCCGACTTCCGTAATAAAATGTGAATCAAAAAGCCTAAACTGAGTGTTGAAGGAGAGAAGATATTTCTCCTGCAGACAATAGTTTGTCTTCAAGAAGGATTTTATTCCCTGCTGCATTGTGCTTAGCAGATGAGAAAGGTCACTTTTTCAACACACAGGTATTCACTTTTGGTCTAAAGGGATTTCATCGAGTGTTTAATTGTGCTTACAATTTGAGAAAAGGCATTTCTTGACAAGTAGCTATGCGCTAGCTAAGTGGAAAAAGATGCTTGATGCTTCTATTGGCTGTTGCAAATCCATCTCCATCTCATCTTTCTGCCATCACACAAAATCCTACAAATTTTGAGAAGCCAAGTCACTATTATTATTCTTTGTCTCGAGTGAAGAGGCTACCTATATTGAGGCACCATGGTCTCAAACTCATCCAGACCTGCAATTTGGGGTGTGTGAGTGGGCACCATTTTCTCAAGTTAATTCACTGGTGAAATGAAAGGTGTTTAATTCATCCATCCATCCATCCATTATCCGAACCGCTTGATCCTCACTAGGGTCGCGGGGGGTGCTGGAGCCTATCCCAGCTGTCTTCGGGCAGTAGGCGGGGGACACCCTGAATGAATTGTAAATGTTCACAGTGACAAAAAAAATTGTATCATTTAATTTGGGTGATATCCAAATTAATTTAGTTTTTTATACCTGAAACAAGGGGATTTGTCTCAACCGACAACTACAGTTCCCATATTGTTTAAGTTTGTAACTGTCATACAAAGTGTACAGGCGCGACCATTTACCAAGGCACGCCCATAATTCACACAAAAACTCATGGGGCCTAGGAATAAGGTGGGTATATATATATATATATATATATATATATCTAAATCTGCATATCTCAATGTGCATTTATATGGATAGTTAGGAGTTTACAAAAAACAAAAACAAAAAACTATCAGTTATCAGTTTCAATTTGGAGCAACAATGTTATCAGTATCAGTGGAGAAAAAAAAACAGTTGTCGTGCATCCCTAAGGAATTATTGCGTCGAGCTTTAATGATTTTGGTTTTTGTTGCATTTAACAATACTGTTAATCTTGTATCACATGATCCCTTTTTCATTGCTTCCAGCAATATGGTATTTTATGAGCTACATGCTCCCTTTGTTCATTAAATTCAGTTTTAATTGTCCATTGCAATAAGTCTGTTTTTGTGGTCAAAAATTTGGCAGAACAGCACCTTACCACACAGTACTGTGAGGCACATGTGTTACAACATATTCACCGTGCTACCCTTACTAGCTTTCTATACTCCACTGATTACTGTGACCACAGCCTGCTTTCCTTTCTTTCATGGAAGAGGGCCAACAATTCAGCAACCATATTTATCATGCGTGTACATCACGTACTGTACTCACAGATTTTCAGTCACCTGGCGCAAGTGGGCCTTTTACTTTTGGGGATTGTTGCGTGACTGGTCAGAAAAAAAAATTGACAATGATGAAGTGTGAAAGTACTCAGCTAATTGGGCATCACCACCAGATACTTGCAGTACAACACTGTGGCCATATGCAAACGAGTCACACTGTTTTTGTTATTGTAATTTGTTTCGATTATGTTTACCCTTATTTTACTGTTCGTGACTTTATTACACACAGATTAAAAGAATATACATTTGGCATGAAAAAGTGAACTGAAATGGGTGGGGAAGGCTGCACAATATGACACCGCCTTATCTGACTACATCCTAATAAGTGGAGAATAAGAGGGAACTGTGGAGCGTGGTGAGAGTGGGGTTATGATGTCCCTTGCCTCAAGCTGTGCATAAAAAATGATTCAGGCAGATGCTGGAGCTCGGCTTTAAACACCCCGGTAGCATTCACATAAATGCAAGCATGGGAGTGCCGAGGTAGAGATGACATGGAAAGTAAATGTCGGCTATGCCTTGAGACCTAATGGAGCTGACGGAGGAAGTAACGGCTATTGTATTGAAACATATCAGAGAAATTCTTTAAAGAGATTCCACATTAAGTATCTGCCCTCCTCCTCCGTCATCAACGTAACCTTTCACAATCTCACAATGATGCCCTGTTGCAGTCAATGAGGATATGTTGCTCCATGGTTGGACTTGCTGTCGTGTAGTCTGTTGCCAGCGATTGTGAGACTTGGTCACCAAATAAACGGCAGAGAGACGGGTGTCGCAGTGCGAAGATGGCTGTATTTATGGCACTTGTTCCCTATGCTCATTAAACGCTTATTTTCACTCTCAGTAGCTCCTTACAAATTTGCGCATTATTCCCTTTCAGGCAGCCCACACTACCTTCACTTGCGTGTGTTCACTCCACTGAATGGCTGGTGAATATTCAGTTTGAGGGCCAACTCGGACAGTTTCATTGGTCCAATGTGACTTGTTCAAACTTCAATGGTCAGATGTGACAAGACTATGGGTAAATCTATTGGTAGCTTGAAACTCGGCACTAAAATCATGAGGAAAAAAACCCCAGTCACATTAAAAGCCACAGGGTTCAAGGAGTGGGGAAAACGTAGCGGCTTATAGGCGGGAAAATATGACTCGTAGTTTTTTTATTAGCTGTTTTTTTTTAATTACCCACACAAAATCGGTCTGCAACCCACTTTTGTGTCCCAAACCACAAGTTGAGAATTACTACTCTAAATGATTAACATGAGTTATTTTGGCTTTTTCTATAACTGTGTACCAAAATGGGTCCAAATGATGAAAAAAGCAACTGTAGGATCATGACTATAGAAATAATATGACATGAAAACACGTATTGGGTCTATTGGACAAAACTGTTTGCCCAAAGCGACAATAAGTCGACATCATTGATAAAAGAAGAATAGAATATATACTGAATGGAATATGCAGTAGATGAACTTTTGTTTTTTACCCTCACCATAAGAATGGCTGCAAGCGACTTCAGCAACCCATTCTGCTTACTTTGTGTACTTGCCTATCAGTTGTCATCAAAGAATGAATAAATGTCTTTATATTTATTATACAGCAGTTGATAGACTCTGACCATCTCTGAACGTGGGTCAAAATGTCATCCTTGTACAACTCATAAAGAACTGCAGGCATAACTGCAATTGACTATTACCTGGATGCATACAATAAGTTAGCTACAGGATAGTGATATGAGAGAGCAATGTATTTTCATGACTTCCAAATCAAAGCCTTCCGGTGAGATTCGTTATATGTAGTATGTGTTGGTTCGGCTGTCAAGAGACGCTTTTCATTACAACGTCCGCTAAAAAGATTGCCAAATTGTCAATCTTCTGTGTGGTGTGTGAAGTACAATGTATAAAATTTGAGTAAAACACTCTCCAGTCTCGTAAAAATAAGGAAGCCACATGCAGTCAGAAAAAATGAAAAAAAATTCTACTTTGAGCAGCCTGACAAATTTACCAGACGCATACCACCCTCCATCATTGGAAAGCAGGCAGGAAGTGTCTAATTTGCACATCAATATGCTTGCAATTTATTTTTTAGACTCCTCTGCCTAGCAAAGAGATAACCCCAAAACTGTAGCCACAACCACCTTTTCAGCACTCACTCATTCTTCTCGATGTTCCCTCTTAGCCTCCCAATAATCTAACGCTCATTGCTCTTTCCCTCATTTCGCTTATTCAGCTGTGCTCAAAACCAGCACATCATTCATTAGCTTCTGAGCCTCCAAAAACACATTAATTCAATTTTTAAAAATGGATAAGTGAAAATATGTCTGCGCAAGAGGAGCATGTATAATGGTATATGGTATAGCATCGGGTAAAATTGCTGTTATGAAGTACAAATGGTTTAAAAAAAAAAAGCAACAACAACATAAAAAAAGCAACAACAACAAAAAGAGTATGCTTTCTTCGAGTCAAACTAAAACAATGTTAACCTATAAAATTTTAATACAAAGTAAACAGTTTCATATGAATACATTCCACCTTTACAGAAAGACTGTATGGAATGCAGTGCTCCAAACAATGTACATTATGACTTAATCAATTTCATATGATTTTTAAAATGCCTGTGGCTAGAGTTGGATGAATACTAGCTAGTAAACTCTAGTTCAATATCAGAAGTGTTGTCTTGCTTAATTCGCCTCAAGCAATTTATAACATTGACGAACAAGACTCCAGACCAGTGTGTGCCCTAACTCTTAATAACATATAGATCTGTATATGTGTGCGCGTGCGTGTGTGCGTGTGATAGGTTTACGCAAAAACAAAACTTTGTGGAAGGACGGTGCATGGGCCAAGGAAGGAATCATGAAATCTTGGCGCTGATTCTGATCAAGAAAAAAAATATATTATTTAATACTAAAAATAATAATAAACATCATCATAAATTTTTCATTTCTTTTTATTCATAGTTTTCTATTTACATGACTTTTTCTTTTCTTTTTTGTCATGCATGTGTAACATGTACGCTCCAGATTTCAAAGTGTCAGGATCAATAAAGTCGTATTTTCTGATATGTCCAAAGATGTTATAGAACAGGAGCATGACATGAACGCTTCATCAGTATCACCTGAGTGAACTAAGCGGTCAACCCGGTGAATTAGTGTTTCATAAAATTAAGGGTTCACGCATCACTACCACTGAGGAGAGAAACTGGCAGTAAATTTGAGAGCAATACATTCAACGTTGCCCACATTTTTTGACTTGTGAGTCAATGGATGCTTTTAGGCAACGATGGTTTTCACTCAAGTTGACAACAAAATCTTTGATATAAATACGTTTTAATTTCATTTTTTAAAAAGTATAAAAATAAGTGAATCGTGTGAATATGCAAATCAATGTAGGTTGGGAGGAGCCAGCCAGTGTTATTGCTAAGGAACAGTGGAAGTTTATCATCTATACGTGGCATTTCTTATGAAGAGCATACATCTGCAAGAGGCTTACGGCTTTGAGCCATGACTTATACGCTTTTGGGTGCCATTGAGGTTGAATGTGAGAGAAATTGCACAAAACAGCGGAAACAATACGCACATTACACGATGCAAAAGACTGGAAAAGGGATAAGAGTTCAAGACGTGGAACTAACACGATAACAATACTATGCCAGCAAGGCAGGCATAGAAGCAGTCAATCTCATTGCCGCAAAGATTTGACAATGAAAGAAATGCTGATTTGGCATCATCAGCGAAGCATCAACTCATTACATGATAAAAAGGTGTTTTCTTCATTAAATACATCAATAATCCACTGTGCCCTTGAAATCATCAAAAGCAAGAGTGATGTTGCACATTTTGACCAGAAACCTTGGCGGCTGTATCGCAACAAATTTAAATCGTGATTTTATTGTTGTAGGTTTCACAGTAGACGACTTTTGTGCTGACTAAGATTTTTTTGTTGGGTTTTTTTTTGTAATGGCTCCAGATTTCAAAGACCAAATAAGTGAGGGGTTAAACAACTTCTCAAGAGTGTTTAATGGTTTGCACCAGTATTTGCCAAACATAGCTCTGACTAAGAAACCCAATTGAGCACTCTGCAAACAGAAACATTCGGTGAAAGAAATACTGCAGTGTCTTTATATAGTATGTACTGTATTACCCTGCACAATTACACTGAATGATCCAAAAACTGCCATCATATAGTTCAAGCTGCACAAAAAATATATATATTTTGCATTAGTAAAGGATCAGGCATTGTATCTTCATTTATTCCATTCAGAGGCCACATGGGGGTAAAGAATTAGTTTACGATTGTTTCTTTCCCTCCACAATCCATGCCTGTATTTCTGTATTATGTAATTTGTGTTGATTTTAAGTGTTTTCCACGTACATAGGCTTTTTGCGCATATTGTATTATTATTTATTTATTATTTATATTATGAACGAGCACATGATGCTTTATGATGAACAAATGACATAAGTAAATTGAAACTGACAGGCATCGGTGCCTTAGCCATGCATCTTTAAATTCATTCTAGCAAGACGAATCTCTCGAAATAAAGATGAACATTGACTGAAAGCTGCAAACTGGGCTGAAAGAAAAGATGATGGTGAAGAGTTGGCCTTGGGGCTATGAGCTCCAATTAAAACTAGCATGGAACTCTGATTCTTATTCACCAGTGACTCAACTCCTTACATTACTGTTTGTATCAGAAAAAGATAGGCAAAGGCTAATTACTGTACAACGGTAAACAAACCGATGTTTCTTTAGCCCCTGGCCATCTCCCATTATTTCAGACGACTCCTATTCGTATTTCATTTGTCAAGTGCATCAATCCATGTAGAACACTTGCTCTGTTGTTTTTGGTGCGCCTTAATCACATGTTCCTGCAGATTGTTTTTTCTAAGAAGTATAAATAAATAGTTCAATTCTCCTACATCAGTTAGGGCTGGGCGATTATAATGTGAATGCTACAGAAGCAGCAGCATGAATTCTAAAGTGTTTCAGGCAATATTATCTGCTCATATTCAGCCAAATGCTTCAGAATTTCAGAACTGGACGTCGCGTCACGGCACAGATGGACAATGCCCCAAAGCATACTGTGAAAGCAACCAGATTTCTTTTAAAGGCAAATAAGTGTAATGTTATGCAAGGGCCAGGTCAATTTTGACCTGAATGTGAATGAGCATCTGAAGGGAAAATGCCCAAAGAACAAGCAGGAACCGAAGAGAGTTGTAGTAAAGGAGCATCACCAGGGATGAAATCCAGCATATGGTGATGTCTATGCATTCCAGACTTCAGGCTGTAATTGACTGCAGAGGATTTGCAACCAAGTGATACACGATTGTTAATTTGTCCTGTTTCTTTTGGTCCCTTAAAAAGGAGGAGGCACAGACAGTATACAAGCTGCTGTAATTCCTCAACTGATTTGGATGTAAATACCCTAAATGAAAGCTCAAAGTCTGCAGTTGAAGCACTTTCGATTAATTTCATTTCAAATCCACCGTGGTGGTGTTTGCAGCCAAAAAGAGGAGAAATGTATGGATGCCCCAATATTTATCGCCTTGATTGTAGAATGCGCACAAAACAACGTGAGTGAGTGAGTGAGTGAGTGAGTGAGTGAGTGAGTGAGTGAGTGAGTGAGTGAGTGAGTGAGTGAGTGAGTGAGTGAGTGAGTGAGTGAGTGAGTGAGTGAGTGAGTGAGTGAGTGAGTGAGTGATTCAAGACATCCATGTTGGAGTGCACATATTGATAAAGCAATTTCCATTGCCTTCGAGATTGTCTCAGGCAGAAAAAAAAGAATGCGATGAAATGTTACCGCTATCCATTTACAATGCATACACTAACCACGAAAACCCAAAGCACTGTGTGTGTCCCTGTTATAACCAGATGAATAAATTCATCTCAATCTGCACGAACAATAGAAATTGCAATTCCACCACGAACTGATGTGAATGCAAAACAAAAGGAAAAGGGAACAATCCCTAACACTGAACGCATCACAGCACTTGAAGTGCGCATGGTTCTGCAATTAGTTTAAAGGAGTTGTCGATCGTGTGCAGTGAATTTGTCTGCGATTCAACACGTTTCAACAGCACAGATGTTATGGCAAAATGTTACAGAAATATGATTCAAACTGAAAACATTGAATGTTATAATAAAGGTGCTTTTCTGGGGGAACACCATAAACAGGTCAGCATGATGAGACAGAGTACAAAGAGGAGGTAGAACATCTGGTGGACAAATTACAATCCCTGCATTTAATATGAAGAAGACCAAGGAGATGGTGGCGGACTCCGGGAGGAACAGACGCCTCCTCGCTCCAAGTGGTGAAGTGGTATCCAGCTACAAGTAGTTTGGCGTCCACCTTTCCGAGGATTTCATCCTGGAGCTGAAACACTTCCTGTCTGCTAAAGAAGGCTCAAGATGTCCCCATTTCTCTTGTGTCAAGCTGGAGAGCTGTGTCTTGAGGAGCTTATGCAGATGTGTGGTGGAGAGCATCCTCAGTTGCCAGCATATGGAAATGGAAGGCTCCTCAAAAGGTGGGAAAGACTGCTCAAAAGATTGTAGGGAAGAGCCACAACCACAGACATATTTACCAGCAGATGTAGAAAAAAGGGCTCACTGTATCACCAAGGGCCCAACCAACCCCACGCACAACCTCTTCCATCCTCTCCCCTCAGGCAGGAGGCTGCAGAGCATCCAGAGCACAAGCACCAGGCTGAAGTAAAGCTTCTTTCCAGAACAGTACTCTGAAGCCCCTACATCAGCCCCCCGCCCCCATCCCCGCCCCGTTTATCGCTGCATGTCGGACATTTTATTGTTCTATTTCTCGATTACAAATACCTTGTAAATATCATGTGGAATTTAAGCCTCTTCCATTTTTATTTCCTCTGCAGCCACACCTTGCTCCATTTGCACCATTACAACCAAACATGTCTTAAAAAACAAACTAAAAACTAAAAACAGCTGTGACAAATAAGAAGAAACTGATAAGCCTTCCATGTTTCATCTGATGTTTAATACTAAATTCCATGGAGGCCACAATTAAGGAGCATCTCACCATGTCCTTCAGTACACAATAATAGAACCGATTACCTGTCACTGCTCAGATGGATGCATGGAGCTTCAGGAAAGTCATTTACATGTGAAGCCACTGTTTGTTGGCTGTCATGCACACGTTGCATTGTGCAAGCATGTAAATCCGGTTAGCCAATGCCGACTGAGAATGAGCACGTCGTTGTACGTTGTGGCTAAATGCTCGAGGATATATTGGAGAGTTTTGCATGAGAATACAATAAAGCGACCAAATGGTTTAAGAAAATGCATGAAAGCACACCAGCATTTCAAACGCCTCTTTTAGTTTCAGACGCGTTCGAAATTACAACAGCAAGAAAGCTAGAGGACAAGCAGATGGAAATAAAAGGTGCCGTAAAACCATCCAGTTCATCTTTCGTTTCTGCCGCAGGCTCAAAGCAACTATCTACCAACGCGTGCAATGCCGCACTGTGTTGAGCACACACATACAGTAACTGACAAGGTTATCATACAGGTTTGCTAATTCCACTGGATTTTTCTCAAGGCGGCGATGGCATATCTCTGGGGGTCACTCTCAGCTCAGGCTACAACTCTGAAAACAAGTCATCACATCTCAAGGCTCTCCATACATCTCAGCGTCAGAAGATTGAGCCTCACACAGGCTGCAAAACACTGCAAGATGATGCAGGCACTTTGGCTCAGCTGAGAATGAGCGAGCTCTAAATCTCTGTTTCTAAGGACTTAAGGGAAAAGGGGATAAAAATGGAAAAGACAGGAAGAGGGAGGTGAACTTGAGAATGGAGATTTTGGCAATGGTGAGCCCAGACTGCCATCTCCTGGCCAGTCTGCGAACCGATGGATAATATCTTTGAACAGCCGCATCGCTTTACATTAATCCGCACAAAACAAACGTGACCTCAAAAGGGGCGTAACAACGGCCCTGGTCATGATTTACAAGCAAAGAGAAATATTCAAATATGTTGGTAGTGAGCGTCTACTTGGGGTGGACAAAATGGAATGAACAACCAGAAAAGGATCCGGTATTAGGTAATCCATTTTGTAGCAATCACAGTTAGATTGAACACTTTCCGCATCTTCGCTCATCTAATAAACGGCAGCAGCTGCAGAGAAATAAGAGGCTTGCTTTATGCAACTCATACTTGAGCCAATGCTCCCTTTCTTTTGTTTCATGTTGGCTGTGAATTTGCTTTTCACAGCAAGTCAGCGCAGCACAACACAGAAATGGAGGACTAAAAGTAGAATTTTAGGAGATGTATCAGTTTTCTTCTGCAGGCTGAACCAAAATTGACTGGACAGATTTTCATGAAATACACAGACAATGCAGTTGCTAGATGAATGGGACTGTGTTCTAGGTCATTCGTGCATGCATGATATTTATCCTTCCTTCAGATCATATATTGTGTATATTCAGTGAGACAAAAAGTAGAAAATTAGAAGACTACCGAAGAAACATATGCAATTGAGTATTTATGAACACATCGTGGTGGTGTGCTGCGACCTAGAGGGAAATCTATGCCAACTGTATGTGTGCTGCATTGTCTTTCCCCGACACACCCCCGGGGCTTCAACTCCATCTGTCCTCCCACAAATACCCAAATAAGGACGTGATTCCAATATGACATCGCTTTCGCTGTGTAGTGGGACGCTGTACTTTTATACAATTCTTTTGTCAGTTAAGGGGTAGGGGTGTTGTAATGTGGTTATTTTCTCCTCCTTGTTTTATTCATATGGTGCCCTTTCGCTTCATGAATCAGAATCGGAATATCACATTAAAGAAAAAAAGATAATCTAACCTTTGTGTCACGCATCATTCCTAGCAGCTGAGTCATAAATGTTCAAACTGGGGGCCCGTTAGAAAAAATTGGAATATGTAAAAATCAATGTTCAAAAAATATTTTTAGGCTTTGAATTAATGGGCTAAAGTGAACTAATGATAGTTTACAATGTAATACATGGAAAGCCAGGAATCATTTCACATTGAGCCTTAAGTTGCAAGCATAATGTGACGTGTTCAAATTAATAACTTGGGATGTATACAAATCCCAATGGCAATCTTTGCCAGAGGATGTTTTGCATATGACAGTGCTCGCGACACACCCTGGGAGGAACTGCTTCCTATCAGAGCTCAGTATTTTGGATAAACCCGATAGCACCAGAATAATTAACACCGGATTACTGACTTTAGTATTGCATGTATGTAGGGCTTTGGTGCCTTGCTCAAGGGCGTGTCCATGGTGTTTGGAAGCAATCTTGGAGGCATCTTGTCTTCGACGGTTCTCTGACACTAACCAGCTGCTATTTTTGCTCAGCGACTAATGCTTTTAAATCAATAAATGATGGTGAACACTGGTTGACTTCCAATTTGTTTCCATGTCCCAGCGAACTTTCTCGAATGTACTCTGTACTGACAATGTTTAAATTCTGACTTTTGCGCCATACGCATGTAAAAGTTTAACCACCAAATATCTATGACGAATGTGGATGGGGTAATGAAACACAAACTGTTGACCAAAGTGTAAAAACAAGTTAACCTGTAATGTAAATCTCGGTGACACCTAAACTACATGAAATGATGATGAATGTTCTTATCAATTACATTAAAAGGATTGAGATCATTCATGTGTTTGATAATAATCTTTAAGAAGGATTTCAAGGACTTAATCATTGAACTTTTGTCAGTTTAATACATGGATGGTTAGAGCCGCATGACTGGATTTGCCTTGGGCCCTCAAATGACAGAATACTGGATATAATATCTGTCAGTGCCATACAATTTATCGTGTTGGTCGCTAGTGAGCTGAAGCTTATTCCAAGTGACCATGAGTGCCCGCACTGGACTGATCACCAGCCAATCGCAACATCCATACACATTCACACAAAAGAACATCCACACCTCTGTACGAATTCAAGCAGGGTTGTCCAATGTTTTTTTTTTTTACTCCAAGGGCCGCATACAGAAAAATCGAAGAATGCAAAGGCCACTATGACATTCTTTGACTTTCCAAACAAGAGCAATCTGTCATACACTGACAATGTTTAAAGCTTACGTGAGGATCATACCATAATTTCTAGAGTTGAACACTTTTTTTTAATCATCCAAAATACAGGGGGCGTAATATACATGAGTACACACAAAATTGCGATAATTCATCACGTTGTATTGACGTTTACCAGTACTTAGTGGTTGTGAAAAAGGTGTACTTTGATTCCAATAAATGTAATATCTAATGTTACAAATTTCATCCACAATAACATAATTTTTCACTGCTCAGCAAGAATCAAGTTGATTTGAAACAAGTCAGGGGTGAGGAACGAAGTAATGGTTGCAAACAAAAACAAACCTTTTTTTAAAAACTCGTGTTTTGTATTTTAGGTGGGGGCCGCCCACACAGCAAAATGTAGTTTCACCACGGTAATCGCTCCGACAATGGCGCATATGATGACAGCAGAAATTGTTAGCCAGAAGGTAAGATAACTTCTTTTAAAATTATTCAATGCCAGCCACTTGCACTGATCAAAACGCAAGTGGCAGCGATTTTAGAGTATTTTCTCAGATTTGTCATGACCCACGGAATATTGTGCTCTATCATTATTTTTACATTGACTCAATCCATCCATCCATTTTCAACACCACTTATCTTGAATAGGGTAGCGGCGGGTGCTGGAGCCTATCCCAGCTGACTTCGGCCGGTAGGCAGACCACACCCTGGACTGGTCGCCCGTCAGTCGTAGGGCACATATAGAGACAAACAACCATTAACACCCACATCCACACCGTCACTGAGCCTATCCTAGCTGTCTTCAGGCAGTTGGCTAGGGACACCCTGAACCCGTTGCCAGCAAACCACAGGGAAACAAGAAATCCCAATTTATCATATTACTACTATATACGGATAATACAGAAAAAAAGCTATATGTTAAGACCATTTTATCAGCAATAATGGTAGTAGTTATGCCACAAATGGCCCTGAGGCCACAGATTGGTCACCAATGATTTAGCGTTATCACTTACACTAACTGCATGGCTTTGGAAATGTGTGAGGAAGCCGGAAAAAAGCCTTTTAATCACAGATAGAGCCTTTACACATCGCCGAGATTGGAACCCTCAGAGCTAACTACTACTATGAGCCCACAGTTGTTGTCTATATGATGGACTGCGCCTGACCGCAAACACATTTGTATGCTGCCAGCGATTAATACGAAAAAACAAAACAGATTGGTGCCTGTGTCGGTGTTAGCTGTGGTGGAAAAACGGGGTCAAGAGAGTCCTCAGGATGTTTTCTTCCCCTAATTAAAGAGCACAGACAGCAGCCATTTATATTCCTGCTGACTTGTCTGTGATTGTTGGGTAGCTTGCAGCATGAAAAAACAAAACAAAAACAAAAAAACAGTGCACAACCTTTCACAACAGAGGATATGAGAGGTACTATATTTTCTTTCCTTTGGATTTTCTTTCCTTTGGACTATGAAAAGAATAGTTGTAATTTATTCCCCTAGTGTGCATGACTGACAAATTGTATGGAAAAAAAATGTATCCTTGGTAAACGGAAAGCCATAGCCATATCAAAAGTTGCGCTGTAAGATGATTTGGTCGATCTACTGAGTCTCTCCTTGCAATCCCGGACCAAACAATCATCCGTGCATGTCTGTACATATCCAGCTACCTGGTGTGCATGAGCATCAAGGGCAGATTGCAAGAGCTTTGAGTCACGGCTTCCTGTATCAGGTCATTACGATTCTAAGAGCATCTGACCACAGTCTGTGTCATGTCTCTGTGGTAAGTTCGGAATTAAACATGCACCAGCTACAGGCGGGCACAGAGGGCTAAGTAAAGGGCAATTTGTCTCATTTAATTGCTGTCTGTCTGCCTGTCAGCTGAATCAAATTATGCTGCTTTTTTGCTGAAAGTCTGAAAGCCGCACGGTTTTACTCTATATATATATAAAATGAATGTTTTAATGAGGTGATGTCATAATTAAAGGATATGGCTTTGGGAGAAGGAAAAAGTATAGCTGATTTTTTTAAAAAAGCTATTAAAAAAATTGCTGTTTTACAATTTAGAAATCAATTGAATTGTGATTGTATCCCCACTGCTGTTGAAATAAAACTGATACAACATATTCTTAAGCTTTCTAAACATGAATGCAAAGTATCACAATGTCAGGTTAAAAATAAAGACAAACAGATACATATAATTAAAGTAGTAACAAGGTTTCTACGGGCCACATCAGCGAAAAGGAAAAATACGCAAAAGCCTTTTCAGAATTTGGAAAAAATGGGGTCGTCTGAATTAAGAGCAGACTTTCTTTTGTTTTTTGTTTTTTGACTGTTGGAAGTGTATGTTGATGCCAAATAGTCACAATATTCTTGGACTACAAGCATCAGTGACGAGGGCCTACGGAAATAACTGAAGGGTTATTGCAGTCTCTAAATTATCCTTTGGTGTGAGTGTGAATGGCTATTTATTTATAAGGGCCCTGTGATTTATAATATTACACTGCAGCGAAAAAGTCAGGAAAAATATACCTCAAAAGTTTAAAGTATCATCATGTGTGTTGCAGACACACACACACACACACTAAATAACTAAAGGGTTTCTCACACATAAATAGGACATATTTGTATTGAATGAAACTCTTCGGACATAAAGTGACACAAGAATGCCACAATTCATTCCAAAACACCGGATGACTTTCAAAACATTCTAACTTTGCAACAAAATTTTTGATAAGGAAATAATGTACCGGTACACTGAAAAGTGAAATTGTTCTCGACTCAAACTGTAAAACCTTATTGAACTCCAAAGAGAACGTGTAGAACAAAAATATTAACACTGCCCCAGTAACCATTGTATTATAATAAAATGGATTAACAAAAGGTAAAACTAATCTCCCTGAGATGCCTGAAAGACACTTTTGGAGAGGGAACAGAAAAGTCTTTCTGAGACAATATTGTCACCAAGTGGTGTTTTGGCAGTATTACTGGATATAATAAAGATTTGATAGAGCCTTGTTATATTTCATGACTTGAATTGCTCATACTGAAATAAGAAAACTAACCCTTTTGATGCCTGGTTCAATAGTTATCATTGCACGTTTTCACTCTTCCATCATGTGCATTTTTTATTGCTGGCATTACAAAAATCTAAATAAAAGTAAAGGGGAAAAATGGTCACAGAGATTACGGTAAGCGATACAAGATGTGTAGCGCCAAGTACAGCAACACACATGATGATACTTTAAACTTTTGAGGTATATTTTTCCTGACTTTTTCGCTGCAGTGTAATATTATAAATCACAGGGCCCTTATAAATAAATAGCCATTCACACTCACACCAAAGGATAATTTAGAGACTGCAATAAACTGGTATGTTTTTGGAATTGGGGGGGAGAAGGCTGGAGTCCAGACACACACACACACACACACAGGTAAAATTCAAACCATGGACCACAGAACTGCGAGGCAGAGATGCTAACTACAGGTGCATCCAACTAACCCAAGAGTACATTCTGAAAGAAATACTGATGCATCAATTAATTTTGCCTCATTGAAAAAAAACAAAACAGCAGCAGAAATCCCAGACAACCCTTTCAAATAACCTTCAAAGGATGCTTCAACAAGGATGGAGATAATTACCCAAGAGAACCAGCGACATCTCAATCAGCTGACACAGATCTACCACTTGCACTGCATACAAAATCACAGTGAGCTTGCTCGTACCTCATCGGCAATGTACATACACTAGGTGGCAGCAATGGATAATGATTTGGAGCACTTTGGTCGCAGCTTCAAGGACCAGCACCAACTTTTTTTTTTCCTTAGGTTCAAAAGCGGATACTGAGGTACAAATATATATTTCAAAAAAAGAGTCAAATTAACTAATTGAATTTGCAACTATTCAATTGGACTATTGCAGCTGCGTCTTTGTGGAAAAAGCATTTACTGTACTTATGTGCTTTATAAAACACAAATTGCAGATTTTGCATTCATCCAGCAGATTTGCCAAGATTGATTCATGAAAATCAGTTCCTGAGTCACCTCACTATCTCTGTGAGCTTCAACGTGCAACGCTTTCAACATTTGTGCCCTGCTCATGAAGTTGTAAAGTAATTCTTAAAAAATCCTACTTCTACATCCACCTCCCTTCACCGGCTGTGAGGTCATGGTGATGCTTAAGTGGTACACCAAAGGGTACGATACTAAGATTCCATGC
Organism: Hippocampus mohnikei; assembly: GCA_026261675.1. Taxonomy (NCBI): domain Eukaryota; kingdom Metazoa; phylum Chordata; class Actinopteri; order Syngnathiformes; family Syngnathidae; genus Hippocampus; species Hippocampus mohnikei. The sequence continues at coordinate 4,990,623 of JAKGUB010000326.1, forward strand.
GTAGATAAAGGTCAGAAAGTTTAGTGATCAATCAACACCTACCTACAAAAATTATTTTGACATCAGTAATATTACACCGCATTAGGGTGCATGCTGTACATGTGTACTGTATGTTTGAACGCATTGTAGTGCATCCAGAAGCAATGAACTTACATCAAACTCATTGAGGGCAGCAGCCAGCTCTCCGATGCAAGCATGGCTGTGCTTCTCGTCGGTAGGCGAGGTGGCTTGAGCGGCACTGGATATGCCTCCGATGGCCTCCTGCACTTGCTTGAACACGTAGTCCCGGTTGGCACGGGTTGCCGCCACGTCTGGATGGCGCAGGAAGGCCTGTGAGGCAGTGTACAGCATGGTTGCGTTTTTCTTCAGAGCTCCACGTGCTGCGGCCATTTCATCTCGACACTGAGGGTCCTTCAGCTCCTGAGGAAGGGCTTTGAGTTAGCACTTAAAAGCATATTACTGCTGAAAGAGCCATGAAAAATAATTTAATTTGAAATTAGCTTGAACACATTTGACATTATAGGTTTTACTTCCGCAACAAAACCTGCCAATTTAAGAGTTACCGTACATGTTTTTCAGAGAGCAGCAATGTAGACTAGAGCTTATCAGATGTGCCTCAGTTTTGAGATTTGGGATTTGATCCTCAGCTCTGTGTTAGTTGTGTTCTCCAGTGATCACTTGTTTTTTTTTATTCCTGGTACTCACAGCATCCAAAAACTCTCACATAAGGTAAACTAAAGACTTTTAATTGTCTGTTAGAGTGACTACGACTGTTTGTCTATATGTGAAATGGGATTGATTGGCGACCAGTTCACGGTGTACCCTAGCATTTGAGTCTCCGGTCTTTTCCGTGACGACCAAGATGTAGGAGAGGAGTGGGCGGTGTCCATATTGCCTATTTCTGGTAGGCGCTGTTAAAGTCATTAGTTTTTTTTATTGATCTCTCCAAATCAAGTTAATATAAGACAAGATGAGAAAACCTTTATTAGGCTCGCAATGGAGAAATTCCCAATCCACAGCAGCAAAGTTATGAAAGGAAGAAGTAGAATAATATAATAGAAATGCTAATACTGTATCACATTCCTGATTTTTAAAAAACTACATGAATTGAGCTTGAGAGTAAAAAATTGACCCTTACTATATCTATATTAAATATATTAATCTGATCCCTTTTGTGTGTCATTTCCAGTCAAAAGTTACCAATTTGACAAATACAAATTTACATAAACTGAAAATTTGGCAAGGGATAAATCATTTGATTTTAACCGCACAGTATGAAGTCACTTGTTGCTAGCCGTAATTTGTGGGGCACATTCATAAAACAAATATGACAAATAGAGACATACAACCATACACATATTTATGGTTAAACGTAAGTTTATCTACCATCCATGTTTTGGGGCTATGGGAGGAAGAGAGAAAAATGAAGAGAACTCTACACAGCAAGAACCGACTGCGATTCCTTTCCAAGACAGTCTTGCAGTAACCGATTCAACACTGTGCTGGTGAAGTACAGTATGTAAGATTTTCTAACTCTGAATATCACCCAGCGGTCAGAAGAGATTTATGATTTGAAAAAGTAAGACTAGTAGAAGAAGGGCAAACCTGCTGTCTCCGGGCTGCTACATAATTAAGCTTCACCATCTCTTTGCCAAATTCTTTGAAGCGGTTTGCCAGGTCCTGTTCATTGGTCGCATTCTTAACTCCCTCCAGGGCTTCCTCTACCTGCCACACACATAGGCACACAATGGATCCCACAAAATAAATTGATGCGCACAGAACATTTTCAACAATGCTTTCAGCAGTATATTTTAATGACACATTCATCCAAAAATGCTACAGAATGTATTTGGTTGAATGAATAAAAACGATTTTCTGCCAGGATGAAATTGGAGGCGGATTGAGAAAAAAAAAGACATTAACCATTACGATGTGCAGTTTAAAAGGGTCTCAATTCAGCAATCACCATCCATTATGTGGGCACATTGTGATTCCGAACTGCTTTCCATCCCTAATGAAAGTGCTTTACCAAAAGTAATGGAAAGGAAAGGAGTGAGAGATAACTTGGAAGAGGGCTTTGATGACACGGCTTATGCTGGCTTCATCTAAGCTCCTCTGTGAAATGGATCTGGAAAAAGGGATTGAGAAGAAAGCATTGGGGGATTCCAGCCCAATGTTTATTTTAATTACACAAATGGTAGTTGTGCTTTTAATCCTTAAATCCAAAATTTATCTCAATTTTATCATTTCAGTTTTTTAAATGGTTTATAATCGCCATTGCTTTCACAGTCGTTATTTTTTATTCTTTTCCATTAATTTATAGTTTGATGTTTACTGTAAAAATTGCAGAGACTAAAGAAATTCTGGTAGAAGCTTTATGGACGTATTAAGATTTAACAAAGTGATGAAAAAGCTAATGTATAGAGAAAGAAAAAAATCGACTCATGATTTCATAAACAGAAATGTATCTGTGAAACTCCGTGGATGTAATTATGACTTGCTGCACAATTTCTATTGCGATGAGCTCACTAATCTTTCGTGATGATGTGACACATAAGTGGGAGCAGTAAAGTGAACTCAGATCTCTAAAGAGGTAAAGTCAACTTTTTTTTCATTTTTTTTTACATAACAAAAAAAAAAAAGTTTTTAGCTACCAACTGAAAAGTAAGACAGCACTTATTGGGAACGCTTAATTTTCTACAAAATAATGGCCCAAAACACACTGCCCAAAATGCAAACAAGTTCATTAAGCACAAAGAAGTGGATGATTTTACACTCCCCAAGTCAATACCCAGACATAAACCACATAGAAATAGCATTTTACCTGTTTACTTGTGGGAAGTAACCCCACTCCCAACAGAAACAACATCTGAAAGAGGCTCTGACAAAATCCCACAAGAGGAGAATGCAAAAGTTTGGCAGTAGCAATGGACCATTTTATTTTAAGTCGTATTTGTAGTAATGCTCGTGTGCATCTAATTTCAGATTTTGTTCGGGTGTATCAGAAAGAGATGTAAATGCATTCAAATTAAAAAGATCAGATATTATCGTTTTGTGTTTTCTATTCATCATTGGAAATAAAATAATTTGCTTCTCCATTTTAATACTGATGGGGGGTGGGGGCGGTTGTCAAACGTTGTCAAATGTTGCAAGATATAACGCAGCCAGTTATGCGATGCGAATGCATCCGAAAAATAACATTGCTGGTTTATTAGCAATCTTACAATTTTCAGGTGGGCCAGCAGCCTCATGACATCAGCCATGTCGGCAAGGATGAGCAGGCGTGTGACTGCAGACAGCAGGGCCCGGGCAGCCCTCACCATAGTGCCACGTTTCACAGAAGAGCAGGGGTCATCCGCAAACTCTGAGGAGGCAATGCGCATAGTCTCTCCTGCAAAAAAATAAATAATAAAATAATAATAATAATAATAAATGCCAAGGGATGTTACATTTACACTATGGGTCATTCTATGCAAATAATAGGATGTAGATGCTCTTACTGTATGTATATTAATATAAATATATTATTTATATCTAATTGAACTGGTTTCTAAACTACAGGCTGAACGTCACTTTACTGGGATGATGCAAATGCAAATACTTAATTGATATCAGCAAGTACCAAAAGCAAATGTGAGCAATTAAAAATGTGAACAACATTAGGTTAACTGGCATTTATGATTGGAGGACAGTCATGTTAAAAATAAAATCCTGGGCCTGTATTAAAAGTGTTATTTTAGAATTTGATCTAAAGACCTTACATCATAATACGTAAACTACGTCTGCTTTCGCTGATCAGTTTTGAATCAGTTGAACCAGACTTTTGGTCACATCAAGCCAAATGAACCGCATTAAAGTGTAAAGCAAATTCAGTCTAAAGAACAGGATACTTCAAGCGGACGAAAGAGTGCTCATGTAAAAGCACTTTAAAGCTACACTGTCGTGAGAAAGATTACAGGTGTGATGTATCAGTTAAATATACAGCACCAAAAATAATATTTGATAATGCCCAAGTTAAGGCAGAAGTCTCTTTGGCCTTGTGATGAGTAGCTCAAAAGTGACAGGCCAAAGAAGTTTGCCTTCCAAATCCATCTGTGGTCTGAAATCATGTGCATAATTTATCAGTCACAAGAACTGAGCGGAAGAGGGCACAGTGACATGGGTCGATGCCATGAGGACAGATTTGAATGTGCTCATTTCAGAAAGACCTTTCCAAGGTGAACGGTGCAATTTTACAGGGAACATTTCATCCTATGAAACTGATGTTGCTTGAGACAAATCCGGAGAATACGATTTGCACATTTGTCTCATTCACTTTCATTTTTTGGAGTGAAAAGTCACAATACTACTTTATTAATCTGTTGATTCGAAAAGTTTTCATCCCATGGGTCTGGCGTGACTGCTTTGTCACGCGTGAAAAAGAGTCAGCAGACCAACACATTCAGGTCAATGTTGAAAGCAGCAACAGAGAATCCGAGCTGACCGAGCAATAAAAAAATGAGGGCAAAATGTGTGCTCAGGTCCATTTGCTCTAGTGAGAAGAGAATCAAATCCTTCCTTAGGGGGTTGGGGGTGGGGGATATTTGATTCGCATAAGTGTATTACCGTGCCAGTTTTTTGTATTTTGCAAAGAAGTGTCTGCTCATCCTAATTAAGGTCACAGGTGAGCTGGTGACCGGACATCGCAGGGCACATATTAAAAGGACAGGGAGACATCGGCCCAGCGGCAGGTGAAGAAAAAAAAAAAGTAGTGGTTTGAAACACAATGGCGTAAATACCAACACAAAACGGAATTACATCCAATGATAGGTAAGCCTGCATAACACTGTGGAGGACCTACGGTAATCTGAATCAGTGTTGAGGGGCCAGACTTGATTAATTAGGCGTAGAAAAATAAGTAGTGTGTTTCCGGTAACATGAAATTTCAGCATAGGGTCGGTAGGTCGGACAAAGTTTTTTTTTAATCATTTTTTCTCCTTCCCTCCCTCCCCCATCAAAAACGTTAACAAAATAACCATAAAACATAAAACAAGGAGACATTGAAACCAGTGCCGGATGCTCCTCTGTCAAAGAGGGGAGCTCAATTTTGGTCAACGTCATAAAATGTGTCCGTTTATTTATACGTGAATTCTACTCTAGCTCCGTTCCTTTTCAAGAAAATGATCTGTGACCCTGTCATACCAACAAGGCGTCTTTTCCCGGTACTTAATTAGTGTCCTATAACTATAGGAACTACAATAAAACCCACCAGAAATAAAAGATTAATTTGTCGCCAGTTGTTTGTTTACAACAAAGAGTGTCGCTAAAATGATTAGGAGAAGTCTCCAGCTCAACTCGGAACAGAATGCGAGTTGAAAAATTGCTTGCGACGGACGTCTACACTAAAAGCTCGGTGACTGGCTCATTTCAATGTCAATCGAACTGGCACACAGGCTCAGACAGATCATCCAATCTGATGCAGAAAAGTCCGGTACCCTCCCACTGCCATCCAGTCCCAGAGACAACGAGCGTCCGAGGGCGGGACAAAAACCAGCTTGTATCCAATGACTCGTCTGCGTTCAACGCATTGGGACAACCTACCCTGAACTCACTCTCGTTTAAAGCACAGCGAAGCTGCGGGGATGAATGAGAAGGGAGCCGCGTCGTAACCAGTAAGAAGAAGCTGATTCCGAACAAAAGTTGAGCACATTGTAGCGCATATTTAGTCAATGACATGTACACACAATGAAATTTACATTCATATATTTGATCACTTTTTCTTTGACATTTTAGGGGAAGCCGAGCTTCCCTTGCAGTCCGAGAGCAATCGCCACTGATTGAAACCCCCGAGAGAGTTGGGTACCCAGCGGCTGGGTGTTACAGCCATCTCGTTACCTCTGCGTCCCGCGTCCTAGACGGCCCGTGGTGTTCGTCAAATAGTTCGTTGAATCTTTTTGATACAGCAGTGGATGCTATTTTCTTCATATTATGGTGCGAGCATGCGACTGCAACACACAATACGCGGTTTAAACCGTTGTCGGAGATCGTGGCCGCCGCCATGATTCAATGTTGTTGACAGACGACAGGGCAAACGACGCAACGTGAATATCGCGAGAGTGCACCAATGTAAACGCTCTAAATTCATCTTTCCTTTTATTATTTATAATTTTGTCTGTGGTTTTATTGTTCTTGTTTTGATTGTAAAGTGTCCTTGAGTGTTTTGAAAGGCGCGTATAAATGAAATGTACTATTATTATTATTATTACACAAAAATGTATAAGGTATGAAAAAAAATGCTGACCGTAAAGTTTTTGTTCGAGGTAGAAATTCTCGGTCGGTCGGGTTACCGGAAACACACTACTTTTTTTTCTACGCCTTATGATGCTCGGCAGGGTACGAAGCTGGTGAGGAGGTCCCATACTAAAAGTCTTGGCTCCTCTGAGTTGAACAAAATAATGTTCATATAAAAGCAAAACTGTTTTTTTTAATTGTTGTCTTCTTTTGAAACGAAATAAAATAAAATATTTGTCCTGATTTGTCAGCCATTGATTGTGAGACCAAATCCTCTCTTTTGAGCTCTGCTTCAAGAAGGTGCTTTTAACATGCTCACCTTGCTTACGGACATCATCGACAGCCGCAATGAGCTCCTCTTTAAGATCTTGGCTGTCTTTGGCAATCTGTTCTCCCTTCTCCAAGAAGTTCTGAGTAGCCTGCTCAACTGAGACTGCCAGAACATGAGCCTTCTTGGAGCGGCCCTTTTTCTTACTGGATGGGCCTTTGTTGCTTGTGTTTACCAAAGTAGTCACCTAGGAAGCACAGAGGAGGGGAAAAAAAGAAGTCAGACACAGACAGGATCGGAGGGCTTGCAGTACTCAAAGTGTATTCTTGTAGCATTGGTCGCGAGCCGCATGCATCTCTGCTCGGGTTCTTGCGGCTCTTAAAGCCCTTATCACTCTGAGCTTTGCAGCGCGATGTCATCGACCCCATTCATTGTATATGTGGAATGGAGCGTTGCTGGGCGGCGCTGCTCGGCTCAGACGTCTGTCACAAGGCGAAGTCACCTCAAATTAAAACCTATTTTAGAGCGACAACGACGTGACGTCAGAAAGCCTTTCCAAGAGGAGAAGGGCTGGTGAGCTATTTATTGCTATTTTGGAAGACTTATATACAGGTAACAGCATGAGGGCGATGGCGGAAGCTGTGAGATGTGAGCTGTGTATTTACAGTGCATTAGCCGTATTCACAATCAAAGATACATCTTGTCTCCTCCTCCTACTTTTTAAAACGAGAAACGACTGGGCTTTTTTTTTTTTTTGTAAAAATGAAAGATACGTTCTCGTTGAGGTGTGGTCTTCTCATCTAAACCAAACGGAAAAGCCTCACTTTTTACGCACTTTTTAACTTCCTGGTCAGGGTGAGGGGTTCAGCGGGGTCATTCTGCCTTATATGTTATTCATCATATGAGCATTTCAAGGCTTCTGATCATCACCGGCACTTCAGTTAGCTCCATTCAAATATCAGACAAAGTAGTCGTTCCACAAATTTATGGAGCACTCATATCAACTTGCTTGGAACATTGAGCAGGCTAAAGAAATATACAAAGATAGATAGTTTGTCAAAACATGCAAAGGAGAGCTCAGGAGTAGAGGGCATGGGATGGGAGAGTTTATGTGCATCCATATAGTATGTGAGGTGTGGCTGTGAGTCTCGAAATGTTTGGCCATCCCTGATGCAGCAACTGTCCATTCCAAAGATCCACTCGGGAATGTGTGTGTCGTGAAAGATTACCAGTTGTGATTCTTGAAGGTCAACAAAAGTCAAAGGCATCTTGAGAAAGGGCTTTGGACTTAGTCGTGACATGAAAACATATCAGTTCACTCACAGGTGATCAAACCCACATCATCAAACTGATTAGCGGTGAGCATACCCAAAGTACATAACGATAAACACTGTCACCAGTGTTTCTCAAGCAGAACATTTTTTGTGCAGCTTGTTATTTTCTGTGATAGACCATAGCATACCGCACACAATCTTCTTTATTCATTCAGACACGATCTGAACTTTTTAGGGACCCGATTCTAAAAATGGGCCAAGAATAAAAGTTTGATCCATCTTGGATGAATTTATTTTAACAAGCTTTAGCAGCATGTTCTCATCTTTTTATATATTTATTTTACAATCTCTACACACACATGCCCAAGCTCCAACAGAGAGCTCATTATAAGGTGCAACGGGATGTTTTTTTTTCAATCCTGGTTTGGAATCAATACCCCATTATTACTGAGACAAAACCTGTGCACAACGCACATTCCTCCTCATGTTAATGACTAAATTCACTTTAAAAATTATATGGCAAAGCAAACAATTCATCAATTCACTGTTATTTTTCAAATCATAGAAGAGTTTCCTGGCTGAATGTTCTGAGCTCCCGCTTCGACGCCAGTGTTACCGTATATTGATCATATGATGCCATAGCGGATGTCTTCAACTTGCCGTAGCTGACGGCATTCTATGAACTGCAGCTCAAACTTGTGGAGACTGAATCAACAGCACTTTTGCACGCTTGGTTAGAGTTAAGTATAGTGCACTCGTTTTGCGTCAGTTACTTCAAGACAACATTATTTAACGGGTCTTTGCATACAATTAACAGTTAATCGAGTGTGCACAGAGAAGGCTACACTAACAAAATTAAAACGACCTGTTTATTTTACAAAGTCGTTTCAGGTTAAAGGTTATGCATCACAGCATAAATATAAATAAATATATATATATATGTGTGTGTGTGTGTGTGTGTGTGTGTGTGTGTGTGTGTGTGTGTGTGTGTGTGTGTGTGTGTGTGGATGGAAAATACGGCAGTTCCATCGGTAGTGTATTCAGTTAACGATCCATGTTATTATGATACAGCCTAATCTTGACCAAAGAGAACACTCTTTCCAACAGTGTGCAGCTGCAGAAACATGTAGTAAATATAGAGTCAGGGAAGGCATCCAATCACTGCGTAAATGAAATTCAACTTAATTGCTTCAGCGCTATGCTTTGCAGCAGCAACATCACAAAAGTGCTTGTAGTGCACCTGGTCCTTTCAGAGAGCACTTCATTCTTCAACCATCCTACAGAGCAGCAGAGCAATGAGCAGTATGTTCACTGTTCATACCATTAAACGGGAGAAGTAATGCCAACAGTTGGAAATGACTCTGTAAATTAAAATGTCCAAAAAAGGTACCTCTGTAGAGATAGAACTTGAAAGATAGATGATTTAAACATGTTGCGTTCTTCTCCTCCTTTAGTTTAGGTGCTTTGTTAATCATGCAAGAAGGTAGCGCAATCTGGCCAAGTGTTTCGAATAAAAGGATTTCAGAAATTTACAACCCCTGCCAAGCAGAAAGAACCCTACGCTGGCGGCCAATAGATGAGTGGCAAACAAAGGGCGGCAATGGCTGAGTATGCAAAAGAAGAGCGCCGAGTGTAAACTGGTTTTCCAGTCAACTCGGAAAACCTCCACTCCTGTAAGTGGAGGCGCTGCACATTACAAAATGATTAGCAACGAACATGAATGAGAGCAGGCAGTGTACATGTTGTTTATGGCTCCATTTTACAAATACCAAATTCCTGAATATTTTGAGGATCCATACAACATATGTACTTTCTTTCAGAGCTTGAGCAACCCCCGAACAGAAAGTTTCGTGGAAATAACTATTTTTAGTGATCAACAAATTAACAATTTATTTTATTTTTTTCTACAATTATTACACTAGCCTGTTTGTCCTATTTAATTAATAAATGTATTTATTTTTAATATAATACCGTATTTTGCTTTGGAACACTGGTTTCCTCCTCATCATCCAGATGTTGCAAGTTCACATTTGGGCTTCCTCTACAGATTCTGCATATACTCCGCGTGCCTTTGTTGGGTTTCTCCCACATTCCAAAAACATGTATAATAGGTTAATTGAAGACTCTAAATTGTCCATAGACGTCAATGTGACTATGAATGTGACTATGAATGCCCTGCGATTGACTGGCTCCCCTGCCTTTCTCCCACAGTTGGCTGGGATCGTCTCCAGCACACCTACGGTCCCAGTGGGGATCAGTGGTATGGAGAATAGATGGAGTTATTTAAAAAAAAAAAAATCTCATTTGTAATGAATGCCCCACATTTATGGTCGTCTTATTATTATAATATTGTATGTCATATAAAATCGTGATTCTAAGAGGAACCTTAATGTTTTCCAGTAAACCCGTTGGGGTGTGCTTATGATTTGTTGAGCAAAGTACAATGCTGGTGACGAGAAGACCGCCTGCCTGATATTTCGTTCTTGCTGAGTAGTAACCGACTATTATGAAAAATGTTCGATACATGCAATGTTCAAAGTAAAAGTAAAATTCATATACGCGCGCACACACACACACACACACACACACACACACACACACACACACACACACACACACACACACACACACACACACACACACACACATTCTGCAAGCTGCAAGGTTTTTGTCATGTAGCTTTCCACCGGGACAGTCTCATTCAAGTCACAGCTCCTTGAAGTGTTTTTCTTCCAACAGTGGCTTAAAAAGCTTGATGTATATTTAATTGTGCCCTGAATAACCTCACAACAGGCACTTTGGCTCATGGAACTTATCTACCTTCATACAGATTTAACAGCGTTATTTTTATGAATTTATAATGTTGTCTTTGCACGCAGGTACCAGAATATCCAAAGAACAAGCTTGTAGAGAAAACAAATGACTTTTACGAGATTAACGTTGCATCCAGGTGGGTGTTGAAGTTCATAGGTTGGCATCAGATTCACCCGTTATTGCCCGAGAGTGCAGTCATTTCCCAGCGCCTAAAATCAAAACTGTTTTTGGACTCAGGTGAACATAGCAGTTGCTGTTACTCTTTTCAAAATATTACATACACTGACTGGCATTGTTTTGCTTTAAGTGAAACTCAGCAATGGTATGGTCTTTGGACTTTATATGAAGATACAAAGCATTTAACTTTCAATAGTGACTTGTGTCTTTTCATTTGCCAAACGACAGTTTAATTAAAAGTTGTCTAATATTTCAGTCAAGTATGCTCCACTCCCAGAAGGCAACCAAAATGCAGAGAAAAGGTGGAGCCAAGCACCCTTGAGAGTGGTGAGCACCACATGGAGAAAAAAGAAAACACGTGTTCAGAGTGATAATATCAAGGTGCTCCAACACTACAGTACAGCTTTTATTAACATTGCCAAGGCATCCAAGTTCACTGTCACTTTCACGGCGACACAAGCACAAGACAGATTGCCTGGCTGACTAACTTTTGGAGCACGATCAACTCTGACAGCCATCAAATTGAAAATCAAGCTTGCTGCATGAAGCAATGATGCAAGTACAACAAACGACATGGAACAAAAGCTCTTAGTTGACGTAAAAGATTAAATGTACAAATATGAAACTGAGGAAAAATTCAGAAATATAATCTAAATCTGACTGACACAGGCATGAATCATGAAGGGAGAAAAGATTAAGCTGTTGAGATGGAAGAGAAGGTAGCGTGGCAGTGACATGAACTACGATGTGCAGAACAGTCATAAATAGCTGATGAATTATTCAAAATTTTTAGTTGGCACAATTATAGAACACAGCCAATTATGTTGAGGATTAATGTTAAACCCTTCTTTGAACTGTAATGTTGAATTGTTTTCATCGTGTGAATGAGCTTGGATTTTTTTTTTAAATACCACACTAGGTTATTTTATAAACAAGAAAGTACTGACGTATTTGAATCATTCATCGGTGATCAAGCAGCCGCGGTGGTAAGGCTAACCTTTTCCCGTATGGTACATGAGGGCATGGTGTGCATTGTGCTCTTATTTTATGGCTCATCAATCGCATTAATTGCCATGTGGCCTTTTCTCCCAGAACACTGGCCAGTGGACTCTCAATTCAGCTGTAAATCCCAGTGGCCCTTTGTAGATGTTTAATTTTCCGCTTTCAGGCTCTGATACGTGATACTTAACACAAGGGAAGAGAGAGTGTGTCTGAAGAAGTTTATAGTACAGCAGAGCAATTGATAAACACACAAATATGTGCATTCATAGACTCCAAGAAAACATGAGGTAGATTATACAGCTACTTAAAAAAATGTTTCTGGATTCAGATGATTTTAGTCAGTGTAGCCACGTGACAAAATAAAATTGAGTATATTCTTTCATTGCAGTCACACGAAACGCTCTTTAAAAAACACTTATGCACGTAAAACATAAATGCCAACCATTGAATGCAAAAGAAGCTAAGCAGTCTTTCTAGCTGTCAGTGGTGGGGAGAAAAAAAATGGTGTGGAGACATGTGCCTGCATGATGTGTGGAAAAGAGTCTGCGCCTGAAGATGCGAGATGAATTATGCTCACGACTATAAACTCCAGCTCGATGAAGGTGCGTCCCACCCTGAGTAAGGAGAGTCCCGATTGTGAGTTGTACAAGTTATAGGTCACTGACGTAGTCACTCTTCTTGTACAACAAATACTGCTACTGGTCACTCTAAAATGGTTCAATGATTTTCTGCACCAACTGTACAAACTGTCATAGTATTGTATTCTACCACTGATCACTTTAGCTCTGCTTGATACTTTGCACATTGTCTCACAGTTGTCACTGGGTGGTACCACCGCACTACGGTTCACTTACATTACGAAATGTCCTTCCATACTTATTTGTCATGTCCTTGTTTATGATGATACTAATGCAGCGTGTTATACCGGAGACAAATTCCTTGTGTGTTCTACATACTTGGCCAATAAAGATATTCTGATTCTGATTCTGATTAATGGTGAGAAAAGTTTTAAATGCTATACTTGAATTAAATTAAATTCAAAATAAAACTTCAAAACAATTCAATGCAATAAATGCATTCAATCATCGCAACTTTTTAAGGTGTAAATATACTGTTTCGTACTTAGATTAGTGAAATTATATTATCACTTCAATATTTGTTGTGACTAAGATTGTTTGACCGACTTTTCTTTTGACTTGACTCAGCTTGATTGAAATTTGATTGAGACTCAATTTGACTTGCCCTGATTTTTTTTTCTACAGTCACTTTGCTTCCATCTTGCACAGATGTGACTTCATCCCACCTCCGCTATAAACTGCATCGCTCACAGCTCTCAGACTTCAACAATGCAATATTCATCTGAGTGAATTTAAAGGATAATGAAATATTCTCGAAATCTCTCTACCATAAAAATGTTTTATTTATCTTAAAGATAGAATCTTAGATGTGATTTTAATCAAGTCTGAATTGTGAGAATATGTAGTGTGTACTGGTATATCAATCTTAGAGCAGTGTCTGTTATAATCCATCCAAAGGAGATGTGTTTCTGAAGCTTTGATGTGATGAATTTTCTTTGGTGGATAAGAAGCAAGGCAGCAGACTACCAGCAGATGTGCTTGACAGCTGTTCCCAATCCTGTAGCATGCCATATGCTGACAAAGCAAGGTAGCGCAAGCTGCCTGAAGACAGGTGAATGGCTCTTTTGGATCATCCCAAGTAGTACAAAGATGGTTAAAATCCTGGTGCTAAACATTATGACCATTTCATCTAACTCCTTTTTTTTTTTTTTACTTTTACTATTTTCACTTTCGAGAGCATGTTTGAATATTCAGTTTACAGTAGAAATACGGGTGGCACCATAGATGACTGGTTAGCACGTCTGGCTCACAGCACAGAGATCTAGGGTTTGAATCCAGGCTCTATCCTTCCTGTGTGGCATTTGCATGTTCTCCCTGTGCCTGTGTAGCTTTCCTCCAGATACTCCGGTTTCCTCCCACATTGCAATAACATGCATGGTAGATTGGCATGGTTGGCTGGCAACCGGTTCGGCAACTGACCGAAGACAACTGGGATAGGCTTCAGCATGTTCGCATCCCTCGTAAGGATAAGTGGTTCGGGTAATTAGATTGATGGATGGATGGATGGATGGAATTCTTAACATAAAATGTAGTGTTACAAAAGTGTTACAGTAACAAATAGATAATTCTGGCATTTGAAACAAGTGCTGGGAGAACATACAAAATGTGCTAAAGAAATGACAGAATCTTTTGGAATCATTGCCAATTGGAGTGGAGCTACTATTAAGTAGTGTTGTAGTTCTCCAGATTGGTCTTCTTCTTGAGTCCTGATTAAATATCCTTTTTTTTTTTGGGGTAGTTATCATATATATATATATATATATATATATATATATATATATATATATATATATATATATATATATATATATATATATATATATATATATACAGGGTGTCTAAAAATGTACTCACTCTTAGAATGACGAGAAAACCTTTATTTATGAACATAGAGTGAAGTGAAATAGCATCGAATACATGAGACAAATGTAATTGAAGAATCATGTTCGCAAATGTTCAAAGTGAGGACCATTATTGTCCAGACGACGCTGATAACGCGCACCAAGGGATTCACAAACGTCGCGAAACATGTCATTAGGAATATCACGACATTGTCTTTCAATTTCAATATCTGCAACACAAAAAAAGAGTGAGTGCATTTATAATGGTCATCAATTTGAACATTTGTCTCATGTATTTGAAGCTATTTCATTTCGCTCTATGTTCATAAATAAAGTTTTTCTCGTCATTCTAAGAGTGAGTACATTTTTTTGAGACACCCTGTATATATATATATATATATATACACACACACACACACACACACACACACACACACACACACACACACACACACACACACGTTAACTGCCCTCAATCCCGCTATCACTATTGGCACCTCCGCTGGCTGTACCTTTTTCTCTAGTTCTTCCTACAGCCCTTGTTATTAGCCATCTTTTGTGTCCCTTTTTCCGGACGCTACATCCATGATGACTGCTGTTTTCTGATGTTTATCCACCACCACTATGTAAGGCTGGTTGGCTAAAACCAGTTTGTCAGTCTGGATCTGGAAATACCACATTATCTTGATTCTGGGACCTCAAATCCATATTTGGGACAGACATTCCAGAACACTATACCTGCCACCTGCTGTATGCTGCTCCCTCTATTCCTTGCCAGACAGCATTTTACACCTTGCTGTGATATGCTGCACCATCTCTGGGGCTTCTTTACATAGCCTACACCTGGGATCCTGTCTGATGTGGTGGCCCCCGGCCTCCATTAATCATGTGTTTAGTGCCTGTTCTTGTGCTGCCATTATTAGTGGTTCTGTGTTGTCTTTCAGTACAGTCTATTCCACTCATTGGTATTGTTTTCTCAATGTCAGATACTTCTTTAATTTGATGGTGGTACATGCCATGAAGGGGCTTGTCTTTCCATGACAGCCCGTCTGGCTCCTTCTCCTATGTATATATAAAGAGAGAGAGAGAGAGAGAGAGAGAGAGAGACCTTGGGTCTCATCTAATAAAAAAACACTGCTTTTTTGGGAGAAGAATGTTATTTTTCTTGCAAAAATAAATATTGCCCCATTTACCAGGAACCAATAAAAATAGCACACATCATAAGTCAGCATTGGAGCAATTGACCAATTCATAGCATTTGTGGAGAAAAGCTACTGTGAGAAACAATGATGAGATCATTTACCAGCAAATAATTTAATCAAATTTGTTGCTTAAAAAGTGCAAATCAACCTCGTAGCCCTTTGCATTAATCAATACCCAAGAAGCAGATCTCGGTTTCAAAAAGGTTGGTGATCCATGCTTTATTATTCTCAGAGATTTTTGGATTGTGAGATTCGGACAGTTTGTTATTTATCATTCCATGTCATTTCCTCACAGTATTTTAAAATACACTCCAAACTGTATTTGTTGTTTTTTAGCAACACTGCTAAAATTGACGTCGACTTCACAGTGCAGAGGTACCGGGTTCGATTCCAGCTCCGGCCTCCCTGTGTGGAGTTTGCATGTTCTCCCCGGGCTTGCGTGGGTTTTCTCCGGGTGCTCCGGTTTCCTCCCACATTCCAAAAACATGCATGTTAGGCTGATTGAGCACTCTAAATTGTCCCTAGGTATGAGTGTGGGCGTGGATGGTTGTTCGTCTCTGTGTGCCCTGCGATTGGCTGGCAACCGATTCAGGGTGTCCCCCGCCTACTGCCCGGAGACAGTTGGGATAGGCTCCAGCACCCCCGCGACCCTAGTGAGGATCAAGCTGTTCGAAGATGAATGAATGAATGAATGCTAAAATTGAGACAAGAATTTCATGGCTTTCATCAAACTAAAAGATGAAGCAGAGCATCGTTTGTAACCTCCAAAAAGCTACACTTCTTTTCTGTTATGTTAACGGCGTATGACAGTGACTGCAGCATGAATCCTAAATATATATATATATATATATATACAGGGTGTCTAAAAATGTACTCACTCTTAGAATGACGAGAAAACCTTTATTTATGAACATAGAGTGAAGTGAAATAGCATCGAATACATGAGACAAATGTAATTGAAGAATCATGTTCGCAAATGTTCAAAGTGAGGACCATTATTGTCCAGACGACGCTGATAACGCGCACCAAGGGATTCACAAACGTCGCGAAACATGTCATTAGGAATATCACGACATTGTCTTTCAATTTCAATATCTGCAACACAAAAAAAGAGTGAGTGCATTTATAATGGTCATCAATTTGAACATTTGTCTCATGTATTTGAAGCTATTTCATTTCGCTCTATGTTCATAAATAAAGTTTTTCTCGTCATTCTAAGAGTGAGTACATTTTTTGAGACACCCTGTATATATATATATATATATATACACACACACACACACACACACACACACACACACACACACACACACACACACACACACACGTTAACTGCCCTCAATCCCGCTATCACTATTGGCACCTCCGCTGGCTGTACCTTTTTCTCTAGTTCTTCCTACAGCCCTTGTTATTAGCCATCTTTTGTGTCCCTTTTTCCGGACGCTACATCCATGATGACTGCTGTTTTCTGATGTTTATCCACCACCACTATGTAAGGCTGGTTGGCTAAAACCAGTTTGTCAGTCTGGATCTGGAAATACCACATTATCTTGATTCTGGGACCTCAAATCCATATTTGGGACAGACATTCCAGAACACTATATACCTGCTGTATGCTGCTCCCTCTATTCCTTGCCAGACAGCATTTTACACCTTGCTGTGATATGCTGCACCATCTCTGGGGCTTCTTTACATAGGCTACACCTGGGATCCTGTCTGATGTGGTGGCCCCCGGCCTCCATTAATCATGTGTTTAGTGCCTGTTCTTGTGCTGCCATTATTAGTGGTTCTGTGTTGTCTTTCAGTACAGTCTATTCCACTCATTGGTATTGTTTTCTCAATGTCAGATACTTCTTTAATTTGATGGTGGTACATTCCATGAAGGGCCTTGTCTTTCCATGACAGCCCATCTGGCTTCTCCTATGTATATATAGAGAGAGAGAGAGAGAGAGAGAGAGAGCCCATGGGTCTCATCTCATTAAAAAAAAACACTGCTTTTTTGGGAGAAGACTGTTATTTTTCTTGCAAAAATAAATATTGCCCCATTTACCAGGAACCAATAAAAATAGTACACATCAGAAGTCAGCATTAGAGCAATTGACCAATTCATAGCATTTGTGGAGAAAAGCTAGTGTGAGAAACAATGATGAGATCATTTACCAGCAAATAATTTGATCAAATTTGTTGCTTAAAAAGTGCAAATCAACCTCGTAGCCCTTTGCATTAATCAATACCCAAGAAGCAGATCTCGGTTTCAAAAAGGTTGGTGATCCATGCTTTATTATTCTCAGAGATTTTGGATTGTGAGATTCGGACAGTTTGTTATTTATCATTCCATGTCATTTCCTCACAGTATTTTAAAATACACTCCAAACTTTATTCTTTTTTTTTTTAGCAACACTGCTAAAATTGACGTCGACTTCACAGTGCAGAGGTACCGGGTTCGATTCCAGCTCCGGCCTCCCTGTGTGGAGTTTGCATGTTCTCCCCGGGCTTGCGTGGGTTTTCTCCGGGTGCTCCGGTTTCCTCCCACATTCCAAAAACATGCATGTTAGGCTGATTGAGCACTCTAAATTGTCCCTAGGTATGAGTGTGGGCGTGGATGGTTGTTCGTCTCTGTGTGCCCTGCGATTGGCTGGCAACCGATTCAGGGTGTCCCCCGCCTACTGCCCGGAGACAGTTGGGATAGGCTCCAGCACCCCCCGCGACCCTAGTGAGGATCAAGCGGTTCGGAAGATGAATGAATGAATGAATGCTAAAATTGAGACAAGAATTTCATGGCTTTCATCAAACTAAAAGATGAAGCAGAGCATCGTTTGTAACCTCCAAAAAGCTACACTTCTTTTCTGTTATGTTAACGGCGTATGACAGTGACTGCAGCATGAATCCTAAAGCCTTTCAATAAATGTATCTACTGTTTTAAAGTTAATCAACAACTGTATTAGCAAATAACACCCAACTGATTCTTAAGACACAGCGCTAATACATTGATCATGTCTTCCATGAAAATGAAGGGGTGAGTACTTACCATTAATGAATCCATTTTAGAAAATAAAAGCAACCAGTGTTAACATAGCCCTGTCAGAAAAACAGAAATTATTTCACAAGCTCTCTCTGGCTGTGATCTCTCAAACAGGATGCAGGAGAAGAGATATTGCATGACGTCACAAAATATCCTAATAATGGAAATTTCATCCAAGTGGCGGAATTAGGGCAGACAGATCATGAGATTAATCCATTTGGTTTGGTCAAGTGCTCAACATGCAAAATGTTATCTGACAAGAAGTAACACTTTTTCTTTTTAAATGTAAAAAATGTGAGAGGAAAAAAAAAGACCAAACAATCTACATATCATTTCTGAGAAGGACATTAATTATAGCCAAAGCCTATCATTTAATTGATTTTCCAACCAGGTCACAGAATGCAATGGAGCCTATTATATCAATGAAACCATTGGGAATGTCTCTCTGAAGTCACAAAAAAAAAAAAAAAAAAACACTACGAACCGCATTTGTGCATTATTTGAGTTACTGTTCAGATGCAAGGAGACTATCTTTAAATCTGTTGGCGGCCTGAAGCTCATCAGTAAAAAATCATAAATGAACCGTGTCACATTTTAAGACACAGAGTTCAAACATTGGGGAAAAAAGTACCGTCTTATAGTCCACAAAATAGAGAACACTGCAATTAAGAGTATTGCACTGCACGCGACATCTATCAGAACTGATATCAAGCTTTTATTCTGAAACGCATCTAGATAACAAACAAGACAGATACTGTACTATAACAACAGTAAACACGAACAAAGGAGTTGAAATTTTAGATCACTGCTATTGGAAACCAGTGTGAATACTGTCACGTTCAGCCATCTGCTTGACTTGCAAGCGAAAGCATTCATCGAGAAAAGACAGTGTTCTGCAATCATCCATAATAATGAAACATATTTTACCACTTAATCACGATCCAAAGCAAATACAAATTAGCTATTATTTTGTGAAAACAAACTTTAGATCCATTTTTTAATGATCCTCACCTCACTGTCTTCAGTTGTTAAACGTGTTATATTTGCATCACGAGGTTGAGGGAATTACCTGTGTAACGAGGGGCTCCAGTAGTCGCTCCACAGTCAACGTGCGGATTTCAAGACTCTTTGGGTCCCATTTCAGCAAGATAGGGGAGGTGGCTGTCGTCATGTTCTCTGTTAAAATCAGAATACAGAGAAAAGTCAACACACACACACACACACACACACATACACATATAGGAGTGCAGATGCAGCTAAGGGGGTTCGTATAAACCTTAAGTTTGCTTTACTTTTGTGTGTGTGAGTGTTTTGTCAGACCCACGGATGACAAAATGTTACCTTCTCCACTCGTTTGTGTACAGAATAATACTCTAACCATGATCTGTCAGGCATAAAGATTTGGGATTGACAGAGGGTCTGCAATGTGTTCTACTGGTTCCATATCTACGCATGTACTGTACAGTATATGCCAACCACGGAGGACACTTCTTAGAATGCATATTAGAGGTTCATCTATTAATAATTGCATTGGTAATGGCAACAATTTTCTGTCTGTTTAAAACATGGCGAGCATTAACATCAATGCTAAAAGTTTTTGAAGGAAAATATATGAATACTAAATAAACTACACACTAAACGAGAACTAAAAGGAAAAAAAAACATTGATATGATATAATGTCTCGAAATAATAGCTGAATCCTACTGTGCAATACATTTAGAAGAAATACTCTACACAATTTCAGAAGATGTCCAGGGATATCAGCACCTATTCTCCTCACTGATCATCATGCCAGGCAAGAGAAAACAAAGCACAAAGAGGAAGGCAATGAGGAGTATCCTATACGTTTGGATGGGTTTTAGGGCACAAAAGAAATCGATAGAATAGAATAGAGAGATCAATTTGAAGGCAAGGGCCATCCTGCACCAACCTGTCAGTAATAAAGTTTTACATTTTGTGAATTACACAACAATTATGTTCCGTATTATTGAAATCCATCTTTGATGCTGGACAGCAGAAACTGAATGCTGGGTAGAAGTAGTCGACATGGCAACGAATGCGTGACGCATTGCTCGTTTAGCATGCGGATTCCTTAGGCCAAAAGAAGGATTTACAGCACTAAAAGACACAATAAACAACCAGCATTCTACCTTTGGCCAAAATGAAACACGGGATTCTAGTTAATGTAAGTCTTTTTAAACAAATATGAAAAACCTTTCTGTAGTTTTAAGCCAGGGTTCGGCAACCCAAAATGTTGAAAGAGCCATATAGGACAAAAAATAAATAAATAAATATGTCTGGAGCCGCAAAAAAATAAAAGCCTTCTATAAAACTTACAATGAAGGAAACACATGCTGTATGTATGTAGGAGACTGGACTGTCTCAGAATGGTTTGTTATTCATTCCTTTGTTGTGTTTTCACAAACACCCCCATAGAATTTATTTTGTGATTTTCCTCGCTCGATTTTTTTGTTTTGGTGCATTATTTTCGCTTTTCTTAGTGTCAGTGAAGTGATCATTAATTTCCGTTTTTCGGAGGCTGTCTTTGAACGCCTCTCGAGTTGAACGAGAAGAGAGAAGGCACGGAATCGGACGCAGACGTGCCTGTGTTTGCCGAGGCTGTTAAAAGCATAAATAAAGTGTACGTTTTGAAAAACCAACACCACAACTCTCCTTTTTCGGAGCTGCAACATGTATCTATATCTATTTGAGCTATATTAGCCTACTTTCAAAATATTTTTCCATTTTCAAACATTTTTAATAAAGCTCCAAGGAGCCACCAGATGTCGCTAAAGAGCCGCATGCGGCTCTGGAGCCGCGTGTTGCCGACTCCCGTTATAAGCGGACGTTTCAGGTGTGTTTGAAAATTCACTCTGGTGCCCAAACACCACTCTGGGAGTGTGTGTTTTTGGTGAAGCAGCACACATGGCCCTCCCATTAATCTCCAAACGCAACCTATGTCGTCAGCCAATCAGCAACTTGTGATGAAACCATCTGTACTGCCTGACGCACTGGGCTACAGCACTCCCTATTTAATGCACACTGAATAAATTGAACGGCACAACCCGCTTGAGTTTCCGAACAGTCAGAGTGACTCACTCTGCTTGCTCTATGAGTTTATTTCCCAATGCACCCTTAGTTAGGGAACAGAGATTTGTGGTACGAGTCACAGCTCTACTGGTTATGGTTTTTGTCAAATAAATTTCTCCAAAAGAAATTCTTAAAATAAATTACCCCCAAAAATGCCACTTATACTATGGAGCGACATATGTTTTGGGTTTTTTTTTCTTCTTTGTGATGCATATTTTTTGACTGGTGTGACTAATACTCCGTAGTGACTAATACTATGTACTCCGCACCAGGACTTCAGCTTATCCCCGTTACATGCTGATTTATCTCCAGACCCCACTCCGCCCTCTATGAAGCCACACGGACATGGATTAAGTTTGTTGTCATGGACGTATTAACAAATGAGGTTAATACATGATAAGCATTAACTGGGCAAAGAAATAAGGTCATATTAAGTAAAAAGAGGCTTTTATCATTTACATTCCATTTTAGAATTTCCATATGCACCAACACAGAGAATACATCTCACAAATCAAGTAAGATCATCAGATATTTGTGGACATTGATACAAGGGCTGTCAACAACCTATAGATCAGGGGTAGACCTCCCCGTACTCCAACTCACCTGATTCAATTGTTCATGATTGATTCAGGATTCGACAAAGCTTGCTCGTGAGCTGATTATTTGAATCAGTTGCGTTGAAGTAGAGAGAGATCCAAAACAGGCAGGATATGGCTCTCGAGGAATTGGGAGTTCCCTACGCCTGCTATAGATTATTCCATTGATGAATTGATTACATTTTAAATCTTGCTGCTGGGGTAAAAAGTTCTAACTAGCAATGGTAGGTTGAAAACATATTGCTTTGCAGCTGAGCAATACAGCGGATTCCTGCCATGGTTCAAATCCCAGTCACAAATGCTAACATCCTCGTGTGTCTGTGAGACCATAATTCCATCAGGAAGGGCATCCGGTGTAAAATCTATGCCGAGCATGTCATCACTGTGGCAACACCTGACAAAACGTGCCCTGAACATGGAAAAGCTCACTGACTGCAATGTCAACTTTTCACCAAGCAAAGGTGCTAAAAGACTGACTGGTTTAGATAGAGTACAACGGATTTAAGTGGCCTGGAAATACCTGTGTGAAAGCTGTACAACAGTGCCTCGAGGCAAAATATGTCCACCGACCAATTTTTGTGATCGACTTAGTCAAACTTTTTTTCTCAGCCTAACGATGGATAGGTCTCAGGCTGTGGTAATAATCTGGGGCTGAATTTTTAAAATGTGCGCTACCGATAATGTTCACCCTCAACGGTACATTATACATACTACAATTTTCAACTGATCTAAGCATTCGAAACGTTTTTGGGGTTTCTTTTTTTTTGGGGGGGGGCTAGGCATATATATATGTATATATATACATATATATATAGAGATATAGATATAGATATAGATATATCCTCCTGACTACTAATAGTTCAAATTTGTCCTCTGTAGAGGACATTTGTGAACGTAATTATCTCCCACCCAGTGCATCCAATCGTATTAACTCCTTTTGTCACTCTAAAGAGGACATTCAGTGCTTTCCAATGATATCAAATTTGTAGGAGTTAGAAAAAGTAAGAAAATGGCTTCCCTCAGTGCAAGCACTTTTTATGGGAAGAGGAAAAGTAATACTTTTTATCAAACACATTTCGTCTTGAAATGCTGTTGGCATTTTATTTATAAGACTCTTATGAACACGTTAAATTGTTGTTTGAGTTGTTTTAAGTGTATTTGAGCCTAGTGTTCAAGTGTTAAAAAATGTAGTGGAATTTCAAAAATGTCTTTTGGAGTAGTCCAATTACTTCACCTAGATTGGGGAATTTCAAAATAAATGTGATTGGACAACATTTTTTTCCTGGTAGTCAGGAGGATACATATCTATATATATATACATATATATATATATATATATATATATATATATATATATATATATATATATATATAAACCTTTTGAATAATGGGAAGAGAGTTGGATAAAAGAAAAGGTTCCCTGATTCTCACACCACATTTCTAGGATTAGTCCTAAATATAGAAATCATCAAAACGCCTCTGGTCAACATATGGATTTTCTGCAAGAGGAGAGAAGAAAAGCAGTCACCGAACAAAAGAAAAGTCAATGCACTAAGGCAGAACACAAACATTGGGAGGGTGGAGCAGGCATTGGGGCGGCTGGGCCCCCAGATGCTGCCAATAGTTGGGATGAAGAGAGGGAGTACTAGAAATAATTGAGGTTGAAGAGTATCAGATAAGAGTGCAGTGAATGTTTTTCCAGCAACAATCTTTGCACAGTTTTTGTTGGAAGAATCAAAGAAAACAGAATTTTCAACAAGCTGTATTGTCCTGACTGTGAAAACCATGGACTTGTGCAGACAAATTATGCACAGTCCACCGAACTACACTGTTCGTGGTCTGTTAAGGCCTCTTGTGCTGCAGTGAAAGGATACATGATACACACAAAATTTTCAAATTTATATTACAAACCAAAAAACTGAAAAATTCCTACCGAAGTGAGACATTACCTACCTGCACACATGCCATTGTTGATTAGTTATTTTTGAGTATGTTCCACTGTATGGAAACTAACATATTTTAAATAGAACGTGAAGTATTCTGTCTGATGATCCTGAGTGTAGGCCCTTCAAATTGCTGGTGAATAGAACTACCGGTAGTCATGGTTAAATAACAAATAAAAAGAATGACAAAAACAGAATGCTAAAACCACAAAGTCAGAAAACTCAAACATCTTGTGTGTAGTTTTGAAAAAAAAAGTTATTGCTCTGACAAGGTGAAACCATCTAAAATGTTGGTTCAAAATGGGGACCTTCAGAACACTGATAAAGCAGTACTGCAGACAACAATAACCAGGAACAAAATGTCCCATTGCTCCAAGTCCCACACGAGAAAATGTAACTGAATAGTATGCCTGATGTCACCACTCAAAGGTCTTAACATCATTATATTATAAGATTACCAGGACATCTTAGTCCACCTAAATAACGCGACTTGAGTGTGAGATGAATAAAGTGATGAAGTTGCCCAATCAAAACTGCAAATCCTACGAAACAATTAAGGAAAAAGGCTGTCGTGATTCAATTCTGTCAAAAGCAATACACTTTCTCCCTTGAAAATGTCACATCTACAGGAGAGGCTGCGGGAGAATGATTAAAATGATGAAACATCTTGCCGTCACCTGTGCTATCTGCTAACTAGCGTACTTCTCTCAAAATTCTGAAAGGCTACGTGAAAAATGTCTCCTCCATACAATCGTTTTTCCACTGATGTGACTACAGCTCTCTTGCAAGGAATGTCTCCCTTTAATTAACAATGTTGTCAAAGCATAACTGGTGCAGCGTACCTCTAAATATATCCTGCCAAGAGGATTCCTGTAAATTGAAATGGTGTGCAGTGACCTGTAAATCCTTGAAAATATTACAGTGGAAAGGTTGAGAATATTAAAAGTTTGCAATCCCAAAATAAAATGAGATGCAGACACAATCAAGACCTTATTTTGCCTTAAAAATCATAAACAGTGCAGCGTGACCTTTAGATACATGGTACACAAAAATGGAGTTCATGTTAGCCGTACCAGTAAAGTAAAATAATAAATTGTCTCAGGCCAACAATAGGATAACGAACAAGTGAATTAAGATCTAAGATGATGGCTCAACTGTAATGCACGTGCTGAGAGTACCAGTCCGTGAGGGTCCGTGTCACAAGATCAACTTTAGACGTGACGCTTACATTGTATGAACAATGAATGAAGGTGAATGTAACTACTTTGGAATTGTATCATTCTCCACAAGCGTGCCTTGAGGGCACTATTATGGATGTAAACAACATTGCACATTACGCTGTATATAACAACGGCATGATAGTGTGAGGAATGACATTAGGGAGGCTACAGAGTGTTATAAACACATCATTTGCTGATCATGGTGGGTGCAGTTCTGCCTTTAAGCAGTCAGGACAATAACCTCTTTCTCTCTAGCTGCACCTATTTACTGCTGACACCGAATTTTCAAACACTGCTGGATCATCTACTTTATTGTCCCAGCTGAAACGATAGTGCTCTTCTTTTTTATTTATTATTATTATTATCTTATTATAGGTCAGAGTGGACAGTAAAAATAGCAAATGAATCTGGTAAATTGCATATGAAGACACAGTAAACAGGTCTTATTATCCAAATCAATTCCAAATTCCTCCAAGTAAAAGCCGACGAGGAACAAAATGCTTGTGGTTTGTTTTGTGCTGTCTGAGTTGTCTGGAGCTTATTTTTAATGTGGAGCGAGAGCTGGCTGAAAAAGAGACGCCGTCCTGTTCCAGCTTGCCTGGCTACCATGGCTACCTTAAAATCCCTACCCCAGTGTAATGCTGACAGGGGTTCCAAGGGACTCAGCCAACACTGCCTGCTGTCCCTGGAGACAGAGAGCACAGTGGCCATTGATTGCATTGTCACATTCATGAATAATGGCTTTTCCTCATTCCAAGAAACCGACAGCCTTTATATTGCAAATGACAAACACAAAAACTCAACCCAAATACATATACAAGACGAAATACCCCAGATGACTATTTTTATTAACAAACTGAAAGAAAGCACCATTAAAACATTTTTTGCTGCCACCTGCACTTTCAGGGCTGCGGACTGTCCCTAAATGGTGGCATTTTAAAATTTGAGACAATGCAACTAAAACTTTCATCTACTTGCGCCTGTGAGACGTTCTAAAATTTTGGGACTAGACAGGCTGCAGTTTTATGGAGGTTCTGAGCACTTGGACTACCTACAACCATGGCATCTTGTCCTTTGCCAACATTTTCATACAGTGATTTATAAATACAGGGACGGCCTCCACCTAAACACTCCGTTACATACAGGGATGCACGATAACTTCCTGCTTCTCCAAACGGATACCAATCATCAATGCCTTTTGTTTTTGAGGTACCCGAATTACTCGACGACTGGTTTATCTCCATTCAGCTGTTATCACAATGGCAGTTTTGAGTTTTAAATATAAAATATGATTCCAGTTTTAGTTAAAAGAAAAGAAAAAAAGCCAACATTGGTGATGGCAGCACCTTGTCCACGTAATGTCACTGACATTCAGCAGAGGTTTGATGTGTGCCGATCTTTAAGTGACAGTAACCACACCAATGTTGCTGTATTTGAAGCATCCTTTATCAGTCCAGTTGTGTTGATATCAGACCGATGAATGAGACATTATTATTTTCCCCATTATCGGTCTGATGGTTATCTGTCCAATAGTTTTGCATCCCTACTTATTTCAATGGATGAAAGTGTGCACTATAATTTTGAGCCAAACTCGAAAAATGCTAATACCTATTTGCATCACATCCTTGACAAGGGCTCAGAAAGAAACGTTTTGTGCAGTTTTGAATAACAGATGCATTAATTCTTTATTCAATTTGATCATTGTAAAAAGAGCAAGGCAAATACTGTACAGCAAATTGAAAGAAACAGGACAATTTGAATTATAGTTTTTGTTTAAATATTTTACCCCCATGGATGAGAGGATTCACTGTGCTGAACTCTTGTCTCCATGCCACTGTTGTACTGAGCAGAACAATGCCACCAGGAGTTGATGTCATATTGGAAGTCTGTGTGTCTGCGGCTCGGATTCCCCTCAGTGATATCATGATGTCTTCTTTTAAACCACAAACTAGCTGAGATGCAATCAAGAAGGCCTCTGTTGGTTGCAAGTGTCCACTACTTAGGAGTACATGTACAATCCATTACAAACAAAATGTAAATGTATATTGAATTGGATAGCTTATTATTATTTCCTGTGTGTGTTTTTTTCTAAATACAAAAAAAGTCTGAGGTCAAATGTCGTGGAATGGTTTATGTTCCATCTTAGAGGTTTTACTGAATCTGTAAATCATACAGTGGTGTTGTCATGTCAAACATCTGACAAAAACTTGACAAAATTCAATAAAGGGTGCTTGGGAAGAGCCTTTGGAATAAGTTGAGCATCACTGTTACAATACATTGCTTCTCAGCAGAAGTATAAAACATACATTACAACTTTATCGCCGCCAGCTGACCAAAGAAGAGAGTTCCAAAACATTGGCATCCAGACAGCCCCTGTGTCATTAAGAATTTGAGCATGCTCCTTTGCCAAACATAAGCCCAGACTATAAATAAAGCCACTCGACGAGCACGGCCCCTGAGATTTCACATCTCCATTTACAGAAAGAGAATGTGCCAATCTACACTGGGTCAAAACGGCAAAATCAGTGAAGAACTTGGATAGCTGTGCAATGAGAAAACTTCATACACAGGTCTGACCCGCAGCACATTGAAAGCGATATCAAACTGCAGGCTTTATATAAACATTTTGGACGAAAATATTTGTGTTTTACGGTCTGTTCATAGTTTGGCAGTTCTTTAAACGTGTTCTCTGCTTAAAAGGACCCACATATGGTTACGCTGGTGCCATCCTTGATTTTCTCAGTCAGTTGTATAGGCGAGCAAATGAACAGAACCAAAACATGGGTGCGCAATAAAAAAAAAAAGAGAGAGAGTCGGACAGACAATGCAATGGCAGCTAACCAGCCCATGAAGCGTTTTAACGGTCTTTGTCGCGTTGTAAAGCGGGGCCGTAATTTTATGAGCTCAGAAGTGGCAGGCTAGCTTAGCCACGACAGTAGCTAGCAGCCTAGCCTGCATCTATCTGCCCGAATAGGTGGCTGCTCCGAGGCGAATCAGGCGTTCAGCACTGGGCTCCATGGATAGCAGCACCAGTGACGATAGCAGTGGGCGACACTGATTTTCTCTGCTTAATTTGAACCACTAGTCTTCAGAAAACAACAACATGTGAGGACCGTGCAGGCGACAGACAGCACTCTTTGGTTTGCTTTTTCAGGCAGGTGGAATTAAACCGTTCTGCAAACTAGCCGAGGCACAATGAAGAATGAAGCCGGGCGGACCTCGCCTAAGCTAATGTTAGCGACACGGCGGTTGAGTAAATGCTGCCAGGGGGATGCTAGCAAAAGCACCTGCCACATGACAAATCGCCGGCTCAAACTCATAACCCACCTTCAATCTTTAGTACTTCTTGCAGGTCTCCAAAGTATGTAAAACACCTTGTTTGGTAATGTATTCCCAAAATCAAAATCCTCCTCTCTGGTAAAGCTCGTATGAACAGTGAAAATCGGCTCAAATCCAGACGCTCTCCTCAATCATGTGGTGCTGAATTGTGCTTTTCTTTCTTTTGAAGGGATCTTTGAAGAACAAGAAGCCGTCGCTTCTTCTAAAAGCGCCCCTGCGAATTTGTAATAGAGACCGCTCCCAGAGCTCCAGCCACAACAACGGAGTAGGTAGGTGTAGCGGATGATGCACACTCGGGAACGGGAAAAGCTTGCAATTTAGTGAGACTCTGTGGCGCATCCCACGCTTGTCAAATCAGAAGCGGTTCCGTCGCTGGGCGCATGCGCAGTCCAACGCCTAAGGAAGCGCCCCGATACAAGCACATTGTCGGAGGATGTTTGAGCCAGTCTGATGCGTTTGGTGGTTCATTCCAGTTTGACCTGATGTACTTGTATAAATATCCAGGGTGTCCCATAAATCTCCATACATAGAATGAATAATACATTCTATATATATATGGCTCTAACATTTATTTCTTTACATTTCAGAAAACCCAGAGAATGCATTTGAATAAAGAGCAACAAATTCAATCCATCATTCATATTGAGCATATCAGATAAATAGAAATGGTTTATGTCAAGAAACATTTATTTTTCTTCTTTATGGAGACGTATGGGGCCTCCTGTAGAATTGGGAAATACAATTTAAACTGGAATGCTGAGCTTTGATACACTGACCAAGAGTTTTATATGTACATACTGTGCTGTATATGTTATTAATGTGTTTGCTTATTTCAGACGATCCTAATAAACCCTAATAATTAAATTTAAATTATTATGGATGCATATGATTTACTATATATTTTTTTTTACTTTATTCAATTTTAATCAACTGCAAGAATATTTTGAAGTTTTTAAATCAAACTCAAAAGTTACAGTAGTAGCACTGAAATACATTTACCAAAGCATCTTTTGAATATGCACAATCAGTCATTTGACTATTAGTGAAAAGGACGGGCATAAAGAAGAGATATTTTTCCTTGCCTGGTCGAGAACAATTACAGAATGTGGAATCAGGAAATCACTGTGAACTAATGGCTCCCCAGGAAATTGGATTACATGGTTCTCCTGCCAGTATAGCTGAATTAGAAGGACCCTTGATGCTCTGCAGCTGTGGCAGATGAACTTGCCAAGCATTAACAAGCTGAGAGTCACATTATCACATGCACCGTGGTGACATGAACAATATTTTAGTGCATGTGTCAGGCATGATAGAATTTAGTGAGACCTTACATTTTAATCCTTTGATAAGGGTTACCTCAAAGATGGGAGTCTAACAGTATATCTAAAAGTATCTAAAAGTCATGATTGTAAAACTTTGCATTCCTCTGTGTGACGAAGGCAGTGTCTCCTCAACAACTGGCGGCCAGTCCCTTTTGGGACTTGATTGACTGCCTTGGGATTTGGGTGGTACCAAACGCTCAAACTCGCTGAGGTCACGCCACAGCCAATCCACTTTCAATTTAGTCATAGTGTTAGAAATGTAATGAACATGAAAGTTGGCTGTTTTTTTTCTTAATTCCTGTCTCGTAATGTGTGAATCATCCACTCATGGTCTTATTGCATTTTGAGTTGCGCATTAGTCAAATGCAAAAAATGTTTGGCTAATTATGATGGCATTGACCCTTTGGTGAAAGTACAACAAATAAACAATTGGAAGCAAAACACATCGCCTCTGTTCACTGTTAGCTATCTGCCAAACTAATCTTTGCACACTCAGGCCGGGCAGAATACATACAAATACCAGAGAAAACAGACTGCTGACCTGATATTAGAAAATGCACAAGAGGAAAATATTTAAAATGTAAATAGTTCACCCTCCAACATGGAGATGATTGAAACATTCATGCGCTGATAACTTGATTTTGTTGTCTACAACTAAAGGAGAACATGACGCTCAGCAAACTCTTCGAATTTTGTTTAAGGTGCAGGGGTTAAAGCTGGGTGGCAGGGGGGAATTACTGTTTTTATTTTGAATGTCAGCGTAGCGCAGTGCAGTTCAACACCAGTGCACACCATGATGACAAAAAGGACATTATCGTTAATTTTGGAAAGGCACAACTTGTGGAACAGCTCTTGTACTGGATCCGTAGCTGGACAGCATGGAGTGGGCCATAAGTACAGTATATGTCTATCCATGACTAACCTTGAGACTATTACCCATGAATCAGGTTCAATTTTCCATTGTCCTGTATCTTGGGTTTTACTGAGCTGCAGATGCTTTCTCTTCACTTCTGCTAACTGGTTTAAGCACATGGTCGCATCCAGTTAGATAATCACTGCTGCAATCACCATACAGTATCATGCTTCTTTCCATGCCGCCACTCATCATTATCTTCAATTAAATTCAAAGGCACGCCTTGATAGGCCGCAGGCTACTGTTTCAAATTTTATCTCTGTCTCAGTGGATTTTAGGCGATGGAAAGAGCCTGCTCAACAGGACAATCAGATATTCTGACTGAAGTTTGGCCGCATTGGATATCTTTCAGAGGAGAGTGCAAAATCAAGACTGACTCATGTTGTTCATTGCACAAGACCAAGAGACTTGGTCTTAAGCAATAGCTCATTGTATTCAGAATAGAAAGTTATGACTTAAACTTACTTGTCTGTGAACTGCTCTGTTTTTGCTAATCGCATCTCAAGTCATGAATTAAAGATTGTTCATGATTTATTACAAGAAATGCAATTCATTATTCAGACTCCTGTCAGACATGATACATCTGTGTCTATGTTTAAAGCTTTCCACAAAGGAACGGTGAAGGGACATTCCGTAGTGTGTATTCTCAGAGGTATGGATCAGAAAGGTTCTGGAATGTGCAATGCAACATGAGGACATAACTCTGCCTCAAAGCTACCACAATCTAAAACGGTTGATACTATAAGGATGCTGAGAGGTTTTTGTAAGTCTCCTTTTGAATATTTGACCACTCCTGTCGTTTACCTATCTTGCTCTAGGACAAAATAATGGCAGAGTCTGAAAACGTGCATGCTTCTGAGGGTTGGAATACTAAAACATATGATAAGGTCATATCTTTTTTATATATTCCCCCTTACCTTTCCTGGGCTTGACCGGTAGTCAAATAAAATGCTTGGAGGGACAGCTTTGACATAAAAATATGAAACCACTGCGGATTATTCATTCAGCCGAGGAGGAAATGGCATATTTGTGATCATGTTGCCCTTTTGAGGAGTAGGATCAGGCAATGACTTGATTAGAGGTTGCTGCGAGGATGTTTAAGAGATAAGGTCTCTTTGAGATGCACACACTACAATCGGATTTAGCTTAACCATCCCAAACACGACATTTTTAACTATGAGGATCCCAAAAAAATAAAACAGAGTGCTTAAATTTCAAGACCGAACTTGTCATCTTCTTAAAAATTATTATTAGGCAAATGCAAGGTGTACCAATTGGATTTTAAATGCATATTTAAGGGAACAAAAAGTTGAAGCTTGGCAATATTAATTATATATACTGCATATATTAATTTTCTTTTCCTCAGAGGAAACGGTTTTTATTTAGCTTGACTAGCTTTGACGCTCACTGCTCAGCGAACAACTTCTGAAAAAAGGCGGAAATGAACGTTGAAGCTAGTAAAAGTAAACACAAACCTTATTCTCTTAAGAAAACAAAAACAAATAGTTTTGTATACAAGAAGACAAGATGAATGTTGTTAACCAATTATACATCCATCCACATGTGAATGGGAATTGATCCCACCAGAATAGCAACTATGTGGACTACTACACTACTAATGACAATATCCGGTATTAAAATTGATTATATCTTGCAAATACATACGTGTTATTTTCAATTCCACTTGAGTTCTATGCAGCAAAATCTGCTGCATCCAGGTAGGATGTAGACTGTAAAAGACGAGAGCACTACCCCACCACTTGTCTCCAAAAATCAGAACTAGGATGTTATTTTGGATTCACATTCTTCTTTCTGTCAAAGTTGTCCCTTCTGAAATCTATTTTCTTTCACTTCAATAACACCTCTACTTTTGGCCTTTTCTCTCACTCCATCACACGCATTAATATTGCCAAGGTCCAATGTGTTGAACTGGTTTCGACATGCACAACACCATAATCAGCCTTGCTCCGTTGTGTCACTCAGCTCTATTCCTCGAGTTTCAGCATCTATTTTTTTCCCACGTCTGAAATTTTCTCCCTCGAGTTACTCTCAAAAGTCCAACACACACAAACACACACACGTTCACGCACATGTACACGCTCATAAAATCACCATCTTATCTTTTCAAAGCATTTGCCTTCCTATATAACACAAAGTAAATATGTCCACGTTTCAAAATTGAGGCACATACTTGTCTCAACAATAACCAGCCAGTAGGATTTTATCCCCTAATATGCCCGGAAGGTAATTGAAATTAGTTTTCTTTTCATCACATCAATTCTCATTTTAATTTTACAGATACCACCTAATTTCATTTTTGTTATCATCTCCCGGTGCCTCCTGCAGTGAGGGTTTGTGTGCATATACATAATGCAACCACGTTTTGCAATCATGGTATCAGTGGGGGGCTTTTCATCCCCGACTGCTTTACATTATGTTTGCTCATTCATTCCAATGCATGACTTCATAATGACATAATGTGCTATGTAAAGTAATCATGTGACCAAAAGATGAGTGTTGAAAATCTGCTCAGTTGTTGTGGCTTTGGTTTAGAGAGAGAGAGAGAGAGAGAGAGAGAGAGAGAGAGAGAGAGAGAGAGAGCTGCCTACCGTTGTAGACAACATTGCTATATAAACATCATGGTCCTAATTTCATGTTTTCTTCATGCAACTTACTAGCATTCTAGATATTACTCAATGTAGATGGTTTGAACAGCATCTAGCACATTGGAATTTTGAAATATTGCCATATGAAAATCAAAATAACTGACATTTCAATATGATGCCATCTTCACTGCCCAGAAATCTTTTTTTTTTCTTTTTTCAACCAAAAAGAGTATCCCCATCACACCTTCGTGAGATACAGTCCATTTGCAAGTAGTATCAAACGTATATTTGAAAGTATATGATTATAGTATCATTAATAATCTTAATTTGGCAGGCACCATTACATGGTACCATGATCGACATTCAAGGCGCTGCTCATCCTCGTCAGTCATTATAGCAGCATCACCGACAGAAGTCAAAAAGTAAACATGCCTCCTCATACACACAAATAAGAACAAATGACAATATATCGATGGGCAGCCTCTAAACCAGTGTGGTGGTACATGCTAGAGGGCATTTAGACTCCTGTAAAATACACACACACAAAAAAAGTAGTAGTAGTAGAAGAAGAAATAGAAGAAACAAGGTTGACCGTATTCTTACCTGGTCACAACAGTTGCAAACTCTTGTAGTTTTTATTGTGGTGAGTGACTTGGGAGACATTTTATGTAAACACCAGTTGTTCCTCGACATGTGCAAGCTTCAGGTCGCTTCCTTATTGGCTTAAGTCACAATTTAGTGTTGAGCACACACAAAGGTTTTGCTATTGGATTGGATTGGATAAACTTTATTGGTAAATGTACTGTATGTGTAACATACAGCACAGATGACATTTCTTCCCTCTCAACATGAAACAAGAAGCAGTAGCATCCATTAATGAAAAAGAGATTGGCTGTCTTCTCCTGTCCCATGTAAGTCCGCTTCAATTTCAAGCCGCGACTCCCAGTTCCACATACCCTTCTTCTTATCGTCGGCTCCTCAATCCATGCATCCATCCAGCTGCAGACTGTCCATCAGCACCGACCTTTTCACTGACCAAAGCGGGGCTGTCAAAATGCTGCCTACTTCAGGCGCAAGACACAAGCGCCACGGGGATGTCCAGCAACGACAGTCAAATGGCGCCGACATTCCTCCCAATCAAGAAATCAGTGCTGGTACGCGTGTGCTGCCGAGAAGGCGCAACCACCAAGCACAGATTCTTCTTCTTTGACGAATGTCATGGCAAAAAATACTGATAACAGTCCACTTCAGGTCCACACGACGTAAGAACAACACCATGTGACAAAACAAGAGAAAAACAACAAAAAAACAACAAAAAACGCAAGGCTCTTGAAGAGCACTTGCCGACGGCTGTCTATCCGGGTGCCATCTTGGAAAAAAAAAATTGTATTGTATTATATTCTATTGTAATTATTGAACATCATGAATGTTTAAGATTCCGGCCTTAACCATTTTCTGAGCTGCTCCGGGAGGAAAAAAATCACCCCACACCACTTTCAATATTATGTTTTACAGCATTTGGTAGTCGGACCTTTGATGACTTTAACCGGTAAGGGATTAATGCTATGTGTGTTTGCCATCAGCATATGTGCGGAAGATAATGATCATGACCCGCATAGGCTGGCCCCAGGTTGCAACCCTGCCTTTCGCCCAGTCAACTGAGACAGACTTTAGCTCACTTGTGAACCAAATGAGAATTAACAGTCTGAAAAATGGATGGATGGAGTTCAATGTTATCTCACTAATATGTAGAGAGTGAAAAGACAAGCGATCAAAGCAGAGATCCCTGGGGCACACCTTGACTCAGGGGTGTGAGATTTGGCTGAAATAATAAAAAGGATATTCCATGGAGCCATTAAGATATAGTGTTGCATCACACTATTATTGACTGATACTGTGGCATAGAATGGATCCAAGAGAATAAAAGTTTAGCTAGTTAAGCCCGAGTCAGATATAACAAGTGGATTACTGAAGATTTTGTGTGGATAATCTGTCCTTTGGGTCCTTCTGGATTTAATTAGAGTGCTCTGGAATCACATGTAACCTTATAAACAGATTGTTTATTGCATTTGACTGTAAAATGTTCAGTTTCTGTATCGATGACTCTCACATATATAGAGAGATTTCTTCAACCGCTTCAGTATACATGAAATACGCCCTGCTTCATATTAAACCTGCAGACAGTTTTATTGCAAACAAGGGGGACACACTTCCTGTACAATACAATTTTGCTGGGCTTTTGTAATACAAGAGCAATAAACATCTTCAGAGGAAGATGCATTTTGCTACTGTATGTGACATCCTATAATGTATTCCGTAACAGGTGCAGAATAATGTGAATTATAATTACCTTTTCAAATATTTGTATTCAAGCAGAACACTCTCATAACAATAAATATTACTCTTTTTTCAAAAATATTATTGGAGGCAATCAATGGCGCACATTACTTATTCACAGATGTAATGTTTTTTTACTCTGCTGCCCACTTTACTGAGAGTGGCGATGGACAAAACTGATGTGTAATACAATTAAACAGTACTTCAATAATTCTGTCGCTGATGAATATCACAAAGTACTTTTTAATCAAGAATGTATGAAAGTGGTGTTAATGTTCCCCAAGTCACATTTGAAGCAGACTGCTGGCAGTTTATCTCTCCATCTACCTATAATGCTACTGTGAGACAGCAAACTGTACATTATCCGTATTGGTTGATACCAGGAGAAATAGCATCATATAAACACAATACAGGAGACATATTTTGTTAAGGTATTCAATAACAGTCGCAGTAAATTCAGTATGTGAAATGTTGTTTGCAAGACAAATATTTGGAACTATTGTTCACTTTCTTCCTGCAAGAACAATTTCACCAGGGCTGAGTGTGAATGGTCTTCCCACACTCCAGCAAGGAAATCCACTCAATCTATTAATTATTCATGCATTTATTTCTCGGTATCTGCAGGGGAATTTCCTGTGAGCATAGCAAAAAAAGAAAAAAAAGAATGGAGACTGAGATAGGTGGAGATGGGGCTGGAAATACTGTTGGCATGCAACACTTACAAAATAAAATACCTGTATTGTCGGGGTTTCTAACACAAGATAGCTTTCGTCAAGGTTCAGACCTAAAATTGTAGCACACGCAGAAATGACGCAGAAGTGTGTGTGGATGTAGCTCAACTTTCCATGGGTGCTTTTGTGTCCTCATGGTCTAAAATTGCTCCTTTCCTTGCCGTCTTCCTCTTCTTTTCTACCTTTTGGTTCCTGAACGGATTGCAACCACTTTGGTGCATACCGCCACCTACTGTACAGGAGGCACAAAACGTTTCCATATATACTCAATGGAAGCAACCATTCTCGTCTTCAATTCAGCCCCGTGAACAAACGCACAAGACAGTCTTGAATACAAATAAGTTCACCAAGACTTTACAGAAAACCAACACCATAAAGCTTTACAATATATGCAAATTAATACACATTTGATAGTGAGATGGGAGTCAGGCTCTAATACACATACATAACATTTTAGGCTTTTTTTGTTTTACAGTTTTATGGTGTTTGTGTGAAGAGCTTATTTATAAACACACAGTTGGAGAGGTGTGATTGATGACATCATTTGCAAAGCCGGAAATTGGCTTTTTACAACGGGAGTAAATAGGGAAAACAATTTGGTGGCTCTGAGATTTGCAACTGAGTTCATTGTACAAATGTCTCATTACGGAATGGCTGAGTGTTAAAGAAACAATAAAGTTTCAGCATAGTTGCCCATAAAAAGAAAAGTACACCTCACACTGGGTTTCCCATCGTTAGTGGTTAGTGAAGCACATAACGTTCATGTGCCTGAGAATAACTAACTGAATTAACCAGGACATGATGTGATTTCCTTCAGGACAATGCAGATTTTTACAAAATAAATTATAATTGGCGGCATGGTGTTCGACTTGCTAGCACATCCACCTCGCAGTGCAGAGGTCCAGGCCTTTGCATGTTCTCCCTGTGCCTGCGTAGGTTTTCTCCGGGTACTCTGGTTTCCTCCCACATTCCAAAAACATGCATGGCAGGTGAGCGGAAAACTCTACATTGTCCCTCGGTGTGATTGTGAGTGTGAATGGTTGTTTGTCTACGTTTGCCCCACGATTGGTTGGCAACCAGTTCAGGGTATACCCCGCCGAAGACAACTGGGCTACGCTCCAGCACTCCCGTGACCCTCTTGAGGGTAAGCGCATTAGAAAATAGATGGATGGAAGTTATAACTGGAAATAGATGGAAATCCAATAGATTTCAGGGTCATTTAGATTTGAGTTTAGAAGCCAAACTTAAGTTCATGTTAGGAGGAATGTGTTATTTCATTTTTTTTTTTTTTTTTTTAACTTTTGCTTTTTATAAGTAACCTGATTTAATATGACATTTATATAGAGAACAAGGGGTAAGACTAGATATATTTTTGTACTTCTTCCTACCCCTTGAACATGTTAACCTTGTTGAACTATGACATCTATTGATATTTTATTTTTTCCTTTCCCATCTTCTATTTTCAGTGTTTATCTTGTACGGTAATGCGTTTATATACTGAACGACTCAATCAAACATTCAACAATCAATAGTTATCGCTATATTTTTGGAATTCTCCTTTGTGTGACAGGAGCTCATGTTTCCAAAAGCCTATGAGATTGTGTTCTCAAGTCCATATAGGCTCACTGTAATTTCTTGCTTATGTGTTTCAGATATCCAGA
Source organism: Hippocampus mohnikei (assembly GCA_026261675.1). Taxonomy (NCBI): domain Eukaryota; kingdom Metazoa; phylum Chordata; class Actinopteri; order Syngnathiformes; family Syngnathidae; genus Hippocampus; species Hippocampus mohnikei. The sequence continues at coordinate 5,028,890 of JAKGUB010000326.1, forward strand.
AAAAAATGCACGTGCGTATCATTAAGTCAAAGCATGCAGTATACATATAGTGGGGGAAATGAGTTAGGTGCGCTACCGGTTGCATGTCTTGATTACAAAAGGCTGATTGAAATAACACATTCAAATATTCTCAATGAAATATTTCTGTTAACTTGGTCTCCATTTCTGGAATTCTTAAGTTCCATTACTGAGATATCTGCCACCATTATTCGCTTAGTCATGCGGAGATACCCGTATATTGTTTATTGATACACTGCCACTCGGTGGTAGAATAATGTTAGCAAGGCCTTCATGAAAGCTATGAAGACTCTTTTGTAAACGATTTCTATTGTACATTACTATTCTCTTGCCAACAAAGAGGACACACTGAGTTTTAAAACTTAACGACAACATTGCTCATTTTGATGGTGGCCACATGTAGCTCTGTATTAGTTTCACAGAATAGGGCTTTTAATATTGGAGAGGTATATTGATTTCATGAGCCCACCTTATTACATACATCAGTGGCTCATGAGGCTCCACTCACACACGGATTGATTTGCAGGAGGAAGGCCATTTTATGATGAGCAATTACTCACATGAACGGTGACCATTTAGCTGAGCCAGGCATATTAAAGGCAAGTTATTATTTCCATTCACATCTCGGCCACAAGGGGGTAGAATAGCTTTAGGAAATCAGCTTCATCGTTTACTTGATTTTCAATTCTGGGCTTTGGAAATAAGGAAAAAAATGTATATTTCGTTCATGATTAAGGCTCTCTTTCACTGTAAGACTCATCACCCATATTTTATTATACACACTGACAGCAATTGGAACATGTAAACTTTAACATCACTCAAATGTCTTTAAAAAAATGATGACATTCAAAATCCAAAAGGAATTTCTACCATGTCAAAGTACTGTTGTTGATATTTCCAGGGCTTTTACGGTGTTTGAAATAAGAACACAAAGCAACTGTCCAATGGAGCCACAGAGCTAAAACACCGTTTGTGTTTACATTATCATCATAAAATGTGTCTGCAAGTTCCAGCCAACCCTGGATTTGAACCCTCTCTGTCACTGCTCACGTTTCAGAGTGGAATGTGCTAACCGTTGGGTTGAGCGTAGCCACGCAGGTTCATTAACTCAGCATCCATTATATCTGTTTCGGACTAAGCGGTCACTCAGGCATGAACGACACACATAGTCAGTGAGAGACCATCACCCAAAGTCAGCATGATACTGTAGCAAGCTAGCAACCAGAGTTGGCAACCTTGCCTTTGAAGTTGCAGATATATGATGAGATATAATCCTTGAAATAAATAGCAATTCCAGTAGACAATGAATAAACTTTACTGAGCTTGACTAAACATGGACGAGTAACACCGAACACGTTAATGCTGTGTGCATAGAGACAGATCATAGACATATGGGATGTAAACATCCATAGACACTCAAATGTGAAGTCACCAACTCGGGCGTTGGAATTTCAGCATTCAGTGATTTCCGTAGCTGCTCTGCGTTTTGCCACATAAACACTTGCAGTTTTCTGTTTCAGTGTGTTTGTTTTAGGTGCAAAATGCAAATTTTGACATGCAAACTGCGGTGCAAAACTGCTTATTCCTAGCCTTGACTGTAAGTCATGAAAATAAAAAAACAGAAATGAATGAAACTTGCTCAAAATTAACTATATACAGTACGATGAGACATACATTTTAATGTCTTTTTATTTTAACATCAGGGTCATTCCAGAATTGGAGGACATCTTGGCTTCAAATTCAAAATAAACCTTCACTTTTGTGATTTTCCACTACATATTCATCAATAATACATTTCTTAGCACACCTGGATTGTCACTAGGGTTTAGGGGAGAGCTGGCTAAAAAGTTAAAAGAGTAGTGGATTGACTTGTGTGATCATACACGCGTGTGTGTGTGTGTGCGTGTGTGTGTGTGTTTGTCCTTGGTCACCAGCTGGCACACCAAAACACATTGTCTTGTTGCCATGAAGATGACCTCGCTGAGTTCTAAACAGTAACACAAAGCACAGGAGAATGAGGGGTAGGAGGGAGAAGGGAGGCTCCAGCATCCAGCAGCATCATGTCGAGGATATAAGGATCCAAGAACACAGCTGTTTACAGACTGATAATAATTTCAGTCAGACATGAGCCTTTTACTGGAGCTCTCAATGGGCATGAATTGGCCAAATTGGCGCTAAATTCTCAATCATCTTCACCACGTTAGTATCCTATTTGTGAAGTGTGTCAAAAGTCACATTCAACCTGTGATTGAGCTCACTCGTCACCTGTGTGTCGATCAAAGGCCATGGCCCATCAAACATGACTGGCAGCTTGCCCATTTCCAAAAGTGTTTGTAATAAATCAGGAAACTGACAGCAGGATACCTGTTATCAGAATTCTGTTAATGTATGTGTTTTCAACATCCTCCACAGAAAGACTGGACAGGCACACAAGCTTCCACTTTTTCCAGGATTCCGAAGTATACCCGGCCACAAATGTTCGAACTGGACAAGCAGGTTGCCTCTTCTCCGCTCTTCTCATCAAGAAAATTTGGTCGTTTGCATTCAAAGTCCGACTGATGATATTTTGGATTTTTATTTCCGGAAGAAAACTGCAAGAGGAGGAAAGAATGAGAGTTGAGACAAAAGATGACACACGACAAGATAAGGACAAAATGAATATCGTCCATCTTCTTCAGAGCCAGGAAGAGTAGAGACATCATGCATTTATTTATGAGAATTTACATTTTAAATAACGTTTTATGCTAAATAGCCACTGATGTACAGCCTTTAATGGTGAATAAATAATATCCTTTATTGCAGCAAAACATTCTCCTCCCTATCCATGTTCTCCCCGTCCAGTAAAGGCTTACACCATTTTTACGTAAAGGCAAAAAAGAGGTGAATTTAAGGCTAATAGAATATTACAGAAAATTTACATAATCTGGATAATCCACAGAGCTCAGTGTAAATAGATATGAGGAATATAATTACATAATGTATGGTAGTGCTTCTCAACCTTTTTTTTTCCAGCCAAGCACCCCGTAACCAGCAAAGCTTTTGGATAAATAAATAAATAAATAAAATGAACAAAAACAGAACAGTGTGCAGTGGCATCCGTTTCTTATTTCTTCAAATTTGGAACTCTATTGGTTGTGGTATCTCTATAATTATTGGGAAATTCAAAATAAAGAAACAATTTAATTATAAATAAAGATTTGTGCAAATTAAATCCCGCAGATAGACTCTAATTATAAAGAGTTTCATTATTATGTCCATGACTTCATCACTGAGCACTGTCATCATTCAATTCCAATTTTACATTGTACACTGATTTCTTTTGCTGAGGAAGCCACATTACAGGAGTGAGGGAATGAAGGTCTATTACCGCTGTCTGTTGCCTGCCTCATTTGTGTAAGACACACTTTCCTTCAGTCAGCACAATATAATATCAATGTAGCATTTAACAAACCAGTTCCAAATAAATGTTTCAGACCAATTTTAAGACATTTTTTAGAAAACTAATCAAATGCATCTGGGACCGAATGATTGACATAAATATTGTTATTTGTTCTGCCAAGAAGCAGTTTCTCTGTATGCATGTTAACTACCAGGTGATTACCGGAAAACTTGATGAGCAGACAGTGGACAAAGAGGAAAAACATTACAAATAAATTTTATTTCGAACCTGACAGGGCTGCATGGTAGCGAGGGGTTGGGAGGTCCGCCTCACAGCGCAGAGTTACAGGATTCGATTCCAGCTGCGGCCCTCTTGTGTGGGGTTTACATGTTCGCCCCGTGCTGCCTGTGTGGGTTTTCTCCGGGTACTCCGGTTTCCTTCCACATTCCAAAATCATGCATGCCGGGTTACTGGAACACTCTACATTGTCCCTATAGGTGTCAGCGCGAATGGTTGTTCGTCTATGTGTGCCCTGCGATTGGCTGGCAATTCAGTTGACTGCTCGAAGACAGCTCAGATAGGCTCCAGCACGCCCGCGACCCTTGTGAGGATAAGTGGATTAGAAAGTGGATGGATGGATGGATAGAACCTGACATTTTACATGAATTGAAGATGGTAGTAGAAGGCACTCTCAGCTCCTGTCTGTATTTGTAATGTAATAATGAAGGCTTTCTGCTGTCAGTAGCCCTTGTAATAATAGAGTTTAATAGTTGTCAATGAGTGTGTCCTCACTGTAGAGTATGAATGGCCTGTGATTGACATCCAAGGCAGAGAGCTCAGCTGTTCACTCAGACTCCACTCAACTTGATTATGCTTCTGCAGCGCTCAAATTTTATGCCATCGATGCTGAATGTCAAGCCAATTTTGCTCTTGTTTGCAATCCCGTCAGACTATGACATCCAAATGTTGCAGAAGGTAAGATTTTCCAGTTCACCGGAAAATCTGTCAGTCATGTTGCAACTTTGCACTGGAGTACAACATGTTGGGTTGAGGTGTAGTAGAAACTACATGTAAATAGTGTTACTATTTGACACATGATTAATCTGTATTATGTACCAATGAAAGCAAAGGGGGTGGCCCGGTGGTCTAGCGGTTAGCGCATCGACCTAACAGTGCAGAGGTACCGGGTTCAATTCCAGCTTTGGACTCCCTGTGTAGAGTTTGCATGTTCTCCGCGTGGGTTTTCTCCGGGTATTCTGGTTCCCTCCCACATTCCAAAAACATGCATGGCAGGCCTAGGTGTGAGCGTGGATGGTTGCGATTGTGCCTTGCGATTGGCTGGCAACCAGTTCAGGGTACCCCCCACCTACTGCCCAAAGACAGCTGGGATAGGTGGGATAGGCCCCCCCGCTGTGGATCGGAAAATGGATGGATGGATGAAAGCAAAGGTTTTTTGGGGGGCGTGGTTTTGCAGCTGTATTTTACCCCAATGTTACTTATTGCATTATCCCTATTTTGTGATACTAGACCTCATCAAGTAACATCATGTAGCGAGTTACTCTGCAATTCTCACCCAGGGACACTGTAAAGAATGAAGCAAACTATTATTACTTTGTTCCAATTAACTAGATTCTTCTACAAGTCTTCCTTTTTCAGTTATCACACAATATGCTTCCAACCCACTATATTGATATATTGCCGAATGATGATATTATTGGCCAAACATCATCGTCAATTAATCTTGCATTAATCTACAATTTCCAAAGAGCCCCCTCAAAAAAGAAAAATCCGTACAGTTGTGAGTGTGAATGAATTTTCCTCTTTGTTGCCTTGATGTTTGTTGCTTCGGTCCTTTATTTGGTCACACAGGGCTGTGTTTGTTTTCCTATATATAAGTTTGAGTTACTCAGTTACACGTCAGAATGTAAGCCTTCTATGCCCTGCTGCATCCAACCCTGCTCTCTGTTTTTTACTTTGAGTTTTTACATATAACGACTTTTACTTCGCCACATTTGTCTCCTATTTGCTTCTGAGTCCAAATTCCACTCCTCACGGGACACAATGCTTGTTTTTTCTCAATGAAAAACGGATTTGAATGAGAAAATAAATTCCCTTATTAATGTTAAGGGTATTAGAATTCCACCAAATAATGGGACAGAAAAAAAATCATGGAATTTTTTGGACAATCTGTATCAAATGAAATATGAGTTAACTATGAAAAAATGTGATTAATCACGATTTTTATATATATATATATATATATATATATATATATATATATATATATATATATATATATATATATATATATAAACCCTTTTCAAAAGTAACAGTTCACAAAAGTAACTGTTACACTTTACATAGAGGACGAACAGTACGTACATATATAGTCAGATATGTACTGTAGTTCTAAGCATGTTCTTTATATTTATAAGTACTAAGTTTATAATGAAAACAGAACTGAAAAATCTCAAGATACACATCCTGTACAAATAACACAGTTACAGTAATCACACACCACACTACAATATAAACCAACTAATTACAAACCATGATGAGTGCATTTATTTTTAGGTAACAATCATAGCTCTCAATAATGAATACTCATGCCGATAGAAACTGTTGAGGTGAAAGCAATAGAGCGGCCAACAGTTTCCTGGGATCCTGCTAGTAATTTAGCATTGATTTGCCATTTGACCCAGAGGCAGTGATTGAGACTAATGGAGGGTCCTCCATGGGTTACAAGACAAAATGAGGAAAGGAAAGGAGAAGAGTGGTAATCCTCTTTCATGAAGAGAAAAGAAAGCGAAAAGAAGAGAATCAGAACTCATGAGATCATCTTTTATGATGGTCTGCTGCCGTTGACTGTGTTTTCACCTGTTCCGGTTAATTGCAATAATGTTTGCAACTACTTATTGAGAAGAAATTACTCTTAATGAGGCTGGAGTGCACATTATTTGTGGTTTCACTGAGTGTGTGTGATCTGTCTTACACGTTAAAAATTGCTTGTTCTATTTCAATTATCCTTGGCTGCTAATCAGTACTGATCTTTGACTCAGTTTCACCAATCAAATGGCATCAGATGTGATCGTGGATGCACTGGCACAAAAAATATCAGTCCTGGCATTTTGACTGACTGACTGACTGGCTGGCTGGGTGGCTGGGTGGCTGGCTGGCACGCTGGATGTGCACATCCACGTGCATGCACCTGCACATGCTCACGGCCCGCTCTGAGAGATCATTATTTGACATAATATCCACAGTCAGGGTAAAATGGAGGAAAGTAATAAGCACATCAAGCCTAATGATGCTGGGCCATTGTATACTGCTGTGTATGCCAGATGCCCAGTCCTACCCTGCATGTGACTCAACAATGGAGGACTGAGCAGCTGTCACTAATTCTGTCTACTTGTCTGCGTCTTTCCAAACGTGGAAATTTCAGACCACCTCTAACTTGGAGAGAAACAAACAAACAAAAAAGAATCCTTGCAGTAAGTTGCTATTTTTGTTGTTGTTGATATGCTGTGTGTAGGCTCAAATTAACCCTATTTTATGGTCATTAGTAAATGTCAAACGGCCATCTTCTGGGGCAAATGTTGTACCGGTACTCTTGCTTCTGGTTTTTTTGCAAGTACCATAAATTTTAGCTTATGAATAGATCTACACTTGAACAATACATGTGGTCATCAAAACAGCATGCGATTTAAATGTGGTTGGTTACTTCTGAGCAGAGCAACATCCCAGTTTTAAAAGGCCATGTGCAATTGTTCAACCACATTTTTTTCAGTTGTTTTATCTTTACCTCTCATCGCAAAAAGAGTTTTAAAAATTCAATTGAGCCGTACAGGTTATATGTCATATTAATAATAGAAAATATTAAGAAATTATGTTTTCTTCTGATCCGCTGGAGCCTATCCCAACCATCTTTGGGCAGTAGGCACACCCTGAACTGGTTGCCAGCCAATTGCAGGGCACACATAGACGAACAACTACCCGCGCTCACACTCATACCTCGGGACACTTTAGAGTGTTCCATTAACCTGCCATGCATGTTTTTGGAATGTGGGAGGAAAACGGAGTACCCTGAGAAAACCCACACAGGTACGGGGAGAACAAGCAAACACCACACAGGAAAGCCAGAGCCTAGAATCGAACCCTACACCTAAGGCAGACGTGGTAACCAGTTTTCCCACCTTGCCGGCCGTAAGTACTGTCCGTAGGGTAATAAAAATAATTTAGAGCCTCTCTTTAGAGTGCGATCTGACAAGTCTGCCTGGATCAGCTCTCAGTAGGATACTTCTTTGCATACTCATTTCCTGCAAAATCTATTAAATAGAATGATTCATATTTTTATCTAGTTATGCACCCATCTATGAAGGGCTCTTTGCACTTCATTTTGTGGAAATAAATTGGGTACTTTTTGCATTATCCAGATCATCAAAAATCAAATGACATTAAAAACAAAAAAAACCCTTTCCTTTATAAGTTATATGGTTGGGAATGTCTTCTCACAGTATCAAACAAATATAGTGTGGCAGTGAGCTTGCCTTCTGGTACCAACACATGAAGAGTTAAAGGTAAACACTTGTTTTTTCATGAACATGTTGTCGAGACATGATTAACAGCAACAAATCATATTTACCCTTCCATTAATTTTCTAGCAGTTTCTGAGCAGTTAGAGCCTATCCCAGCTGACATCAGCCAAAGGCTACTACTTGAAAATGACTGGCTTTCAGACAATCACAGGGCACACATCGATACAGACAACCACACTCACATTCACACAGTCACTGACTGGGAATGAAACCCAGCTAAGCTGGGACAAGGGCTTCAAAAACAAATGCATGGAATCATATATTTTGTTTTATGTTTGCATTGTTAGTTACTGATCACCCATCATTCTTCAATATTAACGTTTTTGCTATTCACACGACTCACTCAATTAGAATATGATTTTTTGTCAAACCTCACAAAGTCTATGTTTTCTGCCAGCCCAAATACACATTTTTTTAAAAATGTATTAAATACTTAAAAGCACCTCTACTGTCCAAATTGTCTAATTTTCAAGAACAGGTTATCTTTTTTATATATATATATATATATATATATATATATATATATATATATATATATATATATATATATATATATATATATATATATATATATATATATATATATTAGAGCTGTCAGTTTAGCGTTTATATCGGGATTAATTTAAATGAATTTTATCGGGATCAAAATTTTTCTCGCGAGATTAACGCGGAGACGTCACAGCGGATGGTACGTTGCTCTATAAATAAACCAGAAACAAAACATCAAGCGCGCCGCGCGGGTCCACGGACGTTTGTTTTGCCAGCCACGGCAGCGCGAGACACTGAAAACGGATACTTAAATAGCTCATGAATGGAAAGTTTACTTTTAAAAAGTTGCCAGACTGTTCCACTGACAAGACCAAAGTTACCTGTATGTTTTGCCGTCGTAAACCGAGCTATCATCATAGCACGTCGAGTCTGAAATACCACTTAATGGCCAAGCGCACAGCTGACGTTCTACTCCGCCCCCTTGTCTCAGACAGACAGCTATGGATAATTTCAAAACGAAGAAAATGGATGACACGACGAAGAACAAATTTGCTGAACGACTCCTGTTGGATTGACCTGGCGCTTTAAGAGGGGCGGCTGCCACTGACAGGTGACGTTCGCGCGATGTATAAATAGCGCTTTGTTTCGTGAGTGAATACACTCGCTTCGTCGCCGGCATGGCTCAATGTTAAGCTACGCGAGTGCTTCTTATCAAGTCAGATGTAAAGTTAGCTTTTAGATTCGGTCATGATCGGTTGCTTTGCTGCCGTGATCGCTATGCAATCACAGTCAGTTACCGTCGCAATCGGCAATTTAAACAGCGTGGGCTAAAATGTTGCTAGAACAGGGCTGTCTTTATTTAGCTCATTTTTGCATAGTTGTCATGTTTGTCCGCCTGCAATCTGACGTTTAAACGGCGTAAATTGCGTTGCAGCTGGGTAAATATGCCGCGCTCCACTTCCGGGTTGGACCTTTGGGACTTGTAGTTCTTTTGTTCGATTCGACTTGATATGTTCATGCCGGCGCTCCACTTCCGGGATTGAGTATTGGGACTTGTAGTTCTTTTGTTCGATTCGACTTTATGTTTGTGTTGAATGGTTTCTTACGTTTAAAACAATGAATAATGATGACGATAATGATACATAGTGAAATCAGGGTTGATTACATTATTTATTAAACGTATTGTTAGATAAAGGTATTCATTAATGTCAATTATATACATATTTACATTGCGATGCAGAAAGATAGATATATTAATTTTTTACTGCATTTATGTGTAGTTTAGGTTATTACCTGCTTCTGATACTTCTGTTACAACTACTACTACTCCTACTTCTGCTGCAAAGTGCTCCAATAAATGATCCAAAAAGTACAGAACGAGAGATCCTTCCATGCTGACCGACAATCCCTAACTGAACAACCATTACTGATTGCCAGCGAGAGCCTCCATTACAAGAATCCGAAATGATGTCGACACAAAACCGTAGAGAGACTTCCGAGCAAGAAGGACCAACAGAATCAGCATAGCCTGACTGCTGTGTTCAAAGCAAATTTGAGAAAAACGAAGTATGCAACCATGGCTTAAATCCATTATAGGCTGAGTACTAGTTTACCTTAGATATGCACTTTATAATGTTATATTGCGCTGTTTTGATTCCCTAAAAAGAGCTGTTCAAGCAGCTGTTGTGTGACAAAATATTGTTTTCACTGTTGTTGATGGACAGTAATATTGTGTGAGAGATAATGTGTGAATAACTGCTCCAAGTGAAAATGTTCATGTAAAATTGAAAATCAAAATTGTTATTTCAGTAAATATTTGCATTTTGCACATAGAAAACTGATTCATGATTCCATGTTGATGAGAGCATTAAAATGGGGGAAAATAGGACAAAAAATATAAAAGGAAATTCAGAAACGATAAAAAATGAGTGAGCAATCATGATTAATTTTTAGTTAATTTGAGTTAATTATGACAGTTGAGTTTTTAATTAGATTAAAAATTTTAATCGTTTGACAGCTCTAATATATATATATATATATATATATATATATATATATATATATAATTTTATTTTTATTTTTTATTTTTTCCCCTTAAAGTCACAGAGCAGAATTGCAGACCAGACCTGAAGAACAAATTCACTGCATAGCCAATGCGGGCAACATGCCACAACCTGGTATTTAGTCATATTTTAGACATCGTCACTGTCGGTAGCAAAACCTCCAAAATGAAAAAAAAAGCCACCTTGCATGTTAATTTTGGCAGACAAAAGTCCTGAACTATGAAGAGAAGATTTTAAATGTTAGCGGAGCGATATTGGATATCAACCAGTTGAAAGTAGAGGTAAATGGAAGGAAAATAAAGGTGGGAGAAAAAATAGACAAAACAATTCGAATCGGGTGTCAAGACAATTTTAGGACTGCATTTGCAGTCTGAACATTTGCAGTCCTAAAATTGTGTGCCCAAGACGAGACGAGCAATGAGGGAGTGAACTGACTGGAATAAATTTCATGGACAGACCAAACAACAACCTTGATTGCAACAACTACAAATCTTCAATGCAAAATGAGCCGTTCATTTCACCTGAAATATCACAAACACAGACTGAATATAGATGACATTATTAGCCCTCAACTTCATCGGGCCTGATGACATCAGCATTCTCAAACAACCTTCAGTAAACATACAAGGCCATATTAAAAATGCATAATCTCTCTCTTTGAAGTCATATCTCATATGTTTTTTTTAATACCTAGTCTTCCTCCTAAAGAATGACAATCAAGCATCAAGAGAGCAGAAAAATGTTGATTCCGTGAAATAACTAACTCGAAATTTTGCATATCCTATTCAAGCCAATACCACTGTTCTAATATTGTTCCAAGGCTTTGTGATGTGGAGGCAAGGAGTGGACCCAAATGCAGAGAAGCAGCGAGGCAAGGGAGGATGACTCAAGCCCCCACTCCGCCCCCCGCAACTGCGCCATAATATTTTCAAAAGCCAAGAGGCAAACCAAGACACCAGCAAAAATTCAAAGTGATGAAGAAACAGGAAATAAACTCACAACAAAAGGAAACATAATATGAGGGATTATAACAATGAACGCACAAAGATTGACGGAAACCATTGAACAATATCCAAGCAAACTCACAAGGCAACAAGCTACACCTGTTTGGATGAAACAAATGATACAGCTAATGAGAAAAGGTGGAAATAAATACATAAACAGCAAGACAAGGTATTAAAGAAGGTACCGGAGGAAAAAATGTAATCAAAACACAGGTCATAACAAATAAAAAGAATAGCAAATTGACTTGTTCTTACATTTGGAACTATTCAATGAACATAATCACATAAAAATGCTACAATCAAACGGTGGTAGAAGAGTGTATATCCATTGGGGCATCTTTTTTTTAGTTGTTTTTAAATGCAATTCATTGAGGCAGTGTAATTTTTCCACTTCCCTTTAATTGAAATGTTGGGTAGTATGCTAATTCTTGAGGAATCCATCCATCCATTTGTTTGTATCGCTTATCCTTTTCAGAGCATGCAGAGAGCTGGCGCTTGTAATTTGTTGGCTGGGTACCCAGTCAGCAAGACAGAAGTTTTCATTTTTTTGAATGGGAAATAAAAACCCGAGACTCTTATTACCTGATGGTGTCACGCTGCGTGGTGGTGGTGGTGGACCCCAAAAAGCAGGCAGGAGAGAGGAGCAGGGTGTACTTGAGAGATTGCTTTAACACATAGAAAAAACTAAATCCTAAACACACAAAGTCCTGAAAACAAAAAGAATCCAAAGTAGCAAACAAAACCCATGACTTAAGCAAAACACTATCAATAACATAAAACATGACCAAAAACATGACAAACATACATGGCAGCAACAAACAACCATGACAGTAGCCAACAGCAACAATGACCCGACAATGAGTAGTCGGCCGGGGTCCTTTTATAGCCACTAATTACCTAACGACCAACAGGTGTGCAGCTGCAGGGAAAAGCCCCACAGTGCCACCTGTTGGTCACAAACGAAACATGACAGATGGACTTGCCTGGCACTTATAGTTTAGTTTAATCCACGACAAGAACTACTACAGTTAGTTTCATGTGGCTATTACCGTATTTTTCACACTATAAGGTGCTTTGGAGTTTAAGCGCACCGTCAATGAATGGTCTATTTAAAAAAATTCATATATAGGGTGCACCGCATTATCATGCGCAAAGACTACAATAATGGCTGAAGTTGCTTTATGCAATACAATACAGCTTTATTTATATTGCGCTTTCACAAATGCTGAAGCTGTAACAAAGCACTTTACAGAACATTTAAAATACTACATGCAGGAAATCTGAATATTCCTCCATGTTTAAGACGCATAGGATTATAAGGTGCACTATTGGATTTTGAGATGCTTTTAGGTTCGCCTTATAGTGCAGAAAATACGGCACATTCCTTGTGAAGAAATTTAGCATAGTTGGATGGGTACCGAAGACGCACATTTTTTGGGGGTTGTTTTGGTTCCGAAGCGCGTCTCTTTTTGTAAGTTATGACTGTGAAGAAGTAGAAGAGCTTTCCATGGCACAGTTGAATGCAGCAGTGCAGGCACACCAACGGAATGACTTTACCCACTCATGCAGATTTTCATGGAGGATGCCGCCGCAGAGTCGGCCACGTCGACTTCCTGCCCGGCGCCGACATCGAGAGAGACCAGCTGACCACATCCATCATCTGAACCGCTTCATCCTCACGAGGGTCGTCGGCGTGCTGTAGCCTAGCCCTGCAGGATTTGGGCACGAGACCCTGAAACTGGTCACCAGCCAATCGTAGTATGAACATTTAAGTACAGCTCAGTAACGTGATTAGGGGTTGCATGGTTTGTGAAAAATGGCCTAAACGTTTGTTTAGACTGCTGCGTTTCCTTTCACATAGTCATGTAAAACCAACTGCTAAAACCAGCAAAACCAGCTCGAAAACACAACAAAACATTCTGGTCTATGCTGGGTGGTTCTATCCGGCTTTTAGTTGCTTGAAATTTGGTGGCATTTTGACTTGTTTGATTTTGGTTTTGTTGTAATTTTAATTGGTTAGGGCTAGGCCATTTGTTGTAAAATCAGATTGCACTTTGTTCTCCTGGTTCCAAAAGAAAATATGACAAAACTTCATTTATTTTTAGAATACAAGCTCCACCCCCGCCCAACCCCCCCCCCAAAACAAACAAACAAACAAACAAAAACCCAATAATAATACAGTCATTGAGACTTTGCTGAGTCATTTACTCTTTGTAACAACATGGAAAACTACAATATTTCCCCAAAAAATATATTTTTAAAAACATGACAAAGTGGACTTGAAAATGGTGCAGAACTGAAGTGGAAAGCAGGTGTATTATGGGTAGGCGGGCGAAATAATCATCCTGATGAATTCCCTGCTGGGATATTTTTAGTCGGCTCAGCTGAGTAATGATAATAGTGTAATTGGGTTTAGTGTTTTAACGCAGCCTCCGAAATGATTAGTACGCCCCTTGGTAATGAGTGCTGCCATCAGTGTTTATGACTAAATGAGACTAATGAGACATCCTTCTAAGCAAACGGCTGTCATAATCTCAAAGTTCCCATCAGGGCTGAAGATGCCGTGGTCCCTTAATGCTAAGCAAAACATAACAGCGAGGACGGTGTTAGGGAGGTGATCCTATTATGCCGCTGACAAAGACACATAATGAACAGTCTCAAACGCTAAATCCTATCAGGCTTTTTTGGCAGATTTCAATGCCCTTTTGTAACTGAGTTTGCTTCTCGTAATGAATCAAACTGGATTTTAGGTTGCTCTTGAACAAAGCAAAGTGAGGGAAATAATTGTTTGTAGTTCTGTACAGATGTCCTCTGAATAAATGTGTTTTTTTTTTAATCACGCGTGAATGAATAAGTGAAAGTCACTGAGACTAAATTGGGTAATTACATGTGTTGGGGTCACACAGAAAATAAAATAAAATGAATATCAAAACTGAATTTTTAAATAATCCTAGCATCAGGAGAATTTATTTGAGTTTGTCCAGTTAAACATTATACATTAAAATAGTCATATTTTATCATCTGTTTAATGCAAGTGTACAAATAGTTTTATGTCCATCCCTGAACTTGACACACTAAATTCAGCTATTTTGTTAGTGTGATCATCAGCTAGAATCCTTAAAAAGAAATATTACATTTTCATACTCAATTACGAGTGATACCAGTCGTAAGTTACTACAGTAAATAACTCGTGACTCTATTCTTGCCACTTTTTACACAGCAATGTGGAATCTAAAGTGTCACTATTTTCAGAAACGTAACAGGATTAAAATTACCGATCAAAGTAATGAATCACATGGACAAGCAGACACGTGTGCCTTCAATGCATTAACGTCACCGAAAAGTGCCTCCTTTAAAATAGGCGAAGCCAATCACTGCTGAATTGCCAAAGAGTGTAATATGAGGCAGGTCAATAAACAACACATATTATTCATTAAGTACTTGTACATCACTCACACATGTGCATGCAACAAAATAAAAAGCTGAATGAAACACTGTATTCCCAATGAAAAGGCACACAACAAACACCTGTACATTATGGAGCACGTAAACCGTGAAGGACTCTGGGAACTTTGCCCTCCAATGTAGGGTGTGACGTCACGTATGCGGAAAGTCACGTTTTGAGATTCTCAAACTAGTTTCCTGGCATTAGAAAGTCGTGATTTAATGAATTACTGTTCACAAGGTTACACTTTTGAACCACTTTGCGGGTTCTATGGAGCCTACTGCTGTCTATTGCAGTTTTCAAATGAAGTGGGTCCCATTTACAGCATTGGACATGATTTGGTGCAGCAAAATAGTCGACATCTGGCTGATTCACAGCCTGCAGAACAAACATTATATCAAGATGACATCAGCGACTATATATCAAGGGAAAAAGAAGGAGGGATGAGCCACAAGATTAAGTGCTCTTACTTCCAAGCTCTTTGAAAAGACCACACAGACAATGCATGACCCTGAGGAGGAACTCAACACCATCAGGCAGTTTGGATGTTAAATCCCCATCGGAGGATCAGTGTATTCTCTGTTGATGAGGACAAACTACCTGAAAAGATGTCCTAACTGGATGACATTGTTTTTTTGTGTATTTTTTTGTTTTTGGACACAAGTTGGAATATTTTAATCAACAGAGTATATACAGTTTGTATCGATCAAGAGAGAGAGAGAGAGAATAAGTATGGACAACATCAACCTCTGTCATAATCCTGTTCCGTTTGCTTTCTCTTTTCAGTCTCCAGCTGGAGAGTGGGCGTTCCCTCATGAGCCGCACCTGACACTAATCATCCTCGTTACCCGGCTGCCTTTAAAAGCCATGCCATGTGGACTACTGGCTGTCGGATTATTAAGCCTTGCTCACGACTCTGTCTCCAAGTGCTTCAATTTTCTAGACGGTCAGATTAATTGGACACTCTAAATTGTCCCTCTGTGTGATTGGCTGACAGTCAGTTGTGGGTGTACCCCGCCTGCAGCCCGAAGACAGCTGGGATAGGCTCCAGCATGCCCGCGACCCTAGTGAAGATTGGTTGTTCGGATAACGGCTGGATGCATGGGAAGACGTGCATGTTTACTTCAAGACATTAGAAAATACAACAGGTGGTCAATATCGTGTGATTCCCCAAGACGTTACAAATGACGGCTGCATGGAGTGGGTTGGACTGTTTGCTCTTTCCACATGTGGAACAACTGAATAGTTCATGTTCAATGAGGAGAGAAAGGAGGTAGAAACAGGTAGAAAAAAAGACAAATGGAATCCATGGAAGGTAGACTCTGGCCTTCGTCTGTGGAGTTTTTGCATGTCCTCCCCGTGCCTGCCATTAACGTGCATGGCAGGTTAATGGAACACTCTAAATTGTCCCTAGGTGTGAGTGTGAGTGTGAGTGCGAATGCTTGTTCGTCAATGTGTGCCCGCGTGAGGCGAAATGGATTAGAAAGTGGATGGATGGATGGATGGATGTGTGGTAATCCATGGAAATGCCATGACTAATTTCAGCAAACTGCTACTACGCATTAATGAGCTTTTCACTAATTTACAAAGTAGGCCATTTTACTCCATAAAGGGGGTGTAAAGGCTGCAATTTCATGTCAGTCCTCATGTCCTCCTCACTCTTTCAATCACCAGAAACTACTGTTGCGCTTGCAGACCTCACAAATCATGTTCAGCTCATGACAAAGTGCTGTTTTCCCCTGGAATATAAATTATACATTAACCTTTCAAGTGAATGTGGTCTTTGTGGAAGTGTCTTGAAGGGTGAGGATTGATGTATGACTTTTTACACCTGATGTGCTCGGCTTTTGATAATGCTCGGCTTTTAATTGCAAATGTGACCACTTGTGAGTTTGCTCACTGGCTGCAAAAGTGAACTACAACTTTTTTTTTTTTAATGTGATTAGTCTCACCTGTTTTGGGCCATGGAGTCTTACCAGCATATGTGCACCAGCACATCATGCACATAACCTCCAAGATGAACTAACTGCATACACACTAGGAAGGCTGATATACAAATGTTTTAAACTTGAGTTATTGCTACTGCATTAAGCATCTCTAGGAGAGTTAAAAAATATTTTTTAAATCCTCCAAATTAAAAATAGCTTCATCTTCGGAATTCATAGGCAGGCTTTGAGCTGTACGTTTACTGCTTCTTTTGTCATTTATTTGGCAGATTCTGTTTATTTCAACTTGCAAACCATGAGGGACTTTGATTGGCTAGAGTTGTGCATGTTTCCATCATGTGTTCCAGAATACATATAACAGTATATTTGTTGGAAATGTCTTGTAACACGATGACTATATTCTCAGTGTTTTTCTCATTCCCATTTTTTTCTCCCACATCATTTGACGTTTTCTTTTCAGCTCGGCCGTGTTGTTTTTTACAGAATGGGGCCAAGTGGGGACCACACACACGTACTCTTTAGCAACTACCTGTAACTATTTGCAATGAGTCATCATCCTCAAATTAACACCCTGCCTTGCCCCGTGCTCACAGTATCAGCCTGACAGTACTGTGACATGACAAATTAATAGTCAGTGTTGGAAAGATGAGGTGAGATTTAACTCTCACCAGTGAAAACAAGCGGACACATCAGCCTGATAAGATGGGTGTGCTCAAGATTTGATAAGATTAAAAAGCACCATTTAACACTTCAGTTTGCCCGGTAGTATAAATCCATCCATCCTAGCTGACTCTGGCTGAGAGGAGGAGGAAACTTTGGACTGGTCAGCAGTCAGTCACCGTTCTTCAATACAATCACCCAGTAACATGTTCACCAATGTGTTGCTGTTTTATGATGTTTCTGGATACTCTCAGCAAGAGTAGCCTCTCGTCACATTTTGAATTTCATCAAAAATACTTTGTCAAATCATACTGTATGTATTACCATTGTCATATCCTGTCTTTACTCTCCGTCACTGCGTCATTTAGTTTTCATTTCCTTCCCAGCTCATCACGTTGCCTCACAGCCTGTTTACAGCACTAAAAGGTCAGCAGCAATAGCTTTTGCCACTGTGTTGCTACAAATTGCTGATCAGCATCATTGTCGTGAGCGGACCTGGAGCTGAGGCAAACACGGATTACAACATGAGACTGGGACATTCAATAGGATCAACAAAAGACTGTGCGGCCCCTGCAAAGCAATCACTCATTAGTGATGACATTTGCAACCCGGGAAGGGCTAAAAACAAAACGTGCACCAATATAGACTTTCTACCTTGCTGGTATTCAAATTTTCCGTATATCTGCTCATCACTTCATCTGCATTTGCGTTTTCTGTTTCATATTTTTTAAACAGGTAACAATTAGCCAATACATGTTTACATCTTCACAGTACTAAAGAACCGGCGTATCGAGACACAATCGGCTTGGCAGCGCAATTAATGAAGCATTACACCATCTGCACATGCTATGTGAGTTAGAGGCTATCTGTTTGCTCCATTTTTACTGTTAAGCACCACGCAAAAGCTACCCAATTCTTTGGTGAATTCAGTCTTAAGTGTTTTTGCATTTTGTGAGACATTTTCATGAGCCACTTGAGCTTTTCCTTCACTGCGGATCTTTATTGTTCTTTGTGGCTGCTGTGATCAAGTGCTTGTTGTTGTTGTTTTTTTTTTGCATGGATGATAATTTTGAAATATATTTTAAAATGTCCCATACACCCTGCATTGCCTTCATGTATCTCCATGGGTATGCATATCCCCATTTGAGAACCACTGCCCTAGAAGAATGAAACCTGTCAATATCTTTGTCACGTTTTGAAGTGGTGGTGGACCCCAAAAAGCAGGCAGGTGGGAGGAGCAGGGTGAACTTGACAAATTGTATTAAAATACTAAGGAAACAAAATCCAAAACAAACAAAGTCATGAAAACAAAATTAATCCAAAGTAGCAAACAAAACCATGACTGGAGCAAAAACTAACCATGAGCAAAGAATGACTGAGAACAAACATGACAGTAGCAAACACACAAACAATGACCCGACAATGAGTGCTCGGGTTGGGAGTCCTTTTAAAGCACTAATTACAGAATGACCAACAGGTGTGCAGCTGCAGGGAGAGCCCTACAGTGCCACCTGTTGGTCACAAACAGAATCATGATGATCTTGGTAGCAGTTACGGTTGTGAGTGATGGGTAAGTTGCAGAAAAAAATCGACGTGAATTTGACAATGTTTGTTCATGCTAAATCAACCGTGAGCAAAATTAAAATGGTTATATCGAATCTGCTGTGGTGTAGGAAGGTCCCTCCAGTTAATATCACCATTAACTATGTAAATAAGAATTGAGGAGGATATCTTCACTGTTGGTAATGAACTGACATGATTGTGTTCTTGGCCTCATGATGGGCAGTTTTTATGTGAAAATTATGATTTACACGTAATAACATACTGATGCATTGAAAAAAATTTAGATGCAAGACAAAGTTTAGATGGATCAATACTATTTGACAGTTAAAACGTTAACATTAACATCTGCATTTTTGCTGTGATAGAAAAAAAAATCAAAGAACATTGATTGAGAATTGTGGCTGGGTGCTGACTATGTTAGCCACCATGAGTGGCACAGCAAAATTGATGGGCTTTTTGTTTTGTTATAGGAAAGTAATACTGTTGTGCTTTAACAATTGAAAACAGAGTCAGATCGCTTGAAGTGAATTCTGACCATGTGATTTACTTTTTTTGTTTTTACCGCCTTAAAATATACAAATGAATAAAGCTATCGCCAAGTATAATTGTTTCCACGATTGTAGAAATGAAGCAGTGATGGGCTGACAGCAAGAGCGGCATAACCACCATCATGCATTGTAAAATGTTGCAAATAGGAAAGAATAATGCAGCATGATTAAGTCATGTGCCAAAATCCTCTGTGCTGAAACATGACAAGTCAAGTGTTATTATGCACCGCACTGCCAGCATTATTTTACTCTAAACCAGCTACCATGGAACCAAACAATTCCTCCTTTTCAATGTCCACTAACAATGTCTTATTACCTGGCATTGTGTACCTGCATTCTTTCTCCAGACACGTTTCTCTTCCTTTTATGCCCCTCCATTTCGCTCACATATAGGCCCATCATCATCCTCATCACCACCATCACCTTGGATCCTGGCCTCCGTCCTGACAAACACAGTGATGCAGAGCCGCACTTTTGGAGTCAGGTCATTCGCTGTCTTCATAAGTCTTCTGGGAGCACAAGGTGCTATTGTATGCCTGCACGTTTTCCAGGTGCTGAAAGCCTTGAAACAGCCATTGAAATTCTGGATAATAGTTGTGATGATTGGAAATGCCGGCCAGAGCCTGCTTTGCCCCGAATTTAGCCAGCATTTTGAACATGCTTTTCTCTCCAGGCTGATAAATATATGCTTCTTGTAGAGACTATGGACATGCATTGTGTTTGCTAAAATGCGATAATTTGGTCAGCTAAAGGTGGGGATTTTTTCTTTAATATGCACGACTTATGGATTCCAAAATCACATAAATATTGAACTGAAATAAGCAACATAGTACAAATGAATAATAACAAGCAAATACATACTGCATAAATAATAGCAAATAACTCAACCAGGTGAACATTCCAGCTGTCAATCCATGTATTTGTTTTTAATATTCGTGCATTAATCTGCAATCAGCAACAAGAACATTGCGCTGCTCTAATGACTGTGTCAATGCACTGAGAACAATTTACTCATGATCAAAACACAATTTATTGCGGTATGATTGCACAAGATATTACCCAGATGCCGACACTTAGCTGTGTATATTTACATGGTATGAACAGCAAAACAGTTTGCTGTAAGACAGCAACATTGGATTTCTGCTTTCATCAAAGCCCCATCCGGATGAAAAATAGTTTGGCGAGGGAAAACTATTCACATTCTGATTTAATGGAGGATTTTTCACAATTTCATTAAACAAACATGCTTGCTTTCAGAAGGTGGGTGGAAGATGGAGGAGCATACCCCACAATGAATTTATTTTTTTAATAAAATGTCGTAAAAAGGAGGACAGAATGTGCTGCTGTTGGCTGGCAACCAGTGTCAGTTGTGTAGATAAATTAATACATGAGTAGTTAATCCATGAAAATCACTTCCATCAGCAGTAGTCGGTGAAACGCTCACTCCCTGGGAATGAGTTGGAGCATGTTATGAGGTCTCCCAGGAAATGCTGGGTATCAGCTGATGGTGCTTGAAAGATTCTGAAGAGAGTCCATAACCTCCCTCAGGAGGTACTTGTGTCGAACAAACAGTGCTCCCTGAGCGATGATGGCTTAATGGATTCTGTCTGAGTTTGTTGAGTCCATGACTGGTCAGAACATACCATCATGTGAGGAGCGTAATTTTTTTATCCAGAAGAGCAGACAGGACATGGTAGTTGAAAAACAGCCTTTACACAGAAAAACACAAAGTACGAACAGAGAGCAGGGATGGATGCAGAAGGCAAGGAAGAAGCTTGACGTTCTGACATGTCACTGGCCAACCTGAGCTTAAATTTTCTTACAACATTCAATAAAGGTGACAACATCAGGACCACTTAACTTCCTAAGTGACAACATGCAGTCACAACCAGTCAGAACGCTGTTACTTTACTAACAACTCTCATCTGATTTCTTGCTTTGATTGCACCATAATTGCTTTAAATGACTCTAATTTATTGTTAAAGATTGTTTGCTTAATTGCGAACCACAGGCGTAAATAATAACATCTAAGTGATCTGGAATGGTGTGCGTGACAAGGCCATATTTTTGTATGACAAGGCACCATTTTCGTGATTTGATGATGACTTGCTTGAAGTACCGTGCAAATAAGCTTTAATTGTGTTTTGGCTAAACCACATTATTGCACACATTAAACCTTTACTTATGTTATACAACAAAAAGCTTAATAAACATTGAAGATATGATGAAATCAGTGTATTTCTCCTAACATGGAGAACTGAACGTGTTATGTGTGGAGTTCACCCTTTTATCTTCGTTTTAGCTCCCTATCAGATGGGTTAATGATTAGTGTGAGGGTAATTTTCCATCATTACTTGGGAGTGACAGAAAACCATTAACCTGCTGTACACTGGATCTGCCACTGGCAGATTTTGTCTTTGAGTGCATTTAAACATCCCAACAATATCACTGAAAATGTGTACAGTATGGTCAACAGGTACTTCCGTTTTACCCCTGAGGAACAAACGAGGTACAGTTCATCCGAAATGAATTTCATGACATGAGGGCTGTAATAAGACAGCATTGGCCTTTGCATTCAACAAATTGTTGTTTTTTTGTTTTAGTTGTTTTAGTAGTTGTCCAGTATTGACAGTGATATTGGTGAATCAATCTGCAATGTTGATGTGTATGTACACTGAACAGCATATACAGCCCAAGCACATTAAAAACACATATTTTCTGCACTATGAGGCACCCGTGAAAGCATTCAGTTTTCTCATAAACCGACAGTGTGCTTTATAATCTGATGCGCCTTATATTCTTATATACGGGTCAATAAGGGAATTTGGGAATCACATGGGAATTTCTCCACTGTGAGACAAATAAAGGTTTTCTTATCTTTTTATTAATATTCTGATTTATTTTCTTTGTTATAGCAGAAGCGGTTATGAAAGTGCTATATAAATCAAGCTGTATTGTATTGTATTCCCTTTACCGTAGCTCTATCTACTGGATGCATAATACAACCTCAGCTACTATTGTAGCTTCTATTCTATGTGCCTTATAATGCGGTGCACCCTATATATGAAAACTATTTTAGAATAGGCCATTTATTGAAGGTACACCTTCCACCCGATGTGCCTTATAGTGCGGAAAATACAGTACTTATCTGTGTCAAAACTTTGCACCAATGTCTTTATATAGGCCACAAGCCAGTGAGTGTATTAAGTGGGGCATTCAATATTGATTGTAAACATAAATTGGTGTTGCAATATTTCAACTGATGTTCTGGGGTTCCCCTCCCACCTACTTATCAAAAACCCTTTAGACCTCAAATATTGCTCACTGAACACATACCATGTGTTCTATATTATGATGGTAATGATACCCTTCCCGCAGTGGTCCTGGCATTGTGAAGACTCCTGCTGCGGCTCAACAGAAGGCTTGAATGTCAGATAAAGATAAATTGAGGATGACATTTGTCTTTGTTTAAGTGTTAGTGCTAGACTAACAGTCCCTCTCTGCCAGTTAAACCTGCAATCATTAGTTTGGCGGGTTTGAATAGTATTCTGCTAATCCAGGGAAGTAGGGGGAGGGTGAGAGGCATTAGCAGCTGTGTACAGCACTTACAGGTTGCGTGTGCATGTCCACACAGATGTGCCACTCAAAGTGGGGCTGCAAATGGTTTGGTAGCCTTGCCTAAACGATTACAGGTGGGCAAACCAGTCATTGCCCTACATGTTACCTTTCCCATTAACTCTCAGGAAACCCCACATCTCACATTTAATTCATGTGCATGAGACTCCAAATGATATTATTAAGCAAATCAAACCTCTGACGATTGAATAAACTCTACCCGTATTTCCCGCTTTCCTTATGCGTATAAGACACACCAAGTCAAATTCTAAATCTGGTATGCACTTGAATGCTATATAGCAGAGCAGTGAGGCAATGCAGCTGATTGGCTTCATTTAGACTAAATACGTGAAGCATGAAACTACCGCCGTTTTGCGCTTCATTTACTCTTTGTGGGAGAATGTTTTTAGATCCAAATGGTCTGTGTTCCATTTCTTCTTTTGCATCAAAAGACACGCATTACAAGAGCAAAGGCGCCATCCCACAACATAACAATAATTGACAGATACTCACAAGGCTATGTTAGAACGAAAAGACATGCTATCCTGAGTCCCGCTGGATCTTCTCCATTCATAAATCTACCTGAGAAACACAATCAAAGCAACAGTGCAGTACAAATGACCAGTTTAAGAAGTATGTTGCTTTTGTGACCTTTGAGCGTATACGCTTGCGGCGGTTGCTGCAGGTATTGAGGCACTGATGGGGGAATTCAGCCCAAGGGGTGTCTATATGAAAGGCAGCACCTCCAACTCAATCAATGGATAAGAGTAAAAAAAAAAACAAATTCGAAAAAATAAATCTATGAAATAAATTACCAAACAGATTTGTCATTCCTTAGCATTGTTTCTATGTCACCATTCATCAGAGTGCAATGCAATGTTAATTTTGTGGCATAAGAAGCAACATTTTGACCCAAAAGCTGACAGGACACAAAAGTGGCAAAGTAAACATTTTTATTTACAAAGGTACAAACCAAACTCACCCAATAGGTGGTGAATGGCACAAACAAACTAACTAACAGGGCTGTAACCAGAAGTGGTAGAGTGCCCGAAAAAGGGGGGTACTTGACATTGTAGTAACATGTGACTGAGGAACCATGAGTTTATTTAAGCTCATGGTTCGTCAGTCATGATTCCTGAGGAGAATACAGTAAGACATCAAGCCCATCCCAACCCTGTGATAAAGTAAAGAACCAAAATTACAGTTACAACAAATTTTACTTGACAAAGGTTTTGTGTATTTTATGAGTATTTTAGAGTGTAATTCTGTAGTAACTCACCCGCATTATGTTTTGGTTTTCAATGATGATGAAAGTGTTTTGCCTTGTCACATTGAGACATTCAAAGAAATAAACTTCTTTTTAACAATGAATGGGCGTAATGTGACAGTCGCTGCTGACCTGGTCCTAAAAAAAAGAGAATCCCCAAAGCCGAAGTAAAAGCATATAATGTAGATGTTATTATCCTTTTTACATCATCAGCTTTTCATCATGGCATCACACAAAATGGTGGTCGAAAGTCCACCTCAGTGACATTCACCTTCAGGGGTTCCACTATAAATGTAAATGTATACATTTGCATCATGTTTGTTTGTTTTAATTCAGATGTACTTAAGAAATATTCTTAGACATGACTAAGCTTCTTTTCATCTGATTAGTAATATATGTTACTATCTACAGAGGAACCTTGAGCACTCCATTCAATTTATTATTTACAGTCATTGTTAATCCATCACATTGATGAAGTGCTAGTAACCCAGATAGAGACCATATGACATTTTATTCATGCAACAAAATGATAGAAGCTCCCCCGGGGTACCGTTGCCTGTTTTTTGAAAATGTTTCCGTATTATGAATATACACACACAGTTTTGTGAACTTTCTGCTTCACCCTAGAAATTCGAACAAACTACTTGCTCATTCTCACGTAGCATGCTTTTGCTGGCCACCAGCTGAGAGCCACCTAAGCGCTAAGAAAATAGATGCTCACTGTACTTAGTGACACTATGCACAAAAAAGATCAAATTATTTTCACCTGACACAAATTAGCATTTTTTTTTGTAACCTTACTGATAGACAAACATACTGCACTAACCTCCATACTTGTCAATGTGGTCACCACTCACAACATTATGTTGTTGCCTTCCAAATATGTAAAATAGATTAACCTCTTGGCTGCCCTCGCGTTTGCATGTGGGAAAATTCCTTCTCATGTCCCTTGAAGCTTTGGTTTTCATGCTGCTGGTCCAAGAACGCGCACATGTCTCCCGGACCAATCAGCCTAAAATTAGGGAGATGCCCGGCCACTACTTTACCACCGTGGGATGTGTGAAGATTAATTGTGTGAACATTCACTTAACGTAGGCTGTCATTTACCAAGTCTGCTTCCAACTTCACATGACCTCAGGATCCCTCACTTTCGAATGGGAATCATTTTGTAATTAGGTGACTTTACAGGACCAAGCTGTTTTCTGACAACAGTGTTGCCCTCAAAGTGTTCTGTGCAGTTATATGAAACTACATTATAGTGACTGTTGACAAAATGTAGGGTTATTTTTAGAAACATAATCCCGAGAGCCTTAGTGGACTAATGGGACACAATATTGACTGACTTGTGACACTCATCAGCATAAAACACTGTTGCAGACTTGGTTTCCTTCCTGATTGACAAAGTGGCATAGGATTCATTGACGTCATCCTCATCGTTAATGAGTGTGAGGTCCCATTAGATCAATACTAGGGGTGTGACAAAAAATGGTTATGGGTAGGCAAGGGAAGCAGCGCAGTACATACAGTATACAGTATATTGGCCACCTGAGCGCTATCCCCTTCTAGCTGGCGTCCTCTACCACAGTGGTCCCCAACCTTTTTTGCCCCACGGACCGGTTTATGTCAGACAATATTTTCACGGACTGGCATTTAAGGTGTGGCGGATAAATACTATAAAATAATATGGTAAGAGCTGCATGAAGATGATGTGGTACTGTTGGCTCCTTCGAGCAGGGCTCTCCAACTCTCACTGGAGCGTTTCGCAGCCGAGTGTGAAGCGGTTGGGATGAAAATCAGCACCTCCAAATCTGAAACAATAATCCTCAGTCGGAAAAGGGTGGACTGCCCCCTCCGGGTCGGGGAGGAGATCTTGCCCCAAGTGGAGGAGTTCAAGTATCTTGGAGTCTTGTTCACGAGTGAGGGCAGGAGGGAGCGAGAGATCGACAGGCGGATCGGTGACGCGTCTGCTGTGATGCGGACTTTGTATCGGTCTGTCGTGGTGAAGAAGGAGCTGAGCCAAAGGGCGAAACTCTCAATTTACCGGTCGATGCTATGGGTCGTGACCGAAAGAACGGATACAAGCGGCCGAAATGAGCTTTCTCCGCAGGGTGTCCGGGCTCTCCCTTCGAGATAATAATAATAATGACACCCAAGGACACTTTACAATAACAAGAAACACAAAACAATACGGAGATAAGCTCTGTCATCCGGGAGGGGCTCAGAGTCGAGCCACTTCTCCTCCACATCGAGAGGAGCCAGATGAGGTGGCTTGGGCATCTGATTCGGATGCCTCCTGACTTGGGGTGGAAACATCTGTGCACTGTAAGATCTCTCTTGTGTTGATATCAGTCGCCAGGCTTTTATGACAGCAGGGTATCTGATTACTGGAAGGTGCGATTGTGAATGTCAATTTTATTTCTAGAGCACTTGAAAACTTTAAATATACAATATAAAAATAAATTGTGGGTGTGTATCAAAGTCTCTAAAATATGCCATACAGGTGAAAATGAAAGGTATAAAAAGTTTCCGCAAGATGCGGGGTGGCATACTGTTGATGTGACAAAACCTTGACTATCCCATTATTGGTAAGACATTTGCTGTGTAATTTGACATTATTTTCACCACTCTTCATTTTAACACACACCTACTGTACCTTTATGTTTGTAATATTTCATATGAATTATGAATAACAATATTCTGGATTTCTTCTTGGGATATTTGGATTTTACGTCATATTTCGTTTGCAGAGTGGTCGTAAAACTGCTTCATAAGAAAGAACTCACTGTCTGATATCATAAGCCCTCTGCTCATGGGACTTTTATTTCCCACCCCATCTTCCACAGCTGCACGTTGTGCCTGCAGATATTCTTGCGGCCATTCCCCCTCAGGAAACCGATGCTTCATATCAAACGGCAAACTGCATCAGGCAAAATGTCTGGCAAAGTCGTCTAAATTACTCCGTCGCTGGCCACAACATTGGGTTCACTTGCACAATCAAATGAGAGCAATTACAAAAGCTACTTTGAAAAAATGGCTGATTATGATTTTGTTGTTAAGTTATTGAAGATTTTTTTAAATACTAGATTTTGTCATATTTTCAAACCGCTACACCCCCCTTACTTTGAAAATACAACTCCACTAAAGGACCAATTATGCTGTATATCATAAGGTAAAATATAAATATTTTCACAACTCAATGATCCAGTGTACCATTTATTTTAAGGAGGTCTGTAATTATTTCTTCGGCACCATTTTCAGACATAACAGAAGACCGAGATGAATAAATTGGTCAAAGTTAAAAGTCGTACCGCATTGTGAATCAAATTCAATTGAGATTTTCAGAGGGCAAAAAGGTCTTCTTTGTTTGCATGTAGCAAAATCCAACATTGACAAACAGCAAAGAGGCACTCCTGAAATTCCATTTGACTTTTGTGAACAGTTTGTCCTCACTGAGAAAAAAAACGACCACTGAAGTATTTCTGAATACGACGACATATCCGTGTTAAACAATGTTGACAGCAGCAGCTCATCAGCCTGATCTGCTCCTTGATATACAGTTGTGATATCCATCTGAAGGTGATGTACTAAAAATACATTTTCATTTACAAAAACATTCACAACGTTAGGTCAAACTGCATAAGCCTTTAAGATTTTGTACACGATCTGCCTTTGTGTTTGCTCAGATTGCAGGGAGCAGCAGTTTCTCTTGTATTCATATTCAGCATGCACTTTGAAAAGAACGAGGTCACCAATGAGAATAAATGGCCTTTTTTGTATAGCCGCACACGAAAACCAAAACCAGGAATCTGTACCCAGCTAAAAGTCTGTTGGCAACATTAAATCAATGGCCCAAATCAGAGCATGTTTTGATGACCTCAAATGAACGTGTCATTTGTCATTTAATGGTGTTCGTATGTCCAAATTCAGGTGTACTCTTGGTCAGCACGTGGAAATGTGTCCTTTTAGGTTAACCCTGCTATTAATAAAAAAAAAAAAAAAAATTAAAGCACTCTCACCAAAACGGTCCCACTTGCCCAAGACAGAGGCAATAATAAAGGCATTGTTGATGAATACATTTCTCTGACTTACCATTTTTTGGAATGAAAATCGATCGGATATCATCTCTTTATTTATGCAGGGGTACCTAATTTTGTGACCAGGAGTGTAGATAAAAGGAAGAGCCAGCGCTGCTTTCACTTGTATGGATATGAGGAGGACCCATTTAATGGTCCCGCAGGACGGATCTTCCTGGAATATCAATCAATTCTTGCCCATAACTTATTTAAACTTCACCTGCAGCATCAGGCACACTGCAGAAAGGCAATGCACTGCAAAAACACAAGGTTAGTGTTACACAATAGAATACTCATAGTCCGGGATCATCACAGCTCCGGAAGGCTAAAAAATATTGAACGATGAGAAGGTTTCTATACGCAGACTGACAGAGCTGCCATCGCCAAGGTCAAAGTTAAAACAAAAGTCAGTCTCAAGTCTAAGATATTGCCTTTTGTTTTTTGATTACTGGGAAGAACTCGGCGAATGAAGCCAACTTGAAAACTAGCCAATGTCAGCGGGCATGCAACTGTACAAATACTCAAACACTCTGATTCAACTAAGAAATAATACATTTTGTATTTTTATTAATATCGCTGAAACATTCGAAAACATGCAGAACACCGGCCCATCGAGGACCGGACTTTTACACCTGTGCATTAATCGAACTGATGTCCAAAAACGTTTAATTGTGCAACACCGTGAAAACTAGAACACATTTCAAACAACAATCAACATTACAATAATCTCTTTTACAAGACATTAAATAAATAAGCACAAAATGACATACCGTGTGCACCTTGGTAAACCGAAAGTAGATCATTTCGAATAGAGTCGACCAGACGGTGGAGGTTCGTTTCTCCCGCGATCTCTCTTTCTCAATCTCTCTCCCTCATTCCCTCGCTATTCACTGCACGTGATCCTGAACCGGAAGCGATCTTTGAGAAATATTCTGAAAATACTTCTTGAAAATATCTGAAGAGAAAGCATAGATATCAAGGTTCATATGGAAACATAAAACACTTTTACTAATGAACGTCAAATAAATTATATTTTCGTTGTCATGGCAACCAATGACTCGATATTGGGGCCAGTTACAGGTACCAACAATTTAGTATATGTGTATTAGGATTTTGATCACCATAGTCTGGGTCGTAAAATCTCTTTACTGCAGACAGCAAAATCCCATGTGGAAATTTCACACTGTGATCTATTTACATCGGCTGCGCAACAACACATTTTGCGGCATCCTGAATGACTCAAATCGTCAAGGTATGAAAGAGCACCACTTTCCTCAGAACATCTTCATTATTCAGAAGGAATGCTGAGGAAACTGAAAGTTTATTGTTTTCAGTGTGGCTGTTTTGCTCCGCTGGGTGCATTTAATTATACAGAGTGCTATTTCATTAAAATTTCTGGTGAGGAAATTAAATGGACTCCTCCCTGTGTCCATTAAGGCTGGAACCATGCCTGGTGGAATTTCAATGAATGACCCGCTCGATTCTATTTTTAGTTCCACTCACTTGGGCAGCTTCATCTTTGCTGCTCTAACGTAAGAATTAAGTTATATAAAAATCTAAGACACACACACACACACACACACACACACACACACATGCAGCTATAAAAGGAAGGAAAACACCACTGAAGCACCGTGGAGCACAAACTTGGGGTTATGTGAACTGAGGAGGGACCACAGACTTGTCCCGGTCTTCCTCCTCTGTAGGATGAGGTCATGCTTGATATTTAATGTTTATAATAGCACTCAGTGGATAAATGGAGATGACAGGGTGAAATGGATGTGCGACGATCATGCCGTTTGTTGTATTCAATGTTTATCATATAGCCAAATGACTTTTAAAAAAGTGTCTCGCAACATCACAGCTCACTCCATTTATCAGCTGAATCAGTTTCAAACAAACATGTCACAGGATTTATGTTAGAGCACTAAAATTGTTAATTCCCCCCCCTTTGAAAAAGTGTGTTTATAGAGCAAAACCTCCTGTGTGTAACAGTATCTTCCTTTTGTTAAAAATGCCCATTTTAATAAGGCATTCCTTCTGAAACATTTGATGTGTTTTCACTCTACAACCTTTGCTTCTGTTCTAAACCACATCAATCAAACGTTAACACTTTTCTAAAAACTGGTCCTCCTGACTCCTCAACGCAAACCCCCAAAAGTTGATGATTATTCTGCAAACTAAGCAAGCAATAAACATGAAATGTTGCACCATGTTGCCAAAACACCTGTTTGGAACATTCTACAAAGAAAAAGCAGGTGACCACAAGTGTTTTTGTGCATAGCCTTGATATGTGATCAGAAAAATAAAAAGTGAAAGATAAATTTGACAGAAGCCATTCAGCATCAGTCTTCCTAGAGGGTCTGTTTTTGGCAAAAGTTACACATGTTTCCGAATATAACTGTTGCTTTTTCAGGAAGTACATTTTGTACCTTTTAATCGAGTCTGTGGGTTGGCTTGGATATTTTCAATTTCTGCAATGCGTGGCTGACTGTTCCGTGTTGAGACAATTTTGTGGTAATTACTGATTCTGATTTCCCTCCTGATATATTTAGGTGCAAGAAGACGTGGCAGTTATTAGATTGGAATTGCAGCTGAAATTTGAACGCCACCCGTTCGCTGCCAAAGAGGAACATCAGAATAGAAAGAAAGATTTTACTTTTCTCACTTACGAGATGAGCAAACAAATGCTCACTGACAGGACTGGCTTGAGAGTTGAGATTGACCACATAAACAACTGCAGTGCTTAAGTGACAATTAGCAAAGGCAGAGTTCATTGCATTCTATAGGTGAACAGAAAATCTGCATTAGGCAGACTGAGGCAAAGGAAAAAGCAGTGGTTGGACCACACTTAAGACCAAGTGGGAAGTGTGTTCGCCCCCCCGCCCCAAGTGGCTAATGGCAGTCATTGATTGAGACCATTGAGTTGGCATTTCATTTTCTCTCGTCCCTCCCCTCTGACATAACAGCACGACATGAATATCCTATTGTCATCTGAATTATGTTTTTTGCTCTGTAGAATTTAACCAGACTTGACCAAAACCCATATGTGGAATGTGAATCAACTGCAGTCATGATGGGAATGGCAATGATTGGCAACAAAAGAAATCTAGTTGAATGTTTTTTACGATTAGTGACACGGTTTGCACTGACACGATAGGGAACGCCATTCTTACACTTCTTAAAATGATACCTCAACGAAGAAGTCTGGGGCAACGTCCCAATGTTTAACGTACCAATGGACCACAAATTTTCCTCGACCCGCCATGGCTCGTATTCGTCCCTGTTAATTTTTTTTACTGCTTTTACTGACTGCTGGACACGGAGCAGCACTCCGGTGCCTTGTGGTGCGAGTCACACACAAACGCATACACAAACATACAACAAAGTGTATGTGGCGTGAGAAAGGCAACGCGGGGTCCCAGTGTTTTGGAGAGGACACCCGGAGTACACAGAGCATGTCTCTGGAGACTTGCCTCAGTAAACTCAGCCGGTGGTGCATAATTACTGGAAATGAGATTCACACAGTGTCAAACATAGGCCAACACATGGAGCGTGTGGAACAAAGACTTTTTGGGAAATTCAGGTTTGGGTTATTTTTACCATGACTTGGGTCCACGCGAGGCACGAGCTGTGACAATGCATGAATATTCGGCACTTCAGTTCCGCTTAATTCAGTTTTATTTCTACTTTGAGCCATGCATGTACTTACCCTGGCTTATATTCTAAAATGTCTTATGTGGCTCAGCACTCTGAAGCCCCTGAGGGCTGCTAATCAAAAACTGTCACTCACTCCAAAGTCAGAGTTTGCAATAACCTCAGGAATATACAGTAGTTCTTTCTTTCCCATGTTTGGCAGCTCTGAAGCTGTCATCAGTCATTTCCCTAAAACTACATTGTTGTTCTCTAAAAGCAGACATGCCAAAGGGTCATTTTGACTTCGATCAGTCATTCTCAGATACATTTGTAGCCTACATAGTGTTGAAGGGCATGTACTGTGAAGGCATTACAGATAAGTAACTTGGGAGTCTGAGTTGCGTGAACATCGGTGTGAGAGGATACTGTTTTAACTTGTGTTTAGAATTCTAACTTTACTTCCAACTGCAAGCCCAAATTTTCCTTTGTTCTTTATCTTAAATGCACCCACTGTTTTTTTCACATTCACTATCGCCTTGCTTTGGATTAAGTGACCTGTTCTGGGGTAGTCTGTTTTCACCTGAAATGAGATTCAGTCCCTGCTGTTACAAGTTATAGAAAATAAAGCAACGGATCAAATCCAGTGGTTCACAACGCCAACTTTTGTGCCACTGTCATGGGCTCAATTGCCACTCAATACCCTGTTCAGAATTGCTCTGAGTGCAGGATGTAGTCTGTTTTTCAGTCGGTTGCGATAGACTCAAACGCCTTAAAAACCTTGTGCAAGACAAGTGCTCAAGAAATGGATGGCTTTTTTGACGGTAATAGAATTGCAGGAATATAATTTTTCAACCAAATAAAAAAAGATATTTTCCCTCTTAATCAATTAAATCATCATCATATAAGATAAAAAGACATTCACTAATATGTTGTGAGAAAAAGATAAAGTATGTACTCTAAATATGTGGTCGTTATTTTAGTCAATTTGATTTCAAGCGGCACTACTCCTATTGCAAAGTGAGCTGCTTAAGCCAAAGATAACAGACAGCTTTAATCCTGTGTAAATAGTGCTTAAAAGTTCCCCAACCTCAATTTGTTTGTCTATAAGCCGCTCTTTTCAACAACCATTATGTGCCTTTGCCCCATCATGATACTAAACTTGGGTAAAGCCAAGCTGCAAGGGTTTACTGCCAAATTGGAAGCCGGGTAACATACAGTACCACAAATGCATGCTGTTTTCCAAATATGGTTCGATGTTCCCATTGATAAGGTTCAAATCCAGTCCTTGCAGTGAGCATGAGAGAACATTGCAATTGGACAAATAAAAAATTGAAGAAACTCTGCTTGACTGATTGTCAAAGAATCGAGTAAAGTACAATACAAAGTAGTTGACAGAGCTACACAGATGTTTTAATATCTTAAGATGAATTAGACATACCGGTACAATTAAATGAGTTTTAACTTCATCCACTAAAAGAAACTCAAAAACGCCTGGCTCCAAGCAAGTCTAATGAACATTTTTTTAATGTATAGTACCATTTTCTTCAAGAAAAAGCCCAACATATACACCTGTCTGTCAATTGGGAGAAATCAAATGTCTTGTTCGAAATGGTAACAAGTGTGCATCGAAACACTTGGCATGGCCACGTTTCTTTTCCTGCTGTGAAAAAAACTTGCGCATTCCCTTATCGGAAATTCACATTGTGTACTGCAGACGTTCTGTGTGTGTTTTTCCAAATATCAAAGTCAAGTAGCATCTCACCTGTGAAGCTGCTGGCACTGTTGTGATCAGTGAGGCAAATCTCAGCCCACGTTGCCTTGATAACTGAGGAGCTCCTTTGTGCGAGTTCTATTTTTATTCTGGAGGGCTGTGAGGAGAAAATTACCAGATTCCCATGTGGCTCAGGATCAGTAAACACAATCACGTCAGGTGTCTCTCAAAGGCTGCCCGACCATGCAATAATGGTCATCAGTGGCCAGAAAAAGTTTCCTACATTTTTGGTTACCTTCATAATTTTACATTTTATATTTCAAAAACAGCAATTGACCTGCAAAATAAAGTCACAATAAATCCCCATCCATATTTATCCGTCATTTCTTTACTCTATTGCGGACCAGGGAAAAATCACAAAGCAAATAGCATCGGGGACCCGGTGGTCCAGTGGTTAGCACGTCGACCTCACAGTGCAGAGGTACCAAGTTCAATTCCAGCTCCGGCCACCCTGTGTGGAGTTTGCATGCTGTCCCGAGCCTGCGTGAGTTTTCTCCGGGTACTCCGGTTTCCTCCCACATTTCAAAAACATGTATGGCAGGCTGATTGAACACTCTAAATTGTCCCTAGGTGTGAATGTGAGCATGGTTGGTTGTTCGTCTCTGTGTGCCCTGCGATTGGCTGGCAACCGATTCAGGGTGTCCCCGGCCTACTGCCCGAAGATAGCTGGGATAGGCTCCAGCACTCTCCGCGACCCTTCTGAGGATAAGTGGATCGGAAAGTGAATAAATAAATGAATGAAATAGCATCGGGATTATGACTGAGATACCATTATTTACTGGGCACACAAATTGCCAGCAAAGGGTCAACCCAAATTCCCCAACCAAAATAA
This sequence comes from Hippocampus mohnikei, assembly GCA_026261675.1. Taxonomy (NCBI): domain Eukaryota; kingdom Metazoa; phylum Chordata; class Actinopteri; order Syngnathiformes; family Syngnathidae; genus Hippocampus; species Hippocampus mohnikei. Next base: position 5,063,794 of record JAKGUB010000326.1, read on the forward strand.
TCTGACTAATTCATCACATTTACATTAGCTCATACAAAATCATAAAATACATTCATTTTCCTGAGTGTTGCCCCAGCTAAAAGTATACCATTACGGTAAGGACAGTGAAGAAGCTTTTAACGATCTCAGACACAAACTTTCGCATGAAAGCGTTACATAATTCAAATCCCTTAATGAATGTTGTAGCCATGTGTGGGAGTTGCAGTCAACAATACCCCATAATCCTCTTTATAAAATAACACGGGCAGCCTGGCTCAGGAAGCATAATTGTTAAACGGGGCTCAGTAATAAAAGCTTTGTCCAGTCCATCCCACTCTTGCCCTGAGACGAAAGGTGACACCAAACCCTAATCATAACTCCTAATGCCTGTCGTCTGCTAGCATCCTCCGCCATATCTGAATACGATGATGTAATGCAAAGCACTTTGAACACAGTTAGAGGAAAGGAGGTCCATTCAGGATATGTCAACAAATTACAAACACTTTATACAACTGTTTTCTCACCAATTGTCCCACCTGTAACACAACAAAAGATCCCACAGGGGCTCGAATCGACTTTTCTCTGCCAAACTGTGGTGGTCATCAGTAAAAGGTTGTTTCACAGTACTTTTTACTCCCTAACGAATTTACTAACAATCCGCATGAATCAATTTCTAGAAAAACTGTTCCTTCAGTTTTGCCGGTGCGAGACTAGAGTTGCTCAACTACCTCATGACCTCAAGTGCTAAGCCCACAGCCCTACTCTCATCCTTTGTATTTCCTTTGCTCTGACTGTCTCTAAGCCGCACTCGCACAACTCTTAATTAACCCACGGGGATAAAGTTTTCTGAATCTGAATCTGAATGAATCTGAATCTTGGCATGGCAAATCATGCAGATAGGATGCTGAGTCCCATCATGTTCTGTGATGCATGTGAATACATGTGGTACATTTTCGTCCGACCACTTTGTTTTGGGTTTTTTTGCTGGTCATAGTTAGCATGTTTTAAATCATTCCCCCAAAAATATCACACAACTTACTATCATGACAGTTACACGTTGACCAATGAACGAACTAAATTTCCCACAGCACTTATTGGACAAGCATTGTCATGTGATCATCTGCAGCCAGCAATGGCCAAGTGGGCGTGTCATAACTAATTGAAATGATGAGTCAGGTGTGTCTTAACCTCCATGGCAAAAGCTCCGTCGAACCCCTGAGACCGATTCACCGAACCCCTCGGGTTCGATCAAACCCAGGTTGAGAACCACTGCTGTATAGCAATGATAAAAGTTGCCCTGAAGACGGGTGAAAATATATGCGAAATAAAAGCAGTCAGTAGTCAAAGTACACTTAACAGCCAAATGATGGAAGTCCTTCGAGACGACTGTTTGTACCTTTTCCAGGGCTAAAGAGGCATCATAGGTACAATGATGCACCTAAACACTTTTCCTTGCACTTCCCCTTTCACTTCAGCCGTGCGTTGTTGAGGGAACCACTCAGACAAAAGGCGGACGCCGTTTCTCAAATGTTGTAACATTTTACTGAAGAGCCTCCTGTTCCAATCTTCCTTGACGTGGAGAACATTGTCTCTTTGCAATGGAATCCAGTAAAAGCCTTGATGCAACAAATTTCCACACTTATACATAAAGCAAGATTCAATCTCACATTGTGATACGGGAGTGCTTGATGACAAAGGTACAGGCTGTACAAAGTGGGCAATAAAGCTGCAAACCAAAACATAAGTGCCAAGAGCACAATTTTGTTTCACTTCCTTGTACCTTTATAGTGAATATAAAAGGACTACCCATCCCATTTTGAATGCCAGGACGTTGTGATCTTAAAAAAAAAAAGACATGCCAAAAATGAATCATTTTAAAAAGAGAATTATTCTAATTGTGAGCTGTAACTTGTACAATTTAATTGAGATTATTGTTTTGAGAGAGAACGTAAGAATGGACAAATAAATAATGTTGCACAAGTAGACACCTCACATAGCAGCTGGGATCTGGCGGGGTTCAGAATTGACTAATCACATTCAAACTCATGTTAAATTGCAGTCATCACACACCTGCCACCATTGAAAATGCCCCTGGTTAACTCCAAATCAATTCTGAACGTTATAGTAGGCCTTTATTCACCTTTTTTTTTTGCCTCCTACACTGCTTCTTTGTCAAATTGACTCAATTTTATTTTATCAAGTGGTTGCGCAGAATAAAATCAGCTCGATATATTAAAAACTATATCTGGATACAGATCATTTTATTTTGTGCAACCACTTGAAGAAATGAAATTAAGCAAATTGAACAAAAATGTTTTTCAGTGTGGCATATGCTTTCGTGTTAACACTGACTGATATTTTTGAGCTGCTAATCATACCTTTCACTTTGTCGAAGGCTGCAGTTCCAATTTAAGAAATACAGCCCCAAAACATGTTTGTCACCATCATGCCCCCCTGTAGGTATTGTGCTGTTTTGAAGTTGAGCAGTGTTGTGTTTCTCCCAAGCTTACCTTTTAGAATTATGCCTGGGAGGTTCAACATCCTCAATTTTATCAAACCAACAATAACGGTCCAATAAAATCAAGGTTGAACATTAATAGCTGCAATTCCAAATTGTATGTTTGGCACAAAAACAGCACCGCTCACCCACAAAAGAACACCATGTATTGTATTGTATTGTATTGTATTGTATTGTATTGTATTGTACTGCAAAGCTCAACGGTGACAACATCAAGCTTATGGAGTGTTTTTCTCCAGCCGGCGCTGTAGCCTCAGACAAGATGGATGAATTATAAGCCATTTGAAATTTCAGTCAGTGTTAAAATAAAACCTTTAGGCTTCTGCAAAAATACAAAATATGTCAGGAAAAGCCTACTGGAACATCTGAAGTTTATTTTGCATTAGTCAGAAGCCCTTTAAATCATGGCAGGTATGAGCGGACTCCCATTTTAAATGAATTATAATGTGATTGGTTGATTGTGATCAGAGACCCATTTCAGTTATAAGAGGCTGTGCAAACACATGATCTCCGTTGTTTATTTGTACATCCCCTCTCAAATTATTATTTTTTTTTCTCAAAGAAATCAGTTTAGGGTGGCACAGTGGATGACTGGTTAGCACATCTGCCTCACAATAAAGAAGTGCATGGTTTGAATCTGGGCTCTAGCCTTCGTTTGTAGTGTTTGCATGTTCTCCCCGTACGTGTGTGGTTTTTCTCTGGGTACCCCGGATTCTTCCCACATTCCAAAAACATGCATGGTATGTGTGGATTGTGAGTGTGATTGGTTGTTCGTGCCCTGCGATTGGCTGGCAATCAGCTCAGAGTGTACCCCATCTGCTGCCCAAAGACAGCTGGGATAGGCTGCAGCACACCCGGGACCCTCGTGAGGATAAGCGGTTCGGATAATGGATGGAAGAAATCAGTTGAGTTGTGGAGGTTGTAGGTCAGACTACAGGAGGGATTTTTTTTTCATGATTTATCTCGGATACTTTATTCACAGAAATTTGGCGTTCGAACCGGGGTGTGTCGAGTTTTTATGTCCACTGTGATCCTTACAGAGAAAGGTACAGCAAATGCATAGACCACCAGTTTTCTTTGAACACATCATTGCTTCTTAACTAAAAAAAATAAAATCTTTACACATTCAATGCTAGTCAGCGAGCTGTGAGACCATTTGACCTTTTGAAACAACCATGTATTTTTGAAGATTCAGGTATGAAGTAATATCAAAGTGCAATATGACCGGTGGCAAACTGAATCCCAGTCACTCTGCTGAGGCGTGATAAGTAGGCACAGTCACAGTCTACATTAGAGATTACCATACTGAGAGAGTGAGGGGAGGAAAAAAGAAAACGAATTGGAGTGTCTGCTTTTGCACTTTAGGGTAAGGTGGGCAAAGGCTACTGGAATTGAATTTCAATCAAGCACCGACGACAAAAATAGAAAGAAACATCCATTCCACTTGATGTGTCTCTTTGGCCCGCTGCACACCTAGAAAGCTACCTGAAATGGACTGAACTGTCAATGTGATGGCTTGGACAACATGTTGTCATTAAGTGGCCAAGTGTCGGTTACCGGTTTTGCTGCGATTAAAAATTGGAATCACTGGTGAAGAGTGTTGCAAGGTTGTAGATGTACCAGACAATCAAAAATGCACATGAGCTTTCACCCCCACTACCCCCCAAAAAATGAATACATTCTGATGTTTCAGGGTTACACATCCATATTATGTTTTACAATAATACGTAATGTCATGTCATATGTCAGAGGCACTCGTGGCAAGAAAGAAAAAATATGGAAAGTCTCTGTCACCAAAATGCACGAGTGCGGCTGATGAATCAATCATTGCCAACAGCCCGTCATAATATCCACACTCTTTCTTTTTCTATGGGCCATTTCCTCTCTTGCTGGCTATTTGTTTCTTCCTTAAAAATCCTGTCATGTTTTGTGGTTCAATAAAACACATGTACATTGTATGCAACGCCTCAAAACCCAATGCAGGTTCACAGCTTTGCCATTGTGGCATGTCAGTGGATGTGCGGTGCTCAGTCACTTGATGTGCAGCTGTAATCTTTTGGTCCACTTCAGTCACATTCAACCTGGTTGCTTGATTGGTGGTGGACCATATTGGCTCGTTCCTCAAATTGGGAAAGGATTACATTCAGTATATGTTTGCCAGTTGTGTAACTAATAAGTCAAGTCCGGTAAACTGTTCAATCAGAACGATAAGAAATTGAAAAGAGCAGAGAGTGTATTCCTCCCTCGCATTTATCGAAGAATATGACAGGAAATTCCAGGCATTTTGATAGAGGTCAAAAGCCTCTCGCCTGAGTTGAATGCATCCATCCATCCATTAATCAATCATAGGTGGTATTAAAGATTTACAGTGCCGGATGTTGGAAAAAAGGTTCTATAGCGCATGCTCATAATGAATTCTTCAAATAAATACATTATTGCTTTAAAATGAATGAGACTGGCAAAGCGCTTTTTTTTTTTAATCCACCCATCCATTTTCTCTTCCACTTGTGTTGTTCAGGTTCATTGAGAGCTCACTGACTTTGGGCAAAATGCAGACTTCGCCCTGGACAGGTTGCCAGTCAGTCTCAAACTTGCAGTCAAACGTCTGGACTGTGAGGCGGACATGCTAAGCAGTTGCCTACCGTGCCGTCCAAAGCTGAACACAAATTCTCAATACAGTAAATTTGCAGAAGACTGCAAATTTCCACCAGATCAAGCATTAACTTAGACAACTTCTGCAATCATTGACAGTTTTTGCTAAAACACTCAACCTTATTGTCTGAACCAAATGCTCGGTTGCCTGAACCCACCGAATGAATCAGTCACTCTTGGCAAAACCATCAGTACTTTTCAATTGTTTCAAAACAACTTTCGCAAAAGTCAAACACAGCGAAAGCACAGGGGTCAGCGGTTGAACACAAAAACTCAAAATTGATCACACTTGTGCCTAATGACGCAAGAGAACATATACAGTATAAATCAAAGCATAGAGAACTGGATAGTGAGGCACTTATGGAAATGGGACCTCCAGGTAGAGTAGTTCAATATGAACCAAGGTTTTATCAATCTTTTGGCCTTACGCCTCACTCCCCTTGCAGACTCCCCTTGCAAAATGCAGACTGTGAAATGGATGAAGTCTTTTTGGCCTGATCAAGTATTGAGAAATGATGCAGTGGCTTAGTGCAAGTGCTAAAAGCACAATGTTTCTTTTGTACTTGTTCTGTACCGTGCTACACATGTATGTACTGTCTAAGATTTCTTTTTTTTTGGTACTTTTTTTTCTCTATGTATAAGTGCTAAATGCACAAGATTTTTTTTGTCTAGCCTACAGTGAAGAACAGATATTTATTTCAGTATCTTCACGTCCTGAACATTGTGTCTTCCATTTTTCATTTTGTTTCTAGTGTTTAGTGACTGCTCAGTAATGTCTTTCATTTCGAGTGACTTGGGGCACGATTTGACGACATAGTTCAGTTTTGAGCCCATATTGTCCTGTTTTGAGGCGAGAGTTCACTTTTGGGCACAGAATAAAGTGATTTGAGGTAACAGTTTGTTTTTTTCTGATTGTCATGAGCGTGGTGGTGGAGGACCCCAAAAAGCAGGCAAGAGGGATGAGCAGGGTGAACTTGACAAAATGTATTAATCAAACACTGAGAAAACCAAATCCAAAATAAGCAAAGTCCAGAAAACAACAAGAATTCAAAGTAACAACAAAACCCATGGCACAAGCAAAAAAATAGGATGTGGTAAACACTAAGCAACAGAAGCAGTGACAGAAACAACAATGATGACCCGACACCGAGTGGGCTGGCCGGCAGTCTTTTTAACAGAAAACCTACTAATGACATGACGACCAACAGGTGTGCCGCTGTATGAGGATCCCTACAGAGCCACCTGTTGGTCCCAAACAAATCAACCAGGACACCAATATTTGTGAATATAGCTTCAAAATTGGGTTTTGTGTTCACCGTTTTGAGATTTTCAAGATGTCTGTCTTGACAAGAAAAACTGGAATATTGTTGCAATCACAGACATTTAGATTTGGTATTTAATTGAACAGTATGCAAATTTACAGAAAAAAACAAATTACATAGTAATGGTCAGTATGGATTCAGAGCAAAACGATATATAGCACTCGCCTTAACAGAACTAATAGAAGAAATCACTTAACTTAATGGACAAGAAAGAAAAATTGAATCACAATATATTAACTCGAAAAATATTTGATTAGCTGGTTAGTTTTTATTTGGGTGAAGAGCTATTTGGAGAGAAGGCAACATTTTATAATGATGGGTGAAAATAAATCACAATGCCTGGACATGGTGTGTGGCGTCCCACAAGGGTCACTGTTGGAACCAATGTTATTAAAATGTCTTATACTGTCATGTGTAACATCTCCAAATCCTTGAAATGCATCCTCTTTCCAGATGACACAAACATTGAGGTTTATGGGAATAACTTGGTGACTGTAGTGATTAGTATACAGACGCTCCCCAGGTTACGAACGTGTTACGTTCCGGACGATTGTTCATAAGGTGAATTCGTTCGTAAGTTGCTTCAGTGCTATATTTTGTCTGGAATGTATGTTTTAGGCTCATATTGACATCCATATAACGGGGAGAGAGCTTTTCGTCACGTTCTTCAGGGCTCGAGGGTTAGCTGCCCGGTAAACTAGCAGCGGCTTCAGCGGGGGAGAGTAGACAACCGGTCGTCGACCGGCGCGCCGGACGCCTCCCCGCCTGTTCCACCGTCACACGCACGCCACCCACGCCTCTCCCCGCGGCCGCCTTCGAACGTCACCTCCGCCGTCCTCCTCCGCCCCGTTCGGCACTCGGAAAAAGGCGCGCAATACAAAATCTAACTTTTTTTTTTTTTTCGACAGACCCGTGAAAATGTTCGTATGTACCGTTTGTTCATAACTCGGATGTTCGTAACTCGGGGAGTGTCTGTACAGACCTATTACATAATGCCAATATTCAGCCCAATCAATGGACCCTATAATTCACGCTTTTAGTACAACCCGTATCACTGCCTCAATTCTAGAAACCATTAATATCATACTAAAACATGTGATAACCACACACAAATATGGGACCAAAACTGCAATTGTTTTTCTTTTCCTACAGTTGTTATTTTGATGATTGAAGATAAGCAGACCAAAGAAACCCTTGTGTATTCGTACTTTAATTAAAATGTCTTGCGATAATATTCAAACTCAATGGTATAAAATGACTGGATCCAAGGCCCCCCCATAACAGCCTGCCATTTGTAATATATCGCTTTTGATTCTTTGTACCAGGATACATAAAGAGGTTCGTTCATCCAGATAATATCTCTGCAATAAAATCTCTTGGGATTGGATACCCTCTTTTGCTATTGTGAATGGCTACTGAATCATGCTCTGGTAATTACATCACATCTGTGTAAACAACAAAGACCACTTGTGAAAAATCAAATTGTGGAGAAACATTTGCATAACAACATAAATGTATTTAATTAGGTGCAGTAATCTAACGCAAAGCTCTTTGACCTACATACAGTCAGCATTCAATTTTTCAAATCACCGGTGGCTACAATGTTTGTAAAGGATGCCTAGTCTAATGAGATTCAATACAAGAGGTCTGTACAGCACCTGTCCTCATGAGGGTTACTGGCAAGCAGGCAAGAAGGAGTCATCACCAGCCAATCACGTATAGAAAATTAACCATTTACACCAGTGAACACTTAAACAACACTACGGATTCAGAAGGCCCTGGGCAGAATACATTGGTGTGGAAGGACGTAGAGGTAGAAATCGGATTGGGCAAAAATATATAAAATCCACATTCATGTTGTCATGATTCTGTTCTGTTAGTCTCCAACAGGTGGCAGAGGTGGACAGATCCATTCCAGCTGCATACGCGTCTCTCACCATGATGATGGTTGCCTTAAAGACTCTCACTCCAACCATTCAGTGTCAGATAATTCACCCTGTTGAAGACCCTTGTTCGAGTTGCAGTTTTCTCGACGTTCCATATTTTACGCCGTATTCCTCTCGCCTTGTTTCGTATCGATTCATTCATTGTGTAAGTTTCTTCTCGGTTTGTATCTCATGGGTTTTGGTCCCCTTGTCCTTTCGAGACAAGCTATTTCCGTTTGTATTTTCCTTGCCTATTGCAAGATCTTTTTGTTCTTCTCGTTTTATCCTGGTTTGTCTGACCAGCGTCATTATTTGTACTTTGTCGATCTTGCGTTTTGTTAATAAACCTTTTCGTATTATAATCTTATCCTTGTCTATGTTTGTGGAATCCAACCTTATCCAGATAATGTTGGAACGTTACACACATAATAGAAGCAGCACAGCCAGGAAAACGCGACCAAATGAAGAGATTAGAATTCTGGGAATAAATTGAGACAATTTCATTAAACAATTATCAGAAAGACAGGCCAGCTCAACCATTTCTGTTTGCCACAGTCTTAACAGCTTTACGGTACATGTTTTGTAAGCCTATCTGCTAGTCAATGCTACTGCTACTACTTGTGAAGGCAATCGAAAAGCACAACTGTTGAGCGTTGCCTTTGTGTCACTCTTCGAGCAAACATTTCAATCAGGAACAATTCGAAGCGGAAAAGAAAATTTTCTTGTTTGTGTAAACATTAAGTCAACAAAAACAAATATTTGGATGCATTGTCAATTCAAGGAGCACAATTTGGGAGTCAAGCCACTCAGTTCAACGCTGCATCTCCACACATTCCCGAGTTTATCGTCCCAAGTCTTAAACGTAATATTACGCAGCGGATGAGTACATAGCTCCGAATCAAATTCAATGCACAGTAGGCAAGTTAAATAAAACAAAACATGGCTTTTATGTGTCTCCTGGCTTCCCGCAAATTATTGGAGCAAGTGATCTATTTATTTTCCGTAGTTCAGCAATATGTGTGTTTGTCTTCCAATAACGAATCGCAAAACCCTTCTTTAAATGCATAATACTGGATTTTACCACAGAAGGCAGAGTAAAAAGAAAATTAAAAATGATAAAAGTTGTGCTCATTTTCTGTGTTTGGTTCACGTTATTACCGAAACGTCAGTGGTTGACTATTCTTGTAATTTTGAACAAAGTATGGTGGTGTGGTGGAGTAACGTGAATAGTTCAATTAGTTATACACACTCGCCCGTCAGTGCATATTGAACACAAGATTTGACTTGGGTGAATTTGCTTTAATTGTACAACTCACATTCAGCAAAATGTCAACATGTCGGATATATGTCTGAGTGATTTTGTGGAAATGGACATACCGGAAGACTGCCTGAAAAGTGCCTCAACCTTGTGGTTGCAGTGTCTGTATTCACAGCAAACATGCCACTTGATTCATTACCATGTACTGTAAACCTTGTTGGGGGTTTTATGCTCGATGTGGCTTGTTACGCCTTAACTTCTGCGATTTGTCTGAGGCTGCCCATGCATCCACTTTGACTATGTAGAGTTTCCTTGCAAACATGTTCTGAAATTTCCCAGTTCTCAGCTTTTATTTACAGCAACTTCTACAAGTGGCCACATGACGCATTGATAATATGCTTGGATATGAAGCGATGCGAGCAAACTTGGCTTGTTAATAAAAGCCTTTGGAAGACACAGCAAAAACTAATATGCACACCACCCACATCAACAAAGCAAAAAAGGCTGACAATTTACATCAATTCGTCCATGAGGCAACGAGGTTTTGAGCGGCATGAACCAATTTATGTACGCTCGAGAGAACACGCGCGGGCGTTCTTATGACGTGGGCGGAGCATAAGATTCGGACCCGCTCTCGCTGACTCTCCGAGCAAGATGATGGTCCAAATGATCATCAGTGCACGCCGCTGCACAGCCGAGAAGACATGCGTGCCCATGGCGCAGATTTGGAAGCTCATATATTTATTTTTGTTACCTCCTGAACTCCAAACGAGCCCCTGAGCGTGTTTCCTAAGCGGCCCTGCATGTCGCTCATCCTTTTTGGGAGGGTTTTTACGCACGACTTGACTGGCGCAGATGACGACCCGTTGACTTTAAAGTTATTTTTACTTGAGCTACATCTTCAGTATGACCGATTCAAACTTAAGGAACGACAGCATCAGCGGGATCGATTTCACGGAACCTCTCAATGGCTCTGCACTGGACCTATTTTTTATAAACGACAGCACTACGGCGTGTTCGAACTTTTCATTGGACTGTCGATCCGTGTGGCTCGGGCTTTTTCTCACCTTATTTATTCTGGTGGCAATCGTGGGCAACATATTGGTTATCCTGTCCGTGATGTGCAACAGCCACTTGCAGACGGTGACCAACTTCTTTATAGTCAACTTGGCTATGGCGGACCTGCTGCTAAGCATCGCGGTGCTGCCCTTCTCCGCCTCTCTTGAGGTTCTGGGCTGCTGGGTGTTCGGCCGGGTGTTTTGCAACATCTGGGCGGCGGTGGACGTGCTGTGCTGCACCGCCTCCATCCTCAGCTTGTGCATCATCTCCGTGGACCGCTACATCGGCGTCAAACACTGCCTCAAGTACCCTAGCATCATGACCGAGAGGAGGGCGGGCGTTATTCTGGTTGTGGTGTGGGTGTCGTCCACAGTCATCTCCGTTGGGCCGCTGCTGGGTTGGAAGGAACCGCCGCCCGTGGACGAGAGCATCTGCAGGATTACCGAGGAGCCCGGATACGCGCTCTTCTCGTCACTCTTCTCATTCTACCTGCCGCTCCTGGTCATCCTCGTCATGTACTTTCGGGTCTACGTGGTGGCACGCAGGACAACCAGAAGCCTGGAGGCAGGCGTGAAGCGGGAACGAGACAAATCCGTGGAAGTGGTCCTGAGGATCCACTGCCGAAGCGTGCTGGAGGATGCGCGCGCTGTCAGCTCCAAGAGCAGCAAGCAGCACCCGTTCAGGAGCTCGCTCTCCGTGCGTCTCATGAAGTTCTCCCGGGAGAAAAAGGCGGCCAAAACCCTTGCCATCGTCGTGGGCATGTTTATCCTGTGTTGGCTGCCTTTTTTCTTCTTTTTGCCTATTGGTAAGTTGCTCTAATATCACGTGCATAATGTTTCTTTGTGTAATGTAGTGATGTGTAGACCTTTTACGCCACCTAAAGAAACCGCCTAAATATTTCTCTAGGTGGTTAATTAGATTTCCTAGCTCACAGGTGTCAAAGTCAAGGCCCGTGGACCAGATCTGGCCTGCCGCATTCTTTTATATGACCCTCATAAGCAAAACAAACATGTCAACTTATATGATGCTTGCTAAAGTTTGAACCAAAATTTCAAATTGTCATGTGTAATCCATAATAACATGAAGATATTGCAAGAATGTTCTCATTGCCAAACCCCTTATTAAACGTAAATAATGTTGAAACAAATCATTATTCTTGACTTGACTGATTTCCAAAGTAGTTATCCATCACTTTGTTGTGAGCTGTGTACGTAATATGTGGAGGTGATTAAACATTGATATGGATATGCTTTCACAAAATTCACAGTCATAACAACCCTCCATGGGAAACCGTAATGACAATGTGGACCGTGACCAAAATGAGTTTGACGCCCCTGCCTTAGCCCGTATACAGTACCAGCATCATGACCATTAAAATACTGTAGTATACTCGGTGTAAGAATTCATTAAGAAATTATTGAGAGCTACTGAAACATGAAGCACAATTTGAACATTAATTAAAAAAAAAAAATCCATCCAATTTCAACCACCCATCCTGAACGGGATCGTGTGGGAGGGGATGGGGGGGGGGGGGGGTTCCTGTAGCCTATCCCAGCTGACTACAGGCAAAAGGCTGACTACACCCTGAACTTGTCCCCCAGTCAGTTGCAGGGCACATCTAGAGATGTACAACCATTTACACCTACGTGCACAGTTTCCCTGAGCGGGAACCGATCCCATGCTGCCCGCACACAAATGTGTATAAAAAAAGAGAAATCACAAATAGTATTACTACAGTTTCTTTGTCCCAGTATAGTATAGGACCACAGCTTTGTAGCTTTGGTCCTAATATATTGTATGTAAAAATAAATAGATACACTAAAGTAAAATATAGAATTGCAGGCACATAAGCCAACTCCCACTCCAGTAGTCACCTTCCTCTACTCTCCTTTACCTGCTAAGCCCCTACACACCCACACCCACCCAGACCTAGAGACCCCGTCCATCTTGACAGTCGTGCCTTGTGAAGTCAAGTTTGCAAAGCTGCCCTTTTTTCCCTCTGACTTACATTTGCATTTCAATGTGTGTAAGTAGACAAACTCCATGGACAAAAAAGTTACTTTGGGGTCCGTTAATGACATGCTGGTCAAAAGATTGCAATGTGAAATTATGTGTAGCATTGACTTGCTCCTGCTCTCTTGATGTGTATTCCTTCCAGTCTGTCAGGCTTCTTTCACTGTTTTAACCCATATTTGTTAGGTTCACTCTCCAAATTGCCTGTAGGTGTGAATGTGAATGTATATGGATATCTGTCTTAATGTGTCAATCCTGACTGGCGATCTGTCTGTGGTGTGGTGTGTAGCCCACATCCGCTGGGATTGACTCAAGCTTACTGTGCACAAGTGGTAAGTGGTATCTAAAAAAGGATGTGTGCGATAGAATAGATTGTACTTGCAAGGACAGAAATGGATGACTGCTCCCTTCTTGTGCAATCTTGACTAAAGCCACAAAAAGCAGAAATGTATTTTTGTGACCTTCATACACAGCCATATATCACAACAGAGAGGCTCCCTGAATACTCACCTCACAGCTCTTTTTTTTTAACTTCTTTTTCCAGGTTCGATAAATGAACAGGATTTTTTTCCGGGCGGTCAAAGTTAAGTGCCAAAAGTACAAAAACAAGACCTTTTATCCAATTACATACTTTTATGAGTATGGGGTGTTATTACCGGTACATGGACTCTAAACTTTCCATCAAGGATTACAGTTTTGCACATCAAGCGTATAAATGAAGTGTATCTAACTACAAATTGTTAAAAGTTGTTATGGCTTTATATTGGGGTGAGAACTGGAGCCCCACTGTTGATCAGTCCAAAGATTATCTCGTCAGTGGACAGGAAATGTTCGACTTAAAAAAAAAAAAGTGGATTTATTTATTTATCATATTAGAAGTCATTCAAAACTATCAGTTCTTGTACTGGATATCATTATCTTATTTTAACTGGGCATAATATTATGAATGGTCTATATTTATCTCAGGGGACAAACAAACATAAATCATAGGCTGCAGAAAAAAAAATTGCCAACTCTGCAAATGAAAAATGAAAATAGCATTAAAACACTACACAGTCAATTTAAGTAATTATATAAGATGTACGTGATTCCCAACCACCGTGAGGTCATCGGGGGTGCTGCGAGAAATTATCCAATTTTACTTCATTGGTCCCAAAGGGATGAAGTGTGACAGGCAGAAGAATTAAATGCTCTTCCACTAGATGGCAGGCGGTACATAGAGTACTTAACCTGTGTATCCACTCCTTGTGACATTTCAGTTTGGTCTTTGCTTGCCTAAGAAAACATAGGTGAACCAGGGTTCCCATGACAACAACACTGAGGCTATACGAAAGATAAAAACTTGGAGCTAATTTGGAGTGAGTGACCTGCATGAGGGTCAATGGCCAATGCAGATTAATTTGCAGAGAGCGCTTGAAAAGATTTTAATCAAGACCAATCGTACTTGCAGCCACCGCAAACACGATTAGTCTTGATTAAACGCCGTATTGTATCAGGATGTGTTTAGTAAGTTCTATCTTATAGTACTTACCCACACCAGTCCCAACAGCTGCTTGATTTTTTCGAATGAAAGTCAGACTGTTTTGTAAGTTCACCCTGAACTTCGAACTGGCTTTAAAGATCAACCCAGGTACTGTCTAGGCATGGTTGGAAAAATATCATCCCAATGGGAGTTGTCTGTTGTGGACAGCTCCTAATTCTTAAAGCCACCCATCCATACCAAATCACAGATTGATGGATGTAGGGATTGCACGTCGATCAGCCATTTTTTTGCCAGTGGGGCATACTTGCACTTTCAACACCTATTTATGTCAATCAGGCCTTTTGTTTGTGATGATGCAGACAGTGCTTTGCCCTACCTAATATTCCAATAGCATGTGCCTTTTAGTCAGCACTTCTTTGTTGAGGACATCAGGAAAAAGGGCCTTTCAATTTGTATTAATTTATATATTTTCCGTGCAACAGTAATTATTAAACAAAAGCAACATTTTTTTATCATGATTTAACGGAAATGAGAAGATAAATGCTAGATAAAATAATGAAACATGGGTTTTTTTTTAACGAATAAGCTGTTTCCTTATTGAATGCCAGCTATTGAATCAAACATTTGGATAAAAGGAAAAAATATCTGCAATTTAAAAGAGATAAAAACAAGCCATTTCAGTGTTGTTTGTTTTGGTCGATGGCTTGAGTAGCCTTGAGTTGTGCGTTTGTTTCTGGGAGTCCCTGGTGTGACCACTGATGAGAAACCAGCATTATAAATTTAAGACATGCAGACTATTTTACCTCCTGAACGCTCACTTCCTGAGGCACACATCACATTGTTCACCCTCTCTTGTGTTTTCTACACAAGCAATTCCATTCAGATTATGTGTGGCCGTATGTATGTTCTTACTGTGCAATTGTGGGCTTTCTGCAGGTACTTCAGCTTCCTCCCACATTGCAAATGCTTCTTCGGTTCATTGAAGACTAACTTGTCCTTTGGGGTGAATGTGAGTGTGAATGGTTCTTTGTATATGTGTGCGTGGTATATGCTACCTCTCACCCAAAGTCAGCTAGGATCGACCTTAATAAAGATACGCAGTACAGAAAATGAATGGATGGATACTGCGCCATTGGTCATGTAAATCACGTTCTCAAATGTTAACACACATTGTGACTGCTCTATACTGTATAAAAAAGGGAAGACAAAATTGTTTTCACAGACAAACTGTAGCCATCCTAATACCCGCCTACAACATTACAACACGTTTTAGTTTGACTTTTGAGGTCTGCGCTGCCGTGGGTGTGGTCACAGCCAACTTGAATCATGACAAATCAAAATGGCACCAAGCATTACCTTGAAACGTGGTACACTCGACTTGAAATAGTGGAGTGTGCGTCTCTACCATGAAGTGACCACTTGGAGATGCTCGGCCCCACCCTTGATAGTTTGTGTGCCCCTTCCTCCTCCCCCATGGCTATGCCACCCAGTGGGATAATAAAAATAAAAAAAACAATGGCTCATGGGGTTTGATGCCCACTTTCTGCATATTTATGAATGAAATACATCTGACATCCACCACACAGAGCTCTTTGTCTGTCTGTTCGTGCCCCAAAGAGATTACCCAAATTTGCTTTTGACAAGTGGTGTACCATGCGCAAACACTTAACCATAAGCAATCGTACCTTTAGATTGGCTTTCTGCCACCAAATTGTCAATCTGTCTCCAAAGACACATCCTATATTGCAGCGGCCAGCTTGGTGGAGACTGATTTGCCAAAGTGGCAGGGAGCCCTTGAGGTTCAACTTGATATTTTACAATTGCTCATCCATGTTTCTCCTCTACTAGGCTCCTTCTTTCCAGCGATGAAGCCATCAGAGACGGTATTCAAGGTGATCTTTTGGCTGGGCTACTTCAACAGCTGCATCAACCCCATGATCTACCCTTGCTCCAGCAAAGAGTTCCAGCGGGCTTTCACCCGCCTCCTCAGGTGTCGCTGTCGCCACAGGCGGAGGACTCTGCGTCGCTTCTATGACCAGAAATGGCGCTCGGCTGTCAGGGGAATGGCATTGGAACAAAGAGAACATGAGTCTGGCTTCACCACGCAGAGCTCCTGCGGCAGCTCTTTGTTAAGCAAGCCGGGGGAAAATTTAAAGAGGTGGAAGTTGTTCCCACCGCTGCAGAAGTCCTCCTTTCAGCTCAAAGAAACAGTGAACAACCTGTCAAATAAAATCAAGGGAGGTGCAGGGCGAGGCAACACACCTGCAGTGGTCGATGCAATTTCAATGGGGATTTACAACGTCTGTGAACAAAGCAGTTATCGCATCTATGACTTGGCTGACTGTTACGGCCTGAAGGAGACGGATATTTAAAATGGACCACAAGAGGATGCTCTATTCTCCGAAAGCCCTTTTGGAGCAACATCGTTTGATCATTCAAATCCAGAACCAACACAATAGACACGAAAGAATAGGATTCAATCAGAGCTGCATCAGACATCGTTGCAAAACTAATGCTCACTTTTGACATCAGCTCCTGTATTGTGTTGCATTGTGATCATCTTCGTGTGGACAGGTAGAGTCAATGACAGAACTGTTGATAGTTTGAGAATGACGGCATGATGCCGGCACAAATGTGACTTTAAACATTATTTCCATCCTACACGACCACAACAGATTGAACACATTGTTTCAGTTTGGCTTGGTTCACACAGGTTTCAATTTCACATTTTTATATAAATAACTTCATGTTGGTTTTATTTTGACAATTCATAGTAAAACGGTGCAGTTACTGGGGGATTAAATACTGCGCAGTGTGTCTTGTAACAGATTCACTGCATCAATTTTAAGCGACACATTTACTTGGCCATTATATCCTTGAATTGAAGTGCGGAGTGCTACTGTGATATGAATGTGCATCGTTTTTTTTTTCAATGCTGTGTTTGTATTTTGTGCAAAATTAAATTCATTAAAAAAACAAAACAATCTTTTATTCAATTTCCCCGATATCGAAGTTACCATGTCATTTGGGGATTATTATTTTTAACAAAATGACCGGCACCTTCCAGCAGATGACACTATTGCTCCACTTATTGATGGAGAATTTTCACATTACAGCAACGACAATGTCAGACATCACGACTCATTCTGATTGGGGGTAACACACACACGTTTTAAACATGAAAAATAATAGCCAAAGTTAATATTCCGTTTGTGTCACAAATCGACCATGAATTATAATGAAGACAGACTAATTTATAAAAAGAATGGATTTGCTAATCTCGCACCTTGTCTTGGACTTGATCATCTTTGTTGCAATTAAAAATGTGAAATTCTAATTAGTTACATAATGGCATACTTTGGGGAAAATTTTGATTTTTGTCATCTCCTATCTATCTAATTCTATATTTCCCACTGTAATTCTGCTACTTAGGGAGCAACATAATGTGTGGTTGCTAAACATGGCTTGATTAAGTAATTCAGGATTCCAGTTTCACACAAAGAATGAGGACTGGGACCTAATGTAACATTTTCAAAATGATAGCATCAACATCTTTCAAATGTTTTAGGATTCAAAATATGCAGACTCAAACAAAGAGCGATTATAAAATAATGTATTAAAGAAAATTGCACCGACAAAGCGTGAACTGAAATCGCTGGTCACAAGGTGTCAGCCAGGAAAAACAATCCATTAAACCAAAAGAATACTCCAAACAAAATATCCAAAAGTCCAATAATTACACAAAAACAAAGAGCAATACTAGAATAACAAAAAAATGCTTTTAAACAAGGATCTATGAACAAAAGGAGAGCAGTATCGAGAATAGTATCGATCGAGAGGTCTGGAAAATCGCATTCGAAGCACAACAGCAAACAAAGTCAATAATCTGAAAAGGCGCAACAGAAGTCAAGAGTCCTTAAATACAAAGCGAGGCTTGATGGGGAAACGAGGCAGCGGGTGCACCTGCTGGAGGGAAACGCCCTTCATTCCAGCTGGAGCTGGAACACAATCAAGACACAACACGACAAAGGCACGCAATATACTTAATAAAGCCAATATTGGAACAGTGGATGTCACATGAAAGCAAATGTTCGTAGCTCACGGATCCATGGCACGTTTCCACACTGCACATTTCTAGTTTGATACAATACTCATCCTCGGTTTGGGGTATTAAGAATTTACCCATTTCCAAATTCGACAGGAGGAGACTGGGAAAGTCACGTGGCATTAGAAGCTTGAGTAAAATTGAGATACTAACTGTCTTCCAAACAGCGCACAATAATGATGAACCACTGCGGTGGAGTGGGCACTGCAGAATGCTAGTTGTGTTTTCTCAAAAGTTATACTAACCAATGTATTCCGCAAAAAATGTTGCTGACATTTGTCAACTTAGCTCAAATGGATGTGAATAGCCTATTATGCTAACATTATTGATGGTTTTAGATGACTGATGCGAAGAGATAAAAATCCAAGGAAGACCACTTATCTGAATTCCTTCACTTGCACGTGCAAGCAAGCTGCAAATAGGCCAATTCACCAAATTGGTGCTCTCAAAATAAACTTAAATGTCAGACTTTTTACAGCTCTAAATCTAATTTGAATTACTCACAATGTGTATTGACCTATCTCACACAACTGTACCATTTATGATGTGGTTGTACTGAAATTATTCATTTAAGTAACAGGACTGAAAGCAACCCGGGCAGGGTTTTAGCATACAATTAGCAAATATGATGCAAAAACTACATTTTGATAATGACAACCCTCCAAAAATTGGCAAAAGAATGAGCAGAGATTTGTACCCCCAGCCGCCAGTCATTTTTGAAATATCATCAAATATACAGAAACAATAAACGAGTAAACCTTCCCAGAGCCTGCAGCAGACCTTGAATAACAACTCCTTGTGACATGGAACATTCCAAGTTTTCAGACAGTTACAGTTTGGGCAGGGGTGTCAAATTGATTTTTGTAGCAAGCCCATAGTAATTTCTTTGAAGGGCTGTTTTGACTGTGAATGCAAATAAATGTTGAATCACCTCACATTACATGTGCATTAAACCTTGCTTCAAAAAAAAAAGATGCTTTATCAAATTAATTACCGTACTGTACTAGGTCTCTGTTTTCTGTTTGTTGTTTTTGCATTTCCACGGGTGGATGAATTGGAATTAAAAAAGGCTTTCATTCAAAATAAATACAAATACCACAAGGCTAAGGCAAGTGATCGAGAATGTATTTCAGGCAGGTCGACCCAAAAATGGCCCAGCTCTCAACCATCACTTCCAACGCACCACAAAAATCATTATATTACTTATCGGCACAGTCATTAATTTCTTTCCTGGTATGTGACAGCTCCATCCCAGGGGATATTCCAGATCGGCAAACACTGCAGCCCATGAACATGAAGAATGCCTTCCGAAATGAGCGATTAAAGAAACCATACAGGAAGGGATTTAGTGATGAGTTGATATATCCCAGCCATAAAAATATGTCCCAGATGACCACTTCAGTGCTGTAATTTATGAAGGGGTCCACAATGTTGACAGTAAAAAATGGCATCCAGAAGATGAGGAAGACTCCCATGATGATGCCCAAGGTTTTCGCTGCCTTTCGCTCTCTCTTCATGGTGTTGCGGTGCTTTTTCTTTTTGCTCGAGTCTTTTCCCACTCCAGCCGCCATCTGGCTTTCCATGGCGCTGATCTGCCTTGCCTGCCGTCTGGCTGCTTTGAATATCTTCCAGTAGGCCACCAGCATGATAGCCATGGGCAAGTAGAAGGCTATCAAGGAAGCCATGACAGCGTAGACGCGATTGACCAGGAAAACACAGACCTCTTGAGGGAGCAGGATGTCAACTCCAGCAATATGGAGGCCTAGCATGATCGGACCAAAGGAAATAAGAATAGGAACGACCCAGCAGATGACAATGAGGAAAGCCACTCGACTCGGAGACATTTTCAAAGAATAAACTAGCGGGTTGCAGACTGCATAGTAGCGATCAAAGGCGATGCAACTCAGATGGAATATGGAAGCAGTACAGAGCATGACGTCGAGGCTGGAGTGGAGCTGACAAAAAAGGGAACCAAAGTACCAGCACCCTTCCACTGTCCGAATCATACTGTAAGGCATTACGACCAGGCCCACGAGGCAGTCGGCCACAGCGAGGGACATGACGAAGGAGTTTGTGGGCGACTGCAGCTGCTTAAAGTAGGAAATCGACAAGACCACCAGGAAGTTGCCCACCACTGTGCAGATGATGCCAATAATGAAGAAGCCATACAGGATAAAACGAAACACCGGGTTCCTCGACATGGCGCAGGAATCCTGATTGATGTCAAGTGTTGTGTTGGCACCATCTTCGAAGCTACCGTTGTCCATCTTCTTGTTCAACCTGTCAAAACATTCAGACCGTTAAATGACACCACTGACAAGATTACGAAAATGTAACAGTAAGCGGCTGGGGCGGGGAAAATCTGGGCGTTACACTTTAAGCTGCTGACCCACGATGCGACCCCAGATAAGTGAAAGAAAATAGATGGATGGATGGATGGATGGATGAATTCGTCCAGAATTCTGTCGAGCTTCGGCCAAAAGTTGCCAAGAACGTTAATGCCAAAACAGGAGCGTTTAGATGTATGCCCACATCGTCTTATATCACTACCTCTAAATGGCCACATTTTTCATCTACTCACAACAAGTGATGAGTGTGTCGATTGTGTGATGCAAATAAGTACTCATAAGTAGCAATTGGTATCTACAATGCTCATAAGGTATCGACACAATTGAATGAAAAGTGTCAGGGTGGATGACAAATGTGACTATGCTGCGGGTCCTGTACACCAGGGATGCCCAACCAGTCAATTGCGATCGACGGGTAACCCCCAGACTGGACCCAAGCAAGGGCTATAGGGATAAATGGGGGGAAAAAACGATTTGTATGTCTGTGTGCGTGTTATTAATATTATATACATTTGTGTACACTGCACTCTCAGCATCCTATCGGTTTCACTTTCCCAAAATGTATTCTAAAAATAAAATAAAATATAAAAGCACAGCAAGCCATGCATTCAAGTGTGTTGCGCAGCAGACGGCACATGACAAAATCCTTTCATTGCCGTGCCAATGATGTGTTTCAGATGACTTGCAACTGACTTTAATGAAGACCATTGGGACAATGCAGTGATGGCAAAATGACACTTGAGAGAACACAACCATGCCAAGTGTCGCTTTACAAACCCCCCCCCCCAAAAAAAAATCAGTTTATTAAAATGCATTTATTAGACAGCATGCCTTTGTTTCCAATCATGAAGGATTACAATATAAGACTCTTACATCCCACTTGAGAGATGACACTTCAGTGAACCTCTTGCATCCTCACATCCTTCTACAATTCATTTGAATCTGTTCATAGTTTTCTAATTAGGCATGAAGGATTTATGTTATTTTTTAGGTAAAAAATACTTATTTGCAGACAAATGTCGTTTGTGCAATATTTTTTATATAAATGTTACAGACTGTTCTCATCCACACACACACACACACACACACACACTTACACACAGAAACAACAGATTTTTTTGTCGAAGAAAAATACATCCCAACTAATTTAGTAAAAGTCGCAAAACGGGTAATGAAGTGGAATCATTGGATTTTGAATTCGAATCTAAAGATGACTCCCTCCCCCCCAGTGGAGAAAAGATGCTCTTGTAAAAAAAAGTGAAAACAAAGACACTCACTTGCGTGGAAGAGAGAAGACGGTCTGTCCTCATGACGCTCTCAAAAGCAAGTCCTGCTAGGCAGATTGAGATGGGAGAGTTGTGAGAGGTGGGTCTAATGAATACGTGCCACAGTAATCAAAGGAAGTGGCCAATACTTGTTGGCTTGCATAGATAAACACACTGAAAGAAAAACAGTCTCAACTGTTTGTTATGTTGCCAATTGGATGGACAATGATATGAGTCTATTAAT
Source organism: Hippocampus mohnikei (assembly GCA_026261675.1). Taxonomy (NCBI): domain Eukaryota; kingdom Metazoa; phylum Chordata; class Actinopteri; order Syngnathiformes; family Syngnathidae; genus Hippocampus; species Hippocampus mohnikei. The sequence goes on from JAKGUB010000326.1 coordinate 5,085,965, forward strand.
TGAAAGGTGCTCCCTCCTTCAATAACACATAACATGCATTTGTATCAGGCGAAAAACAGGGCTGCTTTTTTAACTCATGCGATGCAACTGCCTTAACATTCTTTTATACTGGACTTCCTTAATGCTTGAATTGCTAAACCTTTGCTCAACATAGATCAGTTTTTAAATCCTGTATTTCACTTGTTGGATCCTTTTCAAAACATGTTTAAACCACAGCATGGAGCAGCTTGCAATAAATTCAAACGACAGTATGATGCAGTCTTTCAACACACTTTAAACCTCAATACATCCTGGCCTAAATTGGACACTTGGGGTCCTATTCCTTTGCCCAGCGCAAGTCGACTGCAAAATGCAGTCTAACTTCTTTTAGGATTTTCGACAGCCGCAGTTATTGTAGAAATGGGGATTTGAGCCGTTGTGGGAGCGAACACGACTGATTTGATTCCCGGCAAATCGAAGCAGTTCTTCTAATTCTTTTTTAAATTCAGCACATGAGAGCCGCACAGTATACCTAGATATGTCAATTCACAGCCACTCACTAGCCTGGATAAAAATGGCTGAGCTGTATCAGGAAGGGCATCTGGTGTAAAAAAAAGTCACATCTTCTTCTATGCCAGGTTACAAATCCAGCCTTGTCCCTGCAGGCAGATGAGGTTCAGTTCCCATAGCAACGTAGTGAATGTGAAGTGTGAATGGAGGTTGTCGATATGTGTGCGATGGTAAACGACCAGTCATTGTGAAGTCTGCCTTTCGTCCAACGTCATCTGGGATAAACTCTAGCTCCTCATGACCCTCACATAGAATCAGGAAACAGAGCTTGGTGTCATGATTATTCATTCTTAATTCATTTTAGAATCTGAGTAGACCAACATGACTTTCATCCCTTCATTGTCTAGATTTGATCCTGCATCTTGTTCAAGGGTCCTCAACTTTTGAATCAGTGTTGAGCCTCAATCTCACGTGCCCCAATGCACAACGAAGCACACTCCGTCGATCCTCATGTGAATGCCTGGAGCTTGACAGACATATCTGAAGTGTAGGGGGATGTGCTCTAATTAAACATGGGGGATTATCAATGAAGGCTGTAATAAAAGCCACATTGGATCAGCATTCGAGTATCGTTTTTTCCCCCCCCAGACCAGCTATTCATGTGTGTAATACAAGTGTGCTTTAAAGACTCAATAGCCTTTCTGCGCACCTCCTCTATTGTCAACAAAAAAGGACAGAGCAGAGGTTGATTCCAGGTGCATGCTTATTCTCCAGGGGTCAAATAAAGTGCTCTGTCAAACGTGAGTACGCATTTCATTAGAAGCAGTTTGCTATAGAAATGAAATTACATCAACACCCTGTATGTAGTCAGGGTCATTGGAGTGTAGAAAAAAATGCTGATGCCCCCTATTTACTGTCATAAGTCAGTTAATGTTTTTGGTATGGTTTACTAACTGACAGGCTGAGAATTTTGTGCCACCACGGATGAAAACGTCTTGTCAGGAAGTCACAGATTGGATTGTGGTGTTCGCCAAGATTCCATTTGAGGTTCAACGCAAATGTATACATATCGCCACTTGGCAAGGTCGTCGAGTGTTTTCGCATTTCTGCTAATATGACATCCAGTTTTACATTTTCATTTCTCCTAATGACCGCAACCGGATTGAGAGTCTTTTACTTTCAGCTCAATCAGGACACAACTGATGTTTTACTTATTTGTCCTGAGAGGGCGAGAGACAGGTGTTCATTTGCTGATATTACATGACATGTACAGTATAAGGAAGAGGATTCGGGCCAATGAAGCAAAGAAAAAAAAAAAAAAAAAAAAACAAGGTTGGCAAGATTCTCATATTAAAGTCAGAAAACATTCAATAAAGTGTCTTACTCATAAACATATGAAAGTTGAATATGTTTGAAGGACCACAGTATTGTATTCTCACTACAAAAATTATTTTTAATTTATTGACTTGCAGCCAAAAATGTTGATGACTGCTACATCCGTTGGCCACTGCCCAGTACCCACACTTGCCTCTATTGCAAATTCACCACAGTAAAAATGCACATCAAAATACCTGCTAAGAGCAGAAGAAATGCAGCAGGCCGTAGCACGGACCGTATCAGAGTTGGAGAAGCATCAGTGAGGAACACTGTTGGATACTTTTGTCAGAGATTCACATCACGTATATTTTTGCGTTAAAAACAATTGTATTACATTATTAACAAATTTTACGTAACACCAGATACTGGTGTCAAATTAGGACATGAGTAAATTTGCCGCTGGATAACATCCCCCATGAGAGTCAACGGTTTCAATTCTCGAAGCATTTTAACAATTGCATACACCGTCTCAGAGACATTACATCTGTTTTATCAAATTACCAAAGAACAAAAAAGGTGAAATTGTAAAAAGGTTTATTTGGACATGATAAATTCAATCGAAACGAGAACAAAAAATATACACAGTACTAAAAAAAAAAAAAACAACAACAACAACAATTTTTTTAGGTCCTTTGTGCAGTTTTCCGCTATGATTTCCATTATACACAGTCTTGGCAATACAATGTCTCTTTGTGAAATGGACTTTTTAAAAAAAGGACCCAAAATAATTCAAATATCTATTTGTTAGCCAAATAGCACAACTACCCTTGTCACTTCTAAATTACTGTCACAATTGTCAATGTTCAGATACTAATGCGCTTGAAAAAAAGCGTATTCAGACGATGTCTCGGGGTGAATGATTCAAAAATGTTTGGTGAAACAACACTGCTGGAGGCCACTGGAGTGGAGTCGACAGTGAACAAGGCAGACATGCAGCTTGCGTTTGAGAGCACATGAGATTGCGCTCGTGCTCCAAATGTGGCCTCAGAGTGGGAATCATAGGGGACTTATCAGGAGCAACTTGCCAACGGTCAAGTCAAAGGAAGCCCCAAACTCGCGGCAGTCGGGTCAGTTTGATTGCGCTAACGTGGGGAAGCCCCTGTGCGGGCCTCCCCGGCCACGGAAGCCTCCCCTGTCTCCGCGGAAGTTTGGTCGGATTCTTTCCCGACCTCTCTCTCCACCTCTTCCTGCATTTGGACCACTGCGCACCCCTCTGGGTGCGCCGCCGCCACGGTCGGACTTCATCTTGGAAGGCGGCGATTTGGGGCGCAGTCGCTCTATTTCCTCGGTGCAGCCGGAGAGGTAGGATTCAGGCAGAGCAAAATGTGAGGAGTAGCTCTCTGGGTTGAAGTTACTGTTGGTGAGAGTGGGACCGACCGTCAGCCAGCCTGTAGGGGGAGACAGGAGCCAGTCACAGATGTTTTACCAGCCCGGCAGAACAAGAAGAGAAAAGACAGCAACGTGCAAACAAACGATCGACACACCAGGTCTGATGGTCGAGTCTCGTCCAAAAAGGTGCAACCTCCTGCGTCCCAAACAGAAGTGCTCGATGATGTGAAAGATCTCGACGGGCTTCTCGACATTTCCCATCTCAGGCTCCTCCGTGATGATCAAGTCGATGTCCACGTTGGCATGGATGAATTCGCCGTCTGTGCTTCTCCGTACTGTTCCTTTGATTCCCATCAGGCAGTGTTCCTAGGAAGAAGCCACGTTTTCACATTTGGTCTGCTTGGACTTTGGTACTGGAAAATGTGTCTTTTTCCTGGGTTGTTACTTTTTGGCATATCACACTTCAATGTTTCAGCTCACTAAACCAATTTTAATGTCTCACCAAGATACTCGGTACCAGAAAATGATGAATGCTAAATTTCATTATTATTAGTTGGGTGCGAATGTGGGGGCAAACCGACCTGGCCCGATGTGGAAAAAGTAATTGCCAGTGGATCGACTTGTTTAGTAACAACTGGTTGTGTCACTGTTGGCAGTAATAAGACATTTGCAGTAACCATCGATTAGGATTTTGTGTCACTGTGGAGGAATGCTGCCCCACTTATATTTGCTTTTACCTTGGTCATACTGGAAGGTTTTTAAGCATTGCCTACCTAAAGGTCATACAAACATAAGACCAGACTTTTGATTTGGCCAGTTCAAAACCTTTCTAAGCCTTTCAGAGGTGGACTTGGTATGTTTCGAGTCATCGGGCTGCATAAGCCCCGCACGCTTGAATTTGAGGTCAAGACCTGAGGCCAGATGGATTATTTGTCCACTTCATGAATCAAATCATAATTTCAAATGTGTAGTTTGTATTAATGTGGGTTGTCGCTGATATATTAAGATTGTCTTGATGAGCCAACACATTGAAGTGAGAAATTCAAAAATAAAAGCATTTGAAATAAAATGAGTACTGTCAGATGAATGTGCCGTACCTTGGTCCTTTGAAATACTGCTTTCGGGTCCAGCGCCTTTGTCTTGCCTGGGTTATTCTTGTTGGTCTTGATCCAGCAGATGTCTTCGCAACGCCTGAAGCCCCATTTCCTTAAACACTGAGAACACAACATTGTGTTCCGGGTATACGTGAAATCATGAATCAATACACAATTATTTGAACGCCTGTATTTTGATGCTCAAAGGGAAACATTCCCCCCCAAAAAAAGGTAGCGTTCACTGTAGCTTCGATGCGGCATACCGACTCATGGATTTGACTTCCTAAATTGGTCAACAGAAGTCCACAAATCCTCATTGAAATATGTGAACAATCCATGACCCGACAGTCACATTGTGGCCTCGGCACTCTGCTAATGTCCAACCTGAGACTGACTGACAAGACTGATTTAAGATATTTTAATGTCAATTACAATTGTTTTTAGATTTATAGATTCAATGCCTTTTAGGTTTTTAAGCATCCACAGTAGTGCTGCATTAAACTCAAACGGAAATATTGGCCACTCTAGGTATGGAACAAAATGTACACGTGAGGATGAAAAGGTCAGACTGTCACTCAGCTGGCCAAACAGGAAACTTAGTGCGTCTCCGCTAGAGGGATACCAAGTACATAATATTCAGCAGCGCTGTGGAGATAACCACGAGGCAACCAAATAATCACTCCACAAAATTGTCTATTTTACTCATACAAATAATGCCGTCATCGTCTGACTCAAAGTTAAAAAAAAAAAAAAACTATCGAATAAAAAGCTTTCCTCGAGCCACGTGGACACCACAAACTCATGAGAATATGATATATGGTTGGCATTACCATTCTTCCCAAGTCCAGGCCTTCACCCGAGCCACACCAGAGGAAGACAAAGGACCGAAGGGCAGAGATCTCTTCAATCTCTAGCTTCATGATCTACAAACAAAAGGAGAGGAAACATAGGAATAGTCCTTCCTTCCATCCATGTTCGAGAGCACTTTACCGAACTGGGATTACGTTTGAGTTGGAGCCAACGCTAGCTCATTTCTGGTGAGTGCGAGATTCACCATGGACAATTGCAGGGCACATATTGACACAATCGTTCACACTCACAGCTATGAAAAATCCATTGTCTTCAATGAACCAACCATACATGTTTTCAGAAGTGTGAGGCAAACATGCTAATCAGCAGGCCACCCCACTGCCATGTGAACAGTCAAAAAAAAAAAAAAAAAAAAGTCATATAAAACACGGGCAGGTTGGATAAGTGGACAGTTGAGCCAGAAGAATGTTCAGATGAGCCCGTGTTGCCCTCTGCTGGATAAAGATGGCTAATATGCACAGGACTACTATTGCGGTGCAGCAGCTCACATCCATTCTCAGAATTCTTCCCAAGATAAAGTTGGTATTCAAACTTACATCATCCCAAGTCCAGAAGCGCTCTGTGTGGCTGATGCCTGACTCTCTGTAATATTCCTCTAAAGGAGGCTCGAGCAAAATGACATCAAACTCGCTTTTTAAATCCTGCAGGTCAAAGTGCTCCAGGTCAGCCTGCAGGTACCTGAAAACCACACACACACACATCCACACCCACACCCACACCCACACACACACGACATGAATACGTCTGCGTCAAGATTTGCTTTGCAGTCAAACACACTTTCTGTGCTTCACCAATTTGTCATCCATCCATCCATTTTCCAGTCCACTTTATCCTCACAAGGTTCACATGCACAACAAAGACAACGTATTTCATGTTCAAACTGATAAACTTTGTTGTGTCTGCTTTTTTTTCTTCTTCAAATATTGACTCATTTTGAATTTGACGCCTGAAACAGATTACAAAAAAGATGGGCGCATGCTCACCACTGTGTTGCATTACCTGTCCTTTTAACAACATTCACTGTTTGGAAACTGAGAACACTAAAGGCCCTTTTCCATTACAGGTTGTGTAAAAATGGTGGAAATGGCGTGCAACATGGTTGCTGAGCGTACATGGGAGGGGTGTTGGTCGTGGAGATGAGTTCGTCCTTCAGTCGGATCAGCTCTCGCAGTTTGGGGTACTCCTCAAATCGATCGGCCAAGCCTGATCCCCACCAACAAAAAGACTTTTTGAGAACGCTTCTTCATCAACATTCACCCGAGCAAACTCCACTCACCAACATCTCGAATGAAGTTCTGCGGCCTGTGACCTGTGTCGACAAAGTGCTGACAGTAATCGTTGTGAGGGTTCAAGCTCTGCGTACCCTGAAAGTAAATGAGTGGAGCGCAAACCGACCGCAGCATTACATACACGTCATGCTCTCTAATACCTGTGACACCTTTGAAACACTATCAGAGCCATATTCGATCAACAATGCATCAAATGGTTGCAATTAAAGAGATGTGGAACTGCAATTGCGTCACAGTGTAGTATATGTCGTCATAGGATGTCCTTATGTGGTGACATAGGAGTGCACAAGAAAATTCTCTTCCGACCTTAAGGAAAGTACTTGAGTCCTTGTAGACTTCCTCGTATGGATTGCTTTCCTCAGGCGGCGGCACCTCCACCTCATCCTGACACACAGCAACGGAAGCATTTCTTGGGATCCATCATCATTCGAATCAGAACATCATTGTAAACCAATGTAACAGTTCAAAGGGAAACTGTGATAAAATGACAACACCATCAGGAAAAATATTTCTCTCATATCAGCAAGAAATAGAAACAGCCTGAAACCCGATTGCCAATCGTCTTACGGATGGATGAAAGGAATGAGTAGGCACTAGAATCAACCCTTGGTAGATACAGATAAAGTGATGCCTGGAGATATGAGTTCCATTTGTTACTTGACCATGATTGTATGGTGTGGCGATTATGGAAATCATATCAATCCCGATTATTTTGATTGAGACTGAATTCACGATTTCCATTCATTCATTCAGCTCCATTTGTATTGATTCAACTACTAAAGCTCAAAAACCCCAAATTCCCATCATAGGCTCATGCCCATTCCCCACTGCACGTTGAGTACTTCATTCTTGAACTCTGTTCTTTCTGTCAAGTTCAATTCGACCTTGTGAATATCATGAGAAATCAGCATAGCAATTAAAAAAACAAAAAAGAAATCGAAACAAACACTGATCATGCAATGGATGGAAATTCCGGCTGTTCCTGCGTTGGGCTCTTTGGGAATTTACCGTATTTTCCAAAAGCTGACAGCGCACCGTATAATCCGATGCCCCTTATATATGCATCAATATTCTGATTTCTTCGACATACTAGTTTAAATGTTCTGCAAAGCGCTTTGTTGCCGCTACATCGGTTGTGGAAAGCTCTGTATAAATAAAGCTGTATTGTATTGTATTCCCTTTAGCGTATCACCATCTATTGGATGCATAACGCAACCGCAGACACTATTGTAGCTTCTATTCTATGCGCCTTATAATGTGCTTTATCTATGAAAACTGTTTTAGAATAGGCCGCTCATTGAAGGTGCGCCTTATACTCCAAAGCGCTTTATAGTGTGGAAAATACAGTACATTGACTTTGGCATTACCACTTGCAATGTTTTTAAAATGCAATGAGTGTTATCAATTTTGTTGCGTGTTTAGTAAACTCCAACTGGGGAGTTATTAAAATTCTTAAAGCGCGCTTAGGGATGGCAGAATCACATACGCAACATGCTTGCTACGTGGGGTTGTTTTTGGTCAACAACATTTCCAGCTTGTCCTGTGATGTCTCAGTCTGAGCATTAGGGACACCGTGTAAAAGATGTTATTATGGTACATTTGAAGGCTATGCTGGTGCCGCCGACACTCACTTTTTGTTCCTCCACATCTTCCTCTGTGTCATCACCCTCTGTCAGAGTCTTCTTCTTGGAGGTGGGGGCGGAATCATCCAACGAGGCCCTGCAACACACAACAGCAACATCATTGTAGACAAAAAACTATAAAATTTGGATACAGGTGTTGGTTGGCGCCTAATGGACTTTATACAGGGCAACTCATAACGTGCAGTTATTTCTGTTGGAAACATTAGAAGGTGGAACAAGCTTCCGGTTGGATGACGTCATCTACTCTGTCACACAGCTTCTTGAGAACATTCATCCTCAAGCCTCACCCTGCAGTAGTTACTACTAATGCTTTTCAGTATTATTATGTTGTTATAGGTAGTCTTTGATGTTCTCATCAGCTCAATTTTGTTCCATCTGCACCATAGCATGTGACAATAAAGGCTATTTTATGTTGTGGTTGTTTTCATGCTCTACAAGGTTGAGCTGAGCATGTCAAATTAAGCATTTTTTTTTTTACACTGACCTGGTTGTACTGTGACGCAGCAAATGACAGCATTAAATGAGATAATGGTGCTTTGATCACTTTGTCGAAACTTGGATAACTGCGATTATTAATATGTAACATATCAATTATGCTAAATTGATGCCATTTCAGCAGATTGCAAGTATATTTTAAAGAATTTGATTAAATCGGTATGGGGTTGGTTAGATTAGCGCCCGGAAGTTAGTACGCCTCCGTATCCCAAAAGTGGAAATGATGCGTTCATTGAATACATTTTGAGCCGCCTTTGACTCTAACTACTTACATCTTGAAAACCGTAATAATCAGTCGCCTTGAATTAGTTTGGGTGCCATTTTCAACTGCAATAGTGACATGATACCAGTAACCGTGAAAGAGTCAAAGAATCCCCCCGGTTGTTTTTGTATTTTATTAATACAAACAACACACATTTATGATCTTTCTAGTTTTCAGTGGAAACAGTCTGCATGTAGAAACTGTAATAAATGATAAAAACACTCCCAATTCATGTATGCATCAGAATCATAAAAAAGTAATGATTTTATTTTTCTAAAAATTAAGCCTTTCTTTTACAGCAGACTCACACTGCATGGCACATGCTTTGACTGACATTCATAGTCAGCACTTAACTTTTTGTTAACTAAGCAAGCTGGGTAGATGATTATTATGATTAATTCTGAGGGAAATTCCAGACATGCCGCACCCATGTGCATTTACAACTTCTTACCTGCATGTTTCTCTTGTCTCTTCTATCTCTTTTAGTTCCTCTTTACTGTTGAGCACAGCCCCAATGCTATCTGCACTCTCAGCTCCCAACTGTAGACAGTAAAAGTGAGTAATGCTGCGCAATTTTAATCATTGCTCCATGGTCATGCGCCTTAGAGCGTGAAAAAAGGTGTAGATATTAATTTCAATTGATGTATTGCGCGCACCATGTGTTTGCATTTATGCACATCTTTGCTATTGCGGTGCTCTGCAAACCATGCATGGGTGACAAATACGCGAATTTGGGAGGAATATACTCCAGTTTTGCCACGGATTTGAATTTACAAACAGAACGCTGCAAATGGTTTTAGCACTTTGTCAATGACTTCATTAATTAAATTACTCGGTTAGCTACTGTATGAATAACAATAGTGCTAAAATACTTGCCTGACGTGCTAAAAGCTGCCGCCTAAGTTTTTGTCGCTCGCGGATTTCCTGCAGTCGACTGTTCATTTCGTCAATTTCTTAGTTTTCTGCTAAAGCAAACTAATCTAATTTATCGGAATGTTTACAAAATTGACTGGCCAGCAGTGAAGCACACGACGAGCTAATGTTTGCTGCAGGGGTAAACCACCGTGGAAGCGCTCGATGTCAACGCCTGGGCATTTTAGTTAAACCGAGGGTTGGTTCTAATCAGTGGAAGAAATAGCTATGTGATATTTTTATTTTTATTTCTATGAATTAATTGATTTTCGTAATGTCACACACGGCAGTGCTGTGCTAGTATGAATGGAGCTGTATTAACAGCAAAGAACTATGGACTGATGACACCGCCCACCTGAGAGGTTTTCAGCCATCTCTTGATGGAAAATAAGCACTCATATGTAGGCGTCATCCAACTGGGTCCGGTCGTTGTGACGTTTGTCAAACACGTTTGCCGGCTTTCCTCCAATGAGAAAACACGCTACTATGTCGTCGACGTAGAGATATTATATTAGTCTAAGATAGTAATAGTCTCTCTTGTCACTAGGTCTTGACCCTACTCTCGGAAATGAAACAACATAATACTTCATGTCATGTGTTAACAATGTACTATGCCGACACGTTTTGTACGTTTGTAATAGAAAACAAAATAAAAGATGCTACAGGCCTACGCTAGACAAAGTAACTAGCGTAAAACTAAACTAGTAAACTAAGCCAAACATGAAAGAAAACACCACCCAAAATATTTGTTAAATAAACATTTATTTACATTTATTTCAGAATGTACCTTTGAAACTTCCCAAAACTCTTCCTTACTTGTTAATGCCCATTGGCCGTGTTTTATTTAGAATTGTTCCACTAGATTATTTATCCTCGATTACAACCACAGAAAGTTTATGTTCATGTGAACAGCATTTGTTTCTCGCCCATGTTGGCAGTCGATTCCTAAATTCCACCTCTAAATTGTTTTTGCTCTCCAACGATCACCAAAATGGCCAACATTAGAATAAAGTAAAAATGCATTAGCTAAGTCTTTACAGTACTAAAACGCACATGTACTACAGTACTTATGTTTAAATGTTAAATGGGCTGTCACTTGTATCACACTTTTCTAACTAGTAGTAACTACCCAAAGAAAAATAACTGTACAGTACTTAAAAAAAAGGAATGTACTGTACTTGTTTTAAAAAAGTATTGTACATCAAAGATTAAAAGTACTGTCCAGGATTTTAAAAAGTTTATACGTAGAAATAAACATGGAAATAATGAAAGTAAACAAACTGTTTCATAGCTACTCGCGTCATTGTAATATTTTCAATTGTATTTCGTGTTTGAAATGTTGCAAATTTCATCCATCCGGTTTCTTATCCGTTTATTCTCACAAAGGTCGCGGGGGTGCTGGAGCCTATCCCAGCTGTCTTTGGGCAGTAGTCGGGGTACACCCTGAACTGGTTGCCATCCAATTACAGGGCACACATCGAAAAACAACCATTCACACTCACAATCACATCTTAGGACAATTTAGAGTGTTCCATGCATGTTTTTTGTATGTGGGAGGAAACGGGACGTCCAGGTGGGTAGGACGCCATAGTGCTTCATACTGACATGAAGCGTAATGGAGACCCAAGACGTCAAACAAAAATGGGAACAAATTCCACCAACACAGCTTCAACAATAGCTCCCAAACGATTATTGACACTTGGTAAAAGTAAAGGTGATGTAACACAGTGGTAACTATGCTCCCGTCCCAGATTTGTTTGGGCTGTGTTTCAGAGTGACTATTAAAAAAAAAAAAAAATCTGTTTTATATAACTTGTCTTTATAGTGAATTCAATTGAATGTGGGGTCAAAATGATTTCCAATCATTGTAGTGTATTATGTTTCTATTTACGTTGTACCCACTATCTCAGCTTCACTGGGATTTACGTTAAATATTTGTATTCACAGTAATGTGCAATTGTGATATTTAATTTGACATTTTTTGTACATGCACGTGTAAAAACATCAATTGAAAACTGTATTTTCATGATTAAGTCTTAGGGCTATAGTGTTCTTCATCATTCCTTTTCTGGACATAACCTCTTTTTGAAGGCAAATGCACCATTTGCTTTATGATTTTATAATGTGTGTATAGCCTAAGCATCTTCTTTTGAGGAGTCAGCCTGCTTAATGTGGATACCAACACACAGAGCACTGTAATGCAGTTTCATTGATCTGCTCCCAGCCCACTCTCCCTCCCGTCCCACGCCAGGGCGATGCGTCTGGTTGGAAAGCTTCGTTCTCCTCAGCTGATGCCATTCTCGCCGCGTGCGAACCTCCGGGATCCAGGCGCCAGATCCCCGGCATGACGGCGGTCTTCCTCGCCCTCACGGCCGCGCTCCTGTGGCCGAGCGGCGGCCACTCGTCATTTATTCAATCGTTCGGCGACTGCGCCCGGAGCCGTGGCTCAGGCGCCTCGTATCGGGGAGCGATCGACGTCACCGAGTCCGGCGCACGGTGTATGAATTGGAGTGAGGTGGGCGGCTTCACGGAGCGTCACCCCGGCAAAGGCGTCGGGGAGCACAATCAGTGCCGGAACCCTGACGGCAGAATCCGAGCGTGGTGCTTCTTCCGGAACCAAAGAGGCAGGGTGGACTGGGGCTACTGTGACTGTAAACAAGGTAAACAACAGCGGGCTTGGAACCACATCACATGTACGGAACAGCATATCCATGAACATTCATTGGCTTTCATGCAGTATTAATCCATTACAATTACGTTTTCAAAGTTGTTTTACCTTGCCGGTCAAGGAAAATAGGCCTTTGTCACATTACGAAAACGTTTATTGTGGATTTAAATAAATCAGGAGATCACCACTTCAAAATCTCCTTATGAATGATCTACTTTGACACAATGGTCTGCACAATAAAATGCAACAATGTTGTTTTTAATACTACAAAACAAGACAGTTGTAATCCATTACAAGAGGGGCAATAAAAGTATGCCTCTGCAAATATACCGCTTATTTTTTTCCGTAAGTACATGTATATTTGGATTATCGATTCAAATTAGGTATTTTCTACAATGTGAATGTAAAAACAAAGGACAACCATGTAACTAGACAGCTGCTGCTGTGATAACTTTATTATTAGTGCACATTAATCCAATTATTAAGATAAGATAACTTTATTTGGGGACATTTGCAGTCTACAGCAGCAAGATTGGGGAGGGGGGGTGTTTTATTGCACAAAATAAATGTTTCAGAAAAGAACTGTACACAGTTCAATATAAAATAAGCATTAGCAATATGGTGGCCCGGTAGTCCAGTGGTTGGCATGTCGGCTTCACAGTGCAGAGGTACCGGGTTCGATTCCAGCTCTGGCCTCCCTGTGTGGAGTTTGCATGTTCTCCCCGGGCCTGCGTGGGTTTTCTCCAGGTGCTCCGGTTTCCTCCCACATTCCAAAGACATGCATGGCAGGCTGATTGGACACTCTAGATCAGGGGTGTCAAACTCATTTCACATGGTGGGCCACATACGGCCTCGGTAGATGTCAAGTGGGCCGGACCATTAAAATGATACCATACTTTGCTAGAAATAACCAAAACAATATGTCTTTCCTTTGTTTTGGTATAAAGAAGCACAAGAACATTAGGAAAATGTTGAAATGTAATGAACATATCTTTTACAAAACATTTCATGAAGCACCTTACATTTCCATCGACAAATGTGCAATTTACTTTTATCATTCACATATATGCATTGAAACTGATCCCACTGATTGTACAAACTTTAACAAGTAATTGGTATTGAAAAATATAGGAATGGACTTTAAGATTAAACGAGATTTATAAAGAAACAAAGTTTTAAACCATTTACACGTGCATATAAAATCTAAATGTAATCCCTGCCTACACCTTACAAACTAAGGAGAGTGCTATTAAATGTGTAAATGTGAGAGTGCTATTGATAGCTTCTGCCCTCCATCCTTAATTGTCTAAACAACCTTAATTGACTAATCATAAACACGTCTGCTGCACACAGAGAGATCCTGGCCCGCGCGTGTGTGTTCGTGCGCTCTGCTCAACCGCAAAGGCCCACGTGGGGCAATTAAAAAAAAAAAATTGTTAATTGGTCACTACTTCACGGATTTTCGTTTTTCGCGGGTGGTTTTGGTCCCCATTTTGCGAAAAACGAGGGATTACCGTACTGTTTTACATGATCATCTCGCGGGCCGGATTAAACCCCTTTGCGGGCCGGATGCGGCCCGCGGGCCGTACGTTTGACACCACTGCACTAGATTGTCCCTAGGTGTGAGTGTGGGCGTGGATGGTTGTTCGTCTCTGTGTGCCCTGCGATTGGCTGGCAGCTGATTCAGGGTGTACCCTGCCTACTGCCCTGAGACAGCTGGGATAGTCTCCAGCATCCCCCGCGACCCTAGTGAGGATCAAGCGGTTCGGAAGATGAATGAATGAATGAATAAATAGCAATAGCATAGAAAACCCAGCGTAAGGTGGCTGTGCTATTTACAATTTTTTAAATTTTTATTTATTACAGTAATATCAGTAATATTACAGTGCATCATAACTTGCAATGCGCAATTCTAAATGATATTGTACACCTTTTTTTCTGAAATGTTGAAGAATCAGTAAACTATGTTGGTGAGATTTGCTATATTTGGGTGTCTTGGAACCATATTCAAAACATGAATGTAACCAAGAAATAACATTTTCACCAACATTTAATGCAACCGGAATAATAACAAAAAACAACTTTGATATAATTTTTAACAAGTGTAATGCAAACATTTATGTGGTTTGCAAGAGTCATTTGATAAGTAACTCCGAATGGCCATCAATTGCCTGTGTATCTATTCTATCCACTTTAAAGACACCCTGGTAAAATGGGCAATGACTTTAAGAGTGGTTTGTTGAATCAAAATGCCATGTAGATGTTTTACCATGTTAAAAACACCTTATCTGTCTTTGTTTCTTTTCATGGAGCGTTGATAATGTGGTTTAATAAAGTGAAGTGAAGTCTGATACAGTAATTTAATCGTGCTTTTTTTGACAGATTTCTACCCACATATGAACACAACTGCTGTAGTGTGTGTGTGTGTGTCGTGATCTCTGATAGATTTCCCTTGCCTATACAATCGCTCTTTTGCATCATTTTGATGAAAAAGACCTGCTTTTACACAAGGGGTCCCTTGCTGTGCATGCCAAGGTTCAGTTCGTCTGCAAGGGGGCCGCTCCAAACTGGATGGCAGGGTGGAGGTCTATCTGGGTGGTGTGTGGGGCTCTGTGTGCAGCGATAACTGGCGAGATGAAGACGCTACAGTTGTGTGCAGGCAGCTGGGCAGGGGGTAAGTGTGCACACATGTATACATTCCCGTTCAGACATATGCGTTCAGCAGCGGTAACTCACTTCGATGAGTGGCCAACCATTTCCTGACAGTATTATGTGCGATACAAAGTCATGATTGAATTAAGGAAATAATGTACAGTAATAAATGAGGAATTTCCCAAGTGTTTTTTTACTATTTATTCCGTTTGCTTTCTGTTGAAGGCCACATTTTCAGTCCTTAGTTTATGCTTTCATAGATTGGGCAGGCTTTATTTTAATTTAAATGATCATTGCATTGAATTATTTCTGTTTCCTACCATTTTTATTTCACGTAAAAAGAACACTGGTTTGTGTTGTGTGTAACCATCCAGTGCGTGGCTTACATATTCGATGCAGGTGCGCCATAAAAATTCATAATGCTACGTTGTCTTCAAGTAGTTGACAGATGGTGAGCGCATGATTGGAAATTGGTATGAAGGCTTGAGAATGGCCCTTGCACGGCAGCGCTCTTTTTTTGTTGGGTTTTTTTTCGCTCTTTTTGTTAGTGACCTTTGCATTCCAAACCTTCATTCCCTAGACCCTAGAGGTATTGGAATACCTTTATCTCTCCACGTATTTACCTTGTTACCACCACTCCTGTGACACATGTTCCTGCTCTCATCTTGCCTAACCTGAACTTACATTTGCTTTCAACTCTTAATAAATCGTCATCGAATGTAGCACTTTTAAATTGCAAAAAAAAAAAAAAAAAGGTCACAAACTCATATGTTGTCATGACTTGTAGGTCCACGTTGCACACTTCCATCTGTTGACACTAAAACCACCTCTGGCACACATGATTGCATTTTCATGCAAGAGGCAAACTCATTGCAGAATGCGGAGAACGCAAATGTCAGCCATATGTCTGGCAGAATTACCGCAGCTCTGATGGGCGTCACATGATCAGTTATTGGACACTGCAGAGTGCAAAAGTGCTTACGGCATATTTGCTCGGGAATGGCAGATCATAAACTTGCGTGTGGCTAAAGGGCATTCCAGGCAGCGTGAGTGAGGCCTTTGAAAGGCTCCTAACCAGCTTAACAATCAAAACTGTCAGACTGGGTTTCTCTGTGGAAGTCATTTCTCATCTCAATTCTATGTTCCTTTAATTTCATTTGCCTGGATTTATATTCTGAGCCCCAATTCCCCTTTAGCCTCTCAGGCCGGGCCCATGCGCTCCCTCTGTCTCGTCCGAGCATGGCTAAGTTCCACTGGCGGGCTGTCCGCTGCCAGGGAGATGAGCCCGATCTGCTTCAGTGTCCCAAAACCATGTGGAATGGAGGCGAGTGCTCTATGAGTGCAGCTGTGACCTGCACTAAACAACACGGTAGGTCAACAACCTCTTGAAGGTTTCAGATGGATTTGATGAAATGCTTCTGTATGAAAGAGTCCCATATTCACATTTTCATCAGTTGCGGTGATGCTGCCTATACGGCTGGTAGGCGGCCAGGCAATGTCGGAGGGCACAGTCGAGGTGTTCCATGCAGGCCAATGGGGCTCCATATGTGATGACCAATGGGACGACAGTGATGCAGAGGTGGTATGTCGACAATTGGGGCTGAGGTGAAGCCACGCGCTTTTAAAGTTCTAAGCTAGTCATCAACCAGAAGCAACCAGACAGAAAGTCCAGTATGTTTTTCAATACTTCCTCTACACTTTTATTTCTTACTTTCAGTGGTGTAGCACGGGCATGGCGCCAGGCCCATTATGGAAAGAGCTCTGGCCGTGTATGGCTGGATGAGGTGAGATGCACAGGAAATGAACTGACTGTGGAGCAGTGTCCGAAAAGTGCTTGGGGAGAACACAATTGCCTCCATTCCGAGGATGCTGGCGTCTCTTGTAGTCCTCTGACAGGTAAATGAAGCTACCTGCATCATCATAAAGTAATGGTGCTTTGATTAAGAAAAAAATAGGATGACACAATCCGTTAGATATTCATAATACTCTGTAAATATACAGTAGCAGGGTGCAAAATAATGAATGTCCCAAATAAACAGGACTCTTCGACCAAATCATCAATCATTCACTATGACCAAAGGTTTTTTGTTTTTTTGTTTTTTTTTAATTACATTCCGTTACATGCGATGCAGTGCACAAGTGGTGTCCACATCGACATCACAATTCATTATGAGCTTCCTGTCTGGAGTTTCATGCTCTACCAGTGCTTGCATGCATTTTCCCTCAGCAGTCTGGCTCTGTATCACATTTTGAAACATGCCTGATTTTGATTTTGATTCCCCAAATTCTTTTAAATCATTCATAGGTATGAATGTGAGTGTGACTGGTTGTTTGCCTGGACAGCCCTGTGATGGCGTGCCTCGCCGATCGCCCCAAGTCCGATGGGATAGGGTCCAGCTCACCCACAGCTCTTCTGTATACACTGCCAAGGCTATAGAAAATGGATGTATGCTTGCATTTGACAATTACTTTTGTTTCCAAGACAGTACAATATTTTAAACACCTCCCGCCATTTCTTTAGGGTCAATGCCAGTCTTTTCTCTCCACAGATGGTACTGCTCGGTTAGTGGGCGGGACTGGGAGCAACGAGGGACGCTTAGAGGTCTTCTACCGTGGACAGTGGGGAACAGTGTGTGATGATGGATGGACAGATTCAAATACTCAAGTAGTGTGCCGCCAACTCGGTTACAGGTAAACAGTGCCCCAAACCTATACAGTATGTGTCATGTCATTATCTATTGCTGCATTACGATGCCTGTGTGGACTGTGCAGGTTAGGCCAAACTCTGGTCCCTGAAGGCCTAGACATCACGCCGGTCCCTCGCTTCGGGGTTGCGTCTGGTCCTATTCTTTTGGATGACGTGAGCTGCACAGGCAAAGAGCCCAGCCTATTGCTTTGCAAACGGGAGGAGTGGCTCCGTCATGACTGCACACACCACGAAGACGTCAACATCGCATGCAATGCAGAACGCCTTGGAAATGGCCTCCCGACTAGTAAGACGCAATTTTATCTCACAGTGACATTTAAACTGTCGTACGGGCACATACTGAATATATATGATACATATATATGCATCGGTAGAAGGTCATTGTTACCTAAGAGCAATCATTTGAAAGAATGTCTGTCTTTTGTGTCGGTCCATCTACTTTGCTACAACCAGCAGATTACTGTATGCAATGTACATCCTGAGTTTTTTTTTGTTTGTTTGTTTTTTTCATATGGACATTTATGCTTGTTAGCAGTGCAATTTTGACAGATAAATTGGCCGCTCGTGAATGAGGCGAGCATGGGAAGTAATTACCACGTCACTCCCCATTACACCTCATCATTGGCGAGCTGGCGAACAGGGAGCGCAAAACCTACGTTCTCTATGGCCAAAGGCCTTCTAAAGTGTCACGGGTGAGCTGGAACCGATCCCAACTGTGTTACAGCAGGCCCGCTTTTTTATGATTACAGTACATGACGTTTTCCGCCAATGCAGCACTGGCTTTTTTTTGTATCAGATAAAATACTCATGATACCACATTTGCAAATGTATGTACAGTACATTTGTGAGTCATAAATTTTGAATGAACATAGCACAAATGATCTTTTTCATTATGGCATAAAATCTAAATTGCGGTGACTTTCTACCGAGCTGCTGACCTTTCTGATATCGTCTTTCGCCGTGGTGTTAGTAAACACCGAACACTATCTAAGGTTGCTATCGGCCCCCTGGAAATTTGAGATTATCAACCACAACTTTTAATTTCATGCTCATACAATATGTGCAATGATGATTTATTGATGTTATGGCGGATTTATTCTTGGTTAACTATTAACCCTGCTCCTAATGTGTTTAACACACATATTCCAGCGCAGCCAGGCATAGGAAACCAAAGTCTTAATTTACACCAATTTCCTCTGTCTACTACGTAATAGTAGACGTTTGTAAGATCTCTGTCAAACTCAGTCTGCACTCAATTAAAATCTCATTTTAGAAAATCCGACATCCCAAAAGTGCAGGTGGAGGGTGATGTCATGCAAGATTTTTTTAGGCATGTCTGCTGATTAGCCTGACCTGCAGTAATGACTGCTGATTGTAAGTGTACAGTATACCTGCTTGCTCAATGTAAGCCCCCTTGTTTGTGGTCAAACATTGCTTGCAAGCTTTTGTGGGCCCACATATTGCCTGCTCAAGTGTAAAACCATAACCTCAAACCTCTTTTCAAAAGGTCCTCTAGCCCCACTTTTGGCATAAAGAAGTAGGGGGAAGGGTCTGGGGTGTTAGCACCATTAAGTAAGCTTATGTCAATGGCATGCAGGCAATCATATAGGAGATAGGAGCGACAGTGATGGAGGAAGCAAAGTTGTTTTAATGGGTTCAGTTCTGTTGCCTTCACTACATCCAATAAACTGTACGTGATAAGTCTGTTGAACGTTGCAGCAAAGAATGCATGAGAGACTTTTCTTTGGTGAGAGATCACACAGTGGAGACAGAAATAGCTGTTTCACATCCTAGGGGTTTATCGATGCAGCTTAGGTAGCTTTGGCAAGAGCCTGAGGAACATTCTCCAGTCGCTAAAGAATTATGTCATTACTGCAAAGCATTTGTGAGTTTCCTTGTGCGGATTTGTGAGTGTTTATCTGTGGAACCTCCCCCGTTGCAGCTTGGTTTGTGTTGATTTTAGAAAGGACAGACAATGTAGATAAGCCAGGCAGGGCTTTCAAGTTACACTCTGTGGTTTGATTTTTTTCTTCTCTTGTCGGAGAGCATCACGCTGAGGTCATGTTAGTGCATAGATGTTGTCAGAAAACGATAACAATGAGAATCCTCTACCACCACCATAGACATACACTTGAGAGTGACCTAAATTGGTAAACTGACGGCCACAGCGGACCCCAGATTACCCACTATGTGTTCCATGAATTGTATGATCTCACCCAAGCAATCAGCAAAGAAAATCAAAGGTTGCCAAAAACGTGCAATGGAGTGATTTTGGAACTACGGATGCTTATAAGGACATTTATGGTCATGTGATTGACTGGTGGTAAAGAGTCCTGAGCAACTGTGGTGTCATTTTCAGTCGACAGCAAGTGTTAAAATGGACGCTCTCTGAGATGGACAAAAATGGGTCGATTTTACTGTTTGACTCATGTTCCACAAACGTAATCTTCTTCAGAATGCCGTGTTTAGACTTGTGGGCCCGCATAGAACTTATTCCCGTCATAAATTGACTTCCCCTTTTACACAGCTGCAACTGCTTTGATGAATGCCGTGAAAAAATACAGTTGAAAGAAAAAGAGCAAGAATGTGCATTCAAGAGAGAGACGGTGAGAATAAATAATGTTTTCAAAAGCAGAAAAAAACCCACACGGCAAAGTGGAGTGATCTGCAGGAAAGAAGAAAGGTGCTGCAGCTTGTTGGAAACATGAGTCTACATGCCCACGTGTGTATGTTTTTTTTTCTTCTTCCAGACATGTTGCTTTTCAGAAGCATATAGCATTAACTAGATAGGGACTAAATCGCTGCCGGGACATTGTCTGACTCTGTTCAGTCTAAATGAGGTGTTTGTGTGATCTCCTTTACCCATTGGAGTTGTGGAATAAGGTGGGGGTGTATGTTGGTCAGATGTTGGGGTTGTTACAGGTAGAGTTATAGTGGGTGGATGTCTGAGGCTCATGAATACAGTTGGGGGCTTTTACAAAGACACGTATATCAGTTTGCGTGTGTGTGTGTGTGTGTGTGTGTGTGTGTGTGTGTGTGTGTGTTATTCAGGTATCCCAGTGAGGCTCGTAGGAGGAGAAAGCCCCAGAGAAGGGCGGGTGGAGATCTATCTATCCGGTCAGTGGGGGACGGTGTGTGATGATGGATGGAATGATCGAGATGCTGAAGTTGTGTGTCGACAGATGGGATACAGGTATGTGAACTGATCTCGGCAGCTGAAGATGGACAATATTGTGGTTGTTGATCTTCAATGGTAAATGGAGTGCATTTATATAGCGCATTAGCTACACCATACAGTGCCCAAAGCACTTTAAAAAGGCTCACATTCGCCCATTCACACACACACACACACACAAATTTTTACTCCATTCGGCGGCTGCTGCCAGGCAAGACACTGCCAGACCCGCTGGGAGCAAATTAAAGTTCAGTGTCTTTCCCAAGGACACTTGGACAGTCGGAGCTTTGGTCACAGGATGACTGAGCCACCACTACAACAAAGCTAATTTGTATGCCAAAGAAATTACCTGATTATCAAAACAGCTAAGTTGCTTCTATGAGACAAGATGGATTTTGTTCATCCAAATGACTTCATCACAAAAAAGTCAATATCTTTCAGAGCCAAGGCCTGAATCCAATTAAAAATCTATGGAATGACCTCAAGAGGTTTGTCCAATAGAGATCTGAGATCCGGTTGTCAGGTGTCCATCAAAACTGCATAAGCAGGATCATCTTTGTCAGAATTTCAGAGACTGCCCTTGCATTTCAGCTCATTATAAAGAAAGGCTACCTAAAGTTGTGGCCGATAAAAGTAGTTCTTGGGAACTCTGGGAACAACTCCTTTGAGCTGATGCACAGCAGTGTGATCACTCTGGATGTTATTATGCTCGCGCTTAAGTAAATCCAGAACATCATCTCTGCTTGCGGAATCCATCATCACGCGTTGGACTTGGCATCTGTCTCGCTCACATCCCATCTCGTCTTTTTCCTTTGCTTTTCATCTCTTCATCTTACGTTGTATCTCTGTTTCCGCTCAATAACTCATCACACTCAAACGGAGCTTTGAGTTGAACAAAAATAGCTGAAGTCAACTGTTGCGTTCAAGATACATTAGTAAAATGTCTTGCCCAATAGTTTAACCGTCATTCCTTCACTTTTAAATAGTTGAGCTGTACATCATTTTGTGAATACCAAAATAAACAACCTCTAAGGGAGAGCGTATTGTGCTCCGTGACGGCATATCTCATTCATTCTGTATCCTATTATCCCATCCCTCCGAGATGCTGTCACCTTTTCCATAACAAGTAATTGTCGAGGGAGTGCTGTCATATGGACACAAAACTGTCTTCGCTCCCCCTGCAACACATGGCTTCCCGTTTTCTTCCACACGTGTGTGTAGGTGAAAGCCACATCTGGAGAACATAAGCATGAGAGCGCAGTGGAGCGTGTTGGAGGCGTGCAAAGGCCAAGTTAGGATCATCATTCTGTCTGAAGCAGGGTGTGGTGAAAGGTCGTTAAATACACGACACCTCCCCCGTGGTTAGACAATTCTCTTGGGGTGATAAAGCAAAAATGTACACAAATTATATACGGCCTCATCTTTGACCCAAATTGACTCAGATGACACATACTGGGATTATTTCGTCACACTGAGTCATCGTGAAACTCTGAGGAGCATTTGCGTCATATTTTTATACTTCAACTGGGATTTGAGTCAGATGTTTATGTGTGGGTTTTCCTTTTTTTTTTTTTGCCTTTGACATGCCTATTACATACAGTATGTCATGTCACTTTCAATATGCTTGTAAATAGAAACGTTTTATTTGTATTTTTTTGTCGAATGTGGTATTTTATTCTACCTTTTTTATGTCAACTTCTATATTCATATTTGATTGATATATTTGAACATAGTGCTCATTGTTTGTGCATTGTTTTTATTTATGTATTTTAATTAATTAGTTAAATTGTCACGATAATCAAATGGCACTCGGTATCAATCCACACAAATAAAATGAAATTGGGAAATACTAATACATAGCTTAATATTTTTCCGTTGAAATACACTGGATTGTGACATTGCTGATAAATTATAATGATTGGGAAAACATGCTCAACCTGGCGCTTGTCCTCTCCAGCGGGCTGGCCAAAGCTCGTGTGATGGCGTACTTTGGCGAGGGGACGGGGCCCATCCACGTCGACAACGTGAAATGCAGCGGCGACGAGCGCTCCATCGCCGACTGCATCAAGCAGGCTCCCGGCATTCACAACTGCCGCCATAGCGAGGACGCCGGAGTCATCTGTGACTACGGGGAACTCCAGTCAGGCCACAAAGAGGCCAAAGGTGAGTCGGTTAGTACGGTATGTTTGTCTTTTCTGGATTGTTACCAATCTGAGCGGCCTGCGAATCATCGGTTGTGTCTCCGTGTGATGTGAGTCTGCACAGCCCTGTTCGGCATCCTGTACTGAGAAACTAATGAGCCAGGATAACTCAGGGTGATATTTTTAGCAAGGCCCTTCTCAGTGCGTGTAAATATGTCCAGAGGGCGAAATAGACCTTTTCTGTTATTGATTCACCCTGTCTGCCACACCTGGAGACAGACTCACGTTGCTGTTTGTTTCCTGCACATTACACTAGCTGTGGACACTTGCATACTCTGTGGTAAGTCAACACCTCTGATAAATGACCTTAGTTTTGTATATTCAGTCAATGATTATGATGATATTCCTTGCACAAGCCAGACCGTTGTTCATCATAAAAAGAAGAATTACGAGACATAAATGAGGAAAAAAAGTCATATTACAACAACAGAACCTGAAAATATGGTTAAGCAATCACCGCCGTCCCAGACTTTCTCACACACGCTGATAGATAAACATCTCTCTTCTGTCTCAATCAGCTCCTGTCAATCAGATTTGTGGGCTGCGGCTCATACACACTCGGCACCGTCGAATCATTGGAGGAGAGAACTCTCTGAGGTGAGGCCTAAATGTGATGGAAGAGATTTAAGAAAAGACCCACAGATTAGGATATGGGTTATGGAACACCTTTTCTAGTCAAAATAATACAATGGCGACAACTTATCTGAAGCGCAGCGAAAGAAGACAATTTTATTATACGTGACATTAAGTGATGGAAAATGTCAGCAGTACGGCTCCGCCCTCACTTAACCCTTGTGCTACGGTCGATGAAAATAATTTCATGTGACACAACATACAATTTTACAAAGATTGTAAAACTATTATTCCTGAATATTTATTTTACTTTCAACCACTCGACATGTTCAGTGGCATCAGCACTATACATACATATATAGTTCTTATTTTTTACTTTGTATTTTTGCCCTCTATGGGCAATAAAAGCGGTACTGTGCTATGACCAAAACTTAAAATATATCTATATATATAAAACATGAATTGGAATATTTCATATCACAATTTTTATGCTTTGTCTTTGATTTAAAGATGACAACACCCAAAAATCTACAAAAATTGTAGAAATTGTAAACACAAGGGTTTTTTAAATAAACAGAGTACAGTACTTAGATTAAACCATAAACAACTCCAGACACTTTGTTTGTGTTCACGTGCAATAATTAAGATGGGAGGAGGACATGTGCAAAGTACATTATTTGCTATCCAAGTCAAAATTCTTGTTCTGGGGCAAGTCTAGCGCAGTGCGCACGGGTGGTGAGACTTTGCGTCTGTAAAAATGGGTGGAATGGGGCGTTTGTTTTCCCGGCCAGTCCTCGGAGAAACCCTCATTTGCATCAAAATCGGAGCGTACGCCGTAGTACATATGCCGCGTCTGAACATTGCAGAAAAATAAATTAGACTTGCTGGAGTTCGTGCATGATGTTGGAATGTAAACTGTAATATCTCGGCTTCCGGATGATGAAGTAAGTCGTAATGGTGATTGCCTTGCACCTACCGATTGTGCGTCCGTGAGTGCCATAGTGAAGGGGGTGCTATTAAAATATTTTTTAAGATGGTAATAATTATAATTCATTGAATGTATTGATTCCTACAATAATTCAGAGGGATTATCACACACCGGTGACCTATATATGAATGAATAACATAAGGTCCACCACACACGTCCGAGGATCTACAATTCTGTCTGCCCACGCCTCGATTAAATACACCAAAATCGCGTTTGACCACCTGTGCTGTAAAATAGACCACCTTTTAGCCAGTCTAAAAGGTGGTCTACTTTTTGTCACCAAAATGCGAGATGCGCTGGGGGTGTGGCAGGTGTGTCCAATGAAGCGTAACTTCTAATGTTTAACAATTCACTTTTCATTTTCAATACCTAATGTGCATTCGGGACCATGCATTCTACCAAAGTAGATCATATTGAACTAACCAGTGATCATTTTGTGATCAATTTGTTCAAAACCAATTTCACTCAATTGACAAAATTCACTCTGTTTTCCTGAGTGCATTTACATTTGTGTCTTAGGAGTGGCTGGCCATGGCAGGCTGCGATACGCTTGCGGGGGTCCCGAGGAGACGGGAGGCTGGTGTGTGGAGCGACCCTGATTGACACCTGTTGGGTCCTCACATCGGCACACTGCTTCAAGAAGTAAAAGCATACACCTGATATGTTTATTTCACATGCACAAGCATCTTGGGGAATGCAATCTCTAATTCATGGAAACGAACTAGCAAAAGGAGACCTTTTAGGAGCTTGAACATATTTTCCAGTTGAAAATGTTTGCCATCGGCAGTTCCAGGCTTCTGTACTTATCCTAGTTCATTTCAGGAGCAACAAGGGTTTATGCAAATTTAAGCATGGAAAACAATCAGAGCAAAACGTGTTGTTCCATTCAAATTTTGGCTTAACTGGAAGTGATTTGTCTTGATCGTGCAATTTGTCACATTGCAGTGGGAAGATAAAATGGCATTAAAAAAACAACAAACAAATGACATAGTTCATAAGGAGTTCTGCAGCGTTCCTGGTAAACAGCCGACCTAAGGGGTTTATGCTTTTCCACATAAACTGAGTCGTGGAAGTTTGGCTTCAACATAAATTTTCCTTAAGGTGTGTTTTCAGTGAAGATACTCAATAATAACATTCTTGTAACTGACCACAGGATTTTTTTATTCCCAAATGAATCCACGTGGACGTAATCTTGGAAGTGCCACAGTGAAGTGATCAGCTGTGGTTTGGTGCTCACCGTATAGTTAATCCATAAATGTCATCTGGTTCGCTAATGCACACAGCAGAGAAGTCAGCAGGAAGGAAAAGTGGTGGTTTGTTATAGAACACATATAGCCTGCATTTAATTTTATAACCAAACCTGACCTCAACACCGACCCCGCACCAATAAATCCCAACTTTTCCACATCAAGAAGAGGAAGAAGTAACTCACTATACCCTTCTCTTTAACTTTTCATAAACCATTCCCACGGTCTTTTGTTTTCACTACTGGAGGTGTAAAACCAAGCACCTAAAAAAATGTCAAGGTGATTGACAGAAAAAAAAACACTGAAAGCCTGTGATGAATCTTAAAACCTGGAAATTCAAAATCGATTTGACTTCCACTTTCTTCAAAGAGCGCCTGGAAAATGGTTGGAAAGTTGAACAGTAATCACCCTTGTACCACTTCTCTGTGGGAATCCAAGTATTGAGCCACCCATCTACTACAACTACAGGAAGTGAAATTGGAAGAAAACATGCTTTATAAAAGTCTATATTTTATGAACAATTAAATTACATTCAATATATTTTTCCCAAAATGTACAACGTCTCCATATGGCCCTTTATCATTATTTATATCAGTCAGTCCAAGTCAACTTTATTGTCAAATGTGCTCTATGTGCAACATACAGCACAGATGAAATTCCTTTCCTCTCAACCACAGGAGAGAGAGAAGCAGCTGCGGGTGCTTAACAGAACAGTCAACATAAAATGACAAAATAATACAACACAACGCATAAGTCGCAGACAGTCGTGAAATCTTAACCACTTTTTCTGCATACACGTTGTTGTTTGAAGCAGTTATAAATCAAAGAGGAGAGAATATTTCACCAGTGGCTCAAAGACGTCCTGCTAAAAATGTGCACACGTCTGCTACAAGCTAAGTTTGAAAGCAAACAAGAAGCTATATCGTCCATTGACGAAAAAGAGATTGGCTCACATCTCCTGTGCCATGTAAATCCGCTTCAATTCCAAGCAGCGACTCCCAGTAATCAGTCATAATAATAATAATAATAATACATTTTTATTTATAAACGCCTTTCAAGACACCCAAGGACAGTTTACAATAACAAAAACAATAAAACACAATACGGGTTGAGCAGCGGCAGCCAAACGCGCCAGCGTTCACTCAACCCGGAAGTCAGAAAGAAACCACAAGGGAGGGAGAGGGGGAGAAAAAAAAACCCACGCTCGAACTATCCTCATTTTGAGGATAATTTGAGTTAGGTAAAAAAAAACTCCTGCACAAGCGTATGACAGTTACAACAGGTCAAAAGACATAAACAATGACATAAACAATGAAGGTGGTGATACAAGGGAGTGCAAGTGATTGTCTGGTTGTGTGTGCATGTCAGGCCGCAGCTGGTACGTCAAGGTCTTCTCGTGGAGACAGTCCTGGCATATCAGTCTATGGCCGAGAAGGAGGGGGTGATGGTGGGGGACTAGCTTCCGTGCGTACTTTCATCAGGGGAAGGTCGAGATAGCAGATGTTTTGGCAGCAGGCTGCCCAACAATTTCAGATAGCCTTGAGTCCGTGGCTTGTGTCTCTTAAATGGCGTCCATCATCCAAATCTGGGATTTCTTTCAATATTCGAGCATGGATTCCAGTTTCTCCAAGTTGTTGTCCATCTTGTAGTGATGCTCCAAAACCGCAACAGTTTGTGGTTGAGCACAGTCTGAGTCTGAGTGTTGGACATCCGCACTATGCCATCCTTAGGCAGCCTCTTCACTTCCAATAGAGCCGCTCCCGTCGGTTGAATTTTGCGATAGATCAGAAAACTGCTAACACCAAACAGCAGCATGCCTGTTATCAGAAGGCCGATAATGTAGATGTCATCCACATCCTCAACGGACAGTGTTGACAGGCACACCATTCTCCACTTCCTCCGGGGATCTGGGGTGTACCCAGCAGCAAAGGTCCCCGAGGGGCAAGTAGGCTCCCCACTGCCTGCTCTTCTTGTCGAGAACATTTTGTCGATGGCATCGAGAGACCAGCCAACCAATTCCATGTTAGTTTTTAGGATGAAAATACAACAGGAGGCTAGGAAAAGTCAGACAAAGACAGCACATGGACTGAGTGGCAAGCAGGGAAGGGTGGGGTGGTGGTGGTGGGGGGCAGGAGCAGAAAGCAAAAGCATCCGCTTTCGTCGAGAGCCAAGCAAGAAGTGTGATAAGTAATATGTAATCATTAATTATATAATGGCTGTTGATAACTAACTCAAACTATATATTTTAAAATGATAAAGGTAGCCAAAAAGATCAAAATTAGGGTCAAAACGACACCAAAATTAAATAATTTAATAATAAAGCAAATACATTTCAGACTTTCAGGTCAAATTGTTCCATATCCTCCAAGAATATCTTTATGGATCTCGCTTTGTGGGTCATAGAAAAGGGCCTTCTTGAAACTGTTCCCACAAAGTTGGAAGCATAGATTGTCAGAAATGGCTTAGTGAGATAATTACATATACCGGTATTTAAAATCTACCCTAACTCGATTGGTTGTTTGGTTGATGAAGAGTTGAAACACATGCAATGAGTGGCATTTTAAAACCAAACAAAAAAGAATAAATATCCACTCATACACTAAGAATGTCACTTTTGCGGGATTTTAAAAATGAGAAAAAATGAAATATATACTCACACATAAAGATGTCATTTTATTAGGATTTGAAAAACTAAAATGAAAAAAACACACACACTTGGAATGTCATTTAGTGGCATTCTCCCTTTTTTTTTTGCTTCTTACAAACATTGTCATAAATCATGAGCCTGCCTCGTTAAAAATACATTGTTGGCTAAGATAAAATTGAAAATGGCACATGTGACTAACATGCAACTCTTGCATTTTAAATACCAGCTGGCCTACTCCCCTCTCCTCAACTTTTCTCTGTGCACATGATTTTTGAAGCATCAGATTACAACTCGCAAGCCACGTCATGTATGACACTACTATTGGTGGTCCGTGTGGCTCAGAAAAGATGACCTGATATCATTTGGCCTCCATGCAGATAGCAGATTATCTCTATTTATATTTTGGGACTGTACAGCTCAGGGCCTGCCAACTGTAACAAAACTCGAGACCATTTTGAACATGGAAAAGGTAACTTGGGTATCATGATTACTTGCTGGATACCTAATACTAAACACATTAACAGATGGATGGAGTGTGTGTTTTGACATCTATAAACACTGTTTATAGATGTCAAAACGTTTTTAAGTGTTCGACCATTCTGTTTGCATTGTTGAGGTATTTTCTTTTGACTTTCTGACATGGCTCTTTCAAAAGTTATTTTCCTCCTTCCCTGTCGGCCTCAAGATAACCCACTTTTTGCCTCCTCAGACACGTTTTCAGAAACGCCCAAACATGTCAACAAGTGACTAGAAAGGCTTCATCGTGTGCCCTTGTGACGCAGATCGAATCATAAACTTGCTGACAAAATGACAGATTTACTGTTATCATTCTCAAATCTTTTCTGAGTGTGTTTGGGATCCAGTAAAATGAAATACCGCATTTTCTGCACTATAAGGTCCACCTAAAAGCATTCCCTTTTCTCAAAAGCTGACAGTGCGCTTTATAATCCGCTCTGCCTTATATTCGGATCAATATTCTGATTTCTTTGACGTAGTATTTTAAATGTTCTGTAAAGCACTTTGTTACAGCTGCAGCGGTTGTGAAGGCTCTCTATAAATAAAGCTGGATTGTATTTTATTGTATTACCTTTAGCATAACTCTATCCAGTTGATGCATAACGCAACCGCAGCCTGGGCTCTATATAAATAAAGCTGTATTCTATTGTATTATATCCCCTTTAGCGTAGCTCCATCCAGTCAATGCATAATGCAACCGCAGCCACGATAGTAGCTTCTATTCTAGGCAGCTTATATGCAGTGCGCCCTATATATGAAAAGAGTTTTAAAATAGGCCTTTCATTGAAAGTGCGCCTTATACTCCAAAGCGCCTTATAGTGCGGAAAATACGATACATAACACCAGCATGGGACAATCCCTCTGAATCATTGAACAAATAAATTCAGTGAATGGATTATAATTATGATAGTCTTAAAAATAGTGTGTGTGTGTGTGTGTGTGTGTGTGTGTGTGTGTGTGTGTGTGTGTATATGCGGCCTTGTTCTTCATTAAACATGGATAACATTCTTATTCCGAGCACATTAACATCTCATCTCTTTTTTTTGTTTTCACAGAGTTTGGATGGAATTGTCATTGAACAAAATCCCCACTCTATAGAGCAGCTGCTCTATGCATTGGAAAGTTATCTTGTGGGATACTTTGTAAACATTTCTCATTTGACAGTAATTAATGTTTAGGATTGGGGTTGTAAATTGCAGTGATGTAGAATTGCATCACGGCATATAAGTAAATGTCGATACATTATAATGTGGAAAACTTAATTCATTTCAGTAATGCAATAATCCTGATTTGGATACTGTCACGGGGCAGTGGCGGTGGAGGACCCCAAAAAGCAGGCAAGAGGGAGGAGCAGGGTAAACTTGACAAATTGTATGAACAAATCACTGAGAAAAACTAAATCCAGAACATAAACCTGAAGGCAACAAGAATCCAAAGTAACAAACCAAAACCCATGGCAGAAGCAAAAGACTAACAGGAACAGAATTGCCAACAGAAAACAACAACAGCAAAAGTGACAGCAACAGAAACCATGACGGAGAAAATGACAGCAACAATGACCCGGCACCGAGTGGTCGTGCTGGGAGTCCTTTTAAACAGACACTAATGACACAATGACCAACAGCTGTGCAGCTGCAGGTGGAGCCCTACAGTGCCACCTGTTGGTCACAAACAGAACCATGACAGATGCATTTTTAAGCCAATGTAAAAGCTACTTAAAAGATGTATTTGGAGCCAGATGAATTTATTTCATGCAACAAATGCATGCAACAAAATTGAGTAGATTCAACCATTTTTTAAATCAGTTTAAAAATTATATCAACTCGCTTTTAATTTTTTATTTGAACATCATAGTGATTGTAGCTTACAGCTAATGAAACCTTCAAGGTCACCATTTCAAGAAAGTACAAATGTAGAAATTAGGTAGCCATTGTATGTTTAAACTGTGTGGTGTGCTATGTAAGAGTTTCAACTTTTGGAATTGAACATCTGATTCAATGAATTTGTCTATAATATTCTTTTTCGTGAGATTCACATGCACATATGGATAGTTTGATCAAAGAGTCCATCTTTACCACGAAAAAAGCTCAATTTCGACATATTCAGAAGTAATAATTTAACAATATGTTTATTTTATTTGTATGCAGTGTAGTGTTTTCACTGGTGAAGAGCTTCACGGCATCAGAACTATTTGTAATATTGTGCTTTGTTTGCATCATTTAACTTAATGACGGATCTTGCAAATATTAGAAACATCTCTCACTATCATGCAGAATACTTCTAAATATACCCTAGTTTATTTTTTGAGTGCCTCTGCTCCCTCTGTTTTGTGCACAGGTATGGAAACAGCACCAAGCAGTACAAAGTCAGAGTGGGTGACTATCACTCCCTCGTCCCTGAGGAGTACGAGGAGGAGTACGGTGTCGCTCAGATTGTCCCGCATCCGAGTTACCGCTCCCACAGCAACGATTATGACCTGGCCTTGGTCCGGCTGTCACCGGGGGCTGTGGGCCACACACTGGGAGAGTGCGTGTCATTCAGCCGTCACGTCCTTCCCGCCTGTCTGCCCCTGAGGAAGGAGAGAGCGCTCAAACAAGCCAGCAACTGTCACATCACTGGCTGGGGTGATACAGGTGAGCTTTTGTGTGTGTGTGCGTGTGTGTGTGTCAGTGAGTGTGTGTGCGTGTCTGTGTGTAGGGGTGAGGGCAGAGTGGCTCTCAGCTGCAAAACAAGCCGGGGAAGCTGCCATCGATGACAGTATGTTGTCCCTGCAAATTGTCTTGTAGTGGGGCGGCTTGATGCACCTTGAAGAGAATGATATCCAAAACCAATAGGTGTCTTGCTCTGTTATTGAACAAAGCTCTCTGAAAGTACATAGAATATACCTTTGATGTGAGAAAACATGACTACTTGCAGATTATAATACTAACCTATAGAAGTGTCACCCTAAATTTAAGTCTATTGAGTGCACTGTGGGCGCAGGCCCCACCGATTTGCAATACGTTATTTATGCATTCACCAATTCACGTTGCTTTCTGTGGAACCTATTCCTCCGCTAATGGCTGAAAAACGCACGTATCTACATTTGTTTTGTGCCCTTTCTATCGTGCTCAAAGATCCTAAAAGATGGCACCAAACCCATGGCGAATAGGAATGCCATAAATTGTGTCAAGGAAACATCTTCCTCGATTTAGAGATGAATATCTCTGTACTGTATCATGGGGAGGAGTTGAGTTTGGCTTGATTTGCGAATGGACATCATGGACAGTTGCATGTTTACAAACGTGCGTTTCCGGTGCATCGGTGCAATAAAATGATGTGGAAGCCATTTGTTTTTAAAGCTCATGTTTTAAAATCATTTTTTAACATGTATTAGGTTGACATTTATGGTATATTCATCATTCACATTTAAGCAAAGATACAGTAAGTTCCACAAGAAGACACACAAACACACACACACACAAATATTAGGATTTGGATGCTGTATTGCTATTTTTTTTTCTCCATCAACTTGAAGTCAGATGGCCTACATTGCATTTTCGGCATGTTGAGGAAAGTAACCCGCACCGTTGTTTAAGCTGAAGTTAGAATGAAAGACACCTCTATAGGACATTACAAAAACAGGGACAAACTGTCAACATGTGTATTTTTGTCACCATACAAAAGTCATTGTACATCAAATGATCTGTTAGTCATTCTTACATGAGAGCTGCATTGGTTGCTGCTCATGTCTTCTGTGTCATGAAATCCATGACCTCTTGATTCATACGTACATGGGGAGAGGGCGGGGGCGGGGTGGGGGGAAGAGTTTTATTCGTTTACTCGAGTGCGGTGACAACACGGACTATTTAAAGTGTCTAATGTACTGAAAAGGTGGCGGCTGTCTGACTTCACAACAAGATGTCTGCTTTGCACAAGCACGTGGATTTGGCACCTTCATATAACTCACGCATACACTCGCTGGCATTTTACACATACGTAGCCGCCCAGGACTTTATTTCTGTCACAACCAAGTCATGGAAAGAGTTTCTGAGTTATGTAGAAACTTTGGTTGCTGTTCCCGACTATTCATTTTTTTTCACCTACTGGGAACGTTCCTGCAAAGAATCTCAAGTTTAGTGTGGTTCAGTGGGCAAATTGGTGGCCGTGTTTTATATTGCTTTTAAAAATTGAATTTTATAATAGCATCTGTCCTCTCGAAACAATGATCACATTTACTGTCATCCAAATCATTTTCGATGAACCTGGGGTGAAAAAAGTCAAGTTAGGTGCATTTGTCGGTGGTTGCGCAACCTTCAGAATCCAATAATTTGACAAATTTCCATTGTAACACAGATCAAGACAAAATGTACGAGGCCCACTTTTGAACTTCTCTGCAGGCCGCTCGTACTCCAAGACCCTCCAGCAGGCGCCGCTCTCCCTCCTCCCTCGCCGCCAATGCCAGCAGTATTTCCAAGGTGCTTTCACCAGCCGCATGCTGTGTGCCGGCAGCCTCCAGCAAGAGAGACGTGTGGACAGTTGCCGCGGCGACAGCGGAGGGCCTCTGGTGTGTGAGCGTCCCGGAGGAGGCTGGGTGGTTTACGGGGTCACGTCGTGGGGTCACGCCTGCCGGACGCAGCAGTCGCCCGGCGTCTACACCAAAGTGTCCGCCTTCATCTCGTGGATACACAAGGTGATGGCGCATAAAGAGGGAAAACAAAGAAGCCAATAAAGTCGGTGAGGCACTTGAGTTGAATGAGGGTCACATGACCCCCAAAAAAGAGACAATTCTTGCTTCCCAAAAGCATGTCTTTGTCTTAAGCACTTATTTATATAGCTCACAAAAGCTTCCTTAATACTCACGTCGTTGCGATAATTGCGTTGAAAAAGTATATATTTTTAACGTTCTGTATTTCGTCACAAAGTTGCATTGCAGCATTTTGTGACGTGAGTAATAATGTTTTACGGGACCACAGGTACTAAAGCATGAATGCATGAAGTCATTGCATGAGTGTCGACAGATTTGCACTCGATCATTTGCGCTTTTTTTTTGTGCTCGCTTGTTTTATAAAGCGAAACACTTAATTTCATTCGTTTGCCATTTTAAAATGGTGGTGACATTTTTCAGGTCCTAGTCTGTCACCTGGCTTCAAAATTTCAGGGTTAGGGTTTGTCCTTAGCAGGGCTGGACATCATTAGAAATTCAAGCACATAATAGTATTTCTACTCTTGATTTTTTAACATGTTGACTTCCTGTTCATGATCATTGATTGTGCTAAGAGATTTTAACTACGTGGGACAATCTGATAAACTTGAACTTATTTTGTTGAATGATTTTGTCTGGTTCAATGTACAGTACTGTTCATGAATAAACCGAGATTTTGTAAAAAGAAAAAAAAACCCTGCCTAGTCTTTCTTTAATGCATATCTTCACATATTTGGTTTTTGGAACCTACGGTATTTGTTCCAAAAACAAAATATCACCTATTTGATGTTTTAAACTACACTACGCAAAAGCACTGTATAATATAAAAGTTTAGCTTTGGGGTGCGAGGAGTTTCATTTCGTCTGGCCAAGACAAAGAAAAAATGTTCTCTATCACCATCTTGTGGCATCTATTGGCACATTTTTTAGGAGGATGTCACTTACTTGTAATTATCAATTACTAGTCAATTACTTGTTGTTATTAGGGTGTTTTGCTGCAGGGCTCGGTCCCCACAGTCTTTGTACCTCACACGGAATACACACATACTAATAATCACGCTGCAATTCTGATTCAAGTCAGCAAAGGCCTGATTATAGGATGTCAAATTTTGTGTAAATGTGTGTACAGGCACATGACAAATAAAGATGATTCTATTCTTTGTCTCCGAAAAATTATGCTATGGTGTCGGGTGAGTGAAGAGTAAGTTTTTTTTTTCTCCCCATCTGCTACAAAAATCATCGGGGACAACAATCGTAAACGTGCACCAAGATGATTTTTTCACAATCATGCACACACGCACACACACACACACACACACACACACACACACACACACACACACACACACACACACACACACACGCATACTATCACTGCTATGTGACACCTTGTCGACAGGAATAGCTGCCGTTTACAGACTTGTCCCTGTTGACTTGAACGGGCAAACATGGTAATACCTTTAAAAGTGGGAGTGAGTGTGACAGTTGCCCTGTGGAACTCCATTACTTTGCTTCAAATGTGTTTTGCTAATGATTTTGATCCTACGAATTACTTCCCTGGTGTGACAATCATTCTCAGTCCTGCTAAAGAGCGCCCCCGTGTGGTGATATAATCTTCGCTACTGAGTGATGCAAAGGGCCACCCACTTGTTTGACAAACACTTCTTAAAAATTGACATCGTCCCATCTCTGTTGAACAATTTTGAAAAGAGGCCTGCAGGCTATTCATATTATCCTTGAGGCAATCTAGTGGCCCGGGGCAACATGTTGGTGACGCTTGCTTTAGTGTATCAAAGTTTTTGTCCAAAAAGAGAATAACATTAATAATCTGTGATGGCAACTTTCGTGCCTTTGTGTTTCATTTAGAGACAGAACATTGACAAAACATGGCTAGTGGTTGGTTAACACGGCGACCAGGGTTAACAAGAACAGGAGGAAACCTAAACCTAATGATTTGAAAACAACATAAAACAAAACTAAATGCAATCTAAACAATGAAAAAAAGCACAGGTGATGAAAGATGTTGATTAATATAACAAACTAATAAAGAGCTCTCGAAATTTGCTCATCAAAACGGAACATTTTAATGCTCGTCAAGGCAGAATTTCAGATCGAGCTCTTGTATTGGACTATAGATTGCTGCATTGTAGATGTACCTAAGGTTGTGGCAGGCGGGTGTATATAGCATACACTGACAGATTGTATCGACGAGCTGGGTAAAATCGCCTCCTTCTCTCTTCTCTCTGTTTTACAAGAAATGGCTTTTTTTTTCATGGCTCCCTTCTTTCATTTTTCCTGCTTTGTCTTTAAATCCTTCTCAGATTCTTTCATTTTATTCAAGGCTTCTCACAAAAAGTTCATATTTTATGATGAAAGAAAAAAAACCCATTAACAGCAGAGTGATAAAAACAACTCCACTTTTATTGCAGTTTGAATTCCTGCAATCTGTTTTCTTCATGTCATGGTCACTTCATGCCGCAAACTTAATAGCAAAGAAACGCACAAGTTCCAGAGTATGCATTTCTTTTAATTTTGGTTTCTCTTTTTGACACTTCAAGATTGTTGTCAGAAAACTGAAGGTAAACAACTTAAAAAGTGGTGTCATTAAGGAAAACATGAAAACCGAGGCAGATACAGTGACAAAATGGGGTGGGGGGGGGCAGCCTGGCATCATATCGCATGTGTCACGTCCACTCGTTCTGATCTTTTACTGCCGTCTTCGGCATTGATACCGTCAGCCCTAGTATATCGGATGCGGCTTTCTTCTCCTTCATGCTGAAAAATGACGCGCAGGCTCCTTCTCTCAGCGGTGTCTTCGCAACTCTTATTTTCTGGAGACAGCCTGGTGTGACATCACTGAGGTGAACGGGGCTGCCAGATCTACCAGCAGCTACTTTCACTCGGAACAAACAAACTCATAGAAAATCACACGACAGGCTGCCATACGCCCTGAGACGATGCACCTTCTTCAAATTCTTTCCGTGGTAGGAACAACACCAGAAACTAAAAAGAAACGTTTTTTTTTTTTTTTTTGTCTTTTGCTTTTTAGCTTCAACGAAGTAGTGCACATGATGGGATTCACACAGCTGACCAGCGCTGTTCTGGTGTGATAAATTAAAGGTGAGAATCCTGCAAAATCTTCAAAGTTAGTGCAGGTCTGCGTAAGAGTTCTACTTGAATGAACTTCTCTTTGTCCTCAGTGACTTCGAAGGGACTCCAACCATTCATCCCTTCAACCAGCCCTCCAAGTGTTCCACTTTCTTTGTCCTTCAAAGGTGTGAAACAAGGCTTTGTGTTTGTCATCTTGACTTCGGCGCTCGCTGGAGAGTGCGTCTGAGGGTCGGGTGCTCCAGGTTTGCTCCGTACTGTTTCACCTTTGGCCTTTAATGCCGGCTCATGGATGCAAAGGTTATCTAACCTTAAAAAAGAGGTAAAGATCGAGTGGGAGTGGACAAAGAGGGAAAGGCAAAAACGGTAGAAGAACATGAATTTATGAATCAAATGATGTGGTTTGTGCATACATTTGTAACATGTGAAACATGCAAATGGTCTTGTGAAATCCATGTCTTGAATATCAAGTATTCCATTGTTATGCTTCTCAAAGGATGAATTTTTTGCTCTTCACGAAGTATAAAATCCTTAAACCTGTTCTACCTGGCAAAGTAATCAGTTTTGACAATCAGTTAGACGGATGACATCCATCCACCCATTTTCGATAACAGTTCCTCTTTTGATCTTGAGCCCAACTTCGGGCAAGAGCCAGATTCACCCTTGAACTTGTTACTCGCCAATTCTCGGCCACAGAGACAAAAACAAACATTCACACCCATGGAAAAGTTGGAGTCTTGACTGAACTGAAGGCCTGCCGTACAATGAGCGACACAATTAAATCCAAATTACATATGAAGTGGAAAACACAAGGTCAATGCAACGAAGAAAGGGATCTCTCAGGCTAGGGTAGCTATAATATACATTATACAACGATGGAAAAGAGGTGTGAAATAAAAGAGTATGTGGCTTTTTTCTGGGTACTCCGGTTTCCTCCCACATTCCAAAAACATGCATGGCAGGCTGATTGAACACTCTAAATTGTCCCTATGGTGTGATTGTGAGCAGGAATGGTTGTTTGGCGATGTGTGCCCTGTGATTAACTGGCAACCAGTTCAGGGTTTCCCCTGCCTATTGCCCGAAGACGGCTGGGATAGGCTCCAGCAAGACCGCGACCCTTATCAGGACAAGCCAATTAGGAACGTTTTTTTAATTATCATTATTATTATTATTACTGTATTATTATTATTTCCCTCATTGGTCTCAGGCAGAGTGAAAAATAAAATAAAGCATTACTATATGTAACACATTGACGGTAGTAAGCTGAGCTTGGTAGAGTTGAATGCTGCTGACCTTCTGTAGCTCCTCTCTCAGCCAAGAGGGAAGGGGCTGTCCAAGGCGATGCAACAGCTTTGACAGCTCCACGTTGTGTTCCCTGTAGTACCTGGACAGATATGACCGAGCCTGCACATGGCAGAGAGCATATTAGGACAAATGTCAAATTTGTAAGGATGTGATGGAGGTGCAAATGAAGATGAGGGGCAGGAAGGACAAGCAATGATGAGAAGAGAAATGGTTAATGTACGCCCTATTTAACTTCATTTATAGCCACTCCGGTAATTTCCACCCAACCTTTATTGAGCCAAGGCACCCATTTTACATGAGTAAAACCTCACTTGACAAACCAAAAATGTCATGCAAATTATGAATACTGTGGTGAAATAATGATCTTCTCATCTCAATTTACAAATGCATTTAGTGTGGCCCTGTCTTCACCTATGTGCAGTATTTACACACTGTAAAAAAAACACAACTTCAATTGGGACAACTTTAAAAATATACATTCTTGACATAAATGGCAACAATGTAAGCACAACAAAGCAAGCAAGTTGTTGGCTTTAAATCAATTTGCCGAGTTGTCTTTAGGCTGTGGGACAATTCAAGTTACAGCTAGCTCTGTAAACTCATATTTCCTTGCCCAACTTATGATTTTATTCAAGTGTTTTGCCTTTGATTTTTGTTTAAATAGTGCATATAAGCAACAAGTGGATACACAGATTTATTGCATTGATTGATCCTACATTGCACTAATCATCAATTAAATTGACAGATGAACAAAAATATGTATTTGTAATTGGAAACAGTAAAAAAATGCAGACGAATAGCCATTAAACGAGGGAAGTGATCCAATTTTACATAACTGGTAATCATTTATTTGAAATTTATAATTTATTTGACTTCATATATCATTGTCAGCAACATGCAGAACTATTACCTAGATACTCTTCCCCTAGGTGTCATAAGTTACAATTAAACTGTGTATCCACCCTGTGCCAGTCATGAAACAGACTAAGTCATGGCTTCCTGCAAGGATTTAGGATTTAGGATCTTAGTGTTCAGCAGGCCTGAATTTCACACTGAATGCGTACATTTGTGAAATAAAGACCAGAACATTATTATCCGGTACTGGTGACATTTTTGTTTGGTGGTGTTTTCAAATGTCAAACACTTGACTCAATAAAGGGTCTGGCAAACACCACTGCGACAGTCCTTACAAAATCAAAGAGCAGAAATAAGGGCATACTCATTGACAGTGCACAATCAACGTAAATGATTATTTGTTTATTCCAAACGTGTCATTTCTCAGGAAGAAGAAGAGTAATTTCAATGATCATGAAAGAAATACTGATAAGCCTTCTCCCCCCCCCCCCCCGGTGGAGGCTGCTGGCCCACAGTTTAATTACAGGTGAGTGCGGTGCACCCATTCGCCATGTGCGACTGCACGCTGAAGATGGATTGAATCCATGTGTGCTCATCTTCATTTGAGAGCAAATGTGTGATTTTGCCAAACTGTGGAATCACTGGTCTGGACAAAGATTTATAGATTGGATTTTCTCCTTGTCACATCCTCACTCCATCCTAATTTCACCCCCCCCACCGCCCACCCCACGTCCTCCGCTTCTCTCAAGAGTGTTGTGTCATTACACATAATCACATATTACTTTGGCTGTGTTTGCTGCACACTGACCACCCCATGTGGGAATTTCCTGGGAGAAGTGTTGCCTGTCGACGGTCACTCTGACACTAATCACTACTCAATATATTTTTAAAAAGTGACAGAGTAACTGTGTTTACCTCTGGTTCCATAGGAGGATACTTTCGTCCTTTGCTCCTCCCTAAGCACTTGGTCTTCCCTCCCTCAAGCAGCTGGCACCAGAAGCCCTTTTGAGGGTCAAAACTGGATAGGAAGATAGGAAAGAGGATATATATATTTTTGTTGGTTAAAGAGGATGACAAACCAGACAATTGAGGCATGTTTTCTATTCAAGAAGAGACCACTTGAGCTACTTGTAGATGTCAGACAAACCATAAATTGCACAATTTGTCGACGCATTGCCTTTTTCCATACAGTGTTCATATGGCAATGTCAAATTATTATGACTGCAGTTTAACAGCACGTTATCCATTCACCAGCATTATTAACCCACTGTGCAACAATGCAAAAAGCTACATCTCACTATAACTGCTTGTGTAATGTTTCAAGCAAAACTGGGTTGTGAAATATTCTTTTCTTCCAAGTTACATTGACATATCACCCTTTTAATCAGACTGCAGTTCGATTGGTTATACATTACATAATATGTACCGTATTTTCCACACTATAAGGCACACCTAAAAGCATAAAATTTTCTCAAAAGATGACAGGGCCCTTTATTCAAATGTGGATGTGACTGAAAGACGTAAATATCACTGGTTATCTTCATGCATCATTTGGCGTCCTCATAAAGTGTTCTTTTACTCCGATGTGCCAAATATATGGATTCATATTCAGATTTTTTTGGGAACGTAGTATTTTAAATGTTCTGGAAAACGCTTTGTTACAGCTGCAGCGGTTGTGAAAGCACCATATAAATAACGTTGTATTGTACAGACACTCCCCGAGTTACGAACATCCGAGTTACAAACAAACGGTACATACGAACATTTTCACGGGTCTGTCGAAAAAAAAAAAAAAAGTTAGATTTTGTATTGCGCGCCTTTTTCCGAGTGCCAAACGGAGCGGAGGAGGACGGCGGAGGCGACGTTCGAAGGCGGCCGCGGGGGGAAGCGTGGGGGGCGGGCGTGTGACGGTGGAACGGGCGGGGAGGCGTCCGGCGCGCCGGTCGACGACCGGTCGTCTACTCTCCTCCGCTGAAGCCGCTGCTAGTTTAGCGGGCAGCTAACCCTCGAGCCCTGAAGAATGTGACAAAAAGCTCTCTCCCCGTTATATGGATGTCAATATAAGTGTTAAACATACATTCCAGACAAAATATAGCACTGAAGCAACTTACGAACGAATTCACCTTATGAACAATCGTCCGGAACGTAACTCGTTCGTAACCTGGGGAGCGTCTGTATTCTATTCCCTTTAGTGTAGCTCCATCTTGTGGATGCATAATGCCACCGCAGCCACTATTGTAGCTTCTTTTCTATGCGCCTTATAATGCGGTGCACTTTATATGTGAAAACGTTTTGAAGAATAGGTCATTCATTAAAGGTGCGCCTTATAATCCGAAGTGCATTATAATGCAGAAAATACGATAATCTTAACATGCAAGTATGTTAGTTTTAATTTTTGGGAAGACTGATATCAGAATTAAACGTAGATGTAAGCTGTGAGTAAAATTCACAATTCATAACGACAGTAATTATTGCCTCCATATTGTACTTTAAATACTGACGGGGACGTATTTCGTCATTTGGGGGCCCATTTGTCAACTCAGTCGTGTGGCTCTCCACATGAATTTTCATTACGGAAAAAAGTTTTACTTTCATCTCAAGGCCTTCGTTGAGATTCTTCAGGCTAATTTTCAAACAAGTGAATCATCTCTGCATTTTAACTGTATTTGACAAGAACATTCATTAACATTAAACATAGTCATAATTTCTACCGCTTTCTTACTCAGTGACTGTTCATTCGAAAGTGAGTACAGGGTATTAGATCTTTGTGGAGAAAATTGTCACTTGTGTCACTCTCCAGTTCATCTGCATCGCATTCTCCTCAGTTGACACTGAGAGCAGTTCTACTGCTACTGGCAAGAGCATATGGCACTTGCTGTTGTCCATTCCACATATTTGGTATCAAGCGTCATGTAACGTTAGCATATCGTACACTTATTCAGTCTGTTGTTCTCTAGTTTTATTTTTATTTTAAATTGCCTTTCAAGATGACATGTATGTTTTTGGTGTTGGATTTTATCAAATAAATGTCCCTCAAAAATGCGACTTGTACTCCAGTGCAACTTATACATGTTTATTCCTTCTTAATTATGCATTTTTTGGCTGGTGTGATTTATAATCCGGAGCGACATATAATCCGAAAAATACAGTAAGTATTTTGATGTTTTTTAAGTACGGAAATTAAAATGTTTAAAAATGATTGTTTTAAGTCCAAGAAAACAATTAATAGTTTTTTAATAGACTTTTGGATGCCCCAGTCATTTTGTTGCGTTTGCCTGGCAAATCCAGCCTTGCTCTTTGGCAAATGTGGATGTGACTGAAAGACGTAAATATCACTGGTTATCTTCATGCATCATTTGGCGTCCTCATAAAGTGTTCTTTTACTCCATGTGACAAGACAGGAGGAAGAAAAAATGAAATAAAACGCCTTTGTTGTTGAGGAGCTGTCAGGCCGCTGCCATGTCAAAAGAACGACAAGAAAAAAAACATGCTTTTTGGTCCCCCACCATGCGTACACACATACACGTAGGCACACACTTTGTCACACTCCTGTCAAGATGCATCTCTTTGCACATTATTTTGCATGCATGTCAGTCTACCATCTTTGACAGAGGCGCTCTCTGTCCCCATGTACAAAACTTGAGACGCCCCTGTCTGGAGAAGAGAGACAGGCTGCATTCTGATGAGCAGTGCTTGGCTAACAAACCGTTTAGCACCTTCAAAGCATGCAAAGAAACCCTTTGAGTTGTATTACTTGGCAAAAAGATGGATGAAATGGAGGGCTGAGAAGAAAAAAAAACTTGTGTGGGGGGACACACGTATTGATAAATGATCCAAATCTGAGCATTTTTCTTCTCTTATAATCAAAGTCAACAAAGATACTTGTATGGGAGGTCTCTCAAAGATCATCCTGAGTAATTTATCCTGTAGTTTTGGTTGTGTAAAGTGTAATTTTTTTTCATCTGTAAAGGAAAACAGTTGAGGCCGACAGTCATGCATAATAACGTTCATCATATGCATGTTACAAATACTTATGTGGTCAGCACTGTTTGGCCGAGTCACAGCCATCCCGATTGTGACGTGAATTTGTGTGTTTGCATAACGTGTCTCCCAGGTCATTTACCACAATAAAAAATAACAGGGAGAACTGTTTGCAACCGCTATGTCATTAACAGCAAAGTCAACATTGAGGCTGTGTTCGGAATCATTGCCTTTCCACTTTATAGTGCTCTAGATTTTGATTTCGCCAT
The DNA here is from genome assembly GCA_026261675.1 of Hippocampus mohnikei. Classification (NCBI taxonomy): domain Eukaryota; kingdom Metazoa; phylum Chordata; class Actinopteri; order Syngnathiformes; family Syngnathidae; genus Hippocampus; species Hippocampus mohnikei. Next base: position 5,129,300 of record JAKGUB010000326.1, read on the forward strand.
TTCAAAGTGCAGTTCGAAGGTAGTCAGTATACTGTAGGTTATCCCTGATATAGTGCCCTCGGCGTATCCCATGATCCATCTTAAAAAGTAGTGAACGATACAAAAACTGGGTCACCAGAAAAGAAATACAATATAGTCCATGATGGCAGAAAGTTACGGGCAAGGGGAGCAGAAGGAGCGATCATACAAACATTCATATAGTGTTTTAATTAATTTAATTTGTTGAAATACACCCAACTTCAAATCATAAAATGCTATTATAATTCATTTATTTGTTCAATATATTTTGTTAAGGTCCACCATCTAATACTGCAGTTATGTGACAGCAATGTCATTTCAAGTATGGGAGACCAGCCATGTATATCATGTTGATTATTTGTCTGTTCAGCTACATTTCATTGAAATTGTTTGTGCACATTTTGTAACAGTTAGCTCTCAGCCAACCTGGCCCATTGTGAATGCACTCAGGGACAGTTGACTATATAGAATTAATTTTGACTTAAATGCATCAGTACGTATTTGAATGCTATTGTAAAAGAAATCTGACATCCAATCCAGCCACAACTGAGGAACGTGAGTTCGCGCCTTCACAAGTAACTGATCATCGTAGATCCAGCTCAACCAACCAACCAAGTTTGTGCTGTGAACCTCTGCCCCAGCTCCCGACCAAGCTTCTGCTCTGACTGCCTGCTGCCTGTGGAAGCAAGGCTGTTTGAAAGTTGAATCTGAGGGAGTTACTAAGGAGATAAATGTATCAAATTATTAATGCAAGAATCATGTTTTAAATTGGTTTAATTTGTTAATTACGCTCTGTCACTCCAACATCAGATGTGTCTGGATGAATGGACACAATTATAACACACACTGCCAGATCACACTCAAATAACTGCGAAGGAGGATCAACTCAATTTTCTTCCATTATTTGTTCCATCGGGTGTAATGACTTGATACTTTAATCCACACAAAGTGCGAAGTGTTGCTTAATGGGACGTCAAGGATGGGTGACTTACGTGAGGGCCTGTGAGTAGTTGAAATGAGGAGTGACTCCCAGAAACTTCTGGACTTCATCCATGACAGCAGCGGGGTCTGCTCTCAGCTGATGGCCATCTATAATCATCAGCTATATGCAAAAACAGTAACAATAACATTATAGTGGAATTCATTTCATTTTTATTCATGTATACATTGATTTCAGGCGGTGGTCGACATAGGCAAGAAAACTAAAACACAAATCTCCAATCAATACTAAATTAAAAACTATCCTGTTATGTCAAAAGGCATGTAACACAGATGGCCATGTTCAACCTAAAGCATAAGGCACCTGGTTAGCAGGGTAGTGCGTGAGCCACCTCTCAAGGTGTGTGGCGTACAGGCCTGGGTTCAAACAACGGTTCTGCAAAGAACGCAGTTCGGCCGGGGCCCCTGCTCTGGCGGTGATGACATCGTAGAAAGAAAAGCGAAGTGCTGCATGGTCCTCGTGAGCTCTCTGATGCTGCGGTATCAAAAAATCAACATTCATGACAGTATTATTGAGAGTGACATTCAGATGTCAGATTTAATACCACAGGGTCAAAATAAAAAAACAAAGTCTTCTATCGATTTGGGTCGCTGTAATCAGCTACCAGAATGATAAACATGCAATTACAATTTCAACTCTCTGACATTGTCAATCAAAAGTGAGAATCTTAGTTTTTGTTAAATTTTACAGCTCTTGTATATATTTGATCTCAATATATTTTACCAGATGAAATGGCCAGTGTGTTTATTCTGTATGTGTGACTGCATGCACCTGGTACCAGCTGTAGGCTCTATCTGAGGGATTGATGAGCAGGGTGATGATCTTGGCCTTGGGCAGCAGGGCTGCGACGCGCCGTGGGGACTCCTCTGAGGGGAAGTAATTGGCACTTTTCTCAAACAGGAAGTCCGTACTAACATTGGAGGGTACGGGGAAAAACTCCATGTACCTACGGCAAGAGATGCACACAATGTTTAAAATATTTTTGTTGTGTTTGGAAAGCCTCCTTCCGTCACCTTATCGTAGTGGAGGGATATTTGTGTCCCAATGCTCATAGGAGCTCAGTTGTCTGGGGCTTTATGCCCCTAGCAGGGTCATCCAGGACAAACAGGTCCTAGATGAGGGACCAGACAAAGCAAGGCTCAGAAACCCCCTAAAATTAATACACTTATTGGAGGATGATTTTCCCCGTGGGTCACGGATGTCTGGTCACCAGGCATGCACCCATAAGGCCTGATGGAGCACAGCGTGGGGAGGTAGTGTGTGTCCCTCTTCTCCAACAGTGGGAGGGTCAGTCCAGTGACCTAGGTGGTGGGTGGTGGCTGTCGGCACAACCTTGACAGATGCTGGCTCGAGGTGGAGCTCATCTCCCTGGAGAGGAAGGAGTCTGAACTCCAAGTGCAAGGACATTTTCGGATTTGAAATAGCCAACCTTGCCTCAACGCATAGCTTTGGCTCTGGTACCAGTCCTCTTGAGAAGGGATGGACTGAAAGTACCTCCCCTTTTGGGAGTTCTTCAATCCCAAAAATAACTCCTGCTGAAGACTTGCTGTTTCTGCTTAGGAACTTCAATGCTCATGTGGACATTGACAGTGAGACCTCAAAGGGCATGATTGTGAGGAAGGCCCCAGGATCACAACCTAAGCTGTGAACTGTCAGAGATTGGCCAAAACAAACACCGTGCTCAAGCATAAGGGTCAACATGCATGAACTTGGCACCAGCACATTCTAGGCTACAGTTAAATGGTAAACTTTGTGCCTGTGTCAAAGGACTTGAGCCATATAAATTTCACACTCACTTGGAGGAAGATGCCAGTTTCACCTGGCAGACATGAACGAATCGTGAGGGTCTGATCGGAACATCTGTCAAAGGGCTGTTGGAAGGCATTTCAATTCTCACCCATGGAAGAATGTTCACCATATTCCAGAGGGAGGTGGTAGAATTTGAGTGTGAGTGTGCCATGCTCCGTGCCTCCAGTTATAGCCAACCTGAGCTATAGTTGTAAGGTGCTAGGTGCATGTTGAGGAGGCACTCCCTGAACCTGTTGGTGGACACAGGTGGTGAGGGATGCTGCCAAGCTGAAGAAGGGCCTCTTTGGCCTATAGGACTCCAAGGGCAGCTGATTGTTGCTTTGCAGAGCCAAAGACTTGCTTGTAGAAATACTTTGTTGATGCGATGGAAAATTACTTCCGGATGACTGAGGAATATTTGGTCCACCATTTACTGTCTCAGGGGAGGGAACAAGTGCACCATCAGAACATTGCATCTTGGGGATGGGGTCCTGCTGACCTGGACTGGGAACATTCTGAGTCAGTGGGGAGAATTGAGGACCTTCTTAATTCAACCGACATGTCTTCCTAGGTCCCTTCTATTTCTGGGTTGAGGTCGCTGTATCGGTTGAAAAGCTTCTCAATGGTAGGGCAACGAAGGTGGATGAGATCTGCCTGGAGTTGCGAAAGGTTCTACGTGTTGTGGCCTGGCTGTCTTGGTTCACAGGCCTCTGCAACATCATATGTACATCACTGACAGTGGCTCTCGATATGGCCGACTGGGATGAAAGTCCCTTTTATTAATAACAGGGAGAAGAGGATACGGTTTATTTGGGGGGCTCTGGAGAGAAATGTCTAAACTGATAAAATAAGTTTAGTGAGTGTCTGGATTTTTAAAAAATGCATTTTTTTTTGCATTCATTTTAGGTTAATTGAAGACTATAAGTAGTCTAAAGTTGGAAATGTGAGTGCTAATGGCTGTTTATGTGTCCTGCAATTGGATGGTGATCAGTCCATGGTGTAGTCAACATCTCACTTAAAGTCAGGTTATGAAACTAGTTTCAGCTCACCTGTAGACATAACTTCAGCTCACAAGTGACCCAAATGAAGTGGAAGAGAATACAGTGGGGAAAAAATGGATAGATGGACGATTTTTGTGTTTTTTTTTCAATCATAGGCTAAATATCATTAACCTTGTAACTAGAGCCTGTTAAGTCCAACAGCTTCAATAGTCCAAACAGTCTACCAATTTTAGAGAATAGTGGAGGATGGCCGGTGGAATAATTTATGGTCATCTATAGCCACATACCTAAAATTAACACGGTATGTCAATATCCAGTATGTTGATGTTATGGAAATGGTAGTCAACTAATTAAAATAAAGTGTGTATGTCGAGCCTACCATTACATTGCCATTGTTGTTTGTACTCCAACACGAGGACTCCATTTCACATTTCTAGCAACATGAATGCAATAGCTTGCAGATTGTACCATATGGAGCTGTATCGGTGTCCTCCAAGTCAGGCACAAGCTGTAAAAGTCATTTCTAAACTTAAAAAAAAAAAAAAAAACTTGAAATGGACTTGCTTGCACAATTTCAACAGATGACTTTCAAGTACTAGCATCTGTATCCCTGCCAGCTAAACAACCCATTTACTGGTCAATTTAGGCCTCTGTATATCTGCTAGCTTTTAAAAAAAAGGCAAGAAAGGATCATTTTGAAGACAACCAAATGCTTTATGTGTCATGCAATGCTGCAAGGAGAAATAGGTCTTCTTTATGCAATGGCTTGTTTGTAACCATTCCCTTTATCTTAGCTTCTAGCCAACCGGGAGGGTGCGGGGGTAATCAGAGCCAAGATCATTATAAAATAGCAGATTGTGTGTCCCCACCAGTCAATTCCTTTGTGGTAGTTGTTGGTGTTGAAGAACTGGACCTCCTCGTATGTCTTTGGACTGGGGAAGTTACTGGAGATGGAGGGATGCATGAGGAGGAAGAGATAAAGTGCTGTCGTCCCTGCAAGAAAGGGCATAATTCATAAAGGCGCTCATTAATTCAGATGAGTAGAGGGGCGTGTGTGCGTTTGTGACAAACGTCATACTCTCAGCCATACCTGATGCTTTCCCTTCTCTTTCCACCAGTCACCTTGCTGACAATACACAGTGTACGTGTCTCTAATGATCATAGGCATGCCCATCAAATCATTCCAAAACGTTCTTGTGTCCTTTTTACCAGCAGTCCGTCTCCTTGGAAATTTGTTTGGCCTCTCATATCGTGCCAACCTTTCTGACAGACAGTATAAGGGATCCCAGTTGAAAAAAAAAATGCTTGAATTCTTCTTCTTGTATGCTCCTGTTGCCATAGTGACTCGCCATTCATAATATCAACACCTGGTTAATTAGCACCATTACAGAGACCTTCACACCCCTTGTGCTAAACACTAATTATGGCAGTAAAGAATTTATAACATTACGAGCAGGCAATCCTGTGTGCAAAGACCCGTGCAGAGTTTCAATTTTGCACTCACACCAGACACTTCCTTAACTACACCTTCACAATTAGATTCAACGTCGTAATACATCATTCAACAATGTTTATTGCAGCTTCCATGATGTAAAACTACATTGCATCCCAATACGTTTTAAAAGTACAGTAATCTTATTACAGTCGCAATCATGAGCGTTACACTGTTTCAATAATAACTGAGCATTATTGTTTTGTTTTCTTGCAAGTACAGCTTTCTTATACAGCTCTTCTAGACCAATAAAAGTACATCAAAATAATCTCTGCCTTATAGTGCTGTATGTTTTTATCAAGAGCTTACCGTACCTGTTTTCTGTGGTCCTGCCACCAAGAATTTGGGTAACCTGTCACAGGTCTTCTCTTTCGACCAAATATCTTTGTGCCGTTTGTCATCACACGGGTTCTGCAGGAGCACAGGCAAAGAATTAGTGCTTATATGCAGTGCAGTGCTACAGTGCAAATGTAACATATAAACATGCATGCATTATTGAAAGAGGTCTCACAACTAAATGATTAATGAGCTGCTACACCTCTTACTGCACTCATCTGCAACTAGTGTCAAATCTTTCAAAAAACAACATGTAACTATTCACATCATTTCTTCATTTTCCTCACAAACCCAGATCTAATATTTAAATGTGCTATTACATGAGTGGACCACTTAGGGCATATTTCATGTTGTGCGCATTCTTGTAGCAATTTTGATGGACACACAGAAGAAAGTCAGTAGGCCGGGCTCATGTCTACAGTATCTATAACAAACAGGTCCTGAGGAAGGCTAATGCTATATTGAATTGTCATCCACTCCAAAATCAGTTGGAGCTTTTGCCTTCAAGCCATTGGTTGATTGCTCCTGGGAGGACGACAAAAAGGCTCCAGGTTTAATTTATCCCAAGTGCAATTTATTTACTTAATGGCAACTGCCCGGCGATTGCTCTTGCTTTGAGCTCCCATTGCTTATTTGCACGTCCGCACATTCCACTTTTTGCGATAACTGATAATAATTGTCTAGTCACGGTAGTAGCTCTGGACTTAACATGTTTTAGTGATCTTGTGAAGTTATGAGGCTTCATTTTATTTTGTTTTATATTGAGTCTGGGATTTAGTTTTTAAATGGTGTCTAATGTTATGTCTTTGTGTACCTTGTCCTTTATGTACTTCTGCTGTAACATCAATTTCTCTCAAAGGGAAAACAAATACTTTCTGATTATGAAGACATAAGCAGATGTTTCTTTTGTCCAAGATTAGAACACAAATGACTACATGTTTACCACACACTGTTACATCTGACCAGTACATTCCATCTATTTGCTAAAACTTGATACATCAATAATATATTGGGTTTTGAGACATTGTTATAGGAGTTAGTGAGTGAATTATTCATGAAGTAAACACTTATGCCTGTAGGTGGCGCCCTAGAGTAGTGCAAAACAAAATGTTGTGCGGCTAACTACATCATCCACAAGGGGGGATCTTGCAGTTTGGGTGCCACTGTCATACATAGACCACAGCAAATCTCTTTCTGCTATCGCAATGTGAAGCTGGTGTGTACTTTGACTGCCCTGATTCAAACGCAAATGAGAGATGCGCCACAATTTCTCTTGCACGCCAAACTGGTGCACAACTGTCCCCAGTTAAGCTCAAGTCTAAATACCAAAAGAAAGAAAACTCCAGTTAAACTGTGATTTGCGCTTGACTTGAACTGCGACCAAAACTGGGGTCCAGAAAAGCTCTTTGGTCTACTTGTTTGGTCCAAACCAAAAGCGGGTTATTTTTTTCATTCGGTGCGGTTCATAATCAGGCAGTACTTTTTGCAAGTGAATTATATTCTGTAAACACATCGATGCGTGTGATGATCGGTGTTCCCAATGGACAGAAATGGTGAGGTTGGCACGCAGAGCACAGCCCTGGAGAGGGAGGGAAACATGCAATTCCTACATGCTGCATTCTTGTTCTGCATATTTGTGCTGTTATTAGAGCTGCAAAATAATTGTGAGCATCAAGAGCAGTTCATTTATTGCAGGTTTCACAACATGCTGTTTCTAATTTTGGAACAGCATAAACGAATGCGTGCAGTAACCCAAAGGAGAAAATGTGCTCTGCGTGCCCTGACCCACAGCATGCCCATAAACAGAAAACGGAGGATCAGGTATGAACTCAATTACAACATTCACTCCATGCTGTTATCGAAGACGTGGATCGGCAGTCCTTAGTATTTACACTTGAATTGAAACCGCACCAAGACCACCTCATAGAATGAGTCTCGTCCAGTTGGTTGATCCGCACCAGGATTTATTTATGTGTATTCACACCTACATGAAAGGTCTGAATCAGCGTGGCAAACAAAGCCTGGTCCATTTAATGTGGACCAAACAGTGCAGGTGTGAACACAGCCCCCCGAGTAAAAGCAGAATTTTCATTTTCGCTTGTGGAGGAAGCACTTCACACATCACCAACCCTCTAAATTACTCTTGTCAGTTAGTGTGCAGATCCATGTATGTGACTCATGCAACAGACACTTTGCCAAATGCAAATATTTGGCCCTGGCTCACCCGGGCAACTTCACCAAACATCATTACCGTTAGGTTTTATGTAAATTAGGTACACTGTTTAACAACAATCTCACAAAATTCAGAAAATCTCCCTTCAAGACACATTTGCGGAAATAGGTAGACAACAAAAGATTTACTTTTTCACTCTTATATATAGCTACATAGACATTCAAAAGAACCGATTATTTGTATACGAGCAATTCAAAAAGTAAGGTCCGCTTTAAAGAAAGCAACGAAGAAAAACACACGGGAAATACACAAACAAACACACCTGCCATTGTGGGTCTCTCTGTTCAGGAAACAACTGGAAGTACTTCTGCGCAAGCTGAGGAGGAGGAAGTGTATGGAGTCTTAGGTTTGTCCACGAGCGAAGAAAAGAGGCCAAGTGGACGAACGTGTAGAGACCGAGACGATCATTGCCATAGTTGGACAGATGAGTCATGAAGATACTGATCTGTGGAGGGAGGGGGGGGAAAAAAATCAATAGACTGGTAAAGGAAATGATCGATGGAAAGCCCGACGTGGGATGCAGTATTGTGCTATGCAAAACTGTAAGATAAATCCAAATTGAATTTTGCAAGTTCTCATGTTTGTGTGGGATTAAGGTAACACAGGAAATCCAATCGCTGTTGACTGCAGGGCAAACAGATTATTTGAAAATCAAAGAGACTGTCCAGCGGGAATCAAAATGTGTTATCACTTTGCAATGAGGAAAAAAAAATGGCTCATTTAGTTATGTAACACTGAGTGCAGCTTTGAGAAGAAAAAGCAGACACTTGGAAATTGATTTATTTAGTCTTTGTGACACATTGAGTTGAGGCAATATGCCTTACGGCCACTGGGTGTTGATGGAAGAGACATGGCTTCACACGGATACTGTGTTTGGGGTTGTGGGGGGAGGGGGAGGTGACCTGGAGGGTTACTGGCGAGGGATGGTGTGCTCGTCCGCATTGGATTGGCGCTCGTACGGGATGATCAAAGAGACAAGGGATACACATGCACACACACGTACGCACACGCTTCCTTTGTGATTGGAGGACATGGGGAAAGTCTGGAAGGAATGGTAACATTAGCCATTAAGGCATGAATTATTTGTTGGGTGTGTGCATGAGGGATTGTGTGTCAGAATATTTAGGGCTGTGGATGTGAACTCTTGCGCGCGCTTGCACACACACACACACACACACACACACACACACACACACACACACACACACATCGCACATGCACGCGCATACACAGACTCACACACAGAGGACCGTCGTGACTCCGTTTTAAAGCATGAAGGTTGCCGCGGATAGAAAGCGACAGCATTGGGGTTTGACGGATCAGCATCCGGCCAACCTAGAAAGCTGTCGTGAATACCAAGGCTCACAATACTGATGTGACGGTGTGTGTGTGTGCATGTGTGCCTATGTGTGTGTGTGTGTGTGTGTGTGTGTGTGTGTGTGTGTGTGGGTGTGTGTGTCCTTCTGACGGCAGGCTACAACACCCAGTTTGTGCGCACACAGGGCCGATGCACCACAATTAAGTGTGTCTGCCTCACGTTGGCCTCTCACAGCTGAATTGTCCATCCTTTTTCATCAGAATCTGGTGGGTGGCTATGGAGGGATACTGAAGATCACATATTCAGCCACTGAATCTGTTTCCCATGAATCATAGTGTGGAAACCTCCTCTTCCATGGATGTGAAGTCTGGGAGATGTGCAAAATTGAATGAGACAGTCTCTCACTGGAGACATCTATTCACATTTGGGATGTGAAAGGAATATCGCCGGTGGCGTTAAGCAGATGGGAGGGTGGGTGGGTGGGGGAGACGAGGAACATAATGTGGACATTATAAAATAGATTTGCAGTGATGTAAATAAGATGTTTTCAAAGACTTCTTCCTCACTCTCTCTCTTTTTTTTTCTTTTTTTTTTTGAAGCGGGCAAGTTGACCGGAAGGTGATTTATGTTCTCTTCCGAACACTCAGTATATTATGATGCTTTGGCCGGGAGGGGCTTTTGTGTGTGTAGTGTGCATTGTGTGTATATGTGCAGGTCACAGAGAAAGAGCAGCTAAATGGATACTAAAATGGAAACATTAATTATAGAGTTTGAGGTTGGTTGCCAAATTAAACAAAGCGGGAAAGAGAGGCTGATTGCGTTTCGAATTATGCAGCAGACAAAGGAAAGAAGGGGTGAACATACGAGGAGTATAAAGAAAAAGAAAGAGAATGTAACCTCGGCGGAGTGTGAATTTAAAAAGCCACTTGACACAGTGGAAGACCCGAACTCTCACGGTGGAACAAGCCACAGTGGCTTAGAATTCAATGAATTGAACTGTGTAAACATCCACTGTGGTGACTCATTTCTTGCATGTTGGATTATTCTGAAGCCCATTTGTGTCTTTAATAACGAGTACAGTTTTCATAATTAACCCTTTTGGGATTGTGCTGAAGTCATTCGTGCGCTGAGAGCAGAAGTTTGAAAACCTGACAGAAATAAAGCCAAGCACACAGCCTCCCTTGTTTCATCTTTGTCCCGTGTCTCTTTCTCCTGACCCTCCCACGCAAACAGCTTCAATTCCGCCCTCCTCTCTCATCTTTGAATGTCTTGCTGGAGAGCCTTCGTCTACCCCAAAACGTCAGTTTATCTTTTCCTCCCCACTCTGGCTTCACACTGACCTAGATGCTCTAATGAAACATGTCACTGCTACATGGAGTGATGTTCTTCAAAATCAATCAAGAGCGACGCACGCCCACACACACACACACACACAAGCACACTCGTGTCGAAATATAAAAATCTTATCGGATTAGGCCAGTCATGTAGTTGAGTTCTGACATGTTGTAACCTCCGCTAACACGAGTGCATGATTGGGAGAAACAACTTGTTTTATTCGTCTTGGGTTAAGCATGTTTCACTCTTTCCTCTCATCTAGCCATCCGTCTTCCATCCATCATCCAGTTTACATCTACTGTAGGATCGTACGGAATTCAACATCCATCCATCCACCTCTGTATCCAAAACCGCTCATCCACTGTATTTTTCTGTACATCAACTACCTCGAAACATCCGTACCGGCATTATCCTTCCATCCATCCACAAGCTCTATCGTCCATCTATCCTTCCACCCATCTCCTTCCATCCATCTATTCATTTCCTATCTACAGACTTTATCTACCATCCATCCATCTTTCCACAAAGGCCATTATTCATTCACTCTATTTATCATCAGTCAACCCATACTCATCCTCCATCATAACTGTGTCCCAGTGCACAACGCAAATGTTTGGTTGAATATGGCATGGAAGAACTTGATAGCCAATCACCTTTGACCGCATCATACATTTTTGGAACGTGCTTCAAGAGAGATGGCGAGCTAGCAGGCCCTCTCTCAGCTTCAGCACCAATGACCACGGGTGCTCCACAATCTAGAAGAACAGACATGGGTGTTGTCAAAAAGACCAACTCTGTCCTTGCACATGCGACATAATCGCCATTTGTCCTTCTAGTGCATACATCCATTCGCCTATTCCCCATTACAAACCACTTTGTTCCACATACAATTCTGCTTGATGGACTTCTTATTGCTACTAAAACAAAACCCGCACTTCCACGTGGTTTCATTCTCCCTTCCTCTTGCCCTTGTCTTTCTCTCTTTTCTCTCTAAGCCCATTTAGCTATCTTTGTCTCCACAGTGGATAATCGAAAGCTGAATGTCAATACAGAAATATAGAAATACAGATTCCAATTCAACTTATTCTGTCCGCTCCAGTCAACAGCTAGTGTGTCTTTCCATTCCGCTATCTTTTACTGCTTCGCTCCCACTTTATTATTTCTCCCTATTTGTCCCATTGTTGCATTAAGAGTGCGTGTGTGTGTGTTTGCGTGTGTGTGTGTGTGTGTGTGTGTATAGCTGCCAAAGATATTAGAGGTGAGGAGGAGGATACTGGAGAATGTGAAGGGAGGAGTGGACACGAGACAAAAATTGAGAAAAAAAAAAAAAAGAAATGATTGAGCAAAGTCAGGTATTTCGGCTGCGGAAGGGAAAAAAATAAGGAGAAAAACAGTCAAGCTACCAGGGTAGGAGTGCCTGGGTAAAACAGTAAGCCAGTGTGGCGGGGGAGTGGATAGTGCTGACTTTTTCGGGTTTGGCTAATAAGCAGGGAGGCAGACTTAATCGGTAAATGTCAGCCCTGATAAATGTCGACGTCTTTGCTGATGTCAGCAAGTCGCACATGATAAACATACAGTCCGACTCATGCGGAAACATTAACATATGCAGTAGTCTGTATGTGTGCATGTCTGTGTGTCTGTATGCTTCTTGAGTCTCAAGTGACATAAGATGCCGTGAGCTGAAAATTCAAACTCAAATCATCTGCCACTTTATCCTCCTCCTTTATCCCAGTCTCTCCCTTGGCTTCTTCATCACCTTTCTGGCCATTTATCCAGGGGCTGATTTGCCCTTATTGGCTGTTTGCAAAGCTCAGGTCAGACAATCAATTGCCAAGCTTGTGCTTGGGTGTGGGGGCTCAATGATTAGCAATGTGGCGCCGGAATGATGAAAAAGTGTCCAAACATGCGGGGACTCATGCATTCGTGCATCCAATATGCCGATGCTTGTCACTGAACTGCCACCATGGGCCAAATGTGATTAAAAATCATTGAATGGGAAGTGACAATGTTACCAACGCGTGGATCATCACACAAAAGGGAAAGCCTGGAGGAATGAAAGCTCCGCGCTTCAGAACGCTATTGATTGCAAAGCACACACTCTAATGAAAGCTTTTGTCTCTGCAAATGGAAACCTAGCAGGGAGACAGGAAAGTGAATCATCAGTGGCTGCGTGGCATGTGTGTGTGTGTGTGTGTGTGTGTGTGTGTGTGTGTGTGTGTGTGTGTGTGTGTGTGTTAGTGCGTGCGTGTGTGTATTTGAGTTGCGGCAGAGGGCTGTCATGTTCGGTTCAAATTGCTTTTGTGTTTAAAAAGATCGCTTCTTTAGGAGCTACAACATGAGTTCCCACCCATATTGGAGGATAAATGACATCAGGAGCACGGGGAAAACAATAATTAGCCTCGGTGTGCACGTCTATGTGTCAGACTAGAAGAGAAATGTGAAAAATTTGGGGATCGCCGGTAATGACTAAATGAGACGCATCCAAACAAAATGAAAAGAGGAAAAAAAGCCATTGAGCCTGATTCACAAATTTGATTCTAAGTTCTATCAAGCCATTGATAGTCCATTTTCTGTTCGATGATGACTGCACTCTAGTCCAACAAATGTTGTCCGTTTAGGTGAAATTGGATGAGGTTGGTAGGATTGAACTAGAGAGCAAACAAACAAAAGTCGTTAGAATAAACTACTACGGATTATGATTCCCAAAGACACTCGGATATCTTGTAAAAAATCTTCCCGGAAGAGTCGAAGCAGTTGTAGCTGATGTATGTGATCTTTCACTTTCTTTGGGTCAAAAACTACAGAAAGTAATCCCAAAAAAATGCAAAATGTAAACTTGCAAGAACATAGTCAATTTGATATGATTTTTGTTTAAAATGGCCATGAAATGTGATCTGATCTTAATTTGAGTCACAATAATTGGCAAACAGGCGGCCCGGTAGTCCAGTGGTTAGCTCGTCGACTTCACAGTGCAGAGGTACCGGGTTCAATTCCAGCTCCAGCCTCCCTGTGTGGAGTGTGCATGTTCTCCCCGGGCCTGTGTGGGTTTTATCTGGGCACTCCAGTTTCCTCCCACATTCCAAAAACATGCATGGCAGGCTGATTGACCACTCTAAATTGTCCCTAGGTGTGAGTGTGTGTGCGGATGGTTGTTCGTCTCTGTGTGCCATGCGATTGGCTGGCGACCGATTCAGAGTGTCCCCCGCCTACTGCCCGAAGACGGCTGGGATAGGCTCCAGCACCCCCTGCAACCCTTGTGAGGATAAAGCGGTTCGGAAGATGAATGAATAATTGGCAAACACCGTTTGCTCATACTAATACCTCCATACTAATACAATCATGGTTTTGTGTTTTAATGGACGCAGCATGTAAATATTCACAATACTAAGTGCAAAATATGTCAACACGAGGCTAATGATTTCTCCAAGATCTAATCGGAATTAGGAGTCAGTCAACCTACAGTCCAATCAATGTGATGAGACTGGAGACGTTGGTTAAAACTGTCCAGCCCTAAGAAGCAGTTTTGACTTTGCTACTCTCAAGAAGCATTGCTTGAAGGAAAGGACGGCTTGCACTGAATGCCTCTAAAAATACCTACAATTAGCAGCTGGTGACTTACATGAAGCTGTAAGTGTTACTAAAACATCACTAATTACTAAAATGTTCATCAGTCTACAGTAAATCAGATTGTCTATTATAGAGAACAACATTTTGTCTCTTTCAGAAGTAGACCTTCATTCTGTTGAGCTGCAAAAACTGCATTTTGTAGTGTATTGATTATTACAACTTATTTCAATTGAAAATGTATTCAAATGTGTATCCCTTTCAAATGGTACACTGTCTCTTGTCCCTTAGCTAATTTATACAATTACAATTTACTGTACATGTATCTTTTAAGCAGAACAGTCCAGTTGTAATCGATTCAATGTCCTGAGAATGTCGTTATTTACCACTTCAAAATGTGCATCACCGCCATCTACAGGACTGGAGTGGATTAATTAATGTCAACCGCAAAAGACCATTCTCCAAACCGCCTCGTCTCACTTGGGTCGCAGACGTGCTGGAACGTATCCCAGCTGTGATGAGGCGAGAGGTTATTTTTCAGACTTACAGACAAACAAGGCGTTCAAAACTTGAAAAACCACGCGACTAGTAACACGCGACTAGTAACACCTATGGGAGGAACTACTTTCTGCTATTGTTGCTTGGCCTTGGCAGAAGTCAGTCCACTGCCGAATGCTTGTTTTTTCTTTGTGTGTGTGTGTGTGTGTGTGTGTGTGTGTGTGTGTGTTTTCTTTAACAGGATGTCACAAATACTACTTTGCGAGAAGAAACCTTTCAGTATTGGTGTATTATACATATTTGTCCTAGTTGGCCTTGATCGTACTCCTGTTTGCGTGTCTGCACATACACGTGTCAGATTAGAATTAAAACTGATCAATAATGATGCAATTCAAGTCCGAATAGAAGTAAATTGAACTGACACACACAGCAGTATGTGTCGAGATGATTTGGTCTGTGTGTGTGGGTGTGGATGGGGGGGGGGTTATATTTGGGTGTGCGGATGTGTGTGTGTGTGTGAGCGTGTGAGTGAAAGAGCAAGACACCCTGCGGTGAGACCTAATTTGACTTGGAAAGATGAACACATCTTCACAGCGAGAAGCCATCGGTGACAATAAGAAGACAAAACACATGCACACAAAGCAAACAAATGAAACACAAATAGATAGTTACATATGCAGAAGAAACATGGAATCTTCTTGATACCTTTTTAATGCAATGATCCGAACAAGAGCGGAAAATTCTCGTGTGAAAATATGTACTGTATGTTTGTGTCTGTTGGACTCACAGGGTTGAGAAGAACAGTGAGGAACAACTCTCCTCCTCGTATGCTTTTGTCCAGTTCTTTTGGCCCACCAGGATATTCCTTATAGTAGATGGTGTGGGTGAATAAGCCGCACGTCTGACGAGGTAGCACCTATTTACAACATAAATGCAAAGATAGCCTGCATAAATCCATGGGAAAAAGATGCCTTAAAAATCCCATACATTGTTTCTGAAAAAGATACAGATAAATATAAAGTTAATACAGTGATAAACAGAAATGGAGCACAGCATTGGGGGATACTTCTTCCACTTTCTCTGTGACAGTTGATCCCAAATAGAATTGATGGGGTTGGGGTCAGGGTTCTTTCCCACCAAATTAATCCAACAATACATTCATGACCCAGGTACCAAAAGTATTCCCACAAAACTGAAAACATACAAGGATTTGCTAAGACTAAAAGTGTAATTTAAAATTTGCACAAATAATGATGTATCCACATTTCGCCTGAAGTTTGCTGGGAAAGGCCCCAGCACCCCCTGCAACCCTGTACAGGATAAGCGGTGTTGAAAATGGAGGGATGGCTTAGTCTTGAATATGTGAAAGAAATGTTGATTGAATAAACCTGGTAGGGCTCTGAGTTCTTCAGTCCTGGGTCAATCCATGAAGCCCAGTAAACATGGTGAAGCTGAAGTTAGCTGTTATTCTGTGCACAAATGGAATAAGATGCAAACGCTTTGACTAAGGGTTTGCAAGTGGGGTTAAGTTTTTGCAAGTATGGGTTTTGAAAATGGATGAATCGATGGAAAAGTGTTGGGACAGTATTCTGTCTATTAGCCAAATTATGAACATTCAGAAGTCAATGTGTAGTGTAAATTGAATAATAGACAACGTAGAACAGTCTTGGTGACACGGATGGTAAATGACAGTGCTGGTGATCAACAGGAAGGTCAAGCAAGGACAGGGTTGTTAATCTCTTTTTCTTCAATATTACATTTGAGAGCGCTACTATATTATTTAGGGAGAAATGGTGGCCTCATTAGGCAGAGACATGCTAGACTTACTCTATTTTTATATTTAACGTGTATTAATTGGAGCAGCATTAATCTTTTCGTCTCATTCTCCTCCAAGATGCACGTGTTTCCCAAAATGCTGAGTCGTTTTTACAGTTACTGCGGCGCCCTCATACATTGTGATGACAAATTGCCTGCCAAGGTGGCAACAAACATGTCAGGCAGATATTCGTTGGCACAGAAATAATTCATCAAAGGGCATAAAAAGCGGACAGATGAACGGATGAAACATAGCTCCAATGTCAAGCTGGCATGCAGCAAATTTTAAAATGTGTGATGTGTACCTTAGAACAGGTCACGGATATTTTGAAGTGTCGTGTCATATGGCAGATGAGAATTTCATCCAACACGGCAACTTCTTCTGCATGGTTTGCCAGACATGCTCAGACCATATTTAAACAACATCAAATCAAGTGCAACGGATGCCATGTTAGGCGCATTACTTCCAGAAAGGTGGTGGCAATGAGGCGCATAACAGAGTCGATTTTAAATGCTGTTAGTTTAATGTGCTTTTCATGTGATGGCAGGTCAATATGTCTGTGGTGAGAGGGTCTGCCGGGTCAAAAATAGGTCAGTCCATCTTTTGTGTCTGAGCAAGGACTACAGATGAGCCGCGCAGATTACTTCCACCATGCCGAAGATGACACGCTTGTCAGGTGACATCAAGGCCTCAATTTGCATCAGTGGTACCTTGAAGATGGGGGATTTCGCGTGCACGTTTTGGAATATGGGAGGAAGGCAGAGAATGCAGAGAAAAGCACGGCCATGCATGGACAGGCACAGCACTTCACAAAGGAGGGCCTGAGCTAAGGTTCAAACCCAGACTGTGCGGCAGACACGTGAACCCTATTGCCCCGGACAGATGGGGTTTTTTTAGGTAAAACCGTAGACTATATTGCTAGAAGTATTTGCTCACCTGCCTTGACTCGCATATGAATTTATATGACCTCCCATTCTTAATCCACTGCATTTAATATGATGTCGGTCTCCCCGTTGCACCTCTAACAGCTTTCAAACTCTTCTGGGAAGGCTTTCCACAAGGTTTAGCAGTGTGTTAATGGGAATTTTCCCCATTGTTCCAGAAATGCAGTTTGAAAGTCTCACGAGAAGGCCTGGCTCTCGATTTCTAATTTCATTCATCCCAAAGGTGTTATTTGATGTCGAGGTAAGGACTCCAATCAAGTTCAACAACACCAAACTCTCTCATCCGTATCTTTTGCAACTTGCTTTATGTTGGAACAGGAAGAACTGTTCCCACAAATGTGGAAGTATGGAACTATCCAGGAAATTACCTTCAGCTCAAATAAAAGGGAAATCCGAACGCTTCAGCATACTAAGAAATTCTGGACGATTCCATGGTCCCAACTTTGTGGAAACAGTTCTTCCACTTCCAACGTGACTGTACCCCAAGGCACAAAGCAAGATCCAAAAGACATGTGGATAAACTAGACTGGCCTTAACATAATACTGACATGAACCCCATAAAAAAATAATTGATCAGAAATTGAGAGCCGGTCTTTCTTGTCCATCATTAGTGTTTGTTCTCATGAATGTGCTTCTGGAAGAATGATCAGGACATTAAACTTGATGGATTAAGAATGAGATGCCACTTAAATTCATCGTGTATAACTCACAAAAGTTGGAGATACTGTACATGCTTTTCATCAGATTGTGATGGAAATTAAATTAAGCAACAGTATACGAGTAAGGATGGAAAGGATGGAAATTAAATTAAGCAACAGTATACGAGTAAGATATCATTGCAGTATGTAGAGATCAACATTCATATGTAATGTAGAGCAGTTCTGTATGTGGAATAAAGGTTGAGAGCGTCAATACAGGTTTATCAGTAAAACACTGTAGTCTCTCTCTGTCTTTCTGTTTCTCTCTCTCTCTCTTTCTCTCAGTCACACACACACACACACACACACACAGTTCAGAGAGGCTGTTGATTTGTTTGGATAGAGCGAGAGAGTGAGAGAGAGCTGGAAGGCCACCAGAGCTTCAGACACTCAGCACTATTTCACCAAACCAATTATCCACAGAGCTATAGCTCAAACTGATATAGTATATTTTAAAAAGACAGCCCACAAACACACATGCGCGCGCACAAACACACACGTGCATTGGCACACAATCCCATATCTCCCATATCTCAGCCTGATTTGTTCTGATACCGTGGCTCCAGTGAGCGTCTCTCAATCTGCTCGCAGACACACGAAGAGCAATTTTTACAACCTTAAGATGACTTCCTGTCCTCCTCTGAGCCATCAAAGATGAACTGAGAGGCACGAGAGGAAGCGACAGATGGAGAGAAATTGTAAAAACATAGGATGAAAGGGAGGTGATTGGGGCCTTAGGTTTAGTATCTGTCTGACTTATGGACCTATGCTAACTGGGGATGATTCGACATTTTATCACAACATAACCATGACTCTGCAGTATCACTGAAGTAATCTTGCCCTTCGCGGTGGTCACTTCATACATTCAAACGGCGTGCAAATGAAGCCCTGAATCTGTTGTGCCGACTCTCATTTGTCACCAAACTGTCCTCATGAGGCTCTCTACAGTGCGTCAAATTTCTGCACGAAAATGAGAGTCATATCATCCAACCGTGCAGCAAAATGTGCAGTTTCAAAACCTGATGTCAAGAAAAGGAAAACCGGCAGTTAAGTTTGCCACCTGTCCCGTAAAATACAGAATTAATTTTCCTTTATTTGGAAATTAATTGTTGCGGTTTGTTACGTATTTTCCGAATTGTTCTATGTGTCTGTCACAGACAAATGTGAACACAGATTTTAACAATAATGAACACAATTTAAAAAAATAAAATTATTATAGACATATTAATAGACATATTAAAGACAGCAAGGCGGTTTTGGCGGGAGGTACGCAGGACCTCGCGCGGACCCGCGAGCGTAGCCTACGTCTGGTGTGTTCTCTGCTCTGTGCCAAATCCTTTGTTTGCCCGCCTACACGTAGCCAACTCAGCCCCTTTGCGTTGCCTGTCATGATCCTTGCCTATAGTAACACGCTAGTTATCATTACTATAGTTATGTTTAATTATACGAAAAGTGTCCCCAGACAGGCTTTGTTACAGCTCTTGCAGCACATATCTGAAAGTTGGCAACTCTACCAGCAGCGTGTGACTGTTAGCAAGAACGAGTTAGCATGACTTCCCTGAACGTCAGAGAAAATGTGTATTTTTCTTTTCCTGACATTTTGACTTGTGTTTCTGAAAGACTTTTTTTAAAGCAAAGTGAGCGTGGCTGTTATACTGTATGCTCATTTTTATAATCGGACCTTTGGGCCAGTTATGTTGGAGCCCCACGTATTATGCCCAGCCATCATTTGCCGAACAAGAAAAACAATCCGAGCTATTTTGTGGATTAACATTCCTGCATATGCTCAGTCACTCAAATGTATTCCAATTTTGTAGAAAGAGTATAGTTTTCCTAATGTTCAGCCTATATAAGTGAAAGGTTCCAAAATGAATTTTATCAGTTAGAAACACCACTGTGAGTTTTTTACCATATACTCTACACTGTTTTGATTTAAATTCAGGAGAGTGAAATTAAATTTAAGGGCTACTCTTGACTGCAAATGGTTGTTTATGAGTCCTATAAGAGATTTGTGTCTTTTTCTTGGCTTGATATGTTGATTATGTTTCGTTTTATGTGAACAAATTTCAAATATGAAAGCACTAAATGAGTCGTTTCGTCACGCCTCTGTTATTTTTGTTGAGCTCACTTTTGAATATATTACTCTTTAATTGATGAAGATGTTTATGGGTGTTGCACAAATAGAAAATCAACAGCACATCATCACGATGCGTCCAATTGTCGGTGATGTATTATAAAGAATTAAGTGCTTCCAATGTCACAACAAGAAGTCAATAAATAAAGCACACTTTAAAAAATTACTTTTGTCAGGGCAAATTGTTGTCTCAGGAACTGGTAATTTTGGTGTCAAACGTGATTGCTTTTTTTTTTTTTTGTGGATAAGGGAGCAATTGTCATGACAAAGAGCCTGGCAGACATGTGAATGAAGGAGGAGGGGCTGAAAGTTCCACAGATAAAATGAATGACAAGATGTTAATTGGTCCATTTTGATGAACAGACTGGCGAATGTCTGAGAGGGTCCTGAGATTGTTATTGTGTTGAACAACAAACGAGGCCCAGAACCAGAAGCGACTGGTGGTGCATTTTTGGAAGGCAGTATAAAAATAAACAAAGGAATCATTGAAAAAGAACATAAAACTATGCAAACACCGACTGCTCATGATTACTGTAACTACTGACTTCCTAACCTCCTGATCTGATATTAAAAATATATATAAATTTCCTTTTTTTTTTTTTTTTTTTAATCAATCATCTCCTTCTCAATCACTTTGTAAATCTGCCATTGCATTTGATATACAGTACAGGGCTGGCTATGGTCAAGCTTATTGAGTCACATCTGTGTTTCTTCCATTGGATTTATTGTGTCAATTACAGAGAACATTCTTCTACCCGCACTTAGAACCGGCATTAGTTTGTCTACGTTATTCACATTGTATATTGGATGAGAATGAAATACTACTTATAGGATAAGTTGTTCCTTTGACTCTGATCCGTATATGCAATGGAAAAAATGAGTTTTAAATTGACATTCAATACAAAACCAAATTAGCACTCAGAGTGCTAACTATTGACAAGTTCACAAAAGTGAGATAAAAATCATGGTGTGCCCCCTGTAAAGTGAATTTGTTTGTGCAAACCTATGATGGCAAGCAGGAATGAATGAATGAATCTCTGGCTAAGATGAGCTTCTGCGCATCAAAAAAGAAAAACATTTCCAAGTAAACAACATCAACAATGTATTTCTTAATTATTTTGCGAGACGTGCTTGCATTTTAGTAGCCCCTTTTTGGCAAAGTGCCATTCCCCTGCTGATGTAGCAGTGCACATACTGGATAGACTAGAATGGCTTGCCTCTTAAACCGCACTGGCCACAGTTAAATCTTGAATTATAGCACAGAGGAGGATGCTGCACTTCGACAAGGTCAAACAATTCATAGAATACACTTGCACAAACGCGCCAAGGTTACATCCAACACACACCGACACATGGCATCATTGATTTTCAGTTTCAGGATGCAAGAAATAATCAATGCACGATCAGGCAGCATCAAAGTAAGTCATTTCTTACACTGCAGGGATAGCCAAGCAATTGTCTCTTTTCCATCGAGTCGCCTCTCCTTTCGCTTTGTTCGGAATTTTAAATGGATGTTTTTCATTTGAGTCAGCTGCTTTTGAACACACTGGAAAATATGAACACCCTCTGCCTTGCTTTTTTGGACAAGCGTGAGAGAATAAAAGAATAGAGTCTGAGTCGTACATAGGAAAATAATCATCAGCTTGACAATAAGATAACACAGTGAGACGTTGGAAAAGGAACTAATTGTTCAGAGAGGATGTTTGGTCGCGCATATGTGGACGTTGCATGAGTGTGTGCTCACCATAATGTTACTGTGGATGAAACCTTTGCGGTAACGAGCAGGTTTGAGGTGGGGGTATTCCTCCGTGCTGGTCACCCGGATGTTCCACACGCGTCTCCAAGCCTCATAAAGCTGCAGATGGACCGGGTAGACCCCCGAGTGGTGGGGAGCCACGGCGTAGCCCATGTTCACCGGAATGTCATGTTGCTGCATACATATTTCATTCGTAAATAAACACACAGAGGAGGGTGCCCTCTTTTTGACCTTGTAGAAGGGGGTTGGTTACATGGTTTCTGATTTGTTTGTTCTGAGGTCTGTGAAACCCAAAGGCATCATTTGCGGGTCTGGAAAATAATTGACAAAAATGATTGACTTCCTTAGCTATGTGCCAATTAATAGCTCTGATATGATTCTGACAATATCACATGAATCACACATGTGATACATCAAATGTGGCATCCCTGCAAGGGGTCATTGGACTGAAAACGTTTGAGAACCGTCTGGCTAACTTCAGAAGGGGGAAATTAAAAATAGATGTGTTCATGAGCGCAATAGCAAGGGCGGATGTTTTTGGGTGCACCTTGTAGACAAATGGTGTTGTCCTTCGTTGTGGCGCACACCCACTTACGCCGTCAAAGCAAAGCATCGTGGCTCACAGGATGAGCGAGCGGAGTGTATGAGCAATAACGGTTAGGGATTGCTCTTTACGATCACATTCACCTTCAATAACATGAACCTACATCCAACCTAGTTGTATCATATCTCACGTGTGACACCTCTGTATGGCCATACAAATTATCTCCACACACACACATACACACGCAGACGTGGAGTGGAGGGAACGAGAGCACAGCAATAACAGTAGACTACCTTGAGGAATTCAGATTAAATAGTCAGAGATAAAAATGGCTCCTGGGTTGCCATTAAGGTCAATGCCCGTTTAGCTGTGGGTGTATTAAGATTTGTTTGGATTTAGGAGATTAGTAAAGTGTCGGTCAGGTGAGGCTCCCAGCACCACACTCATTTACATCTGTGGTCATTTTATTTTTTTCCAACAAAGGGCTCCTCTTTGCAGTATTTTACCACAAGGGAGAAGTGAAAGGCTCTGGAGATGAGATGAGGCTCTCGGGAACTCTGAAGGGAAAAATGCATTAAGTGCTTATGTACACGGAAAGGGGGCTGCTTGTGTTTAAATGAAGAGGGGGCAGTACACACTGCAGATTATATTTTTCAAAGCCTGTTCATATTTTATACTCAATGCTGAGTAACTGCACATTCCTTGTTTTGAAGGAGGCTCTTTAGTTTATATTTTAATTTTGTATGATTAATATTATTTGTGGGGCCCGAGCACATTTGACAATAAAGTTGACTAGACTTGATTTTACTTGATGTGTTGATATGCATACGTCTCAAAATCCACCCTCATGAGAGCGTAAAAACGTTTTTGGGGATATTTGAGGGGTTTTTTTCTGGAAATTCCTGTGTTTCCATTACCAGTTTGCTGTTACGCAATTTGCATTTTGCGCATTTCAAAGGGCAATGGAAACCCATCTAGTGTCATCCTACCCAACATAAGATCGGCTACTAATTTCAGGAGCATAATAAAACTTTTATTCATGTTTATAACTTGATCCTGTGACACCTTTTGTTTTGCTAGTGTAGAAAGAAAGTTGCGCGTAAGTGTGGGTGTGAAAATGCAAATTATTTTGTTCTGCCTTTGGGTGCTTTGTGGCAAAGAGATGGCAATTATTTCACAAAGCGGTGGTTCAGAAAGCAAATATGATTTCAAGGATACATGAAAGGGAAGAAAGACAAGGGAATAGACAGCGCCAAAAAGTGTATTTGGGTTTGTCTGTGTGTACATCAATCTTACCAACGCAAACTCCTTGTTGAGCACCATCTGCCCCAGCAGCGACGACTCGTTGTGGAAGAGGTGAGGCTGCATGTGGCTCCACATGTGGGGGAACCACCAGAACTCATCCACGTACTTCAGCAGTAAATCGTCTCCCTCATCTTCCTCCACGGTGCCTATGGAGGCACACACACACAAAGACAAAAGGATGCAGTGTGACAGATGTAGCTACACACATCTTCATGTTGCCGAAGGTTAGAGTTCGTCATCAAGCAGCGGGCTTCTTTTAGGTGTGCATTGCAAAATCTGATGAGTGTCAGATACCATTCTGATGAAATATGGTGCCATCCCAATAGATGCCATTCTAATGTATTATATCATATCAGTTTGCAAATGTAATGTAATCCCTTTAAATCTAAACATCTGTTTTCTATTAAAACATGAGCATCTTGCAGCAGGTTGATAAACAACGGAAACTGCCCTTGAAGCCACAACGGCACACGAACACACACGTTCGCATAACACGGTTCTGCGCCTCCAAATTACTGAGATAGCATCAAGTAAAAATTGGGATGGGATATCTCTTTTCCCAATTAGATAGGGCATGATGAGAAGATTTAGATCTTGACTACTGTGCAAGAAAATTCCGGAGAAATTGGGGCGATAAGTCATGTAGTAAACTCTGGGGTCACTTTAATAAGCTTTTTTTTTTTCCTGTTCATTAATACAGATTCTGAAAATAATTTAACGCGCGAACAACCAATGACAGTGAAAAAAGGTGGTGTGTTGAATTTACTCTTTTTCTTTTCAAATATTTGCACAAAATAAATTCCTCTAGATCCAGATATTTTTTTTCAAGATGTATCATCTACTTAAAAATGTACCTAGATCCAGATGATTATATTTCGTGCATCCACATGACGAAAATTGAGTTAATTCCACAAAAACTTTTTTCAGTGTACAGTACTTTGAAATAAATGTGTTATTATAAATAACATTAAGTACTATGTGGCCTAGTTTGCACTGTCTATCGGCCTCATGTAAGTCTGAGGTTTGGGATTCAAATTTCAGCTCCCTCTTTCCTGTGTTGTTAGCTATCTAAAGATTTGAAATTATTCCTTTGGTGTGAATATTTGTGGTGCAAATAGGCTAATCACTAGCCCAACGTGCTTCCTCATTTAATACTGGCACTTCATTCTTGTAATTTTACCACTACTCCGACAGTATATCTTTCATTTATTCATTTTTGGGGCTGAGTCCAAATAAAATGTACAGTTTTAACTGAATTTATATTCTTAGGTGCATTCATAGCACTCATATTGCTTCCTGAGCAAACAAATGTGTGTGTGTGTGTGTGTGTGTGTGTGTGTGTGTGTGTGTGTGTGTGTGTGTGTGTGTGTGTGTGTGTGTGTGTGTGTGTGTCTTGTTCAGCTGCATGGTCATGCAGAATGGGGGCTCTGTATGCCCTTTTAATGTCCGAAAAATGTTGCTGTGCAACAGTGGAGTTTAAAATACTCCCACTGTGTTTGTTTATATTGTGAAATTTATTGGAATGATGCCAGACAGAAGAATGTTTTTGAGGGGACACACATAGGGAACAACACAAAACAGATGAACCACATCCGAATAAACTGGTACATGACACGACATGGTAACGTTATAAAATGTGTCTACACAGATACAGTGATAGTGAATTACCAGTGTCAGCTATAATTTTCAGATTTATTTTGGTGATCGGCACAGATCCGGCATGGCACGCAGCATACATCAGCGCAGTCGTTTTAGGACGGGTAATTTTATAGACACGTGGGAGCCGGCGTATTAAAAAAAAAAAAAAAAACAAGTGGCACACTTGCATCTTGCAAGGAGACAAAGCAATCTATGTGTGAACACAGCGATGTGACCAGTGGGATAATTGAAAAAACGCAATAATAATCGTAATAATAATAATAATGAGTTCTTCAATAAATTAAAATATCTGAGTGTTTATTGCCGCTGTCTGAATGAAATGCATCTAACGTCCACACATATCCGCGCAGCTCAGAAGCTATCTGCCTGAGGCACAATCAAATTCACCAAAATCCGGTTAGACTGCCTGCGCCAGCATTTAGACGTGGCGTGGCAGGCATATCCTTGAGACACATTTTCTTCCGCCAAATTGTCATTCCACGGGGCGTAACGTCAAGTACAGATCCTCTTTATCCTGGAAGATCCAGAATAGGGCAAAGCGATCGGGCCAAATTGGAAAACTGGTGCTGTGAGCCTTGCACCTGCACAAAAATCAGGATACACCGGCATTTCCACATGGGCCAGCTGATTGAGGGCGGGCATACTCGGCCTCAACTGTCAAAAGGACACCACCCACACCCAGGGAGGAGGGCAGTCGACCAGCCCAGAGGTGTTTGTACTTCTAATTGACTTCTGCTATGCTCGACTTTTGGAGTGTATTCTCATCAGTAACAAAGAATCCAATGTCAGCCTATTGCACAATTCCGAATTTGCTATGATTCACACTGGCCCATTTTCCTTCAAGAATTTCCACGTCGACTATTACTACTTACCTGTGTGATAGAACTTGCCAGAAAAGCCCAAGTTGAAGGTAAAGTTGGAGATCTGAGCACGCAACTGTCGTTGAGTATCCAGAAGCGCCTGTAGATCACATGAAACTCAATTAGACTCTGTCGAAAAACATCTGCTCAGTTTTCTCCTGTTCTTAAACACACCTCAGTGTCAGGTGTTAATGCTCAAATCAGAATTTTCCTCACTATTTTAATGACTTCATTAGATTACTGGCCTTTAAACAAAAAACTCTGTAATGAGTGTCAACCAAAGAGCACACACAGAGGCAGTAACACGAGTTAATGAAGGTCGATGTATTAAAGGGCTCCAGAGGATCGGCTAATAACCCCCTACCCAACCCCACACACACACACACACACACACACACACACACACACACACACTCACTTTTATCCATCCATTACCAAGTGAACCCGCATCAGTCCCACCCATTCTTCCTTTGCCGCACTCTTTCGTCCCACTATGGAGAATGTGCAGCCTTCCTCACTCACACACTCGCCTGAAACTCCATCTCTCCATCGCTTGCTCAAATGTCACATTCTCAGGAGACAGCCTTGTTCTAATTTAAAAGGAAGGCTGAAGCAGCACGGAGGATATATCTCTTCTCTCTCTCTCTCTCTCTCTCTCACTCATTCTATAACTCCCTCTGTTCTTTCACAGCCCTTCTTCTTGCTATCATTGCACTTCTTGCTGTTTGCACCCATAAATATTTTTTATGAAACTTTTATTATTCTGTGCGTATTTCAAGCTGCGGGGTCGTTTTGTTGGGCTCAGCGCCACGTCTCTATTAAAAATGTTTGTCGGGCCGCTTTTAATCGATCCCCAGGAACCTTTTCTGATTTATGAGATGAGCAACTGATGTGAGAGCAAGGAAGCCCTTGCAAGCAGCCTTTCTTTCTCAGTGTGTGTGGGTGTGTGTGTGTGTGTGTGTGTGTGTGTGTGTACAAAGACACTGTCGCAGTATCTTCATTAGAGCTAATCTAATGGTGTTGAAGATGGCTGCATGCTGACAGATGTGCACAGCCCTAATCTGATCCCTTGTCTCCACTGTGATGACATCCTTTACATCACACACACACACACACACACACACACACACACACACACACACACACACACACACACACACACACACACATCCATATACTCAGAATTGAATTAACTTTGTTGTCAAGCGCTTTGCATTTTAACTCAATCTACTCTCATCGATGCACTCGGTCAAAATGTATTATTAACGCACATGTCGGGAAGTGCGAGCGCTAGCGTGGGAGTTAGTCCAAGTGTCTGCTGTATTAGTGTCGACACATAATTTTTATTCTGCAAGCTAACATATAACAGGAAGAGGAGGGTAAAAAAACACACACAAAAAGGATTTGATGCAATTAGGCATGAACAAGTCGACCTGCGTTTACCCGCTCTAAGGGCTCGTCTACTTTCAGCCACCACTGTCAGGTGCGCCAGGGGCGTGTCATGATAAATGTTGTTGATGCATTGGAATGCCCATAGGTTGTAGTTGCAAATTCCCAAACCAGTAAACTAGACTTGCCTTGGCTTGAAAATGAAGATGAACCCACTTTTATGCAGTGTGCTTTTCGCCCAAAATAGAGCCTGCTGTGTTAATTCTCTCCAATGATGCTCACTGAACTGAGGTCTCATGAGAGTGAGAAAGAACGCTAAAGTCGTATCCAATACGCTGCCGTCATTTCATGAACTTGTTTTGGATTCAAAAGTTTACGATTTGACGGTCATTTGACTTTGGAGGTCTAATTGTATCCCATCTTGAGGAATGCACTCAAAAATCCCGAAAGGTATTCATAAAATATTCACACTGCAAGTACCAAAAAAGATGTGTGAACATCACAAAAAGAAAATTTGTCGGGCAAACTGTAGGTCTTTGCTGCCATCAAACAAGTGTTTGTGTTTTTCCCCAAGTGAAGAGCTTATGATTGCGACGTGGCAGACCGGGGGGGAAACTCCAACTGCACCCAACAATTAAACGCAACGTAGCTCTGAGACAGAAACACATTTCAAAAATCTCAGAGAAACAATCAAGTCATCTCCTGCTGTTTTTGTGTTGTTGTTGTTGTTGTTTTCTTTTTTCCTGATGGTAACAGCACCCAATCTCATTGAGTTGAGGCCTAGAAGCAATACCGGGCCAATCTGTCTGCCTGGTTGCTGAGTGTGGCGATAAAACGGGTTGTAAGAGAGAAGGCTGCATTTGGCTTAGCAGGAATCGTGGGGTGGGAGTGTGGATGGCGGCGGCTTGTAAGCAGCATAATGACTATCCGAGTGATGAAGGTAAACACACATGAGGATTAGCGGTTAGCGATAGCCCTGCTCTCCCAGCCCAATCCCACAGCTGCATCGCACTGCCAGTGTCAGAAGTAATGCCAGTTTGCTTTGTTTGTGCCTCTGTGTGTGTGTGTGCGCGCGCATGTGTGCGCATGTGTGTCATAAGAAATGGCAGTGAGTTGTTGGGGTTTTAAGAGATGATGGCAGCTGGTGGAATTGACATCTGGACAGCTGGCTTGTCATGCAGTATATCCTCATTCTGTCATTCTTTCAAAACCTTCCATTCTTCTATTCAAGTCACCACACTCATACCTACATACTGGAAAACAATGCTTATATCCAACTATATGCATGACAGCAGAAGTGACTCTGTATTTATCTAAAACTAATCTTGGCTTTTTTATCGACAATCAATTACTTGAGTCGTTGACCGAAATTGTTGGGTGAACACAATTGTTTTCTGCTAGGGAAATTCCAATGTATAATTTAGTATTAATGCAACACTAAATATTTTTCAGCACAGTGTCTGTAATGCTCAAATGCAAAATGTCATCCACACATTTGTCAAATTCATTGTTTTGAAGAAAATATAGCAATGTTGTTTATTGTCTCTATCAATTCTTAATGGCGATAACGGCCTTCATTTTGGAACATCTTAATGATCTGCAGACACGCTGGAAAGCGCGTTACATGAATACGCAATTTTGTTGAACGTTAATAGAGTGCTAAAGTTCTGCTGAAGTGTGTATTTGTGGAATAAGTGGTGGTGCTTGGCTTTGAAACCACGACGAGCTGTTTGTGTGGGTCGGAGTAGCGTGTGTGTGTGTGTGTGTGTGTGTGTGTGTGCGTGTGTGTGCATATTTTTCATTTTAACATCAGAGTACTTTGATGACAGTGCTGTCATCCTGTCATGTCGCCAAAACAAACAAGAAATGAAACGCATGCAACACTTGCATCTCGAAGTGTCTGAGCTCAAACTACGGATGCGCATAGTAATCGATGAATCAATTTATTGATGCGCAAGAATGTATGTGACCTGTATCAGATTTTTTTCTATGACAGTATGAGCGGCTCACTTCTGATTTTTTTCAAACTCGATCTGGCTCACTTTTAAATGGGGTCATACATTTGGTACGTATCTGATTTTTTGCCATGTGAACTCCGTTTGAACGGACTCCTCGGATGTATCTGACTTTACGTAATTGTAAAATGACAGATGTCATCATTCCAATAACAGTCATGGCCTACGATGGAGATGAAAACAAGCATTGGAAGGAAAGTGAGGTTTGAGATTGAATGAATATTTGGATTTTAAAAGAACTATGCTACACAAGCATGTTGCGGCATCCGCATCCATATTTACTTGTGCAGACACGACGTTGTTAGTGACGTCATCTCTTCTTTGGCGCATGTGGTCACATTGGGGACGCATTTGGTTCACACGCCAGACAGACTGAAGTTGCAATTAATATGTAATATGAACGATTACACACAAAAATCGGATTTCACCCCCAAAAATCCAACCTGGGGATCAATTCTGCCGTCTGAGTGCAGCCTTTGTCTCAGCTAGTCTGCAGTCAAAAGAAGAACAAGATGACATCACCTACGAAAAGATAGAGCTCCTGCACATCCACAACATTGCAAACTGCTCCGGGTATGGTGATGCTAATCAGTTAGACAGAACATGATTTTTTTCCCCCTCAATAGTGAAAGGAAAAAAAAATCCAAAATTTTAACATCAAGGACAACTTTGGGTTGGTTGCTGTGGCTTGTATCTCCAGATTCTACTACAGTATCTACTTTTATGTGCTTATTACCGTGAAAGCAGCCTGCTTCATAAATGTTGCAGCTCTGCATCCCTTTCCTCTTTTACTTACTCATCATCTGCTCACTCAGAAACAACATGATATTAGCAGTGAACATTTGTAGCATGTATATGTGTCGTCCCTAGTCAAATGGCTGTGAAAGCGCATTTGACAATCAGAATGGATTTTCTGGTATGGAACCTTATTAAGTGGTTTGTGCTTCAATGTTTTTTTTTTTTTTCCATTGAAAAACACCATTGCGCATGAGATTTAATCCTTGCTATGGATTTTCAAGTGCTTGCGCCTGTATGCGTAGCTATGCGTGTAATACGAACACCAGACAAGCAAACTTAAGTGGGTCAGGCATCTCTATTTGATGAGAGAGTTGATGCCAGTCTCCTCGTACCTCTCACTGCTCTCTGCCTCTTTTGCTATTCAACTCGGGGGCCAATGCCTGCGTTACATTTCATCGTTTCACTAAGCACTCGTTCTAAGGGTGTTTTTTGGACCAGGTGATTGTGATGGATTTGAATCACAAAACTTCAAAGGTGGAGCAGAAACTGTGAAGTAGAGCAAAACAAGCATTTTTGTTCAATTGTTTATTGTAATCACACACACATGCACACACACACACACACACACACACACACACACACACACACACACACACACACACGCACACACACACATACACAAATCATGAATTCCAAAAAGACAACAAGTGTCCCTTGTTTATATTAGGCTGATTCCAGAACAGGAAAAGTCCTGGGTTTTTTTTTGTTGTTTTGTTTTTAAACTTCATATCTCGTATGACATCTCTGTCAGGAGGACATCTTCTGCCAAAAAGTGGATTGGACTTGTATGAGAAATAACTTTGAAACGCCTAATAGCATTTTCTCTTCCTTTTCCAACTCTGCAATGTCTTTGACTGAGTGACAGATGGATATGGAGTCAGCTCCATTCCGCAGACTTACTATAAGTGGCAAATATGCATCATATTAATTAGCTCTAAAGATTAACTCTAAGGAGGAATGTGCAATAAATAGCAGACTGCTCAGCCAAAACCTTGACTGAAGTTAATGATTAGCATATTGTACAAAGCCTTTTTTTTTTTAACGTCCGATTTGAAGTCAGCTCGAGATCCAAAATGAACATGAGGACAGAAAGAACTGCTACATGTCATCTGTACTCTACGAAGGAATTCGGCTGTACTTTGTACCCAAAACATACTAAGGTGTCCTCATATCAACCATCTATCCATTTTCTGTACAGGGTCTCTCAACGGGGCCTATCCCATCTGATATGAGTTCAGAGGTGGGGCATAGCCCGACCAGTTGCCAAATGAGTGTAGCATTTTGATGAATTTTCACCTTTTGGAGTGGAAAGTGTATAAAGTCAATCGTTTTTGTTGTTGTTGTTGTTTTTTTGTTTTTTTAAAAACACGTCCGTTAAACAATAACAATTCAACATTTTAAAATAATTCATTAAAAAAGACATGTCCAATAATATTGGCTTCAATGAGCTAATTTATTTTTGTGAAATGACAGACATATACATATATGTATACTGTACTTTATGAATATGTTTGCCATTATATATAAAGGACACTATTATATATAATAGTCGTTAATGACGGCTGTTCTGCATATGTACTTATAAATGTAAAGCGAATGTCTTATCACACCAAAAAAAGGAGGCATCAGAATGTGCAATCAATGTCATTATCGGTTGCTTTTTCAGCCTTCTGACGGATTATGTAGCGCTTCTCAGTTTTTCACACAATGCATGTGTTTGATAAAATGCCGTTGTGTGTGGATCTTCTATATCCCAAGAGGGAAGCTTTAAGGAGAAAAGGATTCATATACTATGGAAAAATCTTGATTTGAAGTGTCTATTCACTTCACGCATATTTTTTGGAGCACGGTGTTGAGCGTTTCGACGGTGTGTTTTCAAATATAGTCAACGCACTTCACGCGCTCAGCTGAGAATGCGTGCCGAGCGGCATGGATGAAGGTGTTTGAAGAGAAATATTTGCCAATGTGAACTTGAAGTGGCAACGCTTCGCCGACAGCCAATCAGCATCGTGAATGTAATTAGTACGTCGCAGGCAGCAGCAGCAGCGCAGCCACAAACACACCACTGCAAAAAAAAAAAACGTGTTGAAGTGCCTCAATTTTACTTTGTCAAGTGGTTGCGCTAAATAAAATCATCTGGATCCAGATTCATGTTTAAGTAGATCACGAATCTCCTCAACAAAATGTATCTCAATCCAGATGGTTCTAAAACACAGACACCTTCATATAGGCCTGGATTGATTCAAAAAGTAGCAGGCTTGGAGAACGGCGAGCAAGAAAGTTGGCATATGGGGCGAGTGGATTGACTTGTTTACAGCTTTTGAACTGTCAACTATAGCATTGAACAGCCAAAGTAACACATCCATTGGCCACATGATTGACAAGCAATTGTTCAATCTTTTTTTTTTCTGTCAGAGAAGGAGAAGCCCCTTCAAAGCAACCACTGTCGTTCCCCCGCAAATGAACTCCTGAGAGTCACGCGGGCAGATGCGATTCGTGTTCAGTCTGAACTTAGCATTAGACCCGATTTTGCTCATTTGCGAAGGGTCTGCCAAGGGAGGGCTATGTCACTGTGAGATTGGTGAGAGCTGATTCAATCGTGGTCAATCAAAGCGGCTGGAACACATTTGCATCATGAAGTGGGCCCCCAATCCTTCCTGTGCGCCCCCCATAGCGGTGCCTTCCAATGGGGTGATCTCCAAAATATAATACAGTGATTCAGAGGGTTTGATGCCCGCTGTTCACATTTTATTTATTATTGAAATCTATCCACCACACGTGTCGGCCGACCTCAGAATCTGTCTGCCTGTGGTCCGATCAAACTGATCAAAATTGCATTAAACTGTGCAGCTTTTAAAAGCGGTCCGAGCAGACATAAGTTTAGACTGACTCTGTGTCGCCAAATTGTCACTCTGCCCGGTGCATGCTCAAAGACACGAGTTCACGACGCCTCAGCACACAGCTTGATGGAAACTGGTCTGCCAAATTGGCAAATGTGCAGCGAGCCTTGTGCTGATACCAGCATTGGCGTTAGGTCGCAGGTGCACTGTCTATAAAAATAGACCCCCAAGTGTTCATGTTTTCCAAATGACTCAAATGTTTTTTGCACAGGTCTGTAAGATTTGGTTAAATTGCAGAATCGAGTCTTATGGATCTTTTTTTTTTTTTTTTAAAGAAGGCCAAGTTACGAATGATCTTGGGCTTACGTTGAAAAGAAAACCTGTGAACGTGTGTACTCAATAAGTGAATACGTGAATCGCCGAATAAATGAACGCGAGGAAAGTCCCTTTCTTTCAAATTACAAAAGTATCTGAGACAACTTCACGTGTGCGAGGCACAATCCGTCACAACACAATCATGAAGGACATTTCTTTCGACATCCTGGCAGCCCATCTCAAGTTTAACTTGTACAAACATCACAGTAAATTACTCATAGCGAAGCATTCTTGGAAGAAGGATGTGCAGTGACACCGCTTTCCACCGTAGCCAAGACCCTTCTTTAAAGGCCTCATCTAAATGCTTCAGTCCAGAGAGCGCATCGTGAGTAAAAGAGTGAGGAGGAGAATATTAAGTGGCCACGGATAGTGATCAATGACTTGGCAGGGCGGCGGGGAGGGTGGGGGGTGCTTGAGTGAGGAGGAAAACGAGGATGGGACACCTCTTTGATGACAAGAGGGACAAAGGCACAAATTAGAAAAAAACACGAGAGCAGCACGCTCGGATCATTGATGGCACTTTTTGACTGGCATCATCCTTCATTTTGAGAAATCTCATCCGCTAGCTGCCTCCCTGTGAATCATTTTTAATGGAGGAAATAAAAGTGTGTGTCTGTGTGTGAGTGTGTGTCTGTCTATGTGTGTGTGTGTCTTTTTTTTGTCACCAGATGAACTCGTGGGGTGAGACTAATGAAGAGTGGTGAGAGAAAGAGGGTGGCATTTTAATTGGTCCGCCTCACTCGTCGCTCTTCTTCTTTGTTGGAAAATAAAAGGGGGAAGAGGTCTGTCTACTCAATAATACTTCATAGTTTGATGCAGGGTTAGATACAGACAGGATTTGATGGAATTTTGCATTTTGTGCTTTAAATCCTCTCATCTTTGGAATTCAAAAGCAAATGATTTTTGAAATGAGGCAAAACACGAACTTCAACATGAGAACTTGTGAACTAATATTTAATATGAAATATCGTCCCTTGGAGAAAACCGATTCACCAGACATAATTTCCAAATGATCTATCTGTTGACAAGCAATTTCCATTGATAGTTTCTCCTTGCCTTTTGCAAGTGTTTTTAGTTGTCACGTTTTCCTGGTTTTGTATCAGCATCCTTTGTTGAATCTTGTGACTGTTTTTGTAAATAACACATCAATTCTTTCCGAGTTTTTAGAGTCAAACTCTGACAAAAAGAGATGCATAATCTGTTACAACCTAAAGTGTTTCAAGGCTGTTTCATTGTTTTGATGCATTCAACTAAAAGCATTTGACTCATTTTTGCATTTTTTGTACAAGTAAGTTGCAATGTAATAGAAATACAGCAACAAAGTATTTCTACTTAATAATTACTCTGTGATAGTAAATAGAGAATCTGGTATTGATTAATTTAATGCCCAGTAGCTGCTGCAGTTGCATTTCATAAAGTAAAATAATAACCAACCATTAAGATTCCACTGTAGTTAAAAAAAAAAAAGTGAAATAATTATGCCACACAGTACGCACTAATCACTATTGTCACCTTGTTCAACCTTCATCAACTATTTAACGGAAATAGAGTGACGTTTGCTTCTCATCATATTTCTTTCCCCCACCACCTCCCCTCCGCTTCCTCATTTCCCCTCAGCATTTTGTCTCTGTGAAATGAGGAAGTTTGCTGCAAGCTCTTCCCCCGAGGCGCCACTCACCCTCCCTTCCTTCTTCTTCCTTTCTTCCTCTCTGTGATTTCATGCTATCCTGAAGGAGCAAATGTGGCAGTCGTGTGTGTGTGTGTGTGTGTGTGTGTGTGTGTGTGTGTGTGTGTGTGTGTGTGTGTGTGTGTGTGTGTGTATGTGCGTGTATGTGTGTATGAGATCACGATGGAACAGCTGCGTCTTTTTGTGCCACTGTCTGTACGTTTCTTGACCTCCCCCTCGCTGACGGTGTGTTTCACCACCAGTTCATCCTCATGTATATTTATGTGACAAAGCTGAGGAATCAGGCTAACTTAAAATGAAAATTCATACTACAGGGAGTGTGGATAATGTGTATGTGTGTGTACGTGTGAAACACTCGACTCTTTTATCTATTTTTTTTGTCACGAGCATCCTTTTCATATTGCACTTGAGCACCTATTACGTGTTGTTTTGTTTTGTTATTTTCTCCTAACCACGCCATGCTACACAAGCTCCTCCCTACAATGTCTGGACCTTTTTTTGCCAGACATTGATGGAAATGGACATTCTATTCTAAAATGTCACCGATTGAAACATTGTATGGACGAACAAAAATTGAAATGTATCTCAGCCCTAACACACACACACATACAGACACACACACACACACACACACACACACACACACACACACACACACACACACACACACACGCACACACACTACTACAAGTCTATGATGACCTGTCTGTGGTCACAGTGTGAGAACATGAGAAGTGGAAAAACAATCTGAATTCAAGAAAATACACACAAAAACAAAATGCTTCACAAACTTCTCTCGTTAAAATATTACTGTATATTAAAGGGGACTTCAAAATTAACTTTTTAATTGTTTCTATACAAGCACCAATCATTGAACAAAGAGGTGAACTCTTCTCTGGAGAGTACCCAGAAGTCTCCAATAAAGCCACAACTGCTTTATTAGCTCTGTTGTTGCTTATTGCATTCGTTGGAAAAGTCACTAAATACAGCCACAAAGTTGCTAAATCAATGACAGCCGTAACCGTTTACGTCATAGCAACTTCTATAGCTCTAAGCCGGTTGGAACAGTACCAAAAGCTGTCCTTTCTATATGCATAAGACAGAACCGCCCCCCATAAATCCGAATGAACGCGTGCGGGAAAAAGCCATTATTTACTGGGTTTGTCCTTTGGACCCAAAAAATAGATGAATAATAAAATGGAATAAACAGGGAATTCAGTTTCGACCAAAGACAGAGATGCGGGCTGTAAGCACATGAGGTTATTCATCGCCATGGGCAGTTTAAGGTGTAGTGCCTTGCTCGAGGGCATTTTGACAGCTCTTACCTCTATTACCCACCAAACTCATGCACTCTGTTTGTTCAGAACAACATCCAAATTAAATGCGATTTGTCATTCACATTGTTTTTTCAGCATATAAAAGACGCATACAACCTACATATGCATCCATCCAATTTCTAATTCGCTTTTCCTCACAGGTGACGTGGGCGCGCTGGAGCCTCACCCAATATATGTATTTACCGTCAGTTAAATAGTGCACTACAAATGGACTCAAATGGACAAACAATGTAGCAAAAAAATTCCTGGTGCTTTTCTCAAGATTGTAACAAATTTGTGTAACTGTCCTTATGGGGAGGCGCGTGGCTTTACACTGTACGTGTAGGCCAAGTGCGGCCGCTCAAGCGAGCGTGTGTGTTAAAACAAAACCTGCCTTGAGAGGTCGACTCTCC
The DNA here is from genome assembly GCA_026261675.1 of Hippocampus mohnikei. Lineage (NCBI taxonomy): Eukaryota > Metazoa > Chordata > Actinopteri > Syngnathiformes > Syngnathidae > Hippocampus > Hippocampus mohnikei. Next base: position 5,166,432 of record JAKGUB010000326.1, read on the forward strand.
TTTAGTTTGACAAAGAGGAGGAACGTGGGAAAAAAGGAATCGGAGCCATTCATCTTTTCACTCGCGCATTCACTCGCTTGCTCCCACCCCTCCTCGCACCCTCTTTCACTCTGTGTCTTTGTCCACATAAATGGACGGTAAACTCCCATTTAAGATAATTACTGTCTTGCTGTACCGTAACACGTACGTTTCGCACTGCAGGCGCACAAACACACAGTGAAATATATGACCTGTCAAGTATTTTGCTGAGGTTTTCAGATTTCCAGGGCAACAGCTTCATATTTCCTATATTTGCCAGCACAGTGCAGCCATTAGTTACTATTTGGTAGCAGATTGATTCATTCTCCCATCATCCCCCCTAAAATACCTTCACATCCTTGATGTTCATGCGGGTGCCTTCCTTTCCCACAAAAATGTCATCTATATCCACCAGGATGTGCCGGTCCAGACCCAAAGTCAGCTTCCTGTCTGTCAGGTAGGAGATGGTGTCCACTAAGATGAGTCTGTGGAGCCAGTAGTTTAGCCCCTGGCCAAAGAACACCCTCCTCACGCCGTCGTAGAGCCCCATGTCCTGCACCACAGTGGCCTGCAGGCCCAGGCTGAAGCCGGGGCCCGGATTGTCACCGCTGCCCGCCCCTGCTCCGTCTTTGGCCCGGGCATACAGCACAGCTTGGTAGGTGGTGTGATTGGAGGAAAAGGAGGTCCAGTCCTCGCCCGGTAAGGCCCCACGGTCCATACCGGGTTTGGTTAGGGTAAGGATGGGAGAGCTGGACACCACGCAGCAGTCCCAAAGGGCCTGATTGGTCCTGAGCACCAGCGGGAAATTTCTGAGTTTGAGCAGAGGTGGGGAGGTGTCCGTGGAGCGGTAGAAGCCAATGATGCCCACCCTGAACTCGGTGCAGTACTGATGCAACAGCTGCCTGTTCCATGTGTCTGCATGTGCATACTTGAGGAGGTTCTCATAAATGATGAGCGAATATCGTCCGCGGCCCTTGTCCGTCAAAGGCGGGAGGTCACCCTTCCCTGAGGCTATTTCCATGCGGAACTTGAAGTGCGCAGACTCCAATATAGCCACAATGTCCTGACCCAGCTGAGAGTACTGGGACTCCACCAGCACAAGCACCGCCAAGTCGGTGTGGACATGTGTGTGAGGGGGATCTGGAGGGTACGGGTATGGGAGTTGGCGGTATGGGGACATGGAGAGGGGCTGGGAGCAGGCTGGCTCGGAGGATTGTCCAATTTGCATGGAAGGTGAGGAGTTGGTGAAGAGGAAGTACGCAGACAGGAGCAAGGAGAGGAGACAGCAGGAGGCCAGCAGGAGGAGGAGCCGCCGTAAGTGGCGGCGGAATCGCACCGCCACAGTCATGGCGGCTTAGCTGACGGATGTCTCTTTCGGGAAAGGAGCGCTTTGTCGAGTCTGGGGATGCGAGAGCACAGTCATTCAGGGGTGCCTCATGTGACCATGGCAGGTGGAGACGGGGCAGGTGCTGGAGGTCGAGACACACACGTCATTTTTTGAAAAGGGTTCGTGCGGACGCTCCGGTCTTCACATGCACAGCCAGTCGTGATCAATATCTGTGAAAAGGACAGAGGAGTGAGTAGCAAGCTTGAGTGGTACACATTTGCCACCACTGGCAGTGGTTGGAAGTAATGAAATAGAAATACTTTGTTACCATACTTTTTCAGGTATCCGTACTTTACTTGATTGGTTTACTGATTGAGTGATTCACTAATCCAGTATCTTATCAAGTGAATATAACATCAACAGCAGTGACATGACACAGAGAACATCAAAGACGAGGACACAACAGATTTGGAGAAACAAGAAATTCGCCATCAATTGCCTTATTCAAGAGAACTGCTGAATGTTGTTGGCATGTCTTTTGCCAGCCTACAAAGCCACAAGGTTTGTTCAAAAATGCTCTGTCTAATCTGAAAACGAACACACATGCACGCATACACGCACACAGACACACACACAGGCAGAAAACATGTTATTGCCTTTGCGCCAAGTTATCAAAAAAGGTATTGTAATTAATCCACAGACATTGGTATGTCAGTCTGTATTTAAAAAAAATACATATACATTTTGCAGAAATAGAGGAAACTAGTCAGTACATGTACTTTTACCTGAGTCTTCATTTACATCTGTATCTGCACTGATACTTGAGTACAGAATATGGGTACTTTTGCCACCTCCTACCAATATGCAGCACAGCTGGTATGCCTGCATGGGACTGAAAACAACTTGTATCCTTAGGGCTTACTCATCACACACACATACGCACACATGTGGCACCCCAGCAAAAACACAGCTCAATAAACAACAGCTGTCGTGTGTTAATATGTGGGGAGGTGGACGGGAGCACAACTAATCAGCCTCATAAAGCTCTGCAGAGATTCCCTCTAATTGCAGCAAACTCTGTGCACTTCTGTCCTATTTCTGAACCTAATCATCCAAAGTACCACAAAATTAGAGTTGGACTCCTTTCGCCAGGAGCGCTAATCTGAGGGTAGCCAATGACAGTAGAGGAAAAAATGGAGAGAAATTGAGAAATGGAGACAAGGAGCAAAGACATAAAGAGGGAGAGGGGAACAAAATGCAGTGAATTATAGAAAGAGACAAAAAAGGATTAGCATCTTAATGTATGTGCCGGGAGCCACAGAGAAGAAAAGATTCCACAGAATAGTTTTTCGCTCCCCTTTCTCGCCATTCTTTTTCCCCATTTCTGCCATTCTAACAGGAATAGCATTTTTGTTGACATTTGTCCTCTTGTTCTTCATCATCAAATGACACAATTCACAGAAGGGGGAGGAATCTTCACATAGAATGAGGAAATGTTTGCGCTTGAAGTATCGGCCCCGAGTCGGGCCCACGCCTCCTCCCGGAGACAAAAGGGGCGCGCGGCGGCGTCTCGCCTTTCTCCCGGGGATCCGCGGAGGGCCAAGGGCCGACACAGAAGTTCCTTCGCTGAGCCGCAGACAGGGGACGCACCAGAAGTTTCTTTGAATTTGAGGTTGAAGTCAGTCAAAAACAAAGTACAAACTTAGTCAGGAGCCCAAGGTTCAGACTGGTCACAGACGAGTTTATTCCATCAAACCCGGAGAGGTACAGATGTGCACATCGGCAAAACTCTGAAAACTTTCAAGATTAAACACAGGTTATGTAGTGTTACGCGGGGCCAACCCCCTCTGTTCCATTGGCTAGTTGTTGTGGTTTTTTGCTGATTCTTGCTGATTCTAATAGTATCTAAATGCGTTGTGTAGATCTGATTGGTTGCGGCTTTTTTGCTGGCTCCGTTTTAATGGTATCTGTTGGGCATCTTTATTGCCCAGTTTTGAGTTATAATGGTGTCGCGCCGATTCTATTCTTAAAATATAAGTGAGGCCCCAGTTGGGGCCCCTATCCTGTCTTTGTGCGATCGTATGTGGGTTTCTTGAGACTCAGCATTGGGGCTCCTATCCTGCCTTTGTGTGATGGTGTGTGGGTTTCTTGAGATTCAGCATTTTGGGGCTCCTAGCTTGACAGCCTAATGAGCTACTGCCGGTAAACAGGCTTGCCATTTCAATGGTAGGCATCCTTGCTGATCCGCTACCATCCCTGTCCATATTTCTTCTTGACAACCGTACGCCTATCTCTGGTGTCCATGTACCTTCGTTTGCTTAATACTATTAGGTAAGTAAGATAGGGCAACACAGTCTTGTGATTTTAGTGTTAGTAGATATAGTGTAGACATTTAATATACAAAACAGACACTACACGCTTTATAGCAACTCTTTAAAAAAACGATTGGCTCACACACGAAGAAACAAACCTTACACTTGTTTGATTCTTCACCAAAACCAGAAGAGGGAATATTGTTCTGACATGTGAATATACATTTTCAAGACCGATTCAAATTTTCAAGCAAAACTTGAAATAACCTGTTACTCTCCAGGTGTAGTGTTATTGGATGTCACACGAGGGCGCTAAAATTAGAACACAAAGACCATGTGGAAGTTTATTATTGAGTGGTGGTAGAACAATATGTACGATTTAATTGATTTGAATTAAAGCTACTTCATTTCAAATAAAGTTTGTTTTCTTGATTGAAAAGCTAACATTCTGGACTTTTGCTTGGTTGATAATTAAGCTACGTATTTTGTATTGTAATGTATTAAACCACATATTCACTTAAGTGAGAGACATGCAAACCTGACACCGAGTTGCAAATAACGGAACGAAAAAATAAAATAAAAGTAACCTACGTCTATGCTGTTGCAGATGCAACAAAGCAAGAGTGCAGAAACACTGAAGAAACATCACGGAGAAATGAAACTCGAATGGCTCGAATAACGCAAAGAAAACACCAGGTGAATGCGCCTCCATCCACCGGTCTCAAAGACCCGCTTACCTCTGGACGGGATTGAGGCGCTGATCAGCGGGCAGGAGGTTTGACGCAGGACCGTGAGCGTGATGGTGCTCCGTGTGGGTCCGGCGCTCTGGTCTCCGTGGCGCACCTCCCTCGTGTGTTTTGGATGCTGAAGCCCCGCATCTCTCTCTCTCTCTCTCTCTCTCTCTCTCTCTCTCTCTCTCTCTCCCCCCCACCCACCTCCCTTTCCACCGCTAGAGCAGCAGGGGCAGCCACCCGGAATGATGCGCTCGCCTCCCCCTTTTATCATTCCTCTCCATTTATCCCACTCTCTGCCTCCCTACACGCTGCTTCCTCTCCGCTCCCGCCAAGTTGCCTTTATCTCCGCTTTTAAGGCTGGAGATTGGCAGCGAGCAGACAGACAGGGGAGCACTGATAGTAGGCTGTCCGGTGCCGCCGTGCGCGTTGTGGAGGAGCGCCTACACACAGGGGGAGGCTCGACTCGTGAAGGAGCGGGAGGGTAAAGGCTGTGGTGGATGATTGACACCCCCCCCCACACACACACGTATACACGCATTTTTTTTTCTTCCGCCAGCAATCACGGTCCCTAAGAGCTTCCGGCCCCGTTTCTTGACGTTAGTAGGATGAAGCAGGTGTCATGTCAAGGGTGGATACGCACCATTACAAGTTGATGGCGCGCTCAACTGATTCCCTCTTTGCACATGTTGCATTAGTCCAAACGTTGTATAGAGAGGGTGGACATGTTCGTATTTCTTCAAAATGTTGATGGGCAGCGGCGGTCCTATTGTGACTGGTGCTCTGTATTCCCGCCACGATAAACTGGGGTTCACTTAACATTAATGATTTTCTGGTCAGGCTGGTCCTCTCGCCTCCTTTTAGGCTCACTATTGCCAAATGTCTATCTACCAGGCAAAGCATGTCAGTCCAGCAGATTTAACTTGATTAGGTGTTCCCTCTTTCCCTCCTCACTAGTTCATCAATCTCCTCCAAAGTCATTTGCACTGACACACACTCTCTCATGCAGCTCCAATGGAGTTAGCGGCCCCCTCATTCACATTGTAATGGCCGCACAAAAGAGCTTATTCGGGGGGTGTGCACATGCTTTTTGAGAGGCCCAGTTGTAAAGATGAAGAGAAAGAGGTGAGGAAACATTGGAGCCTCCGGCTAAGTTGTTCAATCAGGAAAGAAAAAAAAATAGTTTGGCCTTTAAAGTGGAACCTTTTTGGTTGAACAAAATTAGGTCTTGGATCAAAAATTTGATTTGATGAAGTTTAGAGGCAAATCATTCAATGGGAAATAAAATGATTGTTCCAGGGTTAAACTTTAATTTTGGTTAGAGTTATTCCGTCGGTCCTTTCACTCAACTTTTTGAATGCGGAGATATATAGCGGCAGTCCCACAAGACGGGTAGAAATAGGATGTGAGAGCTAATCATGAGGAAAGTGTGGATATTTTGAAAGGTGAGATTCACTCCCACTCCAACTTAATTGAATGGACTGATGTAGCGCGGATTTCTGACAGGGTTCGGCAAGAAAGCAGATGGAATGTGGATCCCACAAACGCTGACAAATTATGCGACAAGAAAAGCAAAGGACCAACAAAGTGCAAACAGAAATCTCTAGCAACAAAGAACCAGGAAAATCCAACATGAACAAAAGGCTCTTGCAAAAGGCAAGGTAAATTTGAAATCCGAAAACATACAAAACAAAATAACAAAAGTCTAAAGACGCGAAACTTAAATCAGAAGAGGCAAAGGAATAAACCAAAATACAAAACAGGAATCTATTGGAACAGGAGCAACTATGAACATGAAGTCTAGAAAATATCTCTCGAGCATAAACAACAAGCAAGGACAATAATCCAACAGAGACGAGGCATCTTGACAGTCCTTACATACTTGACTAAGAGTTGATTGGGAACAAGACACATGTGCACCGCTGAAGAGGCACACCCTCCAGTCCAGCTGGTGCTGAAAAACAAAACAAAGACAAAGCCAAAATATGACAATTTCAGATATTTTTACCGGCACACGCTTTACTTTATCCACCATTCATTCATTCATTCATTCATCTTCCGAACCGCTTGATCCTCACTAGGGTCGCGGGGGGTGCTGGAGCCTATCCCAGCTGTCTCCGGGCAGTAGGCAGGGGACACCCTGAATCGGTTGCCAGCCAATCGCAGGGCACACAGAGACGAACAACCATCCACGCTAACACTCACACCTAGGGACAATTTAGAGCGCCCAATCAGCCTGCCATGCATGTCTTTGGAATGTGGGAGGAAACCGGAGCACCCGGAGAAAACCCACGCAAGCCCGGGGAGAACATGCAAACTCCACACAGGGAGGCCGGAGCTGGAATCGAACCCGGTACCTCTGCACTGTGAAGCCGACGTGCTAACCACTGGACTACCGGGCGCTTCTATATATATATATATATATATATATATATATATATATATATATATATATATATATATATATATATATATATATATATATATATATATATATATATACACACACACACACTTATACTATAAAATTAAAACAAAGGTTGAGTGAGTATGTCCAGCGCTTGGCTTTGATGTATACTTTGTCACCCGTTTTTAGGGACAAAAATGCAGTGATGGGCAGTACATTTCAGACTTCACTGGAGACTTCAGTGACCTGATAAACCTCATAATACCACGACTATCATATTATGTTTACAATATACATAGACATAAATGCAATAGGAGCAATAGTGCAGGATTTGTATTCCAGAGCATTTTGTAGTACAGTATATTTAGTGGCTGGACTGTAAAATCTCCATTTATACCTTCTCCAGGGCAAAAAAAGTCCAGGTATGGTCCTAAGCTGTACAACTGTAGCAGCATGTACATATTGGGGGCTCCCTCTGCAGACCTATTTTTAGCTGTGTAGAGAATTTCTTTTTTTTTTTTTAATGATAGTCGGAGGTACCAGACACTCACCCAGATGCATGAACACTCGGTATAATCATCCCAACTCTGAGAAAAAACAGATTTTCACAGTGGTATCACCTAACCTTTCATATGGACTAGGGGAGGAAAAATAAAGACATCACAGAGAAAACATCCCTACTCAGTTGCTGTGGTAATTATGCTGCAGTGCCGAGAAAATGAGCTTGAATGAAATATAGCAGCGAGAATATCATGCCCTACAAGAATGGAATTCAGAGATAATGAAGGTTTTTGGACTAGAGTGTGATTGTGTTTGTATGTAAATGAATGTCAGAGGGTGAAGTGTAATTAGAGATGTTGTTCCCTGTTTCCTCCATCTTACAATGAGAAGCACTTCTGCTTGGCCCAAACTGGAAATGGCGAGCCAAAAATACTAAATGAAATGTTGGGTGTGGACAAGTGTAGGTCGGACAGTGTCAAAATCTTTGTGAATGATAGAAATAAATATACGGTCTGACAAAAAGTTCAAACTTTTGTGTTTGGTGGATTAGACAATGTTACAAATGTTTCTTGACAATACATTTTATTTGTCAAGTCTTTATCAGTTTGTATTTTGTTTTTCAGTTCCAGCTCGTGTGGAGGGCGTTCCCTCCAGTGGTGCAGCTGTCATGCATTGTAATAAACGTCAGGGACTACTTAAGGACTGCCATGCCGACAACACAATGTCGGATTACTTGCCTTGCTCATGACTCATGTACCAAGTGCAATTCTCTAGATGCTCATGATCTTGGTCTCTGTTCTTGTTGCAGTCTTAGTTTGTTGTTGTTTTTGTAGTAATCGTTAAATTCACGAGTTGTTTGTTTTGTAATTTTCTCATTATCGGATTACCTTCTCCCTTTGACAAGCGATTTAGGTTGTTTCATTATTCCTTGCATTTTGCAAGAACTTCACATTATTCACGGTTTTCCTGGCTCTGTGTATCAGAGATCTCATTTGTACTTTGTCGGTATTGGGCCTTTTTGTAAATACACACTTTTGTCAAAGAAAATGTCATCTTGGCCTACATTTTTGGGATTCACTCCAAGACGGCCTATTCTTGGTAATGACAATTTCAAAGCCTGTTTATTTTATTTTCAATTAGGTCCCATTTGAAATGAACATGGATTGTACAAATGGAAAATATGCCAAATTGCCACAGTTTCTAACAAATCTAACATCTTATTTTGATGTTGCCGCTAACACTTGTTTTTTCTTCTTGGAGCAGTTGAAGCGGCCTTGTGGTCGACTGATTAGCATGGCAGCCTCACAGTGCAGAGTTTCAATTCTGGCTCCGCGCTTACTGTGTGGAGTTTGCATGTTCTCCCCGTACTTGTGTGGGTTTTCTCCGGGTCCTCCGGTTTCCTTCCACATTCCAAAAACATGTGTTGCAGGTTAATGGAACACTCTAAATTGTCGCTTGGTGTGAGTGTGAGCGCGAATGGTTGCTCATGTGTGCCCTCCGATTGGCTGGCAACCAATTCAGAGTGTACCCCGCCTGCAATTTGAATGAAATGGGCCCAACACAAACTCTTGGTATGTCTATAACTGATTGCATGTATTGTTGCTTTAACAAAACGCTCCTTAAATATTGAGTACATTTTTGTTTGGTAAAGAAGTGCAAATGAAACTTGGGAAAATTTCCCAATGTACCTTTTAAATGGAACTGTGCTTATCACAATGCTTCAAGTTCAAGACTGAGGATTATTTAGTAGCATGGGCCAAACTGGTCTGTGACTCCAGCCATTATTTCCATCTTGAGTTATGAATCCTGAAAAATCTATTGGATAACACTTGCTTTGCCACAGAATCTTAATTCCTTAAAGTGTGAAGAAGTTTGGTCTCTTGAGAGTATGACTTGAGTGTGGAAGTAAAACGTGTACAGAATTGCTGTTTTGCTACAGCTAAGCCACCTCTTTTTGAATTCTGCAAAATAAGAGAGTTCCTGCTTTGACAGAGAACAATATCTCACAGCAAAAAAATATTGTTTGTGTCTTAAATAGTTCCATCTGAGTACAGAGATACACATTCCTATAAGCAGTCTTACTGCTGAGAAAGAAAATGGAAACATGCACACTTCCAAAGTCACCGCAAAAGCACAACACACAAACGGTGCCAGCTTGTGGCAACAACACACACTTGTACGCTGTCTGACAACAAAAGATGTATGGAAAGTGTCTCAACTGCCGCATCCAACCAGAGCGTTCACACTTTTAAACAAAGGAGGGGCACAGGCACTTGTCCTCATCATAGGCTGGTTAAGTGAGAGACAAGAGAAGAAGAGCGACTGAATCGCCTCCTCTTCATCTCTCTCCCTGCTGCTAGTTCCGGAGGTGTTTGTTTTGACTCAACTGGGCTTCAAATGTAAAAAAAAAAAACAACAGAAAAAACACAGGAGCCTATCCAGAGAGAACTTTTTTTTCCCAAGCTTCATTCTCCCAATTAGATGAGCAACCACAAACCCTCATCATGACATTCTGCACATCTTCTCAACTCTGAAAGAAGCAGCAGCTTGTTGCCTCCTGTAAATGGATGAATTTGAAAACGTTCTGCTCGAAGCTGTTTCTATTTTAACGATTGGAGCTGCTTCATATGACTGTGTTGTGTGTGTGTGTGTGTGTGTGTGTGTGTGTGTGTGTGTGCGTGCGTGTGCAGGTGTTTGTGAGCTCGACCTTGCCATGCCTGGAAATGTTGACAGATAGATGTTCTCCGAAGAGCTGGGAGGCTAAGTGAAAGCTCCCCCGACCTCCTGCCTTGTGCACATTAGAGCAGGTTTCTTTTGAACAATCAATACATTGCCATAAGACTGATAAGAAAATACACATACACATTTAAAGAGCGATATCTGTGCTGTCTCGAATAACAATTCCAGTAATGGAACATTGCCAGTGTCATTACAATATCAATGTGGAACAACACAACTTACATAATGGCATGAATAATATCCAGTTAGGATTGGTGCATTTAACCCTCTCACTCTCTTCTGTAACATTATACTGAAGTAAAACGAATACAAATATACCTGATTACTTGGACTCTCAACCATTGTAAATAACACAGCCGCCTGATGCAGCACATACACAGTTGCATAAATGCTTGTATCTTATATTTATTATTTATATATATATATATGTGGGTTCAAATCTGGCCTCGGCCTTCCTGTGTGGAGTTTGTATGTTCCAAATATTTATCTGGTTATTTGCATTTGAGCTGAGAAACCATTCAGTTATTAGACGTGTCAGCGTTAGTCAATACAGACTTTATTGTTTAACTCAACTGATATGACGATTATGGACTTTGGCTCGTAGTGAGAGGGAGCATCAAGCTCCTCAGACACTGCATTTTTTTTACATGTCATGAAATCTCCTTTGCACAATTATCATCTTATTGTCAATGTTGCGCCGAGCCGACTTTGCGTACAAATTGTGTCCCGGTGCAATGCGCACGTGTCAAAAATATTGAAGACAGGCACCACGAACATCTGACTGACACAATTTCCTCACACAGCAACGGTCAAACTGGCTGGTAAATTTTTATCAACACATTATTTTAGAACCCTGCTTATCGCTGTGCCTGACTTTTCAGAGTTCCAATCATGAATGGGTTTTTCCTGACCCACACCACCCACCCCACATATCTCGCTTGTTTCTTATGCATGACATTGAATGAAAAATACTGTAAACCCATGAAGACATTTTTCACTTCTAGGTGCAGCCAAATGCATTTGACAATATTTCAAGCTATTAACACTTAGAAACAATTATTTAGAGGGCTAGTAAACAGTGGCCGCATTTAATTACAGGTTTTAAGGCGAAAACACTAATGTAGCTGTGAGGCACAAAAAAGTGAAAGGATCATATTCAATGTCAACAACAGTGTTGGTGGGTTGTGGTGTGCGTGTGTCACTCATTGAACGACAGGATGTGGCTAACCTGTGGAAAAAACACACCCTTTGCAGTATTCTGTCCATATTTTGTCACACACAAAACACATGCAAGCACATGCCCACTAGGATCATGCACAACACCCACGCACAACTCTGCAAACACAGTGCTCCCACATTTCATCAAGCCACAAAAACACTGAGACAAGCACCTTCCTCTCATATCAGCAGATCATCACGACACAGATTACAGGCGAAGCCTTCTACACGCCGCACGCATGCAACAGATGAATGTATACAAGGACGTCTACTGTTGTTCCGTGACAAAATGAGGGAGGAAATGCGGGGGAAAGGTTTCAGCAAGCACATACAGCGATCAAGTCACACTCAAGGGATTGACGAGTAAAGTGATCCATTGCCTTCTCACGCTGACCTTGTTGACGCTCGCCAAAAGACCTGACTTACAAGCCCAAACTGAATATGATAGCTTCCATTTTTGCCTCCGTCCGACCTCTCCACCGCCATTTCCGCGGTAATAAATCGTGCTGTAATTACCAGGCAGGATCAATATCTGTGGCATCACTCGCTCACTCCCCTCACCAGCTCATCTCCCATAGGGCTGACACTAACATGTTCATTCCTGCTTCCATTGACCTGCCGTTGATAAATCATCACGTCCACTTTCATCTGCAAACACGCATTGGAAAGCACACGTTTGAACGCATGCGCCGAGCAAACGCGAGAGGATCAAGCCATTCTGCATGGACGCGGAGCCGAGCATAAGTAGGCGAGCCGGACGCCACACTGGGAGGCCATGTAGGTCTCAGTTGCTATTGGAGACGTCTCCCCGGCTCAGAAACCAACAAAGACGTGCCGCTCTCTCCCAGAATAGCTTGGCAGGCTCCTCTCTAATGAAACGGTGGCCAAGGATGAACATCACATGGGCAGTCACGCAGTGTTGAACTTAGTGTGTTTGTCTTTGACAGAACAAGAGAGAGATGTGTGTGTGTGTGTGTGTGTGTGTGTGTGTGTGTGTATGTGTGTGTGTGTGTGTCAGTGAAAGGGGCATGGATGAGTGTGGTGCCCTGGAAACAATCACGCAAGGGTAAATCAAATGACGTTTAATAGGAAATGTAAAATATCCAGCAAGCAGGAGCAATTTTCACACTTAAAAATTGCTGACTTGTAAAACTCACTCGCACCCACATTTCCACAAACGTCAGCAAGTGGGAGGAAGAGAGGACTCCTTTAAATCATTTATATTTTGTTGCATTCATTTACTGTCAGTGAGTTAATTTGAGAAGGCAATTGAGAAATATGTGTATATTGAATGTTAATTGTCCAACCCAAATACAAGAAATGGTGTCCACGTGCTTTTTATGACACCATAAACTCCTCCTCTATCTATCTATATATCTATACTTGCAAGTACGTTTGACTACACCTGCACATTTTTTTCCAATAATACTCATCTACAAATCGAATTAATATTCAGTTCTGAGACTAATTTTACCATAATGCTTTTGGTCAAAGTTTAAAGAAGTTAGCGCTGCGCTCCATCACAGGGTGTCTAATATTTTCACCCATCAAAATACCACAAGCCCCTTTTTCACAACAAGGTGTAATAATGTTAATGTAAACGCAGACTCCAGTGCAACATTCATTATTATTATGATGATCTTTCATCAGCCAATATGGCCATGATCATTTAGGGATAATCCGGCAAACTGCTGTCCCCCAACCACGACATGTTTTTCCATGGTTTAGGACTGTGGATTGACTTTACTCAATTTCAGTAAATCCCAACATTTGTTTTTGAAAATAGGCCATTAACATTAGTTGTACTACTTAAAAAAAAAGAAAAAAACGACAGACCACAGCAGTTTAATTTCAACATAACACACCTCCGCTGACATGAATAGAGAAGACAAGTGATCAACTCCATCCATCCATCCATTTTCCGATCCGCTTTATCCTCACAAGGGTCGCGGGGGGTGCTGGAGCCTATCCCAGCTGTCTTCGGGCAGTAGGCGGGTGACACCCTGAACCGGTTGCCAGCCAATCGCAGGGCACACACAGAGACGAACAACCATCTGCGCTCACACTCACACCTCGGGACAATTTTGAGTGTTCATTCAGCCTGCCATGCATGTTGTTGGAATGTGGGAGGAAACCAGAGTACCCGGAGAAAACCCACACAGGCCTGGGGAGAACATGCAAACTTGTGATCAACTCTTGATCTTTTATTTCCGGTATTAAAAGTATTGGAGCATATTAGAATATATTTCACACATTACAGTTTAGTATTTTGCTGCAAATCCATCCATTGCGCTTGTCCTCATTTGGGTTGCGGGTGAGCTGAACCCTATCACAGTTAACTTTGGGTGACAGGCAGCATAAACCCTTGATTGGTTGCCTTACAATTGCTGGGCACATTGAGACGGACAACTCTTCCCATTAAAAGTCAATTTAACACTTCTTTGAGTAAGAACCTAACCCATATCGCCTGAATGGAAGTGAAGTTGCAAATCCTTCTCTTGTAATAACTGCATCAAGCCTGTGAGCCACTGAGGTCACGTTTGATTTTATTTGTATTCATAGTTTTCAATCTTTTTCAGTTGTTGACCAGGAAGTCAGAAAATCATACTGTTACTCACAAATACTTCTGTCCTGAATCCCCCTTCCACTGCTCTTTCCCAGAAAATCTCGTCTCATTGGTCTTGAAAACCTTTGGAGAAGAATGAAACAGAATTTGACCATGACATCTGCAGTAAATGAACACATAGAAATTGCTGTATAACAGCGTTCACTTTTCCTGGAAAGCTTTCTCACAATATTGGGGATTATTTGACCATTTATCTCAAGAAACATTTGTAACTTCAACTCACTTAAGAATCAGACAAACATGACTTGTTATTTGGGTAACTGAGCCCCGAATTAGTCCGCTAAGTTTCCTTTTGTCACCATGACGGTCATTAAACATTCATTTACATTGATAGTAGCATAAGCGCATAAAGTAGAGCACATCATTTTCTGACTGTAGAAGCAAGAAAAGCAATTTTATGCTGTGGTTTCAGTTGTGTTCTGTTCTCCGACCAGTTTTCATTTCTAATTTCTCACAGTTGTCTGAAGGAATAAAGAAAAACATAAGACATTTAAAGGCAGATTTGCGCAGAGGCACATAAATCTGATGCAGCAGGCGAAATGGAACAAGTCCTCCTTTATTATATCTGCTCTACAGTATATTAAAACCATCAAATGACTTTTAGACATAATGAATATATTTTATATAATTTTTATATAAATATATTTTATATAACTATATAATTACGGTACACCTGTATAAATTCTATTAAGCGGCTTTGGACACTTATGTCGGTACTGTGACCCTCTTGGTTGGCAGTGGTATTAACGCTACCTTACAATTAAATATGAACGGCAAACTGGAGTGACACTTTTGGCACCATATTTGTGGTTTCAAATACAATAATAGAATAATGCCTCACAAATACTGATGTCTGAACGGCTGAAGCATCGTGATTTAGCAAAACAGTAAGTTATTAGTCCTTTACTTTTTCCTGAACATGGTGTTTGTTATCAACAGTCCATGGCGAGCACAAAAGTCCAATAACACATTGCTCGGGTTCTGTTCGGAGCTACTGTTCTTCCTCCTCATGCCCTTCCAGGCTTCATCCACTCTGTTGGACCCCAATATACAGTACAGGCGCCAAGTCGGGGGGCAATAAGCATGCCCACACCTGCTTGGCACCTCTCACTTTGGGCAAATCCAGCATGGAAAGGAGTTAACACCTATCAAGTAGACTGGGACAGGAGCCCAAGCTGTGTCCAGAGGTGAGCCTGACTATATCGAGTCAGAACTTCTCGACCTCACGCACTAGCCTGGGCTCCTTCCTTGCAAATCCCAAGACACAACTTCTGTATGCGGGGATCGGATGCCCAAATTCCCCGTGTGTTTGAGTGTGGTGTCAATAGTTGAATACATTCATTCATTCATTCATTCATCTTCCGAACCGCTTGATCCTCACTAGGGTCGCGGGGGGTGCTGGAGCCTATCCCAGCTGTCTTCGGGCAGTAGGCGGGGGACACCCCGAATTGGTTGCCAGCCAATCGCAGGGCACACAGAGACGAACAACCATGCACGCCCACACTCACACGTAGGGACAATTTAGAACATTCAATCAGCCTGCCATGCATGTTTTTGGAATGTGGGAGGAAACCGGAGTACCCGGAGAAAACCCACACAGGCCCGGGGAGAACATGCAAACTCCACACAGGGAGGCCGGAGCTGGAATTGAACCCGGTACCTCTGCACTGTGAAGTCGACGTGCTAACCACTGGACTACCGGGCCGCTAGTTGAATACACTTTTGTGTAAATCACAGGTGTCTGGGTGGATACTGTATCTCATCATATGTAAAAAGGTGACATTGATGCATATTCCCATTCCAATTATACTGATTCTTTTTGGGGAAAAGAAATAATTGAAAACAATATTTCTTCTATGTGTTGTCTGCACCACGGTGTCTCTTGAGACACTGCATTTGTTTGTTTGTCTGTGTGTTTCCTTTTTTCCCGTACGCTCAAGCTAATTCACAGTATACTCCTGTTAATTGTCTCAAGTTTGTAAATGTCTAGCATGAAAAATAAAAGAGCTGCTCTGGCTGATGCAGTGTGATGATGTTTACGAGGCTGAGGAGAAGTTCGAGAGAGGAGTTTGACACGGTGAGTGAAATATAGAGGTGTTGCTAGGAAGATCCTTTGTCACGCTGAAAATGAAAGTGTACATCTGGACACGTGCATGCACGCCTCGCACTGGGATAAGACCTACCGAGAGCGTGTATGATTAACTGCTCTGTCAGAAGTGGGAGCGCTCTGGGGCGGGAAGGGCAGAGGAGGAGGAGCAGCCGAGAGGGATGGGGGATCATTTGGAGGAAGGCAGAGGTCTCTGAAAGAAAAGAGCCAAGCGAGGTTTGTGCGAGGCCTGCTGGGGCTAATTGTTGTCACTCTAGCTGCTTGTGCTACTTTACATGGATGCACATTTTTGGATGACCCGTCCTGCAAAACTCCAAGGCAAATTCTCTCCTTACATTCATGGGTCTATGCAGAGCAGAGTCAGATGGGTTGGATGATTGCGACGCAAGTGTGGAGGAGTGTGTTGGCTCTTATCACAATCCTGCAGTGGAATTGGAGGCAGGATATTGGTCGACTGACTCCCCTTCCTTTCTCAACAAATCAGAATGGCGTAAACGCGTACTCACATACCGGATCCACACACACACACGCACGCACACGTAAACAATGTGTGCCTCCTCTATTTTCTCCCATTCGTCACAGGGCTTGTTGTTCTAATACCGTGGATATTTGCTCAAGGTCCCCATGGTGGGAAGCTGTGTTGAAAAAATATCAACATTCCTCACACAGCTCGGGTAGACAGGTAATGGAAGAAAGGGCAGTCTATGTTTTTGTTGTCCATTGCCTTGCATCTACAGTGATGCCTTGGGTTAAAGGGTTAATGCCACAAAAGATGTACAATTTGTAAAATGATGAAAATATTCATGACAAATATGACCCAGAGATCCTGTTTCGCTTTTTCTAACACTTAGGTCATGTGGTAGTCATGGTGATAACTACAGTATATGTTTCCCACTGAAATCAGAATCAGAATCAGAATCAGAATCAGATCAGAATCATCTTTATTGGCCAAGTATGTAGAACACACAAGGAATTTGTCTCCGGTATACACGCTGCATTAGTATCATCATAAACAAGAACATGACAAATTGGTATGGAAGGACATTTCATAATGTGAGTGAACCATAGTTTTCAAGCAGAGCTAAAGTGATCAGTGGTAGAATACAATATTATTACAGTTTGTACAGTTGGTGCAGAAAATCATTGAACCATTTTAGAGAGATACAATATTTGTTGCACAAGAAGAGTGACTACGTCAGTGACTGTTTAGGGAGTTAATGGCTAGAGGGAAGAAGCTGTTCAAGTGTCTGCTGGATTTGGTGCGCATGGATCTGTAGCGCCTGCCTGAGGGGAGTAACTGGAAAAGGTGGTGGGCAGGATGCGGGGGATCCAGGAGGATTTTCCGTGCCCTTGTCTTGATTCTTGCGGTGTGCAAGTCCTCAAGAGTGGGTAGGGCGGTGCCAATGATTTTTTCCGCCGTCCTAATTGTGGAAAATTTGGTGGAAATAAAATATTTACCCTGTTTTTATTGGTATGTCAAAAATAAATACAGAACCCGTGTAGAAATAGGCTGATTTTTTTTAGGTGAAGAAATAACAGTGTGTTCGCAATCAAATCACTGTGAAGTGTCGATGACAGCAAGACTGTTACCATCAAGCTCTTTTTCATTTCTACAGACCAACAATGACTTTTCTACCTCTTCCAATTTAAAGCCTTTGCTTCATCAAACCAGCCAAATAAATGCTCTTGGTCGTGATGTGAGGAAACATGGTACAAATATGGCTTTTTAATCTTCCATCACCATTTCTTCTTTTGTAATCATTCCAAATGAAAAGCTTATCCGTTCAAAATTTGCAGTGCAAACAGCACATTGGATTAAAAAAAAAAAAAAAGTACAATTTTCTTTCTTTCAGCCTTTCTTACAGCAGATTTTCTTGTGGGTTCCTCTGTTCCGGAGGCTCAGCAGACTGGGGGCACAAAGTGAAGCACTTGGCTTCCTTCAGCAGTATGGGTTTTTTCTTGTTGCTGAGTGTCGCTTATGAAAGGCTATTATTTGCCCACTTCACCTGCACTGGCCTTGGCGCTGTAAATCACCGGCCACCACTTAGCTTACTAACACCCTATTCACCAGCTGGCCACAATAGATCCACAACACGTTCATTCAGCCGTTCCCTCAGCGCCGCCCTCTCTCGCTATTCAACGGTCTCTCTTCCCGCCATCCCCTTCTTTCTCAGGCCTCCCTCCCGCCACGCTAAGCCGCTTTCTCTGCTTCTACTCCTTTCTTCTGCGGTTCGTCCTCCCCCCGACTGCAACCCTTGTCCATGGTTTTGTCTTGTGCAGGGGGCAGCACTTTCCCATGCACCTGGCAGCTCATAAAAGCATGCACACGTGCAGTGTTTCCTTTGAGGTATGGGAAAATCAAAAGCAATGTTCTCACCCATCGAATGAGGCTTTAAAAGTGCGATGAAAAAAGAAAACAAACAGCTCCCTCCGGGGAGAGGAGCATCACATTTGATTGTTCTTGTCATCTTTCAACAATCTCCTCTTTGCACTTTGTAGTTTCGCCGGTCGGAGTGTTAAAGTGGTGAAAAGAATTGCAGATGCACATGCGCCTCCTACACAAACATACGTGCAAAGGACCCCGGTGTTGAGTCTCAAATGCGATCATCTCCAAGTATCGGTATGCTCAGCCTGCATGCAGCAGGTATGAGCAAATGAGAGAGAGGGACACAAGATAGGAAGAAGAGAAGAAAAAAAAGTGCCAAGAAGTGATTTATGACCTGAAAAG
The DNA here is from genome assembly GCA_026261675.1 of Hippocampus mohnikei. Taxonomy (NCBI): domain Eukaryota; kingdom Metazoa; phylum Chordata; class Actinopteri; order Syngnathiformes; family Syngnathidae; genus Hippocampus; species Hippocampus mohnikei. The sequence continues at coordinate 5,185,146 of JAKGUB010000326.1, forward strand.
ACAGATTAACTCCACTGGCTGCCTAAGTGGCCCTGAAACAAGCTGAATTACAGCCTGGACCAGGAGGAGAGGAAAGGTGGAGAGATGGAGGAGGAATGAAACTGAAAGGTCAGCGCTATGGCAGCATTGAGAAAGAGGGCGGATGACAGAATGGAAGAACGGATTTTCACGCCGGAATTGGAAGATGAAAAGGTCAGAGGTAAAGAGGAAATGATGGATTGAAGACTACCGGGTGAGGCATCCGCTCGAGAGGGGCGGGGTTTGTCCAATAGTATTTTGCACTTGGTAGTCAAATGTTTGGGGTGATATAATGAGATCATATTAGCTATCGGCAGAAAAAGCAAGCAGTGGGTGAGCTCTGTCTGACCTTCTCCGTGGCAAAATATAACAGTCTGAGGGGTCGGGTGTATGTTTCAAACTAAAAGGGATTAAAAAGTTTCACTTTTGCCTGCCTATGACCTTTTAAAACCAGGACAACACGAACAAATAAACAAGGGTAAACATGGAGAATGACAAACCTCTTCTTTTCCTTTCGCCACAGCGAATCAGTTGCCTCCATCTAACCCTGTTTTGTGCATCCTCTCCTCTCACACCAGATACCTTCATGTCCTCTTTCACTACATCCATAAACCTCCTCTTTGGTCTTTCTCTTGGCCTCACAAACTTCATGTGAAGGACAAAACGTTTTTACTGTAGCGATCAGTAGAAATTGTTCAAAAGAGGCCAATGGTTTGTAATCTTTTCAAGAGTTGTGTCATTGAAATTGACCAATATCAGCCGTCTGTAGTAGTAGCCAGCACTACTAATAAGGACCCCCATTGAGGGTATTGCAGCTGACGTCTGCATGTTGGTGTTGCAGTTTTCAAGTGGTGCTTTTTTAGTAATATGGGTCAATATCAGTCAGACCCCGAGGCTTCCTCCAGATCCGTTCACCAATATGCTAATAAAAGGGTTTTTTTCCACTAATCTTGAAATGTTTATATTTTTACTTTTTTTTTGGGGGGGGGGAGGTTGCTTGAAATTGTGCTAAATTATCTTGAGAACAGGATTGGTTTTGCAGCCAGGGAGTCATATCTTTGGTTCTTCAATCATTTGACACCCTGCAACCCTCCTAAATGGATTAAGGATTAGCTCATGTCTATGTAAATAAATTCAGACAACCAGTAATCCCATAATACAGAAAAATTTCAAGCGAAGAGAAAGAAACACATGCTTGTTAGCTGCGAGGCTTTGCCATCTTGCTGCATGTCACACACGGTGGTCTGTGGTTGAGCAGCTGTGGTCTACATATGTGCTTGCTGACTCTCCCCTGTACTTTTTCCCTCAACGTCGTGCTTTCTGTATTTTGTGTTGGTGTATTCTAAACCTCAGCTGTGTGTGACGCCTCTGCAGAGGTGAACAATAACAAAAACAGTCAGGGATTCAACAAAGCAAAATTGAACTCCAGTGGTGTTTTATATGAAAACAAAACTGGCGGAGAATTGATGGCTTTGGCAGGCTACATTGATCCACATTCCATGCATACCGCTTATCCTCACTTGGGTCCCAGGTTTGCTCGACACAATCCCAGATAACTTTGGGCAATAGGGCAAGTACACCCTTGCGCTGGTTGCCACCCATTCACACAGGTACATATAGGCAAGCAACCATTGTCAATTTCGAGTCTCTAATGAACTTGATATACCGTATTTTCACGACCATAAGGCGCCATTAAAAGTCTAGTGTATGAGCCGAGTTCCAAAGCCTGACTGAGCGCACTTCTGGCCGACACGCTGTTTATATAGAGAAAAGGCGGGCGTAAGTGACGTCAGGCATGCGGAAGTCTGCCAATGAGTGAAGGGTGGGCGTGCCCAACAACACGGTGCGCCGAATGGTCGTGAAAATACGGTACATGTCTTAGAGGGAATCCGGAGTACTCGGAGAAAACTCACGCTAACATCACACAGTCACAGTTGCCTGGTCTTACAATGTATGACTACCAAGTGTTTCCAATATAAAATGCAAATCACAAGATAACAACTGAAGTGCTTTGGCATTCTCAATGTTCCTGTAATGTCAATAATATAACTTTCAGACCAACAACAAAGCACTGCTCTGGACACGGGTACATTGACTTGCAACAAAACCGTTCCTGGCAAAACTTTATTATGCAAATGAGGCGCAGCAAGGGGGAAAGGCTTAAAGTTTTGGAAATGTTTTCAACTGCACAGGATCATTGTTGCTGGATAAATGGTTGGTAGCTAGCAAACACTCTGTGTCTCTACCTACATGATGAAAGATGTTTGCATCTAATCCAAGACCGTCCGTCTGTCCATCCATCCATCCATTTCAAGGTCACGAGTGATGCGGAGTCTATTCCGGCTGACTCGGCAAGAAGTAAATTACAACCTGGACATAGCGCGGAAAGGCCCGAGCCAAGATTCGAACCACGAACCTTTAAATGTGAGGCACACTGTACATACTCACCGTGTTACACCATGCAGCCCAATTACAATTTCAAAGGCGTTTGCGACTTCAATTTATTCACAATATACCATTGAAGCTCATACTCGAGATGTTTTAAGAGGACACGAAGCAAAATGCAAAGTCTCGCTTGTCTACTTAACTTGACGAGCATTTACAAATGACTGAGACCAGACTATAAATACGAGCAGACCTTTTCGAAAGCATTCAATAGGAGCTGCTGACAAACGAGGAAGCTGTTCACCATTAGCCCCAGGTCCTGTTAATGTCACTTACGTTTATTAACTTACTGTTTTTATGTTTATTCAGCAAGAACGCGCGTGCACACATGAACACCCCCCCCCCCACACACACACACACACACACTAGGTTACATCGTCTTGTTCCATTAAGCGTGAACGTGTTTATGGGCCCCTGCTTGTGAGTTATGCGACGAGTCACTAATTGCAGACAAATCGCTTTGCCGCACACAATCATTCCTACCTTTTTTTGATGTTTAATTTCACCAGTTGATTACCGGCGGAGTTTACCATCGCCATCGCTCTTCCTCCGCCGCCGGGACGACTCATCCGTCTTCGAGCCAACCCGCTGCCGCTGCGCATACGTAATGAGTTCTCGCTGATGAACAGAGGGATGGATTTCATACATCATGCTCTTGTTTGTAACAGTTTCGCTCTATGTTTCCATTTCAATTAATGAAGCAGAGTGCATTGGAAATACTGATAGTTTAGAGACTTGGAGTCCAGCTAAATCATTTCCTGTTCAATTTTGAAGCTTGGTCACACACCCTCCACATGACACACACACACACAAAAACATTGCTCATCCCTTCTCTTTCACTGATTCTTTTATGTCTGTCTACTTTGCAGTAATAAATCTGCAACCAATATTAAACCAGAAAGGGATTCAGGTAACGCAAATATATTTGCTCACTTACAGCAGTAGATATTTCTGTACTGTAAATGGTACCCAGTGGCGTTTTGTTGTACTGAAGACAGCATCTGAACACACACATGCAGACACACTGTTGTTTCTGACGCAAAATCGTGATTGGGGCGTGTGTTTACTCAGCTGCAGAGAGTAGAAGCCATATTGAGAGAGGGCCTGTTTGTTTCTTGCTGGCTGTCAATTGGTCAAACTAGAATAGCGACTTTGTTTTCGAGAGAATCCATGTGTGATTGACTGACATGGCCCTACGTCCTGCTTTCAATTGATTCTGATCTGAATTATGGGCGGACGCTTACTTCTTCACTCACGATAGGTGGCCCAATTTTCCGGCGGTAAAATAACAATTACACAACGAAAAGCAGAGAAATACAACATGCTGGAGACAGGTTTTAAGGTTGTATTTTCCTAGAAGGGTTCACATGCACAAGTCGACTTTACCGTGTTGGAGAATTTGACAGAGCACGCTGTGTCTGTCTTTATCCTTTTGTGGTGGGGATTCAAGCACACTAACGTGAACAATCGGGGTGGAAGCCAGGCTCCACGTGCACGTATCACAGCGGTGATCTGAGATCACTCTGGTCAACTTTACATCATCCACAAGTAGCGGTCTGCTTGCAGTTGACTTATTGACATACTTTGGCGCTTCAATCGCCTGCATGGACTCCAGAGAGTCTATTGCCGCTTCCTGCTCTGAGGTTAAAGGGAATGAGTGGAGCCGCAATCACTGACCAGAAAGTAAGGTGTGTTCACACCCACAATGGCAAAAATGCTACTTTCTGCCTACGAAAGTAGTAAAAGGGAAAAAAAAAATCCATCCATTTGCACAGTTAGATTGCACACTAGACTTGCGCTGGCCACGAAAACAGTATCAGGGTTTCCAGAAAAAACTATACCGGGTACTCCAGAAACCGCGAACCCAGAAAGAATTGACAAATAGGTTTATTGACAAAAATATAGGCCGCGGTACTGGCAAAGCACAACAAATGATGCTGATAAAACACCGGGAAAATGAAACAACCCAAAATTGGATTGTGCCGCTGTACCTGTAACATGGTGGAAGGTCTCTGTGTATGTTTACAAGAAGGCCAAACGTAAGCCAAGCTTAGCCTTGGCAGTATACAGTTTTTATTACTCGGTGCTTTCTGTGATCGGAAAATAAATCAGGCACCTAAATTGATTTGCTCGTTTTTATCTCTCGCTCTATTTCACATTGGACACTTGTATCAACTAGAGAGATGCGAATTTTTACAACCCAATTTAAAGACATGCTGAGAGAGATGGCAGGGTCTTGTGTGTTTGTATTCAATTTAGGCTCAATTTTCTTTAGGAGCCTGCTGTGCTAGCTTTTAACCCTCACTGACCTCTTAGTGACGGAAAGAAGGTGCCCGGTTCTCTGGGGATGTTTCCACCTCCCACCTCAGCGTTCTGCTAACAGGTTCATTTCGCTCAGCTAAATAAATAGCATCTTTCATTGTTCCTGTTCAACCCTCCTGCAGGCCAAATAGCTTCGGTCACACAATGCGTTTGTGGGTGTGTGTATTACATTCTGTGTTTTAAGGCATTATAAAGAATGCGTGACCATGCATTTCCTCACTCTCTCTCTTGCAGTCCAAATGATGTGGCGGTCTCGCCGCTGGCATTTGGAAATTGGTGTTCGATCCTAAGCAGGGGACGGCGTGCCTTCAGGCTAGCTATTAGCTGTGTGCTAAGCTAAAGGAATGCAAATACAAGCCCAGGGTTAAGCAGAGGGATCATTAAAAGGCACTCACTGTCTTCAATAATACAACAGGTGATGCATGGTCGCACCGAGGGGATGCTTATCCCAATTGTTCCTCAATAAAACTCCAGTGACACTTTGGCTTGCCTACCGAGAGGTCAAGGAAAGTTCACCAGAATGTTTTAGAAGGGCAATGAATCTGCGGGTTATGGTCTTTTCAGGATCGAACTGATGATTGCCAGTTTACAGACTACACATGGGACATGAAGTTGAGGGGCTTACAGAGCTCTTAAAAACATTCTATTATGTATATAGATCACGTCAGAGTATAATTCTTTAACAATAGAAACAAAGTCTGGTCCATTCACAGGTACTTGGGAAGCAGCACCTATTTCAAGTAACCAAGGATGAACACATAATTAAAAACCAAAACATTAGTGCTTGCGAGGAAAAAAGAAAAAAGAAGCAATACAAACAGGTACCTGACAGAAAATAAATGCACTCAATTTTAAGATAAAATGTAGTATTCAATGTTAATTATAATCTCATATAATTGTAACATGAGGGTATGTGGGTGGTTTATTGAATACTCTTTATAAAATGAGGGAGCAGGATGGAGATAGATTCCTTCTTAAAACAACGCTGTTACTCTTCAGACGGCAGCTACAACACGATACTTTCTGACTTAAACCAACAAATTAGGAGCTGGCGGAATTCAGGCAGATGCAAGTGAATTCAACACATCAACTAAGCTGCTTGGATGAATGGATGGAAGGACAATTCAGCTCACAAAAAGCCTCTTTGAAAATATTGTGATTGCGTATCTCGGTGAAAGAAATCAGACACACGTGACATAAACTGCTCAGTTCTTGCTTTTTTAAAACAGCCATTGAATGGATTCCCATTAGGGGTTTTCAAGGCATTATTTTTTTGATTTCTCCAAGATAAATGGATGAAATTGAAAATACAAGCTAATATCATTTTCTTCATTCAAAAAAAACAAAACAAAACAAAACATTTAACTGAGCTTGTTAGTGAAAAATGAACAGCTAGATGATTCCTTTAAAGCAGGGGTACCCAAATTCCGCTCTCGACACCCCCATTCAGCCTGTTTTAGATGTCTCCCTTTTCCAACACATCTGATTAAAATGATCAGCTCATCAGCAAGCACTGAGAAGACTGATAAAGATCCTGATCATTACCGTTGGCCCCAAATTACCACCTTGGGCCCCGCTGAGCCAATGATCTCGCAAGGCAGTTGACATACCCACAGTGTAATTAACGGCTCGTGTATTGATGCAGAAGGTAGCCACAATGACTAATTTGAATTGTACAACACATTGAACATCCACACTTCACACGCAGTGGTGCCCACGTCAGTCCATCAATCATCATTTCAGGCCGGCCCAGTCGGTCTGTCCATCGGCGACGGTGAAAACCAGTCAGTGTCAAAATTGCACTTATTGTGTCACAGGTCGGCAAAAAACAACCGAGCAGTGTTGTATACCTTTCGGTCCCCGCAGACCATAATGACATTGTTGCACATTGTTTTTATTACACCAATCACCACACTGTGTGTGCCGGTTGTGTGTGTGTGTGTGTGTGTGTGTGTGTGTGTGTGTGAAGTAGTATATTCTCGATACTGATTATTTGTCGCAGATGAAAACGGACTTGACCAGCCTAAAATAAAGACAGAGTGATGACTGACAGACTGACGAGGCCACCACTGTTCATACGTACGTCGGGGTATTATGCTTCAGTTTGGTCCAAAGATAGGCTTATACAAAAGTGGGATGCTGTTTTGGGATCGGTTAGGAAGGACCCTCAAGGGCTGCCGAATGCCTCACAGAGTGGGCGGAGGGAAAGCTCGTCCTTGGTTACGCTGGCCACTCTGATGATTTTATCTTACTTTTGTTAACCCTTTCATGCACCAATAATGATAACCTGTAACCTGATAACATGACAAGCTGCCCACTGTAGTGTCAATGTTCGGCACAGTCACGATGTGTCATGGCGGTAAAAAGTTATCATTCAGGAATTTCCTACAAGATTTCGAATGCAAGTTTGTTTCCAGCAGTACTGCCCCTGTTTTTTTGTTTTTCTTTTTTTGTTTTTAATTCATCATCAAAACACAGCTCCAGGACAACATGCATTTATTTCTTCCTCAGTTGCTTGGTTGTTGTCAACCACATTGTTATGAGACTTTATTGTGATCCAAAGATGACCATGGACATGACTTCTTATTCACTTTTATGGTTTTTGTAACACCAAGAATGGAACACTATTGACTAAAACGTAAGACTGATTACCATTTCAAAACAGGCACGTTTGCCTTTCATATTTCCCCGACCTTTTTTTTAACAGCAGAACAGGTTAACGATGCCGCAACTTATGTCTCATACATAAGTTGGCGCACTCAGTGTTGAAAGAGTTTCTGACATTATTACTCAGGCTTGGAGAAAGTTTGTGTTCAACCGATTGTTCTTGTTTAGCAGTACTTTCATTTGTGTGGCTACTGGAGCCAAAATGTGTCATAGTACAAAGTCAGTGATGCTGTTGTGGTACAGTCGCCAAATTCCGGTGCAGCTGCATAGGTTCAGTTCTCCTAGGGATAATGTAAATGTGAGTTTGAGTCGTTGTCTCTGTCTATGCGCCCTGCAACTTGCAGCTGACTAGCAACCAGTCAAGGTTGCAGACTGCCTTTCGCCTAGAGTAAGCCCGGAAAGGCTCCATCTCCCCACAAACCTAAACAGGAAACTATAGGCTACAAAAAATGGACAAATGGACTCTGCTATAATGCAAATTATGACTTCCACACTTGCACTACTTCTTTTCTTCCTGTTTTCTTTTTGTGGGAAAATAATGCATGCAACCAAAGACCATGTAACGTAACAAAACATTCAATATCCTAATACAGTAATCCCTCGTTTATCGCGGTTAATGGGGACCAAAACCACCTGCGATAAACGAAAATCTCAAGTAATGACCAATTAACATATATATATATATATATATATATATATATATATATATATATATATATATATATTTTTTTTTTTTTTCCAAAGTCCGCAAACGGTCCGCGAAAAGCTGCGAAAGTCAGCAAAACAATGAGTCACATAGAGCAACATATACAGTACGGTACTCCATGTATATGATTTTTTTTTAAATGAATATGTTCATAAAAAATCCGCGATGCACTGAAGCCGCGATAAACGAACCGCGAAATAGCGAGGGATCACTGTATACCTAATTAAGGGGCTAAGTTGAGTGGTTTATTTCCATCCTGCCTTGATAGGGATTGCGTGAGCAAATTTACCACAACAACAGACTCACACAATGCAGTGAGAGCATGCTGCGAGGCCGTGTCGAAGCTGGTGACCAATGAGGTAATTTATTCAGGACCGGGTTTAGTGAACACTAATGGATTGTGCCTTTGTGTGGGTTTGTGTGTGTGGGATGTGTGCGTCGGTGAGTCTCTGCGATTACACTGCATGTCGGTGAACTTCAGTGAGTACATTTTACACATTACCGTCCCACCATTGCTGCATTTTACAGGGGGCCTAGTCCATTTTGTCCACCGGTGTATGACTGAGTGCATGGCTGCATGTTTGTACACATGCATCACAGTTCCGGCTTGTTCCACTGATTCCCATTTTTGCTGACAGGAACGAACACAGTGTTGGTCCAGGAGAGCGGCGAGCCGAGACAAGGGGAGTCGGATGAGAGCGGAAGGGGAGTAAGAGGAGGAGGAGGAAGAGCGACAGGAGAGGAGAAGCACATCGGACACGACCTATTTATCACGCGGACTTCTTGCGTCCGCGAGCGAGGAGAGAGAAGGTGGCGTGTGATGAACACTGCAAGGCCAGGGCGATAGAAATGGAAGGCTACACAAACAAGGAATTGGATGTATGTCAACTTTAAGGCCTGTCTTTCTGCTTGTGTTGTTTACCTCATCAGCCTCCCGCCCGAAAGCTTTAACCCCCGGCTGATTTGCTGGAGCAGCAGTGGATGAATAGCAAAGGCGGGCTGCTAGGGTGTGGGAGTGGGTGCTGTGTTGGTAAGGGGCTCCCTGTAGAGATAGCCAGTGTTACCAAGGATAGAGTGATGGAATGTGCGTTTTAAAGGAAACCAGATCATCCCGTTTAGCAAAGTACCAAGAACGTGCTCAGGCTCCGATAAAATGCTGTCAATGTCAAAGCAAATGTTGTGATGTGCAACTCCTAAATTATACATTTTAACTTTTGCATCCAATTTCACTTTCCACACTATTATGCATGTGCGCGCGTATGCGTGTCAGAGAGACCATAAGAGCTGCAGGGCGAACACAATATGCGTTTTTATGCTCAAAAACCAATTAAGGGCCTGAAATGAGATCTAAAGTACCGTCACAGCATGCTCTCTCATAATTAATTGAATAGAACTAAAATAATGATATCTGAGGAGCGATACTGATAGTCATGGTTTATTTTTGACAGTATCATGGCATAATGAACAAAAGACTTGAACATCTGCATGGCTGCACTCCGTGTCGAATAGGGGCACGATTCATTGTTTCTATGCATAGATCAAGAAAAGAGAAGGAGAGGTGAGTTTTTCAACAAGATGTGACGAATGTTATTTTGAAATGTGCTTGCTTAGTTGACTAAAAATAAAGGTAGGATACTCAGGAAAGTTTTTCCTCTCCAGGCATTTGGACTCAGGAAAAGCTTCCCGTACCACCAGTCGGGTGATAAATTGCATGACTAAAAAGAAGGGACACCTGTCAGCTACCCCCTACCTAGTGCAAATCGGACCACATAAAAAAAAAGAAAAAAGAACAAAAAAAACCCAAATGTGCGCACTCACAACGTCATACAGGCACCACAAAACACAAGACTGGATAGATTGGAGCCAGGTGTCACCTTGAACCGTCAGTTCTTCCATCACGAACATGCCCCAAGCTGTCAGAGTACAAATGAAGTGTGCGTTTAACACACAACACCACTCGAAAATGTGCGCTGGAACTGTGTGCACGTGCATGACACATTGTGTTTATTGGCGTTTGTACAGAAGCCACTCGGCTTGTGTGAAGCCGCGACAAGCATGAAGTGCAGAAACGGATGCCTGGCGACAGTCAGTTAATAGTGATTCTTTTTGAGCGGCAGACGTACTGCATAATCACACACTCACACACGAATTCTGATACGGGATGTTTAGTTTCTTGTAATATGCCTGCCATGTTATGTTACTTGTTTGTATGTAGACACAACACAAGAAAAATTCAAATGCCAGTCCATCCGTCAATTCTCACAAATTCAATCAATCACTGCCTGATTTCGGTTGCCGCAGTTCTGTCCAATCCTTGCCATTTTCCACTCAAATGTGCTCCTGAGTAGTGCTCAAATGCCTGTCATCCGTCTAAAGCAGGGTACACACATACCAATAATTGAGCAATTCCGCTCAGAGTCAGCAAAGGCTTGATTTTTGAACATCTCAAAAAGATATGTGATCATGCATGGAGCGCGGAGTGAGAGGGAATTTCCCGACCCGATATACTCAAAAACAATTGGGGCTGACAATCGTAAATGCTAAAACTGTTCAGTGTCTCTTCTTGCAATTCCTTGATTATATTTTTCTAATACTGCTACCACAACTTTTTTTTTTTCTTGGAGGTTTGCATCAGTCGGGATCTCCCGTGGCAACCTGCTGCCCCCCATAGGTCATTCTTTGCACTATAATGTATGCCATACATCTGGCTTTGGGGAAGAAACTCAAAACTGTCGGTAAATTTATCGTTATGTGCAGTGTGCTGCGTTCATGATCTAGTGCAGGGGTGGGCAATTCCAGTCCTCGAGGGCAGCTATTGTACATGATTTCCATCTCTCCCTGTTGCAACACACCTGATTCAAATGAATCGGTTCAATATCGGGCGGGCAGAGCTTGCTGATAATTTGAATCAGGTGTGTTGCAACAGGGAGAGATGAAAAACCTGCAGGATGGTGGCCCTCTAGGACTGGAATTGCACACCCCTGATCTAGTGGCTCCTTCCTGATTTCTGTGTTCTTTGCATATTTACCACACACACAGGTTTCACTTCATCAAACCAATTTTAATATCACACAAAGACAACCCAATTAAATACCAAATGCAGTTTTTAAATGCCGATTTATCTTATTAAGGCACAAGAAAATCCAAACCTACCTGTCCCTACGTGAAAAGGTAATTGCCTCCTAAACCCAATATTAGGTTACGTCACCCTTGGCAGCAATAACTGAAATCAAGTGTGTGTGATGATTAGTGATGAGTCTTTCACATTGCCCGAGAGCAATTTTGGCCCACTCTTTGCAGAATTGCTTCAACTCCGCCATAATGGAGGGTTTTCGAGGATGAAGTGCCCGTTTAAGGTCACACCACAGCATCTGAATTGGATTGAAATCCAGACTTTCACATGGACACTCCAAAAGCATAATTTTGTTTTGTGTTTTAGCCATCCAGAGGTGGACATGCTGGTGTGTTTTGGATTGTTGTCCTGCTGCATGATCCAAGAGCGCTTGAGTTTGAGGGTTCAAAGTGATGGTCGGACAGCATTTTCTGATAGACAACAGAATTCATTGGCCCATCAATCACAGCAAGTTGTCCCTGTTTTTAGGCCTTGCATATGGGTGCTTGCCTCTGAAATTGAGAATCTTTGTCTTTTGCTTTTTGTGGCCTGTAAAAGTACATAAAGCATTTTCTTCCACAATTTAAGGACAGTTGTAGCAAATGTGCAAAGCCGTGTTAAAGCCATGTGGCGCTACGGTCACCAGTAATTCACTTTAAGTCTTCTTTACCTCTCCTCCATGTGTCATTTTATTTCCCCCAAGCTTGCAGCTGGCTAATGTGCAACTCACTGCTTCTCACTTAATTTAAACTTGTTGTTTTGTGCCTGTGTTTGGTCTGCTCAAAGCTTTCACCAGTTTTTTTCTGACAAAATATAAAAAATATTTAGCAGATATCTTACTTTGGACATACTTGAGAAAGTGGACTTCCTTATAGTGTTGTGATCTGGTTTGTACTGTTTTTAAAACCATCATGTCTCGCTCAATAATGCTAACCAAATAGTTATTCTGAATAGCGAGTACGATACATTTTTATTCAGTTCATAAAATTAATCGTAACATTCTATGTTATAAAATACCTTTCAGGAATCAACATCACAGCTTGTAGTGCATGACAGATGAGTTCCAATCATTTGCATACTGTGCAGGAATCCTCCTGGATTTCTTATTAAACATTTCCGCATGGTCCATTCCGCTTTATCCCTCAAATCCAAGGTTTAGCATTAATAAGGGTGAAGGACTAAAAAATGTGAACTTGAAATCATTTAAACCCATTTGCAGGAAAACACCAAGTGGCAAAAGCTACATAAAAATGACAGCATGTATTAAATCAATATAGATTCAGAGCCTGCAAGTATGCAATGCAAATAGTGGTCAAGTTAATACATATTTATGTCTTTCTGTTTTTACTTGAAATTAATAAGGATCATATTCCTGCATTTCCTCTTACTTTCCACTTGCTTTACTTTCATGAACTGTCTTATTTCAACTGTTGCCAGGGTACACAAGGTTTTGCCAAACCTTTTAAGCTCAGAAGCCAAATTAGGTTTCCCCGTAGGGCCTAAATTGACAAAATATGAGACGCATTGTCATCAACATAGACTGTACATACAGATTCATTTGAATGAGTCATACATTTACAAAACCCTGATATACAGTCTTACTGAGTGCATGCAACTACTGGTAATAAAGAATCACATACTGTATAATATAGTGCAACCTCAATTTACAAGTTAGCTAACTCACAAGTTTCTCCAGAAATGATTTCTTGCCGCTTTTTTTTTTGCCTTGGGTTGGCAAACAACAGATGGATGACGACAGCAAATTTCAACGTTAAAAAAACTTCTTTTTTTTTAATGTGAGCGCTTTTTTGTCATTCTCTGTTGAAGTTTATTGTAAAACTAAATATAAAATACAATTACAAATTGTGTATCTAACCAAACCACACTACTTTGCCTTACAAACGTCCGCTAGTGTTTAACCTATAAACAACACAAATAGTGCACTAACACATGCAGGAACATCATTGACAGGATTATATTCTTCAAACTCTGTAAAAAAAAGTAAAATAATTCTGTCTCTCTCTCAAATTGAAGATGAAAAATGTGACTTGAAACTATTTCCATAAAACATTTACATTATGTTCGCACTGTATCTTTTCAAACAGTACAGTAATATCATGATGTGTGCTATGTATCGCCCTGATTTTGATGACTGGGAAAACACTAGTTATTTTTATTTTTTCTCACAATGGCAGACAAAGGCACAGAGGCCCTGTTACACCCAACTCTACCGGCATAAATTCTAGCAAAATATCAAAAGAAGGACAACTTTATGCGCAGTTAGACTGCACCTTGCACTGAACTTGTGCCAGAAACGAAAATAGGGCCACACGAGTTTCTTGTCATGTTGTGTGGATGCTGGTCATAAGACCCCAAAAGTTAGAGAGGCAAGAGCAGAGTGGGCTGAACAAAACTTAGTAACAAAAAAACACTTGCAAGGGCACACAGGAAGAACTAAATCACAAAAACCAAAGTCCTGAAAACCACAAGAAATCAAAGGAACAAACAAGAAACCTATAACAGGTGCACACAGACACACACAATGATCCAACACAGACTGGCAGAACTCAGGGAACTAAATACAAGCAAAGTGACGAGACAACAAGAAACACCTGGACCAGAGACAAAGGGGAGCTGATTGGTTAAACACAAGGGACCCGGATGACGAGAACAGGTGGAGACAAAAAGGGCACATGGGAACAAAAAACAAATGTCATCTAAACAAAATCATAACGTTTCTCGGGTTTGTCCAACAAAGAAATACTACTCTCACTGTGTTGTCTCTCGTAATATATAATAAAGGAGACGAGGCGTGTTGGATAGAACTCGAGGACTCTTTACTTCAAGCTTGCACTCTCGACTACAAACTACTGTGGCATGCTGGGTAATGTAGTTCTTATGTTATTCTACTCATAACATCACACTCACTTTCACACAATTGGACTTTAATATCTAATATGTATTTTCTTTAAGCAACAGTATCAGCTAATGTCAGTATCGACATGATTATCTGCATCTCTTTTGTTTGGGATCGTTTTAGGAAAGAAATTTGTGCTAGAGTTAGGCAATCAGGAAAATCTGGTCAGTAACTACCTCTCTGTCTTTAAATGTAGCATTGAAGAAAATGTGAAAATGTGATTTTTTTTTAACATTTATATGCTTATTTATTTCAGGTTGAACATCCTTCCATCGATTTTGAAGACAAATGATGACGAAAATGGAGGAAAGGAAATACTTTGTACACTGGATCACCTCCAATGACACTTTTGAAGAAAAAAAATATTTCCTTGGGGAGACCAAGGCATCACAGGAGAGAGTCAAAAGACAAGAACACGTGAAATCACACTGAGTTCATGCACAAGCAAATAAAGGGCCATTTTTGGCCCAATATGACCCTCAACCCCAATACAGAACATTTGAAGTTAAATGTGGCCTATTGCTGATGTCATGCTACGGTTTGTCAGTTGTGACTGGTTTTATTTCATTTGGACCTCCGAAAAATAATTGAGGCACAGCCATTGGCAGCAGGGAGCAACACTGACAAGGAGCACAAACAATGAAAAAAGGGAGGCAAGCAAATGAAGGGCTGTTTCTATGACACTGTGATACCGCTAAAAGCTCTGGAAGGCTATCAATGGAAAGTTTTGAGTGGCTAATTGCCTCAATTAAGAAATAATAGCCAGATGAAAGAATTCATACTGATATGCTCGCGCTGCAAGACGGAGAGGTATCGCCGCTCGTCCCTGCCGACTGCTGTCAGGCTATTGAATAGACGGTCCTGAAAACCTGGACTCACCCCCACTCACCCATTTTTAATATGCTTATATTTCTATTTTCTATTTATATTTATGTAGATGTATGGCTATTTTTTTTTGTGAAGCTATTTCCAAAAGAACACACTCACAGATCAACTGTAAAGTCAAGCAATTTATTTTGGTTATTATTACAGTAGTTAGCGTCTTTATACACTTGTTGGACAATTAAAATGAGACATAACTTCAGGGATACAAGAAGTGGCTTTTCCCTGTCAGGGGGGAGCCACTCACTTACCTAATGAATATCCTGCAAGTGGACCAGGTCTTCTCATCTCCAAGACCCCCCACATCCCACACCTCCTCATCACCTCCGCAAAACTTGCAAGCAGACGAATCACCGTGGAATCTCTGCTCTGAACACATTCCTGAGCGTGCTCTTCTGATGCATTCTCCTGAATCTCTCCTGAGCGTGCACTGAAAACAGCTCTCTACCTAGTGAGCTCTCGCTTCCTGACAATCATTATTTTTGCATGTCTTTTTTTTCTTCCTTTGAATTCCCGCAAGTGCAAGAGTCCTGCCTCAACCACTGACGGTGAGACTTAGAATTTTCTTAGTTTGGGTTCTCGATCCATGAAACCACGTGGCAGATTAGTTGGCTGATCAGAGTACAAACTGACTTGTAATCCGGCCCTATTTCTTGTTTGAAGGACACAAAAACCACCTGTGGTTGTGCTGACAGATCTCCGAAACCGCACTGTGTTTTAGTTTTTCCTGCCTCCCTTTTTCCTCTCTTTATTTTATATATATTTTTTCTTTTAGCAAGTGCACTGACTTTGCACTACACCAGTGCTTCAGTTCGGCGCATACGAAAATTTGGGGAAAGATAGGAGACCTTGTGCAATCCGCTATTGTCGCCGGTTATCATGATCACCTTCTAACACTTATCGGATGTCGTGAATTGTGTGTGTGTGTGTGTGTGTGTGTGTGTTTGGATCCAAGTGTGAACCTCTATTTTGATAAAATAACTCCCAATGTCATTTATTGTTGTAAAACTGATTTAACAACTTTTTTTACCCTCTAAAACAATCCAAAATTTTACGTGGTGCCCCTGAGAAGTGAGGGGGATAATTTGCTAACCAGGCAACTATCGTGCCGCCATTATTATTATCATTATTATTATATGAATACCAGCAGTGAAGTTCTTACTTTTCTGTAAATGAAGGCAATGTAATTTTTTCTCTCTTTTTGTCAGTACCCTTGCTCACCCTGGTCTCCATCGTTCCGTGTTTACTTTTGTGCCCCTAGCTGGCTCCCTCCCTATGCCTCCCCTGCAAGGTTGTTTACGTTACGGAATCATTAGCCACACAACAATATCACACTCCTCGCAGACCTTTTGACTTTGGAGAAAAAGTAGCTGAGGGCAAAACTGTCAGCCGGGCAGAACATCCGTTTTATGACCGTTGTCTTGGCAACAAAGAAAAAGAAAACTCAGTGCAAAGAGTGGTGATATACAAATTGTTGGAATATTCTTTTTGAAAGAGAATATGTGGGATGCATATGCATAAGGTTTTGCATGTACACTGCATACACAGACGAACAGCCACCCACTCAGTGATGCGTAATAAAAAATAAATTTGCGTTTGTCCCTTGACATATGAAATTCTTTTGCAGTTAGACAACCGAAGAGTCCCCCCCCACACACACACACACACACCCCAAAAAACGAAAAACAATCATACTCTAAGCTTCACAATACCTTACCATTCCTCCCCTGTGTATCCGTCTCTCTCCTATTCTATCTGTCACACAATGAGGAACCCCTTGATTTCTATTCCGTCCTGACCCATTTTAAAGCGATAACTGTTGATGAGGAGCTGATCATACTGCTAATGTGCATGCACAGAACAAATGTGAGGATGTGCAAATGCATTTGAAACGTGCCTTATGTTTTTAACGAATGCAATTTGAATCCAGAGCGCTCTCATTCAAACAATCACACGCCGGCCACTGTATTAAGCACACTTACACAACCTAATGATATCCAAGACAAGAGCTGCATCCAAAATTATGCCATTAAAAAGATAACAGCTGTCTCAGTGTTATTATTATGGTTGTTAGAGGTGAGAAATGAGGGGCCACATATTATAAATATTTTTTTTTTTTTAAACACAGGTTGTCATATGAATCTTCCCATGTTAACCACTGTATAAGAAACAATTTTAAATAATACCGGTACTGTATTTGACAGTGTATTCATAGTGGCATGCAAGCTTGCTACTTACCTGGTTGTAGGTCACAATAAGGTGTAACAATGTGTGTGTGTGTGTGAGTGAGTGAGTGAGTGAGTGTGTGTGTGTGTGTGTGTGTGTGTGTGTGTGTGTGTGTGTGTGTGTATGTGTGTGTGTGTGTGTGTGTGTGTGTGTGTGTGTGTGTGTGTGTGTGTGTGTGTGTGTGTGTGTGTGTCTGAGAATATGGTTATATAAGGCAGCCACCATGTCTCATTAACAGTGCAGCACAATGAGGAATTAGATGTTATTGTTATTGGGAGTTTAATTGAATCCATTAATCATTCAGAAGAAAGTATGCCTTGTGTTCCTCTTATTTTCTGCTGAATATTCAATTTTCTTTATTATCGTATTTCTTTTGTCATCCTCTCATTTAAAAAAAAACTACAAAACAAAACAAAAAAGCCTCCATAATTACATTGTGGCATGTACAAAATAATTGATGAAAATGAGAAGGGTAATGCACAGATTCAGCAGTGGAGCAGTGGACACAACACGGCCACTTACAAGTCACATAAACATGTTGTGCCTATCGTTGATCAAGGAGCAGCACAGTATTATAACATGTTGATAGATGCACAGTACAGTGATGGCTGAAATTCCAAAGGGTTTGCACCATGCAAAATCAACTTTATTCAGCTTTACCCAAGTTGAAATGCTAATCCCACTCCCAAAGTGGTGTTTGTTTGTTTTTTGTTTTTTTTACATTGACCCATTTCTGAGCATTCCTGCTCTCTAAGCACCAGCTCTGCCCAGTTCAAGAAAATGATTGGGTCCTCAATCCTAAATGTGTAAAATGTATAATCTTAAATGTGTAAAATCGAGGAGGCACTAGTATTCCGCCCCCATAGATTAAACACACGCAGAATTTCCAGCCAGCGGGACACTTGACAAATGTATCCGGTAAAGGGGCGCTATCAACGGCCATGGCGCCGGCTTCCCTGGCGACAGACCATTCATCAGCTGTTTGTCCGTGATCGTCATTTCTCAACGGACTGCCTGGTGTACGTTGGCCAGTCCAAAAGTGGCTTGGCCAGGAGATTGTACCTTAAAATTGGGGCAATTACCACAATTAAACCTGCCGTTTATTCCAGTGCTGTCAGTAAATCAAACGACAAGCTAAATGATAACAAAATAGTACCCTTATTGCGTTGTCTTTGTTGTCAAGCATGATACATAAGATGTATTATGTTAATTACCCCTTACACACGTTACCATGTGCATGGATGAATAGCACATCAATGCTGTGCTAGAGATTGCTACATGTTCAAGATGTAAATGAAAATGTTCATCTTTGTCAATTAACATCATACGTGAGCTTTCGGGGTTCATTTCATTGTATATTTCAATGTAAGCCAGCGTGTTTTAGATCCCTCCCTACTTCAACACACCTGATTCAAATGATCAGCTCATCAACAAGCTCCATAGGGGCCTGAAACAATCATGAACAATTGAATCAGGTGTGTTGAAGTTGGGCGGGATCTAAAACAGGCAAGATATGGCTCTCATTTTCAAAGCAAACAACAACAACAAAAACATGAAATTCAAAAGCAAAAGTCAAAAAGAAATGTCAAATCTATGATGATGAAAAATGCAAAACTTTTGCATTGCCGGTCTGGGCTGCTGTATCTTGAGGAGCTTCGACAGATGTGTGGTGGAGAGCTGTGGAGAGCGCAGCTCTTTGAAAGACAGTGAAGGCTGCCCAGAAGATTTTGCCATATAGCCTTTGACAACCACAGACATATGCTCCAGAAAATGTTGAAAAAAGGCCCTCATCGAGGACCCAACCCACCTGTGCATATCCTCTTCCACCCTCTCCCCTCAAACAAGAGGCTACGGAGCATCCGGAGCAGGACCACCAGGCTGAAGAGCAGGTTCTTTCCAAAAGTTCTCAGACTATTCAACGAGAAAAGTGCTCTGTAGCCCCAGCACCAGCCTTGCACCTTGGACACTTATTTGTCCCTTCACATTGAAGACTTTATTCTTTTCTCCAAGTACAAAACAACCGTCTGCGATTCAAGCCGCTTGCATTCTTATTTCTGCTCCATTCACCCTTTATGTTTCCATCATTGTACATGTTCAAAGCTTGATTAAGCGTCATCCTTTTTCTCGTGTTTATTTTATTTTCTCTTCTTTTGTTGTTCTGCTTTCTTTTTCACAGGTTTGGGGTTAAGCTGGGGCCTTGGGTATCATCTTTCGCGCCATATCATGCGGTAATGTGTGTTGGCATGATAATAAAAATCCTTTCATCCTTGAATCTTTCACCATACAGTCTTAATGCCACATCGGCATCACTCAAGAAAGGAATTCAACACAAAGACAAATCCGTGAACTGCGGGGCTTTGTCTAACATGACAACGTCAACTTTCACTTTTTCTGAACTAACGCTTGAATAGAGGCCAGGCCTCAATTGTTCACTCGATGCATCATCCACATGAACAAAAAGCGCCACACCTCAAGCGCCTTCTTTTTTTCCTTATCGAAACCAATGGACAGGTGGCGCCACAAAGCGATCGGAAATATACCTTTGCTGTGATGATCTGATACCATGCAGATCATCTGTCATGGTGGAACGTTATTATCCAACGGTGGGGAAAGCGATTTGAAAAAATATATATATTTCTCATGATGAGGAAAACGTAAGAATGAAACAAAAATGTCTTCTAGTCTCTTTGGTTGAGAAAATAAACACTTCCAGTGACTACATGGGGAAATGGCTTCATCATCTTAGTTAAATCAAGAGTCTACATTTTTAGATACTACATGATAGATGTATAAACATTCATTCATTCAGGATTCCGAAATCTCACTTCCATTCAATTGTTACCCACATAGACTTTAGCGACTCGTTATTTTAGCATCCTACCTGCGTTTACGCTACAATCCATCCGCTATCATGGAAACAAGAGCAAGTAGCAACTAAGAGAGTTCTTTTGAAATAATACACCTGAAAACCATTTGGACGCTCTTCCAGTCGTGCAGTCATCATTCAGTTTACCGAGTGTTCTCTCACTTCTCTCTCGTTGACATTGTCATGAATCAGCTGGTTGTTCAAAGGCAAAAGGAATGTTTGTGATCACACCCGAAGCGAAATGCTATTTAGGGCCATTCCTGGATCAAGCCATGGGCATGTGCGTCAGAAACATGACATATTACTCCAAGGTCTGCCGATCCGGTCAGTGTGCTTAATGGAGAGTGTGCGCACACACACACACACACACACACACACACGCACACACACACAAATCCAGCTGTCAGCGTGCTCTCTGTCGTAAGTGCTTACCAAACAGTGAGATCCAAGGATGCAAATTGCGTATGAGACCTTGCAAACACACTTTTGCTTGATACTCGCATCTCGGCAAAGAAGCAGCCTTGCAGATACTGGAGAGCACTGCTTTCAAATTGTTGTTACCGCACATCAAGTGTGTCAACGATTGACTGGTAACTAATTGCAGTCGAGTTTATCTGTGATACGTGATTAAAATGAAGACGCCATTGGTCTTTTGTGAAAAATCATGGAAGTCAATTGATCATCTGCTCTATTGACTAATATTATCACTTAAAGTATCAGTAAAAATCAATGCGCCGATACAAACATTTCAACCAGGGAAACATGGCTAGCCTCATTTGTCGACACACATGCAGATCTGAAGTCTGGAAAGACTTTTAAAGAGAGACCCCACACAATGGGGGAAAAAATGGAAATCTTGTGCCGACTGCTCTTTAGAGGGGCATTGTCTCCAGTCCTTCTTTAAGCAGCTATGCCTGCGCCATTTTCATTAGTGTATATTCTCCTGGAGATTTCTGACACACCCACTGCATTTTTGACAATAAGCCTGTGTGGAAATTATAGAGCATGAGGTTGTCCTAAGAATTGTCCATTGTCAGTGAAATCTGTAAAGACAATAAAGCGCATTTCAAATTTGAAAATGCCTTTCGTAGTGGGTAGTGCAAGTATACATTGATGGAAATGTTTTTCTTCTTCTGGGTGAAATCAATCCATTAAAATCCATGTTTCGAGGCCCAGAAATAAAAAAAGGGGTTAAATCATTAAAACCAACAGCGACAAAAAAGGTTGACGAAAAAAAATGCTTTAAAAAAAAGGCACAAAGTTAGCATCTGTCTGCTAAATAGTGCACAAGGAGTAATGCGAATCTGAGTTTCAAAATAAGTAATAACTGGCATAACAGTATTTTCATAAATCTGCTTTCTATAGTGTACTTATGCATCCTATGTTGTGTGGACCTGCCTAATGGGCATTTATTGTCCTTCTCTTTTAGAAAACCATACACACGCCCAGGCGCCAACGCAACTAGTTTACAAACATATTCACAAAGGGAGGTGTTTTTAAGATAAGATAAGATAAGAAATACTTTATTAGTCTCGCAATAGAGAAATTCCCGATTCACAGCAGCAAAGTTATGGAAGGAAGAAGTAGAAGAACAAAATATAGGAGCTGCTGGAAAGGCAGCCACTGTCGCGGCGCCATCTTAAAGTCAAAATAACAAAATAACACAACACAACGCATAAGACACAGACTGTCGTGCAATCTTAATCACTTTTTCTGCATACACTTTGTTGTTTGAAGCAGTTATTGATGAAAGAGGAGCGGGAAAAAAAATTCTTGAGGTAAAGCAGGAAAAGCCACACGTTTATCCAAATGCATTTATTGTAATCTCTTCTCTGAGTCCGTCTCAAGTGGTGTTTGGCAACAAAATCGGACTTGAAAACAGCCCTCTGAACCAGAGAGAAAGAAGAATAACTTTACAACACGCAGTTTTGTCGCTTCCACCTATTTTACTGAATGCAGAAGTTAGTAGTGCATAACCCCTATTTATACAGCAACAAAATTGTGACTAGTGAAAATGCTGGGTGGCTAGTAACTGTGGGAAAGCCACAGTTGGTGGTGAGCAAAAAAGGAGGAAAAGTGTTTAAACTGACGGGAGAGTATGCGGAAAGCCAGATTTGACAGGGAACGGCCACATTTTAGACTTACTAAACTCATAGCGCGTATATGGCATGTTGTAAGTTACTGTAAGTTGGTGGGAGAATCTTCACAGCCAGAAGAGTGCAAAACTTCACAACTTTTTTTTTAATCAAGCACGTGAAGTGTGTGGTGTAATATACCGTAGATGAACTCACTGTTCCTGTAACCTTATATAAATGGTTGGAGCTCTATTTTAAAACAATGGTGTCTTTAAAGCCGTTTTTGAGACCTACGCGACATAGATTGATAAACATGCTGTAAGCAGCTTTGAGAGCAAGATGGGAAATCTTTCACTTTGTCAGTTGGAACACAAGTCTGTTCATGTTGCCAAGGTACTGAGTCACACTTTCATCTGTTTCTTCAGTCTTGTTCACGCGGCAGTGTAATCCTGAGTACGCCCAGTACAAATTCGTTTAAAATCTGATGGGGTGTTTTTTTTGGGGGGGGGGGGGGTGCTTCATGCCACATCACATCACAGCCTGGGGTCATTTTTTGCTACAGTGGAACTTGTACACCTGAATGACCCTGTGAATTGAACTATCAGGAATTCAATCAAAATGTTGGAGAAAAATAAAATCTGAAGATAATAATCATATCAGAGTCTTAACAGCCTTTTTTTTAAGTTTTATTCCAACAGACCTCGACAAGTGACTCACAATAATGCCATCAGAATCATGAATCATTTAAACATGTCATCAAAATTAACATACGGTTATATTGTGTACATTTTTATATTGATGGTGGTTAACATTTGCATAGTGGTTAAAACATGTAAAATTAATACTTGACTATTTCATCTACACTTAATAAAAGTCTTGTAATAAAACATTTATGTTAGTGACAGTGTAACCCAGGAACAGCCCATCCATCCATTTTCTGAGCCGTTTTTCCTCGCGGGTGCCAGCCAATCACAAGGCACACATAGATAAACAACCACCTGCACTCATAATCACACCTAGGGACAATATAGAGTATTTCATTAACCTGCCATGCATGTTTTTGGAATGGGGGAGGAAACCGGAGTACCCGGAGAAAACTCACGCGGGCACGGGGAGAAAATACAAACTCCATCCAGGAAGGCCGTAGCAGGAATCGAACCGTGCACCTCTATTCTGTGAGACCGACGTGCTAACCAGTGGAACAACATGCTGCCCCTTCCAGTGACAGCCATTACATGTCATTTCTTATGTGAGTAATTAAGATTATTGTTTTCAAAATACAGACAAATTTGATTTTTAAAAATGTGACAAGCACCACAATTGCCTCTCCAAGCCGTTTCTAATACTGGCAGGAGCCTGTTGATGTTTTAGGCAATGTAATGTTCTCCCATCTGCTGGCAATGGAATTAGTACAGCCGTCCCACAAATTATTTCTCGTTTTTGACAAGGCCAAAGGAAAATGCTGCTCAACCACTGGAACTTTAGCATCATTGCTAATGTCAATAATCCTTTGCTACAAACTGTAGTACAACATGAACTGCCCGTCCAATTCCCTTTAGTAGCTTTAGACAACTGTTGTCATGTTATTTATGGATGCCCAGGTGCTTCAGTTATGTTTAAATGGATTTGCTGTGTTTGTCAGTAATTTTGGCATTCTGTGCATTCAACTAATCGCTGACAGCTGAACGAGTGGTTTGAAGTGCCCCTCTGCAAACCGATGATTGGTACGGCAAAGAAAAAGTGGCACAGTAGGGGATTAAATGGGAAAGGCAGAGAGAGGAAAAAAGGTGCTCACCCACCCAGATGCCATCCAGTATTCTGCAAGCGTGAGAGTGAGAAGATAAGAAATAGAGAATGAGTGGCAAATGAATGAATGACGTTGCGGGCACTTACTGCTGCCTTAATTGAATTTGAATAGGTTGTCATTGTGTGCAAAAGCACCGCAGGGGGCAGAGACAATTGAATGTGCGCACACATAAACATCCATAAATAGAGGCAAAAACAAAATAAGTAAAAACTAAAACTAAAACAAGAATAGGATGCCTTGGATCCATTTTACTTCAATCATTTGTTTTGCAGTGAGATTAAAACAAGCCTCTGCTGTAAATTCCTTTCGTAATATACTTGAGTTTGATGGAATAACCACATTTGTCCTCATAAAACACAACTAATTAGTGGCTCTATAACAATGATGACCGGTATTATAGCCGCAGTCTTTGGGGGATTGAAGGATTAGGCTGATGAATGCTTCCTTCTTTGAGGCTGTTGTACTCCAACAATTCACATGAAATTAAACAACCATATAAAGCTCATTTACATTCACTCAATCTCTCTCAGACAAGACCTCAAATAAACCATCCTGACAAATTCCCAAATCTAAAAGTTCCAAATAGCTATGAGAGACACAGAACTTTTTTTTTTTGTCTGGATGAAATGTTTACAGTAAGTGTCTTATTTTTCTTTTTTCTTCCATTTTGTAGTACGATGCAAGTTTTACATCAATTAAAACAGTTCCAACGTGTCTTAAGCTTCTCAGGGACAACGGTTACTACCCTGGACAGTTTGTCATGTTGTCAGGTTACAGGGCGCATGAAAGGGTTAATAAATTCCCTGTGACGCGCTTCGGTCAAAATAATGCAAGGATGAAGAATAATCCACGTACCACCTCCCACCTCCACACCCTGAGAAAGTCCTCCAAGAAGAGTGGAAGCTGATTCATTATACCCAAAGATGGGGATTTCAAGTCTCCATGTTGTCTTTTTTCTCACTTCCTGGAGGCGCCGTGTAATTTTAACCACTCATTGGTACATAACAACCAAGATGGTGCTCCAGATGGACGCCTCAGTTTATTTTTTCTTTTTTGTTGGGAGGATGTAGTAAGTGTGCATACTGTGCGGTATGAAACAGCCACTCTATATGTGTCCCTCAACACAAATCAGTGTACGATACTGCTTTGCATGAAAATGGGCGAGCAAAGTCATATAGCTCGGGGCCTTGTTGATGCTTTATACTCAAGCGTATCACACTAAATGTTCCGCTGTGCATGAGCGTGTGGGTGAGATGGGACTGAAACAGACAACCAACTCGGCGTTTGTCATGTTAGCATTACATAAAAGCATGAGGCCGCTCGTCGGATCATCCCTCATTGAGCAGACATGTTGTCGAAACGTCGGCGACAAAAGGACAGAGTGGATGTGGATGTGGGGAGCAGAGGGAGAATGAAAATGAGTCATCGGCAGAAAATAGTGAAGGAGATGAAGTGATCCAGAATGACAGAAAAGCAGACAGGGATAGAGATAAAACGTAAGATTGCCAATGGGGTTGATGATAGCACATGGAGACGGGTTCAAAGGAGAGGAGACAATCTAAAGGAAATACAGTAAAGGAATGAGGTAGTGCGGTCATTTCGAGGATGAAGTCATTTTCTCCAGACGCAGTGAACATTGTGGGGCTCTGGCGAGCATCTTGGGAGTGAGCTGACAGGGTAATGGATCACCACCGAGCGCATGTGTACACACATGTGCACACGCATACACACACAAAAGGTATTATTAGAGGGGGCAAGACCATTCAATCGTAGGTGCTCTGAAATCCAGCCTTCTGCCTCCTCAAGTTTTTGGGTTTGGGCAAAAACTTTCACTTCTTCCAAGGGATTGGAGAGATAAGACACAGGATTAAAAGCCCATCAGCACGTAGTCATTGACTGTGTGAGAATCTAAGCTTCACAGCAACTCTGTGTCAACCCCCCGAGGTGCACCCCGAGGGGCAGCAGCCAGATCACATCTACTCTGGCCTAGATTGCCTTCTGCCACAGACCACCTCTTCCTATTAGGTGCCCTTAACCCCCATCCCATAAAAAAATAAAATAAAATAAAAACAGCCTGTCAAAAAAATGAACGTAGCAACTCGTCTATACTTCCAGCGCATTAAAAAGCCATTAATAAACAATCCACTCAACCATCCATTTTCTTAAGTACTTGTCCTGAGGTGAGTCACGTGTGAGCTGAAGCCGATCCCTGACTTTGGGCAAGAGGCGGCATACACCCTGTAATGGTCACCACGCAAGCCCAGGGAGAACATAACTTCACATAGCTGACTGAAATTCAAACCCTAAATCTCAGAAGTGTGAAGCAGACATGCCAACTAGGGCTCCACAGTGCTGTCCGTATTGTAAAATAAAAAACAAATGCCTCTCAGTGCAATGCAGAGCAAGTTTACACCACTGCATACTACAATTACAGTAACAGACACTTAGTAGTGTAGTTGTTATCTGTCAAAACCGAGCCTTATTTTGCTCATACAGGCAGACTTCTTATTTTTGTATGTATGTTTGTAGTTTGTCTCATTAGAGCGTACAGTTGATCATCAACTGATGTCAAATATACACAACCTTGAAAACATTCATGCTGTATATTCGGAGAAAAGTGTTGTTTCTCTGTTGTTGCAGCGTGCAAATACAAGACGGTCAATGTAGCTGAAGTCAAATCAATGCATGTTTTTCCCAGCACTTTTTCAGTCCTGGTGAGAAATTTTCAAAACATTATCACACCCAGGAAATTTCGGTGTGTATGGGCCCTACATTCGTGAGCAGGTGCCCATGCACCCGGCGTAAAAATGAGCGCAGCTTTTCATATTGCGTGTTTGTGAATTGGGTAGCTGCGCTAACCTTGCTGGGAGTTAACGGGTGACACGCCCAGTTTGGTGACAAAAAGGAGACTTCATTTTAGACTCCCAAAAAGCATGTCTACCTTGTGGCACAGGTGATTTTGGTGGATTTGATGTAGACGCAGGCAGACAGATTCTGCATCCACGGATGTGTCATTGTTCTAAATTCCGAAATATAACGTGGAACAATCACGATGATTCATTGTAGAAATTATTTCTATTGTCATTATCATCTTAAAAATATTTTAATAGCACCTCTGTGAGTGTGCGTCACAACTAGGGGGTTCGGACAATCGGGGGCGCAAGTCGCTCTCCAATTGCCCACATCATGACTACATCATCTGCAAGGGGGGGGATCTTGCGCTAGACTTGCAAAGGCCAAGAATATATGCGCTAGACTTGTACTATATATATATATACCTGTATATATGTGTGTGTGTGTGTGTGTGTGTGTGTGTGTGTGTGTGTGTGTGTGTGTGTGTGTGTGTGTGCGTCACACTGCATCTCATCTTTAAAAATGTCTTTATGACTTGTTTTTTCTTAGTTTGTTTTTTCTTTTACCCAATGTATTTATTTCTTTTTTTTTTTTTACGGTTTTCAAATCAAATTAATGACTTCTGGCCAGCACAAAAGAAAATGACTGACAGACGCTGTTGAAATGTGCCAAGTGTTTCGAGACGACCAATTGAGGAATCCTTGAAAAGAAACCAGTGAAGCCAAACATGTCAGGAGATGTGACGACTTTGACAACTTTGCTTTGTATAAGAGCCAAGCGATAACGCTCACGTTTGCAATAAACAAGTCTGTCTTTTTCTACTGCTGTTCTGTAGTCGGTAGGAGAAAGCAGCGTGACTGCACATTATATGAAAAAGTGTGGGGGAGTAATCATTGTCGCACCACTACTTCTGGCCATGACTAGGACTCTTTTATTTGCCTCAGATGTGAACTCTTGTAATGGGAATTCAAATTCCCATTACACTCTCACCCATTATGAACAAAGATAATGATTTCTAATCTCTAAAAGAGTTTTATAAACCATTATGTGTCCTGATGCCCAGTTTTATATTATTTGGTGGGAAATGCTTACTGTATCATTCAAGAAGATTTTATGTCCCCTTCATGAAATGGTAAACAACCCACATACAAAATACCAAATTATGCAGTTCCTGGGTATGTTTACTTGTCCTGAGACCAAATCTAAAAAAGTAAGAGAAAATACCAAATAAGTCTGAAGTAACCCCGAAAATGTCCTTTTTGTCTTGTCTCACCCCCCAAAGAACAAAATGAATCTTAGATTAGGCTCGCAACAGGTTCAGGGTGTCCCCTGCCTATTGCCAGAAGACAGTTGGGAGAGGCTTCAGCACCCCCCCACCCCCACCCCACCCTACGCGACCCTTGTAAGGATAAAGCGGATCGGAAAATGAGCAGATGGATGGATAAGTAAATGTGTCCACCCGGTCAGCAGTGACAGCCAAGCTAAAAAAAATAAATAAATTAAAAAAACAGATTCTACTCCTGAGAGAAAGTCAACATTCGTCTGGATTTGCAACCCTGTTACTGTGATTACAGTAAGAAATGTTGGAAACACCAAATAAATCATCTCATAAAAACGGGGCCATTGATCTTAACTGAGCTAATCAAGCCTTTCATAGTTTATCACCTATGAACATGTAGCAGAAAATCAGAAAAGTGAAGAGTTGTTTTTTTTTTTTTGAAGCCAAAATGTCCTTCAATTCTGGAGCGACCCTTATATGCTGAGAGCTACTTGCAATATTGTATTTAGACAGCAGTTCCAAAGCCAAAGTTTCATGTAACGTGATAGGAAATTGCATATTGCATGAACATCAAGGCACTGGACTTTAGAAGTTCCAAGGTTACAATGAAACAAAAGAGAATGAATAACAAAATTCCATAGAACTACTCATCCTCTGAAGGTTCCTGACAGACAAATCCATCCAGACACTGTATCAATTTTATCTACCACTTATCCTAATGGAGAGTAATGTATGTGAGTGTGGGTTTTTGTAAATTAAAGAAAGATGTATTAGTGTGCTTCTTTTATAGTTTTCATATCATCATGACTTCGTCATCATTCTTTCAAGCGATACAGTATGTTATTTTATGTTTGAATCGGCTCGAACAAAGTAAATTAGGTAGTCATTAAATAATATGAATTAAAGCAAAGTCAGCCACAAAAAATGTTCTGTAATTTACTTGCTTGTTTTACACTCCTTAAAAAATTAGTCTGAAGACTACAATGTGTCCAAAATAGGAAGGAAATATAATGTAGTACTTAAAATGTAGCGTTTTACTACCCGCCTCTGATTAGGACTTTCTTGTGATCTTTTGCAATATTCCAAAGTAGCACTGGACTATTTCAATCGGTCATGCAGAAGTGCTGACAAACAGCTGGACAGACATCCAAATTGACAGATGGCCCTTCTATTAGGACAAGCACGCTTTTATGAGTGAGACAAACTACCAGACCGACATCCGCTAACCCTACTGGGATGTGGACACACAGGCGGGGTTGCCGGGGGAGCATACATTTGCGGGCAGAAGCAGGACACAGTGACAGGAGTATGCGCATCTTTGAAGTGTGTATGCAGACGCATGTGTGTGTGTTAATGTGTGTAGCCTCCGTTCGTCTGAGCGTGTGCATGAATGTGGTGTGTCACCCCACCCATTACAGAGGCACTCAGTGAAAGTAGTAACATGGTGCCAAAACAAGGTGCTAAAAGTATGAAAATACTGACGGAGAAGGTTACATGAACCAAAATACACACACACACACACACACACATCGGAAAAAAAGGACATGAGTTTTACAGTATTGTGATCTTGTATTGTCGCTAAGTGTTCCACATGCACACGGTAATGTATGAGGAGTGGTTCATGTAACCTTATTTCAAATCTCAAGAAAATGCCAGCTTGCTTTCCCCTGAGCCTAGTCTAAATGACAAATTTAATTCATTGAGTTAATGAATGCAGCAGAGGAGTACAATAAGGAAAAGTTAAGGTTAAGCAATAAGAAAGACATTGTAAAGTTCCCCCTTTTCGACCTTGATTTGCAATTGTGAGGCCTGTTCACATTAAGAAAAGCATAAACATCCATTTGAAGGCTTAATAGGAAGCCGTGAAACTGCCGTCTGTGTGCTGTATGTGTGTACCAAGTCCCCCCCCACAGGCCCTTAAGTGGTGTGTATTTATAGAGAGTGTGTCTCTCAGGCCCACCGGCTGGTTATATGAGCCTCTTCTAATGGCGGGGAGGATAGGAAACATCCATAGTCATGTTTCCTAAAAAACGCACACAAGAGCATACACACAGACTCAGTTAGATACATGCGCAAGCTTTTAATAAGGCTGCGTTAAACTGACCTTTTGTAGATGTCTCGAAAGCAAGCCCGCAGAATGGCTTTGTAGTTCAGCAGCATGCTGATAAGATGCCTGATCCTGAACTAGGTTTTGGAGTTTAATTTTGTTCTATTTTTGGAAGCCAATGGAGGTCCATAAGTGGCTTTGGAAGGCCCCGTTCCTGGGAATCCATAGAGGTGCACAGGCATAGGGAAGGTGCCAAATGTATGTAATTCATCCTACCTTAGTACAATGTCTCACCCTTTGTCTTGTCCTTCAAATGACCCAGCCATACATCAATTTCATATCTGTCCACAGACTGTGTGCATATGCATGCATGTCTGTGTGGCCAGGTGGCACTACAATGGCAGCAATTGAATTGCTCCCACCATATGCTTGGAGTGATAGCATTACAAAACCTGCGCCGAACCTGAAAAAGAGATGAGGGAGACAGATCGGAGGGGTGGCCCCCACCGCAGCATACAGTGCATTGTGCTAAAGTGAATATGCAAATGATACCAACATATGTTGTGCGCTCACATAAAGATGCTACAAAACATTCCCAGGTGGGCTTGCGGGTGCATAAATGCAAATGGTTATGCGTGGTCAACACAGTGACCAAGATGTTTGCAGGCAATGCTCATACACAAGTGCAAACACACTTACACACACAAGGACAAGTGTAGACATAAGCAGGGATGTCTTTTTTATGTGTTTTTGCAATCTGGGTGATTTATGACTTGAACAGTGAGTGCATTTGTCCAGGTGGAATCTCAACCATATGCCCTCATTAACATCCCTCTGTCCTACAAAAAAAAAACAACAACTTTTTTTTGTGAACACAACCACTCCCACAAAATTATTTTAAGCGGAAACATAAATGTGCAGCGGATTAAATTGTGGATACCTCCAAAAGGGACATGACAATTATGGTTCACTTTTAGTGATGATTATAGTCCAGTTTTTCTGTGTGAAGTTTGCATGCCCCCCCCCCCCACACACACACACACACACACTTGTGTGGTACTCTGGATTCCTCCTACATGCCTAAAACATTTTCTGTCCTGGCTCCGGCCTCCTTATGCGGAGTTTGCATGTTCTCCCCGTGCCTGCATGGGTTTTCTCCGGGTACTCCGTTTTCCTCCCACATTCCAAAAACATGCATGGCAGGCTGATTGAACACTCTAATTTGTCCCTCGGTGTGACTATCGGTGTGAATGGTTGTTCATCTCGATTGGCTGGCAACTGGTTCGGGGTGTCCCCCGCCTACTGCTCGAAGACGGCTGGGGTAGGCTCCAGCCTGCCCCGCGACCCTTGTTAGGATAAAGTGGACCAGAAAATGGATGGATGGATGGATTTTTCCTCTTTGGGTGGGCTTGTTTTTTCATGAATGTTTCACAATTTAAGTCACAGTGTGCTGTGGGTTTACTTTGGACAGGGTTGTCCATTTTCTTTGCAATGCCATGAATGTCAAAAGGTTACCATAACGTCAAGGAACTCTTGCCAGTTACCAGATTTGATTTTCTTGCAGCATTTTCATGTTGTTTGGGAATGGCTTAATGCCCACTTCTCACAAAGAACGAATACCACCAAATGTGAAAAAAAAAACAGGACAATAAATAAATATTTGCAAGTGATATATATCTTTCTAAAATCAATACTCAGCCACCCACCTATGGTTGGGTAAGTGCCCTTTGGAAAAACCTTGCTGAAACTCAATTAGAAGCACAAAATAAATACTTGATACCACTTCAGCTGCCTCGGCTCATTAGTGTTTTTTTTTTTCTCTGATTATGCCTTTTAATGAAGCTGCTTTGCTCCTTTCCAAAATGTAAATAAAACATGAAAACTGCCTGAAAATAAGCACAAATGTGTGCATAATTGTGCATCAAAATGTTTTCATGAAGTCACCTTCACGGGCCTTGCACAATCCAAACAACATTTGCACTTCTTAAAGTGAGGAGGAGGAGGGCTGACTTTCAACGTGTTTACGTGAAGGCGCAGCTCACGGAGAGGCTACATGAAGTCATCCCCAGCTGTCTGCGAGTGTCCTCGCCAAGCAAGAGCATACACACAGACTCAGTTAGATACATGCGCAAGTTTTTAATAAGGCTGCGTTAAACTGACCTTTTGTAGATGTCTCGAAAGCAAGCCCGCAGAATGGCTTTGTAGTTCAGCAGCATGCTGATAAGATGCCTGATCCTGAACTAGGTTTTGGAGTTTAATTTTGTTCTATTTTTGGAAGCCAATGGAGGTCCATAAGTGGCTTTGGAAGGCCCCGTTCCCGGGAATCCATAGAGGTGCACAGGCATAGGGAAGGTGCCAAATGTATGTAATTCATCCTACCTTAGTACAATGTCTCACCCTTTGTCTTGTCCTTCAAATGACCCAGCCATACATCGGTTTCATATCTGTCCACAGACTGTGTGCATATGCATGCATGTCTGTGTGGCCAGGTGGCACTACAATGGCAGCAATTGAATTGCTCCCACCATATGCTTGGAGTGATAGCATTACAAAACCTGCGCCGAACCTGAAAAAGAGATGAGGGAGACAGATCGGAGGGGTGGCCCCCACCGCAGCATACAGTGCATTGTGCTAAAGTGAATATGCAAATGATACCAACATATGTTGTGCGCTCACATAAAGATGCTACAAAACATTCCCAGGTGGGCTTGCGGGTGCATAAATGCAAATGGTTATGCGTGGTCAACACAGTGACCAAGATGTTTGCAGGCAATGCTCATACACAAGTGCAAACACACTTACACACACAAGGACAAGTGTAGACATAAGCAGGGATGTCTTTTTTTATGTGTTTTTGCAATCTGGGTGATTTATGACTTGAACAGTGAGTGCATTTGTCCAGGTGGAATCTCAACCATATGCCCTCATTAACATCCCTCTGTCCTACAAAAAAAAAAAAAAAACTTTTTTTGTGAACACAACCACTCACACAAAAATTATTTTAAGCGGAAACATAAATGTGCAGCGGATTAAATTGTGGATACCTCCAAAAGGGACATGACAATTATGGTTCACTTTTAGTGATGATTATAGTCCAGTTTTTCTGTGTGAAGTTTGCATGCCCCCCCCCCACACACACACTTGTGTGGTACTCTGGATTCCTCCTACATGCCTAAAACATTTTCTGTCCTGGCTCCGGCCTCCCTATGCGGAGTTTGCATGTTCTCCCCGTGCCTGCATGGGTTTTCTCCGGGTACTCCGTTTTCCTCCCACATTCCAAAAACATGCATGGCAGGCTGATTGAACACTCTAATTTGTCCCTCGGTGTGACTATCAGTGTGAATGGTTGTTCATCTCGATTGGCTGGCAACTGGATCAGGGTGTCCCCCGCCTACTGCTCGAAGACGGCTGGGGTAGGCTCCAGCCTGCCCCGCGACCCTTGTTAGGATAAAGTAGATCAGAAAATGGATGGATGGATGGATTTTTCTTCTTTGGGTGGGCTTGTTTTTTCATGAATGTTTCACAATTTAAGTCACAGTGTGCTGTGGGTTTACTTTGGACAGGGTTGTCCATTTTCTTTGCCAAAAGGTTACCATAACGTCAAGGAACTCTTGCCAGTTACCAGATTTGATTTTCTTGCAGCATGTTCATGTTGTTTGGGAATGGCTTAATGCCCACTTCTCACAAAGAGCGAATACCACCAAATGTGAAAAAAAAAAACCCAGGACAATAAATAAATATTTGCAAGTGATATATATCTTTCTAAAATCAATACTCAGCCACCCACCTATGGTTGGGTAAGTGCCCTTTGGAAAAACCTTGCTGAAACTCAATTAGAAGCACAAAATAAATACTTGATACCACTTCAGCTGCCTCGGCTCATTAGTGTTTTTTTTTTCTCTGATTATGCCTTTTAATGAAGCTGCTTTGCTCCTTTCCAAAATGTAAATAAAACATGAAAACTGCCTGAAAATAAGCACAAATGTGTGCATAATTGTGCATCAAAATGTTTTCATGAAGTCACCTTCACGGGCCTTGCACAATCCAAACAACATTTGCACTTCTTAAAGTGAGGAGGAGGAGGGCTGACTCTCAACGTGTTTACGTGAAGGCGCAGCTCACGGAGAGGCTACATGAAGTCATCCCCAGCTGTCTGCGAGTGTCCTCGCCAAGGCGAGAAGGATTAGCCTCCAGTTTAACCCGTCCCACAGCAAACCCGAGCTGACAGCGACGCTCCCTCAGAGAGCGTCACAGAGGAAGGGACGCGGGGACTAATTGTATACTGTATTTGAAATGCTAACTCATCTAAATATTGAAATTGTCTCCACTTTCTGAGAGGTGTCGCGTTGGATTTTCTTCTCCCCCGTCTTTCCCGGCGGGGGCGGGTGGGAGAGGTGTCTCCAAGTGGAGCTGACAGACTGGGAGATTGGAAAATAAAAATTTGAGGAGAGACAAGGCAGGGATGAAGAATAGGGGAGTAAAAATTGATGCAGCACCGTAGAAAGAGCATAAAGCGGCAAAACTACTGTACTCACTTTTACTGTCCCATGTGCCCTTTTATGTTCAATTTCTCCCCCCAATGAACTCCGATGAGCTAAACTGCACGTGCACCAAATAGTCTGTGTTATTTATTGGTACAACCGAGCCCTGCCAACCACCACAACAAGCAGATGGTGCTGTTTTTATTTCGAATGGATGTTTTTTTTTTTTTTTAATATTCAATACAGAGCAGTGATTAAAGGCCCGAGGGGTGCTGGGGTCGCAATTCCGAAGATGTCTTTTATATTTCGTACAGAACGGTGATTCTGTGCGCAAAGTGTGTGAATCAAAACACCTCATTATTTTTGAAAATCAAAAAGAGATTTGCAGCTTGACAACAATGGACACCAAATGCAGATATGAACACAATATCAGGATATATGACTTTGAAGCATACATTTGTCTCTTTATAAACACAAGCGGGTTTCACAATTTAAGTGAAGAGACTCTTGGTCATCAAAAAAAAAAAGAATATTTCCAATGAAATAATGAACTTGCATAGATGAAAGGCAGCAAATACCATTTACCTAAGGTTGGTTCTGGACATTATTTTTGATGATCTTCATTAACAAAGACAATTTAGCTGATTTTTTGTTATTTTTGTAGGACGTTCTTTCAATGCATCTCTAATCTGTAAACTTCTAATTGACAACTCACCGAGAGCTTGACTTTTCATTGAACCTATCCATCGACTCAATGAACAGTCAGACTGTAGATGTTTTCAGATCACTTGGTCACTTTCCATCAGACACAGTGTGCACTCACTAAACACAACGCGTGAGCTGAGTACTGTAGAAATAAACAGAATATTAGTTCCAAGAGCAGGATGAAACACGCAACAAGCAACAGCCACAATGCCATTCGTTGCATCAGGTGATGCTTTGACTTCCTTGGCCCCGCTGCACATTTCAAAATGTCTAATGATTAGATTGCACCCCCCATGAGTCTTGCTCTGGCTAATCCCAGCGTTGCTTGGTCCATTTTTTCTTCTTTAATCTCGAAGAGAACTCACCCGCAAGGCCTGATTTATTTAGCACCTCCACCACAGCTGGATCTCTTGTCATTAATTTAGTACGAGTCGCATTTGCATGAACCGTTAGACGCCCCTTCGCACAACTACATGGACTTATTCTCATCCATAAACATGCACTCTATTATTACTACTCCCTACAGAGCTGAGGCATTTGATCTGAACCACTAATGAGCCCACTATTTGACCTAAATAGTCAAGTCATAGATGCGCCGCCACCATTCGAGTTTGTTATCGGGAATCAGTCTGGTTTGCTCTTGCTCAACATTTCGGGAGACTACCGTGTCTTTTTCTGTTTGTTTTACCATTAAGAGGGACCACATCATGAACAAGAAATGTGATAGTGTGCGCTCACAAACGGAGAAAGGTGAGCGGTATGAATAAATGATCACAGGAGAAAGGCAGCCGCGGTCTCCGATAGCTATGCAGGTTACCGAGTGCATGTGTGTGGGGTGTATTTGAGCACGTTTGAGCAGGTGCCTGTCATTCACGGCTCACTTGCCCACTAAATATTGAGACAAAGCATAGCATTGATTTCTGCATGACTCGATTAACAAAGTACATCCCGCCAGATTAAACACACATTCACATAAAAAGGTGATATGCAATGCTTGATGGACAGCTTTCATAATACATTTTCGCAATGAAGCCGAGATTCCCAACATCCCGGAAGTGTCAAAAGAAGTTAATTCATGGACCCATTATCATGCAAATTTAAATTCACACCCTTTAAAAAGCCTTGGAATTGGTCTTATTTTTGTAGATGCGGTGGAGGGATATTAAGCCTAATGGTCAAGGAGCAGAGAAGGAAAGGCAGAGAGGACAAAATGAGGCCGTAAAATTGTCACCAACACGTATTAAGGAGATGAAAATGGAGCCGCATGTTAGATGTACAGTCCACGTTTCGGAACTTCCCTGTGGACATTTGACTGTAATCTGACATTCCGAGGAATGAAATAAAAGTGTAAAGTTGTCGACGGAGCAATTTTCCCCCATCCTGCTGTACGATGGAACTTTTTCATTGACCACACACGCCGATGGAAGGTGCAGCCACGTTTGAATCAGCGAACCGAAAAAGCATGTGAGGAAACTTGCATGCTCTATCAAGAATCTAAAGTCCATGTTAACAATTTCAGTCTTACACAGGAGCACTTTAGTCAAGGAAAATGACTAATGAAGTGAATGCAAATCTCATAACAGCAGAATTCTCTTGAGCTAAGGTTTGGCAACATTTCCCAGTGCATGTGTCGCTTCCCAGAATAAATTGGACGCATGTGACGCATTTTGGAGGTAGAGATCAATGGTCAGCTGTAAATATATGCCGCATGTGGACATTTTTATCACACATATGCTAACTAAAGACTCCCCGGGGACGTGCACCAGCGACCTCGACACCCGGAAGCCTACAATCTCCACATTTAAAATGTAGCAGAGAAACGATAACACTCTGGGCAGTTGTTCTGCAATAAACGTACAACTGGAATATAATGACTATACAAGTTACATGTGTGTGTGTGTGTGTGTGTGTGTGTGTGTGTGTGTGTGCGTATTTATGTTGTAATGATGCAGGTTTGCCAAGAGCAATAAAATGTCACTGGCTGGAGAGCAAGGAAGGGTTAAATGTTTTATTGTAGTTACTCTGCCCTGCAGTCACCAGCTTCAATTATAGGAGGTGGTGCAACATTCACAGGGAAGACCCACACTTGATGTTCTCCGTGCTCCACAATGACATTTTTAACAATACACTTCACTCCCATGCAGTCTTTCTTAAATTATTTCGGGTTCATCATGACTACATTGAAAGCACCACAGTGAGACGGTCCTCCAGGCTGCGGTATAACATTTACTGCAAGTTTTTATGTCCAGAGACAGTTGACTGATGGCTGATCATACTGGATATTACATTTTGGAGTTGGATGATATTGAATTTTGCTTTTGAATTGAAATGATGTCCTCACTGACGCCTGCGAGGATTTTTTTTTGTTTTGTTTTGTTTTCAAGATCACTCTTTAAAAAAAATAAACTAATAGCATAACAATTGTATTGAGCTGATGGATTCAGGGTATCACTGTAACCATTATGAGTTGCCAAAGACTATTATTGAAATTCAGCCCACTCAGCTGCCTCGGGCTTTTTAAGTAAGACACCAGCAGATACTTTTGTGTGAGTGTTTGCAGGTCAAAGAGGTG
Organism: Hippocampus mohnikei; assembly: GCA_026261675.1. Lineage (NCBI taxonomy): Eukaryota > Metazoa > Chordata > Actinopteri > Syngnathiformes > Syngnathidae > Hippocampus > Hippocampus mohnikei. Next base: position 5,223,126 of record JAKGUB010000326.1, read on the forward strand.
AAAATCTACATTTACAGCGGAGAGGAGTGCTTTACTGATGGTGGAGAGGTGCCAAATGCACTTGCCATACACACACGTTAATATACACACGCTCAGGCACGTGCACACACTCAGGCACATACGCACACGCGCACACACACACACACACACACACACACAAACACGCACGCACCATCATAAACAGTACATTAGGGAAGCTTCACATTTACAATGTGCACTCTTGGACAAGTTACCTGCATTAGATGTAATACTGTCTGTTGACAATCGTGTGTGTGTGTGTGTGTGTGTGTGTGTGTGTGTGTGTTGCTTTTCAACGTGGCTGGGGACTAATTTGCGTATATTATCGAGGCCATTTAGAGAACGTGACCCACTGTTGCTCCCAATAGTTTTCAGTCTCAGTAAAAGCATGGCCTTGTTGTTAGGAGATGTCTGAAAAATGACATGTTTCTTCTCCTTCCTTCTTTGCCTTGAGACTTAATTGCGGAGAGAAAATAAAATGATAACTGCATATTGTTCCAGCTTTTGCAAGTGCTGTTCTCGTAAGGCTTGATTATTACTCGTCAGTGCAGTGAAAGCGGATGAATTGCAATTACAGTGAGATTTGGAATTCCGTGGGCAAGAAAATGACCTACAAAGAGGAGATATTTATTTTTCATTTGCTGTTTTAGGCCAGGCTTGACTTCCCCTTTAATTAAAGAAGTTGGGTTTAGGGTTGTTAGTTTAAGTTGAGAGTCTGAAAGAAAAGTTAAACAGATAATGTATGCCAACAAAAATGTGTGTGTGTGTGCGTGTGTGTGTGTGTGTTGTGCAGAGAAGCCACGTTGATGTTGCAGCAGCTGGCGCCCGCAGGAGTGTTGATGAATGATTTGGCATTTTGACAGTTGCAAAGGACATTTGAGGCCCTTGGTGGAGTGAATACATAGCACCTGATGTATTACAGTCCCAAATATTTCACCTACAAAATGAAAATACACTCCCCCCCACAACATTAGGGACACTTGCAACTACAAAAATCTGCATGTAGATGACTACCGTAATTTCCGCACTATAGAGCGCACCTGATTATAAGCCGCACCCACTACATTTTTAGAGGAAAACCAATTTTGTACATACACAAGCCGCACCTGTATATAAGCCGCATGTGCCCACATTAAAACATGTAAACATATTTACAAAGAAAGACGGTACACAGAGAGAGTTTTCAAAGTTTTAATAATATAACTTAACAATAATAATAATATAACTTTCTTCCCAAACGGTGCCTGTGACGCGGCAGTAAAACGGTAGCAACATGGTAACAACATGCTAGCAACAGAATAGCAACACAGTATAACAGGTCTGGTAAAAGAACATACCGGTACTTGTAAAAATCACGGTGAGCCGTCTTCATCTTCCTCCTGTGAACTGAAGCCATCAAAGTCACCGTCCTCAGTGTCGGAATTAAACAGTGTCATAAAGACCGGTCTTAATCTTACCTTTTCTACTTGAGCGCCCCTGGCGGCCGTTAGAAAAATTACATAAATTGGCCGCATCACTGTATAAGCCGCAGGGTTGAAAGTTTGGGAAAAAGTAGCGGCTTATAGTCCGGAATTTACGGTACAATGTATCCCATTAGAAATGTGGTTATTTTTATAAACATTTCATTTCAAATGAAAGTGGCAATAATAAAGAAGCTTGATGCGGGTGAGAAAATGGTGAGCGTTGCACTTGCATACAACATGAATCGTTCGACCATCGGTACCATTTATAAACAGAAATATCGGAGCTTCAAGCTAAAGCCGCTGCTAGTTTACCGGGCAGCTAACCCTCGAGCCCTGAAGAACGTGACGAAAGCTCTCTCCCGTTATATGGATGTCAAACATATAAGCCTTAAACATACATTCCAGACAAAATATAGCACTGAAGCAACTTACTTAACGATTCACCTTACTTAACGATCGCTCGAACGTATCTCGTTCGTAACCTGGGGAGCATCTGTATTCCAAATAAAATTGAAAAAATAACATTGCTTAAAATAATATTTGTATTTGGCATATAAGTTGTGAATTTCTCCATTGTGAGACAAATAAAGGTGTTCTTACCTTATCTTATCTTAAATCAGTGAATGTAATGATTTCTTATTTTTGTTAAAGCGGATTTGCATGGTGCAAATTGTGTAGTCAGTCTCATTATATTATGAAAGAGTGTCTAGTGGATAGGACATTTTTTTTTAACAAAACAAACACATTTTTCAACCAAGTAAAGGGGAAAAAAAAGCTATTTGGATTTATTTGGATGAGCACACATCATCCACATTGGCTTTTCCACAAGCAGGCACATATGCAAACTGGCATGGTGGCTTTAGTCATGGTGTAATCATAAGTGAGTCACTCACCTGAGTTCCCACTCAGTCAAAGTGTGAATGTGAGTGTGAATAGCTGTCTGTCTCTATCTGTGCCCAGTCATTGACTGGCAACCGGTCTGGAGTGCAGTCGGCCTTTTGTCCAAAAGTTAGCTCCCTGCGACCCTGAACAAGTTAAGTGGTACAGTAATGGATGTGGGAATGCTTCAGCATAGAGGTAAGATCGGGCCGCCCGAACCCGAGCCCGACCAGAAATTCAGGTCGGGTCGGGCCTAAAATGATCAATCATTGCTTCGGGTTCGGGTCGGGTCGGGTTTCTCTCTCGCTGACTTTTTTTTTTTTTCGAGGCCGTGAATTGTTTTGGCCACGAGAGACCGTGGTTCGCAAAAAAAAATCAGAAGTCGCCTCATCACAACACGTACTGTACTAAACTCTTGCAATGACAATCCAAAGAACTCCTTCCTGTCTCTGTCCCGTCAGTGTTCGTCTTTGTCTCTCTGCTTCTCTCTCTTTAAGTGCCGTGATAGATTCTTAAGGGCGTACAGCTGCTCTGGTTTACTGCCCAATTTTCAACCCGTCAAAATGACGGACGGCCTTAAATATTCCCCGTCCACTCTTAAAAAAATCCGTCAATGATGGGAAATTGTCGGTTAATGTAACCTCTTCAGAAACAGAAATATAAGAGATGTAATTTTTTATACAGTCTTGTTTAACTTAGATTTCATTACGAAAGACAGGCTTTGTTATCAGAAATCACCCCTCCTCCTCCCGAGTCCTCACAAATAAAATATGAAATGTCGGGTTTGCTTCGGGCTCGGGCCTGCATATCAAGTTAAGTGATCGGTCTCGGGCCGGGTCGGTCGGGCTCGATTTTTTTAGGACCGATCTTACCTCTACTTCAGCATGAATAATCACCTCCTCTGAATGAGATGGGATGTGTGTGTGTGTGTGTGTGTGTGTGTGTGTGTGTGTGTGTGTGTGTGTGTGTGTGTGTGTGTGTGTGTGTGTGTGTGTGTGTGTGTGTGTGTGTGTGTGTGTCTAGGAGTCGCTGTGAGCAAAAGATGGAATTAAAGTCACTGTGGATCTTCAAAGCGTTTGACAGAGTGGAGAGTTAGCACGGCGGGATGAAAGTGACACTGATGACAAGCGCACCACAAGGCGCACAAACACGTTCGCTCCCCCTCGAGCGCTCGCCGGTATTATACATGCAACCTGCTGCATACAATGAGAATATGGTGACAGATGTTTACCGGGTGTGAGGAAATGTTCATAAAAAAATAAATAAATACAACTCAGAGGGGAAACCTGAGTGACAAAAGCGAGCTGTGTTGTTCAAGGACGCAAGCAGCTTATGAGATAGAAGAACGTGGGAAAGTCCTCATGCATCATTCTCAAAATAATTGGCATCCTCATGTTTTCTTCATCGCAAAATGACTTGGGGTAAGCTGCCCACTTGTCAGGGTGTTTTAAAATGAAAGCAGCAGACACCAGAGCTCATCACAGCTATGCGCTTTATTTATTTATTTATTTATTTGTGTGTGTGTGTAGGTTTTGTCATCTATCTTTCAGTTGAAGGCTGTGTGACTGTGGTCACCTCCCGTGTTGATGGTGCTCTCACACGAACTCTTATCTGATTGGATCCTCCGAGCGCCATAAGGGATGGTCCGCAAATAGGCCTATGATCTGATTGGATTGCGCTCCCCCCGGAGGAAGGTTACGAAGGAGGTCAAAAAGAAAAGCGACGCTAGCTTTGGGATAGCGCTGACAGGCTTGCTGGGTCGAGCAACACACATCAAACAGGCCAAGGTCTCTTAGGAGATTCCAGCGAAGTGTTTCATGACACTGCAGAGAGCGTAGTAAAGGCGAGATGTACAGCGCTAATATGTGACATCCTCAAACAGTCACGCATAAAATGTCCATCGATACAATGTTTTGAACTTAAAGGAGACATACAGTATTATGCTTTTTTTTTTCACGACTGAACATTCATCAGGAGTTTTAATAACATGCATCATAATTCGATCAAAATACCCAAAGGGTCCAGAATTGCAGTCCAATTTCGAAACCCCATTACTTGTCTTCCTGAAATTAGCCCATTCTGAGCAATGTGTTAACTCACTGTCTCGCGCAAGTAAGCGACTGTGCACCGCTTGCCATATACCACTGGCTCAGTTACTACCATGAGAACCACACATAAAAAAAAAAAAACACTCACAGGCTTCAGAAGCGCCGTGTGCATGAGACACATCACCAAACAAAAATATAATATCAGTCCTACCTTTGCTGACAACTTCGTAGAGCACAAGTGTCCACGCGGTTTCCTCCAAGGGCCGCAAACAGATTAATAGGAGGTGGCCACAGCCTGTTTGAAATGTTTTATTTCATTTGATTTGATTTGATTTTAACTTATTGACCACGCTAAAACCGATGGTGGTCCTTCATCCCCGTAGAATGAAACCACCCCTCCACCGAGCAGCAACTGAATTCCATCTCCACATTCACAAGCAAACCAAGCTGTGACCGTAATTGAAGATCATTTATGTGATATGTTCACAAATCAAAACATAAAACAAAGTAGAAAGTGGAGGAAACCATTTTTTGTTTCTGAAATATATATATTTTTTTAACTGTCCACAGAAATTCTGTTATTTGAGCTGCAAAGTGCCGGGTGCACCCGCGCGACTCGACGCGTGGGCCCGCTTTCTTGTTGGTCTTAGTCATGTTCATCAGGTGGGCAGACAAGGCACCGTAACGGGGGAAAGGGACATGTCAAATGTGAACGATTCCTTGAGAACAGTCCTCTTCCAATCGATTCACCAGATGCCGGACCCTCAGTATATCTATTGCCTCATGCACACCGGCAAAAGTGGCTGGTAATTGTATTTATTTGTATTATTTTTTTTAATCAACACCAGCCAAAATGAATTTTGACCCATATTTGGCTATATTGTTAATTTAGAACTCAGGTTGCAAACTGTCAGCTCTTCAGAGTTGTCCCATGAAAAGACAACAAACATGCACTTATATTAGTGAGATGCTATAACATTGTCGTTCGGTTATGAAACTCAAAATCACAAAGAAAAAAAACAAACACATTCCAGGAGGGGTTTGTTGCATAAACTTAGCCAAAATGTTTTGCGTTGGTCGAGAACTTTACTCTTGACAAAGCTCTTTATTTGTAAGCTGCTATAAATATGTAAACTCACTTACCGGCAGAGCTAAAACATCCAATCGATAAGTGCATTAAAGTATGTGCGGCACCAGGGACAGAAGTGGTAAAAGGGAACAATCAGGACAACGTAGCTCTCGTTGAAAATAAATAAGATAAGAAATGGTAAGATATTCATCGATGTGTGTACCGATAATAATGTGAGGCCAGTCCAGGGTCACTAACAGGGTTATTAATACCTTGTCCATCAATCCCTTTTGTTTTTTCATTGAGCCACTGTTTTTAAACAATCCCCAACACATTTCCCTTACATCAGCTCATTCATATTTTTGCTGCGTTCCGCTTGTTTAATAGGCACCACATCAGGCTGGATGAGGCAGGATGCAGTTAATGTTGCACGGGATGTTTTTATGGCATGTTCTTATCCTACAAATAATCCGATGGATGTGTTGGCATGTTTGCAGAAGGTAGATAGCCGTTAAGGTAGATGAGCTACAGAAAAAGTCGGATCTTCCCTGGACGTGCGTTCAAATGCAATGTCATTTTCAAATAATTTCATCAATAATAGTAAAGACCCTGGTTAAAAAAATAAATAAAAATAATCTGCACCAGCTCTGCTTTTTGGCTCCTGTTGTGTTTTTCTTTCGGTTCATCACAAAACCAATCAGCTCCTCATTTCTTTCGCGTGTCCTGGTCAGCTGTCTCATTTTGTAATTAGTCTGTCTATTAAGTTCCTTTGTTGCTGTTCAGTTCTTGTCGCGTCATTGATTTTCTTTGCTGATGCAACAACATTCAGGTTTTATGGGACATGTGGCCCATGCTTCACTTTTCCCCACTGCTCAAGTACTGGATTTGGCTCCAGTGCTAAGTTACACTCGTAGTAGTTGACAGCTTTTGCCTTTTCTGCAAAGCGTCTGATCCGAGTCCACCTCACAGACATTACAGACAATGAATGCCATAATTTACCATGAATATGTTGTTCACGTTTTTTTAAACAATACCAATGACGACCAAAGAAAAATAACTAAAGAGTGGTACTTATATATCCTTAGTCTCTCGTTCATTAAACACAATGAAACCAATCCAATGCGGCGGAACATAAACTTTTGAATTTTCTGTATTGGGAAAAATTAATCCACACCTCACCATGGTATTGTGGATGACAGCAAATGTAGCGATCCATGCAGAAATACGGATTCCTGTATTTCAGTCTGTTCAACAATAATAAATGTATGCTGCGTAACATCATGTGCTTCATACAATACATGTCATTCACTATCTCATTTGCTCATGTCAAGCATAACAAAGGAGTCAACTTTCAAAGATGTCTCAACCCCCCCCCCCCAATAAAAAACCCAACAGAATTAAAGCAGCTTCTTAGGTGTTCCACCACCAAAAAAGAAACAGCCAACGGGGCCTGAGCTGAACAAAAGCGTTTTTTTGTGTGCGAACTGCTTCTCTTTAAAATAAAACATCATTGTTTAATTACACTGTATTATTTGATGTTGTTAATTATCAGATGGCCGTTGATGATGGTTAGATTTAATTCAGTGGAAGCGCGCGCATGTCCTCTCACTTTCACAAGTCCAGGCGCATATGACACACGTCTGAGAGGAGATAGAAATAGATCACGCCCAGGCCTGTCATTGCAGGAGCGAGTCGTAATTAGAGAGGCAATGGAGACAGGAGGTGCGGAAGACAGGAGAATGGAAGCAAGGGGAAAGGAATAGAGGGGAAAAAAAATGCAAGGATGAGGAGGGAGCAGATGATGGAGCTTGTGGGAGGAAAGTGGAGAGAAATGGAGGAGAGAACAGGTTGCGTGACGACTTCTTGGTTGGCTGTCCAAGCAAGACATCTAAAACAGCAGCTTGGACAAGGTAGGCGTGACATTTTTTGAAAAGTTTTTCATCTCACATGTTTCATTATGTGTAAATAAAAGCCTCAATTGTCGAAGATCACATCAGTGAATTCAATTATGATTTCATACGGAGTTTTCCGAGGAAATTACGTGCGTAATTTGCTTGAACCGCATGAATATTGGATAGCAAAATGGAGTGATGTTAATGTGATATACCATAGTGAGCATAAGTAAGATTACATTTTGACTGCCATTTGAGTTGCAGCCATTTTCACATAAAACATAGAAGTGTTCATCCTGAAATATCAATACGGCTCCACCACAGTTTCCGATACTATCATCAAATGATCAGGATCGTTATCGGAGTCCTGGAAAGCTTGCTGATGAGCTGATCATTTCAATCAGGTGGGTTGGAGGAGGGAGACATTTAAAACGGGCTGCATAGGGGCTTTCGGAGATGAGGCACATGGATAAACACACACAAAAACCGACCCTTGGTCAGTTATTGCAAACAGCTAGCTTGAGGGAGGCACGGCTCCAGATGTTTTCTCTCCTGGGGCTAAAGTGGGGCTTGTCCGATGTTTTGATGGGCTGAGGAAATAATTTCTTCATAGAATAGCCAATCAAATTTTGATGAAACTTAACTAGGGCTATACAGAATTTTGACAGGAGCTGTCATGCCCTTTGCCCCGATGTAGCACCATCCTTGGCTTTGGGTTGTTGCTTGGAAAGCATTCATTCAATTCAATGAAAGAGGAGTCTCAAAATGGCCACCTTATCTGAAGGCTCAAGCTTGAACTCAGTATTGGATAAATCAAGTGTTCCTACTTAGTGCTTAGAAGAAAGAAAGAGAAAAAAACACTGCAGCCAAGTAAACGTCTTTTTTTTCTGATTTGTTTGGTTGGGCTCAATGTTCTCGTCCAAATGTCTGCAGAGGATGTGCCAAGCTGTCCGTAGGCTGGCTGCCAGCCTACCGCGTCAAACTGTCGTCGTTCCAATAGAAATAAATATAAATAGCCCCTGCGTCTGTGGATATCTACTGCTTTCTGCTAACCTGTCCATTTCCTTTGCGCTAGTACAGTATGTCGACCTTTCTACTTAACCTTCTCCTCCAACACATACACACGCACACATAAGAGGTGCACTCAATGCGCACAACATAAAGCCACAATTAACAAATGTGTTTTGACGACTTGGGTTTGATTCCGCATTCTATAACACACACAACACAGAAAGAAAACAAATGGCATTCCAGTGTGTTTTTAAATGGAGCCACACCTTCAGAGAAGTCAGAAGATGCCCCAACTCCTGAATGATTCATCATGCAAAGCATTTCATTTAAAGTCCAGACACTGAAATAAGCAGGCGACTAGAAATGAGAGAAACAAGGATGGGTTTTATCTCTCTCTCTCTCTCTCTCTCTCTGTCTGTCTTTACGAACTTAGCCAAGCCAAAGTCCACTTTTCAGTCTGCAGACAGATAATCAATGAGGAGAAGAGCAGAAAATATGATGACATGAGCGCGCACAAAGAGAGCACATGCTGCTTCTGGACTCCACACACAAATCCACACACTGGTACACAAACACTGAATTTAAAGGTCATCAGCAAGTCTGACTGGCTGCCAATCAATAGTAGAAAGAAGCAAAACAATGTAACGACTATTTGGGAATTTGGAGTATTTTGTTCCGTGAAACCTTGAATGTTGTTGTCGTTTCGGTTGACCTCCAAATGGCATCAACAACCCAAATAACATCAGCGCATTTCATTTTCTTTTTCCACAGCAGACACACATCATTTGTCAAAAATGAATTAAGTGTATGCTGTAAGAAATAAGTCTGCCCGTTTTTGTCTGGAAGGAATGTCATTTTTTATTTTTGCACGAAATACTGTCGACGTGTTCAAAACTGCATTTTAAGTTTTTAACTGCGTGTGAGAAAAGAGCAAGGGAAGTGGTGACAGCGTGTTTCTCCACAAATCATTATTTATAATACTGAGCATAATTGGCTAACAATAACAAAACTGCTTGCCAACTTCTTGCTAGGCTTTTTGAATTAAAAACGAATGGAGGAATAGGAGAGACTCATACTTAGGAAATTAAATTGAACTCGGGGAGATAGAGACGGGTGGCCCGGTGGTCCAGCGGTTAGCGCGTCGACCTCACAGTTCAGAGGTACCGGGTTCAAATTCCAGCTCCGGCCTCGCTGTGTGGAGTTTGCATGTTCTCCCTAGGCCTGCTTGGGTTTTTCCCGGGTACTCCGGTTTCCTCCCACATTCCAAAACATGCATGGCAGGCTGATTGTACCCTCAAAATTGTCTCTAGGTGTGAGTATGAGCGCAGATGGTTGTTCGTCTCTATGTGCCCCTGATCAGGGTGTCCAATAGCTGGGATTGGCTCCACCACCCCTCGCGACCCTTATGAGGATAAGCGGATCGTAAAATGGATGGATGAAGATCGAGACAGAGCCCTGCCATGTCCAATGAAAAATCTCAAGTCCTTGTCCTTCCCCCCCACCCCCACTCAAAAAAAATGCTTATAAATTATGTGTAAACGATACATACATAGAACCACAAATTATGATCTCAAAACAGTTTAAATATTATTTAAACTAATCCCATTAAACATGATCTTAAAATAGATGCCTTACAGATTGTGTAGCCATGGGTTGCTTGTAGGATGTATTCGCTGATTTGCTGGCGACCAATCCTGCCTTTCACCCAAATGAAAATGAAGCTTTTTTATTCTCGGCATTAATCAAAAACAATAGGATTGTTGTGTAAAAATAAATAAATAAATAAAATAAACATAATAAACAACAACCTGTAGATCTTTGAAGAATTTCTCCAACCAGTGCTCAGTGTCTGCCTCTGTGTGCTTGAACGTGTCTGCACATGTTGCCAAGGTGACTTGTGCAAAGATCAATTGAAGTGCATGAGCGACATTGTTACTCTGGAACTGCTCATTGTAACATTAAAATGAGGCTTAGACGAGTGGATCTTCTTACTAGAAGTGCTATATGTTGCCAGGTCCGGGTTATAATAGTTGTGAATTTTTCATTTTCGTTTTTATTTCGTTTGGATTTTAAAAAAATCATATTAGTTTTCATTTGCTTTTACAGCAGGTCTACTAGTTTTAACTTTTGGGAAAATGCTTCATTTATTCATTCATTCATTTTCCGAACCGCTTTATCCTCACTAGGGTTGCGGGGGGTGCTGGAGCCTATCCCAGCTGTCTTCGTGCAGTAGGCGGGGGACACCCTGAATCGGTTGCCAGCCAATCACAGGGCACACAGAGACAAACAACCATCCACACCCACACTCATACCTAGGGACAATTCAGAGTGCTCAATCAGCCTGCCATGCATGTCTTTGGCATGTGGGAGGCAACCGAAGTACCCGGAGAAAACCCACGCAAGGCCCGGGGAGAACATGCAAACTCCACACAGGGAGGCCGGTGCTGGAATCGAACCCGGTACCTCTGCACTGCAAAGCCGACGTGCTAACCACTAGACTACTGGGCCGCCCTGCTTCATTTAGTTATTTCTATTTTTTTTGTACTGTTTATAATGTATGGAGTATTTGGTCGACTTATACTCTGGAGCGACTTATGTCTGAAATGGTTACCACATTGTACACATTACATGTTGATTTCACATTAAACCACAAGACGGTGCTCTCTGCCTGTGTTGATACTTTCCACGTTGGCGGTAACTGAGAAAAACAACTGACGATAACTCTGACATAAGCGACGTAGAAGAGGAAGCGCTGCATCTTCTACCTCCGGAGTTGGCGGAGTTGTGTAAGAAAAGTGACACTGAGCATGATGATTTCATTGGATTTCGTGATTTGGAGTGACGCTGATGGTTTGGTAAATTTGTTAGCATGTTCTTTGTGCTATAGTTGTCTAAATAACTCTTAATATGTTACGTGAACATACCAGGCACATTCACAGTTCGTTGTTTAAGCGTCATGGAACGTTATCAGATCGTACCCTTATTCAGCCTGTTCTCTAGTTTTATTTTGATTCTAAATTGCCTTTCAATATGACATGTATGTTTTTGGTGTTGGATTTTATCAAATAAATTTCCCCCCAAAATGCGACTTATAGTCCAGTGCGACTTATAAATGTTTCCTTCTTAATTATGCATTTTTTGGCTGGTGTGATTTATAATCCGGGGCGATGTATAATCCGAAAAATACGGTATAGTTAAGCCTCTCTCCAACCCCTTGCCGCCGCCGAAGCAATGCGCTCGTCCCTCCACGGCGATGGCACCATCGGCATGGACACATTGGTTAAACAGCGCCAGCTGGTTCTCAACCTCGACCGGGTCGGGGAGCCTAATTTCGAAAGGTTTCCCAACGTTTTTTTTACACACGTCACGAGGAAGCAGCGACAGCTCAGATGAAGGCTGAAGTGACAGCTGGAACTGTCAGTTAGGTAAGAATTTTTCTTCTTCACGAAAGAAAGGCCATTGTCTGATAAAAAAATAAAAAAAATAAAAACCTTGGGCCTATTTCAACTAATCAGAAAACATGACCGTTATACTCCTGCCATTCTGATGTTTTTCCAATTGAAAAACCTCAGCTACACCGTCAGTGCCTCCAGCAAAAGAGTCTCCGAGTGAACCCAAAGCCTGTACGAGTGAGAGCCGCTTTCCACGCCACCAGCACAAGTCTCTTCGGCTCTCTTGAAAGGCAATGTTGATGAGTGTAAAGGTTTTATCATTTAATATTTGAGTAATTACGTGTACTGTTGTAATTTTTGTCTCAAATATGTAAAGTATACCCACATACAGTAAAATTCATAGAGAGGGGCAAATCCCACCTCACAGTTTTTACCTTTCACAGGGGTTTCTGGTCCCCATTAACTGCGAAAAACGAGGGATTACTGTATCGTGACTGATATTTGGAGGTGGTAATTTACTGGCTATCACCCAGGGATCGGATCATTGTGCTTGTGGAAGAAGTCTGAACAGGTGCAGTTAAAGACTTGCTTGGGGAATTCATCTTGTATTTTACACATAATAATTGACAGACTCCATTTGCGAAAAAAAAGTTGGTGTGCTTTTTCGCCGCACCTGCAGAAACATCCCCCTGACAGTTTTATTGGGGTCATGTGTCACCAATGTCTGCAGCACAAAGTGGCACCGTTATCAGTATATTTCCTACATCACTATGACAAACAAATGCACACGGAAACGAGGTAGTCTCGAGGGAAAGTCATGTCTTTCTGCTTCATAATCTGTCTCCATTAGGCAAAAATGACGAGGTTCTGATTAATGGGCACACTGACTCTCACACACACACACACACACACACACACACACACACACACACACACACACAGGTGCTGATGTGAAACTTCTTTAGCTCATAAAAATAAAATAAAACATTTAAAAAATACTGCAGTCATGATGATGCATAATTGTAGTGATGCTAACAAATGAAGATGCAGCTTCCAACATTTCTGTCACGTTTCGGCCGAGCCGAATCGAGTTTGGATCCCAAAAGTGCAGATGACAACAAGGTCTCCGTTGCAAAAATGTTTTAATACAAAAATTCGCACCGACAAAGTTGTAACAAAAAGCGCAGGCCAACACAAGGACCTGGAAGCACAAAAAACGAAATAACAAAAAGCGCTTGCAAAAAAGGCAAGAGAGAAAAACACGGACCGAGAATACAAACGAAAACGAATAACACAATGGATCAACCACACGCAGGAAAAAAGCCAAATCACTAAACAAAGTTGTACTTACAAAATGGTACCGAGAGTTCAAAAAGCGAAAGCGACGAGATCGAGAGCAAAACGGGTCTGTGGGCATGGAAACAACAAGGCATAAGGAATACTCCGACAACAGCAGACAGATTGCGGGTCCTTAAATACACAATGCCTTAATGAGAGATTGGCAGCAGGTGTGCAGCCAGAAAGTCCGCTCAGTCTGCCACGTGCTGGCCAGGCCAGGAACGTGAACATGACAGTACCCCCCCCTCAACGGACGCCTCCTGGCGGACTACCTGGTTTCGAAGGGTGAGCAGCGTGGAAAGCTTGGAGAAGGGACGGGTCCAAGATCCAGGAGCGGGGGACCCACTGCCGATCCTCCGGTCCGTAGCCCTCCCAGTCGACCAAGTACTGGAACCCCTTACCCCTGCGCCGAGAGTCCAAGATTTCCCGCACCGTGTACACCGTGTCGCCGTCGACAATCCGTGGAGGAGGAGGCGATGTGGGAGGGGGAGCCAGGGGACTAGTGGCCACTGGTTTCAACAGGGAAACGTGGAAGACTGGGTGAACCTTCATGGTGGGCGGCAGTCGGAGCTTGACGGAGACGGGGCTGATGACCGATTCCACCATGAACGGTCCCGTGAAGCGAGGCCCCAACTTGCGGGAAGTACCAGCCAGTCGCAGATCCTTTGTCGCCAGCCACACCTTCTGCCCCACCTGATAGCTAGGTGCTGGGCGTCGACGGCGGTCAGCAATCTGCCGGTTCCTCATAGCAGTGCGTGATAGTGCAGCTCTGGTCTCCCTCCACACGCGATGGGCCAGTCGCAGGTGGAGCTGTATGGACGGGAGTTCCACCTGACCCACCTGGGAAGGAAATAAAGGAGGTTGATAACCATAGGCAGACATAAAAGGAGACCGGCCGGTGGCAGACGAGACGAGGGTGTTGTGGGCGTATTCCACCCAAGGCAGGTGAGTCGACCACGAGGAGGGGCGATGGAGACAAACGCAGCGCAGAGCTGCCTCCAAGTCCTGATTAAGGCGTTCCGTTTGGCCGTTGGACTGCGGGTGGTAACCAGAGGACAAACTAGCAGTGGCCCCCATGGCGTGACAGAAACGTTTCCACACTCTGGAAACGAATTGAGGACCCCGGTCCGACACGATGTCCACCGGAATCCCATGAAGACGGAAGACGTGTTTGATGAGAAGGTCGGCGGTCTCCAGGGCGGATGGCAGCTTGGATAGGGCAACAAAATGAACAGACTTAGAGAAGCGATCAACAATGGTGAGTATGACGGACTTGCCCCTGGAAGGAGGCAGGCCTGTGACAAAGTCCATGGAGATGTGGGACCATGGTCGAGACGGAACAGGTAAAGGTTGCAGCAACCCAGCTGGTGGTTGGTGGGATGCCTTACTGCATGCGCAGGTGGAGCAGGCCTTGATGTAGTCCAGCGTATCCTTCCGAAGCTCCGGCCACCAAAACCGCTGCGAGACGAGCTCTAGGGTCCGGTTCACCCCAGGATGGCAAGCCACCTTTGACGTGTGCCCCCACTGCAACACCTCCGAGCGCAGAGGTGGGGGTACAAAAAGCTTCCCTGCAGGACAGTCAGCAGGGACTTGAGTTCCGTTCTGGGCCTCCTGGACCCTTCTTTCAATTGCCCACCTCAGGGCCCCCAAAATATAGTGGTCGGGAAGAATATTCTGTGGTTCGTCGCTCCTCTCCGCGGGGTCGTGGATACGGGAGAGAGCATCAGGTCGTATGTTCTTGGAGCCAGGGCAATAGGTAAGTGTAAAGTTGAAACGTGTAAGAAGAAGCGCCCACCGGGCTTGGCGTGAGTTTAGTCTCTTGGCAGAGCGGATGTATGCAAGGTTCTTGTGGTCGGTGTACACAGTGAATGGTTCTTCAGCCCCCTCGAGCCAATGTCGCCACTCCTGCAGAGCCAACACGACGGCTAGCAGTTCACGGTTTCCTATGTCGTAGTTGGCTTCGGCTGGACTGAGACGACGAGAGAAGAAGGCGCAAGGGTGGAGTCTTTGGTCGACTGGGGATCGCTGTGACAATACCGCCCCCACCCCTGAATCTGAAGCGTCCACCTCTACAATGAAAGGAAGTGATGGGTTGGGATGTTGCAAAACCGGAGGGTTAGTGAAGGCTTTTTTCAACTCTAAAAACGCGTTGTCGGCATCGGGGTCCCACCCAAAGGGAACCTTGACAGAGGTCAACCGGGTCAGAGGTAGGGCTTTCTGGCTGTAATTACGGATGAATCGGCGATAGAAATGAGCAAAACCCAAGAAACGTTGCAGCTGTTTCCTAGTGGTTGGTGTAGGCCACTCTATCACCGCCTTGACTTTGGCGGGGTCCGCTCTCAGCTGACCCTTTTCAATAACGAAACCAAGGAACGAAGTGGATTCTACATGAAACTCACATTTCTCTGCTTTGACGAATAACCGATTCTCTAAAAGGCGCTGCAGAACGAGCCTGACATGGTGTTGGTGCTCTTGAAGATTACGGGAAAAAATCAATATGTCGTCCAAATAAACAAAACAAAATACATTCAGAAGGTCTCTCAACACGTCATTAATGAGGCTCTGGAACACAGCGGCGCGTTGGTTAACCCAAATGGCATGACCAAATACTCAAAGTGCCCTAAAGGTGTCTTGAAGGCCGTCTTCCATTCATCCCCTCACGAATACGGACCAGATGGTAAGCACTTCGTAGATCTAGTTTGGAAAATATGGTGGCAGATTGGAGGGGTGCGAACGCTGAATCTAACAACGAGAGGGGGTATTTGTTTTTGATGGTGATCTCGTTTAGTCCCCGATAGTCGACACAAGGGCGTAACGACTTATCTTTCTTCTCGATAAAGAAGAACCCGGCCCCTAATGGGGATTTAGATGGCCTAATGAGGCCAGCTGAGAGTGAGCTGTCAATGTATTCCCTCAAGGCCTCTTGTTCCGGCTGTTAAACCTGATATAAACGTGAATTCGGAAGAGGGGCGTGATCAAGTAAGTCGATTGCGCAATCGTACGGCCGGTGCGGCGGTAAGGACTGAGCGCGGTCTTTGCTGAACACTTGACGTAAATCGTGGTAAACACTCGGAACATTATCCAAACAAATGACTTCTGGTGGATCGTTACGTGTTGGACCCCTATTTTCTGCCGCCGAGTGCAAACAGTGGGCATAGCAGAACGGACTCCAATTTTCGATCGCGGGACGTTCCCAGGAAATGACAGGATTATGGGTTCTCAGCCATGGCAACCCCAAAACTAACGGTACGGATCGAGACCGCATGAGATAAAACCTCTGGTATTCTATGTGATTGCCTGACAACCTTAGTTTCAATGGTCCGGTGATCTGCTTCACTTCCGCCAAAAGCCGCCCGTCCAGATCGTGAACCCGCTTTATATCCCTTAACTCATCCACCGGACAACCCAGTTCTTTAGCCACCATGGGGTCTAAAAAACAATCGTCCGCCCCCGAGTCCACCAATGCCCGAATCGTAATAGCGCGGGAGGGACTATAGATAGTTCCGTCCAGCTCTAGTCTTTTGGGATGTCCCGTACTGGACTCCTCCCTTCTCGGCTCCCGTGAGTCAGTGCTGGAAGTAGACTCACATTTCTCGGAGCGCCTTGCCTGGCGGGCCGGTGTCACGGAACAGTTGGCAACTCGATGTCCTGGTTGACCGCAGTAGAAGCAGGCCTGGTCCCGTATCCGGCGCTGCCTCTCCTCTGGCGTCACACGTCCGCCTCCCAGCTGCATTGACTCCCCCTCTGCGTCGGTCGTCCCGGTACCGGGGTGGTGCTCTGGTCCGGACGGTCGCCAGGACTCGTGGGAAGCCGGCCGACCACCCGCACGTCGGGGCTGAAAACGGGCGTTTCCTCGTTCGTCCCCGCGTTCCCGCTCGCGCTCCCGCATGCGGTTGTCCAGAACCAGCGACAGATTAATAAGTTCCTCCAAATTGGTGCTGTCATCGCGGGTTGCCAGTTCGTCCTTTAATGATACATTCAATCCGCGGCGAAACAAGCCACACAGGGCGCGGTCGTCGTAACCACTACGGGCGGCCAAAATCCGAAAAGAAATAGAATATTCGGCTACGGATTGTTTATCTTGCCGAATAGCTAATAGCCGTCCTTCAGCCTCCTTCCCATAACAGGATGGTGAAACACGCGACTAAACTCGGCAATAAACTCAGGAAGGAAGACCGAAGCCCAGGTTGAGCATTGCTTATTTCCACTGCCCAGGACGCCGCCTGACCAGTCAAAAGGCTCATTACGAATGCCACCTTGGTACTATCCTTCTCGTAAGCAGAAGGTTGATGGTCGAATATTAGGGAGCGTTGGTGCAAAAATTGTTTACAGAGCCCGGTTCGCCACCATAGCGTGGGGGTGTGGAATTAGGCTCCCGCCCCACGGTCGGGAAGGTGGTATCCCGGTGGCTACCGTGGCGATCTTGAGGATGACGTTCCTCGGTTGCTCGCTTGTTCCATCCGGGAACTTAAATTATCAAGCCGGTGAGCCAGCATGGAGACTGCCTCTCGGAGCTCGGCGAGCGCTTGTCCTGCTGGCCCACCAGCTGTCCCTGGCTGGTCAAGGCGGTCATTAACTTGTTGACATCTACGGATCCATTGTGGTCGGAGTATTCTGTCACGTTTCGGCCGAGCCGAATCGAGTTTGGATCCCAAAAGTGCAGATGACAACAAGGTCTCCGTTGCAAAAATGTTTTAATACAAAAATTCGCACCGACAAAGTTGTAACAAAAAGCGCAGGCCAACACAAGGACCTGGAAGCACAAAAACGAAATAACAAAAGCGCTTGCAAAAAGGCAAGAGAGAAAACACGGACCGAGAATACAAACGAAAACGAATAACACAATGGATCAACCACACGCAGGAAAAAAGCCAAATCACTAAACAAAGTTGTACTTACAAAATGGTACCGAGAGTTCAAAAAGCGAAAGCGACGAGATCGAGAGCAAAACGGGTCTGTGGGCATGGAAACAACAAGGCATAAGGAATACTCCGACAACAGCAGACAGATTGCGGGTCCTTAAATACACAATGCCTTAATGAGAGATTGGCAGCAGGTGTGCAGCCAGAAAGTCCGCTCAGTCTGCCACCTGCTGGCCAGGCCAGGAACGTGAACATGACAATTTCACTTTGACCGCTTGAATATTTTTCACATTCAGCACATAAACATTTGGTTGATTTACGTACTGTCAATTAATTGAGTAATAGCAGGTAGTTTCGTGTATTCTCAGTCTTTTTCTTGTTTTAATTGTTGTGTTTTACAGTATATTTGCTAATTAGTTTTCAATGCATTGTGGTCTTCCAAAAATGCAACCACAATATATTGTCCAACTAACAGCGCTAAGTGTGTCCGTCAATACCTCCGTAAAGCCATTTTGTATTTGATAAAACTCTTATGTTGTTCTGACTTGTTAGGATGAGTTTCTCCAAATATTTTGTTGCATGACTCTTTTTTGGGGGTTATTTTACCTATACTTGTATATCTAATACATTGAAGAATTATAAATGTATTTAATTCAAGTGTAATGATGACTGAAATCTGTCATTCACGGCTTCAGTGTGACTTATCGTTACGAGGTTTCGGACACCTACTAATCAACACAAATACTGTACACATAATCGCCGAGAGGTGCAACAAAAACACATGGAGGGAGGGTGTTATACAGAAGGCTTGATAAGAAGGGAAAAATTGTTCAAATTTTTAACCTGTATCTTGGCAGTACGTAGGGCTTGTAAAAAAAGAATTGCATTTCCACGTACTTCACATAAAAAGCTTATTAAAAGAGCAAGAATTTTGAAATCATCATTTTAAAACTACTTTGAAAGATCTTAATTATAGATATGGGAAATAGCATAGATTTTAACCTGCATTTAAAAGCATTTCCACGTTATTGGTATGCTTCGAATTTTGATTCATTCATATTATTCACTCTCATGAGAACGCCAGCAAAACAGGTGATCGGATTATACAAAGGTACAGAGGTATACATGAGTGAGTGTTCACAGGATTTTATGTTAGCTAAAACATTGTAATGTTTGTATGAGTGTATTTGTTACATTATATCTGTAAAGTAAAAGTGTCACATTACGTTTAGTAATATATATTAAAAATATGTTATGTATACAGAGTATTCATGCAAGGTTGCAAATAATTTTGGTTTGGGTCTCAAAGGCGCAACAGAGGTTCTTGCTTGGATTGAGTTATTTATTTTATTTTTTTTACGATCCACCAACCTCACCGGATGAACTTAAGAGTCATTGGTGCTTCCGTCACACAAGGTGGCATAGATAGTGTGGGGCCGTGGTGGTTTTTCTACATGACATGAGCTGAGAATGAAACCCAGAATCTCTCGGTTATAAAACAACTATGCAAATCGCTATGGTGCCATGCTGGCAACATTTTAATTTGCTGCGGGAGCATACAGCAGACTGTGAGTAGAATTTCCCATTGAGGGATTAAAATTAGTGTTTATATTTTTTCGTTGTTGCAAATCACTTGTGTTGCCTTGTAACACTGTCGTCAGAAGACAAATTTGCATTCCAGAAAACTCGTCAGACAATAAAAAAAGTACTTCAATTTTTCCATTTTGCAAGGAAACTCAGCGGTTGGTGCTCACCCTTTTTTAATAAATATCCAGTTTGAGCGAACATGATTGGTTCCGCTGTCCTGCAAGTGGCTTGCAACCATTCCAGGGTGTACCTTACCTTGCCCCAAGTCAGCTGGGATAGACGCCAGCAGACCTGCGACTCCACTAAGAGTTGAACGCATAGAATGGCTGGATGGATAAAGCTTCCACTGTAACACGGTTCTTACCACCATGACTGACACCAATGATGTTTGTCCCCCCCCAAAAAAGTACCTGGAGAAACAACAGTGCATCTGGAATGACATGAAAATGTAATGAAACGCATTGAAGGAATCCAAAATTAGATGATTATCAAGGGATTTTAGAATGAAATGTGCTACTCATTACAAAGCGGTGGTTTGGTATAAAACATGCAACTTCTCAGAACACAACCGTGCATCCAAAGCACACACAAAGGAGACGGAAGTTGGCTGTAATGCTTTCAATTGATCCCAACTCCATCCAAAAAAAAACATTTGAAAAAGCTTAAATTTCCCAGAGGTGAAAGAAATTGTGACACAATCAAGAACTTTCACACATGGCAAAACAAGAATGAGAGAACCTGTCCTATTAAAGGTGTAAGAAGATCACAAATTATTAATATTTGGGGAAACAAACTGAAGGCAGTCTTCCTTATTTAACAGTAGAGGAGAGGGACTTTTTTACCGTCGATTTATTTATTTTTTTCAAAGCCAATCGACTTCAATCGGAAATGTATTTTCTTCGCATGATTAAGCCAACACGTAATATTCTGAAGATACAAATTTAGCAACGTCCACTTTATTTCAGAAGATATAGCATAGCATACATCATAGATAAAATACAAGGGTTCCAATACCGGCGCTCAGAACTGTATGAAAAGGCTACCCAGCCGGCCCTTTGAAAACACATCAAAACTGCTATTTTTGTATTTCTGCAGAAGGTCAGACATTCTCCAACTTTACCTTGAACCTGGGCAATCTCCCTTCAAATTCATTCAAGTTCTAGACAATCTATCTACTTCCACCTCCCAACCCCAACTCAACCAGCAGCAGCACATCCAGATAAATCCATTGCGGTCCTCCTTTCATTATATAACTCAAAATAGATTTGAGTCGAGAGCATTTTTTTGGCCCAGGAGCCCAGCCGACAAGCTTCCCCACCCTCTGTGACACAACCCCAAGACACAGCAATTTAATTTCCACTCTTGTCCAGTTTTGTTCGATCCGTAAGCGCTCTCTCCCATGCGCAAATCACATATCTGGCCGCTGAACATATGCGCACGACGACACAGATGGACAACTGTGTATTATTTCCCCTGTGAATTCGACTGGCAGAGCTGAGTGGGAACATTGAACCAGATGCTCTTTAATCCTGTAATGAGAAAGCCAGGCAAACACGCACCCACACACGGGCACAATAATCTGGTAGACATAATGCTGCTCTTTTAATGTAGGTCCTTGGCCCTTATTATGATGACACGAAGATTCCTTGCCCTATGTTGCAACTAATCATGTATCTGTTTAGCTCGTCAGACACACATGTGCGCACACACACGCGCACACACACACACACACACAAATGTGTGTTTTTTTGTGTTGCTGTCTGTTTTGTTCTAACAAAGAGGAAGACAGCCAAGTTGGTGAGAGAAGGCAGAGGTGTACATACATATAGTCTGCAACAGTCACACTCAACAATCTGGATCGGTTTGGCTAAGGAAGTGGGGCATGTTTTACTCCACCATGCAGCAGATTTGTGTACGGGGCAAATATTTGTGCGCTCATGGAATGCAAGTGCATGTGAATATGGATTTATGTACACCAGTGGTTGTGAACAGTTGCATTTACATTTTGTAGCAAAATCGAGACCCACTTTTATCAAACTTATAAGTCTTTATTCATCTAAATAAGTCTTTATTTATCTTAAGGTATTGCTGAAAAATAGCCACAAAAAAATAGCCACAACGTTTACATATTCAAACAGATATTCAGAGCAGTGTATGAAACTAAACATGACATGTACAAAATAAATACGGTGAACCCGCGCTATAACACAGTACAGCTTCGCTGTTTCACAGAATTTTAGTTTTTGTGCATTTCTCTTTCCAGGGCATTGTTTTCTGTATCCTGATTGGCTGAGGGAGTGCAGACCAATGTCAACAGTCTCCACGCCTCGTCTCTGTACAGCTTGCCAAAGTTACGTTTGCAACAAAAACGGGTTTTTAATGTTGATGAGGAGAGACGTGGCTTTGAGGAAAGAGACGAAAGCGGCATAGAGCAAGAGCTTTAATTTCTTCTCATTACTCCAAAATTCCTATTTAGAATCAGAATCATATTTATCGGCCAGGTATGTAGAACACAGAAGGAATTTGTTTCCGGTAGTACAGGCTGCACTTGCATTGCAATAACTAGCAACTATGATAAACAAATGTCACGAACATGGTGGTGGATGACCTCAAAAAGCAGGCAAGAGGGAGGAGCAGGGTGAACTTAACAAAATGTATTCAACAAGAATTCAAAGTACTGTAACAACAAAACCCATGGCATCAGCAAAATATAGGATGTGATAAACACAAACCAATAGAAGCAGTAACAGCAACAATGACCCGACACCGAGTGGCCGGGCCGGCAGTCCTTTTAGCAGAAAACCTACTAATGACATGATGACCAACAGGTGTGCCGTTGTAGGAGGAGCCCTACAGGGCCACCTGTTGGTCCCAAACAAATCAACAGTGACAACAAAGGCATGGCATATAATTATCGGAAGACTTTCCGTCATGTAAGGGTACCATTGTGCAGTAATACCACCCAATGACAGCTGTGCGACAATGTGCAGAGTCATCGAGCAGAGATAAAGTGGTGCAATACAATACGATGACGGTTGTGCAGTCGGTGCAGATCATCGATGCACCATTTTTTATGCGACCCACTTATGAAAACAATTTTAAAATAGACTATTCATTGAAGGTGCGCCTTATACTACGGCGGTGGTTCTTAACCTGGGTTCGATCGAACCCCAGGGGTTCGGTGAGTCGGTCTCAGGGGTTCAACGGAGCCTCTGCCATAGAGGGTAAGACACATGCGATTCGACATGTCAATTAGATATGACACGCCCACTTGGCCATCACTGGTTGCAGATGATCACATGACATTGCTTGTCCAATCAGTGCTGTGGGAAATTTTGTTCACTTTGCAGTCAACGTGTGACTGTATGTCGTACAATTAAAAAAAAAAGGTATAGTTATCACTTGATTTTTATTTTTTTAAATATCCAGAATGTATTCAAAATGTATTTATTTTCACTCATGAAGGGTTCGGTGAATGTGCATATTAACTGGTTGGGTACTTCTAAAAAGCTTAAGAACCACTGTACTACGGAGTTCCATATAGTGTAGAAAATACGGGAACTTAATGAAATGTACATATGCAAAAGGTTGAGAACAGGAATGTGCAATCTTTTGTGCTCAGGGCCCACATTTAGTTTTTTTAAACAAACAGACGGGATCATTCATAGAAAGGAATGATTCGGGGGGTTGGGGGGGTCCAAATGCGTGTGTAAAACAATTTAAAATGATTAATTCAATAATGAAACAATGTACATTTGCTTTTGCTGCAAGGAAGAAGATATTGTCTCTTATAGGAGCGCTTCTCTTCATGGTTAGAGATAATAATGGAGTTGATTCCTTTGGATTGTCCTGCAAATATTTTACCAGAGGTTGGCGATTTACCAAGTTTTGCACGTCCATCATTTGTCATCTATCAGCGGCCTGGGCACCCGTCTGTCATCATCAGTCCGTCAAATCATGGTCAAATCAATACATCCATATAATTTATGAATTTATTAGTCTCAGAAACCATGTATTATACAAACAAGATATTTTCCAGTTTGGGTAGCCGTAGCCATTTTGGATACAAGTCTCGACCAAAATTTCCCACGTATTTGTAAGGGGCACCGTAGTTAATTTTTGGTGTCAACCTTAGTAGGTGACAAATCCAGTGAGAAAGAAACCTTCACTCGCCACGATCACTGAAGTGGTGAATATGCCAGATGAGTGTATTGTATGTTCAGTGTGTTCTCTTTCATGCATTTCTTTTTCTTTTTTTTCTTTTTTTTTTTGTATGTGCACGTCAGGCATAATGGCTTGTTGTTTTCCTCGTTGGCCCTGCCTCGACTATTGATTAGCACTCCTACTTTCGCCCAGTTAGCTGCTTGTACACAGGTAAGTATACACTCGCTTGCGGCATTTCCAACATGTTTGCCTCCTCTCTCACGTAAATAAATAAGGTTACCACAATACTCAGCTCTCCCTAACCTGCTCATAATAACATAGTTGTAAACCACTCCAACACCCAGAAAATAATTACACATTTACTTCTAAATTATGGACGTTTATCAGTAAATACAAGCTGGGAGTTTCCAAATCATGGATGGATGGACAGACAGAGATATTTTTTTAATATAAATGACATCCTGCCCTTCCCAAAAAATGTGTCCCTGTACATCCGAGCAGCCTTCCAGGTAAAGCCACTGTTCCTTGTGACATGTGTCGGTTGGTTGAGTGGGTGACATATTGGTTTGGGTCCCGTGGGTCTAAAACTATGTAGCGTCTGCTGATGCCAATAAATCTATGGAAACTATTAGCTGCTGTTCTGGGATTCCACCTCATCATTTAAAGACATACTACATTCACTCACTGGCACATGAACGCACACACACACACACACGCATTCATCATGCACAATACTCCAAATTCTGCAGCAATTCCATTGTACTTGGTGTTTCTGAAAGCCTCATGCTTCCAGTGATTTGAGCTAATCTCTTTATACCCTTAACACTTTTTTTTTATCTATTCCATCCATCTAAACCAAGGGATTTGCCCTGTGCTGTGAAATCCAGCCAAATACCTGAAGCTAGAAGCTTTGCGACTGTGTTTGACGTCCATCAATTAGAGAGGGGAAAAATAGGAACAAATATGTGCACAAATGCAATCGCATTTTCAGTTTTGTTTTATTTGTCACCTACTTACTTACTCTTTGAGAAGACTAATCACTTCGCAGAAAGCAATTTGTACCTTTTCCACAAGTCAGCCAAACCACACACGCACACACGATGGCCTAACTTCCACCACTAACTCCCGTCTCCATCCCTTCATCTTTTCATTTCACCAATGTGCTTACCTCTTTATCCCATCTCTGCCTCCCTCTGTCCCTTGAGGAGACAGATATCCGTAAGCGCTCTCTCCCATGCGCAAATCACATATCTGGCCGCTGAACATATGCGCACGACGACACAGATGGACAACTGTGTATTATTTCCCTGTGAATTCGACTGGCAGAGCTGAGTGGGAACATTGAACCAGATGCTCTTTAATCCTGTAATGAGAAAGCCAGGCAAACACGCACCCACACACGGGCACAATAATCTGGTAGACATAATGCTGCTCTTTTAATGTAGGTCCTTGGCCCTTATTATGATGACACGAAGATTCCTTGCCCTATGTTGCAACTAATCATGTATCTGTTTAGCTCGTCAGACACACATGTGCGCACACACACGCACACACACACACACACACAAATGTGTGTTTTTGTGTTGCTGTCTGTTTTGTTCTAACAAAGAGGAAGACAGCCAAGTTGGTGAGAGAAGGCAGAGGTGTACATACATATAGTCTGCAACAGTCACACTCAACAATCTGGATCGGTTTGGCTAAGGAAGTGGGGCATGTTTTACTCCACCATGCAGCAGATTTGTGTACGGGGCAAATATTTGTGCGCTCATGGAATGCAAGTGCATGTGAATATGGATTT
This sequence comes from Hippocampus mohnikei, assembly GCA_026261675.1. Taxonomy (NCBI): domain Eukaryota; kingdom Metazoa; phylum Chordata; class Actinopteri; order Syngnathiformes; family Syngnathidae; genus Hippocampus; species Hippocampus mohnikei. Next base: position 5,248,647 of record JAKGUB010000326.1, read on the forward strand.
ATGTACACCAGTGGTTGTGAACAGTTGCATTTACATTTTGTAGCAAAATCGAGACCCACTTTTATCAAACTTATAAGTCTTTATTCATCTAAATAAGTCTTTATTTATCTTAAGGTATTGCTGAAAAATAGCCACAAAAAATAGCCACAACGTTTACATATTCAAACAGATATTCAGAGCAGTGTATGAAACTAAACATGACATGTACAAAATAAATACGGTGAACCCGCGCTATAACACAGTACAGCTTCGCTGTTTCACAGAATTTTAGTTTTTGTGCATTTCTCTTTCCAGGGCATTGTTTTCTGTATCCTGATTGGCTGAGGGAGTGCAGACCAATGTCAACAGTCTCCACGCCTCGTCTCTGTACAGCTTGCCAAAGTTACGTTTGCAACAAAAACGGGTTTTTAATGTTGATGAGGAGAGACGTGGCTTTGAGGAAAGAGACGAAAGCGGCATAGAGCAAGAGCTTTAATTTCTTCTCATTACTCCAAAATTCCTATTTAGAATCAGAATCATATTTATCGGCCAGGTATGTAGAACACAGAAGGAATTTGTTTCCGGTAGTACAGGCTGCACTTGCATTGCAATAACTAGCAACTATGATAAACAAATGTCACGAACATGGTGGTGGATGACCTCAAAAAGCAGGCAAGAGGGAGGAGCAGGGTGAACTTAACAAAATGTATTCAACAAGAATTCAAAGTACTGTAACAACAAAACCCATGGCATCAGCAAAATATAGGATGTGATAAACACAAACCAATAGAAGCAGTAACAGCAACAATGACCCGACACCGAGTGGCCGGCCGGCAGTCCTTTTAGCAGAAAACCTACTAATGACATGATGACCAACAGGTGTGCCGTTGTAGGAGGAGCCCTACAGGGCCACCTGTTGGTCCCAAACAAATCAACAGTGACAACAAAGGCATGGCATATAATTATCGGAAGACTTTCCGTCATGTAAGGGTACCATTGTGCAGTAATACCACCCAATGACAGCTGTGCGACAATGTGCAGAGTCATCGAGCAGAGATAAAGTGGTGCAATACAATACGATGACGGTTGTGCAGTCGGTGCAGATCATCGATGCACCATTTTTTATGCGACCCACTTATGAAAACAATTTTAAAATAGACTATTCATTGAAGGTGCGCCTTATACTACGGCGGTGGTTCTTAACCTGGGTTCGATCGAACCCCAGGGGTTCGGTGAGTCGGTCTCAGGGGTTCAACGGAGCCTCTGCCATAGAGGGTAAGACACATGCGATTCGACATGTCAATTAGATATGACACGCCCACTTGGCCATCACTGGTTGCAGATGATCACATGACATTGCTTGTCCAATCAGTGCTGTGGGAAATTTTGTTCACTTTGCAGTCAACGTGTGACTGTATGTCGTACAATTAAAAAAAAGGTATAGTTATCACTTGATTTTTATTTTTTTAAATATCCAGAATGTATTCAAAATGTATTTATTTTCACTCATGAAGGGTTCGTGAATGTGCATATTAACTGGTTGGGTACTTCTAAAAGCTTAAGAACCACTGTACTACGGAGTTCCATATAGTGTAGAAAATACGGAACTTAATGAAATGTACATATGCAAAAGGTTGAGAACAGGAATGTGCAATCTTTTGTGCTCAGGGCCCACATTTAGTTTTTAAACAAACAGACGGGATCATTCATAGAAAGGAATGATTCGGGGTTGGGGTCCAAATGCGTGTGTAAAACAATTTAAAATGATTAATTCAATAATGAAACAATGTACATTTGCTTTTGCTGCAAGGAAGAAGATATTGTCTCTTATAGGAGCGCTTCTCTTCATGGTTAGAGATAATAATGGAGTTGATTCCTTTGGATTGTCCTGCAAATATTTTACCAGAGGTTGGCGATTTACCAAGTTTTGCACGTCCATCATTTGTCATCTATCAGCGGCCTGGGCACCCGTCTGTCATCATCAGTCCATCAAATCATGGTCAAATCAATACATCCATATCATTTATGAATTTATTAGTCTCAGAAACCATGTATTATACAAACAAGATATTTTCCAGTTTGGGTAGCCGTAGCCATTTTGGATACAAGTCTCGACCAAAATTTCCCCACGTATTTGTAAGGGGCACCGTAGTTAATTTTTGGTGTCAACCTTAGTAGGTGACAAATCCAGTGAGAAAGAAACCTTCACTCGCCACGATCACTGAAGTGGTGAATATGCCAGATGAGTGTATTGTATGTTCAGTGTGTTCTCTTTCATGCATTTATTTTTCTTTTTTTTCTTTTTTTTTTTTGTATGTGCACGTCAGGCATAATGGCTTGTTGTTTTCCTCGTTGGCCCTGCCTCGACTATTGATTAGCACTCCTACTTTCGCCCAGTTAGCTGCTTGTACACAGGTAAGTATACACTCGCTTGCGGCATTTCCAACATGTTTGCCTCCTCTCTCACACAAATAAATAAGGTTACCACAATACTCAGCTCTCCCTAACCTGCTCATAATAACATAGTTGTAAACCACTCCAACACCCAGAAAATAATTACACATTTACTTCTAAATTACGGACGTTTATCAGTAAATACAAGCTGGGAGTTTCCAAATCATGGATGGATGGACAGACAGAGATATTTTTTTAATATAAATGACATCCTGCCCTTCCCAAAAAATGTGTCCCTGTACATCCGAGCAGCCTTCCAGGTAAAGCCACTGTTCCTTGTGACATGTGTCGGTTGGTTGAGTGGGTGACATATTGGTTTGGGTCCCGTGGGTCTAAAACTATGTAGCGTCTGCTGATGCCAATAAATCTATGGAAACTATTAGCTGCTGTTCTGGGATTCCACCTCATCATTTAAAGACATACTACATTCACTCACTGGCACATGAACGCACACACACACACACACGCATTCATCATGCACAATACTCCAAATTCTGCAGCAATTCCATTGTACTTGGTGTTTCTGAAAGCCTCATGCTTCCAGTGATTTGAGCTAATCTCTTTATACCCTTAACACTTTTTTTATCTATTCCATCCATCTAAACCAAGGGATTTGCCCTGTGCTGTGAAATCCAGCCAAATACCTGAAGCTAGAAGCTTTGCGACTGTGTTTGACGTCCATCAATTAGAGAGGGGAAAAATAGGAACAAATATGTGCACAAATGCAATCGCATTTTCAGTTTTGTTTTATTTGTCACCTACTTACTTACTCTTTGAGAAGACTAATCACTTCGCAGAAAGCAATTTGTACCTTTTCCACAAGTCAGCCAAACCACACACGCACACACGATGGCCTAACTTCCACCACTAACTCCCGTCTCCATCCCTTCATCTTTTCATTTCACCAATGTGCTTACCTCTTTATCCCATCTCTGCCTCCCTCTGTCCCTTGAGGAGACAGATGCTATCTATTCCGCTCCTGTCACCCCCCTCACCTCCCCTTCCATCCCTCCGTCCTCTTGACCTATGTGAAGGACACAGCAGCTCAAAGCAGCCCCTTGATCTATCTATCTATCTTTCTATCTTGTTTCAAGATAATATCTTATTCTTTCAATGTGTGATAGCCTACAAGCATGTTCGAACGTACTTGCAAATACGCGCAAACGTACATCTTAACGTATTTGCAAATATGTTCAAACGTACTTGCAGGGTAATTGCTACAGACATAGCATTTTGTCATAATGCCACAGGTTATTGACTTGCGCATGCATTATGGGAAAAAAAAGACAAATATAAATAATGCACTACAGCCGTAATGAAACCATGCAGTTCAGTAAAAAACAATGTTTACTTACTTCATTTTCAAATGTATTGGTATTGCGTTAATTAGAAAAAAATTAAGTTAACTTTCCCATAATGGCACCCGTAAGCGCATGCAAATGTTTACTGATTTGATTTTTGAACGTTTTGCTTTAATGCGGGCCAAATGCTCAAAAAACAGTCAATACCTTGTGGTATTGCTACGTCTGTAGCATTTAGCCTCCAAGTGTGTTCGAACGTATTTGCAAGTACATTTCAACTTATTTGTGAGTATGTTTGATGTGAGTACGTTGAACATGCTATCATTTTCCAAATGCAGAAATCCCTATAATGGAATGAAGTCTTGCAGGACCCGCAAGATCCCCCGATTCAACAAGGCACATGTATAGGCCCGCCTTAAATTTGCCAGTGAACATTTAAACTGACTTTTTTTCACATAATCTTCTAATCAGACCTTTTTTTTTCTCGTAATTTTGGTGCTTTACTCTATAACCATCTGACTTACTTGCAAATCGGCCCTAATACTCCGATTATTAATATGTGACTAGAAGATCATTTTTTGCTGCCGTAGAGGATTTGGTTAAATAATTTTGGTTATGGTAACATAAACTTGTTACATACAGTATTAGTGAAAATAGACAAGTCTCTGAGGGTAATGTACAATTTGCATTCTGAATAGGGGTAAAGCTCTAGTTATAACACATTCAACCGACTAACTAACTGACCAACACACTCATGAACTGGAACGTTATTAAGTGAAAAGTGAGGAGTTGGAAAAACAATCCTATGCGAAGACGTGAGAAGGGATTGAGAGTGGTAAGTCCACTGAAAGCCCAAGTGTGTGTTTACTAGCTGCACGCAAATGAGGGGACACAGCAGGCGGTTGTAAATATTGAAAAGTGATCTGAAGGCTTGTGAATCTTTAAGAGAAAGAGGAGACAATGTGATTGCATGAGGCAATGTGGAAAGGATGCATCTGTAAACAAAATAAATCAACCATTACCTCCATTATAAACAAACAAGCTGCAGGACTAACACGCAGTGTGCTGCGCACTCCATGATAGCGGCAGTTGGACTAACTTGCCCTATTCTGCAGGGCCAAATTACATTAACTTGAAAGACACTTAAAAGCATCAAGAGTGTGACAGGCTGCTACTTCGGTCCAACAATGTCAGAGACGGTTTGGCTGTTGAAAGAATAAAAGCAGCACCGTCTCCGCTGTCTCATTGATGTATGCAAACCTCGAGGAAAAGAGTGTTTTTTTGTTGTTGTTTTTCTTATTTTTTTTTCACAGCAGGCTACACACTGAAATACAGAACTCGCATCATTTGGAGGAAGATAAGAGGGGGGGGGGGGGGAGACTACTCCTCTCACCTCTCACTTCAGTAGGTCAAAAGCATCTTTATTCCAGAAATCAGCTATGTTAATAATTCACATGGCTTCATCAATAATTCAATCAAAACAAGCCTTATTTCTGTCCTGCCAGTATGACTAAATCTTTCATGGTCAACGGAAGTCTTAAAAACTACCGTAGAGAGTTGAAGGGTGCATGTGCCTCCGTTCATTGGCACACATGTACTGCTGACCACCGTTCAGGCCAAGCTTGTTGGACTTGATATTTTGTATGAGCTGCAGTCCCCGAATCACATCAGCAATTATGCACCACTCAGGGTTATGCTGCTGATTAAACAGAAATCAGTCCTGTTTTTTTTTTTTAATTAACTGCCTCATCAGTTGAGAGTGTCTTACCTCTCCCTCAGTGGGAAGAGATGTGAATTCATGCTGAAATGTCTGTTTTGTGCATTAAGCAAGTGTGTGAAGTGATTTTCAGAAGGTAGGAAAGCTTTGACATTGTTGACATTGCTGAGAGCGAGAAGCAATCAAAGCTAAAGTGCTGTGGCAAAATTCTTTGCTGAATGTTTTTGTTTGCGTACGCACACGGAAAGATTTCAATGACTACAGAAAATACATTAAAGCAACGTTGATGTTGTGGTTAGCACATCTGCCTCACAGTTGAGAGGTGCCACATTTGAATCTTGTCTGGGTCAGAGATGGGCAACTCAAATGTCAGTGGGAGCCACAATTTTTCTTCAGTGCTACTGGAGGCCTACATAGGACTGTACACTACCTAACTAGATGCACGGTATGCAAAAAAAATGTGTTTACATTTTAAATAAGGATGGACTGTATATGTGCATATTGCTGTTTTTATTCAATCAATGTACATAATGTTGTAATGATCAAATTCATTTACAGTACAAAAGATCCACTCTGGTCCAAGTGGTTAGCATGTCCACCTCGCAGTGCAGAGTTTGATCCCAGGCCCCCCGGCCCGGCCTTCCTGTTTGGGGTGTGCATGTCCTGCCCGTACTCGCGTGGGTTTTCTCTGGGTACTCTGGTCTCCTCCCAGATTCCAAAAATACATGCATGGTAGGTTGATTGGGCACTCCAAAATTGTCCCTAGCTGTGAATGTGAGCGTGGATCGTTGTTTGTCTGTGTGTGCCCTGCGATTAGCTGGCAACCGATTCAGGGTGTCCCCCGCCTACTGCCCAAAGACAGCTGGGGTAGGCTCCAGCAACCCCCGCGACCCTCGTGAGGATGAAGCCCTTCAGATAATGGATAGATGGATTTTTTTATACTTAATTACCGTATTGGCCCGAATATAAGACGACCCTGATTATAAGACGACCCCCTCTTTTTCAAGACTCAAGTTTGACAAAAGACTTTTTGAAAACCAAATTAATTTTATACAGAAAATAATTACAGTACATCTGAAACAAATGATTATAACAATATATTTGAGAGAAAAAGCATGTTATTTTGCCTCATTCAAATCTAAAGTGCAATCACATTCGTAAATGAATGGCTTCTGGTTTTTGAAATGTAAATTACATCATAACTTCTCCTCAGCTGCCGGTTAACCTGGCCGATCTTCGACCCACTTTTCTCCAGATTGTCACTACGTTTCTCCATTTTCTGTTATGTCTTCTATTATTTTCTTCTCTTTTCCTTCTTACCACTATTTTGTATTTTTCTTCTTCATGCTACCGCTATTTTTATTTTTATTCTTCGTGGCAGGGGTTCACTTTGGCCTGGGGAGTCAAGTTCAGCATTTGCTTCAATGATATCTGGCAACATCTAGCGTCGTGAATGGGTATAATGTCTAGACCCCGAATATAAGACGACCCCCACTTTTTCAGTCTTATTTCAATGCAAAAAACACCATCTTATATTCGGGCCAATACGGTAATTGTAAAATGGTATGCCTTTATTTTCACTGCATCCTCTTTTGCTCATTTTTTTAAAATCAATAATATTTCTTTATTCATCAGAATGTACATTTTGAAAAATAAATGATAAATTGCACATTTTCAAAATGTTTATTTTAATGTTCAATAAATTAACAGTTATTACTAAAAATCGAACGAATACTGAAAATCAGTACTGTTGAATATGGGTATTGATTCCCAGGTTCCGGATATCGGAACCGAATCAGTTCAAGCTGCAGCAGAAAGTGTTTCTTGGAGATTTTGATCTTTTATTCTGCCACTCTGCCTCTACATTTTGATACACAACAAAAGAAACACATCCAGCCCAACCACATCACCAACTTGGACGAGGTGCCCCTCACTTTCGACATCCCGGTGAACCACACTGTAGAGAAAAAGAGGACCAGCACGGTATCAATACGCTCAACAGGGCGCCTGAAGTCGGATTTTACTGTTGTGTTTGACTGCCACAGTAATGGACAGAAATGGCCAAACTGCAGTTTCGAACGGTGTGGGAGCAATGACAAACAGTTTTAAAAAGACTGGGAGGCAGCGCCGGGTGAGTTCTGCCACAATTTGTGAATGGATTGTGGATTCTTGGGCTAACGTGTCTGCTTGCACTGTTGTTTGAGCTTTTGCAAAAGCCAACATCATTCCTGAGGAGCCGCACAGCAACAGACTGACTCTAACAATGACGCGAGGACACGTGACGTGTTTGATGGTGAACTTGCCTCGCTGTTCATTTTGGATAGAGAATTAGGACTTTGATGGATTTGAGGCTGATGATTGATTAAAAACATAGCATGAGTACATTGTTAAATACTTCAATAACGTACAACCGAACTCAGTTTTGCTCTCGCTGCCTTTTTAAAAACATATGCTAGCGTCCATGTGTGATACCGTATTTTTAAGGTAGCGTACGTTTTACCATGCCAAGGTCCAATCATACAATGCGTATGTGTACGTGTTAAATACAGAAATAGCACCTGTAACTGCCATTATGCCTTTTAATACGGCGTTCCATGTTGTTGTGAAAATACGGTAGTCAATATTCCAGCCTCTCTCAGGCAAGAACTGGCTTTACTGACCAGACCGTCGGAGTGTAATAACTGTCAAAATGGCCCGACTGTCACCAGGTAAATAGCTTTCGCGATTCAACACCATCAAGCTGTCATGAATATGATACCCAAAAAAGAGATGAGGCACTTATGCAGGCATCATTGACATGTAAATACTAATAGAGGGGGATGGCAGATGAAAGGCAGATGGAGGAAAGCAGGAAAAACAGAGAGGGGGAGTAAAAGTGACTGAAAAGCTTTTGAGGTCCCAAGTGCTGTAATAGTCTTCATTGAAATAAAACTGAAAGTATTCAGCTTGACACAAACTTGGATGAGTTTCAAGCTCACGGAAAATAGGCTGCGTGCGTGCCACCCATGTCAGTCGTACGCAATTTAGCCGCACGGTATGCCTAAAATGGCGTCGTCAGCGTGTCATGCTCCCCGCTCCAATGGAGGCCCGTGCTGCGTGTCGGGCCCGCGCCTTATGAGTGATGACAGCCAGCAACTGGCTTCCGTTGGGATCTCATCAAATGTGGAGGGCCCACGTGGCTGCGGACCGATAGAGAGGCGCACTAACAGAGCTGCTCAAGGGAGACTCATCCATCAAGCACAGAGCGGCAGGCTGCCGCTCGCAAAGATGGAGAGCTCGCTGACGGGCTCCTGAGAGTGTGTGTGTGTGTGTGTGTGTTGACTCCAACGTGCGTGTACAAGCGCACAGATAAGCGCGCAGATATCCGCTGTTTAAGATAACCACATGTGATATCTGACAAAGGTGTTTATACGTCGTATTGAAGGTGAATGAGGACTTCATTGAAGCATCCACACTCTCTCTCTCTCTCTCTCTCTCTCTCTCTCTCTCTCCTGTGCTGTTTTTAAATATCAATTTCTCCGATAACGATGAGGTTATGAATCACACATCCAACACAGTTTGCGCACATTTGCTACTTCACAAATCCAATTTTCATTCTAACGAACCCATTGAAGCAGAATTGCTCTGTCAACCTTGACAGCCACTTGTTGCTAGGCAGCATCCCCCGGAGCACAATCATCTGTGCCCCATAAGCCAATGAACACATTGGCATATGCCAGCAACACCTTCCAGGCTGTTTCAGCGAAAAACAGAATGTCATGCACAAAACAAAAGTCTGTACTTTATACTGTAGTATGTCAGACCTATATGGATGATAACACAAATACAGTTTGGAAATGAATCACACAATTAGAAATACATAAAGTACCGGTAAGTGTCATTTCGTGCCCCCCCCCACACCCCAAACTCAAAACAACTCAATGAAGTGAATGAAATCATCAATGATGTCACTGTGATAGCCTGTGGGCCTTTCTAGGTATAAGTGTGCCTGTTGTTGTTCTTCACCAAGATGGTTCCAAATTGCTTTGACTGCGTTTTACCATTATTAGCTGTGGTTAACTTTACATTACAGCAATGTTTTTTGAAATGCTATATCTGCTACATCAATGATAATTCATCATTTAATTAGCGGCTTGCGTACAAATAGTGCATTGAGTACCTGCCCACCAATCTTTTGCGAAAGTAAACAACCAAGAAAATCTTAGTCACCTTTTTCTTGTGAATTTCTGCGCCACTGTTACGTAAATTGGCTGCACTGTTTGTCCATTCTGAGATGGATGAATTCAATTTCCTTTATTTGCTATTGGATAGCATGTTTTAAATGTTATAATAGTTTGAATTTAGCAGGTCATGGACAGTTACAAATTCAAATCAAATGGATTCATGTCATTCAAGCCACCCCAGTGTAGCCTGCCTGGCTGAAGTCCACCCATCCATCCATCCATCCATTTTCTGAACTGCTTCATTATCACAAGGGGGTGCTGGAGCCTATCCCAGCCATCTTCGGGCAGGAGGCGAGGGACACCCTGAACCGGTTGCCAGCCAGAGACAAACAACCATCCGCACTCACATTCACACCCGGGGACAATTTTGAGTGTTCGATCAGCATGCCATGCTTGTTTTTGAAATGTGGGAGGAAACCGGAGTACCCGGAGAAAACCCACGCAGGCCCAGGGAAAACCTGCAAACTCCACACAGGGAGGCCGGAGCTGGAATTGGACCCGGTACCTCTGCACTGTGAGGTCGATGCGCAAACCACTGGACCACCGGTTACTCCTGTTTCAAGTCCCGTATTTTAAATGAAATGCAATGCACAGCAAGTTTAACATAAACAGTTTTTTTTCTGAGCGCAAATCATAGCTGGGGTGTCTTTGTGCTTAAAAATCTGAAAACTCAGATATGATGAAAGAAAGGGATATATGTGATAGAGATCAAGTGGTACACTGAGCTCAAATGAAAGTGGGGTGTGTGCATTTACGTGTGTTTGAGTAAACAGCACACCTATGAGGTCAGTACCTAATCCCAGCAGAGGTGAGATTTTTATCGCTCTATCTTCTGAGCCTGCACGTCTCCACTGACCTCTTTGTTATTGCTGCTGCCCGAGATGTGTCGGGGCCGCACCATTCAAATCATACCTCATAGAAATTTCCAGCGCGGTTTAAAAAAAACAAAAAAAAATAAAATAGAGATGCTCACCATTCAATTTAACTTTCAATTTATTAGGCGCGGCTGCAAATGTAATTCAATTTAAAAGATCATCTTAAATCCTGCTGCGTCAAAGATAATATCGCTATATTTTGATCGACACTGTCAATGTTTTTTTGGATTGAGCCTAAGCGCAGTGTCTGATGCTTGTGTTAGAAGAGCAGAACATTTTGATACCTTGAGCGTGACTTCGTGTTTATTCAGTATTTTCTGAATAGTTTTCAATCACTCACTTAATTAAACATCTGGCTTGAAAAGTCTCTCCAATCCAATTCTCCATTTATCACAGATATGGAGAATGAGCCCGCATGCTCCGCTTCGGGGGACGTTTGGAACAAAAGTGAAAATATAGGGAGCGACGGGTGAGAAACTGTGGGAAGGAATTAAAGGAAGAGTGGAAAATAAAGGAGGGTAAGTAAGCGGGGGAAATTAATTTAGAGTGGAGAGGAGCACAGAGTAAATTACAGAGAGGCTCAATGATTTTTGTGCCAAAAGAACATTTGGCCAACTCTCTCCTTGTGGGTGACACTCACAAGCATCTGTCCCTTTCAAAATCGCTATGTGTGTGTGTGTGTGTGTGTGTGTGTGTGTGTGTGTGTGTGTGTGTCTGTGCGACACGCGTGCGTATGAGACTACATGTGGTCGCTGGAGTTTAGAGATTACAGTCAGAGGTGAGCCAAACTGACAAGTGTTGACATCCAAACGACATGATTTATTTCTGATTCCAGCCTAAGACCCTTTCCTAACTCTTTAATGCACACACACACACACACACACACACACACACACACACACACACACACACGACGCACGCACGCACGCAAAGTTTGCATCCAGCTGATTGATATAAAAGGTGTCAGTCTCTCCGTCTTGCTGTCAGGCTTCTTCCATCTCCATTTTGACACAATGACAGGACTTCATCCATCCGTAAACTCTGACACATGCGCACGCTACACACACACACACACACACACACACACACACACACACACACACACACACACAAGCGCACTTAAATATGATCTACTGTATTACCAATGCAAAAAAACTTTAGAACTTGTGTATTATCCGGTAAATCCGTGATGACAATCCAAGACAAACATAGAAACTCAATAAAAATGAACTGAAATAATTCTTGCACTTAAAGTTGGCTTGCTGTTCAGCTGTGTTGAGCAATCCTTGAATGGTAATTTTTTATACGAGAACCATTTGCAAAGGAAAAAAAAATCACAGTATGTGGTGATTTTGTTGTGCGCTTCAAACCCTTTGTTGTTAAATCATGGATCATTTGTAGGTGCGTTGAGAAATGCATCATGAAAAATGAAATACAGCATATGAAAAGCATTCATGCCTGTATTTTGTCCATATTTTAAATTGTTGTCACGCATTTGGTTAGGGAGTGTGTGGTCCTATGCCCCCCCACACCCCCCGTAGCACTGACGGAAAACTGTCATATCTGATATTTAGTCATATGTTTCACTAGCCATGACATAACAGTGGGAACAGATTTTCCTCCATATAAAGTCAGTAATACCAGAACACACACACACATGCACACGCTCACACACACACACACACTCACACACACACACACACACACACACACACACACACACACACACACACACACACACACACACACACACACACACACACACACACACATAAAATATAAATGTCATAAATCCAAATATGTGTCCCATTGTATGGCCAGACTGAAGACACCTCTATCATAATTGATCCCCACACCACATATGATCCAGTGCCAGCTGACTTTTGGAGAAAATAAATAAATAATGCATGTATACTGATTGGCCTTCATCTTTGAACCTATGACAGAGCTGTGGATTGGCCTCCTGAATCCGTTAGTTTGGGTTTAAAGTTTAACAGGCCAAGGCGCATGTGTCACATCTGAGTTTGCGCCAGAAGATTTTGATCTAGGCAGATTTTTCTTTTTTTAATGGAGTTTAAAAACAAGGGCTGTCACAATAGGCCAGAATTACATCAGCGGCCCCTTTCCCCTTGTGTTAAACTTGAGAGTGTCACAAAACCAGTGTTGCAAGAGCTTTGCATCACATCTCCACAGATATGGAGCTTTAGTCCAACAGGTCCTTCAGCTGTTGGTGGAAACACAAAACTCAAGTGCCGAGAGATGAGCCATTTTTGGTTATGGAATAACACTGCCCTCTACTGGATTTAAATCAAACTGCTGGATGGAGTTAAAGGTAGTTCGAGACCACATTCACACAATACTATTGAATTATGCATGTTTTTGGAATGTAGGAGGAAAGCAAAGTGCCTGGAGAAAACTTATATAGGCCCGTGGAGTACACAAAATCATCATTGAAACCCATTTCATGATTGCGAGGCAAAGTACACACCACTCATGCACTAAAACAGAATACATATATTACCTCATGTGTGGTGTTTAGATCAAAGGGAAAGGAAAGAACAGAAGAAGGTCTTTACTAATTACGTTTCCTCTTAGTTCAAACACTACCATTCCTCCCATTTTTTTCTCAGGGGTCGGTAGGAGCCTATAACTGGATAACTGGAAACGCCACACGGGAAGATTTGAACTCAGGGACAATGGCAGAAAGACTATCCACTACCACTCTTTTAGGAATGAGGTGCATCCTGGTCACAGAGTAATGCAGTGAGAGGATCATAATGACATACTCATATATTCCTCCTGAATACTGGCCACCATGAAAGCTGCCATTGGGTTTTCTTGAATGCTCATCTTCGGCCCTGCGCGCCTGTCTTGTGTCGGAGCAAACAGAAAGGGTGCCAGATTGTCCCAGTGGTGGCCACAGAGGAAAACAGCTTGAAAGGTGTAAATTAAACATAGCTGCAGACGCATGCTAGTTGGCGCGAAAGAGGTCTGCAAGCCCCATAGGCGGTGTGAATAATTAACAGAGCCAGTGAGTGAAGCCGGGTACCAGGCTGGGTGTTTTGTTACCCTAGCTTCACTCAGCATGGGTATTCAGCTTTAGATAACCCTATCTGTCCTCACGGCTTGTGTGGACTGACTACTTTAGATGATTGCACTGATGGCTGCAGAGGCCTCTTGTAGTGAGGTAACATTTCCAGACAATGTATGTACATCCCTGTCAAACCCAGCCCACAAAAACATCCTCAACTTGGATATTTTACTTCCATCTATCTTTTATCTTTCTTGAAGCAAAGTGATGAACAAACATTGCCATGGTTCCTGCAAAGCGTTTTATTCAACCTTAGTATTTTGTTTGCATTGCTGTATTTACAACACGTGATGGGAACATTTTAAAATCAAGGTAAAACAGTTTAAATCCAATATATGGGATGAAATGTTGCGAAGAGATACAAAAGGCTACAGAAAAACACTGTGGACTTCACACCTCATAAAAATGAAAATTCTCCATTTATCACAGATATGGAGAATGAGCCCGCATGCTCCGCTTCGGGGGACGTTTGGAACAAAAGTGAAAATATAGGGAGCGACGGGTGAGAAACTGTGGGAAGGAATTAAAGGAAGAGTGGAAAATAAAGGAGGGTAAGTAAGCGGGGGAAATTAATTTAGAGTGGAGAGGAGCACAGAGTAAATTACAGAGAGGCTCAATGATTTTTGTGCCAAAAGAACATTTGGCCAACTCTCTCCTTGTGGGTGACACTCACAAGCATCTGTCCCTTTCAAAATCGCTATGTGTGTGTGTGTGTGTGTGTGTGTGTGTGTGTGTGTGTGTGTGTGTGTCTGTGCGCACACGCGTGCGTATGAGACTACATGTGGTCGCTGGAGTTTAGAGATTACAGTCAGAGGTGAGCCAAACTGACAAGTGTTGACATCCAAACGACATGATTTATTTCTGATTCCAGCCTAAGACCCTTTCCTAACTCTTTAATGCACACACACACACACACACACACACACACACACACACACACACACACACACACGCACGCACGCACGCACGCAAAGTTTGCATCCAGCTGATTGATATAAAAGGTGTCAGTCTCTCCGTCTTGCTGTCAGGCTTCTTCCATCTCCATTTTGACACAATGACAGGACTTCATCCATCCGTAAACTCTGACACATGCGCACGCTCACACACACACACACACACACACACACACACACACACACACACACACACACACACAAGCGCACTTATATATGATCTACTGTATTACCAATGCAAAAAAACTTTAGAACTTGTGTATTATCCGGTAAATCCGTGATGACAATCCAAGACAAACATAGAAACTCAATAAAAATGAACTGAAATAATTCTTGCACTTAAAGTTGGCTTGCTGTTCAGCTGTGTTGAGCAATCCTTGAATGGTAATTTTTTATACGAGAACCATTTGCAAAGGAAAAAAAAAATCACAGTATGTGGTGATTTTGTTGTGCGCTTCAAACCCTTTGTTGTTAAATCATGGATCATTTGTAGGTGCATTGAGAAATGCATCATGAAAAATGAAATACAGCATATGAAAAGCATTCATGCCTGTATTTTGTCCATATTTTAAATTGTTGTCACGCATTTGGTTAGGGAGTGTGTGGTCCTATGCCCACCCACACCCCCCCGTAGCACTGACGAAAAACTGTCATACCTGATATTTAGTCACATGTTTCACTAGCCATGACGTAACAGTGGGAACAGATTTTCCTCCATATAAAGTCAGTAATACCAGAACACACACACACACACATGCACACGCTCACACACACACACGCACACGCACGCACGCACACACACATACACTCACACACACACACACACACACACACACACACACACACACACACACACACACACACACACACACACACACACACACACACGCATAAAATATAAAAGTCATAAATCCAAATATGTGTCCCATTGTGTGGCCAGACTGAAGACACCTCTATCATAATTGATCCCCACACCACATATGATCCAGTGCCAGCTGACTTTTGGAGAAAATAAATAAATAATGCGTGTATACTGATTGGCCTTCATCTTTGAACCTATGACAGAGCTGTGGATTGGCCTCCTGAATCCGTTAGTTTGGGTTTAAAGTTTAACAGGCAAAGGCGCATGTGTCACATCTGAGTTTGCGCCAGAAGATTTTGATCTAGGCAGATTTTTCTTTTTTTAATGGAGTTTAAAAACAAGGGCTGTCACAATAGGCCACAATTACATCAGCGGCCCCTTTCCCCTTGTGTTATACTTGAGAGTGTCACAAAACCAGTGTTGCGAGAGCTTTGCATCACATCTCCACAGATATGGAGCTTTAGTCCAACAGGTCCTTCAGCTGTTGGTGGAAACACAAAACTCAAGTGCCGAGAGATGAGCCATTTTTGGTTATGGAATAACACTGCCCTCTACTGGATTTAAATCAAACTGCTGGATGGAGTTAAAGGTAGTTCGAGACCACATTCACACAATACTATTGAATTATGCATGTTTTTGGAATGTAGGAGGAAAGCAAAGTGCCTGGAGAAAACCTATATAGGCCCGTGGAGTACACAAAATCATCATTGAAACCCATTTCATGATTGCGAGGCAAAGTACACACCACTCATGCACTAAAACAGAATACATATATTACCTCATGTGTGGTGTTTAGATCAAAGGGAAAGGAAAGAACAGAAGAAGGTCTTTACTAATTACGTTTCCTCTTAGTTCAAACACTACCATTCCTCCCATTTTTTTCTCAGGGGTCGGTAGGAGCCTATAACTGGATAACTGGAAACGCCACACGGGAAGATTTGAACTCAGGGACAATGGCAGAAAGACTATCCACTACCACTCTTTTAGGAATGAGGTGCATCCTGGTCACAGAGTAATGCAGTGAGAGGATCATAATGACATACTCATATATTCCTCCTGAATACTGGCCACCATGAAAGCTGCCATTGGGTTTTCTTGAATGCTCATCTTCGGCCCTGCGCGCCTGTCTTGTGTCGGAGCAAACAGAAAGGGTGCCAGATTGTCCCAGTGGTGGCCACAGAGGAAAACAGCTTGAAAGGTGTAAATTAAACATAGCTGCAGACGCATGCTAGTTGGCGCGAAAGAGGTCTGCAAGCCCCCATAGGCGGTGTGAATAATTAACAGAGCCAGTGAGTGAAGCCGGGTACCAGGCTGGGTGTTTTGTTACCCTAGCTTCACTCAGCATGGGTATTCAGCTTTAGATAACCCTATCTGTCCTCACGGCTTGTGTGGACTGACTACTTTAGATGATTGCACTGATGGCTGCAGAGGCCTCTTGTAGTGAGGTAACATTTCCAGACAATGTATGTACATCCCCTGTCAAACCCAGCCCACAAAAACATCCTCAACTTGGATATTTTACTTCCATCTATCTTTTTATCTTTCTTGAAGCAAAGTGATGAACAAACATTGCCATGGTTCCTGCAAAGCGTTTTATTCAACCTTAGTATTTTGTTTGCATTGCTGTATTTACAACACGTGATGGGAACATTTTAAAATCAAGGTAAAACAGTTTAAATCCAATATATGGGATGAAATGTTGCGAAGAGATACAAAAGGCTACAGAAAAAACACTATGGACTTCACACACTCATAAAAATGAAAAAAACAAACAACCAATCTAAAAACTATGTAACAAATTTGAATCTATAGAGATGAAAATTAAAGGAGGAGCTCAGTGGTCTATTACTAGTTTAATACTGAAATAAGAAAAAAAAACACCAATGCACCTTCATTAGGTTGCTTGTGTCCCTCCAGACCCCGTTCATAGCTTATGAAACACCAGATGGACCACAAACCTGACAGCTGAATGGATAACTGATGTTGAAAATGATAATTCAAGTATGTTTTCAGCAGGCTTAGGTCGGTGTCATTGCAGCTCACAGGAGAAAGGATGACAAGAAAGCTTTCATCAACATACTATAGGTTGTTGAGCAGTGAAATAATTCATGGATGCATTGTAATGTAATGCAGGCTCTTCTCAAGCGAATTCTGTACAAAAAAAAAGCATAGAAATGGCATTGTGCAGTTACTTGGAAACCCATGTCATTTTTAAAATTATTAATATTGTGAAAGTTGGTCCTCCGCTGAACCTGGGCATAGAACTCCCCCAAAAATGCAATACAGCAGTTTGCACGAGTGTTGCTGGAAAATATACCGTATTCCTCTTTTGTACAATGTCCGAATATGCTCTTTGGATTTTGTGAACATGTGCTTTGTGCAACATATAGAATGTTGACATTCGAAGGCACTGCAAAAACAATTCAACAAAATTGAAAAAAGAAAACGCTTGGGTTAAACTTATTCCGGTTTAACGTGTTAACAAACTAGTTGTGGAATGAGTCCCTGTGAAGGTACTCCCACCATGCTGCATGTACATTGACTAATTTCCGGTGATCAATTAAATGTTATCTTTCTTGATATACTCTCAACTTGTGTGTAAAAGCCTTGGTCGCACGGAGCAAAAATAAAGATAATAATTAAAGTGTGTCTGAAAACAGAAATCTGAATTTATTAATTCACTATAAAGATAATACTTAAATTTTTGAGCATGGATACCCAAATCGGGGAGCGCATAAAACATGAGTATACAAAAGGTGATTTGGAGTATATTCGGGTGTGTGTTTTTCTTGAGAAATTATGGTAATTTATCCTTGGGTACCTTGAAATTCTATGATTATTATACACTACATTAAGACTGCATAGCTTGTACCGAAAAGTTGCTGAAATCAACCCTTCTCACTATGACGTTAGGTCACTTCTTTGTTACGTCTCGGGTGTACATTTACTTCAGCATTCACTGACCAAATAAGACGAATAAGTAAACAATGAGCTTCCAGTCATGACATCTTACCTCTATCAATCTTTGTAATATGAAATCTGAATACTTGCAATCAGTCATATTACACCAAATTAGTTTGTCAGCTCCTGATGAAAGCCACACTCTCCTTCACAAAAGAGCAAGTGATTCAACCTGGTCTATTCGGACTACATTGACGGATGAAATTAGACAGGAGCAGGGAGCTAAACAGGCTAATAAACCATGATTTAGACTTTCAGTATTCATTCACCATCTTTTTTTTTAATCATTTTTTTTTCATTAGTAAACATAGACCCTAAAAGATGTCTAGCAGAAATCGACTTCTTCTATCGAACCTGACAACCAGAGGAAAGACTTAATTTTGAGACAAGGCAAATTCACAGGAAGGGACTAATTGAGAGAGCAACCATACACCGGTAAAGCTTGTCATAACAGTGTGGATATTGGAGCGACTGTATATCCATCATCACATTATCACACCATGAAATAAGTCCATGAAATAAATTAAAATAAGATAAAACATCCATCATTAAAACTCATGTTGACAAAAATAAATAAATGTGCCCTCGAGGCTAACCCAGACACTTGGTGAGCTTTGCAGCGAACAATTAAATATTCCAAATAGTTTGAAAGTCCATGTGTGGTTAGCGATATCATTTCATCACGGTCGTTCCATTCTTAAAAGAGCAGAGAGACGTGCATCTTCGGTGTTCCAATTTGACGATATGCCGTGGCAGATGCTGTTATTCGACACTCAATACACATATTGCATATCCTTTTTGAGCCTCACTCCCAGTGGCATTTGCTTCTTGATGCAGACCTAACAAGGGTCTCTCCTCCAAAGCGTTGATAAAAAAATAAAATAAAATAAAATAAAATAAAATGAAAAATAAAAACCAGGGCTACGCCCTTGAGCAACCACCTCCTCATCCCTCTTGGCCATTTGAGAACATTAGTTCACTTTCTTCTCATTCTTCAAGGAGCCATTGCCTTGGTGTTTACCGTTGGACAAGCAGTGGCAGTGTCCATTGACCATGTTTCCATCCTCCCTGGAAACGCTGCCGACTTGGCTTTTGTCACCACACTTTGCACTCAGTAACCGTCCCAAATGTCGCAAGGCAATGCCCAGAATAACCAAGGCTGACCCTATAACGAACATCACATCCAGCAAGAAGTACTGGTAGAGGGATATGTCGTATACAGCAGAGCGCAGGTGATCTGTGCCATTGTGACGGAGGGTGTAATTGATCCAGTAGACGGCTCTAGTCACTGGGTGGTCGGGCTGATCTTTGTGAATGGTGGAGAGAATAGCTGCCCGCTGTCGGTACCTGGAGAAAGTTCACCTTTTTTTAGCCAACGTAAATCTATGTGATCCCAAAGACATTCACAAGATAGCCCTATGAAGCAATACAGTAAAGCCACATGCATTTCTCTTTCTTGCTCTCTCTTGCTCTCTTTCCAATGAAACAAATGCAGTCTAAGCATTAATATAATCATACGTATTCTTGTAGGAATTGCATCTTTAATGGGCATATGTGACGATGACAAAGGATGTAATTCTCACAGAAGAATGATGTCATCCATGGAGTAAGCATAGAAAATATCCAAATCCTTGGGGTGGTAAATAGTGGGAGAGGAACTGTTTGATCATTGTAACTGATATAAAAATCAGGGCAAAGTGGCCTAAAATTCAGAGTTAACCGTTTGTAAAAATTGGACTTAAGTACAATAGGGCGGGGGGCACTGACGGTGTTTGACTGAGCCAGCCAAAGTGTGATCATTTGGGTCTCGCGCATTGATGACGAAGGCAGTTCGGACTGCCAGAACTCATGTGAGTTGCACGACACATGACTGAGGCTGCAGCTATCTAATATTTTGCTCATCGGATAACCTAACTGAAAATTCTATTCAATATTCAAGTATTGGGATAAATTTAAAAATAGTTCATTTTTTCTTCCTTGTTAAAGAACAATGATAAAGAAAACAGATAAAGATACAGAAGACAACAAAAGTTCAATTCATAATAAATGAACAACTTGCTTTCATATTTAGATGAAATTGCTCTATGGCAAAAAATAAACAGGAATGACAAATATTTGCTCGATCAGCTTTTTGTACTGAATACAGTGGTGGCGTTCATTTTGGCCCATATGTTCCACTTTTCCCCGTTACACACGATGTGCTATTTTTGGGGGGAGCTGTTTTGCTAGGCTACGAGGCAGCATACTGGTCCTGCCACACAACCTAAACGGAACACTGTGCGTTACAAACTTCAAAGCTAGGTTCCAAGAACAATAAATGAATTGCCAAGGGATTCATTGAACATATTCTACCCATCAGACCACCAAGAGAGATTTCACTTTGCTGCAAGGATAAGGGGAGCATAAAGAGGCAAACTATGAAGATATTTGTATTCAACACCCAAAACTGACCAAGAAAATGTCGTTGGCTACTTTGTCCATTTGTTTTTTTTTAAATGAGACCAGTGTCGGCAATGTTTTTTTTCCGAAAAATACAGCTTTAACATTTGTGATGCTGCAGTAGATCTGTCCAGTATTTGCTGAAGTTACTGTGTTATTTCGGAAATCTTTATAAAAACACAAAAAAAAGGGACAATGGTTTTTTAGACAGTGAAAATAAAATTGAATAAAAAGGCTGTAGAGTACAAAAGACATCTCACCTTGTGTCATTGATGACGGTGGCCAGGGCATTATAAAGGTCGTCCTCACTCATGCTTTTCCAGTGCAGCATAATGCCCATACCTTTGGCGGTCACACGGGTCATTGTGTCGTAGTGGTCTCCAAAGAGGGGCACACCCACTACTGGCACCCCGTGATACATGGCCTCAAAGATACTGTTCAGCCCACCGTGACTCAAGAAAGCCCTTATGTTGGGGTGGCCTGAACAGTAAAAGATCATTGTTGTGGGGTTATTTTTCAATATGTGCAAATAATGCTGAGCTTAAAATGTGGGTTGGTTTGACACAAGTGACTCAATAGTGTGAATACTAAGAGGCGAGGACGTCAGAATGCTGTACTATTGTGACAACAGGAAACCAGTGGTAATGTGTGGTAGCCATTGACTAACACTCGAGGCATGTGCCTCGAAGCCACAGAGTGCGGTTTTGTCATGTCATTGGTAAACATGTTTGCTTCTCTTTGCAAATAGTACGTGATTTTATGAGTCTTACGTACAATCTTTTACAGTTAAAACTAAACAAAACTACTACCCAAAGTTCAACAGAAAGTCATTAGATACCACACATTCCTCCTTTCTGAGATATTCACATCGTAGGCATGGGAAGAAGGATTTGCAAAACAGGTGATACTCAGTGGCTACAATAAAACATATTAAAAGCAGAGTAGAGCTGTCCAGGAGTGCTCATGTGAACTCACCCAATAGGTCATTCTGAGGCATCCATTCAACAAGCTTAGTGTTGTTGCCAATGTTACTGGGCGGGGCACCAGAAAATCTATCAAAGAAAAAAAAGAGACTGTAACCATTCGCAAAATAATAAAACAATGACCTTAACAGCATGTTTGGGAATATATGGCCCCATGAAAACCCCGGCTAGCTATACAGAATACAAAGAACATGGACGCCTAACACAGGAAGCGGGTCAAAATTTCACAGTGCAAAAGAGGAATCAAACAAGGGTCTCAACTGGTCTTGCGTGGCTTTAATTTTGCATTCTCACACAAGTGGCAACCAATGCAGACAAATCCTTTCCTCAATATCTTTTATCTCACTGTCTGCAACAAAACACCAAGTCACTGTGTTGCCAATCAAGGCCTACATTCATGCAAGCTAATTATCAATGACATGATTCATTGGGCTTGATCCCACTTCAACTCCTCAGGCCCCCTGTTCTCTTCCAGTTCGGAATATCTCATCGTATGAGATCACGGAACTTCATATCCTCAGAATTTCAGGGCAACAAATATACACAAAATCTTATACGAATGCTTGCCTGCAGAAGGGTTTCATTTCATTGTCACGTGTGACATGCCTCACTTTCTGTTTTGCCATGTTTCAAAAATGCATTCAAATCCCAAATCCAAATGTTCATGATATGTATGTGCCACAAAAAGAATGAAGTGCGTGACTCAGTTGTTTGAATAACCACTATCACGATGACAAGAACCACCAGACACTTACAACAGAATAAGAACCAATATTACAGCAGTTAAGTGCATGTTGAGTCATTTGCCATTGGAGTTATAGTCTTGAGGTACTGTTTTGTTTTTTCTGCATGGTGCTTGCAAAAAGACCACAATAGAAAGCCAAGTTGGGTCTAGACCACTTCGTAATATTGTGGCAGTATTCCTCTGATGAAACTCCATTTGCTTTTCCCCTACGAGCTGGAAACTGAAACTGTCACACAAATGTGGAGTGAGTCGGGCATTGATTGGAAACAGAAATTGAGTCTTGCACTTCTTTGCCACTGGATGTCCTCGATACTATTTAAAACGCCTTTAAAAATATTCTTCATCCTGAAAAATATGTTTTCTCATGAAATCTGGTTTTAAAACAGTTTATTCTACAATACCAACATTAAAACTAGTAAAAACAATTCACAGTTTTCCTACTTTTAGAAACAACAATGGGGATATTAAGAAAATGTAAACAACCTGGAAATCAAATAAGTACCATATTTTCACGACCATAAGGCGCCATTAAAAGTCTAGTGTATAAGCCGAGTTCCAAAGCCTGACTGAGCGTGCTTCTGGCCGACACGCTGTTTATATAGAGAAAAGGCGGGCGTAAGTGACGTCAGGCATGCGGAAGTCTGCCAATGAGTGAAGAGTGGGCGTGCCCAACAACACGGTGCGCCGAATGGTCGTGAAAATACGGTATACTTCTAAACGCCTTTTTTAAAAATTGATCATGATCGATACACAGTAAACTAGAACGCAACTTAATCCATGTGTCAATCTCAAGGCCTGCGGGCAAAATGTGGTGCTCCTGGTCATTTATTGTGGCTGCGATAGCTTTAAAAAGAACTACGTCTCAAGCATCCCTTGACCGCAACCTATTTTTCCCACAATGCATACCAATTCCACTCCTCGCCACTCGATTGCAGCATAGTTTACATCTCGACATCAATGCCATTTTCCCAAGAATTGAAATTGAGAGAGTGAGCTTTATTGTTGCTGCACAAATCGCTGTAGTGTTAGTCTTTTTTCAGAATTGGATCTAATATTAAGTCAAGTCTCTCATCGGTGTCATTGTCTAGTGGTCAGTGTGAAGGATGGGTAAATGATTACGTGCTATTGAATAACAGTTCCACCTTTCTCTGCTCACTGACCAAGCACAAACATTTACCCAAAGTTCATGTTGAACCCTTTGTTACTGATTCATTTGCAGAGCACACACCCATGCCTGACTTATCACATTCATTTTCTTGACTCATGGAGAAAGCAAAGGATCAAAACGTGACCGCTTCATTGACAAAAACACCAGCTATGAAACAAATAGTGTACATGTGAGAGCTTGCTTTAGACAATGATTAACCCAGTAAATTTTCCAGCACTTTTTTTCTGTCACTTTGTGTGATAAATTTGTTGATCACAATAATACATGTGCATCATGAGTAGCTAGTTTTAATTCATCCATTGTCGATGGCACCTGTCCTCACTGGGTTCGTGGGTGTGCCCAGGGATTGACGTTAATCTTTTTAGAGTGGTGGCCCATTAAGAGTCCCCCATATATTCGTGATATGATATAATCAATTTCAATGATTATACACAAATACCCATAGATTAATTCATAACTCTGTCATAAGAATCATCTTTTCAAAAAGCCACTCTCCGAATAGTTTGACAGAAAATATTGACAGCTTAATTTTTCAGTTTTAGCCCAATTTATTCAATACAATGGCACTATTTTGCACCATCATCATCATCACTACCATCAGATTTCACATATGGCGGGTTTGGTTCTTGGTTTTGCGCCAATTCAAAATTATCATTCCCCATTGCATGATCTAGCATTGTCGCAAATTACAGCCAATCAAATGCATAGATGCTCTCACATAGACAAAAATCTATTTTGGGGTCTAAACCAGCAAGAGACAGCCGCCCACCGGCCACTACCAAGGCATAAAAATGCAATACATGTTTTCAACAATACTGAATCATTTTTACAATTTCATAAGTACCAAACTTTGGGTTGTATGGTCCTTTAACATGCTAAGGCGTAGGAAAAAAGTAGTGTGTTTCCGGTAACCCGACCGACCGAGAATTTCTACCTGGAAGAAAAACTTTACGGTCGGCATTTTTTTTCAAACCTTCTACATTTTTGTGTAATAATAATAATAGTACATTTCATTTATAAGCGCCTTTCAAAACACTCAAGGATGCTTTACAATTAAAACAAGAACAATAAAACCAGACAAAATTATAAATAATAAAAGGAAAGATGAATTTAGAGCGTTTACATTGGTGCAAACTCTCGCGATATTCACGTTGTGTCGTTTGCCCTGTCGTCTGTCAACAACATTGAATCATGGCGGCGGCCACAATCTCCACCAACAGTTTAAACCGCGTTTTGTGTGTTGCAGTCGCATGCTCGCACCATAATATTAAGAAAATAGCGTCCACTGCTGTATCGAAAAGATTCAACGAGGCGACGGCGGCGGCGACGTTCGAAGTCGGCCGCGGGGAGAGGCGGGGGACGGGTGTGATGGTGGGACGGGCGGGGGTGGTGGTACGGCGCGACGGTCGTTGGCCGGTGGTCTACTCTACCCCCCGCCACGAACACCCAGCGCCCGCCCCCGCGGCCCGATCCCGCGAGGCCGCCGGCGCACCCCGGCCTCCCGAGCCCGGAGCGAGAGCGAAACTTAAATAGGCGGCGCCGCCGGCCGCGGAGCGGCGGGACGACGGCGGCAGGAGGCAGCGCGGGGGGAGGGGGACGGTGTCGGGCGCGGGGTCGGTCGGTGCGCTTCGCGCCACCTCCGCGTCCCGCCCGTCCCCCGTTACTACCCCCGGTCAGGCGCCCGTCGGCGTTCCCCCGCCGAACCGCGCGTCCGCCGACGTCGACCCCCGTCCGCCTTAGTCTTACGGCACCCTAGTCCAGGCCGGGCCACGACCACCACGGGCCGTCTAGGACGCGGGACGCAGAGGTAACGAGATGGCTCTAACACCCAGCCGCTGGGTACCCAACTCTCTCGCCGCCGAGTGGGGGTTTCAATCAGTGGCGATTGCTCTCGGACTGCAAGGGAAGCTCGGCTTCCCCTAAAATGTCAAAGAATAAGTGATCAAATATATGAATGTAAATTTCATTGTGTGTACATGTCATTGACTAAATATGCGCTACAACGTGCTCAACTTTTGCTCCGAGTCAGCTTCTTCATGCCGCAGCTTAGCTGTGCTTTAAACGGTAGTGAGTTCAGGGTAGGTTGTCCCAATGCGTTCAACGGAGACGAGTCATTGGATACAAACTGGTTTTTGTCCCGCCCACGGAGTTCGCCGTCTCTGGGACTGGATGGCAGTGGGAGGGTACCGGACGCCAGGCTTTTCTGCATCAGATTGGATGCCTGTGTGCCAGTTCGATTGACATTGAAATGAGCCAATCACCGAGCTTTTAGTGATTGACATTGAAATGAGCCAGTCACCGAGCTTTTAGTGTAGGCATCCGTGCGATAATTTTTTTCAACTCGCATTCTGTTCCGAGTTGAGCTGGAGACTTCTCCTAATCATTTTAGCGACACTCTTTGTTGTAAACAAACAACTAGCGACAAATTAATATTTTATTTCTGGTGGGTTTTATTGTAGTTCCTGTAGTTGTAGGACACTAATTAAGTACCGGGAAAAGACGCTTTGTTGGTATGACAGGGTCACAGACCATTTTCTTGAAAAGGAACGGAGCTAGAGTAGAATTCGCGTATAAATAAACGGACACATTTTATGATGTCGACCAAAATTGAGCTTCCCCTCTTTGACAGATGAGCATCCGGCACTGGTTTCAATGTCTCCTTGTTTTATGTTTTATGGTTATTTTGTTTACGTTTTTGATGGAGGAGGGAGGGAGAAAAAAAGATGGAAAAAAAACATTGTCCGACCTACCGACCCGATGCTGAAATTTCATGTTACCGGAAACACACAACCTTTTTTTCTATGCCTAAATTGACTCTCGAAAGTCACAATCAAAATTTAGCCTTCTACTGTGTCGACAAACTAATAACATTGGTAGATTAGGGCTGGGCTATGTGACTGAAAAGTTTATGAATTATTTCATTTTGGTCGGTAGGAATATATTTTTGGGTCTTTTTTCTGACTGCTCATTTATCTGAATAAAATTTATGCCACGCTCTTGTTCCGCGTGAGTATGCCGCACACACTTCATCTTCGTTGGTTTAGCTTCTTCTTCTTCATTGGATTAGATGCTTCTTCTTCATTGGTATAGAGGCTGCTTCTTCATTGGTTTAACTCCTTCTTCATGTTTGGAGGCAGCTGCGCACTGCCTCCAATACGCACAATGCCGTGGTCAGGGGTTTGCTTTCTGATTTGTTTTTTTGATTTTGTCTATCGAACACTTTATCAATGGCATTTTCTCATGAGATCAATCAAGCGTGTATCACAATACATATCGACACTGAATTATCGCTCAGCCTTATGCTATAAATTTTATGCAATTATTGGATTCATCACTGGGCACATATAAACAAACAACCCGTCACTCCCAAGGACGATATAGAGTCTATAGTTAACCTACCATGCATGTTTTTGGAATGTAGGGAAAAACTGGAGTGCCCAGAGAAAACCCAAACATGCAAACATTAGTACACCACACAGGAAGGCCAAAGGCCCGACACGAACCCTCAACCTATGAACTTTGAGTTGGAGGTGCTAACCAGTTGGTCAAGCTGCTGCACAGTTTTAAAACACAGCAAGTAAAAAGACGCAGACAGAAACAAGTCAACAGGTATTGATAGATTAGATGTTTAAAACTCAAGCGCCTTGTTAAATCCAGAAGTATTTGAGAACCAAGTTGGAAAAATATCAGGACAGTAAAGTGCAAAATATTCACCTCTTTCACTGTCAAGTCAAGTCAAGTCAACTGTATTTATAGAGCACTTTCAAACAGCCATCGCCGCATACAAAGTGCTGTACATGGAGCAATTTAACATATACAATAAACAGTAAAACAAATCGGTAATAAAGACTGTAGAAAGCACCAAACAGTAAAACCAAGAACAAATTTAAGTCATGCTGAGTCGAAAGCCAGAGAATACAAGTGAGTTTTGAGGAGGGTTTTGAAGATGGGCAGTGAGGAAGCTTGACGAATGTTCGGTGGGAGGTCATTCCAGAGAGAGGGACCAGCAACAGAAAAGGCTCGATCCCCTCTCAGCCTCAGTTTAGTTCTTGGTACTTCTAATAATGTCTGGTCCGCAGACCTGAGGCGCCGGGCAGGTGCGTAGGGGCGGATGAGCTCAGAGAGGTAAGGTGGCGTGAGATTATTTAGAGATTTGAAAACAAATAAGAGGATCTTGAAAATAACTCTAAAATGTATGGGGAGCCAGTGAAGGGATGCCAGAGTAGGAGTTATGAGTTACTGTGATAGCTGTGACAGGTGAGTAAGGACAAAGAGGTACTTTACCTCCAGATGACTCGCTGGGGTAGCCTGGCAAGGGCTCCTGCCAGTTTCTGTGCAATGTCATGGGAAAGGTACTTCACCCCAGCGCCAAAGGACACCACAACAAAGCCGGTCTCTGCTGTGTCATTAACCCATACTTCAAAGTCCTGTGGGAATATGTAAACAGTTGGAAAGAATAACTACATTGTCTAAACTACAATCATGACAGTAACACAATGTTATACTACTGTTACACAGTGCTTTACTTCATGTGGTGCAACTGTTTTTTTTTTTTAATGCAACATTTTTGTGCAAGATTTTTTTATTGCTTAACCGACGCCTGTTGTAATGGTTTCCTGTGTAATTTCAATTTGGACAAAAACAATGAACTAAGCTGATTTGTGTCCAAAAGGACAAGACAAACCATTCCCTCTGAACAAGTCCTCAGTTGCCATTTATTGCTTTAGAGAGTGATTTTTTCAACACCAGAAAAGATTACAGTGTTGATTTATGTGAGGATTTATCTTGCATTTATGATTTAACGAGGTCTGATGTCATAAAACGGATTCAAAATGTTGTCGTGCTGATATAGAGAGCAAATAAGTCATTAAAATAAATCCCTTGACAAGTGCTTTCCAGTTATAAACTGTTGTCAATGTTAGATGCTAGCCACTGCTTCCGATGAAGAGACATTGCACTCATGTGTCACCTCTCGTAAACTCGCTTCCTTGCCGCATTGTAATGTTTTCTGCAAAAACTTGCAACAAAGGAAAATAAAATTACACGATGCTGAAACACTGAAAATATTACTGCAGGATTCCCTATGCAGCAAAGCCTTCCACTGTTTGGGCGGAGATCAATTTTTAACTTCAAAACAGTCCCAGGAAAAACAGAAAAATACAAAAAACTTTTTAGCAATCAACAGCGACGCTGCTGCAGCAAAATTATAATATTTGCGGATTACTTTTGTCATTTTAAGGAGAGTATGTTAACAGGATGGAGAGACATGGGTCACTGGTCAAGGAAGGATCAGAGTGGAGCCATGGTTGAGTGTTCTACATCCAACAGACGGAGGTAAATGGTCCAGCTGTGGCAGCTAAAGCCGGACCTGGCACGGAGCAACTGCAGTGGCACACTGTGCTCTGTGTCCCAGCAGTGCAGCCCGCCTGTCCCTACAAGGAAGCTACAGTGACCCCATAAAAAGTCTCAGTGTCCCTTGGCTTCTGCCAAGAACAATGGCCTCATTCTCCCTGTGCTTACATTCTAACTCCCTCACACATTAGGGCACAATGCTCCTTCTGGCCGAGAGAAGCATTCCAAAACCTCCACGCTGAAGATACCAACAACCCACACCGTCTTTGTCCAAACGATGGACTAACTCCCCCATGCCCCCATCACCCTCTCAGGGAAGTATCTCCTATGTCCAATCAAACCGACGCCATCCTTGCGTTACTTGGTGTACAAATTAGTGGAGGCATGCAAGTCGTGAGAAAAGACACAAAGAAACGAGACACATGATATTTAAAAGGAGACTTCGATGAGCTACAGACTGCTGCAGCCAAGGAGAGAGTAAAGGCATGCCAAATGGGTAAGCATATTATGTTAGCATGTGTTTATTTTTTTGCCATTTCTGGCCAAGTATCCTCATATGTTACATTGGCACAATGAAGACATACTGTACCAACACAATAGGGCCGTTCACACGGGCAGATTTATTTCGGACCTACTCCGAAACTGCTCCCCTCAAGCGTTCATACGTGCAACTTTGTTCCAGCGTAGCGCCCGAAAACAGCTTGTTTCGGATCAAATTTTTAAACCACCTCAGGGAGGTGGTTTAAAAATTTAGTCCCCAAACGTCATAGTCCCCAAACGTCATCTTTCCTTTTGTAGGAGACTGGACTGTCTCGGAGTTGTTTGTGTAGTTTGTTCCTTTGTTGTGTGTTCACAACCCCCCGCCCTCCATAGAATTTATTTTGTGATTTCATCTCTTGATTTTTGTGTTTGGCGCATTAAATGTTTGCTTTTCTGAGTGTCATTGAACTCATCGTTGATTTACGTTTTCGGGGGCGGTCACTCTCTAGCAGAAGGCACCGAGACACAGAAGGAGAAGGACGTGCCTGTACAGTAGTTGCTTGAGTTGTGTATACGTTTTAAAAAGAACCAACACGACAGCTCATTTGTTTTCTGTCGTTTTGCTCCGCAACAGAAACTGCCCGTGTGAAAGCAAGTGGAGCTGCTTCGACGCTGTGCCGGAGCTGTGATGCTCAGCGGCTTTGTACGTGTGAACGCTCCACAAAATTTGTTCCGGTGTAAAAATATATCGCAACAAAATACTCCGGTGCAGCGCCAAAATAAATCTGCCCGTGTGAACAGGGCTATTGACAAGTGCTTTACGTCACTCATGTTGTGTCGGCTTGGCTACCGGTATGGGGAAGCGTTAATAGCAAGTGGAGCTGTGTTGAGCCAAGTGGCTACTGTGGAATTAAAATACCCCTAAAGGCATGACAGTTACTACAATGATTCCATGTATGTCCATGGTAAAACGTCGCCGATAATATTAGCTCTTTTGATCATTACAATGACAAATAAGTGGCTAAGCCTATGTATAAAGTGCAAGCTAGGGTGAAGTGCTCATTGTAAAAGTGTACCTAATGAAGCACTTGTGATTGATTCTGCGCGCCCCTTGCAACTCTCACCTGTGGCAGTGGGTTTGCTGGCCTGGTAAGGATGCCTCCAATGTACACCACGTGTGGGAGGGTAGGCCTGGGGAACTCCAGCGCCAAGTCAGTGCACAGCATCCACATCTGGCTGCCTCGCACCAGGTCAGTCATAGCCACTCGCGGCTTGATTCCATGTTTCCTCATGATCCGATCGTACTTGGGGATCAAAATGAAATGGACTCCAAAATTCTCTATGAGGTAGACAGCTGTGTTGGTGATCCTTTGGAACAGTGACATGCGGTCGGTCAGCAATGAGTTGAACACGGGCACGTATGAGAGCGGGGTCGGGGCTCCCACCTCCGTAGGGTACCACAAACCTGTGCTGACCACGGCATATTTCAAGCCGAGTATATGTGCAAGGACAAACCCGCACATTTCGTTGGGGTCCACCAGCAACAGGTCAAACTTGGCCTGCTTGAGGCGGGCCATGACCTCTGAATTGCCTACTATAGCATCACAATTCTGGCTGTAGTGTTCAAGAATGTCAAAAAGCTCCAGAAATGTAAGGCGGCCTGAAAAGATGTTGCCAACTTTAGACTGCAGGAAACTCTCAGCTGTGCTGCTGTTGAAAACGCCCACGTAGCGTTGTAGTTTATAGTAAGGTGAAGGGACTACCTCACGTCCCTCTGAGACAAGGAAATGGATCTCATGGCCCTCCTGATGTAGAGAGGTGGCCAGCGTCTTGAAAATGTACATATGGGATTCAAACAGGGTTGGTGGGACCACAATGATTTTAGCGGCCCATGATGCACTGGGATGCCACATGAGGAGGCCAACGAGGAAGAGTAGAATTGAGGGCAGGAGCATGGCTGAAATGAAAAAGATATTTAGATTAAAACACTGCTCATCAATCTTGCACATTTAATAATGGACTGCATGCTTAGTGGAAATCAGAGAAAAAGAAAAGACGTTTTTCTCCCAATCTGTGTGTTTCCCTTTTTGTCCAAATATACTTTTTACGACAACTGTCTTGTCCACGGTGTTTATTCGTTCCCATGGGGTTTAGCAAGTGTGTTTACAAAGAGACGAAAATCTCTTTACTGTTACTAGTGTTAGTGTCTCAACATGGCTACGCTCCTGAAAGCAAAACAACGATCTCAAACGCGTCTTCGTTCAATGTTGTCAACTAATATCCGGATTAATTTTAGGCAAATTTCCTCAATTCTTCAGAGAGATTTTCATAAAAATTTGAATTCGGGAAAATCCCGAGGACCTTCATCTCTGATGGGTGCTATTTTCTTCATATTATGATGCAAGCATGCGACTGCAACACACAAAACGCGGTTTAAACTGTTGTCGGAGATCGTGGCCGCCGCCATGATTCAATGTTGTGGACAGACGACAGGGCAAACGACACGCACGCTCAACGTGAATATCGCGAGAGCATCCCTCCCTTGTGGTTTCTTTCTGACTTCCGGGTTTAGTGAACGCTGGCGCATTTGGCTGCCGCTGCTCAACTCGTATTGTTTTATGTCTTTTGTTATTGTAAAGTGTCCTTGGGTGTCTTGAAAGGCGCTTATAAATAAAATGTATTATTATTATTATTACACAAAACTGTAGAAGGTTGTTTGGAAAAAATGCCGACCGTAAGGTTTTTTTTCGAGGTAGAAATTCTCGGTCGGTCGGGTTACTGGAAACACACTACTTTTTTTCTACGCCTTATTTTCAGGGCAATATTAATTTTGAATGGTATTCAACAAACGATAGCTGAGGTAGCAGACATACAACAGAGCTTTCAAGAATGATTCTCTTCTGTGCTGGGTGTTGTTTTTAACATTATCCTTAAATTGCAAGACTTTATTGGTGCATGTTTAAACCTGCATGGACATATGAGCTGTGTTCTGAATTCTCCAACTCTGAGAAAAAAAAAGAGAAGAGCGGGTGGCCATACAAGACTGTTGTTCAAGTTCAACCAGTTTTCATCCTCGAAAGTGGATGCATGTAATGACAAAAATACTACATTGCAGTTGTTGTTATTATGCTATCAACATTCAAGTCCAATGGCATAATCGCACTCTAATACCAGTCAACGAATGTATCCTTGGAAACGACAGCATCTGCAGCCTTGATGATGTATTGCTTAAGCCGATTTGCTCAGTGAGCTCCGTTGAGAGGCCTGAACTTTCAAGAACAAGAGGACAAGTCATTCCAAAGGCTATCATATTTGATAACATGGAACAAGCATATCATAAGTGAAACTGATATGCAACACCAATGTTTGCTGTTGCATTAAAATATTTGGGCGCTAAAATACATGACACGTAAGAGAAACTCAAATTCCAAGACTAAAGTAGTAAAAAAAAAAAATGAAGGCGGAGTTTGGAAGAGGGAAACAACACTTGCCGTTCTTTTACTGAGTCACATGCAAACCTGTTTATGGCAGAAACTTCCACACCATTACAAGGATTCATAATCAACATTGCCACATCCTAACCCAATGACCAGTATTTAAAAATACTGTACAAATTAAAAAAATAACTTCAGCCATAAGTGTATCGGATTAATGTCGTTTCCCTTTACACATTCATTCAGAAAGCTTACTATCTCTCTAAGAATCAACACACACGTAAACTGGTCTGACAAGCTCTCTCACTCCATTAGTAAATGCCAACAACACCAACAAAACCGAAGACAGCTGACAAAAATGATACACCTGCACCTGTGGTGGCCAGGCAAGACCAAACTTCCAAAAAAAATTAATCTCCGAGAGAATGCTTCAGTATTTGCAGAATGGGAGAGACATTTTCAATCCATCAGCATTTATAAGTGTGACTGTTCCATGGTAGATGGCTACAATTCATGTAATCTAAAACATGGTTAAGAGTCATTATAGACAGTTAAGTAACAATTCAAATACAGTACAAACCTACAATACTGTACAAAGTCATTTCTACGCTTTGTAAAATATTAGTGAATATTTTAATTGCTGACATTGCAAC
Source organism: Hippocampus mohnikei (assembly GCA_026261675.1). Lineage (NCBI taxonomy): Eukaryota > Metazoa > Chordata > Actinopteri > Syngnathiformes > Syngnathidae > Hippocampus > Hippocampus mohnikei. The sequence goes on from JAKGUB010000326.1 coordinate 5,282,317, forward strand.
CCTTGTTTTAAGTTGGCCGAAACTCCTAAGATCCTGGATCTTTTTTGCAGGGACTAAGTGGGATCGTTTGCCTTGGAATACAGTAATGGTCGAATGAAAAGTGTCATGTAACCATTTGAACAGTTAAATTCATTGTCAATATTCATTTAAAATAACAAGAACACAACTGGAAAACCCCGACTGTAATTTAACATGCAAACCCAAACGCGACTTCCTGGATCATTTAAAACTACCGAATTACGAATATACACCAAGAGTTTCATAAACACACAAAATAACACAGCATAAGGAGGTGGGTAATGGGAAAAGCGCAACTACAGGTACTCTGGTGGGACTTCACGCATCATTTGTACCCTTGTATAGGAAAGGCGGTGAACGCAACACGGTCACTTGGTTACACCTGTGCCTCAAGGCTGACGTCTTGTCCGAAATAAACAGCTCGGGACAGTATAAATAACGTTTCATTTGTAAAAATCACCATATCGTTTTACTGATGGCGGCTGTAGGTTCGACCGGAGGGAGAAAGAGTCGATCTGATAGTGCGGGACACCTGTCGGCAATTCGCAACGCTCTTTCGGGCCCACCTTGTGACTTGAATGTTGTTCCGGAGTAGAGGAAGACGTCTCTTCTGTTTCTATTTCCCCGTGGAGAAGTTCAATTTGGGAGCCCAAAAGTGGTAGAAAAGTATTATCAGCAGTGCAGCGCATGTATATTAACAAATGGTGGCCCGGGTTTTTGGAGGACGACGACCAGAGGGCGTATGCAAGTGACTGCCACTCGGTCGGATGGCGGTGGAAGGAAGGCGGGACTAGCAGCGACCCCGGGGAGGGATGGAAAGATGGGGAGTGGCTGAACATAGCCCGCGGTGCTTGGTTTGAGAAAAGACGAGACGCGTGAGCCCCTTAGTTTGTGTTACAGGTGAGGTGACTCTGTTGATGTTGTCAGCATTTGGAATGAGCGCTATAGGGGACGGGACGACTGTACTCTTCTCATGTGCGTGACAGTCCGTAAAAAAGAGTATTTTTTACTTGCACTTTCACTGCCGACAAAAGTAGATACTTTAGCAAGGCCGAGTGTGCTGGCATTTAGCCTGGTACACAGATAATAATTTTTGAAATCTTCAAATAATTTTGGTATCCGTTACAAATCTCACGCATAGCGATTAAAATAATTTGCAGGCGTGTTACGATTATATCAACACCAAGCACCATATATACATGAAAATTCTGCTCCATCGCCGGTATACACCGTTTACAGTTTACATGCAGAGAGATCAGGGTGGGGGTTCAACACCTCCACCACAGTAAACAGATTCTTATCAGGCAGGGAAGAGTGGAGAGTCACAACACGCATAGAAGAATGTCTGTTTACATAGTACACACACACACACACACACACACACACACACACACACACACACACACCCATTCAGACCTAGGAGATTTTGAATGCCTTGTAATTTGGGTGATGGGGCCCCTATTGTGTGTGTATGTGTGTGTGTGTGTGTGTGTGTGTACTTAAACACAATTGAATGTTTCTTCGATAACAGTCATCCGTTTGTGTATGCACTCACGCCCCCCCCAACCCCCCACAACAGCTTCCTAACTTCTCACATACGTCCACAACCCTTGGTGTCGTGTCCCGTCAGGTTTACTGTATTTAGGTACACCTTAATCACAAAAGAGGTCGGCTTTCACGTTTCAGCCCATCAATCCAGAAAGTCTTGAATGGGGTGTGATGTAGTGACAGCCACACTTGTCTGTTCCTTGAACAGGATTTTGGCCAAAATGATAATCAATTAACAATAAAAAAATGGATCAATTAACATAAATCTCCTAATACCCTCATCATTATCTTAGGGAAAACATCTGTATTTTATTGCATCACTTTTCAACCATTAATACAGCATATGTAAATATTTTTCAGTGCAAAATTACCGTAATTAAATCATGATACGTGATACATATGTCAAACAAATAAAGACAATCCAAGGGTTTCACCTTTACCAAAGGCTAACTGAGAAAACTGTTGCAAATTGCAACTCAGGAGAAATGCTTTAATACAGAAAATGCAATAACATTAACCTTCAAGCAGCAACTTTTTTATTTTTAATCCCCATCAATATAGTGAATTGTGAGGGACATGTGTGACCCCATTGTTCTGCTTGACCATAGATCAATTGTGGTTGCAAGGAAATAGACAATTGTGATTTTCTTCTCTACTTCCTTTCATTCATTCATTCATCTTCCGAACCGCTTTATCCTCACTAGGGTCGCGGGGGGTGCTGGAGCCTATCCCAGCCGTCTCCGGGCAGTAGGCGGGGGACACCCTGAATCGATTGCCAGCCAATCACAGGGCACACAGAGACGAACAACCATCCACGCTCACACTCACACCTAGGGACAATTTAGAGTGTTTAATCAGCCTCCCATGCATGTTTTTGGAATGTGGGAGTAAAGCGGATTACCTGTAGAAAACCCACACAGGCACAGGTAGAACATGCAAATTCCACACAGGAAGGCCGGAGCCTGGATCGAACCCACACCCCCTGCACTGTGAGGTTGACATGCTAACCACTGGACCACCGCCATGTTCCAGATTATTACTTGATATTATTAATCTGACAATTTGATATGCTAGAGAAAAATAAACAATGGTATGTATATTCAGAATCAGAAAAAAACATCTCATAAAGTTTACTTTACAACTCTGATTAAAAAAGAAAGTAAGAAAGATTTGGTGACTAGAGTTATCTGTATGCACGAAGCATCCAAGACACCTACATTTTTGGAAGTCTGTCTGAAAAGTATGGGTGACAAAATACCAAATTATCCATTACTCCTATGAGGCACCAATTTGCCAAGAGGGCAATGGAAAAGTTGCTTTCCATCCACTCTCACTCATGATTTCTCCTTTTACATTCTTTATCTCCGCTTCACTCTCTCTTTACAGCTCCTCCTTATTGCTGTTCTCTTTCACCGCCTTCCCTCCCATCTCCTGTCCCCTCACATATCAGGTGTGTTATATGAGCTCCACATGAATTCTTCATCACCCTGAGATACCCAATCTACGCAACAACCAGGACAGATCTCTCACGAAGGCCCTTTATTCGTTCTCAGCGTAAGTTTGGCACTTTGTACAGGTAGAATTGGGCGTAACGGGCCTTTGCATGGTTGTGGGATGGAACGCAGCCTTATCCTGGCCAATCGTAGTGGCATCCCTTATTTGCATTAAAATCAGGGTAGGCGGAGCACAGTAAGCTGTACTTGACATTGCAGAAATAGAAATAGACTTGTTGGGGTCCATCCATGACATGGGAAGGTAAACTGCAAGATCTCCCCTTGTGGATCATGTAGTTGGTCATGCATGTGATGTGGTACTGTAATTGGAGACTGGTTAATGGCACCCACGTCCATGCATCTGAGTCTTTTTTTAAACAAATACCAGTACTTGGAAATTATGGTATCAGGTCAATTCATAATACCATACTGGTGCTTGGTACAACACTAATTTCATCCAACTTCTCAGTCAATGAAAATCAACTTGATTCATTAGTAATTCATCTTTAATTAATTAACATATCATTCTGTTTTATCAATCTTGATTTATTGTAGCTTATAGAAGAAGAAAAACACTATTGACATTTATAATTGTTTTATACCCCATTTTTGTGGCAAATGTAAGAGTATTATAACAATGGCAGGCGTATTACTTATTTTGCTTATTTTAATTTGCTTTGCATTCAAAGGGACTTGTGTAAATGATCTTCCATTTTACACCTGAGCTCTTTTAAGATGTCTGCTTATCTCCAATGAATGACCAAAGTGGTCATTCTTCCAGATAAGAGCCTCTGTGTGTACTTATCTTATCTTGGCCATAATTTACAGGGAAGCAGTATGGTGTGGCCTTAATTTAGTGCCGCTAACAGCTCGTAGCTCATCTAATCCCAAGAGGGTACAGCAAACACGACATGTAAAGGCTTCTTGACTTTCAATTTTTAGAACTATGTTCTCATAAAGTTGACTACTACTGAATAGTGGTTTCACAGACTTCACTACCACATCATTACGCATCTGCACAACCGATACAAAAATAATATCAATATTCTGCAATGCCGTTTTACAAAGTAAATTGATTTTAATACATCAACGCAACAGATTGTTCCATTTAGATAATAGTGAAGTCTGTGGATTATTATCTATTCATAGCTCTTGTATTGATTCTGATTAGCTTACAGTATGTGGACTCTCTCTACTGAATACAGTCAATGTAAGTGATACTTTTCTTTTTAAGAAACACGATAGAGAGGCTAACTCGGCGCTAAATGTTTCGTTCAATTTGGAGAGATAATTGTACCATAAAATATGGTGGAATTCCGCATACATGTTTTGTGAATTCATGAATGAATGGATCAGCAGCTGTCATTTAAAAGATGAATTCAACACCGAAGCGAAAGATGCATCCAGTTACAACTATCAATCCAAAAAATGCTCATCTGCAATTATGCTTTCACTGACGTTCTGTAAACAAAATACAGTGGCATTGGATCAAAATTCTTTGAGGTAGAAAATACAGTCAACAAGTGTAATGAATAGTTATGGCCAGCAGAGGGCAAGCAAACACCATGACATAAAGCTCAGCAGCAGTTCTTGTAATGAAATTCTCTACGGTGCCACAGTAACATGGTTTATATCCCCTGTCAAATCATTTTGGTTTGGTTCCCAGGCTTGACTGGGACAACGGAAACAGTACTCTTAGTGCGCATTAGTGTGCATACAATAATTTGTGAGTCCTGACAAAAAGTAACATAGAAACACAGCTGGTTGCCACTCACTGCACCTGTCATCCATCTAAATTCAATGGTATTTACTGTATTTCTTAGGAAATAGTATGGCTTTGTGGCATCGTAATAAAGATAAGTGACAGATGCATCATTTTGCATCATTTTGTGTATTTTGGGGCATTGAAAGGACAGAGTCATTTGGGAAGTCCTTATAGCAATGAGAATGGAGGTCAAAACATTCAGCCATCAATTCCCTAGATCATTTCCCACTCTCGCCCTCTACAGCTGTCTCTTTGGCTTCTTTTCCTTACCCAAGAGCTCACTCACTGGCTATGTAATCAGTCGTCTCAGCACTGGCCCTTTTCTTTCTGCCTGGCCTGCCTTATCGCTTCTCTGCAGTTTCCTTCTATGTCATTACTCTGCTATTAGTGTTGCATCCTGGGGCTGAAACACTGACCTTATAGCCACAGCTATGGTCAAAACATCTGCATGTGCAAGATAACACAGTCACCTTGCTACCTCTCGCTGTATAAAACAATGTCCAAGAACAAATGCACTTATAGATTTTTTTTCCTGTAAAGAAGTGACTTTCCATCCTGAAAAACAACAGAAATATATGAAATGCAATTAAAATGTAGAATGGAGTTGACTTTTTATGACCTACCTTGATAAGGATGTAGGCCGACATTATGATAACAGTCAAAAGACGCAATACAAACTACTTGAATCATAAAATATTAAATTTAATAAAATAATCAATGATAAAATTGTCAAAAGGATTCTCACGCTGTTCCAGTTAACGTTGTATTGCACCACATTATGTGCATGTTGCCCACATGGCATCCATGGCAGCCTTGTCATTCTGCAAGGGGGATTGCCCTCCTAAGGGTTTCAACTTTTTTTCCCCAAGGAATGCGACTCATGTGATTTAGGTTTGTATAAATAGATTTGATTTGACTCAAAATACACAGTTTATAGCCTGCTTATTGGGATGTTGTTGTAATTTTATGGAATTGTTGTGTATCATATTTGTTAGCTTTAAGCAAAAATTATTTCAAGTATTGGGATGTTTTCTTGAAAGACCTTTCTCGCTTTTATAAGTTGTATTTGCACAACATGGTTGTAGTGACACAATCCGAATGTGGTACATTGCAAGAGAAAAACAACACATGTATTGAATCTTATCTCTGCAGTGACTGATGTGAGAGGCAGATTATTTGATTCCTCCAGTGCTATTATTAACAAAACCTTTTATAATCAACTCAAGTTTATCGACATGGCTCTTAATCATAAAATATTCTCTCTTAAAGGACTCCACAGTTCACAAAGAATCAAAGACATCCCCTGTTCTTTGCCCTCTATCTGGGACAAGAAAACAACTCTGACAATACCCATTTAAGGGAAAAGAAACTATGATAAGCAATCACAGATGGAAGGACTCCCTTACAGGATGTGCAGGCCGCAATGGATGCCAAATGGGCAGCATTTAGCACATGATATGATGCTGTACAATGTAGGTTAAAACAGCATTCAATAAAATGAACTGCCACATTTAGACGTCTCCAGGAGAGTGGTGGCCCTCAAGACCTTTCTCAGTTGGTCTAATAGTCTAGACTAGAGCAACATCTCTGGGGAATTGGTTCTCTTCAAATCTTGTCCCGGCCATTTGATGCAGAATCCTTAGAGCAAAAACAAGCTTAACTTTGATCATTACCTCCTGACATTCCTCTGAGAGCAGGAGAGGAGAAGCGGCAGTAAAATAGGCCAAAATCCAGATGTCGCGGGGTAAGGCAGAGCATGGGACTAATCGTAGACTAGGTGTGGTGGTTTCACCAAATGTTGAACACTTTAAGCAATCCCAATGAGAACATGGTGAAATTGTGTGTTGTCTCCAACGTGTCAACCTCAACCATCTTGGATCAGATGTTGTCCAGAATGACTGTTGCACGGTAATACCAGTTTGATGACTAAACACATTTGATTTCTTTGGCCGTAGTTTATGTATCTCAATTATTTGAACAATAGATGATCAGTCAAAATGAAAATGTTGCTGGTCATGTTTTTTTTTGCTATATAACAGTCCAATTCAGTCACTCTGGTATTGCATGACGGAACTTGTTTGTATAGTTTTAAATTCTAGTGAGTGTTCCGCTACGGTAAGATACTCCTAATTCCCTCTTGATGGATTTTCTACAGATTTTTTTTTTTTATCCCAAATCCTCTCACTTCACCTCCCTCGGTGCTCTCATTTCCTCTTCCCCCATCTTCTCACTGAGCAGGTGCACCGGGACAGAACCACTGAGCTGTGAAATCTCTACTCCTTGAGACACATTTCATGCCTCGCCCATCAAAATGCATACACACAAGATGTCAACCTACTTTCCTCCCTTATTCTTATCTTTTTCTGTGTGTGTGTGTGTGTGTGTGTGTGTGTGTGTGTGTGTGTGTGTGTGTGTGTGTGTGTGTGTGTGTGTGTGTGTGTGTGTGTGTGTGTGTGTGTGTGTGTGTGTGTGTGTGTGTGTGTGTGTGTGTGTGTGTGTGTGTGTGTGTGTGCGTGTGTAAACGCAAGTACAGGTATACGGTACAGTAGTAGGAAAGGGTGAAGCTTTTAGGGGAGGTATTAGGATAATTATGACATTGGGAAACTGATGGTTATAATTGATTCAGTGCTTGTATCTGCATACTCACATGCATATGAGCTTGTGTCTGTCTGTTGCTGACCACATCTACATCTTTAATGTCTCAGGATGAATAATGTATGAGGCCCATGGCTCGCAATGCACACACACACACACACACACACACACACACACACACACACACACACACACACACACACGTATAACTGACTCCATTTAGGCAAATGTCACCCACATTTTCCCATAGTGCCACTGTCATCACAAGGCTTCTTTTGTTGATGTGAAAGAGCAGAGCAATATGTTGGCTTCTTGAGTTTCCTGTGAACACGCAGTAGATTTCCTGTCAGATTGAACCACAACCCCAGCTCATTTCTTTTTTTTGTAACCTGTGTGTACTTTTGCTGCTGACATCTTTCAGCAGTTTAGTGGCACACCTGACCGGAGAAGCTTTCGTGATTCAATCATGCATGCTTGCTTTATAATGCTAATTTGACTCTCACCTCTCAGATCTGAACCCTGTCATCGTTCCCACATGCCCCCACACACACACATTCATCTTTTTCCACCGCCTCTTGTGAAGATGACTATTTGAAGCTGTAGCCTTGGATGGTCTCTACAGCAACTGCACATACTGATGTTTTGACCCTACTGACCACCACCATAATAGCAATTCCATCCTCAGCTCATACCTTTTCATTTTCCTCATGTCCATAGCTTTGTCTTGCTAGACTGGATTACTTCCCAACGCGCAAAACTAAGTAAATTGAGCACTTCACTGAGCGCTTTGATAAGTACTCTTGAAATGCCACGCATAAACCGTGTCCACAAGTGAGCAGGCACCAGCACATTGGAGTGATTCCGACCAGAATCTTCATCATAACACACACCATACAAATGGGATGTCTTCTTCTGCCATTGTGGCGTGGAACTGGATGGGAGAAGCAAAGAAGGTAACTTCTACTCTCAAAAAAGCTAAACAATATGGTGCTAATGTTAATTTTATCACAGTTTATTGGTGAACAGCAAACTGCCGAATCACTGCTTCACTCATAATACAATATTTTAACAATTATTGTTGTTTTGGGGCTTTTCATACCAGTTCCTCATCAACATTTGATTTTCTCCAACATTTTGGAGTTAGGATGAGGTCCATTTTTTCCACTCACATGAGATATATGACATAAACAGCATATTTATAAGTTCAACATTCAATTTGGGAAGAAGGACTGTCCATGTTGTATCCAAGAACACAAAATTACGCACTAATGTCAAAAGAAGCAGCAGCTGAGCCAAATTGGTATTTTGCATAAAATGTGACTAGAATTAGTCTTGTAGCTCAGCATGCACATAGAGCAAGGTTCTCCCTCACCTTGCAAATTAAACAGATCACTATAAAACTAATACAAAAAAATTCTATGGCTAGATATGATTTTCTATTTGCACATCATGACGGTATTTTTGACAGCACACACCTTGAGGTTCACTATTTTCCAAGTGCTTTTGTAAAAAATATTTTCATCAACCCTCTCAACTCTGGTAAAGCAACTATGATAAACACCACTGGAACAAATCTGCTGTCTAAACCCTGTTTCATACTGCAGCATAAAGACAGAAACATCGTATTTCTCCACTCAGTTCCACAAATTATTCAGAGTGGGTAACTAAGTTGCATTTTTTTATAACCGGACAATATCATCTCCGAGCATCAGTTTACAGTACTGAGCCATCCTCTGCCAGGAAAGTGCCTAAAACCCTCATGAGTCACCACTACCAAGCTCGAGTGTGAATAACAGGGGACAAACCGAGGATAAATAAAGGACACCAATACGGACTTGCACTCTTGTGTATAAAAGCAAGATTATATGTCGAAATAAATGCAACATTAACTTACATTATATAGACTTTTTTTTTAAGTAGACTATACATCTACTTTAAAAAAATCAGTGTACTGTATCTAAAGACATGATATATGTGGAAAAATAGCATTATCTATACGGTAAGTTTTTGTCTTTTGTTTTTAAATGCAGAAATAAAAATAACATTCATATCAGTGCTGTCTAAAAGTACAGAATAAGGTGCTTGGTGAGCAGTGCGGAAGATGTTGGCACGACAGTAAAGAGTTGAGGAAAAGTGATATTAGCATTTCTCTCCCAGGGTGGAATTAAAAGCCTGCATAGCATCGGGAAGAAAGCATTTCCGCAATCTGTCATTGGAGCACAACAGCAACATCAGCCGCAATGAAGCTGCTCCCCTGCAGCCTAGAACTGGCGCTGTACATTGGATACTGAGGACAGTCCACAATGGACAGAAGCTTGCTCAGCACCCTCCTTGCTGCCACAGATGTCAGACTGTCAAACATTGTGCCTGAGTGCCTACCACCTCTGTTTATCCTGGCAAGAAGTGTCTCTTTCATTGATGTTTGGATTAGGATGCGCAATGACTCAAGTGTTATTGGAGGTTGGAATGATAATTAACTGGGCAAACTAATGACATTCAAAAAATGCACTGTACATATTTTGTTTTACCGAGGTGTTATACTGAAAGATGTTTCTTTCAAAGGGTTAGCATGTTCGCCTCACAGTATATAGGTCCAGGTTTGAATCTGGGAATTCCTATGTGGGGTTTTGAACGTTATCCCCATGCATGTGTGGGTTTTCTCCGGGTACTCTGGTTTCCTCTCGCATTCCAAAAACATCCACTTGAGGTTAACTGAACACTCTAAATTGTCCCTACGTGTGTGTTCTGCGATTGGCTAATAGCGAGTTCAGGTTCTGCCCCGCCTGCTGCCCGAAGTCAGCTTGGATAGGCTCCAGCACACCCGTGACGCTTGTGAGGATAAGTAGTTCAAATCATGGATGGATGGATGTTTCATATTTGGGTCCTTTCACTTCATTGCAGCAAAGTTGTACACCACAAACTACTTTGTAAAATCACAATATTATAGCTGACAGTGACTAAATCAAACTTGCAATAATTATTATTGTTATTATTACTATCATAATGCACCACCCAAATACACGTAATTACATTGGACTGGTCTGCCAAACCTTTTACCCAAAAGTCCCTTTGAAATAATAACTCAATTAATAGTAGGAAATTCATGTGCAGTTTCAGGTGCAGTCTGCAATGTTCCATATTTCATTGTTGCTTCATGACTTGAGTATTCTTTGTTTTCCAGCTCCAGCGACGCAGCCTTCTGCATGGATCACTATTTCACATATTTACCCTTTATTTGTCTCGAGGGCTGTCCACTTCCTTCTTTTTAACTTTGATTGCTAACCGAGGTTCAATAATGCGCCCAAGAACACTGTCAGCATGACAAAGCTGTGTGATACATCCGGCACCGGCAGAGTGAGTGCGCTTGAGAGTGTGTGGGTGGGTGGAAAAAAAATGATTGACACATTATTCGGTCACGCCTTGTGTCTCTTCAGTCTCTAGTTGGCCAGTGTTGACACGCTGTGACTGATAGAACTGTTCGTTACCATTTCTCCACTAGGTTGAGCAACTATATCAATGCCCCATTTCCACAGAATATACTGTACCTCCTCGGGTCAGTCACTCACGATTTTCTTCTCCGCTGCTTTTGAGGATACCTGGCATAAAACGACCTAAATAAATATCAGATAATTGCTGTACCTTATCTCTGGAGTCCGCAATCTCCCCTTTGGTGCATTTTTTTTTTGCCCTCCTTCGTCTCCTCTGTCCTCTGTATGGCAGTACCAACGTTCAAGATTCCAAAGTTATCTAACTGCATTCAGTGAACTAGTCTCTGCAGCGGTGTAAGAATGCGTTGGTGTGATGTCAGGGTCTCGAACCGAGGACCCCCTGCTAAGAAGAACCGAAGACTCTCATTTGTTTCCATTATTTATTAGCATCTTGTTCTCTGTGATGAGTTAATTGCTATATGTTTTCACAAATTCCAGCAGAATATTTTGAAGTGGAAACACCAAAGTGAATCGAGTGTTCTTAGCTCTGTGTGCAATGCACTTTAAAAAAATGGATTGTGGATGAGTACAAAATTGATATCTGCTGACATTACCAGATTAATAATAGAAATTAAGTCGCTGGTGGGGTAGTGGTACAATCACCTGACTTGTGTGCGTGCAGCATGGGATCGTTTCCCATTCAGTTATGGTGTGCATGTGTGTGTGAATGGACGTTTGTCCCAAACGTGCCCTGTGGCCGATTGGCGACCAGTTCAAAGTGTAGTCTGGGATACTCCCCACAACCCTGTTCAGGATAAACGGTTTTGAAAATCGAAGGGAAATAGAAATAGACTTTAACTTCCAATCATTTGCCTGGTGGGTTCAAGTCATCCTCGCGGTGATGTGAAACTGAGCGTGAAAAGTTCCCCGATTGACTGGCGACCAGTCCAGCGGGTCAACCCTCTGTTAGAGGTGTTTATTTTCAGTCATTTTCCTCCAGTAAACTGCCTTTGAAAAATAGTCTACCTGTCATATTTGGGGTTTTGGAAAATGACATCACAGCCGCTCACAGCTCAGGTAACGACCAATCCAATCGTGCGTGTTATACGGAAGCGTGTATCGTTCCCTATTTCCAAAGAAATCATGCTAACTTGATCCCACATAGTCAGTCAGCCTTTTGCAGCCTACTAAGAGGAAGGTAATTGTCAGAGCGCGAGCACTGCGTCCTGCGCGTGCACGACACGCTGCGCACAGACTGCAAGTGAGAGAGAGAGAGAGAGAGAGAGAGAGAGAGAGAGAGAGAGAGAGAGAGAGAGAGAGAGAGAGAGAGAGAGAGAGAGAGAGATGATATTCGTGGCGACAGCGAGCAGCAGCGAGCACATAGTTTAGACGAGCGGATGCGACAAGGTAGGCACGGAGGGAACCGAACAACTCAACACCACTACACGACTACACAGCGTCGACGTGATGCCGTGTTGTGTTCATTTTGCGGTGCGAGGCGGACTCTGCGGAGCCCGACCTGACGTCGTTTTGTTCGTTTGTTTGTGTCCGCAGATGCTGAGCGTCGCCTTGCTGTGCGTGTGCGCCGTCGTCCTCGGACGCGTCTCGGCTCGTTCCAACAGCGGCAATTTTTTGGATGATAAGTGGCTCGCTGGAAGATGGGATAAATTCAGAGATGTAAGTCACGTTTCACCACCAGTACCCGCCTCCCCTCCCCCCATTGTACGTGTGCGTGTGTCAATGTGTGGACAGTGATCGCGCGCTGCTTTTGCGCCTAACGGGCCCGTCGTTGGCGTGTGTGCGTGTGTCATTCGCACGCTCTGCGCTGGATACACTGTACAGACAACGCAAATGACCCTCGCATGTGTGTCCTTTCTTTCCAAAGGCGTTTACACAACACACACACTTAATTGTGCACAGGTTATGAGGCTTGGATGTTCTCTCTGCTTTGCATGCATTTGTTGTTTATGTCACAAAATGGCCAATTTGCACGTTGCTACTAAAGTGTGCCATATCTCCTCCGGAAGTCTATTTAAAAGAGTGTTATCTGGCATTTAGTGGTTTCCGTCTTCGCCCTCTCTCAAGTAGTGAGTGTGTTTGGTTCATGGTGCTCTTGCTTCAAATAACAGGCTTAAAGTAAGGTGCTGTCAGCCACCATTACCTCGACATGCCGAAGGCCACTTAGTGCTGCTGCTCATTGTCGTGGCGAATGGCATCTAGCCTCTCCTCATTATGAGCTCGGCTGTAAAGTGGCCTGCAAGGAGATTCTGTGCTGGCTTCATCCCCTAAAGCCCCTTTTTTGGCATTGTACATCCATACAGGAAGCAATGGGAAAAAAATAACCTTCATCGCTCCATTAAATATCAGCGCCTCTATTTGTGCAGAAATGCCGGTAAACAGTAAAAGGGTCCGATACAAAAGCAGCATTAAAAACTATTTTATTAAAACATTTTATTCAACAATGTTGTTTGTTATTCTGGTTGTCATTTAGTGGATCAGAGAAGTATAGGGAACAACTAACCAAGATTTTTCTGCTAGGGCAAATATCCATATACAGTGGAAAGTTGATTTAATGGATTTAACAGACATAAAATACTGTCAGGATAAAAAGTACAAAACTATTTTGTACTTTATTGGGTGAGTTTAGGCCATGATAAAAGTGCTTGAATTCATCGAACAGTTGGCTTTAACAGATGACCCGTAACACCAATTACTTCATTAAAGCAACGTTTCACCATATACAGAATACAGATTTAGTTCCCCAGTTTAACATTTAGTTTGTCAAGGGTGGTCGAAGGTTTTAAAGGACTTTGGAGCCGTTCACTCATGATGTTGCGAGACATGCAGAGGCTTTGAAGCGTGCATCAAGCCTTGCGTGATTTTGGGGAGAAGCCGAAAATGATGAGGTCCAAAGCCTCGTTAGTAGCATTTAATTTAGTTCAAGATAGTGTGGCTGTACAAATGTAAACACTCCTGGGAATCCTTACGAAAGAGGGTGTTGGTGAAGTATGTAACAGGACTGAGGTTTAGCGTAGTGGCTGAGTGCACAACTTTCAATTCAGTGAACATTAGATGTGTGAGCTTGATCCTTGGGCCGGACGCATTATGGTGTTGTTGTTTTTATATTGTAGTTTTCACTATTTAATTTCTTCAACAGTGAGGTGTTTGTGTTTCAAGGAAAGCGAGTCCAATAACAACACCTCACTGCGAAGGTAAAAAAAAATAATAATAATACTGTGTCCCAATGTACTTTGCTATCATGTGAAAGAATGTGAAAACATTTACTCACACAGAATGAAAATATCATATTAGGCCTATGCACTTCATGTTGAGAAATTATTTATTCATATATTTGTTTTTGTAATCCGTCAATGCCAAGAGTCAAAACAGACGCAAAAATCATCTATGCATCAGCGCGTCACACATTGTGTGGTTAAGATGTCTGTAATTCAACACATGGCCAGCAGGCGGGTTCGTGTGCACATGAAGCTTCAAGACGGGAAGCCATTGCTTCAAAGGGCTTCATCACGCCATCACTACGGCGATCATCAATTGAAAAGTTTTTTTTTTAAATGATAACCAATTACCAGTCCAATCAGAAAAAGGCGCCTCAGGTCTGCGGACCAGACATTATTAGAAGTACCAAGAACTAAACTGAGGCTCAGAGGGGATCGAGCCTTTTCTGTTGCTGGTCCCTCTCTCTGGAATGACCTCCCACTGCCTTTCACTCCCATCCGTTTTAATGAGGGTATTTACCTTCCATAGTGCATGCATGGAGTTGACTGTTTCTCTGAGTCCTCAGTCCTGACATATATCATGTCGGGGAGACAAACTAAAGCAGAAGAATATATGCTCTGTAATTTTCTCCCAGGTTCATACGTAAAGCCACACGACTGACTTTACAACATGTTCCTTTTTTCTTTTGTTTTTTTTTACCATGTCTGTCACAAAAAAACGTTCAGGGGGACCTATGTGTTGAAGGCCAAACAGCAACTGTGATTGTGTGTGATGTGAAACAAATAGTCGAGTACCGTATTTAAAGACCAGAGGAAGATTCTCTCTGGTTGTGTTCAATCAATTTTTGAACTGCATTTTCAGTCGTCACGTGACAGCTTGCGACGCTCCGGGAACTTCCTGTTTACATGAATCACAGGACTTACCCGCAGATGTCCCCAACCAACCGATTCACACACAAATCGAGTGTTAACGAGCTATGTAATTTGTCATATTGGAAGCAGTTAACATTGGCAAATCACCATTTTGATTCTGCCGTTTGAATGTTTACGAACAGGATGGCCCACTTGCAGTCAATTGAAAAGAGATTCTTCAGCACATCTTAATCAGACCGATTTGTCTTAGCGCATATGCTGGTATTCTACGATAGTCTTTACTTTAATCTGATTTGAATGTTATATTTTAAGCATATACTGTCTGACTTTTATCTTTACAGCCATAAGTGGGCCTCCTGCTAAGTGCACAAGATAGGATCTTGGCCACTGACTTAATGAAAGTCCTGTTGGGAGAGCGCCTGGGGCTGACTGAGCCTCAGCTCAATTTTTAGACTTTGTAGCATCGAGTTCAGTGATTAGCTGTTGGGTAAGGTTGGGAAAAACCCCCAAAATGAGGTGTGATTGAACGCATGCCACGTCTTGTCTTTTCATTGGAACACATTGTTGCCGCTTGACTCAGAGTTTTAGGACATGTATTTATATCCCGTCTCTTCATTTCTGGTATGATGTTCAAATACACAAAGCAAAATACAATCACAAGGCTTAATATACAATATCATTATATATGAGATAGTCACAAGATGTCCTTTTAATCTGTTCTGATGTTTTGTAAAGGATTTTTAATAAGATATGAGAATTACGATGATTCATTGATGTAGTGTGTGGTGGTAGAGGTGCTCAATCTGAATCTGAATCCGAACTGTGCATTGACAGCATTGTTTTCTTCGTCCTACCTGCTTTGCTCTGCTCTCGTCGGTTCATGCACCCTGCGCTCATTTAAAAGTCACAGTCCGTCATGGCCATAGGAGCCAAGGCACAGCCCGGAACCTGGTGATTTTCAACATAGTAACATCACTGGAACGTCACCCTCTTTACTTCATTTATGCCTTGACAAGTGTCCCAAAATGGTAGAGTATGATAGTATAACACGACAAGACTGATTCGTGAGGTCCGTTGTTTGGGGCAGGTTTGGGCACAGTAAGGCCTGGGGCTACGCTCTCTGTTCTTAAATCCAATTGAGCATTTGTTACATTAATTAAGCCATTTTATTTTCTTAAAAGAGGTAATGGATGGATGGGTTTTTGCTTTTTAAAATTCTGTTATTTAATTGTTTTTTAATTGTAAATAATCAAATAACAAAATCAATAATTTCACATATGGCATATGTTTATTTTTTTAATTAATTTATTTTTAGTTCATTGGCACACTGCACATTAATCAACACAAAAATAAACCGTGTAAATGCGCCAGACTTTGCATAAATGCTCATTTTCGGCCATAGTCCGAAGGCAGGTTTCTAAAAATTATTTGCTGATTTGATTTTACTGTACAAACAAATAAAGTACTTAATTAGTAAAAGAAAGTATTTCACATCCATATTTTGATTTTTTTAACCTAATCTGTGAATGGGCTAGCTTAAAGGGTTTGTCAATTTTAAAAACAAAAATCAAATATGGTCCTTGAACACAAAAGTTTGTCCTCTCCTGGTTTAGAGGGTGCAAATATTTGACCATTGCACGGCCCTGGCAATCCTGTGCTGTATTACCGCATTGATTTGTTACTGTTCAGCAAACTGAGAAAGTTAAAGAGTAATAAAAACTTTATGTGCCCGTTCAATCTTTTCTTTTCATCCCCTTTAGAATACAGTCATGAAATGTATTTCCACTTGTATTTTGGGGGGGAAATTGATTTGTATTTTAATGTCCTTTGTGCAATATGTCCTGTACAGTTTAGCTTATGGAGGGTGAATGATGCAAAAAAAGGCAGAGTCCTCTAGGCCTTTTTTTCACTTCATAGCACCTCATTGTTGAGGTTTACGTGCGTCAGTGAGTGCGTGCTTGAACCAGACGAGCTCGGTACAGTGAAGACGTGAGCATTTCTCTTGTTGAACATTAAAATGGCGAATAGAGAGGAGGAAGCCATGAGGGTACAATTAGCAACGTATGGAGCGGGGTGCGAGTGTGTGTGTGTGGGGGGTCTATTCTGTATACGGTAGATGAAAGCAAAGGTGATAGAAGTGGTTATTATCATGCAACATTTTTCTCGAGCATTCCATTTATCACTATTGCAAAAAAGATGAGAGGAACTAATAAGCCTTGAGAGTCATAGTTGGTTTGACTGTGTGCATTTGTGCAAACGATGAGAGAAGATTGTCGAGTGAGAGAGAGGTGGAAAGGAGATGGAGCGATAAAGTGAACACTTTCTATATTTAGACACTCAGGAAGCAATTAGATCATCCATAGTGGATTTGGGGTTTTCTGTGTTTCGGCAAAAGCAGACTCTTTATTGAACTGTGTTTGTTTGCGTGAGTTGTGTTCAATCCATCATGGATTCAGACCAAGGGCACTTTTTGTTGTCAAGACTAAGGTCCTGGCCCCCATTATGCAACGTTTTCCTCATTCACGTCTCAAATAGGCGAAAGGAAGTTCACAAAGCACACAGAAGAAACAAATATTATCCTTGCTCACTTGAGTTCATTTCTTCATAATGTAATTCGATGACCTTGTCGAGGGAAAAGATGAAAAGTGCAGCGACACCAGGATAAGAGCTGAGGAGGGGGGCAAGAGTTACCCCCTCTTGACATCACAGAAGGGAGGGCGCACGAGGGAAAGTGGAGGATGATTTGACATTAAAATGTCATCCTTTGGAAAAACAAAAACCTCACAAGCACAGGATGTATTCACTGAGACACAAATGACTAGCTTTAGTATTTTTAGGCTAATATGAAATATATTTTCTAGTAAGTTGTGACGTAAGTCGTTGGAATAAAATGATTCTGTCACGTTTGCGAGATGGTGGGTGGAGAACCCCAAAAAGCAGGGAGGCAGGAGGAGTAGGGTGGACTGAGCAAGATGTATTTCACCAAAATACAAACAGGAGAACACTGGAAACAAACTAACTGATGTATACAAACAAAGGCCTGAAAACTAAAGGAAACCAAAGTAGCAAAAAAACAAAACAAAACCCTAAGACATGACAGGGGCACACAGACACACACAATGATCCAACAAAGACCGACAGAACCCAGGGAACTAAATACAAGCAAAGTGACGAGATAACGTGAAACACCTGGACCAGAGACGACGGGTTGAGGGAGCTGATTGGTTAAACATGAGGGACCCGGAAGACGAGAACAGCGGGAGGGCACAAGGGAACAAAACCAAATGTAATCTAAACAAAAAACATAACAGATTCCTTCTTAGTCCGTAGTGAGGAAATACACAAACTGTATAATACAGATGCCGAGAAATGAAAATTCTTGGTCGAAAAGTCACAATCAAAAATGCGGAACCCGAGGATGAAAACTGAAAGAGCAAAAGAAATTGTAATATCTTCAAAACCCAACCAGAATTTCCTCGGCTCTGTTTTGTTCCCGCACAAATTTGACTCAAATGTGTTCAAATTCAGAGACTGATTTGATACCATGATCAGACAGATTCTTTTAAAGAGATTTTTCATTTCAATCAATCCATCGAACAATAAGGGAAATGAGGATAACAAGAGTCTGCATAAATTTAACACCACGATGAATATCAAACTGAAATTTTCGATGGAAAATACCTTGAAAGCGTCCTTTGAGTAAAGTAATATAACGCTGGCGTCTGTTTCAAATTTTAGGAGCAAAATACCATCAGCAGCCCTGCTCTCGCTCTCTTAGGCGATGCAACGGGATTGAACAAACGTTCTGTTTTTCTGTTCCCCTGAAAAGTGAAGATTTTGGAGGCCGATGCCGGCGATAATGTACATGTGGAAAGTCATTTAAATGCAATAAAATACAGCAAATAAGATTATAATGACTATTATTTCTTGCCAACATTTTTATAAGTGTCATGCATCGAGTTGAAAATGAACAAACACTCCACAAGTCGTTAAAATGCAGACATCGTTTTTGGGCCGTGATGGAAAACTTTCAGACCGAAACCAAAAGTGGACTATTAAGGCAATTTTTGCTGGCTGAGTTGTCGGTATATCCCTGTTCTATTGTACTATGAACTCAAGTGTGGTAGTAATATTGTGCACCCTTTTTAACATTCTATTATGATAATGATATATGCCCAACAACAACAACAGAAACCCACTATAAACTATAAAACAAAACATCACTATTCTTCTCAAAGTTTTATGATCGAACAGTTGACAAATAAAAGTGTTAAAATTGTTAAATGAGCATTCAACTTTGCTTTTACCTTGAATGAAGACTCTTGATGGTGGATGAAATATGTCAAATAGGGAAGAGGGAGGAATGGGAATCCATTATTTTCATATTTTGCTATGCGTTATCATTTTTTTTTGAATGGTGTTTTTTTTCCCATCTTCTTCATCAAAAGGCCTGCGCTCGCAACTTTCTTTGGCCCCGTTTTGGCTCAGTGAACTGTTGCAAGCAATTCCTCAACACAAAAAGTTTTCGAAATGCTTCCGACAACCACGCGGGATGACGCTCACGTAACAATTAATCACTCAAAAGTTGCGCATGCACAGCAAATGAGTGGCCAAGTCACACGGGTCACACGGATCAGGTTGGACCGGACCGTTTTCAAATGAATGAGAACCCGGTGGATGTATGAAAGCTGTGACAAAAATAAAACATCACACAAAAAGCGAGTTTCCATTGTACTGTACAAGCTTTTTGTTGGACAGCTATCAAATGAAAACATTCGGTTGTACGCCAAAGAAACGAGGACTTCAGAGACGTTCTTTGGAAGAAAATTCACTTCATTTGACCACATTATTAAGTAATTACATTAAAATTAGGTGTGCGGCTTTCAGTGGAGAGTTCCATTCAGATATCGGAGGGACGGGAACAAAATGTGGTTTAAAAACTTGTGTCTGTTCTGCCGCACTGTTTAATATATTCCTGCCACGTCAGCGTATTTCCTTCCTTTTCTGTTTGATTTGCGCGCCCTGGAAGAAAGTCACACAAAAGCCGTTTGTGCAGTCTCAAAGAGGATTGTCTAATAATAGTTATTTCATGTTCTAGTTATGATGGGGACGAGCACTTCTCAATCAAAGTGCATGAATGTGTATGAAACATTTGTTTTTGGCTTGCGTTTCATAAGACGGCTCCTGCTGATTAATCGCATTACGTTTAGATCACACAGTTAGTCACAATGGGGGGGTGGAAAGGGGGGCTCTGATTTCCAGGTTGTGTTGTTAGTCACTGCTAATGTTTGGTTCGACCTTCCAGAAAATGAGCACACCTTAAATACATGCATACTTTGTATATTTGACACTTACAATGTTTTTTGCGGTCTTGAAATGCTTGAAATTAGATAAACAATTACTTTGTGTTGAAAGTACCTCCAACGGTATGTGTTTTAGTTATTCAATGTTTTGGTGTTTTTTTTTTTGGGGGGGGGGGGCTGTTTGATGAGATTCCTCTTTGCTCCGCTCACGTCAGAGCATTATCTTTGCTAAACACATGCATGCCCTGAGCCGTTGGTGATTGATGCTCACCGACACTTTCATCCATCACATTTCTCTGATAAAGAAACCACTAACAAAATGATTTCCTTTTTCTCTCTCTATAATGCCTTCCCTGAAGGAAGTGGAGGTTTGTATAGGTCCTTTCATTGGCATTGAATTTGTCATGTACATATGCATGGATTTGAAGTATCTTTTAAACCGTGTCCTTATTGACCTCGTTTCAGGAGCCGGGAACATGGACGCCATCCAAGCCCTTTGATCAAGGTGCGTGTCAATGGAATGAACACCATTATTTTGAACACTCCTGTACAGTTCTATGTACATGTACATGTACATGCATATTATATCATCTAATTGTTAATAGCACTGGACAAAATTGTCTTAGAATATAAATCCGGATGTTTTTGCCCCCCAAATTCCCAATTTTCAATCGATTTCAATCGAGGACGTGGCCCTTCAAACGCAGTCTTTTAATACACGTTACCATTTTACATGTTTGACAATTAAAAAACAATAGATGAAGAAAAGTGTTTGGGATTATTATGCAACAACCAAACTGTCACTGATCGGAACAGGAATGAGTGGCGCTGCTTCTAAACAAAATTAATTTTTGCCCTGAAATTGGGAACAGTCTTACATACAATATGAAGCATTCCAGGTACAACATTTTATGTCAAGGAAAGTCCATCTACAAAATGAGGCCTTAGTCATGCATGTCTCTGATTGGGGCACTTTGGGAAAGAGAGGCATTTCTTAATTCCATGTGGCTGTGATATTTAGGGAACTTCCAGACGCTCTTCTTGTGAAGTCACACCACCGAAAGTAGTTGGTTAAAATATAATAGATTGCGACTCGACCAGAATAAACTCAAGGGAAGTGCGGAATGCATTTAGATAAGTTGTCATGGGGATGTTCTGAAGTTCATTACAAAAGCTGCAACCACCATTAAGGCGGACCAGCGTGTGGATAAATGATTGCTTTTGCTCCATATAAACAGGTGCCGCGGCTTTGAGAAAGTTAAGCGCAATCAGCTCTGTAATTGTTTTCTCTTCTGTGCCATAGGCTTTGGGTTGAATAATCTTTCCAAATACTGCGCAGCAGACTGTTTGTTGCTCATTGTCTGACACGGCAAACTCAAATTACACATGACTGACAACACAATCGTTCTTCCAGTAAATAAATAAATCAAAGTTACACCCAGCCCCAACCCTCCCCCAAAAAAATTTAATCTATTGATGAAATCAATAAATCCCTGATATATCCATCCATTGATCAATTTTCGGAACCCCTTTCTCCTCACAAGGATCGCGGGGGGGTGCTGGACCTATCCCAGCCGTCTTCGGGCAGTAGGAAGGGGACACCCTGAACCGGCCAATCGCAGGGCACACACAGACGAACAACCATTCACACTTACACCTGGGGCCAATTTTGAGTGTTCAATCAGCCCGCCATGCATGTTTTTAGAATGTGAGAGGAAAACGGAGTACCCGGAGAAAACCCACGCAAGCACGGGGAGAACATGCAAACTCCACACAGGAAGGCTGGAGCCGGAATCGAACCCGGTACCTCTGCACTGTGAGGTTGATGCGCTAAGTACTGGCCCACCAGGCCAACTAAAACCCTGATATTTAGGACAAATTGTAACACGCATTTAAGAGTTTTGGCAGCTGATACCAATTTAACCCTTTCAGGGAGAGCGGTTACGACAGTGGACAGCTTCTCATGTTATCAGGTTCCAGGGTGCATGAAAGGGTTGAAATTGTTATACCAAAGGGGAAAAATTATGCCAGTCCAACAGGGAAAATGTGTCCACTGGACTTCACCATCACAACGTGATGAGTTTACACCGCCTATTCTATCAGTCATTTTGTTGCCCTCTAGCTCAAGGTGTCACATTCTCAGTTTTTCTGGTAAAAAGAGACGCTCAGGTAGATTTCCAGTACCTGCTCAGCCTGGGTTCCATGCCTGCTGAGCTGCTGGCATGTGGGTGCTGCAAAGATGGTAATCGATTGAGCAGATTAATCATCACCACCACATTCCGTGAGTTTATTTGAGCTCTAAAGTCTACAAAAAAAACAGATACGAACATGCTAGCTTTCCGAATACTCCTGAGCCCTGCACCCTGCAATATACAAGTCGCATCATTTCTTCTCTCTTGTTGTTTTCGTCAGCAGCTCGAGTAAAGTGGGGCAGAGGGGATGGGGTGGGGGAGGATCCGCAGATACACTTTCAGCCTTTTATTGAACGAGGCAAAAAGTCACACACAAATACAAAATGAGAACACTTACGAAACTCACCATAAACTCACTCCCAGACAAGTCCTGATGTCACTCACCAGGCCCTGCCCCTTGGA
The DNA here is from genome assembly GCA_026261675.1 of Hippocampus mohnikei. Taxonomy (NCBI): domain Eukaryota; kingdom Metazoa; phylum Chordata; class Actinopteri; order Syngnathiformes; family Syngnathidae; genus Hippocampus; species Hippocampus mohnikei. The sequence goes on from JAKGUB010000326.1 coordinate 5,305,170, forward strand.
GGCACACACACATACAACACTCCACTTGTTGTGACTTTGTTTTTTGTCCCATCACATCGTGACAACAATGTTTTTACTGTAATATTTCCTTTTAATGCATTTTATTGTCTTTATGCAACACATTGCTATTGTTCTTCATTCAGAACGCGCACCAAAAAAAACGATTGTGGTATTTTATGGCCGCTGGCAGGATTAAAGGAAGTTGAAAAGAAATGAAAGTCTCTAATTTCTCATCCACAGTTGTGCTGGCGTGCTTATCTAATGAAGCGAGCCAACATGCCTGGATAGAAAAAGACTTAATGAGAATCAAGAGGCGCCGCTGCTCAGTCACATGCACTTGGTTTTCTCGCAAATTGAAATTTACTGTTCCTCATAGTGGCCGTTTGTCATCCGACAGACGACTGGCTCTCCCCCTTTTATCCTCAGGCGACTGATCATCTAATAAAAGTAAATGACAACGGAAACATCATTTTTTATACCTCCAGTCACCTTGATTCGCCATTGTAATAGAGAGGGTGATAAATGCATATTCGCATCCCAGCCCACTGGGACATGAGCACATAAAAGTCACAAGTATAACCTCTAACACACCATATCCACTCTGGACATGACAGGGAAACAATAGTATTAGAGAGTGCGTTGGAGGATGGAGGCTGTGTAATCTAGCAAAGCTGCTCAGGGATTATCCTAAGGTTCTTTAGCCGAGAGGTCGCTCACAAACTGTTCTCGGATCAGAGCGGGGCCTCAGATCCTCTCCGTACACGTCACCGTACGTGGCAAAGGCAGACCCGCGATCTGTGGTGGCTGCCTTGCGCTTATACCAAGAAAGATCACACCTTCAGGCTAACGCTCGCATCTGAAATCATCTTTCCTAAAAGCTGCCCGTAGCTCTCGACTGCCACCAGATCAGTGCAATTAAACAATTGCCGCACAAGCCCGGCGCACAGCTAAGGCTGATGTGAGGTCAGACGTAGCGTCTATAACTAGTTCCGTCTGTTTTTAGCGGCAATGACGCTTACGGTATTACGGCTTTAGGTTCGGCGTGAGACAGACATTAGTGGCTTGAATTAGCGTGCGCAAACAGATGTCTCCCACATATCCGTGTAGCTCGAAAGGATAAAAATGAAAGTATAAGCTTTGACTAAGGAATCGCTGACACATCTCGGAAAGAACAAAACGAACATTTAATCCTCGGAGATTATTCTCTCTGTGCCCCCCCCTCGTTGTTTTTTGTTTCTAGAAGCCCTTCTAAGAGCCACAGACTGCAAATATACACACTTAAAAGAGTTCTCTTTGTGTATGCGCAGGCCTTGATCCTACCAAAGACCCATGTCTGAAGATCAAATGTGGCCGCCACAAGGTGTGTGTGGCTGAGGACTATAAAACAGCCACTTGTGTCAGCCAGAGGAGGGTTAGGTAATCAACACACACACACACACACACTAGCACACTAGCACACTCCCATGTTTAAACTGTCTTGGTAAATTGCAGTCAGATGATTCCATACGACAAAGTTGCAAATGAAAGATGAATGTTCCTGCATCAGCGGCAAATCAAGTTTTTATTACTTGCCCTGGCTTCATCGCGGCCTGCTGTGTTGTCTCCTCACTTATTAAAGCGGCAGGAAAAGCGCAAAGACCAGAGGGCTTTTCCTATGTTTGCCACTGCTCTACTAGTTGCTCCGGGACTCCCTCGTGATGGTGACCGTTGAGTCCAATTACCACAGTACTGAGGCAAAGCTCTGCCAAGTTATGTGAAAGGGTTTTGAATATGGGTTTGTTGTGCGTGTTTGGTGGGGACACTGCAGACTGGACTGAGGACAGCAACACCACGCTGACCTCAATTGCCATTCTCGGCCACCGCGATACCTTGCCATGCACAGAGATCTCACAGGAGAAAATCGTCACACACAAATCTTTAATCCGAGTTTGTCAGTGCATCGTTTTCATCATCGTGTTCATTTTATCCAGCTTTAAAGACGCCAGTTTGTACCAGAGTCCCGGCTCCAAGTGCAAACCCTGCCCCGTGGTTCACCCTTCTCCTGTTTGTGGAACCGATGGTCACACCTACTCCACCAAGGTACCATGGAGTGCATTCAACAGTATGGCTGAGACAAAATAACCATATCTAAATTTCCATGCATGCATGCATTTCAGCATTGGGGACTGTTATTATTACTATTGTTATTATTATTATTATTATGTTTCAAATATTTGTATCCTTGGAACTATGGGCTCTGAATTCCTGTTTCAATGCCAGTGCAAGTGAACAAAAATAATGCAGGCAGGAGGGGTGGTGCTATAACCTTGGTAACATCAAGTTTTCCACATGACGACAATGAACAGAATCCTTTAAAATCGATTACATTTCATGCCGTGCCTAATTGTGATCGCGCTGTAATCATGACAGTATTTGTAAATAATAGTCATATTTATCAGGAGTTCTCTGCAATACCCACCCCTTGTACACAAACAAAATACGTTGTTGAGTTGAAAGATGGTTGTCACATGAGTTTCCTCATAATGTGACTCACGTTTTTTTCTCCTTCCACGGTTTCATTGTGTTAGTGCAAGTTAGACTACCAGGCATGCATCACTGGTAAGAAGATTGCTGTCAAGTGCCCTGGCATGTGTCCTTGCCCCGCTCAGCCTGAAGAGAGCTCTTCAGAGAGGAAAGGTGAGACACACATGCGCGCACACACACACACACAGACAGACAGACAGACAGACAGACAGACAGACAGACAGACAGACAGACAGACAGACAGACAGACAGACAGACACACAACACACACACACACACACACACTTACTAAGATGGATATTGTGGTGCATGATCAGGATGAACAGGCAGATGATATCCTGGCCCCTTTTTCAAGCTCATTGATCACCTGAAGTGATTCCGTCGCCTCTTAGCCACAAAAGGAAGGAGCAAGGCAATAAAGCAGCATCATAAATCATGACTGTTGTTCTCTCTCAGTATGCAGCGAGTCTGAACTCAAGGAGGCAGTGGGTCGACTAAGAGACTGGTTCAGAGTGCTACATGACAACGGCAACCACAAGAGAGACAAGATCCAGAAGAACAGTGAGTTGCGACATTAAAATATACCGCAACATATATGTATGTATGTGTATGTATATATATATATATATATATATATATATATATATATATATATATATATATATATATATATATATATATATATATATATATATATATATATATATATATATATATATATATATATATATATATATATATATATATATATATATATATATATATATATATATATATATATATATATATACACACACACACACACACACACACACACACACACACACACACACACACACACACACATGAACTTTGATTGTCCGTCCCTATCAGAATTTGAAGTCGGAGCATCACCTGTTTGCAAAGAGCCTCTCGGATGGATGTTCTCCCGCCTGGACACAAACTTTGACCTCCAGTTGGACCAATCAGAGATTAAGAGCCTCTACCTGGACAGGAACGAGCCTTGCTCCGATGCATTGTTCAAGTCATGCGATACGCACAGCGACCAAGTTATTTCCAGCTCCGAGTGGTGCACCTGTTTCCAGAGATACACAGGTAATACATATCACTGGTAAGAATGTGGCTGTTCTTATGATGATGATGATGGTAAATATACTAGCATGAATCTTCTACATCCTGTTGAGCTACTATTTACCAACCCATATTGAGCCAAGGCACATTTTACATTACATAAATCCCACGGCGCAACAGTAAACAAAAATGTCAATGTATTGTATAGACTAAGGCCTTGTTCAGACTGTCAGCCAAAACCAAATTTTCAGCCCATCCAGATTCAAAGTGGATGGCTCTTTTGTTGTCTGAACAGTCACAAAGCACAAGAAATCCGATTTTTGCGAGACGGCTTGAAACCACATTCAGGAGGGACAGCATTTGGACAGGATGCGTCTCGGTCTGTAGAGCTCCAAACACACCAAATGGTTATGACTGTCTATGACATCACCCTATGCGATGCAAGACCTAATCCACCAGAGAGAGTGCCAATCAGGGATGTACTGGAACCAAACTCTGGCTGGGGAATATTTTTCGACGGCCAGGGATGGGGGTGGTGTGATCGTCGACCGCGGAGTAGATGTTGCAAACGGGGGCCTTCACGTGCCTGAACTTAATCGTTGATGTTGGGGGGTGTGTGGGGTCATGAAGTGCTGAGTGGTGATGTCAACCACAGAATCCCAGTCAGTCCTTAAAAATACATAAATAAATAAATAAATAAGCACGACACTGTAAAACCATGCCTTAGATTGGAAGTCTCTTCTGCAGAAAAAGCTGAAACACAAACAGCACAACAATAGCAAACAAAAAGGCAAAGTTCACATCAACAGAACCTTTTCTGTAAGGCAGACGTGTGCAGTTTGTCACCACAGTCCCTCTTGTTGCCTTTCCAGACTCTCCCTGTAAAGCTGAGCTGTCATCCATCGGCAAGAAGCAAGTGGGAAAAAAGCTGCTCGGTAGGCCCAAACACACCCACGCACACATGCATACGTAGTACACACATGCTAACACTAACACTGCTTATCTTCCCATGTGTTTTGATTCACATCTTTCAGGCCAGTACCTGCCCTCATGCGACGAGGACGGTTACTATCGCTCGCACCAGTGCCACAGCAGCAGCGGCCAGTGCTGGTGTGTGGATCGCTATGGCAACGAGCTGGCCGGCTCGCGTACCCATGGCCCTGCTGACTGCGGTAGGTAAAGACGTGAGGGAATTAAGTAAGGGAACACAATGAACCACGACACGACAATGACATTGACAAAGTGATGGGAAAATGAAGCTTCAAACTTGCTTCATGAACCATTTGTATTGTTTGACTTCTCTAGATGGTACTCTGTTCAACATTGGGATGAAAGCACAGTGACTTGCCAATTCCTAAACCCGTTTATTTAAACCAACAGTGCCATTTAAAGGTGTCAATCCAACAACTGGTTCATGAAGCATATTGAAGCTTTACCATCACTAGCTAATGTGCAAACAGAACAATAGACAAAAATTCTGTGGCATACTGGTGCTTCGAATTTGCAAAATCAGTTAGGACAAAATAAAATCACACATTTTTAAATCACAGGATTTTAAAAGAGCTAGCCGATTAATTGGTCGAGCCCCATTTGACTATTTTATATTTTGACTATGTCTGTGCCTGAAGTCTGTCCCTTATGCATGTGGCAGCTAGTTTGCTTCAATAACTAGAAAACAAAGCTTAAATAAGTGATGGAGCTTCTTATGCACCTGCTCATTTCTTGGCTGAGCTGCTGAGCTTCAGGGAGTCACGCTAGCTGTGAACATTGTTTTCTATTTGTTTCTCATGGAAGATTGCTTTCATGCACAGAAGCACAATTTAGACAGACACGTGTGATGTTTAAGGATGGTTCTCTGTTTTTTAGGCGTGATTCTAGAGTCTTCAGGAGATCTCGGTAGCGGAGACTCCATGATCACCGAAGACGATGAAGATTCCTTTGTCCTCGATGAGCAGGCTGGGCTGGACGATGAGGAGGACGACGACGATGACGACGATGAATATCTGTCGTAATTTTAATGTATTCTTTTTTTAAGAAAAAAAAAAGAGAAACTGTTTGTTTGGTCAAACTGCACGTTTCTTGGCAACTTCCCTGGCAGATATTTCATCATACTAACAGCCTAAGGACTAATCTGAGTTCTCTTTGTTTTTACCTATATACAAACAAAAAGATGTTCCGTTTTTCTTTTAATTTCACTTCCTGACTATACAATACTGTTGGTTAATGGCATTTGTTGCCTCGAGTGCCGTTGCCAATAATGACAGCCAATCCAGTGCTCTGGATGTGGTCACATGTGCAAAAACCTCCCTTTTCATTGGACACTCGTGTCCTCTTGGTGTGTCCTGTCCTTGTACACCACTCTGAGTGTGTTGATGCCTGAGGCGCGCTATTTAAGAGATTCCCCCCCCCACCCTCCTCCTCTTCTTCATCCCTCGCTCTCCTGCTCCTTATCTAATGTTCCTGTGTATAGGTGGGTTGTTGATGATGTAGATAAGAGAATATTGCACTCTTTCGGTTTCTTTTAATCTCCATTCGTAACTGTGACTGTGTGGAAAAACAAGATATGGGTCGGACATGCTTCCTTGTTGGAAGAGTTGAGACATAAACGTAGCGTTCAGGGTTGGAAAACTATATATATATTAAAAAAAATCGAATCATCTCAAAAGGCTAAGCTACCGATTAGTGCTTAGAGGGAGGGAAAAAAGCCAGAGGCGTTGAGGGTGAAAATGATGTATTTTTCTAATCCATTGTTGGATGATTACAGAGGATTTGTTGTAGCATGTTCAACCGCTGCGTGACGTTGCAGCAGCCAACTTCAAAATAGTGTGTACAGATTGAAGCGCAGCTAGCAACAAATCACATATTGTCTACTGAGCTTCGAGGGAAAAAAAAAAACAAAAAACATTCTGAACAGTAGATGTTATGTGTTTTTCTTTTTGGGGAGACTCATTCGATTTGAAAAGAAATGTGTTGCACAGTAAAAGAACCGCAGAGCCACGCGGGATGGTGGAAAGGTGAAGGTGTGCCTTTTTCTAGCGGGGACAGGTGATGGGCTGAATCTGACTTAAACTGAGCTGATCGTGAAACGACGTGAGAGGAACTTTACTGTCTGGCTTTTCTCGTACTTCAGCTGCTGTTCTCCTTTCTTTCGCAGGATTGCTAGGACGTAGAGAAGCACACAAGCTATTTAGGGGATTAAGAGTTTAAATTCAGATGGATTTCCACAGGTTTTATACAATATATTAGTAGACTCAGTCGGGAAGATTTAAAAAAATGGTGGCTGGGACGGCTTCATAGAGATTGAAAAAAGTCTTGATTTGCATATGCGCTATCCTACTATAATGACCAGTAAATTAGTCTAAATACATATCTGGGGTCAGTTTTACATTCATTTTCGGGGCATACAGGTCAACGAGAGTTAGGGGATGCAAATATTTGGTCTGCCCTGGGTGCTGGCAACCCATACTCCACCACTGTTCTCAAGTAATATTGTTGTATTTTGTGTAGACATTCATCGCCTCCCGCCACTGCCCTGCCACCAAAGAGATTTATCGGTTTCATTCAGACCACATTCAAATGTGCAGATTCAAAGATGTAGACGTGGGCCAAAAATGGTATCCCTTTCTTCAAGTATAATACCCCCCCACACACACACACATAAAACATGATGGGGGGGTTTGACACCGTCTACTGTATGGTATGAAGAAAAAAAATGCCAGGTGGCTAATGGGACACATTGTGGTCATCTCGTCATTAAACGGTTTGTTTTCAACTAGGTTTCGATATTTCTAACGTGTGCCATCTAAAGTAACATGTGACCCTAATATTTCTTGGTTTGAATCTCTTAACATGGAATTCCACTTTACATCAAGAAATTCTGATAAATAATTCTACTTGCAAACTTGACTAGCTTAGATTAGACACTGTAGCTATTCTCAACACTGTCGTCTTGGTTAGCGTCTAAAGCTTCTGGCCATACAGATGCTTTTTTTTTTCTTTTTTTTTTCTTTTTTTACAGTGTAATTATGATTTGCTGAAATAAAATGCTATATTGACCTTTTTTTTTTTTTTGTTGCTCCTGAGTCCTTGGCAAGCACATTCCGATCCCCTCATTGTTTCACTTCCCCCTGACTTTTTTGTTTTGAGTAAAGGGAAAATGAACCTACGCATTGTAGACATGGTACATGTCTGCGGTTGAAAGGAAATAAGGAATGTGCCGCTATCAGTGAGAAGTGAAAAAGCATGAGTTGTCGAGTTGATGAAATATACAGCCGATCTTGTCCTGGAAACAAAGTGATTCCAGTAAGTGGATGACAAGGACGCTTATGCATAACTTAAAGCCATTTTGGAAGTGTGGGTGACAAACCGCTTGATAATGATGTGTGTGTGTGTGTGTGTGTGTGTGTGTGTGTGTGTGTGTGTGTGTGTGTGTGTGTGTGTGTGTGTGTGTGTGTGTGTGTGTGTGTAGAGCGGCATCACTGCATTATGTACGAGAACAGCTTAATATTTGATGACTTATAGTCACACAAATGCTATACGGTGCATATACACACAGAGCAGGTACAGTGGGAAGCAAACTTCTCACATTGCAAATTTGGAAATGTTAAGACGGGGATACTGACCTAGAAAGTTTGTTTCCAGACAAGACGCAGGAACGATCATCAATAGTGATGTGTGTGTGCATTTGCTGGTATTCATCACTTGTGGGGACACAATTCAAGGAAATCCTAGAATAGAAAAGCACAGCTTAACATGAAGGCATGTGTGAGTTTGTAAGCATAAACTTATTTATTATTATTATTAATTGTATTGGTAGTGGTAAGCTTTGTGGAACAAATACATGAAGCAACATATATCTGTAACAAGACAATTTTGGACACATACGGCACTACATCGACACTTTCAGAGGCACCACAAAAAGAAGTCACTGTTTTTGTAGTTAATCTGCACATTAAAAAAAAGGTTCCATGCCGTCTAAGAAGAGTGTTAAGCATGAATAAATGCATCTTATATTGTGTTCATGCAAATAGTATTTTTCTGTCTAAAGGCTTACTCTTGATCTCATCTGGACATCATCGAGTGCGCTTCAAGAAGCACTTGACGTGTCGTCCGTAAGTCTCCCCGGACCTCCTATCCACTTTTTTTGGGACATGAATGTGACTTTTCAGCTGAGGGCACCCAGAAGGGCTGCAGTGGCCCTGGTATTCAGTGTGGGGACCAAAAATCTCCTTCTGAAAAACAAGCACAATTGTGACATTTTTCATTGTTTTGTCCATCCATGTGTGTGTGTGTGTGTGTGTGTGTGTGTGTGTGTGTGTACATGCCTTGGCAAGCACCACTGGGTAAATGTCAAACGCTCATTTTAACTTTTGTCCTCTCCCTGTATGCACAGCCTGTGGAAATATGCATAGATGCAATCTCAGAGGCCCACTTCCACCTAGTTGTTGGATGAGGGCCAACAATACAAAAATGATCTATGGAGACTGAAAGTTGAAGCTGTGATGGGAAGTGCCTCAAATTGCAGGAAGCACTTTTGATGTTCGGAAATTAGGTTTCTTGGATAAACAAGGCACGGTGACCTGAGTTCAGCTTTTCCAGTCATTTTTTTCAAAATTAAGTTGACTTTTATGGTGATCAACCAGCCCATGCACTTATTGGAAAAATCCAATAGGTATGTATCCCTGACAAACAAAAAAAGAAAAACAAAAACACTTTTCACAAAACGGAACAAAGTGAAACTCTGTTATGATTATAAATTCACTAAAACCAGAGCGAAAATGTTTGTTTTCGTCTGTTAATATCATATCTTGCACTCGACACATACTCCATATATATATATATATATATATATATATATATATATATATATATATATATATATATATATATATATATATATATATATATATATATATAAAACTCATACTAAAACTAATTAAATGAACCATTTAAAAGACCCCTCCCAAAAAACTAACAAATCTGTTCTGAAAATTAGTTAAAAGTAAAGGAAATTAAACATTAAAAAAAAAACAACTACTTAGTAAAATCCCAAACTATTATAACCGTGACACACATACAATAGAAAAAAGAGATGGGGGGGCAATCATAAAATACTTTATAGTCACCAATAGCTATCTTCAAAGATCTGTTGCTTTTATAACATTTTTTATGTGCCATTATGGCAACCAAAATTAATTGGGTAGCTCATATTGATGACGTTTTTGATTGTTCTATACTCAGCCGGCCTCACTATTTTTATGTTTGCAATGCTCTTTTCATTGCGCAACTCTAATTGTTGAAAAAGTTCCTGAGCTATGAGCCGAGCTGCTGAGGATGTAGAAGGGCTTGCTTTCATGGTCACTGTTAGTCAATACACTGGAACACACACATGCACACAGGAAGCTCATGTTACTGTGGCTGCATCAACACGCACATTAGCAAGTGCGACAGCCAGGATAGATTTAATGGCTGTAAACTATTTACCATTTGAAGCCGGCCTTGTTTTCTTCAGGTCAAATCCTTATTTCATCATCTGCTGTGTTGAGAACACACCACATGATGAACATTGCTTGTCGGCAAAATAAATAACCATCGGTAAAAAGCCAACCATATGTTGACAGGCAGCCATAAAAATCACTCGAGAGTGGTGAAAATAACTATACTGTGCTGTATAGTATGTTTTATGGTTGTGAACAACCATGGCGCCTGTGTGAGGCTGATAGTCGGATTTTCTTCCAATTCTTGGCAACTACAAAATATAGCGCGCATTCTAAAATGTGTGCTGTATTTTATATTCTATGTAAAAAAATTCTCAATACTTTAATATACTGTCATTGTAGTAATAGTTGTCATTCTCTAAAACTAGATAACCACAAGGGGTGTGGTGGCAATTAGGAAATTGGGGACGAGCCCTGAACGGCCGCTCAATTCCAGGCCAGCAAGTTATTTATGTATTTATATTTTTTAAATAAGCCCTAATTCCAAAATAATGTCCAATACACACTGCCATATTTTTACAAAAGGTAATTACAGAATACTGTTCAACAAATACAAGATGATTTATAAACCAGCTTGCATGTGCAATAGCGCACCAGCGGCCTTAGTGACGAGGTGGTGCTGGTCTAGGAGAAGTAGGAGGGGGAAGAGGGTGGTCTTGGGGAAGAAAGAAGAGAATGGAGCAGAAACCAACAATAACCAGACTGGTAGAGATATATGTCAGGCTGCCGTACTGAAGACACTTATAATATGCATCGTATAGTCCAAAAATTATTACTTAAGAACACTGTGACTGCTCATTTGTTGGTATTCGGGGCCTCATCACGTGGCAGGAGGAAGACAAAATGTTCGCCCATTGATCTGGGGACCTCTCCATCTCAAATTAATAGCCAAGAAGCTATTGTAGCATTCAAAAGAAAGGAAAATTAAATGAGTCAACGAACTAAAAATTGTTTCAACGATTCACCGTGCATAACATTTCATGCTAAATCTGAGTTCATTCTGACTGGTTAGCTGGCTTCAGCAGTGAGCCAGAATGTATTTATCTGTTAAAATAATGGACAAGAAACATGTGTTTTTGTTCCAAGAAAAAAAGTAAGTTGGAGTGGAAAGTCACTTTTCTACTTGTTGTGTACTACTACTACTAAAACATCATCAATTAACTCCATGTACTCAAAACTGTATTGTAGTGGAAAAAAAAACATTTACTGCAAAATGTGGTTTCTTGTGCTCTGCAACCAAACTAAAGGACCCACTCGACTGTTTAACCTTTAGTCATGACAATTTCATACTTTCAAGTAACTGAAGGTACTCTATGTATTTTTAAAAAAAAATCCACGTAATCACTCAAATGTTCCATCCTGTGGCGCAGGCCTGCCAAAAGAGGTGTTTTCCTGTCTTTTTCGCCCTCTCAACAAAGGGCTTCCAGGAACGACTTGCGCTCTGTGAGTACTAAAGGGATCACTTAGCTGTGGCTTAAAGCTGGCCATCAAGCGCTGCTCCTCTGTGTGGGTTTTATGGGAGGAGACAGACAGCAGCACACAAAGAGACCTAATGGCATTGTGGCTTCACTCGGCACTGGAAGCCAAATGGGAACCAGGCAGTAATGTATGCATCAGTGAGATTGTGTACGTCGTCTTTGATTGGCATCTCCTGAAAAGACTTGATTTTTACAACTTCCCTTACATTTTTTGGGGGACAAGTTCTCACCACTGTGCCTCAGACGCCATTTTTATATCAACAAATTAATAAGAGGCGTGTGAGGATATGATGTCATATTAATCCGATTTAAGGATGATTTATTGGAACGCTAGCTTCATTTTAAGGTTGGTTAGGTTCCACACAAAATGGAGGCAATTGTTCGAGATTGTTCACTCTTGAAAAAAATCAGACAAGATATTTCCTGTGTGGGTCTTTTATAAAACTTTCTTCCTTAATTTGTTTTTGGTTCTCACTAACCTTTAGGACCGGTTCTTTTCACTTCCTGTTTCTCCTCCGCTTATAATGGATAGTGAGGAACAAAAACGGTTTAATGTGCTTTATCAGAAAGGCATATGCTTTTTGAAGTACAAGAGACCTTCATATACATGGAAGCATCTTAGTGAATGAGTATCTTGTGTTTCCATAGTTCCTTTTAAAGGTGCAACTGTAACCAAAGTTGATTTGTCATAAAACTATGAAAAATAAAAACCGTGATTCAGTGCATGCCGTGAATGTACCGGATATGAATTTCAGTATTTGAATTGAAATACAAAAAAATGCTCTCCAAGTTATTATAATTTATTGAAATGCACCATTTACATTATCTACTTATTATGCTTTAACTTGCCTAACTTATACAACCACAAAAGTAGACTTGATCCATTAACTTCAATGCATTTCTGCCCCCTGCTGTTTAGGAAGGGAGGTGTACAATTCAGGAAGAAGCTTGTGAATTCCAGATCACAAGAGACCTTACTTATTTATTTGAGGTACAAAAACAGTTACAAAACAGTCACACAGTTACTGCAAAGCTGAAAAATGTACACCGAGTGTTTTTAGTTCCCAAACATGTTAAACCATGTTAAATCGGTTGTTGGCGAGCTTTAAAAAAAAAAAAACTGTATTTGGGGTTGAAGAAAGACATTTGAAAGATTTTGAACACAGCCCCAAACTGTAGTGTCATAAAAACCAAAACAAAGAATCTTCTGTCAGAGTAAGCAAGTTAAAAAAAAACTAAAACAAAAAAATACAAATCTTCTGTCTACGTTATTAATAGGTTCCTTGGTTATGACTCTCTCCATCAATCTCACATCCCTTCTCACGTCTGCAAAGAAAAAAAAAAGTTGAATTCATTCAGTTGAATTAACTTTCACAAGCATGTAGCAGCTCGCAATGTAACTGAACATTTCTGAACTTACCATAGGCTTCATCTCTCGTCCACTTCCGTCCTCTGGCTTGTAACGGCCACTTTTCTTACTATTCTCAACATATTCCTGGCAAAACAAACAAAACTAAGTACATATATAAGGTGGATTTCTATGACATAGTGGAGATTACCACGAAAAAGACCTGTAAAAATTCAACAAACAATACGAGCGCTGGTACCATTAAGGTCTTGTCCATGAAGTACTCCCGACCCGCACTGCCGTCGTTGTACTTGCTGTCGACGGCAAAGCAGAGGAAGAGCACGTCCACCACGTTCTCGAATACCGAGAGGAAACAGTGGGCCACCATGTAGGCAAAGACGCAAACGATGAGGAGGGGAAGGACCCACACGGTGTACTCGCGCTGGTAGTTCAACGCCAGCACGCCGGCGAATGCCGTGCAGGCCACAATGAGCACCTATCATGCAGACACACATCACAGATTAGTCAGGTCGGCAGAACGCCAAGTCTGAGCGATGTGGAGAACTCACAAAAGTACACCCCACACATTTTTTTTTGTCATCTATTATACCTGAGATCTTGTATAACTAAAGAGTCACAGAACAACGGGAGGGGAAAATGGCTAAAAATACACACTTATGACATTTTCACTTAGGGGTGTACTCACTTTTGTTGCGGCATATGGTTGTGTGTTGAGTTACTTTGAGGGGAAAGTACATTTACACTGTTAATCAAGCTTACGACATTGTACCAAACTGTCTTTTGTTTTGTGTTATCCCATGAAAACAGTTGATTACAGATTTTAAAATTATGTCGGGGCGTTGTCATTTTAGTGAGATAGTGTATTTAATTAAGGGCTTCAGTACAGTACCTTTCCCAAAAAGAGCACAAAGTCGCCCACGGTGTTGATGGTCGCTACTCGCACGGCGTTCTCCACCAGGATGACGAAAGCATCACGAGCTGATGTGCAGAAACTGGTGCTGTTGATGGCTGTGGCTGTATAAGCATTCTATACAACCACACATTGGGTCGAGTTATTAAATTCATGAAATGCTCATGTCATGTTTTTGCCGAGGGGCTGGGTGATTCATCAATTTTTTAAATGAATTCAAGTCATCTTCTGTTGCTGAAAGCACATCTTTGCTAGCGTACACACAACAACATAAGCACGAACATAGAGGAGCTACTATACAAAAAAAAAAAAAACGATTTGCCAAACTAAGAACTGCAAAGATATTGAAGGAATTTCCTGACCCTTTTTGCAACCATTTTTGAAAAAAGTGACTTGCAACATTAGTTCTTGCTAAGAAACAGACATGAGTGGAGTCGTTTCAACAATGATTTGCCCAGTGGAAAGCAATGAAGAGTCAATAGTGCTGAACATTGCCAAACACATGGTGTCCAATTATATACTGCATGCGATTCATTGACGTGTCATCTTTTGCCAACTTTTGACCCGAGATATGTGCGACCAAGGTGCAAATGTTTTGCTGGGTTTGCCTTGCCTCACCTGAAGAACTCCACAGAAGAAAAGTGTGTGTGCCAGACCTTGAGATGATGCTGTGATGCTATTTGACAAGTCATGCCAAGAATTTAAAACGTAACTAAAAGAAAATCATTAATCTTGATTTTCTTTTGTCTGTGTGTGAGGGGGGGGTTTAAGGCCATGTCGCCCAGCCCAAGTGCAAACTGGATTTCACTTACCTGATTCAAGTATGCCAGACACTTTTCCAAACACCATAAGCAGCACACGCATGTTTTTAGCATGCAGCGAGCACACGCATTCTCCTGGGAAAGATAACGCACAAAGTTATCATCACCAAATTAACCATAGGAGTGGAATTGTATTATTTTATTTTTTTCCCAGGTAGGCTCACTTTTCCTTTGAGTTGACTGTGGATGTAGGTCAGGATGAGACGGGGAATCTTGACCAGCGTGATGATGAAGGAGCCTTTGGCCAGAGTACCGAGATGGTAGCGGAGGGTACGAACCGTTGCAGACAAGATAGGAGTGGATGGCATGTTCGATTTATTCCTGCAGAAGAGCAATGATGAAAATACGGATGGCTGCCAGTAAAAAAATAAAAATAAAATAAAATAAAAAAACAACCATTCCAGGGAAGCTTATACCATCCATTCAAGCAAAATATGCATTATAATATTTGGATTTGATCTGTTAGGCGTAGGTAAAAATAAAGGCAATGAACAATGATTTAATATGAAAGAATAAAAAAAGTGAACAAAAATCATAAATCAGATTACCATAATAATCCAAGCAAATCTGTGGCTTTCTCATTTCACTTTTTCGAGTTTCGTGAAACAAGTACATGTAAACATGTGGACTGCACATCTTATCTGGACACTATATTGCTAAACACATATACAGTGGTACCTCGGCTCACGAACTTAATTGGTTCCCAGAAAAGGTTTGTGAGCCGAAAAGTTCGTCTTCCGAACATTTATTTCCCATAGGAAACCATTAAAATGAGAATAATCCGTTCCCAGGTCCCCATAAACATAATTTTCGACTAAATAAGCCTTAAAACTACACAAAAATATACCTCATTTTATGTATAATAAATGTGCTATTGCATTGAAATTAAAGAAATAAACTGTACTGTATAATAAAGTCGTTTTATTTACCTTTGTGATGGTAGTTGATGGCTTGATGGAATGGAGGGGGAGGGTGAGGGAGGGAGTTACGGTTTGGAAGGAGAGTCACCTTCCATAAGGACTGTAGGTAACTCAACCTCCGGTGTGGCTTCTCTTCTTTGCTTCTTAGAAGGAGACTATTTATCCTTTTTGATGACTAAAAATCTCTTAATTGACACCTGTTGCGTGTTAGCGTACTGGTACTGGGACGCTAAGTCACACAAACGCACACCTCATTCGTGTTTTTCAATGATCTCCTTCTTCTACTCGATCGTAATTTTCTTTAAGGTCTTCTTAGGCTTAACACTAGCCTGTGGTGGGGTCTTTTTCGGTCCCATAATGGCAAAAGTACACTCAATATGGTCCAAAATGTCTAGCAAACACAAACCACGTCCGCACTCAAAGAAAGGGGGTGACGAAGTGAACGCCGTGAGCGTGCGTCAGCTTCTCGCGGCCGCCACAGGGGCGTTTGGTTCGTCCGCCGAAAACTAGTTCGTCAGCTGAGACTAAATTCTCGCGAAATAAATTTTCGTGAGGCGAAAAGTTTGTGAGCTAAAGCGTTCGTGAGCCGAGGTACCACTGTACAACAATATATACAAAGCCTTCCGACCGACCAAACTAAAGCAGCCTCTACGATTTGAAAATTGCATTCTACGACAATGTAATGTCAATTTGAACTGGATGATTTGTTCATTAATTTTTCTAGGGATTTCTCAAATTATCCTTCTTGAAAATTTGGATCATTTGAATAAGAAGTCCAAAAATGTACAGTATTTGTGTTTTGCAGTACTCCCTCCACACCAACTACATCCAGGTGATGCCCACAATATGTCGGCAACAATTTGAGTTGGGCACATTCATTTATTCAATCCACATGACTTTTTCATGGGTAAGATTGTTGTGGAATGACAAAAAAAACCCAAAACGATATTATGCTAATAAACCCCACCAGACAATGACTGGTCGTTACCGTGTGAAGTAGTAGGTGACCACAGCACCAGCGATGGTCATCTGTTGAAAGGCTAGGATGAACTCGCTGATCCAGATGAGACCCACTGCGTGATACCAGACCAAGTAGTGAGCTGGTCCGTTCATCGGATACTCCACCATATTTGTGGAGTTGTTCTTCACCGGGCTTCCTGTAAAGAGCGGAAATGCCGCACATGTTGGATTATATCTGATTCGTTGAACTTGTTGCCAGATAAGGTCAGTATAATATTACAAAAGGCTCTTCGCACAGGTGGGCTGTCACCAACCTAAAAACTAATTGAATGTGATCAACTAACAGATTAATTTAAAAAAATGTACTCATTTATAGATGCCTCTTAATAAATTTGAATATTGTAGGAAAGCAGAATTTCCGCAAATTTGCTAAATTCGTATTGATTCATGTCACAGAGTGAAAATGTGAATTTATTTTTTCATCGTTTTGGTAATTATGCCTTAAAACAAACAAAATTGACCATTCCAAGGAATTGTCTGCACTACATTAAAAAACAAAACAAAAAAACCCAAATTATTTTTTAAACACCAACAAAGATGATTCATTCCCTGATTTAACACTCATGAAGAGAATGAGCAATACATTTTGAAAATTAAGCAATCCAATCTCACGAATTATGGGTGAAACGCTTTAGAATGCCTCTCTTAGCATTTTCACTTTGGTTTGATTTGTCCACAAAGATGTTCCACTTGTGTGAGTACATGAATTGCGTTGTTTAGAGTTTCTTTGTACAGCTCAGTGGCCAAACGGCTACATTTTGCGGAGAATAATAATGAGCTAACTGCAAGACTGAAAACAGAAGTGGGAGATGAGAAGAGAAGCGGCTCTTTGACTCTGTCCTCCCACACCACGAGACCGGCACAAGATTCCGGATGTGGGAGTTAAGTTGCGCCACGAGATCAGGACAAAATGTCACAAAACTAACTTCTTGGAAGTTGGAAAGGGCCTTGCGATCAACTTATTTAGCATACAAAACTAATGCACTGCATACAAAAGCAGACAAAAATTCGCCGCATTCAACCTGAAAGTCCGAGGAGGAGAAAGACGGCGAGCCAATAGACCCAGAAGAGCATCAGGCAGAGAAAGGTCCAGAAAGGCTGCAGGACCAGCAAGGGAATGTGGATGAACACTTTTCCAGCCACGTGGAAAGAGAAATCGTTAGTGCCACGCGCTTCCTCAAGAAGACCATGATCAGCAGGAGAACCACCTGGAGGAGAGAAAGTGGTTTTCCACAAGCCTTAGTTAGATATGATCAAATTACAACTTTGGACCGAAAAAGTAATTTCTCACATGGCTAAAAAAGAACTATGCTTCTCAAGCGGGTGCCTGGCATTTAAAAGAAAAATAATAATACGCAAGTGAATGTACATGCACGCATCCAGTAAGGTTTTTTTGTTTTGTTTTTTGTTTAATCAAATCATTCGCAAGCCCTTTATTTTGAAGGGTAATGTGAGATGCATTTGAAATGTCATTGAATGTTTTTGGGATCACAAATTGTGGTACATTAATAGTACAAATTATTAACGTTGGAAAATATAGTCCTCATTCGCAACTGGTCTCAGTCCCATGTACTGTACTCATCGGAGCAAAATTTTAAGTGCCAATGCTTTTGTCCGGTGTCATCATCAGGGTTGGCACTTTTATGACTGTTAATAATTGTAAAATCTTATTTAAAACACTGTAGAGTTAATAAAGATTTCACAAAGGCGGTAGTTTGAGCCATGAAATCCATTCCATTTCCATAATGTGAATAAAATACCTTGTGTATGAAAACAACGCTTATCATCCAGTAGTGACTTAATCACATGCTGCTCTAACTTATCTGTTTCAAAACGAAAAATGAAAGGCAAAATGATCCGCTCTAAAATATTAAAATGACATGAACAGAAAAACATCCCAAGATATAAAGAGCAACGGCAATTGTGTTCTTTGGTGTCGCGTGTTTGAATAATCAGGCGCTTAAAACAAAACGTCTGCTGACATACCGTGAAAACAGTAGCACAAATGGCATACACGAGAAGTGCCTTCACATTATCAGCCGCTACTTCTTTCCCAAAGACAGAGGCGGTGTTGGTTTTGAGGGCGTTCCTGTGGTCCGCATACAACCACCAGAGGACGCCTGTTCCTCCTGCAAAAAGGTTGGACACCAACTACAGTTTTGTTTTTCTTTTAAATATAAGCAAGAAACACAGAGAGCAGTTGTCGACAGTTACCTAGAGTGCCAATGACAACCAGAATAGTGAGAATCCACACCAGCACTTTGGAGATGTAACGGACGACGACCATCATGATCAGGGAAAGAACTGCATCAAACACAACAATTTCAAGTTCAACTAAAATACTCAGGTGAAATACTGTATGCCTCAAAAGTCACTCCAAATTTGGCGGTCGAACCGTGATGTAGAATGAGAGGTTGCACAGACTCGTCAACTTTACGATTCCACCACGGCGTTTAGATCGTGACGTCGACGAGCCGCTAATCACATGGTTTTAGCTTGAGGAGGAGGCAGAGCCACTTCTGCCACAGATGAGTGCATTGAATAAAACCATTCTGTCACCTTCATTGGCTTAAATTGTCTTCTATCTTTGAATCAAACGGATTTGGTAAGTGAGGGAGAATGAGGTAAGTTGGGAAAAAGAGGATTTCACACAACATTTTGCCCTACACAAACACTGTAGAAGGAGAGCGGTGAATTCCTCTACCACACAAAGGTCCATGAATTTTTGCAAACATGGCAGATGTCCACCATGCCCAGAACGAGGACGGGCTGGGTGCTCTTTTCTCATGGTTTCTCTGTGCTTTGCCATGTCTTTTTTAACATAGTTCATCAGGGTATATGTGCGTGTTTTGTGTGCGAGTGTGTGTGTGTGTGCGTGTGTGTGTGTGTGTGTGTGTGTGTGTGTGTGTGTGTGTGTGTGTGTGTGTGTGTGCGCTTCACCTAAGGACAGCAGACAAAGTCCCATAATGATGTCCTTGCTGGCCATCACTCCAGCGACGACTCGGCGGAAAACATTGTTGTCACTAATGAATGTGAAAAAGGAGAGGGCCAATTCCGCGTAGCAGCTGATGTCCGCTGGTATGCAACGGCGGAACAGTGGCACCGATTTACTGAAAAAAAAAAAGAAGGGGTACAATAAAAAATTTGTATAACCAGCTGATGCAAAGCAAAACATTAAAAGCTTGATTACCTTGCTGGAACAGGGAGCTTGGGACATTTGGTAAATCGATCAGAGTTGCCCGGGTATCTTGCTGGACTGATATCGTATGTGCAGAGGGCAGATCCTTTTCAGAGAAAGACATTGTCAAAGTACTGTTTTTTCAGACCATAAAATACACTTTAAATTTTTGACTTTTCTCAAAAATCGACAATGCGCCTCGTAATCCGTCGTGCCTTATTAATGTATGGATGTCGGTTGTTCAGGTTCAAAGTCCTTCGTGTTACGTTTGTATTCTCATCTGCATCTAATCGCTAGCAGTTGTGCATGTTTTCGCCATACTGCAACTAGAACTGCTTCCTGCTTTTGTGTCTAAGAATCGTGAAAAATTTTGTCCTGCGAGCCTAATGTTAGTCAAGAATACATGTGACCAAACGCAACCTGAGCATTTCTGACAGCGAGTTTCCAGTGTTATAGTGTGGGAACCTGAAGTAAACTCCAAAGCCAGTGACCGAAGGCTGCCGGGACGAGACGTTGAATAATGTTGAGTACAAGGATCTGTTTACAGTAATTGAACTGTCCACCAAGAGAGCATTTAGCATTAGCCAAACAACCCGTCCCAAAATTGACTTGCGATGTTCAAACTTTTTTTCCGTCTGTCAAAGGATCCATTCCTCTTCTCAAGGTAACCCCAAAAGCAACAGAGACATGCGCCGCTACTCATATTTTGTGTCCATTCTGAATCTATCGAATAAACATAGGGCACAATTAGAATAATCCATTTAACAATCGGGGCGGTACAGAGGTTCGACTATAGTTAGCACGTCGGCCTCACAGTGCAGAGGTACAGGTTTCGATTTTGCCTCTGGCATTACTGTGTGGAGTTTGCATGTTCTCCCTCTGCCTGTGTGGGTTTTCTCTGGGTGCTCTGGTTTCCTCCCACATCGCAAAAACATGCGTGGCAGGTTGATGGAACACTCCAAATTGTCCCTAGGTGTGATTGTGAGCATGGGATGGTTATTCAGCTATGTGAGCCCCGCGATTGGCTGACAACCAGTCTCATGTTTCCCCCACTTCCTGCCCCAAGATAGCTGGGATAGGCTCCAGCACACCCGCGACCCCCGTGAGGATAAGCGGATCACATAATGGATAATATTTAACATACAATGCTTCACAAATATGATGCGCTTTATAACCTGGTGCCTCTTATGTATGAAAATGTTTTAAAATAGACCCGTTCACTGATATTGCGGCAAATAAAAAGTGGTGCCTAATAGTCCATAAAGTACTGTAATTAGAAAAGTATTTTCGAAGCAAAAGGGAAAGCGAGAGAGGATCACAGCAGGGATAATGACGCAGTGCACTATAATTGAATGGTCAATAATCGGTTAGCGGTATTGAGGTGTTACAAAATCAATTGTATGAATTGACGTTGGAGTAAAAGCGTTGTCGTTTTTAGCTGCACTTCAAGTACAAAGTCAACCAACACAAATTGTTTCATTTCTCACCATTAGTCAGTGCAAACTGCTTTAAATCGAAATAGGTCTTCAGTTCAGTAGCAGGACATTCGGAGACACACAAAGCAACGCTCTTCATCTTCCTGTTTATGACGTCAATGTTGCACGGGTCCAGAAAGAATACATACCTGACAGACACACACATAGAAAATGTCAATGAGCTACTCCCTCACCTAATTTTTAGGTGGAGTTTAATTCGTTTTTTTTTTTATACTGTATACACACAGTTGCCTTATATTAAAACTGAAGCCCAGTGGGGCATTAGAATGCAAGTCAGGAGTTCTAGTGAGGGAAGACCATAAAAAACGGTGACATTTGCCGCCCCCCGCTGCACAGTTGTCTCATTGTACCAGAAAAGGCTTGATGGAAAAAAAAAAAATCAAGCAGCAATAAAGCATGCACCATTGTTTTGGTAACACTGGACATGTAGGCTGAATGCTGCTGTACCTTACCATTCAGCAGAAAATAACTACTACACCACTAAACACATTTCTGAGAATGTATAAAAACATTTGATTTGTTTTTTTAATCTCATTTTCCCTTTCATTCAGATATGTGAGGAATGTTGACAAGAACATACAAGTGCGTGTACATGATGTCCCAAGGGCTGCTTTACAATTAGAAATGGTTCTACAATGTCTATTTCCTCAGTTCATAGTTGGATTTCATGCTTCAGTAAGCACACAGTATTGTTTTTAAGTTTTAGCAGACACCAGCTTATTTCTTTTACATAATAAGCATAACCATTGAGAATGTTAAAAAATGTCATTGGCTTCAGCAAAACTTGCTACTTTCCCTATGTGTTAGCCATCTATGTCAAGACTGTGTCCTCACCACCCAGCAATTCTGTGCCTGTACATGCATGGGTTGATTGTTTTGGTTTCTCCATCCCTACTGGTTCGAATGCACTAACTACAAGCTATTCCACCGGACACAACATCGCCCATGCATCCCTCCCCCTTGTCTTCTTCTACTTATTCTGCAGCATGATCATGAGTGATCCCTGAACACACGTTGCCACTTGCTGGACAGATTTTAAATGATTTACAATGCCGACGAGCCTGGCCCTTAGTCAGCGGCTACGTCAGACCCTTCTGCAAACTATGGCGCAAAAAAAAAGAAAAGAAAAGTGTAGAGAGCCGTAGCGGGTTTTCAATATGTATTTACACGTCATGGGGATTGAATGAGTTAAGCAGCAACATTCATTTCTACCCTTCAAAAGCAATTAGCAAAAACATAAAATTTGGTTCAGTTTTCCATGTTTTGCGGGGGAAAAAAATAATGACAATGCCATTATTTGTTGTGTTGTGTTAAAATACTGATAAAATGCAAGTTGGGCTGAAAATGATGGTCGTGAGATGGCTGTTGTGTAGCGTCGGTCACCCACTTATTTTCAAGCATGTTCCGGCCGCTGAGCTCAACGTCCTGGATCTTGCTGTTGTTGTGACCACATACGTTGCCATAGCTGTCGTATCCTGATATAAGTCGTGAGGCAGCTCCTGTGGCGATGGTGAAGCCACATACACAAACCTGCATGAACCACATAACAATGGAACGTTAATAAATAGTTAATTTTTTTCCCCCCCAAATCCTAATTGTGCCTGCGCGACAATTTGGATGATGACAAATGTGCATCAAGTTGATTCAAAAGCACCAATTAGGATTTAGTCATTTGCTTTGAGGCCACAGAAATTATTTGACACAGACCTTATAATTAATTACATTGCCTTCCTTTGTTGTGTTCTCATATTCACTCACTCTTTACCGTTACTACTGTGGCATACTGCTCAACGAAACAGTCAAAAAGTACAAGTACAAGTTAAAAACAAACAAATAAGATGGCAATTAGAAAAAGACTAAGACTTTAATTTACCATATGACCGTATGAAGTATACCCACGAGGTGTAGCATAATTTTTATGCATCCAGTATCAAGCAGACAGCTCTTGAATTTTCTCATCCTTGACTTTAACGTTAAGATGAATTGCAGTGAGTGACTGCACGTTTGATGAGAACACAGGATAGAAACAGTTCTCACAAAACATCTACCGAGCAAGCATTCAATGGCACACGTACCATTCCAATGCAGAAGAGTATGAAGATGATGAGCCATGGAATGTCCGTACAACTGCGCTCCTTCAGTGGGCTCCAGTCACGTTTACTCTGCCAAGACATGAACAGACAGAAACTTCTAATCGACTATTTTAGTTTGGAGAGATCTGGGCAGAGCCAAGCCCAAACGGTTGTTTGCGAATCCCCGAAGTTATGGCTGTGCTGGCCAAACAAGCCCCTTTGTCTGAAAAGTGACGTGAATTGTTATACACGCACAACATCAGACGTGCACCACTGTTCGGATGGCGCTACGATGGTTCACGTTGTCGATTTTCTTTCCATTTCAAGCACACCTACCTCCGTGCTGCTACAACATCCCATTGTAGACGAGAAAGAGACAACTGTAGCGAGTCAAAAATGACAACTTTCAGCGGGCTTTCTTTGACTAAAGTTTAGTTGTTTCGTAGCTCATTTCTTCCTAGCATCTGTTAAAAATGTAGCGTAATGTATTCAGCAAAGGACGCCATTTTTCGCTAACTTCCCTCAGGTAAACGCGGAAGACAACAAAATAACTCGTGGTGCCTTCAAAGTTATCGGAAATATTAAGACTACTAACACGAAACTACCCAGACGCCCACATTGGGTAGTGTTGTCACTGATGTCTCATTTTCAAATGACAAGTTACCATTTTATAGCACCATTCTGTGTTTTAGTCGTGAAACATTTGTCTAGAGTGTGACAGAAAGCACGGCTTTTGTATTTTTCTAATTTCCGAGTGTTACGCAACGCAGCAAATACTTTTTGTGTGGTTTTTTTGTTTTCAAAACTGTGGCGTGCAGCAGTTGGAGCCGTTTGCTGGTGTGGTGGGACGAGGGAACAATGAAATGGGATGATAATTGCCTGGCTGTGCATCAAATGTCTCTCGTAAAACAGCTAGGTTTCAAATGCAATTTAAAACAAGTGAAAATGTTCTCCCAGTGGCTGCCAGTAGGCTGCTTCAAAGAAAACGGAACGTAGGGGGCCACACCCAAACTAGTTTTTGTCGGTATCAGAAGTGAGTAGAAGAGCCAAAACTCATGATGCATTTGAATCACAAGACTGAAGTATTAAATAAAACACTAGTCTTCCAAATAATTACTGTGTGGGGGAAAAAGCTACTCCAGTATGGAGTAATTGGTGAGTAACTTGATTTTTTTTATTTTATTTTATCAGAGCATGAAGTTCAAACAGACGTAAGTGTAAAATAATAAATCAAATATTTGCGGAAAACAACATCAATTAAGACATTGAAAACCGAAATGCGTTTTAGGTTTTTATGCAGGCACAGATCTTTTTCCTAGTTGTAACATGAACATGGATTGAATGTGAGGACAGGGGTGTTCTGGCTCCTCTGAATGCAACTCACATGGAATTCTTTGATCCGATGTTTGTTTCTGCCATGCTTCACATACACATACATTAGTCACTTTAAAAATGTAGCCTTTGTGCACTGTTATTGAATGCCTGTCTCCTTTTGGTTCGTGAAATTGAGTCAAATATCGCTTGTAGACACCCTGGATTGGTGAAACAAAGTCAAGTGACGGCACTTGAGGCAAGTGTCTCTGACGAACTAAAACAAATAAACCGCACAAACAATAATAAATGCCAATAACGTATGCATGCAAAGTAATACATGTAGGCCGGTGTAATACAGTTTAAGAAGAGTGTCTTCTCTAAAAAAAATATACTCAAGTCAAAGCAAAAAAAAAAAACTATGTTGGATTTAAACCACTCTGACGTGTACAATTTATCCAGAAAATAAAGTAAATGTAACACAATAACAAACAAACACAGGAGCTCTTCAGTGGCCTCAAGCTGTTAGTCTCTCAGGCTAGAATGGAAGGTGAAATAACTTCAGACAGTTTCAGTTTCGCCAGCAGAATAGCCTTTGCCATGCTATGGGGCAGTAAACCTGAAGGCTTTTTTCCCTCCTAGTTTACTCCTCATGGACGAAAAAGAGATAAACAAGTGCAGAATGAAAAACAGTCGCCAAGGATTGGAGATATTTGAATGACACGCTCAATATAAAGCGTGTACTCATAGTCAAGAATGGGCAAGAAGAGCTTTGTTCCTAATTTCTTTCTGACCCTGAGAGAGAAGCAGGTTCTATTTCTGGAAGAAAAAAAAAGTACAGCACTTCTATTTTCAAACCTGTTTTCCTTCGCTGTTAAGACATTTGTAACCACAATCTTGGTGTTATCAGTGTTTAAAATGAATTTAATATATAAACAAAACTGGATACCACCAACAATGCAGCATGTAAAAGTTCATTAGCCTAAATACTGAATGTTATGAACCCACCTACGGTCTTCATGCCATACATGCCACTGAGTTTGTGGATCTTATATTGTGTGTTTTGGGTGTTGTCGACTCTTCCCAATACACACAATGGT
Source organism: Hippocampus mohnikei (assembly GCA_026261675.1). Classification (NCBI taxonomy): domain Eukaryota; kingdom Metazoa; phylum Chordata; class Actinopteri; order Syngnathiformes; family Syngnathidae; genus Hippocampus; species Hippocampus mohnikei. Next base: position 5,330,936 of record JAKGUB010000326.1, read on the forward strand.
CCCACTTAGTTTTTCTTTGGATGAATGAATGAATGAATAGTCTTGATTTATAAAGGATCCCAATCCATTTACAGTAATTTGAGTTTGGCGTCTCCCCTGCATTGCCATTGCAATTGACGTATTCTCTTATTTTGACTGTTGTCATTCTTGGACAATAGAGGACAGTCCAACAGTGGTTAAATAAAAACTAAAAATGTGCTGATAAAAACAAAAAAACAAACAAACACATCCTAATTCTTTGTGTTAGCCAGCAGGCTTCCCAGATGCAGTCTATGCACTCAGTCAAGGCAAAAGGCTGTCTTTGTTTTCCCTTGGTTTTGGTTTCTGTGTTCAATTCTCCAGACCTCTTCATCAAAATTAGCGAAATACAGCTCCCTTTTCATAATATGGCAAAGTGGAGTTGAGTACTGTACTGTAAGAATATCACCAACGCAAGCAAATGTCTCATCACATGAATGTGGCTGGAATGACTTCACCATTTCCCAGAACTTGAGGACATGTTATTTTCTCAGGAGGCGGTTGTCTCGAGTTAACTTTCAGACTGTTTTGAACAAAATTCTAATTTTAGGGGTACAATGTCTTTTCACTGCAGGGGTCCCCTCAAAGAGACACTATTTGTTCCCTTGACACTAATTTGACAGCTTGAGAACATGTTTTTATGGTCCACATAAGATACAGGATACACTTGTGGTCAAATACTTACACGTAAAAAATAAAATAAAAATGGCAGTAGACGACTCTAACCGATGCTCCCCATGCTTCGGTTACAGTATATTGACGATCGTCCCAGAATGTTGCTTATGTATTGTTTGAGCACGGAAGCCATTGCAGGTTCAATTAAATCTTGCGAAACTTAATCATCTGGTCAACATTATGTGAAAGGAGAGCAGGTGTTGGGAGGATGCAGTTGGCAACAAAATGCAGGCAAACAATCACATAATGACGCCACTCATCTCCTGGCTTTTTGGGACTCGAAAGTGACAGCCCACAAATGCTTTGGCAACAGTGTTGAAGGACAACACATTTTCCTGGATCTCTGCGAAAAAACAGCAAGCCAAAGCTGCACATGTTCTGCCGAATCCTGGGTGGATGCGGGGGGGAATTGTCAAAGTACCACATCACTATTCTGGCACACTAAACACAAGGATAGATTGGCCCTCACACGATAGAACAAGAGGATACATTTGTCACTGAGTCCAAGGAAACTGCTCACAGAATAGCAGCTTTGTGATTACCACCAAGATGTAATTGTTTTCAAGCCTTTTGGATGAATGATTTTGTTGTGTTGGAACATGACTTGTGTTTTCAGTTTCACTGCGTGATTCGGTTTTGACCTTTTTGTGAAAGCAACCATCATCCGTGCACATTCCTAGTCGATCTGCTTTTATTCTGCAATTCACGTGTTAGGAAGATAATCACATAGACTGTTCCAAGACTAAATGTGCATGACACATTAGCTGAAGTACAGAGCGTACGAGAGAACAGACCAGATGCTACACAGGGAACACTGTAGTTTCTCAGCATGTCTTTTTTCCCCACTGTCCTTTCGTCATTAAAGAATTTGTCCGAGATGATACACATGCGTCTAACCAAAGGAACCCCCCACCACACACACACACACACACACACACACACACACACACACACACACACACACACACACACACACACACACACACACATGCACGCACACACATGCACGCACACACAGACACTCACACACAAATGCACAAAGATTAGATAGATTATTTTAGCCCGGAGTTTGTTATGGTGAGTACCCTCAATAACTTGTATTTCCTGTTCCCACGGTAAATTGCACCACAAGCCATGGTTCCAGGCCCAGGCCCCCTAGGGTTCTGCCTGCAATGATTTCTTTTTTTTTTTTTTTGGCTCATTTGTTGCATACTGGACAGTCTCCTACACTCAGCCACAGCCAGCTTGTAATGGCTTGTCGTTTGCCTCTGTTTTAAATGATTGGAAAGTTAAGAAACAAGTCCTCACTTTGTCCAGCACTTGGTTCACCCCAGCATTATTACAATGTCATTAAAAATGTTTATTATCGGAAGCGATTCAGAACATTTTTATTCAATGCCCAGCAAGCAGAAATGTAAAATGACTGCTTCTTGTGGAACGCTTGTGACTCCAGCAGACTGGTTGGGGGAGGACTCTGCTGTCACCTACTTTCCCCTTAATGGGCAGACTTTCTCTGAAACGATTTTCAATGCCAGTGATTTAGAGTGACGTATTTTTCCAATAATAAACTAAAGTGGTTAGGAATGTGAAGCTGTTTCCTTTGGGGCGTCACTGCTCCACTTAAGAAGCCAAAGGGCTTGAACAGTGAGGAATTATGGAGTGAATCAGAAACGGGTCATTTTTAACCAAGCTTGTGACTGCTGGTGCTTTCCCCTGTGCTGCTTAAACAGGCCGGTCCGTAGAAATTGCATCATCATTATCTTTGTTATGTTTCTCAGTATAATACTTGGGTATTTCAACAGCACTGCAAATTAGAGTCTCGAAAGTGAAAATGCAGAAATTAATTTGAAAAAATAACATTAGAGACTGTTATGGTGAGCTGATGTCTGAGCTGCTGTCAATTTGTAATGGGTGTCCTCGTGTGGCCTTTTGCTCCGGATTTACCATGAACATCACCGTAGCGGGCCTCTGGAAGCTGGCATGATATTTCAATGTTAGGTTGAATAATGTGAAGCTAAAGGAGCCAAAAGAGAGTGTTGCCAAAAATGAATGGTATTTGCAAAGTCAGTCAAGTCAGGTCTCCACACTTCCAAACATCAAATTTCTTTACTGTTTATCCTGTCCGTGGTCACAAGGGCTGCAGACTTCTCCTGCATTTTCGCTGCACACGACCAACCTGATTCGACCTCGTCGGTCAGAGATTGGCCTTTGCTGCTCACCTTGTTGCCTCTCCGCTGCTGCATTTCACTCGCAAACACACCCATCCGTTGCTCACGTGGTTTCTCGCAAGTTGTCGGTTGTGCACTTGTTTCCAAAATGTCATTGATAGATCCGAGTATGACGTGCACGGTTTAGCATGTGGCCGCGCAAGGGGGTCTGAATGGCAGTGGAGGCTTTAGCTTTTAAATTATAGAGCTAGAGATAGATGTCTACGGGCGGTAATGAGTGGATAGGCTGAGTCATGGTCCGTGTCAGCCTGCACACTTCAATCGGCAGCTATATCCACGCTGAAGCCACTGTGGCCAACCAGATCTGTATTTCGTTGCACTGCACTTGGCATCACCGCAAAGTACATCATGTGACATACTACAGAGAATTCTTGTTGAACTTGGACCTCTTCCTTTAAGTACGACCATCTGTGTCGAGAGTGACTGTTTCCCAGCAAGACACCCCCAAAAAAGTGCTCATCCGCCGCACATCTGGATGACCCGTGGGTTAAAATGCCGAGATTGCAGGCATAGTCAGAGGGTGTTTCATTCCCGTTTTCCAGATCGCTCCCGTTGTTTCCTATGAGTTGCATGATCGAGATAAACGTGGTCACAATTTCAGATGAGTGAAATTCTATAACACTTCCTTGTAGAGTGACACAAGATTATCTAGCAGGGATTTCAGCCACAGCTGATTCAGGCTGGGAATGTTGTGCCGCTGTTGCGCCTCGCTGCACAGAGACGGAAACAGCTTCACACAATGATTAGCCGGCTATGTAGAAAGTAAAAATATTATAAGCCATGTTGACGCATTTCTGTCACAAAGTGCTGGATTGCTAAATAATTGAACATGAGACAAAATATTTGAAGTGATTTTGTTTGCACCGTTTTATCAAAGTCTGTATTTTTTGCAATTTTGAATTCACATCACCTGAAAACCAGTGATAAATATGTAAAATATATCGTTTTCATCTGTTTCCGCAGATTCTTTTATGTGGGGTTGTGATGCATTGCAGTTTTTCAATTGCCTCAGTGTATCTTATCAAGGTTTCTTATACAGTTGCGGCACTGCACATTTTGGGTAAAAGCGTGCCATAAATGGAGATGCTAAAACAGAGCAATCTTTTTTGGCCCAGTGCTCAGGTTTTTACAGGGCAGTCTGTGTATTATTAATCCCATTGGCGGGAGCCTTTTCGCTATGCTTAGGAAGCCGTTATAAGAAGACAAACGGGTTCACTGAACCGAGGAAATCACAGTTTTGTCAGACTTGTGAAGAAGTTTCCACAATTGCGAGGAGCTGAGCTAGCGTTTAAAAAGTGGCAAAACATATGGGAGAGGAGGTGGAGTTTATAAATGTATTTGGTATGTTGTGCAAGTTATACACTGGGGGTTGGGGACGTGACTCAGACTCCCTGTCACAATCAGCGGGGAGGAGACCTGATGTGAGAGGGATCGAATGGAGAAGACTTGGGGAGGAGTGGGGAAGGCAAACCCAGCCCCTCTTACACCACCCAGCTCTCAGCATTCAGCGTCAGCAAAAACACTAATGTGATCAAGATGGAAGATGTCTTTGGACTTTGCACTGCTCCCGGGCTTTCTGTCTGTCTTTGGGGTGTTCTTCAGCTCGTCTCCCGCTACCGACTCCAGTCAGAAACCTCAAGTGAAGACAGCCAACAATTTCTCAGACGGATATGGAATCATATTTCCTTAAGATTGTACTGATTTCTCCCAGTGGATGAATGAAAGGACGACTTCCACACTTTTCTGGCGGATTGTACTCGGAGCAGATCGGAAGCCAATTTGTTGGTTATCACCAGATGTTTTACTGTTGACTTTATGGCTTCATAATTGTATCATAGAACGGTGTCATCACTTATACCGTACCACAAGAAGAAAAAGGAGAAGCATATTTGGGTCCTCCAGGTTGCTTGGCTGATTGACATATTGAAGGAGTATATATATATATTTTTAAACCCTTTCAAGAATCATTAACTGTGCAGGTTCATGCACAGGGCGCAGATGACGGTTGCATGACTTGCGTGACTTCTAGCAAACAAAAGGTAATTATGACAGACAAATTTGAACTGAAATGAAACGAAATAGAATCGTCGGACCATGACATTGTTTTGAAATGGCATAATTTAAAGTAATCCTTTAATATCATGGGATTAGTCAAAATACATGATTTTGCTCCCATTAATTTGTATTTTTTTCCTCAAATGTCATTGTGCTGGGTGAGGGTAAAGAGGGGTATACTGACAGTCACCAATCTGGTGATTTTTAACAAGCAATTTTTAAATTGACAATGAAAATAAATGTATAAAAACTACAGTGGTCATGCCGTTTTGCCTTTTAAGCATAATTGTGAAACAACACTGTATGTGTTTCGTTTTGTTCATAGAAGTAAAAGTTCAAAGAATTCCCTGCAAATATATTGTGTTTGATCTACAAAGTATTTTTTTTCTGATCACTTGCTTTGTGGTTTATTCTTTGTCCATTATTGCAGTCATCCAATGTAGTAAGCACCCAAATGGTATCTTGAAAATACAATTTTATATTGTATCAACAGTGGGCTCAGCTTCTATTGGTTGGGGAAATTGTGAATACAAAAACAAACCACTAGACCATCTTCAAGAATTCAAGAACAGGGGGGGAAAGGAAATCATTTAATTGCTGTTAAGATTGTAAATCTTAGTCACATTGCTCTCGATGCATAACATTGGTAACATTTCCGTATTAGTCTTTTCACGCCCATATTTTCTTTTTCACCCTCAGTCAAGAGCATCTTGATGGAATAGCGCTGCCCACCAATAATGCCAGTTGCTATACGCAAGAGAAGTTGGGAGGATCATGTGACTCATCCTTCAGGATTACAATATAGCTTTGACGATCTGGACCTGATCTGTTGCCACGGTGTTGACAGCGAGGGGCTTTGGACAGGTTCAGGGGCTTCCAAGCAGGGTCGATGGACACGATGCGCCTCTATGCCAGAGGGCTGCCACCAACTGCTCACAGATGAGCCAACTCAAAGGCCGGATGTGACCACCTCCGCAGTACATGATGAGATCCATTCGGCGCATGTGAAGCTGACAGACAATGTTAAAGCTCCACTTGAGAAGAAGTTCATTTGCAGCCTTCACAAATGTTTGGATGTGCAGTGGAGGATTACAGATCACCTCAAGACTTCAGTCTATTTTGACCGCGATTCACAGAGTGACAATCACGGTGCCGTGATTTTCTGCGCTCGGGCAACGGCGCTCAGGAAACTGTTGAAGCTGAAGACCAAGTTGGCCCAGAGAATGTTGATGATGTCTTTAAAAATTCACTAATCTCACGTGATCAGCAACAATGCATCTCTATTTCTTCGGACAATGGGCCTCCACTGTCGCAATCTGTCGCTGGACAGCCTGGCAAACTTCCAAATCATTCGCAAACAAAGGAGGGACATAGAGATAGTTCCAGCAGACCTCCTGAAATCCCAGAGGTCACACTGAAGTCGCGCTCTGCCGCTCAACGCGACCCTCGGAATGACCTCCCAGATGTTGAGGAAGTGATTTCCATTCCTGGCCATGCTGGCACAAAGATAACCTTGGATGTTGGTGTGCTCAGTTCACTCCATAAAATGGATAGTCTTCTTGTGATGTCATTGACTAACAAAGTTGTGGAGCCAGTTGTGATCTCAGCGGCAGAAGGAAAATGTGACAAAGGAGCAATTGAAACCTGGACCGCAGACTCATCTGACAAACTGGATGGATTAAATAACCCAGACGCTCCAAATGAAAAATCAGGACATGAGCACCTTTCCAGAGACATTCAAGAAGGAAAGCAAGATCCTGCTGGAGCAGGGGATCGGGCCCCTGGTGGTGAAATGTCCTTCCAGACACTGTCGGAGCAGTGTGATTCTGAAACAAGAGCGATCAAAATGTCTCAGGGGGAGGAAAGTAGATACGGCGAAAGCATCAAAAAATCTGAGGATGTCAGGTTGGGACCAATCACCTCAACTGATATTTGTGTCAAAGTTCAGTGTTGCTTGGCCAGCAGTAAAGCGCCATGTGAGCAAGAAGGATCGCGGGAGTCGGAGGAAGACCTCACGCAGAAAATCATTTTTCAAGAAGCAAAGCCCATCTTGACTGTGACGACTGCAAGCCAGCCAGACAAAGACTCTGATGAAAGTTCTTCATCATTGGAAACTATCCCAGAGGTGAACCGGCTTGCTGCAGGTGGGAGCTGTGCACCTGCTCCAAAGAATCTCACCAAAACTATTCACTGCCAGAAGGATGATGAATATACAGCGAGTGAAAAACACCCCCAAAACCTGCTTCCACTCTCAGCAGAGGTCAACAATGTGCTCTCGCCGGAGGGATTCCATGGCAACGAAGCCTCTGGCCGCCTGAATGAGTCACCTGGTTCTGAGGTGGCAGATGGTCCGAGTGAACGCCACTCGCAAGTGGCCGACTCGAGGACAGAGCAGACGGACAACGCCACACAGGAGGGTGTTCCCTGTGGCGATCCACTTTTTAATGGAATGCGTGAGTCTGGAGTTCAGAAGGAGGAGGAGGGGGTGAAAGTGCGCCTTAAGAAGGTAAGAAAGAAAATATTTTAGAGGATATTGTAGCTGTAGATGCAACTTTGTGAGACGGCAACTGATTGTTAGTTGTGCAGTGATTATTACGCACACATAAAGGTTTTTAAAAATCATTATTATTATTATTATTATAAACTGGCATACAGTACACAGCCTATGAATAATTTCTTTCCCACACTTGGCAAACGTCTCGGAAAACAATGACTTCACTCTCACATGCTTACATATCTGTGTGTGTGTGCGTGTGCATGTGTGTGTGTGCTTAGTGGTGTTGATATGCCAAATGTTTGTCTTTCTCAACAACTCATTTCAAAACAAAGTCCCATAGTGCAGTGCGTGGAGCCTATGATCACAGAGATCTGAACGCTCAACTTCTTGCCCGGTTAAAGTTTTAAGCTTTTCACACAATTGTAAACTGGGATATTTGCATTGTCGTCTGCCGAGCAGGCACAGAAAAGTGCCAAAGATGGATGTAGGCTCACTGTTACAAAGAACAAGCCAACAGATAGTCCATGGTTTTGTTTTGTTTTAATTTTCCAATTGTCACCCAAAAAAAAAAAACAAAGGTTAAAAGTTGGTTTTATTGGAGTGGCAGCACCCACAAAAAAATTAATAATTAAAGCTCATGATGCACATTTCTGCTTTTTGCGTTGACTATAATGTGTACATGTTACATTTGTATGATGATGTCACTGGCTTCACTGGCTGGTAAAGATTGACTCTTGAAAATCCCAATTTGTAATTTTCTACGCATTTGTCAGTAAAGAAAATCCCTTCATTATTATTTATTGCAAATTTGAGATTTTCTCCTTAATAGGTTAAGCATAGTTATTACCTACGCCCAAGAGGTTATCTTTTAATCTGGATGGGTTTGTCCCTTTGTTGCCTGTAATTTCCTGTCTAGAGTAGGTAAGGATGCCCCACTGAGTTTTGGTGAGAGTCGTCAATTGAAAACGGATTGATTATTCCTAAATTAAACATTTAAAAAGCAAATACATGAATGTCAACGTTTTGAACTAAACCTAATTTGTGTAGCTGTGAATTTGAAATGTGAAGACAGATTTAAGACAGAATGTGGAAGTTTACAAACACTCTCATGTTAAAGTGTTTTTTGTCTGCGTCAAACCGGATTGTAATTTGTTTACACACAATAAGTAAAATTCAGAAAAAAAATTCCTCATCTTGATGAAAGTTAACTACTTTGTGTGAATATTATCGAGTGTCGCGTCTTGATGGTTTTGCAGGTTGTAAAATCATTCATATAGTACTCCTTTTCAATACATGCAAACCCAATGTTCTAAATGTATTGTGGATTAAAATATGTAAATTATAGTGTTATGCTGTGGAATGATGCTAAAGGCAGAATTTCCACAAAATTCTCAGGGATATAAATACTTTTCAAAATTGTAAAAACAATACAATATACAGTATAATACATCCTGATTTACAATGCAATTGTGGCATTCGTCTCCTTTATCTCAAACACTATAACATTACCGCCTTGTCACTTACATGCCAAAAGATATACATTTTACAAATACAGACTCAAAATGTAAAAACTCCAGTGTAAGAATCGACAAATTCATGGAGAGACTAACTGAAGGAGTTTGTCATTATGAGCTTTGTGGCCTGCAAACTTCAGGTGGCTTTTATGGGCCATTTTTCGTATAATTTGTTACATTGTGTCACTGTGCTTTTATTATATGTTTCCGCGAAAGTACTGATTATAGTCCACATTGGAAATGCTTTAAAGTCATACTGGCAACCGCAGTTTTGTTTGTCTTGAGTCACAAACTTGGAATAGGCTATGATGCTCAGTGACTGACCTATGTGAGCAGTGAGAGGAGCCTACTTGACATTATGTTTGTATTTATTCTTAAAAGAATGTATGCCCTACTGTTTCAGACATTTTAAAGAACCAGAAATCAATTTCTATGCAGTTGGGGTGTGCAAAAAAAAAATCGATTCTCTCAACTATCGGGATTATGTGCCATGATTCAATAAATCGATGTCAAAGTTCAGAATTGATTATCATGATTTTTTTCAAAACGCAAAGGTGACGCTACCACTTTACTCCACCAGATGACAGCGCAGAGCCAACTTTTTTTTAGATGAGTCAGCGGGCTTGAGCATTCAGCAGCGTCACACTACGTCATCTGAATGAGCCAGTGACTGAGCCACACAGCCAGAGCAAAAAAATAAAATAAAAACGTATAGCGGATCCAGCACCGGCCTTCCTCTCTGGAGTTTATATTTTCTCCCCGTGCCTGTGTGGGTTTTCTCCGGGTACTCTGGTTTCCTCCCACATTCCAAAAACATGCATGGCAGGCTGAGTGAACACTCAAAATTGCCCCTCGTATGTATGAGTGTGAGCGCGGATGGTTGTTCGTCTATGTGTGCCCTCCGATTGGCTGGCAACCAGTTCAGGGTGTCCCCCGCCTACTGCCCGAAGACGGCTTTGATAGGCTCCAGCACCCCCCGTGGCCATTGTGAGGATAAAGTGGATCGGAAAATGGATGGATGGATGGATGTATAGCGGATGGTGAAAATGTTCTGGCATCTTCTTGACCACTGATGGCACTGACCAGGACCTTGTTGTAATGTTATACCACTGGCATTTGGCTGGAAATAAATGTCAACAAGAGTGACTGACTTTCATCTGGCTGCATGTACATGATTCAACTTATGTTTTGTTTATGGTTTATGTTGTTGAGAATTGTTTTAAAATGTTATAAGAGAACAATTTATTGTTTGAGAAAAATACCAATAACCGTGATATTGAATGGCAAACCGCAGTATAATCAATGGTGATGTAAATGTAATCGTTACACAAGTATTGTGATTTGAATCAAATCAGGAGGCAAATTAATCGTCCCACCGCTACAATGCAGAATCTCTGGCGTTCCTCTTATTTACCAGCACGGATGACGTCGGTCAGCCGCCAGGAAGCCAAGATCACAGTCATGCTAAAACTAGGGCAGCATCAATACCATCTTGCACCTTTTAAATATACGCATTGAATGCTAAAGATCCTGACTTGTGGAACTCCTAAAGAGGTGTGTCAGCACAAAAATGTAAGGGAAATCATAGGCAGAGGGAATCGTTTTACAATGTCGTTGCTGTCCTGTGAAAACCATCGCCAGTCGAACCTTGTTACAAAGTACCTCGAGGGACATAACAAATGTGTACATTGTAATGGTAGAGTAGTAGTAGTAGTTGTTCTTACAATTTCGAATAAAATGGCCGCCAACTACGATGTATAACACAGTATGAACATTTATAGATGTTAAAACATGAACATGTAATCTAAGTATAAACATATCAACTACAAATACGTGTATACAATCGGAAGAAAACATTCAGTGGGCAAATGAAAAGTGCTTCTCCAGTTCAGGATGTGCCGCGCCCCGAAGCTGTTTATGATCATCTTTCAGTCTGTTGGCCTCGAACTCTGCCATGATTTTGTTGCCATTGCGGATGATTGTCGAAATCGTTGACTTTTGCCAAATGTCAGACTCCCTTTCGAAAGTTCAAGACAATTTCAGCCTTCACAAACAGCGAGATTTGCTTCAGTTTACCAGACATGTTTTCAGACCAATGTCCTCAAAACCACGCCGTGCCTCCGGAAGTACAGCAATATACAAGTCGATCAGTGACGTTGCTAAGCAACGGAGGGTGATCCCGTGCTTTACATTTTGTTCAAATGCAAGGTCGCGGTGACAGTTAGCTTCCCACAGTTCGTTGTAACAAAGGTATTTTCACTATTTTGTGGGAAAAAACTGGTTTATGTTCTAAAGGTGTATGTTGTAAGCAAAATCGGCAAATGAAAAATGAACCACGTGAAATCTGGACTTTGAAATGTGAACGTTATAGGGGTGGAAACGTTGTAAACGGGGTACGCTGAAAGGAGGATTGACTGTGTGTCCATTTTTGTCATTTGTTTAACTTTTATATAAATGCGATGTCCAAAACGCAGACACCCCATTAAGGTAAAAATGACAAAAATGGACACACATGTTTTCCACAGGACAGCAACGATATGGTAATTTTAACCAGGTTTTAACCTGGTGAAAATCAGTCTTATATAAACACATACCGGTATATTATTGTTGTTAAAAAGAGGAAATATTTAGTCTAAAACACATGATTAAAAAACACTTTTAAATACAACATTGATAAAACGATGGATCTGATGATAGGTGATGGTGAAGAATTCAGCACAAGTTGTTCAATACATGATGACGTGCCACAAGGCTCATGGAGTTGTGGATCAAATTAGTCAAATGAAACCCATCTGGTGTGCATAATCACTTTAGATTACCTTGATATTGGGCTTTTTGACTGTGTTTATTTGTTTTAGCAACAAGGCTTTATCCTGACCTCAGGGCCAATCTGGCTCAACAGTCGTCTATCTGGCAGCAGACGACTTGGCGAAGAAAGACGTTTTTCTCTCTCTCTATTTCTGTCTGTTTCAATTTTTGTACTCATTTGACAAGAAAGCTCTCATTTACGTCTGATTGCACAGCTGTAGCTGTCATTCTAAGCACATGCACACCATAGTTTTTTGCATAGTTATTTAGCTTTTGACTTTGCAAACCTTTCCCCCCAAGCAATGCACTTAAAAAAACAGGTACAAGGGGAAAAAAAAACAAAGAAAGGGGAGGGAAGTGACCCGCAGTTTAGTGTGGGAACTGTCTCGCATCAAAAAAAAACCAAAAAAAAAAAAACAGGAAGTAGAGAGGAATGCAAGGGGATGAGAGAAAAGGAGCACCCAAACCACTAAAACTTCCCATAAAATGACACAGACCTTGCCCTACACTTGTTTTTTTCACTCTGCTGTTTTGCGGTTGCTGTTGTTGCCGTCTCCAGCCAGATGTGTTTGTTCATTCAGCGAGGGCTCGTGAAGATGTCATTGTTTTACCATGACAGTGTTTCATTGTCATACTCTGCTAAAGAGGCAGAACATGTCAATGTATGCCGCTACCAGCCTGGAATGTCAGTGAATGCACAAATATGAGAGATTTTGCCAAGACACATATGACCCGTTAAGTGTTCTGAGTCAAAGCAATGGGAGCAGGTTTCCATAGGCCACTCGTCCACTAACTAGGAAAGAAGTATAAAGACAATACGGTCAAAATATAGCTTCAACCTCAGATTTTGGTTGTATATTGTTGTGAGGGAACAATTGCTCATCTGGGAAACTTTGTTGTGGTAACATTTTAACATTCCCGAATGCAAAGGCATGAAAGGATGTTAACATTAACAGTAAAACACATTAAAATGTTTTTCGTTACACCACAAAATGATTTGTATTATATGTGGCCCAGAAAAAAAAGAAAGAGTGGACATGAGTTTAATACAATACAATACAATACATGCTGATTTATATAGCGCTTTCACAACAGCGGCAGCTGTAACAAAGTGCTTAACAAAACAGTTAACATAAAGTAAAATAATAAACACAACACATAACACAAAACATGGACAGTCGTGCAGTCCTAAGCACTTTTCCCCTCATACGCTTTGTTGTTAAAGCAGTTTGAGATGAAAGAGAAAAGAAAGATGAAAAAAATTGTACATTTTCTCAACAAATTTGTGTTTCCAAATTCTTTGACCTTTGGGGTATTTGAAATTTAGTGGTTGCTCTCTTCATTGTTTCCCCGGTATTCACCAGCGAGAGGGACTGAGCCCTGTTACTATTAGCGAAAATCCGTAAGTAATTGGTCCCATGCCATTAGGTCCAAAATTGACTATAGATCAGGGATACTCATTTCCATTTCGGGTGGGTGATGAACAGATTGCAAAAATTTGCTGGGTCGCTTACAATGGTACAGACAAACACCATTTCATTGTTACAGATGTAAAGCCCCTGTCACACCTTGACGATTTAGCCAGCGTATGCCGACGTATGAAAAATTTGGCAAATACGCTGGCGTACGTCGAATAAGTTATGGGTAAGTTTTGTATACGTAACAGCACGCTGAAGCACGTTGGTGTACGTCGAGGTCGTCGAGAAATTTTAAGCATGCTTAAAATTTCTCGTCGTATGTCAGCGTATGGCTATACGTCCCGTATACGCAGGCCATAAGTAATAGGTAGGTTATGCGATCGTTGCACACGTTCAAACACGTTAAGTGTAGGTTACTCATAAGTCCAAATACGTCGAGATAATGTCTAGCGTACCCAAAACATATGAGTAACGTGCTTTGAACGGATGTATAACTTATATCGAACTTATCTCCTACGCATATTGACGTATGTAGACGTATTTAACATGTTCCGGACGACCACAGAACTTACTGAACGTGTTTCTAACGTACAGCTGCCGTATAATGGCGTATTGGTAGCGTTTAGGGGAATTGGGATATAAAAATGGGGTTCACAGGAGGAACCCGTCAGTACTCCTCTAGATTTCATGGTGAGCAGATGTTCATACCATCCGAGAGATGGAGGATCCGGCAAGGCTGAGACGAGAATACCTACTAGCTGTTCTCCAACATCCGTGCCTTCCGGAACTTGCGCTTGGACATGCTGACCAAGCTGTCACGCACGTAGTTGGCGAAGGCTGCAGTGGCTGTGATGGGCTGAGGCTGTGCGAGACCTTTGATGAGCTCCCCAGACTTTTCTTTGGCATGACGCCGATGTTGTTTGGTTTATTAATGACACAAGTCATAATGGCGTTTGATTGCTGCTTTAATAGCGTGAATAGCAACTCACAGTAACGATGGCAAGCCGCACCTTGCCTCTTGGGTTATACCATTTTAACTAGACCGGGGATAGTCCCCAAACAGATGTTGGTACTGCAATGTCTAGTGCAGTTATGATTTGAAACGTCGAGCGGCAGCCTTTTTATAGACTACGACACGTGATCGTCGGCAATACGCTGTTGCACGCTATGCATAAGTTAGACTATCGTTGGACATAAATTGTGTACGCCGGCATTCGTTGGAATAGGTTATCTATAAGTTATCGAAACGTTCTATATAATTTACTGATACGTTATGTATACGTCCAACTCGTTATGAATACGCTATGTATACGCCCAAAATTGAAAAAAAATTCGATAATTCAGCGTATGCCAGCGTTTTAGGGAAATTCTGATACGTCGGCATACGCTGGCTGAATCGTCAAGGTGTGACAGGGCCATGAAAGAAGACATTTTGTATTCAGAGTTGTCATGTTCATCATTTTCTTTAATAAAGATGAATGAATGGCACTTTGAACAGGTAAACCAGGAGTCCCCAACTCCGGTCCTCGAGGGCCCCTGCTGCATATGTTTTAGATGCCCCCCACTCAAATCACCTGATTCCGCCCTCGAGAACCCCTAATGTGAAAATAGTTTCTTCGTAAATTCTGCTCTATTTTTGTGTGAATTGATATTTGCATTTAATTTGAGGTTGGCTTTTACATCTGCCCAAGGGATTGTCGATGAAAATTAGCTTAATTTAGCTAACTTGGGTGCATTTTACAATGCTGGTTAATGTGCATTGTCTCCTTTTAAATAAGTACATAAATAATAAACTACATTTGTCTGTGTAGCTAAAATATGATATACGTACATTTTTTAAAGTAATTTAGAAACGGTACATTTTCTTGATTGTTCTTCACATCTCTTCAAGTGGGTAATAACTGAGCTAGAGTAGGGAAAATGTGCAGTCCCATGTGATAACAACCATTAGGAACCAATGCTATACTGGATGTCACAAGATCATGGCATTGTCTAGATGGCCATTGTGGCGCATTAGATGTATTCTGCAGTATGTCGGACACAGAAAATGCCATTAATCGCAACTATGCCCATGTGCACGTTGTCAACCATCCACACCCATCATTAAGTAAACTCGAACCACATTCGAAGGTTTATGGTTTGTACTTCTCCCACGTAAATGAATGTGATTTCCCGGTAATCACTTCAGAGAACAAATGGTGACTGGGCTCACATTCACATGTCGCCATACGTCCGTACCTTTGCCGCAGCATACAAACCAAATGTCTTATT
The DNA here is from genome assembly GCA_026261675.1 of Hippocampus mohnikei. Classification (NCBI taxonomy): domain Eukaryota; kingdom Metazoa; phylum Chordata; class Actinopteri; order Syngnathiformes; family Syngnathidae; genus Hippocampus; species Hippocampus mohnikei. The sequence goes on from JAKGUB010000326.1 coordinate 5,346,420, forward strand.
TTCCTATGAGCTCACCCTTTGAACATGTTTTAATGAGTTCCGTTTACGGTGATTGTAACGAGGGTTGTTTGATGCCATTGAGCCAACCTTGTGATGTCATTTGTTTGTTAGGGTGCTTGTGCGGAAGGAGGCTCATACTGTTAGTCCCACTCATTGTTCGGGACAATCAGAAGGAAATGAAAGCAGGTCGGATTTGTGTCTAACCAGGGCATTTATCATATTAAACATCAGAGAGGGATAGAGTTGTAAAGTAGGTCTTGCCTTACCAGAGGAACACCACCTGGGGTCACTGTGTGGCTTTTAATCACTGGTGAATTGGCCCACTGAACAGTACAGATGGATTGGGTGCAACACGGCTGCTGTTGTATTCTCTTGGCCCACCATGCAATGAAACGGTATTTGCAAACAAACAAACAATTATTTATAAAAGTTCAGATATTTTCCGTGTTTATTCAAAGATATTCAAAATACCAATTTAATTTGAGTAAATTAGTAAGATTTATTTTTACGTGATTTTTTTTGTTCTGTTTTGTGTTGTGTTTGTTTTTTATACTTTTATGGTACACACACACACACACACACACACACAATATATTATTGTAAATGTATTGTGGATGTCTAAATCAATGAATGTCTTTTTAAATGTTACTTATGGCTCTTTTGAAATAATGTTCTTTCAGCGAGACCATGCTCGTCTGGACTCGATGGTGCTGCTAATGATGAAGCTGGACCAGTTGGACCAGGAAATTGAAAATGCCTTGAGCGCCAACTCTTCCATCGGCAGCACTCCCACCCTCCCTCGGCGACGACAACTGGTACAAAGCTGCATTTTGACTTGCTTGATTTTACGGCTGAAGTTTCAGGCTTGGATATTTTTTCCACCCACAATTGCAGTTCACAAATACAATTTGCTCATCTGCCCTTAACTGCTCTCTAGTGGTATGTAAAAGAATCACCCAATTAAATATTCAACCTGTGCATGTTACAGTGGCTTCAACTTTTATAATCCAGTACAGTCTATTTGTTAAGTAGAGTTCAGTTATATTGTATTGAAGTTGGAAGTGCAATACATTTACATGTAATCTTTAAGAACTGATTAAAGAAAACAAAACAGTCATTGAGATAGAATCTTTACGTTTATATTCAATAAATTTTCACTGAATCATTATTTAAGTAGCCTATCGTTTTAGATCTCTATATTTAAGTGCAGTTGTAATGTTAAAGATGTTCATAATCTTACAGTGGCTTACAAAAATATTCAATATACTTTTTAGGTAGAGGAATAAAATATCTGACTCAGTGTTGATGAAACTCGGGCCTACTATACTAATGAATTTTAATGTTGACGAAAGGGGTAGTTGGGAGAGTATTGTATTTGGCGTTAAAAAAAAAAAAAAAAAAGACCCGCTGCCCAAATGATTAATGCTATCTGAGGCATAGCGAGAATGAATGTACCAAGTGCTTGTAATCTGCTGATGATAATGAAATGTAACCAATAATATTTGGATAAATGCAAGGGAAAACCGAGACACTGTGTATTTTATTGATGCAGGATTTTGATTCGGGATCTGTGCCAGTTGCATCACATATGCAGTATTCTCATGCACTTCCTGCCGCAGCAAAAGGCACCTCACCAGCCCTTGGAGCAAAACCTAAGAGTGGGGTAAGTTGGACATTTTGATTCTTCTTTTAAATAGAGTATTTGAATAAAATACAAAGCATCATCATTGATGAATGAAAAAAAAATATTGATTTCACACTGCAGGCTGCACACCACTTTGAGTAGTGATTAGACTACACAGATTCATTGTGTAATGCATTTGACGAAAAAGAGCAAACAGACACTTTGTCTTCATACTCTAACTTGGAGTGAAACTTCCAATTGTCGGAATCTGCCACCACTTAAAGCTTAGCCAAGCAGACGTTAAAGCTCTTTAATTAGCCACTTCCAGAGATTTAGACCCATTCGTCCCAATAAAAGGGGTCAAGGGGTGTCCAAGACTTGAGACACCAGGAAAGGGGAGTCACGAGGGATGCGCTTCAAGTGAGTTGGCCCTCCTCAAACCCTTTTGCTTGCTCACTTAATGGCATTGTCTGCCTTGCTTTATCTGTAAAACAAAGTGAACACAAAGCAAATCATTTAGAACATGTTTGAAAAAAGAAAATATCTAAAAGGATATCTCTTGCTGGTCTGTGTGGAATACGTTAGGTCATTCATTGAAAGATTCCAAGATTTTTCTGCCGGGGAAAACAATTGCTTTATCAAATTCCAACATTATCTGTTGTGATTCCATGCTCACATTGCACGTCACAAACTTTCGAAGGGGGTAGGGTAATTTTTGAAGTGCCATGGAATGCGACATACACATGGCCTATGATATTCGATATATGTGGGCAACACGATATCAGATCCAAAAGTAGTCTTTATGCTCTATATGATTTTGATACACAGTATTTAAAAAAAAAAAGGTCTTTGGAAAACAAAATAATCAAGACTAATATGAGGAGGGCGGCACAGTGGTTGACTGGATAGCATGTCAGTATCACTGTGCAGAGGTCCAGGGTTTCAAATCTGGCTCCGACCTTCCTGTGTGGATGTGGCATGTTCTCCCCGTGTCTGCATGGGTTTTCTCTGGGTACTCTGTTTTCCTCCCACATTCCAAAAACATGCATGGCAGGCTGATTGAACACTCAAAATTGTCCCTTGGTGTGAGTGTGAGCAAGGATGGTTGTTCATCTGTGTGTGCCCTGCGATTGGCTGGCAACCAGTTCCGTGTGCACCCCGCGTATGGCCCGAAGACAGATGCATCCAGCATGCCTGTGACCCTCGTGAGGATAAGCGTTTCAGAAAATGGATGGATGGATGGTGTTAAATGCATCAACGTCACTATCGTAGCTCATGTCGTGTACCGTTTTAAAATGCTTTTCCTGGCACTCCATATTCCCATTCTTTGCCAGTGGCATGAGTGAATTGCAGAACAAACTGAATGGAAACAAAAAGGAGACATATCGCAACAGCTAACCGCTAACAACTTTCGGTGATAGAGGTCATGCGACACCGTAGCTTAAAGGTGACCTGCTTTTTTATTCAATTTAATTTTTTTTAAAAACCCTATTTGTGATTTTCCCCCTACAGCCCTCCGTGGTCGACTGATTTGCCACTCCTGGCCTAGTACATACCTGCACCATAGCTGTCTTTTATATGAATGTGACTATGATAAGTGTGGAGTTGATGGCATGTGGCTGTGGATGTTTTGGATGAGTGTCCATTCACCCAGCAAGCTCTATATCACTTACGGAATTTACTGCTGTGGGGCGAAGGGAACAGATTATCATATCTTTGCCAGTATGCCCATTGTTAGCCTTAAGCAGGTGGTTGTTATTCTTGTATCGAATTTGTGGCTAATCTCGAGCAGATGTTGTGTCACAGCAGGTGTTTTACTTTCAGTGTGCAACTTCTATTCTTTGACCTCAGTCTTTGTGTTGGCAAGTTTCTTTTATTTAGTACAGCAGGTGCCTCATAATATTGTTTGGCTTGCATTATTGTCATGCAACAGTTGGGTCTTATTTTTGTTTTTCATAAACAAATGATCATTGTTTCCAACCATGAGCATGTTTTTTCCTCAACATATCTGACACATACTTCCCCTCTTTTCAGCTACCATTTGCTGGGGAACTGGTCGCAGTAGTGCAGTGTAGAAACTCTGAAAAATGTCCCTTCCATGAATTAGTACCAAGTATAAAATCTGAAATGCTCACATCCAACCGCTTATCCAAAACGTTTATACTCACGAGGGTCGCGGGCCATACGTAGGACAGAAATGTCATTTAATGTACATCTATTTGTGTGTATAAGCGCATTTTGATATACGTATGAGAGTCTTTGAGTAGTGTGTATAAGAGTGTTTCAATATTGTGTACGTGTATCCCTGATTGCTGATCCCGTACACAGCAAAATATTGATAATCCTGAAGAACTAAAAAGCTAATCACTTGTTTTGTAGAAGGATTCTCAAACACTTGCGTAATTGATTGTCATTTTAACATCAGCAGCCATTGCTATATTTGGCCACATACAGGCAATCAGCACTGACAAATGTCTGTGCATTTTAAGACCATTTGTTTTGAGCCTCTATTTTTAGGGGTCAGTGGCTGGAAAGGATATGCCAAGCCACAGAGGCGGGTGGAGGCTGCTGACCCCCGGCCACCTTCCTCTAAATGTTACTGTCGGAAACAACATATCAGTCACCTTGAGTGCTGAGCTTTCTCACTAGCAAGACATATGCGGCACCCCTTTAAGAGATGCGGACCCCTTAAAGAGACGCGCCATTAAACATGGCACAGACAAATTCAGCAAAGGGGTGTTTAAACCAACACTCTTAGAGATATGGTGACAAGTGCTACTCTCTACCAAGCCTTATCCAAGAATTGCATAACAGGAAAACTTTTGACCTCTCGCATGGATCGAAACCGACTAAACTGGTGCACAGTGTACGGAATTGGCGACAAAGTTTTCATGAACGGCTGATAAAATAACACTGCCTTCATTTAAATAAATAAATACATTTTAAAAACTTGCAAAAAATAAAACTGCACGTGCATTGTTGGTATGTCAGTGCTAAGTAAATATTTTCATGATATAGTGATTATTCCTTGAATATTTTTTTTCCAGGCCATCTGTAAATGTGTGGTGCTCTCAATCTTTTGGTGTGTGCCATAGAGTTGCCTATAGTAATTTTTTACATTGGTCCACTTCAGTTGCTTTCGGCTGAGTTGTGTGTGCCAGGCATTGCTGCAAGACATTGCTGCTCTTAAGATGACTTTTGTCGTCTCTTGGTGTGTTTGTCGGAATTTCACAGTGAAGTCTGAATCTCCCAAATTTCTGTTCTGGACTTTTATGTCTTCTGGCAGGACAATTCGTTGGAGATATTTTTATTTGAGTTTGATGAGTACTTTCCTTCTTGTCAGTAGATTATGAATGTGCATAGCTCTTTTATCTGTATGTAGTTAGTGGACAATAGAAGAGCTGTGGTTTGCGTGCTGAGGTCACAAGCAAATCTCTGCTCTGTCCTTCCTCTGTGTTCCGGTTTAGGTGTCTCTCAGTCCCCAAACATCCTTTATCCAGACCACACCTCCTCAAGGTCCTGCAAAATGCTTAACTCTGTTGCCTTTCCTTTATATCTGCATGCAAATCCATTATGCTTCATGCCTGTTGTTGGTCCAAAACCAGTGCAAAGCTCTGAAATTGTATTGTTAGCATTTTTTTAAGGTGGTATTAATCCAACCACTGCTTCATCTGAAATTGAAATACAGTGGTTACTTGTGCATTTCAGGAGTAGGAAGGAGACATACTGTGAGTACATAGTTGATTAAAAGTCACTTGCCTCTTTATTTGATATCATCAAAGAGTTTACCTTTGATGCTCAGCTTGATAAAGTGTGCAATTCACCCATGTTTGGATAATCTTGCCATAGTAATAAATGTTTTTTTAATTGATACCTCAATCAGCGGCAATGAAAATGAGCATTGCTCTCATCTCTAATGGCAGAATTTTGGACAGCTCCCATGGTGGCTCACATCTCAGGTTGTGCAAGAGGACCTAAAAAGAGGGCAGTGGCTGCACATTTATTTTTTCCCCACTTAAACAAAACAGGTCAATCATCCATAGTTAAATGTGCTCAAATTGTTCTTTTGTGAACTTCCCTATCAGCATTGATGAGGGAAAATATCAACATCTGTTGACTGGCCACTCAGTATGTGTCTTAAGGAATGGTGCTTAAAACACATCCCAAGTATGCTATATTGACTTAGTGTTTTCCAATAAATCATGTGTCAGCCTATGTAAAGACATCACTCCGCTGTTTTGTTGCTCACAACCACAAATTGGTACTGTTGGCTCGCAGTATGTCAGTGAATCACCGCCAACTTTTATTTCACAACTTAGACCGTAAAAAGTAAATGGAATGGTTCCAAGATGATGTCCATGTTGACAGTAAATGTTATGGATGACTCTAAAAAGCAGGCACCCCCCCCGCAGCCTGCAATTAATGAAGTGCAATAAATCTGAGAAATGACAAACAAGCTCACACACACACACACACACACACACACACACACACACACACACACACACACACACACACACACACACGCTGGTTTTGGTGTGTCATGGGGACCTTTGTTCTCTGGCACTCTCTGATGGACAACGACCTAAATGATGCATTTTTTCGCTCATTGTTGGGGACTGCCTTTCTATACTGCATCATTGTCAGCTGTGGTCATCATGAAGTCTTTGCCTCTTTTCTCTGGGCACTTTGCCTGCTGTGTTGACAGGTGTGAAGCGCGTCATTGGAACCCAGAGGCTTTTTTTTTTACTGGACATTTTGCTCACACGCAGACCTGCTATTCACTGAACTTGAATTGAGTAAAGCTTTTATTGACATTGTTTCACACTGTTCACATAGCATTAGCCTTTTCCTGGCTGGCATCTGGTTCAACGACCTCTCACGTACCACTAGTTTTTACCCGATATTCCACATGTGTTCAACAAGTAATGACTTTGTCATCGATTATGTGATTGGGTTACTCAATCACATAATACTAACCCATCTGTGATTGGGTTAGTATTGATGGCACTAAAACGGTTAAAATACAATACAATACATCCTGATTTATATTTTGTTCAGTTGCCTACTCATGTGGGGAGTTATGTATTTATTTACACATTAACTGGACGTGATTCTTCCCTGGCTTCAGAGAAACCCACAACTGTGCATGTGTTGCCACACCTTGACAGGCCTTGACAAGGGCCACAATGCATGAAGTAACTTCCCTGTGCATCTTTAGGTAGCTTAATTGTTACCGGTTCCCCCTCTTCTGACTTAAATGACTGTGGCACTGTTAATGTGATCAGCTGCTTTTTACGCCCTCGTGACCACGCGGGAAAACTGAAGGCTTTTGTGACATCACATTGGTCCTTGGGTCCACATTCTGGGTGCCGAGCTGTTCTTACATAAGGCTTTGACCAATAAAAGGAATGGTGTCTCCTCAGTAACTTTTTTAATGCTTTTTGTTTGGGGAGTGGCAGGCACAAACTACATGACCATTGAAATTTAGCATGGAAAATCAATTGCTTGATCTTAGTTATGTAGTAGAGCACTATCTTGGAATCTATGTTCTAGAAATGGGTGCTTACCTTGTGTTTCAAAGCCTTGGGTAACAAATGTGAAAAGTGTGGACAGCACAGGTGCCCTCATCAACAGTGGTAATATCCGACCGAGGTGGGCATCGTCAGTCCAGTGAACTCGTCAGTGAGCTTCTGTTCACACTGGTGATCTGCGATCGCCTTGGCGAACTTTACATGACCCACACGTGGAGGTCTTGAATAAATGTTATTCTCTGTATACATTAATATATTATAATAATTTTTAAAAAGACCAAGTTTGAACATTCCTGTTCGTAGACTTGGCTACCCTGCAGTTAATTACGTTCAGGCCTAGATACCGTAAATGCATTGAGTCAGTGAATGGTCTTCATTCTTAAATTACAACAACAACAATTTAAGAAAATGCAATAAACCCAGCTATGTCTAGTCTTCCTCCGAAGTCAATGAGCTGCTGTGGTGCCACAGCCGCCTCCCCAAGTGGGCAGATGTAATCCCTCTGTGTTGTGAACCGTCTCTGTTTTCTCCCAATAAATCCAGTGGCTAATCAACAATCTGGCATTGTTAGTGCAGGGGGGATTATGAGGATTATCTCTATTAACCCGGGTCACTCAGCCACAAATTCCACCTGGGTAGTGGGAAAAGGTGACGTGTTTGCTAAATTAATATGCAGGCTGCCGTGATTAAAAGCTTTGATGCCTTTTAATTTGATAGATTCGATAAAGCTCCCGGTGTTTTTAACAGTTTAAATGTATGTCCTTTCCTGATGTGGAAATTTAAAGTTGTGTTTGTGATGCATTCATTCATTTACTCTACAGTAATTTCATTCACATTTCAGTAACGATAAAGAGCCAATAACTAAGCAAGCATTGTCAGATAGCTTTATCTTTGGCTTGGATTTGAGTACCGGTAGTTATTTTTTTCTTATTTTACTATGTTGATCTTTCATCATCTTGGATTTGAAGCTTGGTTGCGTAAATCCTCAGGTCACCTAACGAGCCATCATACTTTGGCAAATACGTATCCATTATCCTGCTGTTTCATCATCAACTGAGTTGATGACCAGTTACAGAAAGTAAATTTTGTTCAGTGGGTGGGCAATAATGGGGTTCTTTAGACTTCAAATGATTAGATTTGACAATTGGAAGCAGACGTCTTATAAAACATCTGCCCACGTGTGAAAGTGTGTTTTTGTCATTGAACTATCTGGCCCCAATTCATAAAACTCCCACACTTGTCTTTCTAGTTGGATCCTAGTCAGCCAGTTGTCATAAAATGCATTTCACCCGGCACAATCTCCAACTCCTTACAACAACCAAGGAAGAGGACATGGGAATATATTTCAGGTATAAACGTTGACCCACTACTGATGCAGCCTTGGTTTAACTTCAGTAGAATTGTAATGCGCTAAAGAAGATGTTCTACATGGTGTCATCTGCCTCAGTGATGGATATGAGGACTCAGATTTCATTTTCTGCCCCTCATGGTACAATCTGCATTTTGCACCTCACGGGGCTCATAATTGGGTCAAGTTCAAATGCAGTACTTTTGCAGGTTCCCACAAACCCTTGAAGAACAACAACATGAGGGAATTTGCTTTATTCTCTTAATTTCCTCAGTGCATGCATATACTGAATGATATTACTTAACCAAAGACACATGCCATTATGGTGCAAATTGGAGATACACAGGAGTAGCAAGTGAGCACCTGGGGGTTGGGTGCATTGCTCAAGGTCACGGTGGTTCTCAGGAAGCCGCTCACCCACATCAGAATCAGAATCAGAATCATCTTTATTGGCCAAGTATGTAGAACACACAAGGAATTTGTCTCCGGTATACACGCTGCATTAGTATCATCATAAACAAGAACATGACAAATTGGTATGGAAGGACATTTCATAATGTAAGTGAACCATAGTTTCAAGCAGAGCTAAAGTGGTCAGTGGTAGAATACAATACTATTACAGTTTGTACAGTTGGTGCAGAAAATCATTGAACCATTTTAGAGAGATACAATATTTGTTGCACAAGAAGAGTGACTACGTCAGTGACTGTTTAGGAGTTAATGGCTAGAGGGAAGAAGCTGTTTAAGTGTCTGCTGGATTTGGTGCGCATGGATCTGTAGCGCCTGCCTGAGGGAGTAACTGGAAAAGGTGGTGGGCAGGATGCGGGGATCCAGGAGGATTTTCCGTGCCCTTGTCTTGATTCTTGCGGTGTGCAAGTCCTCAAGAGTGGGTAGGGCGGTGCCAATGATTTTTCCGCCGTCCTAATTGTCCGTTGAAGTCGGATTTTGTCCTTCTTTGTGGCGGCCCCAAACCAAACCGTGATGGAAGAACACAGGATTGATTCGATGACTGCCGTGTAGAACTGACGTAGCACCTCCTGTGGCAGGCCGTGCTTCCTCAGCAGCCTCAGGAAGTACATCCTCTGCTGGGCCCTTTTCAGGATGGAGATGGTGTTGACTTCCCACTTCATGTCCTGGGAGACTGTGATTCCCAGGAACTTGAAGGTCTCGACGGTTGACACAGGGCAGTTGGATAGTGTGAGGGGCAACTGTGGAGAAGGATGTTTCCTGAAGTCCACGATCATCTCTACCGTCTTGAGCGTGTTCAGCCCGAGGTTGTGTCGGCTGCACCAAAGCTCCAGCTGCTCCACTTGTTGTCGGTACGCAGACTCGTCGCCGTCTTTGATGAGACCGATGGTGTCGTCTGCGAACTTTATGAGTTTGACAGCTGGACTTGTTGAGGTGCAGTCGTTTGTGTAGAGGGAGAAGAGCAGTGGAGAGAGGACACATCCCTGTGGGGCTCCAGTCCTAGTGGTGCGTGTTGATGATGTTGTCGCTCCCAGTCTCATCTGTTGTGTCCGTCCCGTCAGGAAGCTGAGGATCCACTGGCAGATCGTAGGGGACACACCGAGGTGGAGGAGTTTGGGGGTGAGGAGTTCCGGTATGATGGTGTTGAACGCAGAGCTGAAATCCACAAACAGGATCCTTGCGTAGGTCCCTGTGCTGTCGAGGTGCTCGAGGATGTAGTGCATTCCTCAGTCCATAAAGTGTATTGTTTTTTGTTTTTTTGGGGGGGGGGGGCGGTTGTATCCAACACCTCATCCCCAAGCCAAGTTGTCATGATTGAGTCACCACGGTTTTCTATATCAAATAATTGTCAGTTTGAACCGACAGCTGGACACTCACAGTTTGGCTAGGAGTGGTCACACAAATAGTTATTGCATCACTTCCTGTTGATACACTCCAGCTTGGAAGCTATCAAAATGCGTTAATGTAACAAGGAGGGTAAAAGTATAAGTGGAGGAGAGCAGGTGGGGCAAGATCTTTCCTAGAGGAGAAATTTAACATGAAATTGTTTCCCACGTCTCCCCACACATGTGTACGTGGGCCTTGGCACACCATGGGGAATAAATTCCTCGATAAGTGCAGGGAAACAATAGCATATCATGCCAATCCAAAATTTTTTTTTAAAAAAGCAATGAGCTCCAGATAACATCTCAAAGGACTCTGTACAAGTGTGTTCATGTGCTCCCACCGACACACACAATTCTCCTCGATCCCACGTAGACACGTTTACCTTATTTCAAGTACTGGAGCCAACAGCTTACCTGAGCCATCTGCACTAATTTGGCCATTTGTGTTAAGCGGTGGGGAGAAAAAGGTTTGCGTTAGCTTGAGCTCCCTCTAATCCTAGGCCAGCACAGACCATGGGTGGTCACACCCACGCACATGCATACACCACAGCTGCAAACAAGAGGAGGGGGTTGAGCGGGTGTGAGTCTGTGGTGGGCTTGGGTCATGGTGGACTAATCAGGTTTGTTTTGGAAGAGCAGTGTGATGACTTGATTTACATGGGTGATTATCTATTTGGCAGTGTAACATAAGAATTCAAAGCTGAAAATATTTAAAAATGAACAACTACAAAAATGGAACCCACAAATGCTCATAATACCTGGATATGGATACAGAATTGCTTTATCAGTCAGGCACACATAGTTCTCGATCATTATATACTCACACACATGCAAAGCAAATTGACCAAACCTCCTGGGCCCCAACACAACCTATTTCCAGTAAATTAGTGGTAGTAAATGAGGCAGCTGACGCCTGTTGCTTTGCAGCTTACAGCTCCCCAGTGGACAACCTGACACGGCCCGGAACAACCTCGCCCCTGAGACCAACCTGCTCTGTGGCATGTCGGTGGGAAATTCAGGGTGAAAATCGAGAAAATATGCGCCTACGGTGCTATGAAAACAATGGTACTCACTGGTACCCATTCATCCGCATTCCTGCACGGCTCTGCAGTCTCTCACTCAAATTTATTTCACTGTAATTGCTATTATGAGGGAAACACCGAGTTGTGTGGAGGGGAGATTTATACTGTGTAAGTGACTTCATGGGTCAGTGACAGGAACCCGTGGTGTGGTGTTTACACAATAGCACGGGCACACACTGCTGAACTGAAATGTCTTGTTAACTCTGGACAGGATGTGGACCTCCCATATGGAGACCTTTATTCATTACCATTCTGTCTCCAAACACCAATAGAAACTTGAAATTTGCTACAAGCTCATCTCGACATGACAGATGTTGCATGTTATCTTTTACCCTTTAAGGGGCAATTGTTAAGATACTTGTAAAAATATTCGTTTAACCACTTTTTTTTAACCATCAATCAGTATTCATACCAAGTATACCTTATCATTACCCTTTTTGTTGATAAGCTGAGAGAAATTATTCTACTGCCTTATAGTGAGAGGTCTGGGTGTCCATTTCAATTATACTTCAATCCCCTTCCTGATAAAATTGGCAGCATTTTATCTGGAAGGGGAAAGTTGCTAAAGTTAAGCGCGAAATTCTGGTCAATTTTTGAGTCAAAGTGATTTTTAATTGTTTGTGTAGCTTTGTCAGGTGGTGACTTTTTGCTCTCCTGGTGGATCCTGGGATCTTGTTTCGAGATGCAGGGCCACTCACAGTGACACAACCAGAAACATCATTGGTGTTTAGACACCGCATTACGACTCAAAATAATAAACAGTTTCTGTCAGAATTTCTCCTTCAATGAGCATTGTGCTGCTCATAGGGGTGAAGCTACATGTGGCCACCCCTTGTCACTCTCTGACCAACCCATTGCCCCCCGCCTCCCACCTGTCAATCACCTCACTACTGGTATATTTCTTCAGTCCGAGTCCATTTGCACCAAATTTTATCATCCATACAAGCACAGTGGGTGTATTTCAAATGTGGCAGTTTCCCAGAAAAAAACTGTTCCAGCATAATAAACTGAAAGAAGTTGAATTGAAAATACTTTGTATTTGCTGCATTTGTTTGCTGATTGCCCGGTGACCACTCGAGGGTGTAACCCACCTATCACCCAGAGTCAGCACAATGTTTTTTTCTATTTCCTTGTGCTCCAGCTAAAAGATATCACTTCAGCAAAGAAAAAACTCATGAACTCCAAATTCTGGCAGGATATGAATCAGTTTAGGCCAGACAGCCATTGGGGAAAAGAGACCTTTTGTACTGAATGAATAAAAAAGTCAAAACTATTAGTATTATTGTCTTGGACCTGGACATGCCCCCCACACACACACACACGCACGCACTCATGACTTGAGTCCAACAGCAGCTGTAATAGCACTGAACGTAAATTTGTCCCAGAAGTTACCTCACTCTCGTTCTACTTATTCTGGTGATTTAATACTCATTCAGACGAAGGTCTGCGGCCCTCCCCTTGGGCCTACTTTGGGGTCTTTAGTTGGCAATTAACTGCAAATACAATTGTCCATAAAGTGATGTTTTACTTGCTCTATGCCTTTTTCGGCCACATATTATGCGTGTCAACACACGTGCAAACCCGGGAAGATTTACCACAAATGATGCATTTGTTTTGACTTTTACCTAGCTTAGAAAATAAAAGCATCAAACAGAGTACAGAGGCAATGATTTATCTACTGCTCATCAGCTCGCATGTGAGACAAAACATGACACAATTGAAAGAAAGCAGTAGTGGTACAGTATTTACTTTCACCAGAGTGTGTTGCTGTGGTGGCTCAGAAAATATAAGAGCTATCTTGTGAAGGGCGAAATAAAAGGCATATAATCAAAGTGTAGCTTTTTATTGTCTTTGAATTCCTTTCTGGTCGTAATCCATGCAGTACTTTGTCCAATGTAAACAGAAGCATGCTTGTGGGAAGGCTTTTGGTTCTGAAGTGATTGGATAGAATGTTAACCCTATGTTGCATACGGGTTACTTCAGTAACCACATTCAAGTTACCAGTTTTAGTTTTTAAATCCACCACGAGATGTCTCTAGCGTGCGCAACAGCAAAAGCGACATGGCAGCCTCCATGAGGAAAAGGTGAGTGTGAAAGAGGGTCCACAAAATGTTGAATAATTTCTATCCGTGATATGAAAAGGTCCAAATACCCTATTGTACTTGTGCAGAAGAGTATATAGAACATATAGAACACAATAAATAACAGTTTCTATGTGTTACCTATCAGTACTGCCATGCTTTTTGGCAAGGTAATTGTGTAGTGATTAAGTTATTATGCACACGAAGTACCTGCACTTTGGTTTTCCCAAAATTGTGAATTTATTATGATATTTGGCCATAATCTATCCTAAATTTAAAAACAAACCACAATTGAATAACTCCTGCAGAAGCCATGCAACATAGGGTTAACCCAAATGTCATGTCATCCTTATTATTTGCAGAAGAGTAAAGCAGAGGACATCGCAATTCAGGTGGCTTTATCACGTGACCGTTTTTTTGTTGTTGAAAATGGCCAAAAATAACATTTTGAGAAAAAGACTGGGCGTTAAAGTTGTGGAATTTTAAAAATGATGGCATTATCATTCCACTAAAATAAAGGACACGTAAAAAAAATGGAGGACATGTTCTTACCTGCGTGTTAAGTCTGGGCATGTGAAAGTCTGGATACTCACAGCTTCAATGCTGTACAAGAGTACAACCCTCTTTTACACAGCCTAGGAGCCAGGTTTTTTTGCACTTTTTTCCCCCGTTTTTCTGTTCGGTAAGCGAATGGGGGGATGAAGTCGGCCTGGCACTTTTCCACTTCTCTTGACCTTTTCTGTTATTGTTGAAAACAATTGTCTAATCGACAAGTTAAATACATGTATGTATATATATATATATATATATATATATATATATATATATATATATATATATATATATATATATATATATATATATATATATATATATATATATATATATATATATATATATATATATATATATATATATATATATATAAATATATAAATATATATATCTACACGTGCTCAGCGACTGCTGCTCTCAGACAAAATCACCCTTTGAAAGTCCTTTGTGTCAGTGTATATCTCATGGGAATATAGACTTTGTAAGACTTTGTAAATAATCTAAATGCGCTACACAAAGTGAATGTAGCTTCGGCGGTAAAAATAAAAAGAGCAAACCTATTTTCACATTGATCAAGCACCAGCATATATATATATATATATATATATATATGAATGCTGGTGCTGATTTCGGCGCGCATCTCTGATTTCGGGATACCATGCGAAAAGCTTGGCATCGCTGGGTTCTGTTCAAAAGGCACCGGCAGAACATTTGCAGTTTTTGTATTAATGCTGGTGCTTGATCAATGTGAAAATAGGTTTGCTCTTTTTATTTTTACCGGCCGAAGCTACATTCACTTTGTGTAGCGCATTTAGATTATTTACAAAGTCTTACAAAGTCTATATTCCCATACGAGATATACACTGACACAAAGGACTTTCAAAGGGTGATTTTGTCTGAGAGCAGCAGTCGCTGAGCACGTGTAGTGGTTTTTTGTTGCTGTTGTTTTTGTTGTTTTGCCATCGGCAGTTACTGGCTTAGCACGCAAGTCAGTATGAACAGGGATCATTTGGACATCAGCTGATTCTTGAAACTATCAAAACATCAGACAGAAAACATCCCCATTTGGACTAGATCATTGTTGTGTCAATGTAGCCATAATTGGGCCTCCAAGCATAATGCGAAATGAGAGATTATTCTATCTTGTTATAAATACCAGGAAGACATATTCATTTTGTAGTTTCCTTTCAAAGGAGGTAAATTAGAAGAAGGGGACAAATGCCACAGAGAATGTACCTTGTCTTCCTTAGCTTGTCTGAGCTCTTCCAGGGGAGTGTGGATTAAAACAGGTCAGGGTGTGGGGGTCAGCCAAAGAACCCAGGGTCAAAAGTCAGAGGCAAGAAAGACCTTTGCATTCCAATCGACCGCTGCCCACCATGCACTCACACACAGATGCCCACACACAAACACACACACACACACACACACAAACACATATATATATAGGACTGCCAACGTCAAGGCACATGCCTGCACAATTCTTTTCTTTGCCCCAACATTATCCTCATGCAATTTATTATTATTTTTTTGCCCAAGCATGAACCATTACATTCCCCGAACGATGATGTTATCAGACAAGCCTCTCGGGACTACCTATGTCATGCTTGAGTCAACAATGGAATGGAGTTCAGCCTACTGTACTTGGGCTCTTAATGATGCAATATTTGTCAAGAAGCCTCCTGGGGTTTATAATTTTCAGTGAACATGTATTAGGATGTTTGCAGTAACTGGACAGTATGCGTACAAAGCTAATGCTGGCCTTTGTGCTTTCTTCATCGTCCAATCTGAAGGGGGTGTCACCATGTAGCTACGTAGCAAAAACCATATTCTTAAAAACTGTTTCCTTCAAAGTGTTGGACGTTATACAAAGTTTATGTTCATCACTGTTGTAGGATTTGATTGCATAGCCTCATTTTTTTTCTTCTTCTCATTTACAGAGTGCTGCAATTCCAGAGAGGACAAAAGCAGGTCAGTGATTTTCATGCGTTGATACACAACTTGAATTTGTATAGCCACAGATCTTTGATGTGGTTTCTCATCTGTTCAAACATGTTCGGGTTGCCTTTAATGTTGACAAAATGTAATTGTCCGCAATTGTCCTGATCTGCCTCAGTCTGGTATCATGTGAGGAGCATTTGTAGCACAGTTCCTGATATCATTGTCCGGTAATCGGCGTGGTGCAAGAGAGGGAAGGAGGGAGTGAAGGGGAACAGGATCTGGACCGATGACTCGCTTGATGTTAGTCTTGATAAGAACCCAGACTCATCTAGCGGACCATCTAGCCTGTCGCCTTTCCGAGATAAGAGCCAGACTGGTTGTCGAGGCTGATGCCCAAAACATTTGACCTGCATCTGTTTACCCATTCCAGTCAAATCTCACTCAGCTGCTTGTGCGTTTATGTCAGCAGTGAAAAAAAAACAGAAGACAGTTCTTCATGTTGGCCCAACAACCATCTATTCTTTTTCGACACAGATGTTCCACTGGATCCGTATTTAATCCATTTACAAATCATCAGATAAAGGGATTTGTCTGGAATTTGTTCAGCACTAGACCCACAATTATCAATCCATATGACTTCTTGCAGATGAATAGCTTCCAGTGTTTTCTCATGATTTCAAAAGATCCCAATGCTATATGAATCAACTTGTAGAACATTCCCTCTCTGGCTCCAGTCTGTCAGCAATCTGGTGCTAATGCACCAGGTCATCAAACTATGGATGGACGGACAAGCGGCCAGTGGTGGTCAGTGTTCATTAAATATCCCCCCCATGTCTTCAGTCCTTCGGTAAACATGGCTGGCGAGGTGGTGTGACTTGGGGACAAGGCTTTCATATTGCCCCCTGCTGTTGCAAAGCCTGCTGAGAGTCCTCACTCACTATTTCTCTGTCTGGCCTTGTAATTACAGCCACTCGCTGTGAAAGCCTTTCACAGAAAATGAGCAGAAGCTGCTCGTACGTCAGTTCATATGACATTACCACCTTTGTAGACAAAACTCAAAACCTTTTTTTTTTGATAACTCAAGTTTGCAGAAGACATCATGCCAACTTCAAAAGATCGGTCATTCTCTGTAATTTTATTTTATGTAAATCAGTCTGGCCTCCTGCAAGCAAGTTATATAAGAACTGGGGCCGCCTGCCTCCATGTGCTTGGGGAGTATAGAAGGGGGCGGGGTATGCGGCAAGTCAGTGGTGTTTTGGGGGGCCTTGACTGAACACAAAGCCCAGTGTTCATCGCGGTACTTCAAAGGCCTCTCTGTACTACCATTAAAGTTTGTGACAGTGTTATATCACACACTATGACCTAAAGGCTCCCGTTGCGATGCCGTGAGAGGATTGTCCATTCATGGTTAATTTATATCTCTGTGATAATTGAGGGAATTGATCAACGAGAAGCTTCAACAGCCTCACAGTTGTTTTGCTCTGACATATAATGTCCTCCTTGCAGTTGTGGTTGTACCCAAGTGTGCAGCCAGCGTCACGTCTGACCTGTGTCCAGAGAAAATGTGTTTTTTAAAGAGTTAAAAGTGCACTGTTGAGGAGCTTTTCATTGGGCCCTCGTGATGTTTGTTACAGCCGAAGCTTCCAGGGCCTCTGCAGCGCCTTGTGAACATGTCATTCATACGATTGTATAAGGACAGCTATGCTTACTTCCGCATGATTTTTATTCCCCATGCTCTTTTCATCATCCTGTTTATGTCAATTCATATACATCATGATCCCAGCACAGGGGTGGGAAAACTTTTTGGCTCGGGGGCCACATTGATTTCTAAATTTGACAGGTGGGCCGTGTCAGGACAAGATACGGTACATATAAAAAAAATGTATATGTTGACAGTCCATACCAAACATCAACAGAACAAAAGCATGAAAGTATTCCCATACCTTTTTTTTTTTTTTTTAAATAAGAACAGTGAAACAACTATGGTATATATCCTGTATGAAGGTTCAAGTATGTGAGCAACATACATGTGACAACACAAGCAACAAAGTACAACAATATATTGGCCAAAAACTGCAGCAAGCGGTACAGGTATATGACAAAATATAACAAAGTTAGGACTATTTGCTACAAAATGAGACGTGTAAGAGACCTGGTGGCTTTTCTTTTGACTCACTCATTGTCTCTGACTTGACCTCCCCTCGATCACCACACATGACATCATTGCTCAGCTGATGTCGCGTAGCGAACTTTTGAAGCCAGACACGGGACGCTTCGAAGTCTTCTATGCTCATAGTTAGCGCTCTGGGACTCGCTTCCTCTCTTTTTAGCGGTCCAGTTTGCGGAAAGTTTTTAGCACGATAGCAGTCAAACCATTCCAGGAAACGTTTATTTACTCGACTGTCCGTCGAGCCGCAAGCAATTCACTCTGGGCATGGAAATAGCCAGAATCGGACTGAGCACAAATCACTTTCTCGTTTTTCAAAGTCTTGAAAATTTGAGTCTTTCAGACTCCAAGCGTCTCCTGAATGTTTCGTATTTTGTAACCCGCTTCGTTTAATCTGACACACTTCACTTTCTCTTCCGTGGCCATTTCTGTTCCTTTTCATTGATCATGCCATGATCGACAGGACGTGAAAATGTTCGCAATTGAAGTAAAACTCACTGCAACAAAGAGTCACTTGCATGTCACTGTTTTCGATCCAATGATAGAAAATAGCGGCGCGGACACACTTATTCCGTTGTATCGAGCGGGAGTTGCTTGAGTTGACTATACAGTACTGCTGGCTTCCGTATCGTCTCCCCCTCCCTCCCTGTGCTCTGCAACTTCAAGTAACTGCACCACCTGGCGTTGAAATTCCTGTCATTACAAGTCCAAATGAAATTAATGCAATCATTTATATCGAACCTTAATTGTGTTGTGTACCAACCTTCGGCGGGCCGGATTAAAAATCCCAACGGGCCGGATCCTGCCCGCGGGCCGTAGTTTGCCCACCTCTGTCCCAGCACAACATCCCGTGACCAGGGATTCCTATGCAATTGCAATCAGCACATACACAGATGCTATTGTTCACACACAAATATTAAAAAGTGAACTATTGAACCCAGTTGCACTCCACTGATAACCAAAACAGCAGCGCTGACCAAAGCACGAAACAGTCAGTCCGGTGAGACCAAATGCGGAGTCTAGATGTTGTAAAATTAGGTTTTGTTTTGTTTTTTTAGATTAGGCCTCTTTGACACAAATAATTAGGTGACTGAGCTAGGCCGCTGTGTCGTTGTGAACATTTCTCCTGGCTCAGCATCTTATCTCTATCTGCACCCAGGCACTCATATCAGAACAAGTTAAGACCGTCAATTCACACATTGACATATGAGCTGGGCAGAGCTGCCCTCCTGCGTGCGTGTGGCTTCGGAAGTATGAAGAATAGAAACTATTTTGTACAGATTAGACCTTCCGTATCTTGCAGAAAAGGCTCCACAGCCATGTCTCGTTCTTCCTGGCATTCATCAACTAGTTAAACTGAGAATACGTATGCAGTCTTCCGGTAGTTACTGTTATTATAACAGACATTAAAAATAAAAGGACCGGATGAGAGGTTCTCACAGGACCTGGCTTGCATATTTAAAAAAGATATGATCATGATGATCATCATGATTATTATTATTGGGGTAAAAATATTTATGTCACTACCAAAACAAGTCCAGCCTCAAACCCAGCTTAATCTTTCCAAGTGATACTGATTTTTACATGGAATGATGGCCATATGCAGTAAGAATGTATTTTCAATCTGTTATAATTCAGTCAGCACCTTTAATATGACATTTGATAACGGAATATTGGCTGTTGCCTTTAATTGCCTCTGAGCTTGTCAGCACCCGTTTTAAGGATTCTTAGGATGTCTCAATATTCATTTTGGCTGTCAATGAGGTTTAGAGCAACACCCGGTGCCACTCTGATCCAAATATAAACCAGTGGAAATATAAAACCAGAACACAATGATGTGCAAGTA
Source organism: Hippocampus mohnikei (assembly GCA_026261675.1). Classification (NCBI taxonomy): domain Eukaryota; kingdom Metazoa; phylum Chordata; class Actinopteri; order Syngnathiformes; family Syngnathidae; genus Hippocampus; species Hippocampus mohnikei. The sequence continues at coordinate 5,366,448 of JAKGUB010000326.1, forward strand.
AGCAGCTGTTGTGTTGAAGGCCCGAAACTTTACTGACACTTTAGACTCTCTGTTAACATCACTTTGCCTTGGTTGTAGGCAGAGGACAAGAGAGAAAAAAGGAAAACACAAAACATCACATGAGCCGCTGATCTTGTGAGTGAGCATTTGAGCCCCACCACCATCCTTTGGAATCCACAAAATTGACACTTTTACACACCAGATTTCTCTCAATTTATACTCTGACAATGAAAACAATCACTATTCACACAGACAATCTTGTTTTGGTCCGATTGTGATCTACACACAGCACAAAGTCAGCCTTGTTACGTGACTATGTGTGTCTTGTTTTGTTGGATCTAACTGTAATTTTTGATAGGGTCTACCACAATATTCTGTTTGCTCGTTTGCAGTACGTGGTGGGCATTAGTGGAAGCTCTTTAGAGGTAGTTTGGATCTTTTGCCCACAGGACTTTTTGTGTTTGTCTAGGTTGCTCTCAGTCTCACTCTGCCCCTCTATTGTTTGCTGTTCCTCAGGGTTGTATTTTGGGGCCCCTGCTGTTTTCACTGTATTTGCTGCCCTTAGTTTCCATCCTAAGAAAATATGCTCTTTCCTTCCACTTCAAAGTGGATGACAGTCAAATATATGTCCCGCTGAGGATGCATTCTTCTGAAGACTTATCCTGTCTAGAAAAAGTCAAATCGTGAATGTCACTGAGTTTCTTACATTTTAATGGAAAGAAAACAGAAGTTATGATTTTTGGTCCCAGTGGCCCTTGTACATCCCACCCTGTTGACCTGGGCCCCCTAGTGTCTTATTTTAAGCCTACAGTCTTGAACTTAAATTGGACAGTGATTTTAAATTGGACCAGCAAATCGGTGCGGTTGTTAAATCCAGCTTCTTTCATCTTTGGGAGCTGGCTAAGGCAAAGCTCTTCTTTTTTCAAGAGCACTTGGAAACACTAATCCATGCTTTTGATACATCTTAGTTAGATTAGTGTAATGCATTTTATTTTGGAGTCAGCCAGACATCCCTCAACCATCTCCATTTGGTCCAAAATGCTGCTGCTCACCTCCTAACTGGAACTCGTAAGAGGGAACACATAACCCCAATTCTGGTTTCTCTTGACTGGTTCCGAGTACATTTTCGAGCCCAATTTAACCCTTTCGGGGACAACGGTCATTACAGTGGACAGCTTATCGTGTTCTCAGGTTACAGGGTGCATGAAAGGGTTAATATAGTTCTATTTGTTTTCACATCTTTAAATGGCCTCACCCCAGCTTCCCTCTCTAAGCACCTCCAGCCCTACGCACCTGCCCAGTGCCTCAGGTCTGCAGACCTGATGCTACTGGAGCTGCTGAGGACAAAGCGCAGCTTCAGAGGCAATCAAGCCTTTTCTGTTGTTGGTCCTTCCCTCTGGAATGAAGTTCCATTAAATGTTAGGCAAGCCCACTCCCTGTCCATTTTTTAACTCATTTGAAGGCACACGTTTTGCCCCAAAATGAAACTGTCACTGTTCAATTGGATATGTGTTCATATCATTAAATTGTGTTTTAATGTGCTTTCTTTTGTTGTTCTATTATGTTATTTTATGTTACATCTAAAGTGCTTTGTTGCAGCCAAATCCGTTCTTAAATATAAATAAAGTTGTATTGTATTGTACTCTACTTTACTACCCTTGCCTAAACCTGACAGTAACATACCCTTTGAGGGTTGAAAGATTAAATAAAACACCAGTTAGTTAGCCTGAAGCCAAGTCCAAATTAGCTTGTGAATGATCTTTGTTTGTCTCTTACTGTTCCTGCTTTTTAGACTGCTTTATCCTACTAGTTTTTTTTTTTTTTTTTGCTACATATCCATAAATAGCACCAGAGTCACTGTCCTTCTGCAAGGTCACATTCCTGGCTTTCCTCATGAATCTAACAGCCCCCCACCAAAACGCTAGCCCCTCCCCTCTCGCTCGCCTTCAGTTCCTGTGTGGAGACTGGTACTGTATGCATTCCATTTATATTTGACACTCCAAACAGCAGTGAAAACATTTGCAGATGCAAGCTTAACTGGAGTTAAAACCCCCATGAACCCCTTTATTCCTCCTCTTGTTTCCCATGCATTGCATCTGAAACCCCTTTCGGGCATCTGTCTGTGCTTCACTGGAACTCTGAGAAGGAAACCGACCCACATGAGGGGGAATTTCCAACAGGAAGCCTGCCTGCTTGACTGCCAAAATCTCAACAAAATCATCTCTGAAAAACCTTTTGTACTCGGGAATGCCATTGATCATATACTTTTGTTAAACTGGACATAAATGTCCGTATTTTATACATAACTAGGGTATGGAACACATTTTCTGTGAAAACTATGTATGTACGGTACTTTGATATTTGCCAGAGGTTGACCAGCAACCGTGATAGGACTGTGTTTGATTCTGTTTTGTTCATATTATTAATCAGATTTTACTATTGAAAATAAGTTAAATTGAATTACAGAGTGTCCTCGGTTTATGGTGTACTTTTGGTTCAGATCTTTTGAACAATATTGTCTTCTTGTTACTATTTTTGCCCATGTAAAAATGGTAATTTGGTTCGCGGCAAGTGGTTAAAAAAGATATTTGAGGTAGCTTGGTAAAAGACGCGTTTTTTTTTTTTTTATTGTGTGTTGAGCCACAATCCGACTACAACAATATTTTAAGAGTTCATTCCAAAATTGCAAAAGCACAGACAGAAGAATAGTGAAAGGAAAAATGTGGGAATCTAATCTTATCAGTTTCAGCAAACCACAAGGGGCCATAAAATCAATTGGCCATGATGAGCATAGTGCTATCAGCCAACTGCAATAAGCCAGTGCATTACCATCTTGAGCCGGAGCAATCAGCAGGAGTGCTTAGTTTTCTTGCCTGAATGTGTTAGTGCTCAGTGGTGAATGCAACTGAGGACATTGTGAACACTATACACGTGATTCACTCTTACAGCACACTCATTTCTACTGAGGTCTCAGCAATTAATTAAAACATGAATGCAAAAATACTATACAGATCCAGTGTTACCAGAGATAGCTTTCAAATGACATCACATTCCTCTGGACAGGCCCATGGCCGCCATGTTGGAGGTTGGCGTGTTGTTTTGTTCTGTTGGTTTTTGAGAGTTTGAAAAAATAACTGTGATTGCCAACACCAAAACATGGAGAATGATGTTTGGCTCCAACTATACAGGTTAATACTTCGTTGAGGGTAAGCTTTAACACTTGTTACAAACAGTGCACATCGCCATGTCCAATGTTCCAATCTCAAGTAGAATCTATGACATTGACTGAAATTTCAGTTACTGTGTTGTTTGTATTATCTTCCATTTCAAAATAATACATCAATCTTGACAACAATCGGATGCAATTTGGAGCTGATTCATATTAGGTTTTCCTCAGCTTAAAGCCCTCTGGTTGCAAACTGTTTTAAATTGCACAGCTGCTTGTTTTTCGTTTGTTTTCTTTTTTTAATAATAGGCTACCCCCAAATGGAAATTTTAAGTTTTCTTGCATGCTTTGAATACACTTGGGGCATTGTCCATGACTGACTCGAAGAGAAAAGTCGCCATTGGCTACTGTGGCGCATCAACCCTGTTCAACCCTGTGATTTCTGTCGTCTTTCGGTTTTGGGAACTCGACCTCAAGTGTTTAACCAGTGAAAATTTCAGGTACTATTTCTGGTTACGTTTGGTTCAGAACTATTGTTGGATTTAGGAATACAAAGGGGGCACAAACTTGTCTAACAATTTTGCGAGTATGCCTTTAACGTTTATCCGTTCAGTCGCTTTAACTTGAAACAAACATCTTTAATCATCTCTCATTACTCTTATTTAATGAGCATTACTGCTGTCTGTGTCTTAACAGAGTAGGATGGCTGTGAAGGGGGGACAGTGCCTTGAATGTAACGATACAACCAGAGATTATTTGGTTATGTAAGCAATCTAGATGGCCTCACATGCGTGCTAACAGCGATACGAATGACCACCAAATATCTCCGATATCAAAATGTCATAGTACAGAGTGTCTTATTATCCTGCTGGCCCATGACCCCATAAGTAGAATGCCATTTATAGAAGAACACTTTTCAAAAACCTTCAAACACTGTCAAACTAACTTGCTCTTTCTTTGAAGACTTTCTGCTGAATATGAGTTAATTATGCAAAGCCGACCACAGCTGCCGAAGGTAAATGCATACAAGTGTGATGGGAGATGTGAGTCGTGCCTTTAAAACACTCAGATATGCGTTGTAACCACTGAAGCTTGAGTCAGAAAGCACTTACTCACGCTCACACTTAAAATATATTCACACACACACAAACGCGCACACACACACACACACACACACACACACACACACACACACACACACACACTGGAGAGAATAGAATATGAGAGTATTGCGGCACTGGCTGGATGTGTCCCAGCAGTTACCGCATTGAAGCTTGGTGCAGAGATGGGAGTGTACAGTCCAGACTGGAAGAGAGCAGAGTGAGAAACAGGAGGAGGCAGAAACCTAAAAAAAAAAAAAGGCAGAGTTCTGGCGAGGCCAGGTAGCTAGCTGATTTATATATTTCAACAATAATCCAAGCGGAAGAAGGCTCGATCGACGCAGTATAGATGCAAACCTTAGGAAGGTGCACAAATAGACCTGATCAGCAACCGAAGTAGGTGAGGGGGGAAAAAAAGGTTAGTGTCAATTTTTACTGGAATCAGGTCGATCAGGTGACAGCAGCATGTCTCGCTCCATCAGGCTGCTCCTTCTGCAGAAGTCCTTCAGTGGCCACAGCACATCTCCTAGCTCGACCTTAGATATGATCAACAAAAACATTTGGGAAATCCGATTGACGGGTAAGTGATCTGACCATTGTCATCCCACAGCCATAATATTGATCATCCGATTATGTATACAGCATGCTTGTATCTATTAGGTTACGATGCAGTGATCATTGACAATATAGCGCTTTACTCGGCTGACTTTCCAAGGCAAGAGTGGGATCAATTGCCATAGGTGTGAGTGTGAATGGTGGTCTGAACCTGTGTGATCGATTATTGGCTGGTGACCAATCCAGTGTAATCCACACATGTTATGTCCAATAACAAATTCTGCAGTCACGGAATTTGCCACAGATTTCAAAACTCTAGCCAGAATTGAACGCAGTCTGTGGATATAAATGCCAGGTGCAGAATATTACATTTCCATGTAGTTTGCGGTGAGATGGGCTACGTTCACACTGCAGGGCGTGAGGCCCAATTGAGATTTTTTGGGGTTAAATGCGCTCTATTTGTTTTCTCTTTCAATTTAGAAAAACAAATGGGTCCTCTAATGTTAACTGAAATGCGTCCGTGATGTGACACGCATGCGCACAAAGCCCGGTGTCGCCCGACACGCGCAAATGACGATGACACGCAACAGTGCGGAAGAAATCCAACTTGTAGGGGCTCATTTCTGATCATCAGAGGAGTAATGCGGGAAGTGGTGGAATTATTATGGGGAAATGATGCAATGCTTTTCTTTCTCTTCATTTCATGGAAGCATCCGGTAATGATGACGTTCTGTAACGGAGATGTCGAACAATGATGACCTCATGTCATTGCCGCGCGTCATAAATGAAATGTTTGTGCGCTTGAATCACATTTATTATGATACTGTATGCAGTGCGTTCACAATATCCAGGTCATATCCAGGTCAACGCTTTACACTTTACATCTTTCCTCTATTATCGCTTGTTATGCCTCAAACCTAATGTTGTTCGGTGAAATGTTTTGCACTTTACTTTTTCTCCATTGTGAGACAAGTAAAGGTTTTCTTGTCTTATCTTTATAAGTAATGAAAATAAAAATGTATCATTACTATCATGAGATAAATATGCCGAAGAGTTGACTATTTTATAACCGCAATGTTCCACAATGTTTTGTTTTTGTAGATAATTTCCTTCCTTTGCTTTATAACTAGTTATTTTAGGTTGTTTTTTTTCAAGATTTCAAGATTTGCTCTCTGCAGAATCAGGATTGTCTTTGGGGTACAATACAGATTGTCTCTACACATACCTGTTTACATGGCTGGGTATTGGATTTATCGACGGGAGATAATGCACTCACGGAAGATCAATTATTAGTTGCAATAAAAAAAAATTACCCAAAAGATCAATAAATGGTTACGGATGGAAATGTTGGTGACTGGAATGTCGTTTTGTTCAGACATACAATATTCTTGTTGGCTATTGTCAGTTTCGAGTCATGGTTAAAAGTCCTTCTGTGCAGCTTTTTCTGTGTCACCTCAAGCACGCGTGTATGGTTGCTCATGCATTTCCTCTCCAACTAATGAGGCAGTAGTGCATGGTCAGGATCCGGCCCATTAGTCTGCTTTCAACTCCCTGTAAAACAGTTTGCCTCTCAGTGTTACATTTGGTACTTTAACTCAGACTGCAAATGCATCCGCACACTTGATGGGTCAACAGAGTTTCTTTCATTCTGGGGCCACACATACCAGACCATCCATACCATTCTTTGGCACGCTTGACACACACACTCCGGATTGTTCCACTCGAGTGAGCACTCCATATTGTGGTCAAGCATGCACGGGTGGAACATGTGGATGGACGCATAGTACGCTTGCTCGTGCACGGACACAATGTAGACTGGACATCGATGCAATTGTTGCCTCCACCACTTATTCAGAATAACATCCGCCTTGCATAACTGTATTCAAAGAAGAAAATAGTACCAGAACTGTCATAGAATGACAAAAATAAAGAGCTGGTCTCAAATTTGCAAGTGTGTGGCCACTGTGGCATCCTATCGCTAAACGCTATGATAATTATTGTCAGAATTGTCCTATTTTGGTTGTTTTCAGTGTCACCTTAATACGTCTTTGGAAAACGAATATACTCAAAATGAACCTCAAGTCTATTAAGTTGCGGAAAACATTGCGTCGTATACTGAAGGGATAATATACATTTACACTAAATGAATGTGAGCATGCGACAGAAAAGGGTGGGCTTTGCCTGCTTTGGCAATATCATCCTTTATTTTTGGCAGGCGAAAATGATGCAATTTCCTTCCCGTGCACATAACCCCTATATTAACAACGAGGTCGGGCCACTTGAAAGTTCCTAATCGATAGGTATGATTATAAGAGGTGTGAGTAATGCTTGGTTACATTGTATCAGATACTCCCAATTTCCACAAAATAAGTACAGTTGAAAGAATCCGTCTTTCGAAAACAAAACCAGAAATCAGTGCAACATGGCCTTACCTCTCCATTGAAGTAAACCACACCCGGTAATAAATATTTATCTGAAAATGTTGTCCAGGATTTCGCAGCCTGGAAGCAGATCTCACTGTCGGTAGCCCTTAGGAAGCCCTTAGGAAGCAACATACAGTCACACGTAAATGACGCCATAAAGGTTTCAGTCGACATGGCTAAAAATGGGTCAGTTTGGCTGCTTACTTCATCTTCCACAACATTTATCAGAATGCCAAGTCTAGACTAGTGGGGCCGCATAGAACATGTTATTTGAAGGCAAGTTTTTGCCTTGAATTCCCGTTGAAGTCGTCATGTTGTATGCATGCCATAAATGTCAAACCTGATGCCCTGTCACTTGATGTATGTTTGTTTCCGGGCCATAAAGTGCAGCAACGCATTGTTTTGTCCCAACAGGGACGTGCTTAATCAGCGCATTTGTGACCAACTTTGGCTTTGGCATGCTATCGGGCTGTAAAGAAATGTTTACTGCGAAGAAGTTGCATTGTATTGCACAGCACACTATTGCTATTGTAAATATAGTTACTGCAGTCGGGGTAAGGGTCGAACAAATAATGAGATGGAGTACAGAAGCTGTCTTAAAATTTGCCTTCATAATAATAATAATAATAATGCTCTGTTTTAAATGACACTTTCAGTGAAATTTTCATTCAACATGTGCTTGCGGTAGTAGTTTGCAGTGGTGTTGAGCTGTGCTACATCACCTCAAGAGCTGCTTCTACCATTTAGCCTTTCAGACGTGAAGAAATCAAGTTATTACAAATATCAGAATATGACCCCTCACCAGTGCAGTTCTACAGCACCGAGTGCTGTTAAAGTAAATCATTTAACAAAGTCCATCTAAAAGTAACGTCAGGTCGATGCCCCCCCACGCCCCCCCCACTTGTTTACAGCACTTGATCTGATTAGATTGTGTCTACTTGCCATCAGTGAAGGTTCTCATCATATGGCAGTTTAGTGGCAGAGATCAAAAACATCCATACAACATAGCATGGGATGCAGTCATGTGCGTGCTCTGTGATCCTTATTGATGCATTTACATCAGTCGTACACTTGCGGCCTAAGTGCATCCAGAGTCACACATCTCGACATCTATCAAGAGCCTTGTTGACTCCGCTCTTGTTGCTCATGTGATCGCATTGCGTATTTCAGCATGTTTACAGCTCAAGGGGAAAATATGTATCAAAGAACACTGAGCTTATTCATTGGCAAATCCCAGCTGCCATGCGAGTCTTTGTGTGCTCCCTCCACTGGATTTTTCAAGCAGAAGATCACTGCTTCATTGCATCGTTCCCTGTCAAAGTTGTTTTTCTAATCAATCATTTCAAGGAGGCAATAGAAAGTGTTTCGGTGAGGCTGAATAGGAGTTTGCCTCGTGATTAATCACCGTGATAGTCAAAGGCGGAGGTTGTTAAAACTGATTGCAAGACTCTGACCAAAGCCGCGGCTCTCACTAAAGTGCACAAAACATGCACCGTATGTACTATAAACAAGCTGATGCTACATCCGTTCATTTTCTAACCTGCTTATCCTCACGAGGGTGACGAGCGTGCTGGAGCCTATCACAGCTGTCTTCGGGCAGTAGGCGGGGTACACCCTGAACTGGTTGTCGGCCAATCGCAGGGCACACATAGAAGGAACAATAACCATTCACACTCAAAATCACACCTCGAGACAATTTAGAGCCTCCAATGAACCTACCATGCGTGTTTTTTGGAATGTGGGAGGAAACCCGAGTGTGCCCTTAGAAAATACAATCAATGCAAAATTAAGAAGAGATGATAAATGAACCAAATTCTTGCCAATTCTGCATCACTTCAGAAGCCTCTTCGATGCCCAAGTTCCCTCCACCTCCGAAGCACAACTGCAATGATCACCTTTGCTGTCTCAGGATCTGTCCAATCCCTTTCATTCATTCATTCATCTTCCGAACCGCTTGATCCTCACTAGGGTCGCGGGGGGTGCTGGAGCCTATCCCAGCTGTCTCCGGGCAGTAGGCGGGGGACACCTTGAATCAGTTGCCAGCCAATCGCAGGGCACACAGAGACGAACAACCATCCACGCTCACACTCGCACCTAGGGACAATTTAGAGCGCCCAATCAGCCTGCCATGCATGTTTTTGGAATGTGGGAGGAAACCGGAGCACCCGGAGAAAACCCACGCAAGCCCGGGGAGAACATACAAACTCCACACAGGGAGGCCGGAGCTGGAATCGAACCCGGTACCTCTGCACTGTGAAGCCGACGTGCTAACCACCGGACTACCGGGCCACCTTGTCCAATCCCTTAAATTATTATTATTATTTTTTTTGCCTTTTTGCTCTGCTTCCGTTATGCAAGAGATGGGATTTTTATATATTTTTTAATTTCAGCAAAGCTACTGAAGCCCAACGTAACAGGTCAGTGCAAGTTTGCGGGGGTGTACCGCAGAGTGTTTGGCAAATGATTTACAAATTAATATTAAGGCGCTTGATCATACTGACAGATTTAACAAATTTAACAAAAAAGGATCATCACAAATGAAATCCATTTTTAAGTCCTTTCATTTTGTGAAATGAGTATCTTTTTTGAGTCTGTATGGACGGTCCCTTCTGTTTGAAATGGTAATTGTAACTTTCACAAAGGTCAAAGGGTATCTGTTAGCTGACAGGTAGTAAGTAAAAAACAAATGGTGATCTGTCATCATCGCTGCTTGGAGAAAATGCCCTCTGGTCCAGTAGTCCCTGACCTTTTGTGCACCTGATTCAAAACCCTACACTACAAACACGACAACAGTGTGGCTTCATTGTAAAAAAAAGTGTTAGGACTAGACCTGTCTCCTAATCAAAATGTTTGGCACTCCATGAAGCGCAAAATGCAACAATACAGACCCCTGACAGTTGAGCCACTGTTGTGCATGGAGCCGCACGTTGTGCATGAAGCAAGAATGTCAAATAATTATAGCTTAAACCCTGTCCTCAGTTCCCAGATTAGTATTGATTTTTATTAAAAGCAAACATGAGGTAACACAGTGATAGGCCTGCCCCTGTCCAATCTCTATGGTGTGTGTTGCAGATTCAAAGTGAGTGGATATTTGCAATCGAGCAGTTTGAAAATGAAAGACCTTGTTTTTGTGTTGTATTCATTTAAGTATAGGTAGTAAATGATTTGGAAATCGTATTCTGTTTTTATGTACCCTTTACACAATATCCCAACTTTCAAAGCAATTGGGTTTGTACTTTATTGATGCAGCCAACGCAACACACTCTAAATGTTCTGTCATGTCTGCTAATGAGGCCACCAGGCCAGCCCTGTTACACAACACAACACATCATCAAACTTGCATATTGGGCCTGTGGGGCTGGTTGATTTCATCCTGGCTTTCAATGTTTCTTCAAATATGAGGCGATATTTTACACACACTAATATATTGGTTCTGCTTTACAAATATCTGCAGCAACATCTCAGAAATGTAAATTTAAATCAAAATCAAACATTGGAGGAAATTGGATGATTAGCTCATCGGAAGCTACCATACTTTTTGGTTTCTCAGGCAGTGTCTGCGTCACTTTGGCCTTTTTCTATACACGGTGCTAAATCCATCAAGCTTACACACTTGCGGACATCAGTACGACCCAGTGATGTTAACCAACATGCCAAATAAATGCATCTTCTGTTCCAAACAAGCCGTGGTGTGTTCCAAAGGGCTAAACCAAAATAATTAGAGGTCTACTGCCACTGGTTGAGAAATGTCAACGAAAGTCAAAAAAGTCAGCTTTCACATTAGGCTTGCTTGTGACTCTGCACTCTGTATAGGCCCATGTGTGCTACTTACTACCAATTTCACTTATCCCTGTATTGAGTGGTTACTAAATTGCACTCTACGTTAAATAAGCACTACCAAACATAAGACGAATTGTGTGAGTGTATACTACTCAATAGCTCCTTTCACACTGCTTACTTTCCACCTTTTTTTTTGGCTCTCTCGCTGTCCTTTGTGAACATCACAGACACAGAGTAGTGCGTGGAAGTCAACTTTTAAATGTGACAGCTTGTGACGTAGTTTTAAGGACCTAGCAGAACCTGTGGGATATGAAATAGCAGAAACTCTGAACCATGGTGTGCAATTTTTCTCTCAACCTCTGTTGTGTTCAAATCAATTGTTGTCGTCTGAAGTATTTTATACGTCACACCAGGCGATGGCAAAGCATTGTCATGGATGATGGCATGTGGGACATTGACATGAAACCTCTGACTTTTTGTGCCTTTTTGTAATATTTAGTCAGAGAGAGGGTGCAGCCTCAACAAGGTGCTTGATATGAAAAACACGGGAAAAGAGGTTTCAGTGGTTTTAGTTCTTTTCCCCTTGTGTGGAAATCGAGAACATTAAAAAAAAACCAAATTGGATGCTTGAGGCACATCTGCCAAGCAACTAGTGTTCACATTTCTCATGAAATGTTGCACTCAACTCTATTTTTATGCTTGCATAGACATAAGAATGTTAAAATGGTACTGGACATTTGACCAGACGCTTTCACCTGATCTGAATAGTTTAGCACGGGGGTCGGCAACACGCGGCTCTCGAGCCGTATGCAACTCTTTAGCGCCCCACCCAGTGGCTCCCTAGAGCTTTTTCAAAAATGTTTGAAAATGGAAAAAGATGGGATAGAATTTAATTTTTTTTTTGTTTTAGCAGGGCGGGATGTCAGTCAGGGGGCTGTAAATGAAATGAAAAAACAGTTGCCTTTCATGTACAATTCACCGAGGGTACTTGCTAAGAATGGGAATCTGGGCGGCCAAGTCCATTTCCAGTAGGACTACATGGCCAAGTAATAAAACCCTGACGGTTTGTGCAACTCGACTCGCATAACTAGTTGGTGAGGCCTTGTCTTCCAGATTGGAGGCAGGACCTTTCATTGTCATTTCATTTGCATGTTACATTTTGGAGAATAGTTAAATACCGTCTCAACGAACCCGACTGGCCGTATCGCCGCCGTTACCATGTGATGTCACAGAAAATACAACTATGATTGGCCAAGTGGCCCATGTGACATATTTATACTTTAAAGTACTGTAATGTGAAACTGATCTGCAATATTATTTAGTGGCTAATGATATGTGTTTAAAAAAATATGAACCACAAAATTCAAGTTATGAGGTGAGTTGAAGAGTGTTTTGCTTACCTTAGGGAAGTTTGATTCCATCTTGCAAGCGAGGAGGAAAATGATGCCATGCCGAAGAAAATATTCTCGACTTCAAACAGTGAACTTCAATCATGACTGAAGGCGTGGTTTCAATTTCAAAAAGACACCAGTCAGAGTGACATCCAAGTTACATTCCCATTTTAATGAAGTATCAGTGTAACATATTAGACTACACAGGCTATTTTATTCTGACATTCTGTTTAACACCATCACCAGTGGACTTTCGGTGTAGATTCCCTTGTCAGTTAATTCAGAAGCTACACTGTCAGACTTATTCAGCCGACTTGTCCACAATCCGATGTGTAACGCGACTGTGTGTTTTTGCATGTGCACACCTTCTTGTGCTTGAATGCGTTATTGTGAAGTGGCAACCAGGCTTTTGTATGGGACTCAAGAGTGTGTCAATGGGAGGTCCAATGACATGTTCCGGTCTACTCGGGCCTCGCATACCCTTAAATGACACAGATGTCCTGTGTCCATTGTGGGCCTACGGGGACCCAGCAGGACCATTTCACGCCTCAAAGACATCCAAAGAGGAAGTCAGAAGGAGCACACGCTGTGACATCAGTCGAGATCTCTGTGAATAAAAGCGCAGCAGGCGCCCATGTAGCAAATTAGCCTCAACAAGATATTCTTACCCCAAGAGCTTTTCAGAGCTTAATCCGCTGCTGAAAAAACAAATGTCAACCCCTGCACATCCTCTTCTTCACAATTTTAGTGTTAACTCAATTTTCAAGTGCATTTAAGATTAGCCTTGTGCTGAGCACAACTTTTTGTTCTGAGACTCCATTTGCCACGTTTGCAAATCACGTTTCAGGATGCGTTCACATTTAGGCCAAGCTCTTCAGACTGTGTCTATAAAAAGAAACCGATGATTATTTTATCAAGGAAGGATAAAAGCTCCACTCTCTCCCCAGTGTAACGCCAGCATCCATCTAGTCATGAGGAAAACGAAAAAGTAGGCCAGTACCATTGCTTCCTCTCATCTCTGCTTGCCTTAGTAGACCTTTCCTGAAGCTGGCATGAGTCTCGTGAGGAAATGACGCTGCACACTTGAACAATGAATGCATTCAGTGGCGAGGTCTTCACGAGGACCTAAGTTAGATGCTCAATTCTTTATAGCACAATAGATATTTTGGATAAAAATACTGGGCCTATGTTTTCGACAGAGAGTTTATGATCTCTGCTCCTGTGAGTAGACGTTAGTTTTATTCTCTCTCTTCTCGCAATGTCTGTTCATGTGATTCGGGCTGATTGTTCAATGATGATATACGTGAATGGTAATCATTTAACTTGTCATTTCTATGTGGGACGGTGAGCACTCTTGAGATATTTATGATTGAGTTTGAGTCCTTCAACACGGTTCCTGTTCAGTGATTTAAAGCCCCCTTGTTTCTGCCCCCGTGCATTCACAAGGCCGCTTGTTTCGAAGTCTCTGGAATGTTTTGCTAAACCCAGTGACTCGAGCAAGCTCACGCCAAACTTGTTTACTTTGCTTCCTTTACCGCACCCCCTCTCCTTCAAGTCTTTTCTCACTTTCGCTTTTTTGCACGTATGGTCCTTTAGTACACCTTGTGGCTGTCATGAAAAGATCGGTGGTCTCTGTTTTATTGAGGACGAATTTCTCCGACTTGTTTTGTCCTCGCCATTCAAGATTTTTGATCCCGAGTAGCTTGTTGGAGAAAGGCTTCAAGATATGATCTGTGCTTGCTTGATACATTAGTGTACCGTCACACTGTATGCAGAATCGCAAAAATACAAAGAGAATTTGTAAAACGCAGTAAAAAATTCCCAAGTTGAACTCTCGACAGACAGAAAGAAAGAAAGAAAAGAGAAAAAGAAAATCCCATGGAAAATAATGAAACTTTTTTTATTTCAATTTCCATTTGGGAATTGTTGTATTGTGTGTTGCAGTATTTAACCCTGGAGAACCCAAGAACGTTTTTCTTCTTTGGAAAATGATGAATTATACATTAAATGACTGCTATATGTTCACTGAACTCCAAAATATATGTTTTGTCAAATATTTAATTTAGGATTTGGGCCAAATTTGACCCTTTGGGATTTAAGGGTAACATTGGAGTAGCAGAATTTATAGGGGCCAAATTAGACCCGTGGGTTCTCCAGGGTTAAAATCCCTGTTAGGAAAAAAATTTTGTGAAAATCAGCAATGTTGGTACCAGTTTTCTGCCAAAATAAAAAGAACGATTCCATTCAGCAAGACACACTTTGTTTGCTTTTGTGGAGACCAAAAATAATGCGTCAGGGCGGATTTGGCCGACAGACGTTGAGTTTGACACTTGTGCTTGGGAGACACACCTTTTTTTTTTTTTTTTTTCAAAACGAATGAACAAAAATAAATTACTTTGTATTTCTATGGTGCCTTGCAAGGATCTTAAGGATTCTGTTGCGCCTTTTCGTTTATTTCCGTTTTATGTTAATAGTCAGTCAAGTGAGAAGTCCAGCACTTTTCAGCTATACCAGAAGAATCCCACTTGATGCTCTTGACTTCCCATTGTCCCGTTGGCTGCCCTTGCCTTCGCTCCAGCTGGAAGGTGATGTGATTGTAAGGCATAGAATTTAGGCAAAACTCTCCACTCCCTCAAGCACTCAGACATCCAGATAGAAGCTGGAAAAACAAACCCACTTAAGTACCTGCTGACGATTCATTGCAATGGGGGCAGATCCTTGCAGTGCTGATACTCATTGAATCCTTGATTCAGGCCACCATAGAGTCTAAAGTGGTGTGCGCAAATATTTACGCACATTGTGGAATTTGCTCCTGCCATGCTGCTTGGGAATGTCTGATTTCGCACCGCAGATTTTCGAGCCAGTCGAGCCAACACCTTTGCTCCTGTCAGCAGAAATTCTGAGCGGGGCTGCTTCTTGCCTTCCTTTTACACAACGATATCAGTGGTAAAAATAAATGAGAGGAAAAAAATAGACTGACGCTTCTCATTGGTTTTAACCCTTTCATGCACCAATAATGATAACCTGTAACCTGATAACATGTTAGGCATTGCACTGGTCATAACCGCTGTCCCTGAAAGGGTTAAATACCCCTCCAGACCGTACCATTAGCTTGAGGATTTCATATTCTAAGACTAGCTGTTTCTGGACCTTCCTGAGTTTACTCTATATCCATCTACAGTATGTTCATACTGTCGCTTTCATTCACAATCCTTGCACCTCTGAAACCATCACTTTTAGAAAATCAAAACACACCATTTGCGTGAGTTACCAAACAGTGTATTGTTAAAGTTGTTGCTGTAGCTTATGTTGGTATCATAAAGAGATTGAAATATAGTCACAGTCTATGTTAAAAGACAAACCTGTTAGAAGATAGACAAAGATGTATTTATTTATTGCACGCAGCATCACTTTGGATAATGGTGTGAGGGCTCGTCACTGGTCATTAGATGTAGAATAGTCACATTCCATTTGAATCTTTTCCAGATGGGTACCAACAACATCTTTTAGTACGCCATTAAAACAGCTTCATCTCTGGTGACTTAACTGCCTCTCGGGGTGCCTGATCTCATGGTATGTTGCTTGTTTACTCTTCGGTGGGCCTTCATTTCCTGTGTCTGTTGCCTTTTGAGAGTCTCACAGGCCTCAGTAGGTCTTTTGGGTTTTTTTTTTCAATTTGCTATGTCAATTCAAGAATTTTTTTGAATGTTTTATTTTTTTAGTTTTTTTAGTTTTTGTGAATCCGCTAGGTTTTTAGTTTTTTTAGTTTTTGTGAATCCACTAGGTTTGATGTCCAAACTATTTAGTGATGCAATAATTATAACTAATTTTCTGATCCGCTTATCCTCACAAGGGTCGCAAGGCGTGCTGGAGCCTATCCCAGCTGTCTTCGGTCAGTAGGCAGCTGATGCCCTGAACTAGTTGCATATAGTTGCATATATATATATTTAATTAGAAATACAATTGCACATTTTATTGAAAATTCCAGAAGAACTGAAACTCTCCCTTGCAAGATGTTATTATTATGTCATTCATTAAACAAAAAAAGGGGGGGTGCTTTTTTATTTATTTATTTTTATTTTTTTAAAGAAATGGTAAACGTACTATATCTAATATCTAATGGGCCAATGAACATTTCTTTGTCTCCTTTCCACAAGAAATAAAGCCAAATTAGTGGATCATAATAATTTCAAACTGGAAAAAGGGGTTGCATATATTTATACTCTAGAGTCCTTTGGTATTTTAAGGCCGGATTTTCACTTTCCAATACTTTATGTAAACATTGGGTGATTCAACTTGTGTAAATCAAAATCTTTACCGAGACATTTTGGACAATTCTATTCTTCCAACTTTGTTGAAACAGTTTGAAAAGGCACTGACTGCACAGCAGTGCACAAAGCAAGGTCTATAGAGGCATGCTTGCGTTTGGTGCTTCTGAGAAACGAAGCATGGATGCGTTCAGGCTTGCAGGGCCTTTCTCAAAAAACATTTCTAAGAATTTAAAAGGATTGGAAATATCTATCTATCTATCTATCTATCTATCTATCTATCTATCTATCTATCTATCTATCTATCTATCTATCTATCTATCTATCTATCTATCTATCTATCTATCTATCTATCTATCTATCTATCTATCTATCTATCTATCTATCGTGTATTTAAAGTCAAGACTGGCTGACAGAGCTGCCAGTTCATTCCAATGGAGACCTAATCACTCTGTAGACAGAGCGGCCACTTAATGTGTCTTTCTGCCTTGCCTTTAAGATGTGTTTTCACTGACCTTTCACCTTCCGGTCACACAGGGAGTGTAACTCCCATTGTCTCTCGAATGGAGGAACACAAGGCCAATGGCTGAGTGTCACCCTCCGTGTCCAGGCCGACCTCCTCTTTTACCTCCGTATTGTTGGTCATAATGCAAGCAGTGGAGCGCTTAGCATTAGCACATTGGTGAAGTGCCACCTGTACAACTCAATGTCTGTGGATGTGTGCGTGAGGTCAGGGTCAGTTAACACAAAGTGCGGCTAGTCTTTTCGGGGGGGCACCATTAAACATCACTATCAGTCATTTCCGAACATGATTCGATTTGAAAGCAAACAGCAGCCCCATTATAAAAAGCACTTATGAAAATGTTTTTTGTATGTTGCCCGAGGTGACGCTGGATACCCATTATTGATTTTTATCTAATTTACGTTATCTGGTTTCTGGAATAACTTTGATTTGAAACTTAATGAGCACTTAAACTGCTTGGACTTTTCTTCTCTTTGACAGACTTCATGTTGGATTAGTATAGGTGTCATGTGAACCGCTTGAGCGGCCCCTTCTAATATGCATACACTGAAATGTGAGCTTGAAAGGCCGCTCAATCTGATGCATCATGAGCATGACAGTTTGGAGGCTCAAGTTTAAAACCTGTGAGTGGAA
Source organism: Hippocampus mohnikei (assembly GCA_026261675.1). Taxonomy (NCBI): domain Eukaryota; kingdom Metazoa; phylum Chordata; class Actinopteri; order Syngnathiformes; family Syngnathidae; genus Hippocampus; species Hippocampus mohnikei. Next base: position 5,384,287 of record JAKGUB010000326.1, read on the forward strand.
ACGGCCACAACATCAATATCAGCTTCTCCTTTCAGTCTGTTTGCTCGCTCCTTACTGGCCTCAGTGCCTTGAAGCCATTTGTACCACATGCATGGAAGCGACAGCATCTCTTGATTCTATGATTTGAGAGGGTGTAGACTGTAAATCCTCTAAACTTTAGAGGATAATTGTTCTGTGTTTTTGGTTCTGTTTTACATACTGTACATACACCGACCTTGTCAGAACGATTCCATTGCACACAAGACGTACAAAAATGACTGAAAATGTGGAATTATGCGTGTTGGTTCAGTAGTTCACAATCTCGCTTTTGAAGGAAACATGACACATATGTGCACACCAACTGATGAATTTTTAATACATTTCACTTTGAATATGCCTTGGTTTAAAAGTAGACACAAGTCATGAAAACTGCAACGTTAGAAACTAACTGACAGAGATCCCAGACTTGACTGCTAAACTTTCTGACAAATAATTTTCACGGTCTTTATCCATCATCAGGTGGCGCAGAGAAAAACTACGGGACTGTTGCCCGGGATTATGCTCCACCCACTGGTGGTGGAGAACTTCAGCGTGTTCTCATTATTCCGAACTGAGACGCCGTGACGTTGACCTGCTTTTATTTTGAAATATTATGCTGAAATATCAAGCCGGTATTGTTCATGTATAGTCGGTCGGCCCTGTTTTATGTTTCCTGTCCACTCTCATTTCTTCATTCATGATAGAATGGAGGTAACTGCATAAACCGAGAAAAGGTCAGCAATGAGAACAAGAGCAAAATCTGCTGGGCATATGGTGGATCAGTCACTGCTGCCAGTCTCCAGCTGGATGGGATTAGTTTTCCGACATGCACAGAAGTTGAGCAATCTTCCCCACGGGACCGATGAGGAGCAGGAGGATGAGGGCGGCTCCTGTTCGTCTCTGCAAAAACTCACCCCAAAACCGATCAGCAGTGTCCATTCCTCCTCGTTTAAATAAACCAACATGTTCTCTACTCCAGAGGGTGAGATATGGACCGTAGTGGGGGTCTACTATTTCATAAAGCGTACGGAAGTGACCGGAGAAATTATTCAAATGTTAGGCTGGTAATAATCCCATTAACTACAAACTATAATGGCAGGAGAAGCGTAAATAATCTCTGATTAAGATTCCCGAGCAGTCTGCTGTGAGTTTATTACACGTCTGTTATTGGTAGATTTGAAGACAATACATGCCACAATCTGTCGGAAAAATAATCCATTCAATTATAAAATTGCTGACCAAACTATTGCTTTGAAATTAATTTATTGTGCCGTTCATCATGCAATTCTATCCACAGTTTACTCAGAGAGCCGAATGGCTGCTTTATTTCTGGTGGTTATTTGCATTAGGCTTATGATTGAGAGAATTCCTCGGATTCCTGTCCACGGGATTTGGGTCAGCTATTCATAAAGGTAAACATTTAAAATGTCCAAGGCGAGCTGTAATCATCAAGAAGCATCTCTGTGGGTCAATGTTTATTGAAATCTACTGAAAAGTATGACAAGCATTCAAATACAGTTATGGCCTTGAAAAAATAAAACTGTCTGGAACTGTTTAATTCCTGCATGTGCAAGGCATCTTTCTTATTAGTGTCATGCCCAGCTCTGGTTTAGTGGGTCATTTTGTCTCCTGAGTAATGAGTTAACATCAGGACAACGTCTGCCTTCTCGCTGGGATTTGTCAGATGAGCTGTAGTGCAGATGATCGCTTGCACACCACAAAAAATTACTCGGGAAAAATACTTTGGAAGCTTAAAAAAAATATGTCTAATTACTTGAACTATGTTGTCTGGGGTTTTTTTTTTTTTAAATCAACTCAAATCTGAAAATTCATGTTTAGGTCGTTCAAACTAGATTGTCATAAATATCTGTTCTACATTCCATTCAGGGAATTAATTACGCCCCCAGGGAGCACATTGGAGTGATAGCTGTTTGCAGATGCAGAACACAAATCAGTTTGTTCTTTTCCACATCATGTTGAGATTTTGTCTGTTTTTAACTGTCCCAAAGATATCAACATGGGATGAATAGTGTTTAGCTTTTTCTTGTTTCTTTTTACAAAGTTATGACATTTCTTCTTGTAGATTTAAAGTCAGTTTTCTAAAAGGCAGTTATTTATTTGTTCTAAGAACCTGACTGTTACAGTTGATACCAGGTTATCTTTCACTACCGCCACTTACGATCTGGACATTTTCTGCATCATCTTGAGAAGTTCACCAGCCTTCTTACTCTAGCGTTAACCCTACAAAGAGCCTCACCTGCCTGTCCAGCCTCTCGGAATCTCCCATTACGCTGCTGATTACAACCAAGCTAGTCGACTTTCAGCTGGCGGCCAACTTTAGCTACTCCTCCGCTAACGTGGCGCCTTTGAAGGAACAATGTTGGAGGATGAAACTGAAAGCGTGAAGAGCTATGTTTTGGGGCAACGACTTGTTCGTTCGGTTCTGCTGAAAAAAAAAATGCAAATAGGTGAGTTTACAAATGGTGAAGCGTGAATAGGCGGAGGTTCACAGTATAGTCCAAGTGTAACAGTCACCGATGGTGTAGAAGTTTACTCTGCACTGAAAAAAAATGGTGCGTTGAATTGACTCACTATTCATTTTTATCATGCAGTTGCACCCACTAAAGTCATCTGGATGCAGATAGGTTTTTTTCAGTAGATTTTTGATCAACTTGAAAAAACATCTGGATCCATATGAGTTTATTGGGTGCAATCTCTTGGTGAAATAAAATTGAGGAAATTCAACACACCAATTTTTTTCTAGTGTGGTTCAGTTGCATGTCAGTGATCGTGTGAGGGTGAGTATGTGTATGAATGGCTTCCTGTCTTTATATATGCCCTATTATCGACTGCCAACCATTCCAGGGTTTAGCCTGCCTTTCACCCAAAGTCAAATGGCATATGACCCTAAAGAGGATATGTGCTGTAGAAAATGGTTGGATGGATGAATACATTCAGAGTGTATGTATTTACATCTGCTCATATTGTTGTAATAAGATTGTCCATTGTGCTTGCCTCCTTTTGCCAAGTTTCCTTTGATCTGCAGTAGCGTCCTTCATCTTATCTTCAAAACAGTGACAAGAAGGAGGCCTGGCGGTCGCATATTTGCATAGAAGTCTTTGGATCAGTGAGAGTCGTCTGACTGAACCTGGTTTGTGTTTCTCATGACAGTCTTGATGTCTGCGTGCTTTGTTATGTGCCTCGTGAGAGGTCGAGGCGGGTCGCAGGTCAGGCCAGGCGCGACTAAAGCATCGACTTCCTGTTTTAAACGCGGGCGGATTCTGCACACAGGAAAATAAAATGGACATATTGTATCTTGGAATTTACGATTGGCATAATTTTTGGAAGAAGGCATCGCATAAATGAAAAGCAGGAAATTAATGTGAACAGGGAAGAGGATTCTATACGTTTTCCTCTTTTACAGTGGAAATTGTGCATGGGAATATACTGTACATGTAGTGTAGGTACTTTGTGAGTCAGCAGGACACACAAAACGCGTAACAAAACACACCAAACTTGGCAGAGAGGAATACCCATGGTCCAAAGCCATCAGCATTTAATTCTTGGGCGTATCTGGATAACAGTGGATATGAAGCAGTTTGGCAGTTTGACATTCAGACAAATGTACATAAATACAGCAATTTTTTTTTCAGGTGTGTTTGAGGAATTCATTTTTTCTTTTTTTTTTTTCTGTATGGCTCACAATGGAAGAATCTCCCCGGCCTTAGAATAAACACTGCTACAGTCTGTCTATGAACACAAAGATGTGAGCACACAATTGAAAAGGTGCACTTTTGCCATGCTTATATTTTCCATCCATGCGTCAGGCTGCATTTTCATCCGCGCTCTCATTCGTGTGTGACTTGAACCACCTACACGAAGCCATGTTTTGCCAACTTTGCCGGCTACAGCCAATCGCAGGGCACAATCATGACATCACCTCCCTGAAACGACATCTTCACGCAGTTTGACTTGGCGAAGGCGTTAACTACTTTGCGATGACCAATTTGTTTGTTGTGCTCATTATGAGGATGACTCATTTTTGAGTCACAAAACAAACATGAAAAACACATTCTGCTCGTATAAATACAGATCTGGTGAATATGTTAATAACAGTAAATGTAGTGAAGACATTTTATCTCCTTGCTCATGTGCCGTTCCCACCCGCATGCAAGCTTTGTTGGTATGAGTCCAATGCTGTATTGACTGTCTTGCTTGGTTACTGGTTTGCGATGACTAATACATACGCAGACAGCAGACTGGTCTGATTTTCGGAATTCAATTCTGTGGTTTGCTGTAAGAAGTTTACATGTTCTTCCTGTCTGGCTTTGTGTGGGTTCTGTCTGAGTGCCCATAGGTGTGAATACGAGTGTGTGGCATTGTTTGGCGACAGGTCCGGCCGGGGTTAACACTTTGTCTTTGCCTGAAGTCAGCTGGGGTCGGCTCCAGCTCACCCGCGACCCGAGTGAGGATGAGCAGTACAGAAAATGGATGGATGAATGGAAATCTTGGTTGATGAATGGGTGTGTTCAGTTTGGAAAGCCTGACTCAATAGCATCTAACTTATTCCGAACAGAATAGAGCTTTCCAGGCAGAGCCTCATTCCCAGACTATTTAGTTGGTTTCCACAAGACCTCCGCCTCTTGCCCTTTTTAGAAAATGTAGTCAGACACACAAACTCCGTCTGTGTCGCATTCATCTATCCTACTTTTTTGTGACTTGTTTCATTCACTTCCTGTCCTGAAAAATCAACCATAAAACATTTGAGTTAATGTCTATATTTATACCTTTTTGGGGGGAAGCAATAAATAATTCTTCTTTCCTTCTATTTTTACAGCCCCGAAAGAAATGTTAACATCACTATCATCTTTTTTTTTCCCAAATGCCTTTCTATGGTCTCTCAAATGCCTCGCAATTACCCTCAGGCTCTTCCCTCTCTTTTGGCCTAAAGCAACAAATTCATAATCTCGTTTCCTTATCCATGACCAATATGCCAATTAGGAGCAATAACCTGCTCTGTGTGTGTGTGTGTGTGTGTGTGTGTGTGTGTGTGTGTGTGTGTGTGTGTGTGTGTGTGTGTGTGTGTGTGTGTGTGTGTGTGTGTGTGTTCAATGGCGTTATTCAGAATTTGGAACACTGCTTATCAATTGTTTTTTCTTGAAATGTCCAGCTACTGTTCTAAACAATTAGAATACATTCTTGAAGTATTCCAGTGAGTGATCTGAACTGAACTGGATGAGAAAAATTATTATAGCGCACAATAAGGGGACTCATGTCTTGGTGATTTACAAGCATGTCCTTGCACATGTTTTAGTACTTTTCTGCATATAGGTGTGTTTGTGTGTGTGTGTGTGTGCGCGCATGTGCGTGTAGGTCAACTTTCACATTGTTGACTTTATCTTTTACACCTAAGTGTTGGCCAGTGATCCTTTCGCCATTGTCAGAATGCCGAGGATAAACCAGATCCACATATGGTTGTGCTTTATCAGAAAACTTTGGAATTCTTCGCGTCACGATCACAGCCATGTTCAAGGAATGGGATTCGTCAAGTGAAATGAAAAATATTACATTGTTGGAGTATATAAACATTCACTGATCTGAAATGTATGTATCAGTGCTAAGCTCTTCCTAGATCGTGGAGGTTTGTTTTGAGGAAAAACCAAAAGACTATGAAAACCTGATGACTGAGTCGAACCCCTTGTAATTAAGATAAGATATCCTTTATTTGTCCCACACTGGGGGAGGGGGGGGGCACGCTTGAACTATCCTCTTCTGAGGATAATTTAAGTCCAGGATAAAAAAAAGAAATTGGTGTGGATGGTAATTACCCGCACTAAAAGCTGTTGACCAGCAGTAAAAGATCTAATAAATGTCCCAATAAAATTACATTTGTGAAGATAAAGAAAGTGACATGCAAGTAGTCGGGTGACTGCTAACTTAGCCACTAGCACCACAGCAGTGTGAGTAACCATGACTGTGTCCGGACGTTTACACACTTCTAGGGTGACCATATTTTGATTTCTAAAAAAGAAGGCACCCGGCCCGGCCTCGAGATACTGAGATGATACTCAAAGTTTACTCAAAGTATATGAATTATATCATACTGTGCCATAGAAAAAAAAATCAAATTTGGGGGTTGCTTACTTTTGAAGGAAGCCAGCCGTTCTCCTGTGGCACAAACATCAAAGCAATACAGTAACTATACAAGTAATTCATTTACTTTATTTCATTGAAAATATGCACAAAAAGAGAAATCAAATACCACCACCCCCGCAAAAAAATAGTTGGAAATCTTAAAGCGGCGATGGGTCATGACAGGTACGGCAGTCACATGATATGCAAGTATCTAGCTGGCTGTCCAAATAGCCAAACAATATGATGAAACTACATAGGCTACTGTATAGTGCAGGATTATGTAGTGAATGAGGGATTAAGGGATACGGGTGGACATTAAGAAGATTTCCTTAGAAATGCCAAAAAATTTGAGGTGAGCGTCAACAGGTTCTGAGCAAAGTTTCAAATGTCAGCTTTCAAATCCATGTTTATGTTTTGTAAACGTGCAGACAAGCACATTCTCAAGAAACCATCACCCTAACAGCCCATTATCCTCAGTGCACAAAGCAAATGTTCAGCAAGACTTCCTGTATAGCCTGTTTTTGTTACTATAGCTTTCTTTTTCCTTCTTGCACCATATTCTATATACCCTTTCTGCTGCAGTCACCCAGTTGGTCACTTTATAAAGGGAAGATTCAAAACAGACCAAAAAAGGGATTTTATTTATACATACAATTAAAAATATATGCCAGAGAAACTTGTCTCCATTGTTTTGTGTGTGTGTGTGTGTGTGTGTGTGTGTGTGTGTGTGTGTGTGTGTGTTTGCCCCCATTGTGATTGTGGTCAGTCCATCAAAGCCCGGAGAGGGTGTCGGCAAGGCATTTGGGCCACTGTCTACCTCACACTTCCTTTGTTTGTGTGTACTTGTGTGTTGTGTATCTTTGTCTGGGTGTGTGTTGATGTGGTGACTTCAGCATCACTGCTGTGTGCTTGGTAGCATTGCTCACTCGCCCCCCCCATCCCTATCACTGCCGTAGAAGACAAATATACCATAGAGATTCCCATTTTTCAAAGCTCACCGTTCACCAACACACTTACATAAACACTCACGGTGGTTAAAGTCGCCATCTGAAACGTTGAAAGTTGCAAGAGTCATTCGTCTGCATTACATTTTTCCCTAAATTGTAATGTATTCAACACCACACAAGTATAGTTGCATGTACAAATACGCATCAGGTGTCCTACAGGAGGCTCAACTTTGATGGAGTCAAAACTCTTTTATCTCTTTAGTGAGTCTTTGTTGACACGGCCTTGGGAGTGTGTGTGTGTGTGGGTGTGTGTGGGAGTGTGTGTGTGTGTGTGTGTGTGTGGTGGTGGTGGGGGGGTTATTGGACTGACATGTTGGTCCACTGACCCTCACTTGGCCTCCTTGTTTTGGGTTACAAAAGGAGCATCCACCCCAAAGGTGAGCCAGAAGGAGGGCTGAAATACTGGAAGGTCCATGGGGTGGGGGGTACTTTAGCATTTTTCTTATTCTACTTTTCTGCCTTTCACGTTCCATCTGTTTTCTGCACAGTAATCTGCAAGTCTAGAGGTCAGTGTTCATGCTTGTTTTCCTCCTCCAGACACTTCTTCTGTGTCAGGGGTCAGAAGTGGCACTGTCGAGGTTCCAACCTACAGCTGCCACTGCACTCAGCAGCAGTGAGATGCAATGAAAGATACCTGTATTTAATGTTGATTTAACACGTGGGACCTCAACACTTTGGACATCCTTTGTTCATTCGCTTGACAGTGGCCACTTCCAAGACAGTGGACTGGAAAGAACACAAATTGTGAAAATTACTTTCCAGGATGCTAACCATTTTCTTGAAATCTAGAATCCGTGTTTCCCATGGGAGATAATGGAAATGAAAAAATAACACTGGTAAACAGCAAATATTAATCATAGATGGTTTTATGTGTCCCCAAACATATGAATGCTGTTTTCAAAAATGCCTTTTTTTAGCCCATCGGGTTTTTCAGATGTTTTGATTTTTTTGTTTTTAAATATGTCCTATAAAAGCTGGTGCAATGCGGATTTTACCATGCATTGTAAATGATAGCTATGAATTAAAAAAATAATACAGACACTCCCCGAGTTACGAACATCCGAGTTACAAACAAACGGTACATACGAACATTTTCACGGGTCTGTCGAAAAAAAAAAAAAAGTTAGATTTTGTATTGCGCGCTTTTTCCGAGTGCCAAACGGGCGGAGGAGGACGGCGGAGGCGACGTTCAAGGCGGCCGCGAGAGGCGTGGGGGCGGGCGTGACGGTGGAACGGGCGGAGGCGTCCAGCGCGCGGTCGACGACCGGTCGTCTACTCTCCCCGCTGAAGCCGCTGCTAGTTTATCGGGCAGCTAACCCTCGAGCCCTGAAGAATGTGACGAAAAGCTCTCCCGTTATATGGATGTCAATATAAGTCTTAAACATACATTCCAGACAAAATATAGCACTGAAGCAACTTACGAACGAATTCACCTTATGAACAATCGTCCGGAACGTAACTCGTTCGTAACCTGGGGAGCGTCTGTAATCCACCTTTTGTAGAATCAAACCTGAAAGTCATGAGTGTTACTACATAAATTACAAAATTGGGTATATTATTGTGATTATATTTATATTGAGACAACCTGATACCTGAACCTAAGGTTCCGTGCCTCTATTGTTGAGGCGGCCAATCTGAGTTGCGGCCGTAAGGTAGTTGGTGCCTGTCGTGGCGGCAACCCCCGTACTCGCTGGTGGACACCAGCAGTAAGGGATGCCGTCAAGCTGAAGAAGGAGTCCTATCTGGCCTTTATGGCCTGTGGGACCCCAGAGGCAGCTGACGGGTATCGACTGGCCAAGCGGAATGCGGCTTCGGTGGTCGCCGAGGCAAAAACTTGGACGTGGGAGGAGTTCGGTGAGGCCATGGAAGCCGACTTCCGGACGGCGGACTGGTCCACCATCCGGCCGAGGAAATTCTGGTCCACCATCGACGAGCCGGTGGGCGTACTCAGGACGCCTTCCTTGAGGGGAAACAGTGCACCACTAACAGGGGTGGACGAGATCCGCCCGGAGTTCCTCAAGGCTCTGGATGTTGTGGGACTGTCCTGGTTGACACGCCTCTGCAACATCGCATGGTCATCAGGGAGAGTGCCTCTGGATTGGCAGACCGGGGTGGTGGTCCCTCTTTTTAAAAAGGGGGACCAGAGGGTGTGTTCCAACTACAGAGGGATCACACTCCTCAGCCTCCCTGGTAAGGTCTATTCAGGGGTGCTGGAGAGGAGGGTCCGTCAGGAAGTCGAGCCTCTGATTGAGGAGGAGCAGTGTGGTTTTCGTCCCGGCCGTGGAACAGTGGACCAGCTCTACACCCTTAGCAGGGTCCTCGAGGGTATGTGGGAATTCGCCCAACCAGTCTACATGTGTTTTGTGGACTTGGAGAAGGCGTTTGACCGTGTCCTCGGGAGTTCTGTGGGGGTGCCGTGGGTATGGGGTACCGAACCCCCTGATACGGGCTGTTCGTTCGCTTTACCACCGATGTCAGAGTTTGGTTCGCATTGCCGGCAGTAAGTCGGAATCGTTTCCGATGAGAGTGGGACTACGCCAAGGCTGCCCTTTGTCGCTGATTCTATTCATAACTTTTATGGACAGAATTTCTAGGCGCAGCCGAAGCGTTGAGGGGGTCCGTTTTGGTGGCCTCAGTATTGCATCTCTGCTTTTTGCAGATGATGTGGTACTGCTGGCTCCTTCAAGCAGGGCTCTCCAGCTCTCACTGGAGCGTTTCGCAGCCGAGTGTGAAGCGGTCGGGATGAGGATCATTCATTCATTCATTCATCTTCCGAACCGCTTGATCCTCAGTAGGGTCGCGGGGGGTGCTGGAGCCTATCCCAGCTGTCTCCGGGCAGTAGGCGGGGGACACCCTGAATCGGTTGCCAGCCAATCGCAGGGCACACAGAGACGAACAACCATCCACGCCCACACTCATACCTAGGGACAAATTTTTTTAGAGTGCTCAATCAGCCTGCCATGCATGTCTTTGGAATGTGGGAGGAAACCGGAGCACCCAGAGAAAACCCACGCAGGCCCGGGGAGAACATGCAAACTCCACACAGGGAGGCCGGAGCTGGAATCGAACCCGGTACCTCTGAACTGTGAAGCCGACGTGCTAACCACTGGACTACCGGGCCGCCCGGGATGAGGATCAGCACCTCCAAATCTGAAACCATGGTCCTCAGTCGGAAAAGGGTGGAGTGCCCTCTCCGGGTTGGGGAGGAGATCTTGCCCCAAGTGGAGGAGTGGAGGAGCGAGAGATCGACAGGCGGATCGGTGCAGCATCTGCTGTGATGCGGACGCTGTATCGGTCGGTCGTGGTAAAGAAGGAGCTGAGCCAAAGGGCGAAGCTCTCAATTTACCGGTCGATCTACGTTCCAGCCCTCATCTATGGTCACGGGCTATGGGTCGTGACCGAAAGAACGAGATCCCGGATACAAGCGGCCGAAATGAGTTTTCTCCGCAGGGTGTCCGGGCTCTCCCTTAGAGATAAAGTGAGAAGCTCGGTCATCCGGGAGGGGCTCAAAGTAGAGCCGCTTCTCCTCCACATCGAGAGGAGCCAGATGAGGTGGCTGGGGCATCTGATTCGGATGCCTCCTGAGCGCCTCCCTAGTGAGGTGTTCCGGGCATGTCCCACCGGGCAGAGACACCGAGGACGACCCAGGACACGCTGGAGAGACTATGTCACCCAGCTGGCCTGGGAACGCCTTGGGATCCCCCGGCGAGAGCTAGAAGAAGTAGCTAGGGAGAAGGAAGTCTGGGCTTCCCTGCTTAAGCTGCTGCCCCCGCGACCCGGCCCCGGATAAGTGGTAGAAGATGGATGGATGGATGGATGGAACCTGATATGCTACAGAAATAAATTCCTTCAACTTGTATCACTGATTTAAAAATTGGTAAAAATGTGTTGACCTGTGTAATCTGTTACAAGATCACCATCTCAAATCCCAAATTAAAAATTCACTTTCTTAAAAGGGGAGTTGGCAGTATTTAGCCTTAGCCTTAGTCTCCAAAACATTCATCTGAGCTCCAAAAGCCCGAGCTAGCAGGTCAGCGTGAGGCTGTGTGCGAATGCTGCTGACCAGATTGTGCCTGAGAGTGCATGTTAAATGATTGGCACCTCATCGGTCACACCTTCTGTTTCTTGACAGATTGATCTTTGTCAGACACATATGTTCCTTAAAAAAATAAAACCACAAACTCCCCCTTTAAGTAACATTTTGACATTCTTTACTGTAATACAAGTGTAAAAAGGCGTTACTCACCCTACACTTTGATGACTGAATGATGGACATGGTAACAGACCAAGATAACTACTTGCGCTTGGAAAGTGAGTCATTTCAGATAAAGACATCAATAACATTACACACGTTCTGGTACATTCCGTTCCTCTTCTCTTCTACCTTTACCTAATACCGCTCCCCTATAGCTAGGACAGAGACTGTAACCCTCTTTTTTTTTGTCCTCTTATTGGATTGGATTGGATTGGATTGGATAAACTTTATTGTCAAATGTACTGTATGTGTAACATACAGCACAGATGAAATTTCTTCCCTCTCAACATGAAACAAGAGGAGCCGCTGCGGGTGTCCGCGCCGCCATCAAAAGAAAAGTTAACAAAAAAAGTCAAAATACAAAACAACACAAGAGACACAGATTTCTTATATTTCTTATATTTCCTACGTCCCGTCACGGGTGTCCTTGCTGTGTTTGGAATAAGAAAAACACAAAAAAAAGTGAAACATGCAAATACATTTACCCGTGAGATGCCTCCAAACATGAAGTCTGTCAAGAAGTCTTGTGATATATTCAGGAGTTTTGTGCACAGCAATGATTTATGCTTTTTGAGACAACTGCAAATTGTTCAGTTTAACTGTGATGCCGTTCAATTAGGTTTGAAAGATGATACAGTAGGGCTACTTGTTCATGCTGTTATTGTGCATTTCTCACTGCAAAACAGACAAGCTTTTCAGCTCCCGCCGCTATCATTTCTAAGCAGGCTTGGTTGAGCCATGGCAAGCTGAGGGGAGATCTAAAAGTCTACTTTTGGTTGCTGGGTGGTCGTGTTTTGGAGCTCGAGGATTTGGCCTTGTTCGGTAATCTCTTGTCATCTCTCATTCCTCTCTTTGCTCATTCTCTGTGCCCTTCTCCTGCATCAGCCTTAGCTCACAGACACAACTATATCCTTCCCTCACTTTTTTTTTAAATAGAAACAATAATATTCCCCCCACCACTCTCTCTCTCTCTCTCTCTCTCTCTCTCTCTCTCTCTCTCTCTCTCTCTCTATATATATCTATACTATATATATATATATATATATATATATATATATATATATATATATATATATATATATATATATATATATATATAGATAGATAGATAGATAGATAGATAGATAGATAGATAGATAGATAGATAGATAGATTTGGCTATATCTCGATATATATATATATATAGATATAGATATATATAGATATAGATATAGATAGATATAGATATAGCAAGGGGTGGATACTGGGAAAGGCTGTTTTGAATCAGACCAGTTAAAATGAATCCTATGCACCCCCCTTACAAACACGCATAGTCTCATCTGTTAAAATCTGAAACATATGGGGAGCCAACGTATTCCTCATCCATGTGACTCATTGGTCATAAATTATGTGAAATGATGTGGCCCTTCACCACCTGTGTTGTTGGGGGAAATTTAAGGTTTCACTCATACAATATGAAAATGCACTTTTTTATTCGTGTTCAGTTTACTCTTACATCTGCAATTTGTTAAGTGTGCTGCACCCACACACACACACACACACACACACACACACACGCACACAAACGCACACACACACACACACACACACACACACACACACACAGATTCCAGAGATAAACTTGTGAATTACTTGCTATGAAACTGTCAACAAACCAGTTGGATGTCATATTGGCCAAATCTATAACAATAGCAATAACAATAACAAAATTCAGCCACATACAATTTGGACATAATTTAAATGGGATTTTTCAGTCTTTTGGGGGTTCTGTGCTCTATTAAGGGCCATTCTAATTCTTTTCCACAAAACAAAGGCTTGGTTATGCTTGCACCTATGTTTGTCAGCCTGTTTGTTTGCAAAATCACTCATGAAGTTGTACTAGGCAGCTACAGTATGTAGATTGTATTGGACGTTTAGAGCACACTTTAAAAACGTTTCATTTAATTTAAAATACCGTTTCTGGGAAGCTAAGCAGTGCAAATGTACAGTGTTTCTGTACAAAATGACATTGCCAAGTACCAAGTACTCTATATGATAGGGTTACCATACACTTTTGCAGGTCCATAAAATACTTTTTCACAACTAGTGGTTTTAGGCTTCAGGTTGCCAGTTCTAATGTTAAAAGGCAAATGAATGTAATCGGGCCCAAAAGCATGGTTCGTTAGACACTGTACATTTAAGATCAATGTACCTTTTTAAGATCATGGTTTCACTCATATTTGGAAGCTTACGAGCGAACAAAATATTCCCCAAAAAATGGCTTTACCTTTTGAGTAAATAAAGACTAAAGTAAATGAAAAATCAACAATTAACATCTTTTCATTTTAGGAAAGTGTAACATGTTTCTCGGACAGGTGCGACAGTAACAGTTAGACAATTGTGAATTATTATTATATAAAACCACTAATAATGGGAAGCCAAATCTTTGCCCCATCATAATTATTCCTTTCTTATTTAAGCATCTAATTATTCTGATTTTTATGATGAACTACCTTTGAACTTAAAGAAAATACTGTGGCAAGCTTTTAATTGGTACATAAAATGATTTGGATTGGCGGATCTGGCCTTGAATTTGACACGTGTAATTTTGATGCTTCACTGAACCCAACATACGGTACATGTTTGGCGCATTGGGAGGAAGCTGCAGTTTAGAGAACTCCTTCGCAAGTACGGGGAGAACACACACAGAACCTCTCAACTGTGAGGCATAAGTCCCAACTACTAGGAAAGTGTGCTTTTTTATACTTGTGGAAACATACGTGATCCTATTCCTGTGTGTGTTGCGCCAGTGCTCGTGTTGTACGTGCGTCAAGCGCTCAGAGGCTGACCTCCGTGCACAAAGGAACGCCTCTCCCGCTCTGAAAAGATGCAAACTGGACCTCGCCGCCTCCCAGGAGCTGCATGAAACTTTCGATTTTATAGTAGCACTTAACATATTGTTTTGGAAAAACTCATTTGGAGCCCGTGGTCGGCAGAGGATTGGAGACAGTGTGCCGTGACGCGTCAGGATGACAGTGAGCCCCATTTAAGTCCAGTAAAACCTGCTGGCAGCGAGCTGCTCCAAAAGCCATCTTCTCCATCAGGTGGAGAGCAACGGCGGGGTGGGTGGCTGTGGGTGGAGCCACGGCACAGTTGGCCATTCCAAAAGCTTGAATCACTCCTCTCGCCATTCACATTCCTGCCGTGAACGGTTCCACGCAAGCCGCGCTCGGCATCTGAAGAAGTTTGCGGACTACGTTATTTCGCTACCAAATCGAATAATAACCATGGATTTATTGTTTCCGGCACGGCTCATACTACATTTGCTGCCGAATTTCTAGTGGGACTTCTGTCCGGATTTATCATGAGGGCTTCGATGTAACTGAGGACCCAAAAGTCGTCGCTTGACGGAACACAGCCGGAGGTTTTTTTTTAATGCTAAAGACACGCCGAAAATGATGCTAACACGTAAGTTCTTTTTCCTTTCAATTTTGACACACACACACTCACACACGCTCGCGCGCGCGCACACATCGATATGACACATCGAAGTACACTGACTTTTTAATTTTCTGAGACTTAAAGATGTTTGGGTTCTGAAGATATAATTTGAATTCAAACTGTTGGTCGCACTTACACACTTTTGCTCACAAATCTCTGTTCATCTCACTTATTTTGTAGAGGTCAGTATGGTTTACCTGTTGATTTATTGTGTCAAACTATCACAATTAGTATTGTCACTTTGTACAAATAAAATATACTCCATTAATACAGACTGTCCATTTATGTGCACCTGGAGTGGAGGATGACTGATCCCTAGGCTGTGATCTGTGTTTGAGTCACAACCAAGAACTCCTGTAGTTTTCTCTTTCAGATAATGACTATACATAACGACCATTCTTGTCACATGATTTCATGTCTAGTAAAGGCACACAATATTTTCAAGTGCCCTTGCCTTTTGCCCCAAAGCCCCTTTTGCTCATGAGGGGTGATGAGATGAGGTTGTACAAAATCCTCTTTTCAGCTGTGTTTCCAGGCTTAACTTGATTTGTGTGCTTTGGCTCTTAAGACAGTTTTTTTTTTTAAACCTCCTGCACATGCTTTCTTATCAGATATCTCGGTCTTTGGACAAGATACAAAACGCAGCAGGCTTCAGTTCTAACCACTAGGAGCAGGTTCCAAGCCTCCAACACACTTGTAGACATCACGGCATCACAGCGCAAAACCATGGCATTGTTTACAATACTAACAACGAGTGATCTAGCTGTAGAATGTTTCAGAAACCTGAAGTCAGGTTTTGGGTTGGATGTCTGTGTGATTTAGTGACAAAGAGAGAAATAAAGTGAAGGAAACCTGCTTCATCTTCTCTGCTTTGTGAAACAGGAAGTGAGCTGAGGCCTTATCTGCAGGATTTCACATCCAGCTGGCGCAAGGCTCACATCCCGTGAGAAGACACACATGTGCATTAATGCTGACACCTCTTTGCTGAAGAAAGCACTGTTTTGGCGTCGCAAGGCAAATATATCAAGTGGATCCTGGTTAGGTAGGCTCCCATCTGGCTGTGGAAAGCTTATCATTCGTTTGAATACGCATGGTCACCTGATTCCCTGCATTAGACCCTCTGTGTGAGCATAAATCTATCATCGAGG
The DNA here is from genome assembly GCA_026261675.1 of Hippocampus mohnikei. Classification (NCBI taxonomy): domain Eukaryota; kingdom Metazoa; phylum Chordata; class Actinopteri; order Syngnathiformes; family Syngnathidae; genus Hippocampus; species Hippocampus mohnikei. The sequence continues at coordinate 5,400,330 of JAKGUB010000326.1, forward strand.
GAGCACAGTGTCCATTGGTATTAACCACCAATGAACTACGCAGCTGTGCCTACGCATGCATGCTTGCATGTGTCTCAAACTGAGAAGGACCATACTTGTAGCTTCGTTATTTTTTGCATGTGTGGTTGTGGGGGCATCGCTTGAGGCAAGCCAGATGGTGATAGTGCTGCCACTGTCTCAATCAGCGAGCAGCAGCCAAATTTTCTCATGGTGCACCAGCTGTCTCAAACATGGAATAACTTGATACACACTCAGAAAAAAAAAACTATGCCATCGACCATTTTCGCATTCCAGAACAGCCCTGGAGTGAATTTTTAGACCCTGTCAGTCATGGGCCCCGATTGTCGTCATCAACTCCCAACCACCTCATTGTATGTGCTGTAAACAAATGGCATAAATTCTTCTGCAATTTACTTTTCTTGTCATTTCAATCATCGTACATCCTATCATTGTAGCCATTCTTTGAGGGCAGCAATGTGTCTAGCTAAACACAATGTACCATACTTGGAGGTGTACACCAACCAAAGCTTTCAGAAAAGTCAGACCATAGAAATACTGCATTTAATGTCAACACCATCTTGTTTGTGACAAGCGGAATCATAACTTCATGTCACGGTATATCTCCTTGTTGGTTGCTTTTGAGCCGCATCTCATTTATCACCTCTCCTGTCCAGACCCACTTTGCAACTCCCTCAGAAGAGCTCCTCAGTCCCGCGGTTGATAAGAACCCCCCTGACTGCATTTTGGGGTCGTGTCACTTTTGGCGCTGCAAGGTCTACAAGCGATTACGTTATTGCAGATAAGCCTCATGACAGTTGTTAGCCAAGCATTCTTTTCAATCTGCCAACTTCAAAGCCTCAGCCACGGTGATAACTGTATTCGGGCTCATGACCTGCAGTCTTCGTTGTCTGGAGTCGAGCCTTTGAGGTGGGAGGCAGCATCCTTTGTTTGTGAGCCGCTGAACAAAGTCCCACTGGATCTGAGCATTCCAAATTGGCCAAGCAAGACCCCGTGGCCTCCTGTGATGGAAGGGAAATCTGGCCGGCAATTGTGAGAATTTCCTGCCACAGGAAAAGAAAAGAAGAGAAGGGGTGAGCGCAGTTGAAATGAACCCGGGGAGAAGAGGCGTTGAGAGTACCGAAAAGAAAAGGAAAGAAAATACCGCAACGGTTAATTTTAGAATTGGCCAAGAAGTAGCTGGGGAGCAGCAATTGTAACTCACTGGTTATTCTAAAGAACTTTAGTGGGAAAATTCACTGGAGGTTTTAATGTAATTCCTATTAGCACCAGCATGGTTCTCGTTCGTCATGCACTGAGAGTCTCTCACATCGCTCTTCCCTCTTTCTTTTTCCCGGTACAGCATTGTCACAGTTTTTTAACGAGATACAGAGTTCTCTTGGTGAACTCTATACCTCGTTCTCTTACACTGGGTATAAGAGTTTAGACATAATTTCATCAGGGCAGGTAAATTCAAATTTATTCAGAGATAGAATGTAGGCAAAAACGATGGAGAAAATGTCTTAGTTATAAGAGGAGAGGGTGACCATTTGCAGTCAGGAAACTGCTCGCCGTTGTTGCCTTATGTTCCTCCTTGAGCTCCAAGGCTGAAGTCAACTAGGTCAAACTGACACAGGGCTGACAAAGTACCTGTCAACTGAGCAGTGTTTTAGATTCCCTTGATCCTCCACGTGTTCTTTCATTCCTCATTCATCCTCAAAAGCAGTTGTCACTCCATAAACAAGCTAAAGATGAAGAGGAATTTGTCCTGAATGTGCACCGAAGGAATTCTGTGGTCAGTTTGAATCATAACTTCCCCATGATACGTAGTCATTTCCCTGCTGCTTTTGGCCTTGAGTCTATAGGTCTGGTCCGTGTGCTTTCATGTGTTGTACTTCCGTCATCCTGACACCTGTCATCAAATGCAAAGTTGTTATCAAGATTCAGAATGTTTCTATTTCTACTGGTAAAACGGTGCTGTAAAACATTTATGGCTTAACAGCCATCGCAACCGTGAGGACGTTTGGTGTGTACACACAATCCCAGAAGCCATTGTTTGCCTTGGCTGCCTCCCCACCTATTATCTAGCCAGGAACAAACGAAGGCAGGGCCTTAGAGACTGGTGGTCAGCGGCCACTGCAGCGCCACTCGGCTCTCTTCCTGTGAGGGAAGCAGGAAGGGGAAGTGAGGTCGTTCCCTGGCGACGGCAAAGGAATTGGGACGGACAGTGCGGAAGACCAAAAAAAGTAAATAAGAATAAAATCGAACGAAACAACCTGATTTCATTGTGGAAGCAGGGCTGGGTTGGGGTTGCAATTCTGTGACATCGGTAGGGTCTGCTAACATTCAGTGAAGGTCTATTGTTGGAATGTTTGTGCCAGATTCACCATGACCTGTCTGCTTCCTGTTGTAAACCAAACAAGGAGAAATATTCCTACTGAGTCAATGAATGAATGAAAATCTAGGACTATTATTGTCTGAATAATTGTGACTGCTGTTGTCGTATTTTGTCTTTGAGGCGCACCAAAATGCACTGCAGTCAATTTGCCCAGCAGTCGACACATGGGCTGTGTCATCCGATAGCCCTTCTTCTAAGCCACTTATTGGATCTCATATTCTTTTCGGGGGAGATTTGGGGGTTGAAACCTAACCATGTGTTTGCAGGCATTTGCATTTTAATAGCTCTACTGTCTTTGCACTGGTTTGTCTTTAAACATGAGGGTGGACCTTGCAAACACGCGCACACACACACACACACACACACACACACACACACACACACACACACACACACACACACACACACACACACACACACACACACACACACACACACACACACACCGAACTGTATGTGCCTACAAAGAAGAAAACTCCAGAATTCCAGATCCTTTCAAATATTTCATATTTTCCTTCTTCTTTTATTAGCTCAAATTATGCCTGTCGATGCCGACACATGTGTGCTCACATAGCCACAGACACGCTTTGCACAATGGCTGTGACAACTACAACTCATTTGGTCAAATCAAATGGGTGTTAAACATACTTTTTATTGGAAAACACGGGTGCATGCCGGTGTCAGACTTGTTGCTTCATGAGCTGCCAGGCCCCTGCTGAGGGGAAGAGTAGACCCTGCGTTGATCGTGTCACGCCTTGTCGTTAGTGGGTTTGTCTGCCGTCTGGGCTTGCTGTTGGTATGTAAATGAATATATAGATATGGTATATAGAGACTGGAGGCTTTATAGCAGCATGATCCCCACGTGTTAACCATATTTGTCCTTACAGCATGAAAAGTCAGCTGTTAGTCACATTATTACAACACATTCAATTTCATTAATCCCTGTTATCCACGTCACCCATCTTGAATAGCGGAATTGTGTTGAAGATGTTCTCCTGTAATCGCTATAAACATTTTTTATGACTGGATTGTGAAAGTATAAATTCATGCTTCAAAGGTTACCCGGTTTGCGGCTCTAACGAGGAGCAAATTCACACTTTGGTAGATGTTCTTTGATATCTTACCGCATACTATCCATTTTCAGGTCATACAGTCCCACTTTCATCTGGGATCTTTACTGCCATCCCTTCCTGCCTTTGTAACACTTGTTTTGTTGACGAAGTGTTTCTCATGACCGTGCTACATTCGTGCTTGCTGTCACAACACGTCAGACAGGACCCTGTCTGTCTTCTGTCTACAAAAAAACACTTACTGCATGTGTGTGTGTGGGGGAATTAACTGAGGAGACACAAGTGTGGGCAACCATTTGGCATATATCAGCTAAATGGCGTTCGCATGTAATTGAGATGCTTGCTACTGTTGTCCCCCATTTGTACCATTTACCGTACTTTAAATGCAAGCTACTTTGAGAGATGGTAGCCTACTGGTGAGAAATAAATAAAAATCTAACTATCATGTGTTTGTGATTGTGAGACTGTATAGGTCTTGGAGACTGTCTGTTATGATTACATGTTATTAATTACGAATCAATAGGAACATGGTCGAAACAGACCTTTGCACTGTTTGAGAGTTTGAGGTGAAAAAAAAGCGGCAGCGTATCGGCTAAAGAGCTTAAGTGGCACACTCTTGTTGTGTGTGTGGGGGGTAGCGCCATTTGCACGAAGGATGCTTTTGAGCTCCAGCTTTTAAACCATGTGAGAGGCGAATGACCAAGTGTGAGATCACTAATGGGGTCAACAGGTTCAAATTTGGTAAGCTGCAAATGCGTGTGGAATTGCATGTCCACCCATCCATCCATTTTCGATAAAACTAGCCGGAGCTTTACCTGAGCAGACTTCGGACTTCACTTTCATTGGTAGCGTAGTGGTTCATGCAGCTTGTCCAGGCTAAATTCTCGGTTGAAAGCCCTTCGTGATCAGTCTCTTATCGATCACTCAATAAAATGCAAACAATTAAATTGGACTGTGTGATGATAAAATGTGTGTCACGCAGTTGTCTTCACATGCTCTTCACCTGTCATTTTTATTTATAATCAGTATGTGTGTGGTATGAATCAGATTTTTTTATGAGCTGTGTTGCTCAATCTAACAAGCCTGTGGTTTCTTTTGGGGTTTTTTTCTTCTGCAGAGATTGAAGCCAAAGAGGCCTGTACCTGGCTCCGAGCAGCAGGCTTCCCACAGTATGCCCAGCTCTATGAAGGTCAGCATCGTCCGACTGATGGTCGTGAGAGATAAGTTGCAATTGTGAAGTTGCAATTGTGAGAATTCTGGAAAGTTTTATTTATTTTTTTTTAAGTGACACAAACGAAATTTCAAGCCTAAGTATTACTGGTTGTCTGAGTTCTCAGACTGACCTAATTGTATTAGATTTAATCGAGATCAAAGGAGTGCACATTTGGTTTAATTTTGCATGACATTTGACCATACTGAGAGTAGAACCTTTTCTATTCTTTCGGCTAATGTAATTACCCTTTTTGGGGGGGAATTATACATAGTTGTGTGCATTTTGGTGCATACCTCCCACAGGGAAAACATTCCTGATGAGTAAAGGGGGTAGAGGTTGTAGCACCAGTGTTCACCTATTCTTATATCAGCGCAGCCAGAGATGCCTGTGTTCCAAACATGAACTTAATTTGGACCGTATATTAAAAAATGATAAAACTCTGAGCACTTTAGTATGGCACACCTTAGGCCTTCGCTCATGTAACTGCAAGTCAAAGTTTTATTTGTCAGCAGCTCTTGATTTGTTCCCACTTAACTGTGAAAGGTTTTCTATTGGACCAAACAACTCTTTGTTGTTTGTAGGTGATGAGACTATTTTTTTATACACCTGTGTGGAGTGAATCGGAGACAAATTGAAAACGACCAATCCATCACTTTGCAGGCTTCACAACTTAGCCCGCTACACACAGGTAGGAATGTGTGCGGATGAGATGACACATTCTCTTCTCTTGTATCCAGCTCTATTGTCTTTACTGTCAAGACGATTGCCCTTCTAAAGATAAGCAAACTGATAGGCCTCTGTCAGTACAGAAAGCTCAAAGTGCTGGTATTCCCTCAATAGTGTTGCCTTATCATCACTCCCCTCGGGGTTTGGATGGAAGATTCCCATTCGGGGTTGGGCCGGAACATTCCAACAAGCTCTTCAATGTTAGCCTAGCACCTTCCGTCAGTGTCTCAGTGTTGGACCTGTGTGCACTTACTTGCGCGGTGATTTGCTGTTAATGAGGTTGACCGGAGAGCAGAAAGAATCGCTCGGAAGTAGGAGCTCCAAAGCTGCGGCGCAGTGCCTATTGTCATTCTTCAATCAATCGCTCAGTGCTCCACATCCCCCCTGCCTGCTGCCTCTGAAAGCCGCAGCTGGGTTTGTTTGGTCGGATAAGATGCCACTTCCTCTTGTAGCTTTTTATGCCGGCTGCATGGGGGAGAAGCGGGGACGGAAGACCTCGGTGGGTGTTTGAGTGTGTGTTGTTGAGTTTGATCTCAACTCATTGACCCTTCTCCCTTCAGATGCCCAGTTTCCCATTGACATCTCCTCAGTCACCAGGGACCACGACTTCCTTGATCGAGATGCCACTGAGGCTCTCTGCAGGTGGGACTCGTGCTAATACTAATCCTTTCTCCTTCCTCTGATGTTATGATCCATTCCTGCTGCTTCCACTGCCTCTTTTCTGTGATTATCTTTCGGTGCTACCCAAATGAAACCATGAGGGTATGACTTCAAGAGAAAGCATGTTTGGGAAGTTGCTGAGGGGAGGAAAGAATGACACGATAAGTAGATTGCTCTCATTTACTGTTACCCCGTTACTCTTTTGTTTTGTGATTCTAAGCCTTGGGGCTAGATCAGGCTTACTTTGTTCCACACTGTGAAAAAATTAAATGTGTCTGTTTCATACTTCTTGCGAGATGCTTTTGTTTTTTTATTTTAACAGACAATATGTACCAAGATGTCTTTTTACCTTCACTTTGACCAGATATCACATTTTTTCACCATTTAACTTATCTTATTAATATAAACTGAACAATAGTTGTTTATTTATGCTGAGGTGACTATGCATTTACTGTATATGCTTTTCACAGTCATAACAGCACTCTGAGGGAAAGAAAAATGGCCTTAACGGCCTTTTCGTGATGCTGGGTTCATCAAATTCAATTTATCAGTAATAAAGCACAGCAGGTGTGCCTTCACACATCTGGAAGCGATCATATCAATGTCGCTCCCCCCCAGCTGCTGCCACCCCACCTCCTCCTGCCAAACTATTCCTCCGTTTCCATCCCTTCATCTCCCCATTGTTACGTGATCGCCTGTAAAAGCTCTCCAGAGGGACCCCGCCACTCTCTCTCCCCTTCACCAGGTGGCTGGGGGATAAGCTTTCTGCCCCCAAAAAAAAGATTTCGCAGTCACTTCAGCAGATTACATTCTCTCCCTTTTGCTGCCTCTCTCTCATTCGCTTGCCGCTCATGTGGGGATTAGCAGTTCATTAAGGAGCCTGAGAGACGACCAGCCGCTGTCTTTTTCTTTTTATTCCCGCCTTTCTTCTATCCTACGTCCTCTGTGTTGTGGGGCCTATTTTAAATGTAATCTGTTGCATGCTTGTGTTTCATTGCAGGAGGCTCAAAACCCTCAACAAGTGTGCTCTAATGAGACTGGAGATATCGCCGCAAAGAAAAAGGGTGGGTTTAAAGTGCACATGCAGACGAAAGATCACTCCTTCTCTGCAACCGCATTTGTGATTCATCACCTCAACAATCAGTCCAGCTACAGGAGAAAGCTGTGTTTTCTCTTATATTATTGAATGAGCAGCAAAACTGATTGTTTCTTAGTCAAGGGAACTACAAGGAGCCCAAACGGAATGGAGTAAAAGCTTGAATATAAATCAAAATGTGGCAGATTTCCCCTTCAAAACAAAAACTGTCCACTTCAATGAATATAACATGCTTCTTTCTTTCTGTCTGTGTGTTCCAAGTAATGTCGAACCTGAACAGAGATGGCCACTTTGAGACAAGAATTGCTGTCTTTCAAGCAAATTAACCTTAATTCCCTAATGGTCTTAAGTGCTACACAGTAACACCCTTGTCCCGTGTGTGGTGCTATTCATTGCGATGACCCTCTGTGTGTCACCTTTCGTTTCGGAGTTGGGCAGTCAAAGAGGTCATTTGCCTTCCAAGTGGGCTGACAAACAAGCCCTTATACAGCATAGGAATGCATTGATTTCTCTCCCAAATCCCCCTCGTGGCTCTCTTAGATTCTTGGCTCCGCCCTCTGTGGTATGGTAATCGGCCAGAATCATCGTCAGTTGTGATGTACTTTTGTTGTAGAAAAACATTTGAGCATTTGGCCCATCATAGTACTGTAGTGGAGAACAGTGTGTTGAGCGCCCAGGGAGTTGTTCGGATTATCTTGCTCACGGACACCAATGTTGTGGTCTGTAGGGGGATGGTCTTGAATTGCAGTCCCCACAGTGGCAGGTGATGTTCTTAACTCCGTTCAGTCTTAATCCAACCTGTCTGTAATAATAGATTTCATTCTGAACAGTGATCACAATCCCCGGCGTTGCTGGGAGTGCTTTACTGAATTGATGATAAGATATCTTAAAGCATGACCAAATGTTTGTGAAGATGTATTTGGCCTACCAGCTTCTGTCTATTGTTATCTCACATTCTAAAAAACATGACATCAGTAAAAAGCCACTGTGGAATGTGTTAAAATATCCCCCAACCCCCTTTGATTGTTATTCATAAATCATTAATGCTGATTAAAAGCCTGATGAAACATGTGTTTTACATTTCGCAAAATCTTTGTAACTTTTAATTAACATAAGCTACAAAAATGTATTTTGAAAAATTGATCTGGATTGTAACTACCGGTACTCATTTGCAAGCATTGTATCTTTACAAAGGGGTTGTGGTCGTCATAGGTTAAGGGTCAACTAAGTTACTGTCTAATTTAGTGTCCATGGGGAGGTGAGGTCACCTGTGGAATCTGCGAGAACCGAATCTTAAGTGTAGAATGACAGAAGCGGTATCAGTGAGGTTGTCTGACACAGCTAAAATACCAACAGATTGGATAAAGACCGTAGGGGAACTGTCTGGCTGGATTGCAATCTGCAGGGGTCAGAATGGAATTTGCTGAAATTGCTCTTGGGCCTGGGATAGATTAACTAAGGTGGGGGAGGTGTGCATTTAGGGAAGATGCATGCTCAGTAAATGTGCCTCCTTTATGGTATGCAAATATCTTTTGTGAAGTCAGGGAGTGATGGAACATATTTCTGGTCAACACAAATGAACTTTCTGTAAATTATGCATCAGGTGGTCGCGGTTATTTATTTATTGTTATTTTTTTGAGAATTACGAGAATTTCGCCACCTGTACAACTTCGTGCCATGACGACAATTACATACGTCTTGAACGTATTGTTTAGCGTCTGGAAGAGAAAAATAATTTACTGTCATGCTGTCTATTATCCAGAGTGAAGACTCCGATGAGGATGAGCCGTGTGCGATCAGTGGCCGCTGGACATTTCAGAGAGACAGCAAGCGCTGGTCCCGGATGGAGGACCTGGAGGTTTTCTCCTCATTGTACACAGATGGTGCGCAATCCTCTTCAGCAAAGGACCAAGTATCCAAAAAGACCAAGCTGGCCTTGTGCGAGGGAAACAGTTCGGAGAGTGTGCTCACTGATCTCAGTGAGCAACCTGAAGTGAGTTCCATCCATAGCAGTGGTAGTGGCGGAAGAGTAGAGGAGAAGAGTTGTGACGCGACCATTCATTCCCCAAACGAAGCCATTGCCGTTGCAGCAACGCGTGCGAGCTCTGTTGCGAGCATGTGTTCATCATCAGGCACCGGCGGGTCAGTGTGCGCTAATGAGGACTCTCTGTCTGATGGGCTTCCTCCGTCTCCCTTGGAGCTCGGACAGTTCACCTTTGATTTGAAAATGGGAGAACTTGGAGGAAGTCTGGATCGTGGCGGTGGCAGTGGTAAAAGCACAAGATCACGAGCCAAGAGCTTCCTCAAGAGGATGGAGAGTCTACGCCTCCGCAGTGGCACCACCTCCAAGAGAAAGAAGAAAGGGAGCATCAGTGGTGGGAAGATAGAGATCAGCGGCCCTGTCATCAAAGAGGGTCTTGATGATGACAAGTTGCGGAGACTCAACTGTGTGGATATCCCAAGTCTCAACCTCAACCAGAACCTTAATCACCAGCACCATCCAACCCAGACTATGACACTTAACAGGAATCGTTCTGTGTCCTACTCGACTCAGACGAGCAACGGTAGCACTGGAAGCACTGGGAGCAGCCAATCGGAAGCCAGCAGCGGCAGTGCGGTGAGCACCCCGAGCCCAGTGACCCGCGCTCGTAGCCACAGCACCGCAGCAGGCTCCGGAAAGAGAGGTGGGATGTACTTGGAGGGTTTTGATCCCTTCAGCATTCTCCAGCAAGCATCCGATCGGCAGCCAACGCCCAAATCGGCCCCGCCTATCCCATGCCAAGCAAATACTGATATGAGCATTGATGAGCAGAACCGAAGAAACAACCACAGAATTCAGGAGAATGGCAGACAAGCAGAGGAAGAGGAAGAAGAAGACGAAGGCAGAATCTTTTTCTATTTACCGGAGGGTCACAAGCCAGGCACTTTCCCCAAAGCGCTGCAAGACGGGAGTTCACGCAATAACAACGGTAATGACAACGGAAACTCCGTGATCCTGAGAGGACGGCAAAGTAGACGCCTACGTCGAGTCTCGTCCAGCTCAGTGGACAGCCGCCTCAGTTTTTATGACAATGTCCCATACATGTCGCGAGACGAGGCTGCGGAGGGGGATGAACGAAAACTGGAGGAAGTGCTCCAACATGTGAGTGGCCTGCAGCGTTTCGTGAACGCCTGGTCCGAGGCTGTGGCGGCTGGTGAGGAGGAAGATGAGGAGGATGAGGAGGAGGAGGAAGGAGACTCTGATTCAGCGTTGGACTCTGCCTCACCGTGTCCATCCTCCCCTCTGCAAAACCGTCTAGAAGAGACTGAAAATGGAAGTGACCAAGACAGCACTGGAAACCCGCTGGGGGAGGGCGAGGATGGGTTGAGGGAGAGGAGGGACTCTGGAGTTGGGGCATCACTAACAAGAACCAGCAGGTCAGTCACCAACTTCGAATGTGTCTTACCGTTGATTTTTTAAGAGACAGTCTGTACAAACTATTCATAGTTCAGTGATAATTTTTAGAAGAAAAAAATTGCATTGTGATTCTCTACAGACCTCTGATTCTGTAAACCTTCTGGCAAACATTACCTTCACTTAATGCGAATGGAAAAAGACGTCAGGGTCTGACATCAAAACAAAGTCCACTAGCACAAAGAGTACTCAATAGCTGGTGACAGCAAAGGATGAACAGGAGACACGCTTCGACTGCTCTCCTTATGTAATGCTCTGGAATGCTGCTTGGTCTCCAGGGGGACCGTTGCTACTTTTCGAGGAATCCACCGACAGCCTTACATTTGGTGACAGGGCTTTTTCGACAATCTCCTGATTGATGTGTACACAAATCCCTGTAATCCTTAAGACTGATCACTTGCCTGATAACACTGCAAGCGGTGTGTGTGTGTATATGTGTTTATATATGTGTGTGTGTGGCTGTAAATTATGGCCTTAGTTTGGATGCAAAAGAAGAAGCACAACTGCTTCTTCTCGAGCCAGTTTTCTTCTTAACATCTGCCATTTCCCTCTTTTTTTTTTTTTTTTTTTTTTTTTTACCCCGTTCTCCAGACCACAGAAACTCCGCTGGTTGAGCTTCCATAACTCCCATCGGCCCAGTTTGGCCTCCGCCCAGCTCCAGATTAGCTGCCAGTCTGTGCTGCAGATGAATCTTCTTCAGAAGCTCTCGCTGCTACAGCTCACCGCCTTGCTGGAGAGGCACACCCCAACAAACAAACATGGCTTCAGCTGGTGAGTTGGCTGGACGACACCACACAAAGAGAAGCGCACAGTTTGATATGGTGTGAAGACAGGCAGGATTTTTTTTTTTTTAATGGCAGTCCGAGACTCAATCCATGCTTTCGTCTCCCAACCTCGTCTCAATTTCCTCCATCTGCGGGTCATTGTATAGTGGGGTGACGGCTCTCGTCACAGGTTAGGTTTCACATTCTTTTCCCAGACCTGTAATTGCTGGGAAGGGGCTTACATTGTCTTTTACTCGAAGGGGCAATCATTGTTGTTCACACGCATGGTGTTACAAGAGCTGCAGGCTGGAAAGATCTGTCCTTAACAATGATCCTCCACCTTTCCATCTAAATCACCTTCATTCTACTCACAATTGTCCAATTGCTTTGAGTATACCATCCATTTTCTGTAGTCAGCTGCATGTAGTTTCTTTTTTTTTTTTTTTTTAACTGAAATGTACACATGTGACTTGGACCAAAATTGCAGGGGGAAATCCACAAGCTAGATATATTTATAGAACAAAAAAAATGAAGTACAGCAAATCCACAAAAAAACAACAACAACAAAAATGCAGATAAATCTCTAGCAACAGTGCTAGACATTGTTGTCTGAATAAGAAGGCTATACAGAAAAGTTCTGTGAAGAAAATGGAGTAATAATTTATGTGTTTTTCTGGGTCCATTTTTGTTTCCAGCTCAAGGTCATTTTTGATGACAAGAATAGAACTTTGGGGCTGTGCTCAAAGACAGAGGCCACTTGTTGGCAGCTGGAGCTCTCCACATGTTCAGAATTCCAAGTCAGAATCATAATTTGCTCCCATTGCTATGTACTCCCAAAATGCGGTTCTCAGAATAAGTCTGAGGCTTCCGAGCATCGCCACTGACAAAGATGAGCTTGTTCAGAATCACTTATAAACATTGCTATCTTAATCACTCTGACACCCTCGCTAAAAGGATGCAGAGTCATAAATCTGATGATACGTTTCAGTGCGAGTGCTAAACCAGGGTGCATGGACACACAGCAAACACACAAGCAGATACAAATAGTGTGAATGAAGCTCCCCTTTTGTTACAATACATCCCACCACAACTCCAAAAGCTTCGCCTCCCCGCCTTGTTTATCCTCCCCTCTCGTAAACCCGGAGACGGGATTCTGCAGCCGCTCGTCTTGCACATAAAAAATACTCTCACGCGGCCAAGCGTCTTCACTTGGTGGAGAGTGGATTCATCAGAATTTAACTATGTGAAGCTGCAATTCCAATGTTTGTTGAGTAATAATGGAATTACTGGTCACTAAGTGTCACTAATTAATAAGCATAAGGAAGAATGCTAACTTAGGAGCATTACAACTGAGCGAGTGAGTTTACGACATGTAAACTTCCTCTGCATTTCCTTCTTCTCCTCATGTTCTTCTCTCAGCACCCCTTGTCGAGGCACACTGGAAAAACAAATTACATGAAAGACAAAGAGAAAGAATAACACGCAGGCAGTCAATTGACATGTCTCATGGTCATTGTGTACCCTTGAAGGGCTTATTTTGGTTGAATTCCAAAGTGTAGCTCATGGCTTTGGGACTTAAGTAGGTTCCACTCTACTCTTGACCCGTCAACATACGAGCAGTCATTTGCCCCTGAAAGAGTCATCGTAAATATTGATGAGCTGGGTTTTGTTTTTTTTGGGCCTTGTATCTTTTTGTTGCAGGGCTGTTCCAAAGTTTATGAAGCGAATGAAGGTGCGCGACTACAAAGGCAGGAATGTCTTCGGTGTTCCGCTGCTAGTTATCGTCCAGCGCACTGGTCAGCCCCTCCCTCAAGGCATCCAGCAAGCGATGCGCTACTTGCGAAACCAGTGCTTAGACCAGGTATTGTTACACACACCTAGCACACGACGGACTCTCTCAATAATCGACTCTGGTATTTCAACAAATGTCTTATTTGGCAGTTTTTTTTAAACCTATTTCTTCAGGAAGAATAGTTGCATAACACAAATACTTTTTTTTCAATCAAAGCTAATTTAGGTGTGTTTCCAATTGTGTCCATATTTTTCCATTCTGTCACACACGCACTGAGGGGCTCAGAGCGAGTCAGCCCATAGATGTTACGTCACCACTCGCTGTCTGTTTAACTCAAAAACAATGAGAAAGATTAGAACTGCACGTACCTCCAAAAATACGGGATGAGCGTCGCACTGTGTTTAATAGCAAAACAAAGTTGAGGAGATAAAGTGCGTCTTTAAAAGACTCCTCGTGAATCTTTTTTTTTTTCAAGCCTGTACTGTACACCTTACATAAATTCATAATGTTGGCTGATGAATTCCCTCACAGCTAACAGTTTCATTATTAAAGAGTTTACACAACTTGGTGTGATGTAACATACTGGCAGTAAGCTTGAGATTTATGGGATTTGTAAGAATTTGTATTATTCAACAGAGGAACAGCACCTCTAGAACCACGTTTTGTATTGGTTTTCTTTGATGCCCAGATTATTGTTGATACGCAATACCGAGTCTAATACGCGTGGGGATTGGGCTTCAAAACCTTGCTTGCACATTCCATATAGATGCAGGGCATAACTCTTTCTGTATCTCTTTTGTCCAGGTTGGTCTTTTCAGAAAGTCGGGAGTGAAGTCGCGTATCCAGGCTCTGCGTCAGATGAATGAGGCCAGTGGGGCCGATGGGGGCGGGGTCACATACGAGGGCCAGTCCGCCTATGATGTCGCTGACATGCTCAAACAGTACTTCCGAGATCTGCCTGAACCACTGCTCACCAGCAAACTATCCGAGACCTTTCTTCAAATCTATCAATGTAAGAATGCGCACATTTGTCGCGGGGTGTATTTTGGTTACGATTTTTATCTGTTCTAAGGGGAAATTCAAGTCACATTCTGCTGTATATTGGTGTTGCACACTACACAGGCAACCAGATCAAACACATGTCGGCAAGCAAGGAGGTATGTCCGAACGAAAGGGGCGCGCTCAAAGTGTTGCACGTTGACCCGGGGACGGTGGGGTTGTGGGGGGGGCTTGGTGTCTTGCTCAAGGGCACCTTAACAGTATTCTCGGTGACAAAACCCAAGTCCTTATCGATGAGTTACTGCTGCCTCGATTTTTTTTCTTTTTCCCCGCCCCCACCCTTCACTTTTTTTTTCTGGCCTGCGGGGCAAGAATTTCAACATTTACAAAGCAAACAAACAAGGCGAGTGCAGGAAATGCCAATAGGATGAGAGTCACTTTTACAGAATTGGTTCATTGTCCTTTTACTCGTGTTTCAGCCTTATTACGTTATGATCAGGATGACAGCATTAGGAAGTGTTTGCATAAGGTGGAAGACGACGTCAAGCCATACATCATGCATACGCAAACACACACACGCACACACACACACACACACACACACACACGGTCTCTTACATAACCCACTTATCCACTCATATCCCACTTAAACATGTTCCGTCCTCACAAAGTGTTCCCAGATGCACAAAGCAGATAACAAAAGCTGACAGATGTGATTGGTGACGTCTTTCCATGCAGACATGCCCAAAGAGCTTCGCCTCCAGGCCGCGCGCGCCGCTGTGCTGTTGTTGCCCGACGAGAACCGCGAGGCGCTCCGGACGCTGCTGTGCCTGTTGAGCGACGTGACGGCCAGCGTCGGAGAGAACCAGATGACGCCCACCAACCTGGCCGTCTGCCTGGCGCCATCTGTATTCCATCTCAACACCCTGAGGCGCAAGGAGAGCTCTTCACCAAGGTGCGTTTGTATGTGTCTGCATGTGTTCATCAGTTATTTTTCTGAAATCAATGGTCGGCGTTGACGGTTAGTGGCTGCTTACATAAGATGTTTGCCATACCTTGCACAAACAGGAAAAGGGTCATACGAAAGAAACAAAAGAGCAGGATACTGTACAGTAGATGGAGCGGTAAGAGGGACGACAGTGCAGCATGAGAGAGACAGCTCAGCTGGAGTCATTACACAAATGTCTTGAACTCATTAAGAAATAGTTTGTTAAGCAGGTGTAAGGGGCCCCCACCCCGCCGCACTGTAAGACCTCTGATGATTGCGGTTTCCAAATCTCACAGTGTTCTTCCTCTTCCCCGCAGGGTGATGAATAGGAAACAGACTCTGGGAAAGCCGGACCAGAGAGACCTGAACGAGAACCTGGCCGCGACCCACGGCCTGGCGCACATGATCCAGGAGTGCAGAAAACTCTTCCGGGTTAGTTAGTCAGCAATTTGCCTCAATCATAGTACTTGAAATGTGGTCCCATCGAGGATTACATTATTCGATTTACAACTAATCGACACGCTCCCTAACAAAGGGTGTATAGTTGTCGAAAGCTCCTCAACTAATTTCACCTCCAGCGAATAGTTGAAACTAAATTGCGAGTAGGCCTGGGGAACTCTGTAAATGGGTTCTAGTCTGAAATGGTGCCTCGGGTATATCTGCTGACAGCGTGTTGCCTCTTGCTAAAGCTGCAATATTATTAGCAAGTCACTGGTATCCCGGTGTTTGTCCCATCAACAAACATTCGGTTACATAACCATCTGATCCAATCCATGCTGGCTTTGCCTTCAACACTACTGTGGTAACGCAAGATAAATATTTCCCACTACAGTGCTGTCCAGTTATAATCAGAAGTAACTTTGCAAGTGTTGTTGAGTGTGCACAAGGAGACAGCTGGAGCGGATCAACGGGAAGTAATGAGCCTGCTCCACAATTACTAATCCAATTTCAATTCCAAACTCTGGCACAGTCCCTGCCAGCTGACATGCAAGAGCACTCTCTAAAGGGGCGACACGCTGAGGGTCATTAGCAGTGAGCGCTTAATCAGATTGTGGGAGAGCTTCCTGTCATGATAGAGTCCCGTAGTCACAAACAGAGTTACCTTGCCAAGAATTGGCCTTTAATCGAATTTGTCTTTGCCAGTCAAAGCTCATAAAAGGAGTCCTTAATTGTAGTGATGTGCTCCGCGGGTCGAATCTCTGAAGCGTGTGCCGCGTTATCTAGATGAGTGGTTCATGAATGGGGAGCCGAAGCGCGTGTTGATGACGTCAGTGGTGACGTTTGAAGCTCTACGAAGGGGGTGTACCACGTGACTGATTCAGGAAATGATGCGATCGGTTCGACTGTGGTTCGAAATAAGAGCGGCATAGAAACGCTATGGATTCCCCTTCAAACCAACTTGCTATCA
This sequence comes from Hippocampus mohnikei, assembly GCA_026261675.1. Lineage (NCBI taxonomy): Eukaryota > Metazoa > Chordata > Actinopteri > Syngnathiformes > Syngnathidae > Hippocampus > Hippocampus mohnikei. Next base: position 5,416,895 of record JAKGUB010000326.1, read on the forward strand.
CATATCTATGCACCCCTGCTTCATCAGTACCATGTGAAAGAGTTTTTTCAAAAGCAGGTGAAATTCTCTGCAAAAAAGAAACCGCCTGAGTCCAAGAACTTTGGATAAAATATTGTTTTTGAATAAAACGAATACAGACACTCCGAGTTACTTAACATCCGAGTTATGAACAAACGGTACATACGAACATTTTCACGGGTCTGTCGAAAAAAAAAAAAAAGTTACATTTTGTATTGCGCGCTTTTTCCGAGTGCGAACAGGCGGAGGAGGACGGCGGAGGTGACGTTCAAGGCGGCCGCGGGAGAGGCGTGGGGGTGGGCGTGTGACGGTGGAACGGGCGGGAGGTCCGCGCGCCGTCGGCGACGGTCGCCTACTCTCCCCGCTGAAGCCGCTAGTTTAGCGGGCAGCTAACCTCGAGCCCTGAAGAACGTGACGAAAGCTCTCTCCCCGTTATATGGATGTCAATATAAGCCTTAAACATACATTCCAGACAAAATATAGCACTGAAGCAACTTACGAACGAATTCACCTTATGAACAATCGTCCGGGCGTAACTCGTTCAGTAACCTGGGAGCGTCTGTACGCACTTTATTTTACCTCCTTATTTCACATTTTCACTTGTTGCATAGGCACAAACATAGACATAGTAAAACAGAACACTCCTCAAATACATATTATTATGTGTTCAGAGCATGGTTTACACCCCACCATTTTATTGCATGCACCAAGCATGTTATACATTTTCCTGTCCACATGATGGCGTAGTCAAGGAAATGATTCATCTTGAAGCCCCGAATCGTGTGTGAAGCATTTCCCTGCAGGGCTTCATTGCTTCATGGGGCTTCATTTTGCCATCACTACTTAATTGACAATGACTTCTTTTCATTTCTGCAAATGCTTTGTGATGAAATTAAAATTGCTTTTTCTTTTTTCCAAGTGTCAGTTGACCCTGAAAAATGGCAGACTGCAAAGGGAAGATAAAGTGATAAGATAAACCAGAAAGAAGACATGGCATGTTTTTTATTTACAATGCTCGGGGCTTGATTCCATTTCCCATGACAGAAGTAAAGTGCCGTTCTCTGAGAAGGCCCGGTCTCTCATCTGTAACTGTAATTTGTAATCTACCAGACCTCGTGCATGCGAAAGCCATCAATTCACTGCTTGTAAAATTGGCCCTAAAAGTATTGAGTCCTATTAGCAAAGTTCTAAAAAATGTATTGCCCTTCGGCGAGATTTAAAGATAACGATCACGCGTGCTGTGTTTGGTTATGTAACCTCATAACACATCCCGCATCGAGCAGGCTGTAATTGCACTGACTGCTGCCTCAGTGATGAGTGTTGCTTTACACTCGTAAGTCAGTGAGCGTACATGAGCCCTGGTTTAAGTCTTGCTTTTGGAAATGAAAAACAAAACGTCTGTGCTGTTTTTACGTGGAAGTAGAATTTAAAATACAGAAACATACATACATATATCGAATGAAAAACCTGTACAAGAGCTGTATCGGAAACATCATATTTAGTAAAATTACCAAGTCATGGTGTATCCCACTGGACATCATCCAGTTGTATGTTGTTCAAAGATCAATCAGACAACAAATCAGATTATAATACATTCATGGACAATTAAGATCCATCCATCCATCTGTCCATCCATTTTCTAATCCAATTATCCTTCGGAGGTTCAAGGGCATGCTGGAGCCTATCCTAGCTGTCTTCGGGCAGTAGGCGAGGTATACTCTGAACTGGTTGCTAGCCAATCACATCGACAAAGAAACCATCCTCAATCACACCTCGGGATAATTTAGAGCATTACGGTAACCTGCCATGCATGTTTTTGGAAAATGGGAGGAAATCGGAGTATCCGAGGAAAACCCACCTCGGCACGGGCAGAACATACAAACTCCACACAAGAAGTCCAGAGTCTGGATTTGAACCATGGACCTGCACTGTGAGGTTCTAAATATTCAGCCACAAAAAAATTGATATTTTGATATATAAAACTAACATAACGAAAATGTCCTTTGTTTCAGTCTTTGTCAATTTTTTTCCATGAATAAACTGTCAAAGTCCATTTTTAAAGTATTCATTTATTTACTGTATGGCTCTAGGAAGGAAGGCCAAACACTTGTTTTGGGAATTGTAGTTTGCTTTTTTTTTTCCACACGATACTCCGTGACCTTTTTTCATCTTGCACTTGGCAAATACTTCATATACTTCAAAAAATAAATCAAACTTATAAAAACTATGCTAAAATTAAGTTGAAAGTTTGAAAAAAAAACTACCAAAAAGTAATAATCCACCCCAAAAAGAATAATAATCATTAAAATGAACTGAATACAAATCCCAAACTGTTATCTCCTGTTTACCGTAGAAATTGCCCTCAGTGATGACCCCATGCAACTAAGAATCAAGGCCTTTCTGTCTTCCTGCAGATCCCCGAGGAGATGAGTCGCTGTAGGAACTCGTACGTAGAGCAGGCTCTGCTACCGCGACGCTTGGAGGAGCTGTCGGGTTGCGACGCGGGACTAGGAGGATACCGGTCCTACCTGCGCGACGGCCTTGACGCTCTCCTCAAGGAGGCCAAAGACAAGTTTAAAGGTTACGACAGTTTCTCCACCCCTGAGCAAGCTGAGCTGGCCTATCGTAAGGTAAATTCATCACCTCAAACGCTTTGTGCGTGGACCCTCGGGGTTGGAACCAACCTTTAGAAACCATTGATAAACGAGCTTTTAAAAAGGGATCGGCAGTCAGCCAGCATGTCTCCTGAGTGTTAACAGGCCGGCGAAGTCTCTTCTCGGCTGTCTCTGTTTCCTGTCCTGCCTTCCTCCCTGTCCTTTTTCTCTAAATATCTTGTGGAAAAGCAGCAGTTAAAGTTTCCTGTATTGAGAAACGCGTCCGTGTGAAACTAGCCTGGCCCTTGACTTCTCATTCCCTCCCCGGCACTGGACCCTGTCCCACAATGACATCAGCTCATCTCACACTCGCATGCACACATGCACTAATCTCCCAAAGGCAACATTTCCCATGTTTAGTGTGTAAGAGGGGTTATCTCAAAGTCACAAGGCCTCGGGATTCAACGTGCCATCTTTATCATCTGATGGAAAGGGAGGAAGCAGCTGACTTGGCTGGAGGGCGCTTGGAACACAAGCTGGCCGTTGTGCCTGAACACATCACTTCATAAATCAATAAATCAAGGACACACGACGCAATCACATGCATAAGACACTAGATCAGAAAGGGCTGGACGTGCACCTCTTAATGACTTCAAGCAGGAAATATCGGACCATCGTTCCCGCGTGACGTTTGCGAACGACTCATTCTTTTCAACGGCGACTTTGGGGTGAGCCATGAAAATTGATTCGCAGCTGTGAAGGAGCCATTAGTTGTTGTTTTTAATGGTATTTGGTCACATTGAAACAATCTGGTTAAATGTATAAAATGTAAGGTGGAATTGTAGAAAATAACATTCTTCCAAAGCTTGGCTGTGGAATTTATTAGTTTTTGTTTTGATTATTAGACCCGTACTGGTGCGGATGATATAGTCTTGGTGAGCCTTTTCAAGAAGAGTGGAAACCCTGTCCGGCCCTTTGCATGGTTGTTGGATTTTAACGTGAAAGAATCTAATCGAACATGAGATGGGGAACCAGCAGGCCCTCTCTGACATCCAACATCAACAAATGTTGTTCTGGATGAATGGACAAAAAATAAATAAATACATTCCCACAGTTGCACTCCCAACATCTTGCAGAAAGTCTTCCCAGAAGAGTGGGAGTCTTGATTATATTTGATCTGTTTTGTACATTTCATTCAGTTTATTTTTATTCACAGTACAGAGCACCAAATCACTTCACTGTTTCCATCGTCTTTTCATTTTGTTATCACAGCATGTTTCACTACAAGCAGATTTAGGACTACATTCTTGAATCAAGCAATCCTCAAAAAGTGGCCTTTACTCCAATAGATGTTTTGCCAAAAAGGCACAGTAATAAAAATGGCAATAAAGAAATATATATTATGTTCTGCGGGGGTGGTGCACACTTTCAAATTCGTTCCACCCAGTCTGCCTCCATCTGGTATCTGCTTTGGTTTTTGCCATTTCTACGCATTTTTGTTGCAAGTCTGTCTTGACATACAGATGCAGCTCAGTAAATTAGAATATTTTGGAAAACTTTATATCACTAGTTCAATTCAAAACGTGAACCTTACATGTTACATAGATTCACTACACAAATTAAAATATTCATTTTTCATGTCTAGAACAGCGAAAACAGCTCAAGCATAACTTTACAAACTTGGTAGGAACTGGCATTCACATGAGTATTTTAGGTTTTTAATTAATCTCTTCATACTGTACTTACATACACTACTTGCTATATTTACTTATTGAATTTATCTGCTGAACTAAATAACCTTTTGTGATCTATTGAGAGACACCTGTGTATTCTAATATATTGCGTTTTAATTGAGTGTAATGAGTTGGGGCGGAAAGCCCCCCAACTGAACTTGGTTGTGAGCGCTTGCTGTTGCTTCCTTCAGGTACACGACGGCTTCCCGCTGAGGCTGTGGAAAGTGACTGTGGAGGTGCCTGCAGCTCCAGAAGAGGTCCTGACCCGGATTCTGAGGGAGCAAGCGCGCTGGGATGAGGACCTGTATGAGAGCCGTGTAGTGGAAAGCCTGGATGAGAGGACCGAAGTGTACCAGTACGTGCGGAACACCATGGCCCCCCATCCCATGAGGGACCACCTGGTGCTCAGGTAAATATCTCTCAATTTTGACCTTCTCTCACTTGTCATGCTTGTGGTCTAACGATTTCTTTATTTGTTTTGTTTGTTTTACACCAGAACATGGGTAACAGACTTGCCGAAAGGAGCGTGTGCACTGGTGTCTACATCAGTTGATCACGGCGCAGTGCCTATGGTGGGCGTGCGTGCCAACGTTCTCCTCTCACGCTATTTTATTGAGCCCTGTGGAGCCAACAAGTCCAGACTCACGAACATTTCTAGAATTGACTGCAGGTCAGTGTTTTTTATTGTACTTGGACATTCACATTAGTCTTAGGCCTTGCTCACACTGACAGTCCCTAAATCGTTTTTTTTTTTAATCATAGCCAGCTTGGTTTTACAAAGTCCGAAGAGTAGAAATCCCACGAAACACAATTTTTACAAGATGTGGAAGCAGTATGCGTCTTCAGAGTGGACAATCTGGTCTCGTAAAATGCACAAAGTGTGTAAACAGCTCATCTAATGTTTCATAAGTGAGAGACCCCCCCCAACCCCACACACACACACACACACACACACATTCCGAGGAAAAAATTGGCAAGTGCATCATTCCTGCTGTCATAGTTTGTGACCACACACATAACAATCTCCACCAACAATCACGACTCTCCTCCCCCAAACCAGAAGTCTGTTGTACTACAAAAACGAATCAAAATACCAATAAGAAGGCATAGCATTTGTAGAGGAACAAAAATTTTGATCGCTAGTCCCAGAATTTGCTGCTGATGTCAAAACTCTCTGTGGACTTGAAAGCAGTCCGCGGAAGTAATTGCATAATATTTCATTTACGTGTCGTTTTCATCTCGACAACTAGATGTCGCGGTCAGACACACGGCAGGACGCGATGCCCAATTCTGACTTCTTTTTATATTCTCGTTCACATTACAAAAACAAAAGCGTCCTCTAATGTCAACCGACTGCATCCGTGATGTGACACACATGCGCACAAAGCACGACCCCGAGTGACGTACGTAAAAGACCATCGTCTTGCTTTTAAATTGCCTGCACAGCGACGAACGTTTTTTTCCGATTGAAATGTCTTCTGTGTCTACTCACAAATCAAAATAGAGCTTGGGGAAAAGATTTGGCTAACGAACCGGATGAAGCTCTGTTGTGAGCAAGGCCTTCGCGAATGATGCCTGAGTGCTACATGTTGACACGCTGTGTTGTCTTCTTACGCAGGGGTCGCTTCCCAGAGTGGTACAACAAACTGCACGGACACTTGTGCGCTGCTGAGGTTGCGCGGATTCGCGACTCCTTCACGTTGCCCACGGACAAATGAGACTGACCCCTCCTTGTCATTCCAAGAGCGATGAAGACCATCCTCCACCTCTTTACAAAAACAGGACAAACCTTGGCTCCTGGACTTGAAGGACTTTGTTGTTTTGTTTTTTTTAAACCATATTATTGATGTTACCATTTAAAATGCCCTCTGGTCCCGCCATCTTAAGTATTTATGTGGATCAAAGAACATCGTTTAGACAGGCTTTACCCAAAGAGTGCTATTGCTTCTGAGAAGCAAAGGTGACTGCATGTGTAATGAGAGCAACCAATAGTTAGCATCAACATACTCCAGTGTACACACATTAACTACTCTTTTCACACTTAATATTAATGCTATCTATTTTGCCTTACGTCCGTCCTTTTTTATTTTGTCTCTTGTTACAACGCGTGGGAGGAAGCGCAAACAATATTTATGATGTCGTGTGGATTGACGAGTGCCCGCTTGAAGAAAGATGTGAATGTGCTAGCCCCGGATTGAGCTGATACTGTATGTGGAATGGAGAGGAGAGGAATACAAAGCGGTGGCTGGCTCACCAAAAGCAGCAACAAATGCACCATGACGCCTCCCTGAATGTTCCATTACAAGGAATGATTCATGTCGAAGACCAATCGACACAAGAGGACCAAAATCCATGAAAAAGCACCCTTTAAGTTTTCCACAGCACAAATTAATTTGTACTTCATGTGTCCAAATATTGACTGTCTCAGTGCATGAAAACACAACACGTCCAACATTGAAAAGAAAACTGCAAGAGGAAAGGTCCTTTTATAAAGGAGGAGATTTTACAGGTTTTACTGTAAAGACGAAGGCAGATTGCATGTTAGTGTGTTTTTGCAGGAAAAAAAAGGAAGGAAGACAAGCTTGTCACTGTGTAGTTCACTTGTTTTAACACCGCTTTATGCGTACAGTACAGTACTTCACTTAAGCCATTGTCCATATCGTTCATGTAACCGGTCTCTCTACCAAATAACACATGGCAAAGACCGTTAATTTAAAACAAATATATTTATACTTCGGATATATGTTTGTTTTGTATCGTTTTGTTGTATTGTAAATGTTAAGCTCTGTTACGGAAATGAAAAAAAAAAGCTTTATCTTTTTTATTAATATTATTTCTGTACAGTTTAATCAAAGTGCACTATTAAATGTATTAAAATAATCGCTTTGGTCATATTTGTGATGTAACATCGGGTGTACGGGGAGGCCACACAAGTAAGTCTTCATAATCTCTTCAGTAATTAGTTTGCTTGTTCCGATCCAGAAGTGGATTACTGTTATGGCAACATTCAACTATGCCAGTTAAACCCCGATTGTGCCAAAGAGGCCCCGACGGAAGGCGGGTACCGGCCAGTGCACTTTTTGGTGCTGTTCTCAATTGCTCTTTACGTAACTTGTTGTACAGTACTTTCATATTGCACAAAATAATGGGGCCAATTGTCTCACGGCTGCTCAAAAGCCAGCGGCCTGGAAGAAGGGCACATGTAATGAGACTTGGTAGAACCCAGACCTCCATCATGGCTGAACTGTCCAAATTTGGGTCAGTGCCAATTTGTTCACTGTTGTAGATGTGTACCTCCTTCCACATGTTTTAATTCTGTCATGGTCCAGTTTATGGTATAGCCCGCCTCTTGCCAAAAGTCAGCTAGAGAGGCTCCAGTTGATCAGCGACCCGAATGAGTACTGTATCAAGTACAACCTTATTGTCAAATGTGCTGTACGTGCAAGATATGTGTATTAGCACCGAAGACAATGGATGCATGAAAAGAAGTAAGTCACAGTCTAATATAAATGGAATAAAGCCAACACCTTTAAGGCCGCTTTAAGGAATGAATATGAAGGTCTTGACAGAGTGATACTTGTCACCGAGTGATGTTTTATAGCAGGGGTGTCAAACTCCTTTTTGTCGCGGCCCACATTGTAGTTACGGTTTCCTTGAGGGCCGTTATGAATTTTGGGAAACCATTTAAATGTTTAATCCCCTCCATATGTTACATACACAGCGCGCAACAAATTGATGAATCACTAGTTTTAAAATGAAAATCAAGAAGAATTACTGTTATTGTGGATTACATGTGGCAATTTGAAATTTTGGTTCAGACTTTAGCAAGCATCATGGAACTTGATATGCTTGATTTGCATTCGTGGGCCACATAAAATGAGGTGCCGGGCCTTGACTTTGACACCGGTGTTTTATGGGTATGGCTGCCTTGTGCTATTAACTGCATTAACAGATCCTATTTTATTGAGCAGTCAGATTCTTTCCATTTGTGTCTTTTTTGGGGGGCGGGGGGGGACATTAAGAGGGGAAAATTGAGCGTCCTGTGAACATCGTTTACCAAGGTGTCAGGTGTCAGCTGTTCCAAGTGGTGACTTGACTGTGACAACTATGCATTTGGTTGCCGGAACTCTCGCTCCCTCGTTCAGACATCACACGGCCACGAGGAGTCAGAGGCCTCAGAAGGCCTTCAGTGTGGTGGGGCGGGGGGTGGGGGATGGGGGGGAGATTTCCTTTCATGTATCTCATTAGCGCTGCCAGCCTCACGTCATCCTGAAATGCACACACTCCCTCAAAGTGGTGCTGGGACTTTGGGAGAAGTGTATTTTGTGGCGGGAACCCAAACACGGCAGGGAGATTATGCGGGGCCGGATAAGGCTGACCCTGAGTCAGCATGCATTCCTGCACACTTGTCTGAGATTCAGACACCGGAGGGTTCCCACATTGATAAATGAGCACAAACATGTATGTGCACGCTTGCATGCGATTGTAGGTTTCTGGCCACTCTGTTCAAACATTTGCACCTCAGTCAAAGACGCATTGTTATGACACTATTTGAGGCATAGCAAGCACTTTGGCCAATTAGAGTACAGCTGAACAATCGATCGAATTCATCGCAATGTCAGAGAATGCAAATTTCAAATTGCAAATGCTGCGATTGGAGAAAATAAAACTGTTGATTTCTGTCTGTAGGTAGGTAGGTAGGTAGGTAGGTAGGTAGGTAGGTAGGTAGGTAGGTAGGTAGGTAGGTAGGTAGGTAGGTAGGTGGATAAATGCCTTGACTTGTAGCCAAATTCTGCCCTTAGCTTTCTCATTCACGTCAATGAGCGAATACTCTCTATTGAAAAACTTTATATAAAAATCCAATTTGATTAAAATATTAAATGGTTATTGAATAGATGGTCCTGAAAACCTGGACTCGCCCCCACTCACCCATTTGTAATATTCTTATATTTATACTATATTTTATATTGTATATTTCTATTTATTTAGAAACCTTTTGTCTTCAACTTTCTCCCTTTCATAATTTTGCTGCTGTAAATTGGGAAATTCTCCATTGTGAGACAAAAAAGATTTTCTTATTTTTATTCTTTTTAAATGGAGTGCACTTTTACTGTAGAGCGCTTTATTTTCATTATATGTTTACAAATATGTATATCTGTATCTCATTCCAAAAAAAGTTAATGTAGCCCACACAGGGTGTTGACGCTATATATCAATCCACGGAAAGTGATTCATTTTCAGTTTAAATGACTTACTGTAACCTCCAAGCTCTTGCGCCTTACCCTGGCCAATGACAGAACCCAGTATGTTGTCTACTCTTTGGTCCCATTTGAAATGCATCCCTGTTGTATCGTACCAGCCTGTCGTCTTGTCCGAGCGAGTGCAAAGCCAGTTCCTTTCGGCTTGCGTACAGTCTCAGGGTGCTGAATTTGGGATGGAACCCTCCATGCATGGTTAGGAGCTTTCGGGTCTTAACATCCGTGGTCTGAATCTCTTCCTTTGGCCACCTGATTATTCCTGCAGGGTATCTGATCACTGGCAGGGCATAGCTGTTTATTGCCCGGGTCTTATTCTTGCCATTGAGCTGGCTTCTTAGGACTTGCCTCACCCGCTGGAGGTATTTGGCCGTAGCCGCTTTCCTTGTTGCCAGTTCGAGGTTGCCATTGGCTTGTGGTATACCGAGGTACTTGTAGCTGTCCTCAATGTCTGCTATTGTTCCTTCTGGGAGTGAGACTCCTTCAGTGCGGACTACCTTGCCTCTCTTAGTTACCATCCGACGACATTTCTCAATCCCGAGTGACATCCCGATGTCACTGCTGTAGATCCTGGTTGTGTGGATCAGGGAGTCTATGTCCCTTTCGCTCTTAGCATACAGCTTTATGTCATCCATGTAGAGGAGGTGACTGATTGTAGCTCCATTTCTGAGGCGGTATCCGTAGCCTGTCTTGGTGATTACTTGGCTTAGGGGGTTCAGTCCTATGCAGAACAGCAGTGGGGAGAGTGCATCACCTTGGTATATGCCACATTTGATGGACACTTGGGTAAGTGGCTTGCCATTGGCTTCAAGTGTGGTTTTCCACATCCTCATCGAGTTCGCAACGAAGGCTCTTAGGGTCCTGTTCACCTTATACAACATAGGTGTCAAACTCAGGTCCTGGAGGGCCAATGCCCTGCATGCTTTCCAACTCTCCCTGTTGCAACACACCTGATTCAAATGAACAGGTTCAATGTCAGGCTTCCGCAGAGCTTGCTGATCATTTGAATCAGGTGTGTTGCAACAGGGAGACTTGGAAAACATGCAGGGCATTGGCCCTCCAGGACCTGAGTTTGACACCTATGGATTAGCCAATTTGTCAGTAGATTGAGACAAAGAAATATGATTTGAGCATGTGCGATTTGGGTGACATTTTTGTTGGGTGAAGTGCCATTAGATTGTTCTCACAAAAAATATGTGTCGTCGTGCTAAAAACTGGGAAACACTAGTTCCAGCATATAAACGCAGTGACTTCTCTTGTAGATGCTTGCGACCACACAGGGAATTACAAGTTGAAAAAGGTGCACGTCTGCATGTGTTGAGTGTTGTTCAAACCCAATGCGTTATCATGATGACATACTGTACCTTACTAGTGTTGCCATAACAGAAGTACAAGCATAGCACCAATCAACTACGTGACCCACACTGTGTGACATAGAGTTGGCGCACATGTCGGATTCCTTCTACCCAGACACAGTTTCTCCACTGTTCGTGAAGTCAAAGAGGCCAGCAGGCAAAGTCTGCTCTCCTTACACAACGTGATGGAATGCTATGTACGGTGTGATTCTCTGGATGAGCAAATTGAGAAAATATGCAGACTTTAGACTGGTCTCGGACTGTGGAACATCTGTTAAAGTACATATACCGGTACTCAAGAGAATTTAAATTGACTAAAATAAAGTCTAACTACTTGCCCTTTGAAGATGTCTGATTGAGGCTTATAGCTTGTGTTACCACCAAGATAACTGTATACTGTACTGCATTCTGATAATGTCAACCGTGGCTTTTACAGCCAATTTCTTTTCAAACATTTATGTTGAAATTCAAATGGTCCACTGGAAGGTTCCACTGTAATTTAGGGCTGAACAATTTTGAAAAATAATTTAATTGCGATTTTCTGCACCTCTCAATTTTGCAATTAAATATGTGATTATTTCTTCATATATATATATATATATATATATATATATATATATATATATATATGGCATTTATAATAATACATATAATAAAAATACATATCTAATGTTGGCACGGAAACAGATTAATTGCATTTCCATTTATATCAACGGAAAAACTTACCTTGATTTACAAACTTTTCAGGTTACAGGTGGTGCACCACTGTGTATTTTTGTGTGTGTGTGTGTGTGTGTGTGTGTGTGTGTGTGTGTGTGTGTGTGTGTGTGTGTGTGTGTGTGTGTGTGTGTGTGTGTGTGTGTGTGTGTGTGTGTGTAAAAGTATATTATCCAGCCGCTTTATCTTTATCCTGACGAGGGTCGCGGGTGGCTGGAGCCCACCCTAGCCTTCTTCAGACAACTGGTTGCCAAACAATCGCAGGGCACACAAAGATGAAGTGCTATGCATGTTCACAACAGTGTTCCATTAACCTGCCATGCATTTTTTGTGAACCGGAGTTCCCGGAGAAAACCCACGCAGGGACGTAAAGAACATGTTAACTCCACACAAGAAGGCCAGAGCGGCAGGCGTGCTGGAGCCGACCTCAGCCATCGTCGTGCAGGAGGCGGGGTACACCTGATTGACAGCCAATCATATTGTCACATATACAGTTGCTGGACTCACATCCCCGATTGCTGTTTTGTATTTCACCACCGAATCCGCATTCCTTCGAATGGATTATGAAAACATAATAACGTCATAGACAATTTTAAAAAACATGTAAAAAACAATTTTATCCTGGGGCGGCCCGGTAGACCAGTAGTTAGCAGGTCTGCTTCACAGTGCAGAGGTACCGGGTTCGATTCCAGCTCCGGCCTCCCTGTGTGGAATTTGCATGTTTTGCATGCTTGCGTGGGTTTTCTCCGGGTGCTCCGGTTTCCTCCCACATTCCAAAGACATGCATGGCAGGCTGATTGGACACTCTAGATTGTCCCTAGGTGTGAGTGTGAGCGTGGATGGTTGTTCGTCTCTGTGTGCCCTGTGATTGGCTGGCGACCGATTCAGGGTGTCCCCCGCCTACTGCCCTGAGACAGCTGGGATAGGCTCCAGCACCCCGGGACCCTAGTGAGGATCAAGCGGTTCAGAAGATGAATGAATGAATGAATTTTATCCTGATGGTGAATGAACTGCACTTCGTTGTCATCAAATTACTATGTTCCCACGTTGTCTTTTTTGACCATGTATTTAAAGAGCAACACTGCTCTCTGATGGCCAATTGGAGAGTACATATTTGCCCAAAACGAATTAATTTCTACAAAATATGATTGTTCTCAGTATGATTAAAAACAAATACAAAATACGAAGTTTCATTTTCTTTCCGGACGACCGTCACAAATAACAACTGAACACACAATTGACTTTGCGCCGTGAACAACAAATGGTTTGTAAAAGCAAATTTAGCATAATTGTGTCACCTCCTCGTTAGTATAGTGGACAGTATCTCCGCCTGTCACGCGGAAGACCGGGGTTCGATTCCCCGACGGGGAGAAGATATCCTTTTTTTTCACTTTCAAACGTCTCAACTTTAAAAGATAAATGTCCGATTCCTCAATGGGGAGAACAATTTCATATCCTTTTTTCGGGACGGAGGATAGCAACAACAACAAAAAAAGTAGATAGTACAGTATTGTTCTATAAAGTCGTTTACGACAAAATTAACAGCAATGTTTTCCGATACGATATGGCAATTGAACATTCGAAATTCTCCGTGGGTGTGATTGTGAGCGTGGATGGTTGTTCGTCTCTGCCACAGGTGCCAAACTCAAGGCCCGGGGGCTGGATCTGGCCCGCCACATCATTTTATGTGGCCCGTGAAAGCAACTCAAACATGTCAACTTCCATGATCCTTTCTAAAATGTCTACCAAAAATTAGAATTCTCACATGTAATAAATAAGAGATATATTCTAAGCGGGCGGCCCGGTAGTCCAGTGGTTAGCGCCTCAGCTTCACAGTGCAGAGGTTCGATTCCAGCTCCGGCCTCCCTGTGTGGAGTTTGCATGTTCTCCCCGGGCTTGCGTGGGTTTTCTCCGGGTGCTCCGGTTGCCTCCCACATTCCAAAGACATGCATGGCAGGCTGATTGGACACTCTAAAATTGTCTCTAGGTATGAGTGTGGGCGTGGATGGTTGTTCATCTCTGTGTGCCCTGCGATTGGCTGGCAACTGATTCAGGGTGTCCCCCACCTACTGCACGGAGACAGCACCCCCCAGCATCGGAAGATGAATGAATGAATATATTCTAAGCATTTTCTTGTTACCAAACCTCTCATGATAGTAGCTTAAACAATACTTGAATCAACAGTTATTCTTGACTTCTTGATATGGTTACAGTTACAATGGCTCTTCAAGTCAAAAGGTAACTAAAATGTGGCCCGCGCCAAAAATGAGTTCGACACCTCTGGTCTATGCGTTCCCCACGATTGGCTGGCAATCAGATCAGGGTTTCACCCTCCCCAACTGTCGAAGAAAACTGACCGCACTCCTTGTTAGTATAGTGTACAGTATGTCTGCCTGTCATGCGCAAGATACTGGTTTCCCGACGGGGAGGTTGATCTATAATTTTTGATGTTATATTCAGTTCCACAATCTTAAATTGAATTTTTTTTGGAAACATTAGGACGGAGGATAGCGAAGAGTCGAGGGAATGGTATTGTTCCCTCAAGGCCAAATATGTGATCCTCTGAACTCATAAAGAACGATTGGTATGAGGTTAACCAGTTTGGGTGAGAAAAAAAAACACTTTGCGTATTGAAAACATTTGAGATCAAGTCACTAAATTAGCAGTTGACAATATTTTATTTATTTTATTTGTTATTTGTTGCTTTTGTTATTTGTTGCTTTTCAAGGATGACAAACGCCTCCAACACTCTTACAACACTGCTCTCTGGTGGACATATGGAAAGCACATGCAAGATGGACCCAAAACCTCACTTGTTTAAACCAAATACAGTACCGTACTTCTGTACTTCCACAAAATCTAACAAGCATCCCTTAAATAGTAGCACAATTCGTTGTGTTTGTGTATGACGGCCACAAATAATAACCAACGTAATTCAGATAACAGATGGATGCATAGATATTTTTTGGGTCACAGGCAAATTTGTTTGAGTCATTGTGTCCGACGATTGACGTCTGTACTACAATAAAAATTGCTGATAAAATCTAATACTGATAAGTATCTAATATTTATTCGTACTTTACCAGTTCCTCGTTAGTATAGTGGACAGTATCTCCGCCTGTCACGCGGAAGACCGGGGTTCGATTCCCCGACGGGGAGGTTTCCTTTTACCCCACTAATTCCTTCCCAACACAAGTTATTTCCACTGCACTTAACATCAATTTTTTTGAAAGAGCACGGACCCTACTATTGTGATGACAAGATGGGTTGAAATGGCACATTTTTACCACGTCTAGCAGTCGAGTCGGCGGGGTACACCCTGAACTGGTTGCCATCCAATTGCAGGGCATACATGGACAACCACTTGCGGCCACATTCACACCTAGTGACATTTTAGACTGAGTGTCCCAGTAACCTGCCATGTTTTTGGAATGTGGGACGAAACTGGAATATTCGGAGAAAACCCACACAGACACAGGGAGAAGGAGAGAGGAATGAGATAATAAAAATACATGAGATCGATTGGGGGGCACAACATTTATTTGAAGGGGCCAGACCCCAATCAAACACCGACGTGTGACTTCAGACCGCAAATGGCGGAAGTGACGCAAGGCAGTGGTACAACGCTCACGCTCACACGTCATCCAGTCGAGCCGCGGATCATCTGGGTTTGTATCGTACGTCTTTGAATCCAACGTCGGCTGCCATCTCTCAGTCCAACTGACCGGCGGTACGACATGCTTCAGCTAGGGGATGAGGTCTCGCTCTACTCAGTCGTGTTCGTGGTGGCCTTGCTGGCCACTCGAAGTCCGGTGTGGTCCGGCGTCCTCACCAGCTGCCTCTACCTCTTCCTGGCCATGTTCCGCTTCCCCCAGCTACCTGCCGGCCAAGCCCGACAAGTGCTTCACCCGGCTGGATCCGGGAAGGTGTCCGTTGTAGCTCACCGCGGAGGCGGACACGACGCACCGGAAAACACGATAGCGGCTCTCCGGCTGGTAAGAGCATAGATCGGTATTCTGTTCGGACGGGGAACATGTCTACTTTGACACACACGTCACTGACACAAATGCCGGTACCTCGTTCCGTGTTGTTGTCCTCTAAAATCCTGATACGTAGCCTATTTGCCGACCTCCGATTAGGAAAAGTGTCTTGGAAGGCTGCTCAAATGGCCTCGTTGCGATGAAGAAGGCTTGATATCGCACAGCAGTCATTTATTATTATTTGAGGCAGTTGCAGTCCACACGTTTTTTGTTTTTTTTGGTGTTGCTAACCCATTCACAACCAATACAGTACAGTAAATTTGTCCATTTCTTTTGGGCAAGTCTTCTTCACCGTGGAGCAGCTTTCCAAGACACTTTTCCTAATTGGAGATCAGGATCTTTTACTGCGAACCAAACAAACACATAACAGAAACATTTTTTTCAATTTCATTTGGATTGAAAATCAGGGTTATGTATTATAATTTATTCAACGACCACTAAGAAGTATAACCAGTTCTGTGGAATACATTTTTGGTTATTCTTTTCGCGCACCAGGCCAGTAAGAACGGCGCCTCTGGAGTGGAGCTTGACCTGGAATTCTCTGCAGACGGGGTCCCGATCCTGATGCATGACGACAGCGTGGACCGGACCACAAATGGATCAGGCCCCCTTAGTCAATTAAGATTTTCTGAATTGGGTAAACTGGACGCAGCTGCTAAACATCGACTCAGGTAAAATAGAGACATGAATTCAACAATATGCGCTTCTTATTTCTACTCCTTTCCTCCATCTGCCTTAGTACAAGGCCACCTGTACAGGGAGAACATGTGAACTCCACACCAGAGGGCCTGAGCGCAGATTCTAACCCCGAACCTGTCGAGTGTGAAGCAGACGTGCTAACCATTTGCAACCTTCCTGCCCACTTTCACATTAATGTTGCAAGATCTTTTTTCTCCTGTTTGAGAAACATTTTAAGAGTTGGAAAATTGTAATCATAAAAAGAAAAGAGAGTAAGATGTCATTGACTTCACTAAAATGCTGTGTCGATGCTAATTTAACCAAGTAAACTATGGCAGACAAATGAATTAGCCTCAAAATAAGTTTTAAGCAAAGGGGCAGTTAGGACACCTCATACCTTTGCTACTAAATTTGCAGCAATTTAATACATTGTGCTGTTTTTAACACGCGTATTGTTATAACACATCATGAGTTATATCTGTTCAAAATATACCTATATCTAACTCCTTGTGTTCAAATACTGTAATAACTGCTGTTGTTGTGTATTTAGCCTTGTGAGCTAATGTAAAGTACACTTTGCTGTATTTGAGCCATGGAATGATCCACCAGTAGCCACGTTATTGCTGACTGTTTTTTCTATTTTCAGGGACAAGTTTACTGGTGAGAAGATCCCAACACTGGAGCAGGCAGTTGAGGAATGCATCAAACTACAGCTAAGCATCTACTTTGACGTGAAAGGCCATCCAGATCAGGTGTTTTCCAAAATGATCATTTATATGCTGGGTCATGTTTGCACATTTTAGCATATTCACAGGCTCTTTCTTGACTCTGTGCTTTTTTTTTTCTTCATATCAGTGAGGAATGTAAACTCGCAGTTGTTTTTGCAGATGGCAATATTCTTGTTTTCAGGAGTGTAAGGACAGGTGGATAAAATGAAAAAAACATTCTCTCGCACACGCACATTAGAAGTATGTGAGTGATGTATTATAACTGTGGCATCCTTCCCTGGCAGGCAGCTGCAACGCTCTCAGCTCTCTACAACAAGCATCCGGTCCTCTACAACAGCAGCATCGTCTGCTCTTTCGAGCCCAAAGTCATCTACAAGGTAGAGGGCAATTAAACATTTACCTTCAAGTGATGGGGACTTGATTTTTTTTCCCCCCATCAAAGAAGGTGTCATCTAAGCAGTTTTTGGGGTTCTGTTTTTTTGTTCAGGTTTGGAATTTTGTTTGACTTGTGAATCATTTTCCTTGAAATTTAAAGTTTCAAGAATACAGTCAAAGACTGCGCCATATTTTTTTTTCAAAAATGGATGATCAATTAAAATGACGGATAAAAAAAAGATATAGACAGGACAAACGGCCAACCACCCAAACCCAAAATGAGAACGCTTGCAAGGAGCTGCTGTTGGCCACGACTCTTGGCCAGACACTAACTCCGGCTCCCTAGCATAACTTATTTCGCTACGCCTCAAAGAGGCACACATCAACACAAACAACAATTTTATTTCTGAATATTCTCTTTTATGTTGTTATTCAATACCAAACTATTATGTATTTCTTAATGTCAGACTAAACTTCTTTCACAGTATTTGTGGGCATGTGATGATGATATTTTTGCATTCTGAAAAATGTTCTCTTCCTCCGTCCATTTCTTGGGACAGATGAGGCAGACTGACCCCCAAGTGGTCACTGCGTTGACCCACAGACCCTGGAGCTTGAGCCGCTTTGGCGATGGCTCCCCACGTTACTCGTCACCATGGAAACACCACTGGCTGACATTAATGGATATCGTCTTGGACTGGGCCCACCATCACGTGCTGTGGAAGCTCTGTGGCATTTCCGCCTTCCTGGTGCAAAAGAACTTTGTCTCGCAGTGAGTTTGTTTAACAGAGACCCAGTCATCGGTCATATCTAGAATTCCAAAATATAAGTATTCTTGTTTTTGTTTTTGTTTTCTTTTCCAGTGACTATGTGCAATACTGGAGCCAGAGGGGCGTGGAGGTGGTTGCCTGGACTGTCAACAACGGCGTGGAGAAGCAACACTACCAGGAGCTTCTGAAAATCAGCTACATCACAGACAGCCTTGTGGAGGACTGTGACCCGCACTACTGACACTCCCAACATGCTCTGACAAAAAAAATCAAACTCCAAATTCCTCTGGTGCCGTTCTTTTAGAATGTACACGTGTGTTAGGTATACTTTGTAGGCTACTCACAGAAAGTTACAAATACGGTATTTGGCTCAACCTAAATTGCACTATAAACTTTACAAGTGAACTTAATTCAGCTCCGTATTATAAAAATACAGAAACACTGAACAGTTGGACATCTACTTTGATAAATAGAGAGAGGTGGTCAAGCTCCCCTGAAAGGGTTATAGAGCATTTTAGGTTTCTCCTAAAATTTAACTCGAAAGCTAAACAGCCGTACCTTTTTGTAAGTAGCATATGACCATCACAGTTGATCCCAATGGGGGGGGGGTATTGTGTCCCATGAGGACACAATAAGAGGACTTTGAAGCTCTGTCGCGTGACGCATCACACTCCCTTCTGATGGCAACAATGCTTCCCACTTGACCAACAGCAGCAATTAAGACTGAAAAATGAAACAACTGGTCAGATCACATAGCAGTGTTTTATTACAATTGTTCTGTTTTTTTTTTACTCTTGATATACATAGTCAGAATACATTTTCCGTTGTTTATATGTCATTTTATTATGGACGTCATGTCAGGACGTTGCTTCCAATCAATCATGCAGCTACATTGTTTTAATTGTCATTTAATCGTCATCTCACGGTACCGTGAGATGATAAACCGATGGATATATTAATACAGTCAACCCTTCTGATGTAACACCGGGACTCTCACTCTTGCCAGTGGACTCAGGTGAGCGACCCAGATAGTAAGAGATAAGCAGACGTAGCCGTGATATCTGTCAGGATAAGCCTGTGAGTCGCTTCTTGATCACTGTGCTCCTCATCGGTAACCCACAGATGACCCTTGTTTTCTTGACTTCATCTTCAAGGGAAATGTACTCTTTGTAAAAATGCCATAGTGGAAGACAAATGACTGCATGTATATTAAATGCTTGACATCCCTTCATGTGATAGCATGAATTAAGTCAGGTTGCATGAAAATATACTTCAGATGTAAATTGTTTAGATCTAAATGACTGGATTTGATTGTTTTCAGTCTTCAGCATTTTAAAAGTGAAGTGAAGCCCCAATTTGTCTTAGCAATGTGGTCTAGGCCCTCCCATGAGTCTAAACACGGCATTCTGAACAATATTGTGTTGGTGCAATATGAATTAAGCTGCAAAATCCATCCGTTTTCATCCATCTCTGAGGGTGGCCATTCAGCACGTCACAGTCCCTAAGAATTCTGGTGACGACCAATCACGGCTCAGCTGTATTTATTGGGTTTGTTCATTTGACATTCTTAATCTGAGTACTTTAGACACTGGATGCCATTTTCAGTCGACAAGAGCCAAAATGCAATAGAATCAAAAAAGCGTCTTTAGACTAGCGGGGGTGCATGCTATATATAAAACATGTTTTGGATATACTTCCCCTTTAAAACCAAGTAATCAGGAGTGTGCGCAATGTTTAATAGGTGAAAGGTAAACTCACACTACAACACGCGCGCGCACGCGCACCAAAAAAAACAGTCAAAAGAGTGGTGAGAAGTGACTTCACCAAGTGGGATTGCCCAGTACAGCCATCGAATCTCCGGAGGGCGGAAATTGGGTAAATTAGCTTCAAAATAAAGTTTTTTTAAACGACTTAATTTGCAGACCCCGCACCTCTGTACAGTGAGGCAGACGTGCTAACCAGTTGCACCGTGCGGTCCCTAACACACAATATTTAAAGGATTTAGTATAGATTTATGTTTACAATTTTTTTGTGTGTGTTCAAATATGTTCAAATAATGTTGAGGTGCATTTCAATATAATTTTTTTAAAGCACACGGGAGGGGTAAAAAAAAAGTACATTGATTAATTTGTTCCATACCCGTAGCTTGTTGCTCGATTTACTCATACACCAAATCCAAATCCATTAGATGCCATCAATCTATTCTCACCCCAAAAAGCACCACATGTTTTATGTGGATTTAATAAATTGTATTGTATTGTATTGTATTGTATTGTATTGTATAAGATATATGATTAACAGATTCAATAAGATTCATAAAGATATCACTCCAGAACACGTTCAAGCAGTAATCATAATTTAGATTTGAACAAAGAGGTAATTGAATAATTGGCATTCATCTAAGTGTGCCTTGCGATTGGCTGGCAACCAGTTCAGGGTGTATCCCGCCTACTGCCCGAAAACTGCTGGGATAGGCTCTAGCACACCCACGACCCTTGTGAGAATAAGAGGATTGGAAAATGGATGTCTGGCTGGCCTGGACTCGTCCTCAACTATTTTGGAGATCACCAACCGGAAGTGAGTGGCATCACACCCACTGACTTGACACAGAAGGGAAACACGATCGTATTCTGTGGTGCCGTGGTGGAAATCAACTGAGTCGTGTCCTTGTTTGTGTCCACTAGTACCACAGCGGCCCGAGTGTCCGCTCTGTGAGTGATTATCCTCGGACACCTAGAAGGGCGGTGTGCCCTGCACCCGTGCGTGCGTGTGGGGGAGCGTGAGTGGCGCTTACCGGCACGTGGAACCGCTTTCTCCTTGGGTGACCTACACGCCGCGGGCTGAACACCTTGCCGCGGGGTCGGAGGAGCCGCGGGGTCCGTGTTCGCATTTCCACGCACTTCGGGCCGACTTGTGGAGCGGCTGACCCGGGTCACGTTTCCACCACGGCCGCGAGTGGAGAGGAGGGAGCCGCGGGGGGGACCTGACGTTTGAGGGGATTGGACATCAAGTGGACATTCGACACGGGTTTCGTCCCATGATGTACACCATCACCAGAGGGCCCAGCAAACTCGTTACACAACGGAGGACGACAGGTGAGCGTTACCTAAAGTGTGATGCAATGTCGCGTCACATTGCGTTGGTTAAGTAACTTGTGCTTCTTCTCCAATTTACTGAAGGCCCCACGCAACAGATTGAGAGTAAATTCGCCGAACTGAAGCTCAATTCCACGAAGTGGCTCCCGTCAAAGTAAGTTCTTCTTCGTGTCGTACGTGTGCGTGTGTGTGGAACAGCGTCACTGGT
Source organism: Hippocampus mohnikei (assembly GCA_026261675.1). Classification (NCBI taxonomy): domain Eukaryota; kingdom Metazoa; phylum Chordata; class Actinopteri; order Syngnathiformes; family Syngnathidae; genus Hippocampus; species Hippocampus mohnikei. Next base: position 5,438,461 of record JAKGUB010000326.1, read on the forward strand.
TTTTAATTGCGCCGAACCTACTTGGTTATTTGTAATGGTGCGTTCAGGGTCTGTCACCTGAGACCTTCAGTACCTGGCCAACAGTGTCGGCGTCATTCGGTGTACTATTTACTTGAATGGGTTACTGGGCCCCTTGCCTTTTCCTGCCAGTCTTTGTACGCTACTTAAACCACTCACAATCATAGTAAGATACAAAAAAAAAAATAAGAAGAATGAGGAAAACTGCGCAGATTGTTTGCATCAAGTCACGTCACATGCTGTCAAACTACTCACACATTTGATGGCCATGCCAAGTGATAAGTGAGCTGACAGCTTTCTATCTTAACATCTGGTGCCTCTGCATCATTTTACAACTCAGGCGCACCATGCTCCATAAAATAAAAGCCCCAACTGGTTCAGCTAGCGTTTGATCAGCTCACCAGCAAGCTCTGCAGCAGCCTGATTACGATCCTGATCATTTGAATCGGGTGTGTTGGACAAGCATGCTGGAAAGCAGCACGAGGACCGGAGTTTGAGACCCTTGCTTTATGAGATAATATGATCAATCACAGTGATAGGAATGATCATTTTACTTGAGTAGCTATGAAATGGAATATTACACTTTAGCACAGTGCACATGGCTAGGCAAAACATAAAACATGCAAATTGTTGTACATGCACATGTATTGTTGTAAGGCAATTTTCTAGAGTATGTGTATGCAAGGTCATGTCAAACAGTTTCGTCCTGATCTGATGCAGATTGGGCAGTTATCTGCAATTTAAAATGGAACGTTTTGTGTTTTTGTTATGTCACAAGTTATTGACATTTAGCAAATGGTTGTCATGTAGGTTACAAATTGAGCACTGAATTGTTTCTCTTTGAGCAAATTTAAGTCCAACAATGAAAAAAAATGTACATTTGTGTATTATGAGGCCTTTCTAAATTACTTCGAAAGTGAATGACATGCATTACAACAAAGTGGATGACAAGTGCCATAGCTGTCTGAAAATAACATACTCAACCGTTACAGTTTAATTTATGTTTTGCTTTGTTCCCTGTTTTGGACTCAACCCTCAGCACTCCGCCTCCAAAGCTTGTGTTCAACCGTCTCAATGGGAAGCGTTACCACGTTGCATCTGTGCAGAATGTCCACAGCCCGGCAGAGGGATTCACTCCAGCACACGAGGAGAACATCAAATTTGTCTATGAAGGTGAGGGATGGCAGTTGGTGTGAGTTATTGGTCACAATAGCAAACAAATAGGATGTCTTGGAATTTTAAATTTGTTGTTTTGTTTTACAATTTAATTTTTTGTAAAAAGCAATGGTCTTGGAACCTCATTGAACTGCCTTCTGTACATACACATGCACACACATTTAAATCGGCGATCAACACTCGTACCGTCTTTGCCTTACGTTTTTAGTGTCACACTTTGCATCATCGAATAAATTACCGACTTAATAGCAGGCAAGCTTCCGGCGAGCAGATTGAATTCTATCCCAGTGAGTATTAGTGAACAAGACAGCTGATGAGCAGGCTTTTGATCAATTGCATCTTGTTCGTCCGTGCAATGTTAACATGCGTAAATGCCATCTCTCTCATTTTAGATATGCATGCTTATATTTGTATATAACGCATCTTTCAATATGCTCTGCTGTAGTTGGCATTGTAAGTTGTTGAATGTAATTACATACAATATATTACACAACTGCTGGCTAACTTGGGTTGCTGCTTGCTAGGGGTGTGCGATAATGCAAAATTTGGTATGGCACCAATACTAAGTACAAGGCCGATACCAATACTGATATTTTTCCGTAATTAAGGTTGATCCTTCATGAAAACATCATGACCACAATCAAAAATAATCTCAGCGTGATTGTAAACTGAAACCACAACCCCAAAAATATTCTTCAAGTAAAAGCTCTCAAAGCGTGATCAAATGGACTGTTGTCTTCATCAAAAATGTCCGTTGATTAAACGATGCTGGAAAACCACTTGGCTGACTTCCTGCTTGCTGTTGTTAGTTTTTGGAGGTTGAATGCTCCCATGCTGCCAAAACCTTGAAGCTTATCTATGTGTGAAGGCTTTCGTGTGAAGGATGTATGTTACTTGTCGAACCAGAATGTGCATTTTCCTAATTGTATGCTTTGTTTCCACCAGCATGGCGGGAGGTGGAGCAAAAGCTGGGAGGTGAAGATGACAGGGAATCGACTGGCCGCCGGGGGCCCGTTCAGTACACAGAGAAGACCCCCAATGTTGTCATGAAGAGTAAGCAATGAGAGCACCTCATTCTTCCTGCTCACTTCAACAGGCATTTGCGCTGAGGTTGTAAAAAACAGTTCAATGTTTTTGTTGAATTTTTTTTTTAAAAGCCACCACTTATCTAAGGGGCCCATCTTGCCTTGGTACTGAAAACAGGCGGTGAAAATCTGGAGCCGAAGTGACTATTATTTGGGACTTCTTTTTGATCATTTATCTCCAACTGTTAGCTGATCATGTATTTATTTATTTTTTGTACTAGACCTCTCGCGATGCAGCCCTGGTATAGTCAAAACACTGATTTACATGTCGCCAAATAACAACATTCCACCTTACTTTTGTTTCCCGGCAGATTTTGTTCCCATCGATTTGGAGGAGTGGTGGGCTCAGCGCTTCCTTGCAAATATTGCAGACCTGTCATGACTGCTTGGAGGAACTGAAACACGACAGGATGCAATGGGCCGGTGATTCATCGGCGAAGGTGCCGCAAGGGTCTATAGGAGAGTCACTTAGGGCTTCAGGATGCTCCGTGTGAAGCTTTGTCCGCCATTTGGAGCTTGATGTGAAATCTGAAGCTTCACGCTGCTTGAAGAATTGAGCACCAAACAGCCGAGACGTAATGTGTCGCTGCAAAAAAGGCCCTGCCTTCTACTTGAATGACATATTTGATAGAAGCTTTTCTTGTTGAAAAAGCTTCCCTCATTCCTCAAGTGTGCTCCGCTCTATCTACCCACTGGCTCATCTGTGGATCTGAATTTACCAAAGAGCACAAGTAAAATGAGTTTCAAAACATTCAACAACTTTCATTGGTGTACTTTTGTAAGTTCCTTCAAGGCGCCAAAAATGATCAAACTGTTACAAGTTTGCAGGCACGGCTCCATGATCCAAAAAAAAACAAAGAAAAATCAAATGTAGTTATTACATTCAACCGAGAGCAACAAAAGGATCATATTTAATGATTTTCCATACTGAAATGTGAATGGAACCATACATAAAACTACATTATACAAAGCAATTGTTTTAATTTTTAGGAAGCTTGTTTTTGAAAAATACAAAAAAATGCAAAACTAATCCTGATGAAATATGTTTCCGTCCAAAAAAAAAAAAAAGTTTCCACGAAAGAATAACTAGTTCTTAAAAGCAGTGCCACTTTATTTTTCTCAGAGCTTCTCCATTACTGTTTTTTTTCTGCCTGATGACACCGCAAGAGCTTTGGAAGTTCTGCCTCAATCACTCATTTCCCTGCTGCTTTTGCCTTCTTGCCCGTTTTCCTGACGCGTCTGCGAGTGGGTGCGGCTTGCCCCGGTTTCGCCGTGGTGAAAGTGATGCACTGGGAGTCGAGAAAGTTGACCAGCTTGGCGGCACCGAGGCGGATGCCTGCGGCTTTCAGACGCTCCTGGAGTTGAGACAGGACCAGGGGCTGGTACTGCAGGATCTGAGTGTACAGGCTGGAGTCGGACAGGATGAAGGAGCGCACGGCCTGCAGGCGATCTTCAAGGCGGGTGGCCGCTTGGGAAGCCGATATCCCGCCATCGCTGTCTGAGTCACCGCCAGAGGAAAGACACAGTTCCGGGTTGTGCCTGCAGGGTTCATGCCATGGATGGTTGGACAATTATATGCAGCGTCCAAACCTGTACTCAGATTATCACCAAAACTACCAGGTTTGAAGTGGCAGGGCTGGGGCAGAACACAATCGGGGCTCATTCACCACGCACTCGAAAAGAATGGATGGGACTGTACCACTTTCATTGTGTGGTGGCAGCGAAATGCCAGTGCCATCCATCCATTTTCAGCATCACTTATCCTGAGGGTTGTGGGGTGTTGCTGGAGCTTATTCCAGCTGACTTTGGGCGGAAGGCAGACTACACCCTGAACTGGTCGTCAGTCAGTCGCAGGGCACATACAGAGATAAACAACCATTCATACCGTCACCGAGTGGGAACCGATCCCACACCGCCCGCACACAAGTCAGGCGAATGTACCACTACACCATCAGCGACTGAAATGCCAGTGCCTTAAATCTAAAATTCCTGTAGCCAACCCTTTATTTAATCATTTTGGCTGCATGGAAAAAAGCCATTACAAATAAATGGCTCAATCATGGGCCTCCGACGACCAATATCATGAACATAATCATCTATCCGACGTGGGACTATTAGGCAGAATAAGAAATGAGGATGAAATACGGTACCTCAGGAAAAATGGACACCGTTCACAGAGGAGCACTGAGACAAACACTCTTCGACTACATTGTGGCGAGTGGATAATGAAGCAATTCAACTTGTTTTTTTTTCTTTGTTTATGTCTAAATGGAAAAATAGTTTTGATTTTTTTTGTCCCCATTGAAAAAGCAACTTTTAACTAAGACAACTCTTGTGGATATTATTAGATGTGTCAGCAACATGCTGCGTGTAAGCAGTACCTTTCAGATTCTTCACTTGAAGTAGCTGTAGAAGCATTGGAGTCTTGAGAGTTGGACGGCGGTTCCACGTCCTCCTCCTCTTGGGTGTTTTTTGCTGTAGAGAAGGAAGCAGCCGAATCTTTGAAATTGACTTTCTGTTCCAAGGCTACATGCCTGCCGCCAGACTTGGAGTGAGCGGCCTCTGTCTGGGCTACAGGCCCGACACAGGACGCCTCATCTTCACTGTCCGAGTTGACAAGCTGGTGGGTGTACTGGTGGATCTCTTTCAACTTGAGGATCATCTGGCGCTTCGGTAATGCCCGAACACCAAACCTGCACAGAAGATGACAGTGAGTGGCATCTGTATCCAAGTATCCATCAGCTGAACATGTGCAAACTGCATTTCTTTGCCTTTACATTGAGCTGTTTGTTACTTAAAAAAAAGGTGCATTCTTGTGTTCTTCCCAGTTCCAATCAACTGCGGGGATGGAGATTGATAGGAATGAAGAGATTTCCATTACGTTATCGATACTGCTTAGCGAACCAGTTCCTTATCGTTTCTCTTTGGGCGAAGGAATGCAAATACACAAACACTCATTAGTGACAATAGAGGAATCGATAAGCAGAATCTACAGTTACGCAAACAAACGATTCCTAGGACTCAAATTATCTCGGTAATCAGTTCTAAAAAAGAAAATAAATTCAGTTCCCTTCCCGTTGTTCAACAGATTGCGGGATTACAAACTCCAGCCCTGAGGTACTATTCATCGGCAGTTGGTACTTTCACCACACAAATACATTTATTTAGTATTTTCCAAAATGTTTGTATCCAACCGTCCTACTTAGTTGAAACAAGGTCAACAAGCGACAGAGATTGAATATGCTCTTAAATTAATCACCATGACTAAAAACTTGAGGCTCAATTTACTTACCTGATTTTCATGTAAATTGACTAACCTGCCAAGTTTGTTTTTTAGTTCTGGCGTATCCATGTCAGAGTAGTGAGGCATTGGCGTGATGGGCACCAGAGTGCGATGCTTCTTATTGCGAGGACGAGCTAGAAAGACGCAAACAGATGCACCGTTTTAACTTTTGAGTTTACAGTGATCCCTCGCTATTTCACGGTTCGTTTATCGCGGCTTCAGTGCATCGCGGATTTTTTCAAACATATTCATACATTTTTTTAATTCCGCAAAAAGTCCGCAAACGGTCCGCGAGAAGCAGCGAAAATCAGCAAAACAACAGCGAGTCAAATAGAGCAACATATACAGTACTGCATGTATATGTTTACTGTATTTTGTTATTCATACACTAACCTAACTTACCGGGTATACATGTTCAAATCTATTAGTATAAAGCATTAAGTAATGTACGTACTACTAAATTTACTTCTACATGCATGTATACCATTAAATTTGGCCTTCTAAGTATTTTTTATACTCATACACATGTATGAACTTTGGGCAAGCGGCGGATTAGTCCCTGAACTGGTCGCCAGTCAGTCACAGGGCACATTTAGAGACGTACGACCATTCACATCCACACAGTCACTGAGTGGTAACCGATCCCACGCTGCCCGCACACAAGTCGGGTGAGTGTACCACTTAACCATCTGTGACAAATAATTCATTTATTTATGATGATTATTATTATTTTAGTCATACTGTATATTTTGATTCTGTTTTCATGCTACAATGTTTTGTGCTGGTTAGTGGGTACTTGTCTGATATAAAATATTTCTTGGGGGGGTTAGATCACCTTTTGCTTCAAATGAAACAGATGTGGCTGTTTTTCGAATATACTCACTGTGAATTAAAGGAATTTCATATTCATATACTGTATGGATAGAACAGTTAATATAATGAAATTATCTTGTTAAAAAGTGCTTACGTGTCTTTTTCAATTGGACAGAAGGGTTTAGCCTTTGAGAAAGAGGAAGTATCTCCTCTTCCTCCTCCGAGCTGTCCACAATGTTGGCGATCAGAAGGCTGTCACTTATCTCTGGTGGAGTATCGGTAATGAAGCGAGGAGTTGGAGGCTTGAAGATCTGATTCTCTTTACTCGTAGATGGCTGTGAAGTCAGATTTTTAGCTTCTTGGTCGCCACTTGCACGATCTTGATAAGATGTCGGTGAGTCAGAGGTGGTGGACGAGGCTACCGTGTCCACTGGCCGGCTGCATCCTCCGCTGTCCTCTAATCTCAGACTAAAGCCTCCCGGGTTACCTGCGACATCATCGCAGCAGGCGTTGAGACCCCACGAGTCGTTGAACGCCATTGACGGCTCGTACATGGCCAGCAAGCTGTGGTCAAAACTTTTGTCGCTTGTTGCTGCTTCTATGTGGTCATCATCCAACTCTGTCACTTTTCCATCTTCACTTGCTGTTCCACTCCTTGTTGGCTTAAATCCTGTGCTGTTGTGACTGTTGGCGCGAGCAGAATTTTGGCTGGAGCACTTACCGGGTCTCTCTGAACTTCTGTGAACGGTAGAAGAATGTGGTTCTAAAGATTCAGGAAAAGGGGAGAGATGAATGCTCTCCAATTGCATCTTCTCAGGGCTTTCATGTTCTTGACTAAGTAACTTTGGCGTGTCAGGCCCTATGTCGGGCAGCGTGGGGTCAGGCCGGATACGGTGATGGAGGTGCAGAGGGGTGCTGCTGTAAGGGTCAACGCAGACCTGGAGAGGCGTCTCCTGCTTTGAAGACTCGTGGAGGTGAGTAGAAACGCTTGAGAAGTAGGCAAGCCGGGGCTCCGCAAACACCGGCGACTCCACCTCTTCTCTTTCTGGGATGAGCCGAGAACCACTTCCCTCCACTGTGCCAACACGGGTTGAAATACAGGTGGGACTGTTGGAGATCTTACATGTGTTGCTAAACTCCTTTGGGAAAAGCTCTGTCTTCCGCACGTTGACTTTGGTTTGTGTAGAACTGTCCAAGCTTGTTCTTCTGGGAGTGGTGTTGACTGGTGTGGAGGGGAGGAGCCAGGAGAGCTCCGGCGAACAATCTCCTTGATTCGGTTGGTCAGGAGACTGACTTAAGTCACCGAAGCTGCACTCCAAATTTCTAGACTGCTTCTTCTCCATAGAGGGCCCTGTTGGCTTTAAGTGAGTGAAGCTCTGCTTTGTGTGGGAATGTGACAAGACAGGACTCTGCGCAGTGGGATCAGCAACAGGTACCTCCATGTCCTCGCTGGAGTCTGACAAAACTATCAGTTCTGGCTCGTTTTTCTTCAGTGAATTAAAAAGCAGTGGGACACAAATACTACCGCTAACTGGGCTTTGAGGTTCGAGAGGCATATCTTGCTTCGGAGATTCCTGTCCAACAGTAGCCATTTCCGTGACTCTCATAGGGCTGCACTCACCATCCCTGTCTGGGGACACACCAGGGTCGGGCAAGTTTGATCCATTGGGGGAAATGTCACTACCTAAACTTGCTGACGACTGAAGCAAGGTTCTATCAGATAATTTGAACAAGGGAGTATGGTGTGTTTGTGCTCTTGGTGAAGTAGATGAAGGAGGACAGATGGATGGTTGTTCTTCTTCTTTGTAGACCTCCTCAGAGTCTGAGAAGAGGCGACTGTAGCTGCTGTCAAGGCTGTGGTCTGGAAGTGATTCAGATTCAGGCTGAGGGCTTCTGTCACGACATCTTCCTGGAGTTCCTCTTGGTTCAGTTAGTTTGCTTGTCATCTCTGTATCGTCCCCCTCACTTTCTCCCGTGCTCGGCTTCTCCTCATCCCTCTTTCTCTGTGTGGCGGCAAACTCGTAAATCTCATCCAGCTCTTCCTCATTCACCCGCTCCTCGTGGAGGTCCCTGTCACCTGATGTGCTGCCAGCAGCTTTTTCGAGACGGCTCTCGTCACCCCCTTCTCGGTCCGTGTCGTCTTCGTGGCTCCACATGGAATTGAAGAGCGCTGTCAAGTTCTTGTCTGTGTCATTACTGACATAATCCAAGTGGCTTGTGGCAGCTCCATCAGCATTCTGAGTTGAAGCTTCGTCAATAGGACGTTCACATAGGTGGCGCAGCTCCTGTAGATCAAACCTAAAAAAAGCAGGAGGTAAGTTGTACACTTAATTAAAAAAAAACAATCAAGATTATTACATTGTTCGGTGGGTACTGCTCATGATCAATAAGATCTTGAAATGTGTGGCTTCTGCTAACTGACCTGGATGCCAACTCCAGTACATGAGGATGTAATGACGCTGGAAGGGAAAAGCGAGCAGTGTAAAGATACTGCAGCAGAACCAGCACTGCCTGTCCTGGGACATCACTGATCAACACCCTTTGAGCTGCGGGAATTTCCTCCTCATGCACCCCAAATCCACTTTCGTGCATCTGGAAGAAAAAAAACACAAGATTTAGGCCACTAAAACCTTTCAGTATCTTGATGGTCGATCAACATGGAATGGACGCAAATAGTTGAGTCTCTGCAGGGCTATCCAACTATCAAGTGTGACATTTTTCGGTTTCTGTGATGGAGGTATCCTACACTTCCGCCACACATTTACATGCAAATTATTTTCTCCATATACACACTAGTGTAAGTAGTGCTTCCCTGAGTAGTGAACATTCTTTCATTCTTTTTGTCTCGCCTTGCCTCACAGTGTGCACTGTGACGGGCTTCCTGCTTCGACCTGAAGAAGCAGAGTCCACAGAAAGTGTAAGTGCTTTCAAAGACAAAAAAAAAATAAAAATAACGTTTCAGCCCTCCAGCCTCTATAATACCCTAAGGATCTGCACTCAGCCGTAATGCTAACGAAAAGCAGACTTTCCATTGGCATAGCAGTGTACGGGATGGGAGGAAAGCTGGCTCATTTCCATGTGACAAAAATGGAGCTGATTTCATCAAGGCAAAAAATAAAGTGTGTAAAATGTACAATATTTCTTAGGGGTATGCTAATGTTTTCCAACACCAGGAAACTGTTATAAATTGTGAAAAAAATGGCTACATTCTTTTTCATAATGTACTGCAGTTACCAGTTCTGCCAGGAGGGGGCAGCGTGCATAAATCATGAAGGAATGCGCATAGAAGACTTGGCCACTGTCCACCTGGAGTTGCCAGTCACTCAGCTGAGGGTTGTTCACCATGCTGCTCAGATTTGATGCCAGGGTGGATAGCGCCACCTGCAGAGAAAACAAGGGACTAGATGTCTCTCAGAAAGAACCCGAGCATTCATTTTGTGATTTCCAAACTTTGGCCTGGAAACTTTGGAGCATTATCTTACTGATAAATGGCTTCTGCTCTCTTCACTTGCTCCTGGCTGACATAAACTCCTTCCTGCTTGGCTCTGGAGGTCATCTGCATCGGTGTGGGTAATTGCGGATGGTCCACCAATCACACGTAGGTCGGTTGTTTCGTCAAGAAAGAAGCCACTCAATTGGAGGTCTGTGGACAAGCTCGTGTTTTTATCTGTAGGCAGATCATTGATGACAATCTATGAAAAGTAATTAAAATGAACAGTGAGACACAAATAATAAAGGAGACGAGGCAGTGTACATATAATATGCATATGAAAGTACTTTCCTATACATTTGGGAAGCATGTTTCTTTGGGAATTACATTATAAAGTAATAAACCCCAACAAATTATCTGTGACAAATACAGCAGATTATATTATCCAAGCATAAGAACGTTACTGACGAATCAGTGATCTAATTTATGTGTGCGTTCATAATAAACTTAAATAATTCTTGAGATTATTACAAATATGAGAAATAATAGCATCAAGATCCTGAGATATGCAGTGTTCAGGCATAATATATGATAAGGTATAAAAGTCCATTTTACATAAAATATTTTCTCAGATTAATTTAATGAACAATCTTGCAACCCGAGTGAGAATACCTAGCTCAGGGAATGGATGGATGGATGGCTAAATTAGCAAATTACTATGGACTAGCTGGCACCTACATGTCAAGGATACCTTGTAAGGAGCATCCTTTTTTTTTTCTTTTAAAATTGGTTTGCGAAGCACATAAATCATCAGGCCATCCAGGTTCTTTACCAGGGGTCCCCAACCGCCGGTAGAACTTACACTAATTCCGTTGTTTTTATTTTGGAATACGAAATATATTTTATTTTGAAAATAATCCCGATTCTGCGTGACGCATGTCAAACCACGCTTCTCCGTCACGTGACTGATTACGACTAAAAACAAAACGCTGGAGCTTGCTAAATGAGTAAAATAAACTGCTGGAGATCGCAAATGACGGCGGCCTTAAAAGTACGTTCGAGACAACAACTCTGCCGGTGTTCTGGATTCAAGTTAAGGCTGAATACTCTGAGATCGCCACAATAGCACTGTTGCTATTTCCGACATGCTACCTGTGTGAGGCGGGGGTTTTGTGAAGCAACTGCGATTAAAACAAGTAGACTCGACATAAAGCACGCACTTCAAGTGTCATTGTCTCCTATTACCCCGAGATGGGACCGCCCGGTTGCAGCAAATCAGTGCGGGGCTCGCACTGATTCAGCATTGTGGCGAGTTGACATTTTCATGCACTTTGACTTTGCGTTGTATCGTATTTTGAAGGCATTAAACATTACCATAGCGATCAGAGTGTTGCGGCCAGATTCGACGCTCCTCGTGTTTATTGTTATCTCTCGAAAACCCCACAGTGTTCATGCAGCTCTTACCATATTATTTTATAGTATTTATCCGCCACACCTTAAATGCCAGTCCGTGAAAATATTGTCTACATAAACCGGTCCGTGGGGCAAAAAAGGTTGGGGACCCGTGTTCTATACCACTTGTCCCCCCATAGGGATAAATGCGAGCTGGAGACTACCCTAGCCAATTTGGGGCAAGAGGTTGAGTACACACTGGACTGGTCACTAGTAAATCCCAGGACACATACAGTTAAATTTGAACCACATTAATCAAAGTGCTCAAATATACCGTGAAAATATTGTCTACATAAACCGGTCCGTGGGGCAAAAAAGGTTGGGGACCCCTGTTCTATACCACTTGTCCCCCGCATAGGGATAAATGCGAGCTGGAGACTACCCTAGCCAATTTGGGGCAAGAGGTTGAGTACACACTGGACTGGTCACTAGTAAATCCCAGGACACATACAGTTAAATTTGAACCACATTAATCAAAGTGCTCAAATATACTGTAGAGTGAAGACTTTTTGGAGGTATTTTTTTGTCCTTTACCGGGGACAGGAGCAGTATAGTCACCATGGGCCATTTCAGACAGCTCCACTAGGTCGTGCAGGGCCTGACTGTTCGCTGGGAGATCTCCCGTGGTTGGAGTGGAGGGGGTTGAGGAGCAGGTGGGAGTCTGGGAGGAGGACAAGATGGAAGCCTTGTCGTTGGGTTCGGAGGCTGAGAGAGTCTACAGGCAGAAGTTAAGAACCGGTGAGAATTGGAGAATAAATCATGGCTATCTTACTTCATTCAACTAAGGAATACAGTATAACATACATAATGTCTAATGAAAAGAATGAAAAGCATATATTGAGTTTGTACACCCTGTCACCAGGCAGTCAAATTTGTTTTCTAAAATCTAAATGGAGTCACAAGTAACCTGATATTATAAATATCCATCCATCCATCCATTTTCTGATCCGCTTATCCTCACAAAAATCGTGGGGCATGCTGGAGCCTATCCCAGCTGTCTTTGGGCAGAAGGCAGGGGACACCCTGAAACTGGTTGCCAGTCAACCGCAGGGCAGACATAGATGAACAACCATTCGTGCTCACATTCACACCTAGAGACAATTTAGAGTGTCCTATTAACCTGCTACGCATGTTTTTGGAATGTGGGAGGAAACAGGAGTACCCGGAGAAAACCCATGCAGGTACGGGGAGAACATGCAAACTCCATACAGGAAGGCTGTCAGAATCGAACCCTGCACCTCTGCACTGTGAGGCCGACGCGCTAAACAGTCGACCACCGGGCCGCCCGTATCACAAATATCAAAATCAAATATCATTTATTACTTGATAATCAGGGTGAAGACTTTTATAGTGCGTGCACATGCGCGCGCGCACACACACACATAAATGACCCTTTACGGCCAGTGGCATTTCCGACAGCAATTACAGAAAATATGAGGAGGGAGTCAAACATGCCACACTACAAATAACTGTGTGAATGGCTAAAGGAGCTTTCACTAATCCCAACATCTCCTATACAGCCGTTATCTTACTTGTGATGATTCCCACGGTGTGATGAAGTCTTTGAGCTCCGGGACGAAGAAGTCGAAAACACTGGTGGTGTGTCCATTCAGCAATGCACTCTTTTGCCACAGCGGGGCAGCGTCACTCAAGGCAGACAAGGTGCTGGGACGGCGGGTTGGGGTAGGCGGAGAAGGAGCTCGACTACGTAGGAGGAGGGAAGAGACTCGTTCCTGCAGCCTCATCAGGGCCGCATCGGCATCCTGGATGAGGAGGATTGGAGGAGGACGAGGAACTGTGCCCTTTTTCCTCTTACGACGCCCCTTACCTGCAACATGAGGAATTGGCAGACTATACTTCTCAAGCTCATTCGGATGCACAGGTTCAAAATACTACCTTCCTTCTCCCATTTAATCATTTGACCTCTATAGTTACACTTATGTTTTCAAAAAACACTGAGCCACTTAACACTATAGTCAAAAGGTAAAAAAAAAAACTGCAGTTGATTTGTTGGATGTAGATTGGGCAATGAAGTTGTCCGCCCGGTGGGATGGTATTATTCGGCACTGTGTCTGTTGCACCACATGCACAGGTCTGCACGGTAAGGAGTACCTATTACAGCTTGCGGTTTGGTGACAAAGTGCTGCCTCCACGAGGGAAAACAGCATCAATTTTGCCTTGTTAGGCTCATGTGTGCATTGCAGTTTGCAGTCTATTCAGGGCTCTAGACACAGGTACCCGTACCTCTACCCTAGTCATCATGGTAGCAAAATCCCAACTATTAGAGCAGAAGTATGAGGTGTGGAATTAAGGCTGGCTTACTTGTAATGGGGTCGCCCTTTCGGCTTGAAGTATAAAATGTGATATAATTAATGATCCTTGGAGTATTTGGACAAAGTATGCCAGACATGCCAACTGTGTAAAATGGCATTAATTAAAAGTAACATGCAAAGACTAGACAAAAATATGGACCCTATACCACAAAGTCAAAAAGCTCTGCAGATAACATCTCAGAGTAAAAGTCCTGCATTATGCTCATTTGTCTCAAAATGGTATTGAATGAACAACCGCTGTATCATAACATACCCAATAACCTTGCGAAACACTAAAAAAGAGGTGATGCTATACCCGCATCTGGCCTCCACTTCAAAACAGGCATCATGGAGGAATCCCTCTCCTGTTCCAACAGGGAGGATGACAGAGCCAGGGCCACCATGGTGTTTTCATCCATGGGTTCAGCCTTTTTCCTGGGCTTCTTTCTGGCTGCTGTGCCTGCAGTTACACCTTTCCTTTTGGCGCCTCCAGTCTGTAGACTGAACATTACAAAAATATTGATTTGGAACCAAACAGATTTGGGTTCAGAATACATTCAGAAAGAACCAAAAAAAATACATTGAATAAGGCAGCTTCACCCCAACCTCCGTTGCATTGCAATTACTTCATTTGGTACCGCCTTGTTGATGATATGACCAAGACAGAAAAATCTAAATCTTCACAGAAAAAATGTACAGCAGAGGACATACAGCTAAGGCAATTGAAGTTGTCGGAATTTGCTGCAAACAAGACTAATTGCATTTTGGTGCCTCTTTTCCTTTAGCTGCGACTGTGGCTTTAGTGAAGAGTGGCAAGGATTTAAAACAGTGTCAAATGCCAGTCAATTTTGGCCCAAAATCACCGACACGTGCTGGAAAGCTGAAGTTTAAGAAGACTTTCACATTCAAGCATGACATGACAATGACCTCTGGAATACAAAACAACAAAAGAATGGCTTCCCCAGGATAATGGTCAGAGTCCAGCTCTCAATCCAATTGAAATATGTGGAGTGCCCAATAGACAGTGGTGCACATTAGATTACATTTATCTGACAGACATGAGATTGTGAAAATTAAATGAGGGTGTGCCATGCTGATAGACTTCTTACTAAAAGATTGGATTCTGAAATATCCGGTGCCTCAACAAAGTATTTGTCAGCTGGTATGCAGTTTTATTTATTTTAGTCTTTTTTTTTTCTTTACCAATAGGGACTCTTTTGGTTCAATTGAGGTGTGTGGATGATTGTCTATGAATGTGGATTGTATTACGTTATTTAACAATTAGTATAAGCTTTTGATCTAAAACAGGGGTCAACAAGTATGCATGCTTGACTAATGTGAAGTGTGGCTGCTGCAGACATACCGGTACATTCCATCGGTCGCGTCACTTTGCGTCTCTTCTGCCTGCCTCTGGAGCGCCTGCAGCAGGTCGGCAGGAGTGACACCCATGGCTGCCGAGCACCGCTTCAAGTGGACGGAGCGACTCTTGTGCGACTTGAATTTCTTGCCACAAATTGGACAGTCAGGGACACTTGGAGGAGGAGGAGGAGGAGCCATTTGATGCTCACTGTCATCCAAACACCTACCAGCAGTACAAATTTTTGTATTAAAACAAACAACAAAAAAAAGTATCCTGATAAAACATGTTAAATAAGGAGCATATCGTCGCTCTCCTGTGAAAAACATAAATTTCTACTTGTCATTTTAAAAAATTATTGTCACTGGGATGTCAGAAACCCCATTAATGTAAAATTTACAATAAAGAAATAATAAAACAGGTTTACAGTTTTTATTTATTTATTTTATTGGAGCGAAAATCAGAGCTGTCACTGCTTGTCACAGTGCCAATGAAGGCTGAAGGGGCAGCCGAGATTTCCTCTTCACGAAAAGAAAAAGACCATTGTCAGAATAAAAGTAACCGTAAACCTATTTTCACTAATAAGAAGACAAGACAAACATCATAGCAATAAAGAAATTATAAGTCCACCCAACAAAATGTCCTTACTTTTTGTTCTGTGTTTAGTGTTATTAGGCTGTGCGCACTGCTCTAACATATTTCATGAAGACTATCCTAAATATCCAAGTAAGGGGCAAATGTTTACTTGTTGCTTTGTCAAAAGACTGACCTGTTGATGTGCTGCGTGCGTCGCTCGGGTGTCATGTGAGATAAGTCTCTTTGACAGATGTGACAGAAGAACAGACCCTCAGCCGCCAAGTCCAGTGTGTGGACCTCTGCCACCTCATGGTCAAGCTGGTGCTGCAGCTGCATGGCCAGAACCTCATCACCGTTGTGAGTCCTCAGATGCTGCGCTGAAGTGGACGAATGTAGTATTTCTAGGGACAGACCAGATTGCATTTCATTGTGCATTAATTGTATTGGTTTATTGATGACAGCTGTACTAACTAGGGCTGCAAGATATTGGAAAAACATGCAACAAAACAATATGGGTGTTCAAAATTGCCATTTTGATATTATAGCGATACTGTATTTAACCTGTACCTAAAGAAATTATATTTTTGTTGTTAATTCAATTGACTATAGGTTGAAACCTTGTTAATTCAATTGACTATATTGTCTCACAGTTGTCACTGGGTGGTACCACCGCACTACGGTTCACTTACATTACGAAATGTCCTTCCATACTTATTTGTCATGTCCTTGTTTATGATGATACTAATGCAGCGTGTTATACCGGAGACAAATTCCTTGTGTGTTCTACATACTTGGCCAATAAAGATGATTTAGATTCTATAGGTTGAAACCATTGTATTCTGTTTTTATTTACACTTTCCATCACATGCCAAAATAATTGGTATTGGGATTTGTATGTTATACCCTACTGAGTCACAGAGAGAGTCTATTTGTTCTGGGCAGAACCAGAGCTTCAGTGTTCTTCATCAGCTGCAGATATTTGATGCTCTTTTGTGGGAGTCTAATCAGAGTTGAGGTCAAAAAGAGAGAGAGAGAGATAATTTCACCTGACAGTGGAGGATAGGGTTCCCTGCCATGATCCACATCGTGCACCATCTTTGGCAGATTGGCTCTCTTGAACTGTTGCATCCTGCTGAGCAATTTGTCTTTTGTCCCCGAGCTCGGTCCTGTTGTTTGTGTTGAGGTTAACACAGTACCTCCTAAATCATGCACAACCTTGCCCGTGTTTCCCGTGACCAGTTGTGCTTTGCTCTGGACACGCCGAGACCCAGAGCTCTCCTCGTTTCCTCTCTGGGCTCCATCGCTGGTCTGACAAGATATCTGCTGGTCGGCTCGCCTACGTTTTGGCTCGAATCCTTTCTTGCGAGAACGTTTCAGCAGCTTTGAGCAGAGGTCAACAAAGTCCTGGTCCGAATCGTTCATGACTATGGTCTTTTTTTGACCGGTCACCTTGAAAAAATCACGCAGGCATGTACTCTGCGTTGGCAAATACCCATAATGGATAGCCAACACGCCAGTACCTTGCAGTCTGATTCAAGAATCCGCGGGTACTGTTGTGGAAGACAAGAAATATGTATGACATACATATAGATTCCAAACTTCTATCCGTCTAAATTATAGAACTAATACTGGTGGAATATTGTAGATAACCAGTCGTGTCAATGAATTGCCTTCTCATCGGACTCTCAGCATCAACGCTGCATCTCATACTTACAAAGTACATTTATGAATCGTTGACAACGACATAAAACACCCTAGATTTGTTTTCATTTCACAAAAAAATTTTCAAATACTTCTGGTCACGCGACCGGAAACGACACGCTTTACTTCCAGGTCGCCCTGGTCACGTGACCTTTTGCCGTTCAGCCCACGAAAGTGTTTCATCATTCGATTTGTGTGAAGACAGAATACATACCGTAAATGTTTGGGTCATTTTGTGACTTTCAAGAACTAATTCGATTTGACGCTGCCTTAACTAGTCTAAGCAGCTTTAAAATACAGCACCCCCATACCGTGTCCGACTTGGCAAAATCAATAGCATACTGACGAGTGATAATAAAATCATGAAAAAACAGCATCATTGTGGATTATTACCGTGTTAACATCGTCACCAGTCAGTGTGTCTACCCCATAAATTAAATAAGATTTGATGTCGTATGGTGTTCGGCTGATGTAAAAGGTATACTGTACTTTACTTTCCACAGCCACTAATAATGGTTTGAAAAACGATGACGAGTCCCCTCCTGTCCTTCGTCCCTGACTGCAAACCGAATTGTGCTCAGCATTTCTAAACCGCCTTTTAGTGAGGTGGTTGTAAAGAAAACAAAAATCAATGAGGAACACGAGAAATGTTAAATGCAGCTATTACGTTTCATCTCATTTCTACCACGAAAGTTGAGCTGAAATAAATTAACACCATATTGTAGCGAATATGCGCAGAAATGCATATTCACGCATTCCAATCCCACAACACTAATCTATTTTATGTATTTGCGGTCCGACCCGGTCCCTATGTGCCGCGAATAGCGGGAGTCCACTGTAATAGCACTGTCGTAGTTGTAGTGAAAGAAGGCAGACATTGCTCTTGGTTTCTCTCTGAACGTGGCTGTGATGTTTTTGAAGATGACAGTCCAAGCAAGATGTCAGTGGGTAGAGTGACTGGATGTGAGCTGTGGTCGATATCAGCTCTTGAATGAATGTAGTCTATTCACGCTCAGAATAAAGCAATTTAAGAGGATCAAGCGACAATCATCCTTTAACCACATGAGGCCGTACAACAGGGATAGCAGTGATCTTTTGTGATTTAGTCAACAGTTCTGTAGTTCATCTGTTGCAGTTTATTTAACAATATGGTATAGAAGTAAGAAACGAGCCTTATACCATTTTGTACAGTGTTTTCGTTCTCTCTTATATTTATAGTATTTTGCTTAATACGTGGATTTACAATAGGAGAAAAAGCAAACTCTTCCCACCCATTCAAGTTTTTGCATTAAGAGGAATGAGCCTTGATGACTCCAAAGAAAATCTTGGTGGTGTTTCCATTCTTCACACACACTTTAGTGTATAATTTAAAGGGTAGATGATCATTGCACCTCAACTTAGGTCACTGGTCTCTTTCTCCCACTAGCTTTACAGTTTACAACATTTGGATGGAAAAACAAAACTTTTGTTTATGTCAAAGTAATTTTTTACACCTGGAAAACAAGTTTCCAACTTCCAGGCATATGAGATGGAGGCTGTAAATTTTGCGCATTTGTAAAACCAGTAGGATCTATCATTGTTTTAGTGAGCATGAGGTTTGCGTCGGTGTCTTCATGTGCACCTGTATATATGTCTGTGTAAACAACCTGCCACAGTCCATTTCCTATTTTAATACAACTGAGTGCTCTTCATACACACAGAAGAGATAGGTCTCAGTCCCTCAGCACATTATCTTGGAGCAATGTTACAACGCATGACCACAAATGCCAGGAACGACAGCTTGAGAACATCATAAAAACCTGGCCCAGCGCCCAAACTTAAACACAAAAGGTTGTCCCCCCCCCCTTAATGGTACAAAAGATATGAATAATATAATGCAATTGTACATTTTCTTTTAAAAAAAAAGGAGGATGGTATGAAATCACACCAAGAAACAACCAAAAATAAATTGAGTATTGAACACATTTGGTCTCACCCAAAAAATATATTCTTTGTGACTTAAATTGCATTTCAAGAAGCGAATTGCATTACTTTACCATTACATTTTCAGGAAGAAAAAAAAACCTTAACTAAGGAATATTTAATTGCCACGGGGTGTTTGGACTTTTATTTTTTTTTCCTCTACCAAATTCTCTTTTTTGTTTTCACAACAGTTTTTTTTAATACAGGTACAAAAATGATCTCAATAGTACAAAAAACAAAGCCCTCTTAGATAAAGAGTCTGAGGGAAGTTAGGAAGAATTAAGGAGGGGTCCCAAGTACTGAGACACTGTAGTTCTTCATTTCTGATCAGAAATGCTACAATCCCTCCACAAACTTCTCGAGAGTGTCTCCTGTAGCATCTCCTACCATGCTCAAGTCACTATTTAGTACCCCTCTGTTAGGAGGGTTAAGCTGGGGTAGCATTGCGCTTTGTTCTGGTGTCCCCAGGTGTCCCTGTTCCATGGACCCTGAAAGGGGGCCCCCAAGTCCATGGTGGGGGGAACTGGAGTGGGGGGAGGCGGGTGCTGCGGTGAGGGCTGGGGCTGGTTTTGAATCTGCGGGGAGGGACTGGAATGTGGTGGTGGTGGCTGCGAGGTTGGACATGGGGACTGAACGGGTGCAGGAGAGCGGACTTGGTTGCTGAGACTGTTGGCTAGTGTGGGCTGGCTAGCAAGCAAGTGGGTTTGGGGGCTCATGGGGCTGGGCTGGCCGGGAGAAGTCATCTGCTGCTTGAGGACGGCCTGCTGCTGAGGAAGATGCTGCTGCTGTTGCTGTTGTTGTTGTTGTTGTTGCTGCTGCTGCTGTTGCTGCTGAAGCATTCGTTGATGCAGCATTTTCTGGGCAGGATCCATTCCCATGCCCGTCTGTGCCATCTGAGCCATGGGTGGGAGCTGGCCCATTGGCCCTCCCGCTGCTCCTGCGCCTGCTTGCATGGCTTGCATCTGCTGCTGTTGCATGCGGAGCTGCGAGTACGTAGCTGCCGTACCCTGGGTCTGGGCAGGGAACTGGCCGGGGTGTCCCTGAGGCATCACTCTCTGTTGTTGCTGCTGCTGCTGCTGCTGTTGTTGTTGTTGACTTAAGAGTTGCCGGCGATAGAGCTCTTGAATTTGCGGATTGGTGTTATGTGCTGCATTCATCAGCTGCCCTTGAGCCCCCATTGCTGCCAAACCCTGAGCAGGAGGCTGCTGAGATGGCATCCCTGGCCGCTGCACGGTACCTCCTGGCATGGCCATGGTCTGCATTGTGGGCAACCCAGGCTGCTGACCCGCCTGCTGCTGTGGTTGGTTGGCGTGGTACTTGGCTGTTCGCTGTTTGATGAAAGCAGCCATTAGCTGAGGGTTTGATTTGAGGATGTTGAGGACTTGCTGTTGCTGCTGTGGTGAGCTGGGAGACTTGAGGGTACGGAGAAGATCCTGAAGAGCATTGGGGGCTATTGCACCAGGTCTCTGCGGTGCCTGTGACCTTACACCAGGCTGCTGTGGAATGAGCATCCTCTGACCCGGAGGTTGCTGCCCCGGAGGCATCATGGCTCGCTGCATGGTCATGGCCTGTGGGGGGTTCTGGCCTGGGACAAGGCCTTGTTGTTGCGTTTGTACAGCCTGCATGGGCCCTGCGGGTCCAGGCCATTGACCCGGGGCCATGTTTGGTTGCATGACCTGTGGTCCCCGAGGCCCTGGTACCATCTGCATGGGTGCTTGCATTGGTCCCGTCATACGCTGCTGTTGCTGCTGGGGGTTCATGGGCAAGCCGTTCATGTTGACCAGATAGTTTTGCTGGTTCTGCTGGGCCTGTGCCATCAACTCAATGTGGCGTGCCATCTTGACAGCAGCGAGTGGAGGCTGCTGCTGCATTTGTTGTGGCTGAGGTGGCTGTGGAACAGGGGACGGTTGCTGATGCAGAGGGGAGCCTTGGGGCCCTGGCTTACCTTGGGGCACAGCTGCTTGAGGCTGTCCATTGCGAGGTGCAGTGGGGAACGAGGGGGACATGACACCTGCAGAATTGGGGGTCTGAGGTTGACTGGACAGCGACTGTTGTGGGGTCTGGGGTGTGTTGGGCTGAGTATGGGAAGTGGGAGTTGTTGGAGCAGCTGATGCCGGCGGGGACGGTAGCGGCATGGTTCTGCCTTGCATGGTCGCCATTCTTCTCCTCATCAAGTGAGCCTGCTGGAGCCTATGTTGCAGCTGCTGCTGGCGAAGCTTGTGCTTGATATTCAGGCAGAACGGCACCGGACACTTATTCTCCTGACAGTTCTTTGCATGATAACAGCATAAAGCAATAAGCTGCTTGCACACAGGACAGCCACCGTTTGTTTTACGCTTGCAACACTTGGTGTGCTGCACCACTCTCTTCATCTTCTGGCAGGACGGTAGGGAGCAGTTGGCATTGCGGCACTGACAAGCATGGACGAGAGACTGGATGCAGCGCTGGATGCTCAAACGCCGACTTTCCTGTGGGCTCTTTGAGGCCTCGCCACTCTGGCTGTTGTTGTCATCATCCAAGCCGAGACCCCATTTCACCATCTGGTGCTCATGACCCTTTGCGTTATAACAATTAATGCAAAGGTCGAAGTCCTGTGAAATGAAAGACAGGGGCAAGATAAATAACATGAGTCTACCCCAAGCATTATAAATGCTAAGCTTTTTTTTTTTTTAAACCACAAGTGACATCCACTTTTCATTAAACTCAACGACAAGGAAAAGAAAATCTGAATGAAAAAGAGGCATGTTTCACAAGATAAACAGACCTCGCACACTGTGCAGTGCCACCGTGTCTCGACGTGATGCTTGCACTCATTGCAAGTGTACACAAAGCGGTCCTGTCCCTGGTTGTGCAGTTCAACGAGCATACACATCGTGCTCCACTTGCACCTCCTGAGAGAGCTGAACTCCCAATGTTTGTCCCTGGCCAAAGTCAGGAAAGCATCACGGCCATCCATCAGGTCACAGGAGAGCAAGGGGTCAGGGTCGATAATGGGAGGCAAAGTGTTGACCATGGGGCCGGAGTGTAGGTGTATTACAAAGAATACCTACAGCAGTCAAAAAAAAAAAAAAATTCATGTTAAAATGCATAATCACATACACATGCCAGGTCCATAAGTGCAGGTGTGGTCTTGGTCAAAAGCAGTTTTGTACGTTAGCGATCCATGAGTCTCACCTCTTTGTGCTTCTCCATGGTGGCATAAAGCTTCTGGGACAAATCGTTCGCTACATTTGGCATTCCAGGCTTCTTCTTGTTAGCTCGACTCACGCTGCTTTTGTTTTTATTTGTCTTCTTGTTGTTTTTCTTCTTAGCATTTTTGCTGTCACTTGGGGTACCCTGAGAGGAATATACAGTAAGAGCATTAACATCTGTTACCTCAAGATGGCATATCATCACCAGATTAAATTATTACCTTAAGTATGTTGTCATAATAGTCAACAAGAGAGGACTCGGGATACAGTATTTATAAATAGGGATGCACCGAAATGAAAATTCTTGTCCGAAACAAAAAAAAAAAGTTTGAACAGTATTGTGATTAATATAACTATTGTGGAATATGAATTCAAAACACTAATCTAATCCTTTTGTTAATCCATTGGTTTATTTTACTGGTACGTGTCGCCACCACCTACTGTCAACTGTAATAGATATCAAAGTGCACACAGACTCGTCTTGTGAACAACTCAACTCAACTGTATTTATAGAGCACTTTCTAACAGCCATCGCTGCATACAAAGTGCTGTACATGGAACAACTAACATATACAACAGTAAAGCAACAAATCGGTAACAAGGACGGTAGAAAGCACCTAACAGCAAAACCAAGAACAAATCTGAATCATGCTGAGTCAAATGCCAAAGAATACAAGTGAGTTTTGAGGCGGGTTTTAAAGATGGGCAGCATCACGTGACCAAACCCAGGAAACAGGTGAGCCGTAACGTTTGTTTGCAAGGTGAACCCGTCGGCACGTTGACATCAATTTCAGTCGACAGCAGGTGGCAATGCTGCATAAAATGGCAGTCACCGTGAATGGCTGAACAGATGGATCAGTCTTTCCATTCTTTTTCCCATGGGCTATTTTAAATCAAGGAAAGTCTTATAGCTCCTTGATGGTCAAGTATGAAAATGTACATGTACCAGCTGGATTAGAAATGACACACGACGCAAAATCAAATTGGCTTTCCTCTGTCACTCCATGTTTATACTTTAGTTTTATCAAGGATAAGCCCCTACATTTATTTATTGTGTGCATGCAACACTTTTTTTCCTTTTCTTTCCTTACCCCCCCATTTTGCTGCTGTAGACTGCAAATTTCCCCAGTGTGGGACAAATAAAGGTTATCTTATCTTATCTTACATGCTGAACCACATTTACTTCTGTAAACACTGTGCCACATGACATCATGTTTTGTGCATACGCCTCAAAAAACAATACAAGTTCAGGACTGTTGCCATACCTCTGGAGTTTCAGAGGCAGCCGTGTTCTCCTCCTTCTTTCTCTCCTCCTCTTCCTGCTCAAGCTCCTTGATACTTTCTTCCAGAACATTGGGCCAGAAGTCTCCTTCAAAGTATGGCAGCTCCTTGGCGCTGGTTAGACGATCCTCAGTTGCCTGTTTGAAAATATCCTGGATGGAGGACAAAAAGCATGAGCAGAGTACGATGTACTCAAAGGAAAAACTGCAAATGTTTGCAGTAGTGTGAAGCATTTTATATTCGCAAGGTATAGGAATCACGCCATGCCGAAATAGTCTGAAAACAAAGCTTAAGTAATTGAGGTCCCACTACTTATTTAGAATTGCCAATAATATCTTAAACTGACAATTTATGATCCCAAAACCGTGTAATACTTCAAACTCATCTTTACAAGAATACCAGCTTCGGGCAGCAGAGTCCAGCCGCTTCCCTTTTGAGAGAACACAGGTGCTAATCCATGCTTTTATCTCTCGTCGCATTGATTATGGTAATGCTCTGCTTTCTGGTATTCCTCAACCAACTGTTAGTAACTTACAACTTCCACAGAATTCAGCGGCTAACTAGGACCAGAAAGACAGCACCCGTTTTGGAGGCCCTGCATTGGCTCGCCCTGGGGTTTAGGATTAATTAAAAGAGTCTTTTTTTAATTTGTAAAACACTTCCCGGTCTGAGCCACACTTGAGGCATTTCCATCACTTCCGGGTTGCGTGAACGCTGGCGCGTCTGGCTGCCGCTGCTCACCCGCAATTATTTTTGCTTTTTAGCATTTGTTTTACGGTTTACTCTCGTCATGGGAGAAACCCTCATCTCCTATCGCGATTCATTGTGCTTTTGGACCGTCTGTCGCCACACGTTTGTCCTCGGTCGCGCTGTCGCGTCGTCTGCCTGTTCGGCGGAGCTCCGTGCCTTCTCCACCCCTCTGCGCCCCGTGGTGGTGTGGCTCGACGGGGCCTGCATCTGGGCTGTGCTGCCGTGACCATCCTGTCGCTCCTGTCTGCCCGTTGGGGGACTGCTGCGGTGCTCGATGGCGGGGCTTCTTGGGCTCCGCTTCCGGTGGTCGGGCTCCCGCCTGCGCTGCACCGTTTCCCGGGCGTCGCTCCTCGTCCTTCCTGGAGGTGCATCCGCCATGGATTTCGTCGGGGCTTCCACCTCGATGGCTCCGGGGGCATCACCTCCTTTTGGT
The DNA here is from genome assembly GCA_026261675.1 of Hippocampus mohnikei. Lineage (NCBI taxonomy): Eukaryota > Metazoa > Chordata > Actinopteri > Syngnathiformes > Syngnathidae > Hippocampus > Hippocampus mohnikei. The sequence continues at coordinate 5,463,281 of JAKGUB010000326.1, forward strand.
CGTCCTCCCGCCGGCCACGCTGAGACAACGGCAGAAACGGCGGCCGATCCGCGGACCACGGCGTGTTGGCTGGCCTGGCTGGGCCGGCTGGTGCTCCTTGCGGCGGCGATATTGCCGGCGTCAACTATTTCGAGTCGCTATATCCAGTTTAAATTAATCTTTCCTTTTATTTACAATTTTATCTGTGGTTTTGTTGTTCTTGTTTTTATTGTAAAGCGTCCTTGAGTGTTTTGAAAGGCGCTTATAAATGAAATGTATTATTATTATTATTATTATTATTATTATTATTATTATTATTATCATGTAGAAATTCTTCTTTACCATATCAACCTTTGCACGCCCTGCGGTCCTCCAGTACTGGCCTTTTAGAAATACACAGAGTGTATTCTAAGACCCACTGGGAGGAGTCATTCCAGGTCTGCATGCAGCCCTTGACGGTGGAATAGCGTGTCAAGAGAGCATCAGGGCCGCAGAGAGCATTGAAGTTCTTAAAAGGAGGCTGAAGACTCACCATTTTAGTCTGGCATTTAACTGATTATGACTCTTTTGTTTGATGACTACTTAACTCATTGTTTTAGGTTATCTGAGCTTAACTCTGTAGTTGTTAACCCTTCAGTTATTTTACTGTGTTATTGGTGGCTGTAGTCGTCATAATGCTTTACCTTGTAGTCGTGCAAGATTCTTTCTCCGAAGGCCTTGTCCAGCATCTTCCGATACCAGTCCTGAAGCCTCTTAGGTTTGGGGATCTTCTGCTCGGGGGGATGACAGTGGAAGATGTAGTCATCCCCTTCACTTGGTGGACACGCCCAAATGTGGCCTTGAGCATAGCTTCACACAAGCACAGACCGAAAGGTTAGACCTGAGAACTGCTTGTGAAGTCAACAAAATATATGCAATACATGTATGTGTAACAATTACCCGAGTTTCTTGGCATATTCTAGATAGCCGATAAGGATCTCGTGGTACACTGCTGTTCTTAAAACTCGAGGTTTGAAGAAGTGAATACTGTCAAGGTATGATATGTAGACTCGTCTGTGAAGATAGGGAATTGGGAGATTTAAATCATTTAACCCACCCAAAGCAGTCCCCCTGCCACTGCAGACGGGTATGCTGAATAATTACATGCACGGACCTAGTGTTGGGGATTGGGCATTCAGAGCCATACTCCTGAACATGCATGCCAAAGAAGCACACATCGACGCCGTCAATCTCTTCAAAGGCGAAAAGTGCTTTGGTTCTGTAAGGAAAGGTCTCCGGCATCTCACCTGTATCCACAAACCTAAAATTGTCAGGGGAAAGCAATTATTTGATTAAGTGTGATGAAAGTAAAAATGGGAAATATGTATCCTGTTGAGTATGTTTATCTTATTTTCTAATATGTATTGTGTTGAATAATGGACCTAACCTACTCACCAATACCTTTAGAGTAATTAAATTTCAAATTTTTATGATTTGTGTTGGCATGAAGTTGCCCGTAGGTTAAAAGACTGCAATATAATAATGTTTTTAATTTGATGTATACATTTTAGCCAGCAATAATTAATTTAAAGCAGTCATGTGGCAATTATTGCATTTATGAAAGGTTTTAAAAAAGAATAAAAAGAAAACACGTAAACATACATGCCTGTTTTTCTGCTCCTCCCAAAATTGCAAGCCAACTTCTTATTGACAAGAAAACATTTTGCGAATATAGTAACTCGAGTCCCTGTCTATTTTACTTCATATAAAACTTTGATACTCCAATTAAGACAGCAATTCATCAGCATGTATTATTTTTCAGTTTTTTGGGGTAAAGCGGTTCTATTAATAACATCATGGGTGCTAATAATTGTGGCACACATGACTTGATGTGAAGTCATTATTTCCTATTGTGGGATTTTTGCCCCATATAGAATAAATGCACTTGACAGTCATGCTCTCACCTTGCTTTCATGCCTTGTTTAACCTCCACCGTTTTGTCAGAGCTTGCAACCACCCGCACAAACACCTCTCCAGCTTCCGGGTGGTTCTGTCTCTTTAAGAATTTATTCACACGATCCTCTATATACATTCCCAATCGTGTTGACTGTAGCCCTACAGTATAATGCACAAGGAAAATATTTTGGGATTTTGAATGGAAAATTGTGAAAATTCATTGAAAGGATTGTGCACACAATTCACTCACACAAATAAAAATATGATATTGATGAACGTGGTTCACATCATGCCGCAATAAAAAACAATGCATCATGACAGGTGATTGCGATAAAATGGTACCAACTTTTTGCTGAGAACTTGTTGTCCTTCCGTGTTTTTCCACTCTTCTTCAAGCAGTTGTCACAGATGAATCTGTCAATCGTGAGGATGAGATACAATACTCATGCATTGAAGAAGAAGAAGAAACGTTTAGAATGATGTCAATTTTGAAAAGGTTTGAGTTCTCACCCAGATGGCCAAATAACTTCATAGTGCAAGACACAGATCTGGTGCATCTTCCGTCCACAATCTTTACATTCAACAAACCTAAAGAGAAGCAAACATACGGCAGATGTATAATGAGATCAACATCCTGATAGCATGGCTTGCACATGTTGATAACTGCTAAGGTAACAACTGTAACAAAACAATTACCCACAAGACCTTTGAAACAATAAGCCTCTTATTGTTTAATTGGGCAGGAAGATGTTTTGAGCGTCCCATCAAAGTATATTGCTACAGAGTTGAGGTAATTAAGTTAAAGAAAATGAAAGTAGCAATATAAGCATAAAAAGGTGTTCCCCAAAAAAGGTGTTTAAGTGTGTGTTGACTTACGGCTCAGGTTCCAGTACATCATTCTTCTTCTTTTCAAACTGGTCTTTTGATATCATCCTGATGGGGAATATACAGAAAATGGGAAAGAAGAACAGAGGTGAGAAAATAAAGAATATACATAAATTGTCTCAGTGACAGTGAAACAATGCTCTTCATCCATCATTCTTGTCTCGTGGACGAAGGCTGCCCTAAAAACTTTGACCAAGTACTATTAAAGTTCAAGTTAGTATCACAACTACAGGCATTAATGCCTGGGGGGAAAAAATCTATTCTATGACCACGTCAATATCAAGGACATAATTCCAACACCACGAGTAATACATTGGTCTGTGAGCTACATGAGCTTTCTTAATGTATAGGAGTGGGCCATCACCTGTACATTTGTTATTAGTCTGTTTACTTACGTCTGTGGCTGTGCAGGATCATCTCCTAATGTCACACTCTCTCCCTGAATCTCATTGAAGCACTTCTCACAAAAATGGTACCTGGATGAGTGAACATATCACATTGTTTAAATTATAACTGAAACGTTAGCGCCGCGAGTTCCTAAACTAACACAACAACATAATTTAAGATTAAGTCCATAATTACTTATGGGCAGGTAAAATTGTGTGATGTGAGAAAAAGGGTTTCTGGAAAGCTTCTCTCTGATCAAGTTGTAGTCACAGTCGAAAATGTCAGCGTCATTACTGGGTTGATACTGCAGGGGGTGCAGTAGAACATGGTTCAAATAACCAGACAGTGAATGAGCTGGATAAATTAAAGGGAATGCAATTTTTTGGGGGGGCAATTATTTGCCACTGGATGTACAGCATTCTGCGAGTTGTTTCCAGTTGCGTAATGTGGACTGCTTACAAATGTATCGAGCATTTTGGGATGCTCCGATCACTCTGGTTGTCTTGTTTGAAAAATGACATGGTCACAGACGGCAGGAGTTTTGAGGTGTGATTAAAATGATTGGATTTTGAGTTTGTCACACCACAGAAATAGTCTGATGAGTACCTGTTCTGGTAACTGTAGTATGTGCCTCCAGTGGGGATGGTGCAGAGCTGTTTCCCATAACAACAGAGGGTTTGGGGTGAAAACTCAAACTGCACAAAAACGTGAAAAAAAAGGATGGTCAAAACTTCTCAAAAGGAAAATCCAAGTCTGATTGAATGCAACTAACATATGTTAATCTTTGACATCCAAATGTGTCTCATTTATAGTATGCGTCAGAGTAATATATCGCTTTCTTTCTACTCCATACCTTCCTCCCACAGCAGTAGCCCAGGCTTTGCATGACGGGGTCAATCTCGGCCTCGAAAACCTCGGCCAGCTTGGAGCAACACTTGTACACACGTGATGTCTTGCGGTTGTATAGCCACGCGTTGTTGAACATCAGCCAGACATCATCAACGTATTGCCATGGATCCTGGTACTGGCCTGTGTCCAGTTTGCGTTTTATTGTAGATAGGTCTATTGGGTTCTTAACTATGTCAAAGTAGTCCTACAGAGTGAAAAGGACAAGTCTTTGGTCACAGTGATACTTTTACTGACATGAAAGAACAGTAAGATTACACATATGTTACCAACATAACATTTTCCGATTTCAAGAACTGATGAGTGCCTGTGAGAATTACAAGCGGCAGCGGCGCCTCAGCAAATAAATGAGAAAGAATATCTTTTTCATTAGTCTTCTTTCATTTATGCAATCAGATGACGCAACCTCTGGCCACATACAGACCTACAAATATTTATTCTCTTAATATGTGACCTCTGACAACTTACCGTTTTATCGCATTACCGTTTTCAAATCATTTGAAAAAAGGATCTGTTTTGATTTGTCAACCGTGCTGGAGTACCGCGGCAAGATTCAAATACATTCAAATTTCTCTTCGCTATACATGACCAATCCAAATCACAGCCAATAAGAAAATCATATTTTATTAAATTGCGTAGTGCTTCTACTTGTGTTTACTCTGAGTGCTTGTATGTACAGGTACTTATATTTTGTAATATGAATGGTAACTCTTCTTCGGATGGTTGTATTTTATGATATTTAAAATGTTCTTTTAATGATTCCCAATCAATGCAAATCATGAAACTATCTGAACGTAATTTTTGTTGTGCATATTACTTCAAGTACTACTAGTATTTTTGCTTGGCATACTTTCAGCCCTTTATACTTGTCTACTTCATTTCCTACTGTACAGTTGGCATTTTTTTGTTTTCTGTAGTATTTGTTTTATGTGTAATAAAATGTGTCTTATGTGTCGATAACGTTTTTTTTAATGCAGAGCCAGTTTGAGTGCACCATGTAGGCCAATATTAAGGTATTAATCATGTACTTGTTTGCCATATTTATTGGGGATCTGTAGGGCTGTGTTGAGGAGAAATCCACAATGCCTCCACTGCTTCAGTAAGTAGTGACTGTGCAACATAATTTTGTTGAAACAAATTGTAAAATGATGACATTCCACATGATGGAAAACATTGTTTATGATTAAATTGATTAATTCCTTAATTGTGCCCATTCCTAAAACACTTCATGACAGAGAGCACACATTTTGAAAAGTGCATGTTTATTGTGTGAAGCATGTTTTCATGTGTTACCTACTGGAATACACAGAAGCATCGGGTCTACTGGCTGTCTGAAGGGCAATGACTCTGAATCCTGTCTGTAGAGGGATTCCAAAGTCGGCATCAGAGCCTGGCGCAACTCCTCAGGCTTAAAGACTACAAATTAAGAAATTTAAAAGAAAAATATTAGTAGAGTTACTTTGAAACGCAAGAAAAAAGGGTAACATCTGACCATAAAAACAAATAAGTGGGACAATATACTGACGCATAGGTGGCAGGTATGTTTACCGGCACTGGATTGACACAAAATGTTCAATGTCATGGTCAATTTGCAATTCTGTTTTGGTTTGGTTTTGCTCTGAAGTGACACTATCCTCATACAAGTCATGGCTTGGTTTCGTCGACTGACCTTTCTTACGCGAGGGCGAAGAGGAGGATGTTCTGTTGGTTCCTTCCACTTCCTCTTCTTTGGGTTCTGTCTTCAGTTCCATCTTTTTCTCCCCTACCTCCATTGGCTCCAGCTTTTCCTCGGGCTCCTCCTTCTTCCCCAAAGAGGAACTCGAGTCATCATCAGTCTACATAGAAGGACAAAAAAGTCACAAAACCCATTCTTTATGCGCTCTATTCAAGGTAAAATACTCGAAGGTAAAAGAATCATCTCTAAATCCCTGATATGTGGGGAAAATATAGCTTAAACCCACCTCCATTTTGGGTTCAGTTTTGCCGCCAGCGGCCTCAAACTCGAGTTTGTCATGATGTGTCTCTGTTTTGACCTCCTTAACAGGTAGGTCAGCTGTGACATGCTGTGAGTGCAGGTCAGCACTAGCAGCTGAGGCCGGCGTGGGCACCCGGTTATCCAGACTAGGCCCTGGCTGAGTCAGCTATAAGGAAAAGAAAGAAAACTAAAGCTATGACTGACGCTTACAGGGGATCAATGCAGTAGTTGCATGCGTAGTTGAATGTACAGCACAGATAAACGCCTCGGATGTGAATTTCACGGTTCCCCTAAAACTGCAACAATCCAGGGGTCATGGATGCCACAGCACTGGTGAAATGCAATTATCAGACAGCAAGGTGAAGAATGACGGGATGGGTTGGCACATGACAGCGAGTTTGCAGGGGTCAGAGTGAAGGGCATGCGTCGGAGCTCAGGCTCACCGGTGTGGTAGGGGGCTGAGGCAAGGGCTGAGACAGGGGCTGCGTCTGTACTGATGAGGGGATCTCCACTTGTGTTTGGGGCTGAGTTGGGCAGGGTGGGGTGGCACCTTGGACAGACGCAAGGCCAGACAAGGTAGGAGTAGCACTACGGCTGGAGGACTGGGGAAGGGGCAGGTTTGCACCCGCACCAGCCGTGGAGGCGGAGGAGATCGCAGGTGGAGGAGTTGAGTGCAAGGGGGTTTGGGAAGAGGCTAGCTGAGGGCCCAGCGAGGGAGCAAGTGCATTCATGGGAAGGTTAGCGCTCTGCTGCTGTTGCTGCTGGAGAAGACACACACACACACACACACACACACACACACACACACACACACACACACACACACACACGCACGCACGCACGCACGCACGCACGCACGCACGCACGCACGCACGCACAAACGGAAAGCGGACAAGCACACACGATAAGCAGACAAACCAAGTTAGCAGATCAGACAGACAAATCACCACACCACACACCAGCAGCAGGTTTTGGCTTAGCGAACACCTTAGAATGGGAACAAATCAAATTTAATCAGTGAATTCATGTGTATTATGATTGGTTAAACAGCAAATACTAATGCCTAAATATAAAATAGATGCAATGATTCAAAAACCAACTGTAATTTTCCTCTTGAACACAACAAATCCTGTGACAGTAAAAATGATTACAGTGATCCCTCGCTATTTCGCGGTTCATTTATCGCGGCTTCAGTGCATCGCGGATTTTTTCAAACATAATTTGTGGTTTTTTTTTATATACATGAGTACAGTAGTGTATATGTTGCTCTATGTGACTCGCTGTTGTTTTGCAGCTTCCCGCGGAACGTTTGCGGACTTTTTGCGGACTTAAAAAAATATATATTTTATTTTTTTACCTGTATATGTTTATTGGTCACTACGTCGCGGATTTTTGTTTAGCGCGGGTGGGTTTGGTCCCCATTAACTGCGATAACCGAGGGATTACTGTACAAAATTCGGGCCTCAAAAGCGAAAATCTACTCTTTATAATGTAGCACGCATGAGCAATATCAAGAGAGGACTGAAGGCAAGCCAATTACTGCCACAATCTCATAATATGAACAGTGCAGAAATACATGAACAACGACACTTTGAAGAAAGACTGAATGATTTTGGGAAGACTATGGAATCACACTTTTTTTCCTAGTTTGGATGGTTCTAACACATATACTAAGGTGTAACTTGTATATGTTAAGATTAGAGCTGAGACTGACACCTAAAATCCCCATTGTGTGATGTATCAGGCATTGGCTACAAAACAGATTTGTTATTTACAGCAGCAAATGGCACAATAAGTGACCAGGATTCTATCTTTGGCCACAATGTAATATGGGATTCTAGTTAAGGTAAAACATTTTAAACTAAAAGAAAAACTTCAGCAGTTAGGGGCTCAAGTTTCAAATCTTACAAGAAATAAAAGAGACAATGAGAAAAGGGGAGGTGAAAAGGGAGGTGGTGACACAGTTAGCTTTATCTCATAGCGTGGTTATGGATGGGGTTTTTTTGTCCACAACCCCCCCCCCCAAAAATGCTGGCTTTGCGATTTGAAAAATTGCATTCTACTACACTGTAATGCCAGTTTGCTTTGGGTACTGATTACTCCAAAGCAAAACGGCATTGCAATGTGGTAGACCGCAATTTTCAAATCCTACTATCAGCTTAAAACATGCAGGGGAGGAAAATGTTCAGTGGCTCTAAATCTTTAGTGTCAATGTTTTATCAATTTTGTCAATGCTGGGGATGTTGTATTTAGCCGATAGACATTGTATTCAATGTCAAACGGCTAAAACACTTTCCCTTTTTTTTGGGACTTTGAACTGGAATTTGCAATGCTTGTGCACATCACCCATTTAAGTCTCACCTGAGTAACAGCAGCTTGTGCTGGTGACTGACTCATCCCAGCTGCCAATGTGACATTCATTGCCCCTGTAGCAGAGACAGCAGTAGATCCTGGAGGGAACTGTGTCTGAGCCATAAACTGTCCCTGGCTGGCTGTCTGGCCCACCATGTTGCCACTATTGTGACTTGCGATCATACCCTGGGCTTGAGGCATCCGGGAGGGTGACATTCCCACCTGGACAACAAAAGCAGACAACACTATTAAGACATCAAAACTATTTTTTCTTTCTCAAATTAAGATCATTTGCATTACAAAAAGAGTAGTTGAATAACAAGAAACAGAATATGCATTAAACGTTATGCATGCTTGTGTCCATTACTGGTACCATGAGGAATTCAGTCGATTTTAATCATTAATTAAAATGCAGCAGCTTTTCCAAAACATCACTGGTAGGATGTTAGTGGGGGTACTTGAATAAAAATAAATAAATAAAGGACAATCTGTAAAAAATGTAAATACTGTATATCAAAAACACCCAGACTAATTACAGTAATAACGATTATGATAACATCAACCACATTTTGAGGTGGCAAGTTGTTGATAACACTGGTACATATATTTTTACTTTTTTTTTTTGAATTAGAGACGCAAGTAAAGTTTTTTAGATTAATTTTTCATATATATATTAGAGCTGTCAGTTTAGCGCATTTTTATCAGCATTAATTTAAATGAATTTTAACGGGATTACATTTTTTCTCGCGAGATTAACGCGGTACACACAGCGGATGTTACGTTGCTCTATAAATAAACCAGAAACAAAACAACAAGCGCGCTGCACAGGTCCACGCACATGTTTGTTTTGCCAGCCACAGCAGCGCGAGACAGCGAAAACGGATACTTAAATAGTTTATGAATGGAAAGTTTACTTTTAAAAAGTTGCCAGATTGTTCCACTGACGAGACCAAAGTTACCCGTATGTTTTGCAGTCGTAAACTGAGCTATCATCATAGCACGTCGAGTCTGAAATACCACTTAATGGCCAAGCACACAGCTGACGTGAGTACTCCTCCCCCTCGTCTCAGACAGACAGCTATGGATCATTTCAAAGCGAAGAAAATGGATGACACGACGAAGAACAAATTTGCTGAAGCCACAGGTAAATATATGGCTACTGCATGCATGCCTGTCAACATTGTCCACAGCTCCACTCAAGCTGAAATCATTCACATTGCATCAAACAACTCCACTACGGATTGCCAGCGAGAGCCTCCATTACAAGCTGTGTACAGAGATTGTACGTAGCGGAGAAGGCTAAGGTACACCAAGCGGGAGAAGACACTGTTTCGGGAGAGAAATGAGAGACTAGGTTGATGAGCCTCTGGTGAATAACGAGCAGGTAGCCTGTCAAATAGGATTGCATGCCACTGATGCGATTGTTACTTGTTTGGAACTATTTTGTGTGGAAGGTTACATACAGTGTTCCGTGGCCATATAAATAAAGCGGGTGGAGCTTCTTTGTGTTCGTCTGACAGCGACGGTGCGCTGAGCCACGTCAAGAGTTCAGCGGTGCAGTGCTAGCAACCTAGCGAATACACTGAAAATAAAACGTCTCCAGTGTTGTCTTCTAACCAAGTGTAGTCATCCGAAATTATGTCTACACAAAACCGTAGAGAGACTTCCGAGCAAGAAGGACCAACAGAATCAACATAGCCTGACTGCTGCGTTCAAAGCAAATTTGAGAAAACCGAAGTATGCAACCATGGCTTAAATCCACTATAGGCTGAGTACTAGTTTACCCTTCCCTTAGATGTGCACTTTGTTATATTGCTCTGTTCTGATTCCATAAAAAGAGCTGGTAAAGCAGCTGTTATGTGACAAAATAGTTTTTTCACTGTTGTTGATGGACAGTAATATTGTGTGAGAGATTATGTGTGAATAACTGCTCCAAGTGAAAATTTTTCATATAAAATTTAAAATCGAAATTGTTATTTCAGTACATATTTGCATTTTGCACATAGAAAACTGATTCATGATTCCATGTCGATGAGAGCATTAAAATGGAGAAAAATAAGACAAAAAAATATAAAAGGAAATTCAGAAACGATAAAAAATGCGTGAGTAATCACGATTAATTTTTAGTTAATTTGAGTTAATTATGACAGTTGCATTTTTAATTAAATATTTTAATCGTTTGACAGCTCTAATATATATATATATATATATATATATATATATATAGACACACACACACACACACACACACACACACACACACACACACACACACATTAAATTCCTCGTTTCACCCCTCGGGTGGTGTCCGTCCCCCATTCAGCTCGGGTCCTCTACCAGAGGCCAGGAAGCTTGAGGGTTCTGCGCAGTATCCTTGCTGTTCCCAGCACTGCACATTTCTGGACTGAGATGTCCGATGTTGTTCCCGGGATCTGTTGCAACCACTCATCTAATTTGGGGGTCATTGCCCCGAGTGCGCCGACCACCACAGGCACCTTCCAGGCTCTTTCCAACTCCTCTCTGAGCCCTTGGTATTTCTCGAGTTTCTCGTGTTCCTTCTTTCTGATGTTTCCATCACTTGGGACCGCTACATCCACTACAACGGCTTTCCTCTGCCCTTTATCTATGATCACAATATCCGGTTGGTTCGCCATTACCATCTTGTCTGTCTGGATCTGGAAGTCCCACAGGATCTTCGCTCTGTTATTCTCCACCACCTTCGGAGGTGTTTCCCATTTTGACCTTGGGGTTTCCAGTCCATACTCGGCACAGATGTTTCGGTAGACTATGCCAGCCACCTGGTTATGGCGTTCCATGTAGGCTTTCCCTGCCAGCATCTTACACCCTGCAGTTATGTGTTGGATCGTCTCGGGTGCCTCTTTGCACAACCTGCACCTTGGGTCTTGTCTGGTGTGGTATATCTGGGCCTCGATGGCTCTGGTGCTCAGGGCCTGCTCCTGAGCAGCCAGGATGAGTGCATCTGTGCTGTCCTTCAGGCCAGCCCTCTCTAGCCACTGATAGGACTTCTTGAGATCAGCCACTTCAGTTATGGTCCGGTGGTACATCCCTTGTAGGGGCTTGTCCTCCCATGATGGTCCCTCTTCCAGCACCTCATCCTCTGTTCCCCATTGTCTGAGACATTCTCTGAGTATTTCATCCGTTGGAGCCTTCTCCTTGATGTATTCATGGAGCTTGGATGTTTCATCCTGGACAGTGGCTCTCACACTCACTCGTCCCCGGCCTCCTTCCTTTCGGCTTGCGTACAGTCTCAGGGTGCTGGATTTGGGATGGAACCCTCCATGCATGGTAAGGAGCTTTCGGGTCTTTACATCCGTGGTCTGAATCTCTTCCTTTGGCCACCTGATTATTCCTGCAGGGTATCTGATCACTGGCAGGGCATAGTTGTTTATTGCCCGGGTCTTATTCTTACCATTGAGCTGGCTTCTTAGGACTTGCCTCACCCGCTGGAGGTATTTGGCCGTAGCCGCTTTCCTTGTTGCCAGTTCGAGGTTGCCATTGGCTTGTGGTATACCGAGGTACTTGTAGCTGTCCTCAATGTCTGCTATTGTTCCTTCAGGGAGTGAGACTCCTTCAGGGAGTGAGACTCCTTCAGTGCGGACTACCTTGCCTCTCTTGGTTACCATCCGACTACATTTCTCAAGCCCGAATGACATCCCGATGTCACTGTTGTAGATCCTGGTTGTGTGGATCAGGGAGTCTATGTCCCTTTCGCTTTTAGCATACAGCTTTATGTCATCCATGTAGAGGAGGTGACTGATCGTAGCTCCATTTTTGAGGCGGTATCCGTAGCCTGTCTTGGTGATTACTTGGCTTAGGGCGTTCAGTCCTATGCAGAACAGCAGTGGGGAGAGTGCATCACCTTGGTATACGCCACATTTGATGGACACTTGGGTAAGTGTCTTGCCATTGGCTTCAAGTGTGGTTTTCCACATCCTCATCGAGTTCGCAACGAAGGCTCTTAGGGTCCTGTTCACCTTATACAACTCCTCCAAGCATTCAGTGATCCATGTATGTGGCATCGAGTCGTAGGCTTTCTTGTGATCAATCCAGGCTGTGCACAGGTTGGTATGTCGGGACCTACAGTCTTGTGCGACTGTTCTGTCAACCAGGAGCTGATGTTTGGCTCCTCTGGTATCTCTACCAATGCCCTTTTGTGCTTCGCTCATGTATAGATCCATGTGTCCACTTATCTTAGCCGCAATGATGCCTGACATGAGCTACCATGTTGTGGAGAGACAGGTTATTGGCCGATAGTTGGATGGGACTGTACCCTTTGAGAGATCCTTCATGATCAGGATCGTTCGCCCTTCGGTTAGCCATCCTGGGTGAGTCCCATCCTTCAGCAACTGGTTCATTTGTGTTGCTAGGCGCTCATGGAGTGCTGTGAGTTTCTTTAGCCAGTAGGTGTGGACCATGTCCGGGCCTGGTGCTGTCCAGTTTTTCATATCTGAGACTCTTTCCTGTATGTCTGCCACTGTTATGGTAACTGGATTCCGCTCAGGGAGGTTGCTGTGCTCCTCTCTCAGGGTCACCAGCCATTGTGCCCTGCTGTTATGTGCAACCTCCCTCTCCCATGTGCCTTTCTAGTACCTTTCAGTTTCCAGTATTGGTGGGTCAGCTCAGCTGTTAGGACCCTGCCATTGAGCGTACACTTTCGCAGGTTGTGTTGCGAACAGCCTGTTTATTCGCCTGGCCTCATTCTCTTTTGTGTACCTCTTTACGCGACTGGACAAGACTTGGAGCCTTTGTTTGGCAGTTTCGAGTGCTTCAGGTATGGTCATCTGGATGTACCTCTCAGGTATCAGCCTTTTCATCACACCTCTGTGGGCCTCTGTCAATTGACTCATCATTCCGAGCCGCCTTGATCTTAGCCTCCAACCGTCTTTTCCATGGTGGGTAACGTGTCTCATGGTTGCTCCGATAGCCAAGGATTTCTAGGATCACTGACGCTGAAGCGTATATCAGCTCATTGGTTTCCATGATCGTTATGGTAGGGATTGCCCTCAGTGCTGCATTCACACTTTCCATGAGACTTTCAGGTGGTACTTCACATTGCCGTTGTAATCGGTTTCTAGGTTGCCCAGCTTTCATCCTCGCCATGATCTTAGCTTTCAGGTCAGTTGCTGCCTCACTCAGCATTTCATTCATTGGGGTTGGCCTCACAATCTCATCATCTGCATTCATTGGGGCTTGCCTCCCAATCTCTGGTATGACCTCCTCCTCTGATCTGGCAGCCTGGGGCCCTTCACCATGGAACCTGCGTTGTACCTCATCAATCTCAAGTTGTGACAGCAATTGCCGTTTGTGGATGTTGGAACACTGAGCTACTAGTTGTTTCGTGGTCAACCGTGACTGTGGGTTTCGAAGTAACCATTCAGCCTGCATTCTCTGCATGTAACCCCTCTGACTAGGGTTGCTTGAGTAGTAGCATTCCAACAGAGCCATGTTATCGCATCTCGCCCATCTCCGCTTTGTTCCAGTAGCCCATTTTTCGTCAAGGTGCTCTGGTTCCCCAGCACCTGACGCAGACCTTGTTTGGCCGGGCGACGTCTGAGCCGGCATGTCATTCGATTTATTGTCTCTCATCATTGTATGAGGTAGGCATTAGCGTGAAGGGTCTTGCCCAAGGACCCACACTGGATGGTGTTATGTGCTCATTTTATATATATATTCGTAATATTTATGTATTACAGGTCAGGTTGAGCAAGAGTCGATTTTTTTTCTTAAACATCATAGTTTAAGAAAGCACAAGCGTATTATTGGTCATAGAGTGGGTGAAAAGTTCAGAGGACTGTTCAAAATTGCATGTTACAATGAAATCACAGGGTTTAGTTGAATTAGCCTTCATGCAATTTAGACATTGTGGAAATACTGTGTAGGCTGCTGTGATATATTACATTGCTTGAAATTACCTCGCAAAAATGAGTTTGTTCCTTTGAATCTTGGTGGTTTATAAATGGACAGTACAAAGAATGTTATCTTAAAGCTCGCCTGGTTTAAATAATCGTCATGTGCACCCGATTTGAAAATGCTGCATCAATTAAAACACATTGCATATACATGTATGAAATCACTATGAACAACTTAAGGTCACTACTGGCTCATGTGCCTTCAAACACAAAGGTGTCCCGATTTTCCCGGCCATCCTCACCGCTGGAACAGAGCTCATGTTCATTTGTTGTGGATGGTTCATTGGAGAGGCTGCACGGGCCCCCATTGTCGTCTGAGACATCTGAGCGTTGGGCAGACCCATGTGATTAAATTGGTTGATTCCTGTGGGATACGGAAAAAACAGTACTCAGGAATCGGCACCCTGAAGCAGTGTAAAAACAAATGCCTCGACTTCAAGAACCAGTTCATTGTTCTGAATGACAAGTTTAATTGACCTGATTCAAATGTAATTACAACATCAGGTCCATGTCGAAAATACAAGACGTACCTTGTGAAACCTGCATGCGGTTCATGATTTGATTTGGCATGTTGGGCAGAGGATTAGGTCCATCTAAACAACAACAAAAAAGTCAGACTCTTTCAAAACGCTAACGATACAAGTAAACAATTTTATTTTACCTTACACCAAAAGCAATCTAAAAATACTTAGCTATCACCATACCAACATAACAAAGGCTAAAGAGTGTATCAATATTACTGTGAGGCCCATCAAACACCGCACGATATATCCGAACCAGACTTGGACAGAACTATGGCAAAACAATGAAAGATGGCACATGGAGTGATCTATGGATGCTCTGCAACATGAACGGTGCAAGCCCATAAGGTTTTGAGGCTTCACATGCATAATGTTCGACTGGATCACCTTTTTCCCTCCACTATAAAATGGCATGTCAGCCATGGAGGGCGCAAGTCTCTACTAAAAGAGGATGTGGGTGAGAATTTGAGAGAAAAATTATTGTGTGTCGGGGAGGCCCTCACTCCCATTCACTTCAATGTACCTGACGCGGAACATACCAATCATGTACATCTTCGCCATCTGCTGGTACTCATGAAATTATAAATATTGTTAAGTATTGGTGTAAAACAACATAGGCGGTCGACCCCATTCTTTACCCATTTTCAGCGAATACATGACAGGTAATGTTGAGAAACCACTTGGACAATCGGACAATGAAAAATATGGCCACATACACACGCATTTATCTTCAAAATATAGGACAACTTAGCAGGGTGCTTACATTTGTAAATCATTTGATGAAGGGGTGTTTTGATTGGCCACCACTCCTGAGTGACAGTTTAATTTACAGCATGACATATTACAAGAATATGAGGCTATATGGACATTAAGTAAAGCTGAATTCATTACAAATGGATACGATGCAATTTTGGAAACATTCTCAAAAGCAGTATTATACAACCAAACAGATAGCATTGCTGATACTGCAAATAATACACTACACATTAGCATGGTTCTAATCTTAGAGGCCCTGCTTCTTGGCTAACGTATGCACTACCATATTAATTCCCAGTTTGCAGATGGTATTGTGTGGGGCTGTGTATGTATGTCTATTTTCTTCTTCCTCAACGCAGTTGATGTCTACTCTCTTCTGTAATGAATGCTGTTCCACCTAAGGTGAAAATTATACTGTAACATTGATCATTTATTCTGGTGTTTCATGACTACATGTAACGATAGCTTGGAGAAGGTTAAGTATGGCTTAGCCTTTGTACATCTTCCCCTGTAAATTCCCACTCGTTCTCCTTTAGTGTCAACGATACTTGTCAGAAGTGTTGCGTACTTGAGACTTTTAGAGGCTGCTGTTTAGCCAACACACTCGCCAGCCAGCAGCAGCTGTGGACTTGCATAGCTGCAAAGCTAGTTTTCTACACGGTGAAAATGTGATGACAACAAACCTGATTACTATTGGTTTGTAGAGGCCCAATCACACACCAACCAATCACAAGCAGCAGTATTTACAGCGCGTGCTTGCAAGCTCCAAGTTAATCTGCTGCGCATGTCATATCATCATTTCCGGAACAATTTAAATCTCGGCGGAACAGCAGATGGGAACTGCTCGTAAAAAATATGGCCAAATCTGTACACTTGGCAATGCGGCATTAATTCTGTAACATTTACACTCACTCTGTGGCCTGGGGCCCAAGGGGCTGGGCTGTGGGAGACCTGGTTGCTGGGCACCCTGGGCAGCCATGGGTGCCTGATTGATGATCTGTTTCTGTAGACGTGAGCGCCTCTTCTCTTCCAGTTCTTTTTGGATCTTATAGATTTTTTCCGCAAGGAAATGGTAGTATTCATCCTATGTAGAAGGTAACATTAATCTCATATCAGCCTGACTTTGGGGATTATGAGGCAGGATACATCAATATTAAGTGGTTTGGGGCAAGTAGGTGGTTAGTTTCGGCACCTACCCGACTATTAGCTGATTCATACATGTCCCCCTCCACCTTTCTTGCATAAGCAACAAGGTTCTCCATCCGTCTGTCCTTCAATGCTGCTGGGTCTGGGGTAGGAAATATGGCTTGCACTCTGTAATGAAAGATGGGAATTGAGATAAATGAATGTAAAATGCAGCCAAGCAGTTGCCAAAAAATGCATGGTGACAGCAAACCACTGGACATAACCCAAGATGCCGATAGCACAATTATTTGTTGCGATAAATTCTATGTCAAATTAATTAAAATCGGATTTTAGGACTGCCGGACAGCTGAAAAAGCTTTCTGCAGAGATTCAACAGCCTTAAAAATAGTTGAATCACAGCAGTAAATAACAGTTATCAGCAGAGAAATGTGAATTTGCATAGGACAAAATTTAGACCGAAGTCATTGATACGATCAAAACACATAGTGAAACTCCTCTACAACGAAATCATGTTTGCTTTTCACAAGAGGGGGTTTTTCACTGTAGCAAATTTGATCTCAGATGTAAGCGCGCACGCACACACACACACACACACACACACACGTGTGTACACGCAAACACAAACGTATGTGTACTCTATTTTCATTCCAATAGTGCATAAGTATGAGCACACACTTATTTGACACTTCATATTGTCTGTGTAGAAAGGGGAAAAAAAGGGAAATAAATTGTGAAATTTACGATCAGCATTCACTTTCACTGACATCAATTTCTTGGATAATGTCTTTTATTTTGCTTCCTCCGTCTTTCATTAGCCCTGTTCACACGGGCAGATTTGTTTCGGTGCTGCTCCGGAGTATTTTGTTGCGATATAAATTTGCACCGGAACAAATTTTGTGGAGCGTTCACACGTACAAAGCCGCTGAGCGTAACAGCACGAGAACAGCATCGGCACAGCTCCACTTGCTTTCACACGAGCAGTTCCTGTTGCGGAACAAAACGACAGGAATGCGGAAGTAAAACATGCGCATGCGTAAAGAAAGAAGAAGGCGGGGAAAAGGAAGTACCATTTCCCCTCCTTCTTTGTGACAAAATGGCTTCTTCTCCGGAGAAATCAACGATGTGGTCGATAATCAGACGCCGCAGGAGAGAGAAAAGACCCGCCATGTTTTGAAGCGCAAAATACCCAGGATGCATGTTGGCAAGTACCCGGATGGACTCCTCTGACGCGTAGCGAGGCCACTCCCCCGCAAGCAAGCATTTGCTCTGGAGCAAATTTAACCCAGTTGCGTTCATACGTGCACATTTACTTCGGTACTGCTTCGCAAACGAGCATTTGTTCCGGAGCAAATTTTTAAACCACCTCCCTGAGGTGGTTTAAATTTGATCCGAAACAAGCTGTTTTCGGGCACTAAGCTGGAACAAAGTTGCACGTATGAACGCTCGAGGGGAGCAGTTGCGGAGTAAGTCCGAAATAAATCTGCCCGTGTGAACGGCCCTATTTTGATCACATTTACCCTCTCTTCCAGCGTCAGAGCGCTTCTTGTCTTAGCTGCTTAACAGCCAAAGGTCCGTTTTGTAGCCATTTGCAGTGCAACGTTCATTCTACGTCTGAATCTAACAACAAATACTTCCTGGACCCGGTGGCTTTTCTTTCTTACTGTCTCTAACTCGACTTTGTAGTCCTCGATGAAACTCGCCTTCTCTCTAATTAGCGCTCCAGTTAGCGTAAGGTTTTTAGCATGATAACAAGTAAAGCATTCGTTTATTTGACTGTCCGTCGAGCCACAAGCAATTTACTCTGAGCGGCTAATCGGATGCATTCCACTCTATCTTACACGGATCTAGCTACAGTATCTACACACATAGACAGGAAGGTCCCTCTTGGCCAATCGGAGGCCAGGATGATGCTTGGTAAGCCAATGGCAGAGCAGCTATGAGTATGTTGCGTTCAGGAAACTCGCAGTTGTGACTGAAATAAACATCGTTCACTATGTAAACCAGTGTGGTGGTTGCTGTTGCCGTTTCCGAACGAAGCAGTAGAGGTCGCTGTTGGATTAGACTTCGTTGTTGTGAATGTCTTCGCGAGGCAGGAGCAGAGAAAATGATTTCGTATAACGCAACAGGGTTTTTTTTCGTCGTATGGGGGGCAGGAGAATGGGACTGGTGTTAATGCATGAAGATTTTTTTCACATATGGGGATATTTTCATCCATGTAGGTTTTGTTCTAGAGGAGTTTCACTGTATCATCACATGTGATACACTGGGACCTAATGCTGAGGTAATACAATGAAACCAATGTCCACAGTATCATATTTTGCATTTCATAATGTGTCACAAATTTTCCAATGGAAGACAGGTCTGGACTGCTGGCAGGCCAGTGCAATACCTGCACTCTTCTACTACGTAGTCACTGTTCTAAGGCAGGGGTGTCAAATTCGTTTTTGTCCTGCGTCACATTGTAGTTCCGGTTTCCCTTGAAGGGCCGTTATGAATTTTGGGAAACCATATCAATTATTAATTCCCTCCAGATATTACATACACAGCGCATAACAAATTGATGAATAACTAGTTTTAAAATCCAAAATCAAGAATAATGACTGTTATTGTGGATTACGTATGATATTTTGAAATTTTGGTTCAGACTTGAACAAGCATCATGGAACTTGACATGCTTGATTTGCTTTGCTGGCCACATCAAATAATGTGGCGGGCCAGATTTGGCCCCTGGGCCTTGACTTGACACCTGTGTTCGAAGGGATGCAGAATGTGGCTTGACATTGTCTTGCTGAAATAAATAGAGACATTCCTGAAAAAGTATTTTCTTAGATGGCAGCATATGGAGCTCAAAAACCTGTATGCGCCTTTCAAAATCAACGGTGCCTTCACAGATGTGCAAGTCACCCATGCCATGGGCTCTAACGCACCCCTATACCATCACAGATTCCAGGTTTGAACTTTGTTGATAATAATATGGACCATCCTTTTGTTTTAGGACCCACAGTACATGAGATTCCGCAAAACAATTTGTAGTGTGCAGTCATCAGAGCAGGCACACTTATCTACTTCGCATCAATCCATATGGGATGAGACCCCAGACAAACCGGCAGAGTTTCTGGGTGTTGCTGATAAATAGCTTTTGATTTTCACAGTAGAGTTTTAAATTGCATTTGTAGATTTAGCGACAAACTGTTAACTGCCAATGGTTTTCTGAAGTGTTCACAAGGCAATATCCAATGCTAGCAATTTTTAATGCAGTGCCGTCTGAGAGATCCACGGTCACTGGCGGTATTCAATGTTTTTTTTTTTTGCCTTGCTGCTTATGTGCAGATTCTCAGATTTTTTATGATATTATGGACAGAAGATGATGAAATCCATCAATTTCTTCCAATTTAACATTGAGAAACATTTAAAAACTGTTTAGGCTATTTGTTCATTCGGTTCACAAAGTAACTGAGCTTTTAAGGGATGCACTTTTATTACCCAATCATAACACTCAATTGTTTGCAATTAACCTGTTCACATGCGTAATGTTAAAACTTACAGTCTTTTGTTGCCCCGTAGTAGTGTATATAATTTAATATAGGTTTTGCAAATTATATTCTGTTATTTACATTTTACACAACCCAACTTCATTGAAATTGGAGTTTGTACATACAACAAAGTCAACCACCAACAAAATAAAACACTAATGTATCTCGGTGACTTACGATAAAATGACCAAGACACTGTCGCAGCAATGGCGCGTTCTGGTAAAGCTATACACTTACAGTTTGTGTACCAGGTGATTGCGCAAGTCCTGTGTGACATGCTCATGCCAGGCTTTTCTGGTGCCTGTGGCAGAGATGGGTGCTGCTGTGGGAAGGTTGCCCAATGAGCCGACGGCTGATCCATCTGATAATAGCTGACTAAGGATGGAAGAAACCAGGTGAGACATTACATATGATATTGTGATCTTTTTTAACAAGGGTTCAAATTAATGAATATGTCAAGCAGCTGCAAACAACAAGCAAAACTACTGACTTGTTCGTGTTGAGTGTGTTGGGAAGAGAGTCAGTATGCAGGCTTGTCTGTTCTGCAGTGGTCACACCCATTGCAGCACCTGTAAGGGCCATCTGGTTACCTGTAACAACCATGTTTTGAGTACACCTCAGTGCCTTGATTTCATAATAGAAGTTTAACTTGGCTACCCAAGTATAACTTTCAGTGGTAAATGATCAAGTCAGCACAACTGGGAAAGATTGATCAAATCATGACAAAACAACGCTGTATGACTTTACCAAGTGGATTGATGGATCTCATCTGTTGGGGAAGCTGTTGCTGGGCCTGAACATTCGGTGCACCTGTCGGCGGCCCAGTACCTGAGGCCTGCTGGGACTGGGCCTGCCCAGTGGCTTGGCTACCATAAGGCAGCCCGAGTGCTGCGTATGCTCTCTGCATGGAGCTGGGATCAATGGGGGTTGAGGTATTGATAGTAGGCGCACTAGACTGGCCCACTCCGCCTGTAGACATAGGATTCTGGAGACTGGTATTGGGGGAACTCAGCATGGCTAGAGAGAAGGATCAAAGCAGCATTTAATCAATAATAAATTTTGCTTGTGGCTATTTTGAAAGACAATGACAATGGGTATTATGTCAAGTCCACATAAGGGGTGTTCACACGGCACACATTTGCTCCGGTGCTGCACCAATGTATTTTGTTGTGATATATCTTACACCGGAGCAAGTTTTGTGGAGCGTTCACACGTACAAAGCCGCTGAGCGTGTTAACCCTGGTGCAGCCCCACTTGCATTCACACGGCAGTTTCTGCAGCGGTGCAAAACGTGACGAGCTGTCATGTTGGTTCTTTTTAAAACATACACAACTCAAGCAACTACTGTACGGGCACGTCCTCCTCCTTCTCGGTCTCCGTGCCTTCTGCTCGAGAGGTGTTCAAAGACCACCCCCGAAAATGCAAATCAATGATGACTTCAATGACACTCAGAAAAGCAAATGTATAATGCGCCAAACAGAAAATCAAGAGAGGAAATCACAAAATAAATTCTATGGGGGGTTGTGAACACACAACAGAGGAACAAACTACACAAACAACTCCGAGACAGTCCAGTCTCCTACAAAAGGAAAGATGACGGAAGTACAACAGAGCACGAAAGCAACGCATTCTAGCCGTATGTAATCAACTTCTCATGCGTAGCGAGGTCACGAGCATTTGCTGGTTTAAGCTGTTTTCAGGGGCTACACCGGTGTAACTTTGCACGTGTGAACGCTCTACTGGGGCTGCCCCGGCGCAGCACCGGATCAAATGTTGCCGTGTGAACACCCCTATAACCATTCAACGGCAGTTGTGATATAAAAATAAGACCAAAGGGGTGTTCACACGGCAGGATTTGCTCCGGTGCTGCACGGCGCTGCCCCAGTTGAGCGTTCACACGTGCCAAGTTACACCAGTGTGGCCCCTGAAAACAGCTTACTCCGGAGCAAATTTAACCCACCTCAGGGAGGTAGCCTCGCTACGGAAGAGTTGATTACATACGGTGAGAATGCGTTGCTTTTCGTGCTCTGTTGTACTTCCGTCATGTGTTTGTTTAATAATGACACAAGACATGGCTGGTAACAGTTGCCTCTTGGGTTATACCATCTCAACGAGAACGGGGGGGGGGGGGGGGGGAAAAGTCCCCAAACGTCATCTTTTCTTTTGTCGGAGACTGGACTGTCTCCGAGTCGTTTGTGTAGTTTGTTCCTTTGTTGTGTGTCCACAACACCCCACAAAATTTATTTTGTGATTTCCTCTCTTGATTTTCTGTTTGGCGCATTATATATTTGCTTTTCTGAGTGTCATTGAAGTCATCATTAATTTACGTTTTCGGGGGTGGTCATTCAACAACTCTTGGGCGTTTGCGGACTTTTTGCTGACTTAGAAAAAAAATTACATATACATATATATTTTTTTACCTGTTTATGTTAATTGGTCGCTACTTGGCGGATTTTCGTTTATAGCGGGTGGTTTTGGTCCCCATTAACCGCGATAAACGAGGGATTACTGTATATTTTTTAAAAAGAACCAACGCGACAGCTTTTTTTCTTCTATGATTTTGCACCGCTGTAGAAACTGCCATGTGACAGCAAGTGGAGCTGCACCGGCGCTACGCCGGAGTTAACACGCTCAGCGGCTTTGTACGTGTGACTGCTCCACAAAATTTGCTCCGGTGTAAAATATATATCCCTGTTTTTGTCATTTTCGTTAGTTTTGGGCGACCCTGCGCGGCTTGCTTACACGAGGGAAAAGTTGCTTAGCATTGGGGAGTCTACGCTCTGACTTTTTTCACCAGCACACGAAAATCCACAAGGTTTTTCAGAGCTAATCGCGATCAGAGTGGCGGCGCTGTACGGAGCATTGAAACGCCATCGGAGGAGGGGGAAGCGAGCCGGCGTGCTAGTCAAGCTCCGGCAGCGTGGATTTCAACCCTACTCCCATCGATCCATCTTGCTAATCTACGATCTCTGTCAAACAAGATGGATGAACTTCTTCTCCTCACAAAGACCAACAAAACCTTTGCACGTTCTGCTGCGCTCTGCTTCACTGAAACCTGGCTCAGTGACCGCCACCCGGATTCCGCGCTACATCTACCCGGCTTCCGCCTTCTCTGAGCTGACCGCGACACGGAGCTATCAGGGAAATCGAAAGGTGGTGGGATTTGCTTCTATATCAACGAAGAATGGTGCACTGATGTCACAAAGCTTGACGCACACTGCAGTCCGGACCTGGAGTCGCTGTCTTTAAACTGCAAGCCATTGTACTCGCCACGTGAGTTCACCTCCTTTTTACTCGTTGGTGTTTACATTGCGCCACAAGCTAACGCTAACTCGGCGATACAAACGCTAGCTGAACAAGTAAACAAACCCGAACTAAAATACCCAGAGTCACCCCTGATAATTTTGGGCGATTTTAATAGAGCACATCTTAACCGTGAACTTCCCAGATATAAGCAGTACATCGACTGTTTCACCAGAAAAGGCAACATTCTAGACCACTGCTATACAAAAATCACAAATTCATACCGATCGATCACCAGCGCAGCATTGGGTTTTTCTGACCACAATTTAATACACTTAATACCCACATACAGACAGAAACTCAAATGTGTTAAACCGGTTGTTAGACTGTGAAAAAAATGGACAGATGAAGCAAAGCTAGCTCTACAAGAATGCTTAGACTGCACTGATTGGGGCGTCTTTGAAACTTCAACGGGCACACTGGATGAATACACAGACACTGTAACAGCATACAACAGTTTCTGTGAGGACATGTGTGTACCAATGAAGTCCTTCCGCTCTATCAACAATGACAAGCCATGGTTCACTCCCAAACTCAGGCAACTCAGGAAAGAGAAAGAGGCCGCATTTAGAAGTGGAGATCGGGCACTGTACAAACACGCCCGAAACCAATTGACAAAGGAAATTAACATCGCTAAGAGAAGCTATGCAGAGAGGCTGAAAAAACAGTTCTCTGCTAACGACTCTGCATCTGTGTGGAATGGCCTGAAAGCAATCACAAACTATAGAATGCCATCCCCCCAAACAGTGAACAATAAGGGTCTTGCTGATGAACTAAACACGTTTTTCTGCCGATTTGAAAAGGACACCCCCATTTCCCACATACACCCACCTCTACCAGAAACTACTCTATCTACCGCCCCCCCACCCTCATTTTTTCCCCTACAGATCCACGAACAGGACGTGAGACGGCTCATCAAGCAGCAGAAGATCAAGAACCCTGCGGGGCCCGACATAGTATCCCCCTCCTGCCTGAAAGTCTGCGCTGAACAGCTGGCTCCGGTCTTCACACAAATCTTCAACAGATCCCTGGAGCTGTGTGAGGTCCCATCCTGCTTCAAACAGTCTACCATCATCCCAGTTCCCAAGAAATCGGCAACATCGGAACTGAACGACTATACTGTAGGCCTGTCGCTCTGACGTCTGTGGTCATGAAGTCCTTTGAACGCCTTGTGCTGAACCACCTAAAGAATGTCACCGGACACCTGCTGGACCCTCTTCAGTTTGCCTACCGGGCAAACAGGTCTGTGGAGGACGCAGTCAACATAGGTCTGCACTACATCCTCGAGCACCTCGACAGCACAGGGACCTACGCAAGGATCCTGTTTGTGGACTTCAGCTCTGTGTTCAACACCATCATCCTCCCGGATGATGGTGTTGAACTTCTCACCCCCAAACTTCTCAAGCTCGGTGTGTCCCCTACGATCTGCCAGTGGATCCTCAGCTTCCTGACGGGACGGACACAACAGGTGAGACTGGGAAGAACATCATCATCAACACACACCACTATCACTGGAGCCCCACAGGGATGCGTCCTCTCTCCACTGCTCTTCTCCCTCTACACTAACGACTGCACCTCAACAAGTCCAGCTGTCAAACTCATAAAGTTCGCAGACGACATTACGGTCATCGGTCTCATCAAAGACGGCGACGAGTCTGCGTACCGACAACAAGTGGAGCAGCTGGAGGTCTGGTGCAACCGATAAAACCTCGGGCTGAACACGCTCAAGACTGTAGAGATGATCGTGGACTTCAGGAAACATCTTTCACCACAGTTGCCCCTCACACTATCCAACTGCCCTGTGTCAACCGTCGAGACCTTCAAGTTCCTGGGAATTACAGTCTCCCAGGACATGAAGTGGGGGGTTAACACCAACTCCAACCTAAAAAGGGCCCAGCAGAGGATGTACTTCCTGAGGCTGCTGAGGAAGCATGGCCTGCCACAGGAGGTGCTACGCCAGTTCTACACGGCAGTTATCGAATCAATCCTGTGTTCTTCCATCACGGTTTGGTTTGGGGCCGCCACAAAAAAGGACAAAATCCGACTTCAACGGACAGTTAGAACGGCGGAAAAAATCATTGCACCGCCCTACCCACTCTTGAGGACTTACACACTGCAAGAATCAAAACAAGGGCACAGAAAATCCTACTGGATCCACCGCACCCTGCCCACCACCTTTTCCAGCTACTCCCCTCAGGCAGGCGCTACAGATCCATGCGCACCAAATCCAGCAGACACTTAAACAGCTTCTTCCCTCTAGCCATTAACTCCCTAAACAGTCACTGACGTATACTCCACCGCACCAGACACTTTAAAGCGCTCAAGGACATCTACACAATTGCACACTTCTTGTACAACAAATACTGCTACTGGTCACTTTAAAATGGTTCAATGATTTTCTGCACCAACTGTACAACTGACGTAGTATTGTATTCTACCACTGATCACTTTAGCTCTGCGTGATACTTTGCACATTGTCTCACAGTTGTCACTGGGTGGTACCACCGCACTATGGTTCACTTACATTACGAAATGTCCTTCCATACTTATTTGTCATGTCCTTGTTTATGATGATACTAATGCAGCATGTTATACCGGAGACAAATTCCTTGTGTGTTCTACACACTTGGCCAATAAAGATGATTCTGATTCTGATATCGCAACAAAATACATCAGTGCAGTACCGGAGCAAATGTGTGCCGTGTGAACACCCCTCAAGATTAATTATTTAGATTTTTCCACCATTAATATGATTTAGAATCTGTAAAACTCAACTGAAGATAATTAAAATCCTTTGAAAAGGAAATTAACCAAAATAGACCGATCAAGTGTGCTCACCCTCCAACTACAGATATGATCAGTATCAACCAATCACATTAAATTGAAGTTATAAATTGGATTTGAACAGTGGACCCTCCGGTTACTGGATGACAAGTCATGGTAGGTTTTTCCTGACATTTTTTGGAACCTTTACTAAATAGCCACTACTTGCCACAAAATCCCTGCTGTTACTTCAATGTTGCTGTCAACCTCTTAGCAGAATCATTGACCAGGTTTATTGTCATTTTTTTCAAAATGTTTTAAGAAACACCCAGTTTTGAAATGATTGATCTTGGTTAATTCTTTGATACTCAAAGAAAAAACACCATGGCATTCCAATAGGCTTTTTAAGACATTTTATATCTTCTGTACATTACAGAATAATAAAACAACTACAATACATAAAAACAATGCAGACATTTGAATGGGTTAAATATATTTTGTTGTGGATATGTTTTTTTCTTGCTTCATTGTCTGTCTTAACAGACTTAACTATATGAAAATTCTTAATATGCAAGGAGGCTATTCCTTGTACTTACGCTGCTGTGTCCGCTTGTCACTGGCGTTCTTCAGCGGCAGGCAGACTGGACAGTCATGCCGTGTGCAATTTTTCCAATGGGAGATTATCTGTCTGGACGATGCGCAGTGAGCCACTGCAAAGATATGATACAAGGAACAGGCCTGAAAGTGTAGTCAATTTCAGTCATGAGGACAACATTTAAAAGAAAGACATGAGACTAAAACTAAGCAAGTAGTTGAAATAATTTTCATTTTGAGTATAGAAGGAAAGGATGATTTTCAGCTTTTACTATTTGAGAGGAACAGTTTCTCATCAAGAACAGTTACAAAAAACCCTCTGTCTAGAAAGGTCATATCCCTGCAGCCCTGGGATGCCCGGATCACACAAGTGTAGTCACACAGTATCAAGAAGCTCATGAGAACTGTCTTGTGGTTGGACCTGGACAAAGGTTACAGACCAATACCACACAAGCTCAACCTCATACTGCAAGAGTTGTAATAAGTCAGGAAACCAGGGATGAGTTTCAAAACTGCTTGATTGCAGTTAGTGTGGACTTTAAGACTACTACGACCACTACTAAACCTCTCACAATCAGGGGGATGAAATTGTGACACAATAAAAGTACTTTGGAGTAAAATTGAACAACAGACTGGATTCAGCACCAGCATGGATGCTGTTTACAAGAAGGGAATGGGCAAACGGTATTTCCTGAAGAAGCCCAGATCCTTATGTGAAGCAGCATGCTCGAGATGTTCGACAAGTCTGGAGTAGCAAGTGCCATTTATTTTGCTTCTGTTTGCTGGGAGAGTAGCATCAGCGCCAGAGAGGGAAAAAAGGATCGATGAACTCATCAAGAAGGTTGGTCACACCACAGGACTGAAAATGGGGACGCTTGAGTCGAGTGGGGGACCAGCGATCACTGAGCAAAGCTCTCTCATCTCGGATGGTTACTAACCAAGCAACAATCTTATATCCTGCACAGTGGAGGGAAGAGGAATTTGCCCTGGTAGTGATTTGGGAGTCCGAAGAATGGCTAATGGTAGTTTTGTGTGCATGTCAGCACATTTTAAATATATAGAAACAAAAACATTGCCTCCTGTAACATGTTTTTTGTGAATTGTTGATTAAATCGAGATTTAGTGTTGATATGTGGATATATTTTATGGTGAGATGAATTATATATATTTCACGAGCTTTTATTTTTACTTTCTGATTACAACAAGCTATACAAGGGCTACACAAGTGGCAATGCAATTATAAAAAAAAAACATTTGGTTGGGTTCGGTACCTCTAAAAAGGTTAAGAAACACTGATCTAGTCAGTGGTGTCCCCACGTTCAGCCATCTACAGCGTTCCTCGAGTCTACAAGTCTTTGAGTACATGCTGCGGCAATTGAATTTGGTGAGCAGATTACTATTTTGATTCGCAATGTATGAGAACCTGAGCACGGCTTATGTGCACCCTAGATTGACATAGGTAATTTAACAAAAACTTCTTAAAATTCCCCACTAGTCCTAAATACTCCTAACGTACCCTGGCATGACTTCCCAGCTTGACAGTGGGTCATGTGGTTGAGGACGTTTTTCATGGTGCGACAGTGAGGTAGGGCACAGGCCCGCACCTCCCCATTGGCCTGCTCCCTTCGCTGGCACTTATGTGCATGCAGCAGCAGGACCAGCTGCTGCTGGATTAGCTTGCGCTTCTCTGGGTCGGCTGTCGGACCTGCTGAAGGCACTGCCACACCTCCACCGCCGGCCAGTGGCAACATTGCTGCCTGTTGCTGTGGCTGCTGCATGGGTGAAAAGGACAAGATAGAAATATCAGTGCTGTGAATGAATGAAATCAAGTCTTGATGTAGAGTCACAAATAATAAAAAAAGTCACAAAAACGTCCACAATTGAGATAAATGCAGATATAGTGTCAAATTTAGCTGCTTTGAGGTCTGCGTCACATGGACTCAGATGCAGCGTTGCTACAGTTACCTTTAGAAAGCAATGTTACTTTACTGATTACTTGATTTTAAAAGTGACTTTATTGGATGAATTAAGAGTTAATAGTAATAATTTGTTGGAGGTGAATTTTCACCCTATTTTTTTTGCCCCCCACCCCCGAGAGTCAACAGGGTTCTGAGCATCTGCCTAGGTCGCCTTTTGGCAAGCTGGCCCTGCAAACATGTGAACTAATTATTCATGTAGATTTGTGAGGAAAAATATTAAATTTACCCAACTGTGACGTAGGTTTTGGATGATGGCAGTTATTTGATTAATAATTTGAAAGACAATGGAAAAATAGTTTGAATATGTGTACTTGACACTACCATTCAGTCCATTTCACAACATTAAATTAAATGTATTGATTTCAAAGAGTGTACTTGTACACCACAATGCATCTATTAATCAATTATTTCTCCACCCCTTGTTTATAGAAATGTTACGAGACAATATGCGACAGGCACAAACCATGTTTGGCACACTGTTGACAGCTGCCGCCTTGAGTTCATTTGGGAAAGGTGGTATACTGTTGGCAAGGTTGGACTTGTTCTGGAGCTGCTGCTGAGGGTTGAGCTGCTGGCCGGGGCCTGCAGCACTCTGTCCATAGGACTGAGTGACAAATTGACCCCCATTGCTACCCAAGCCCATCTAAAAAGACAGGGATAAAATTGCTATTAATACAACTGGATTTTGCAGGAGTAACTTCACCAACAGCCAGACTGTGGTTAACCTTTAAAATGCATTGCTCTACTTAAACTACGATGGATGCACTAGCAGCAAAACAGCTCTACATTAGGCATAGAAAAATAAGTAGTGTGTTTCCGGTAACATGAAATTTCAGCATAGGGTCGGTAGGTCGGACAAAGTTTTTTTTAAAACTCTTTTTTTCTCCCTCCCTCCCCCATCAAAAACGTAAACAAAATAACCATAAAACATAAAACAAGGAGACATTGAAAGCAGTGGCGGATGCTCGTCTGTCAAAGAGGGGAAGCTCAATTTTGGTCGACATCATAAAATGTGTCCGTTTATTTATACGCGAATTCTACTCTAGCTCCGTTCCTTTTCAAGAAAATGATCTGTGACCCTGCCTGTCATACCAACAAGGTGTCTTTTCCCGGTACTTAATTAGTGTCCTACAACTATAGGAACTACAATAAAACCCACCAGAAATAAAAGATTAATTTGTCGCTAGTTGTTTGTTTACAACAAAGAGTGTCGCTAAAATGATTAGGAGAAGTCTCCAGCTCACCTCGGAACAGAATGAGAGTTGAAAAATTGCTCGCGACGGATGTCTACACTAAAAGCTCGGTGACTGGCTCATTTCAATGTCAATCGAACTGGCACGCAGACTCAGACAGATCATCCAATCGGATGCAGAAAAGCCTGGCGTCCGGTACCCTCCCGGGCGTGATTTTCTTTCATAAGGTCATCACTTTTTCAACCACACCATGCATGTTGGACATATGTTAACCCTATGTTGCATGGCTTCTGCAGGAGTTATTCAATTGTGGTTTGTTTTTAAATTTAGGGTAGATTATGGCCAAATATCATAATAAATTCACAATTTTGGGAAAACCAAAGTGCAGGTACTTCGTGTGCATAATAACTTAATCACTACACAATTACCTTGCCAAAAAGCATGGCAGTACCGATAGGTAACACATAGAAACTGTTATTTATTGTGTTCTATATGTTCTATATACTCTTCTGCACAAGTACAATAGGGTATTTGGACCTTTTCATCTCACGGATAGAATTTATTCAACATTTTGTGGACCCTCTTTCACACTCACCTTTTCCTCATGGAGGCTGCCATGTTGCTTTTGCTGTTGCGCACGCTAGAGACATCTCGCGGTGGATTTAAAAACTAAAACTGGTAACTTGAATGTGGTTAGGCGTAGAAAAAAAAGTAGTGTGTTTCCGGTAACATGAAATTTCAGCATAGGGTCGGTAGGTCGGACAAAGTTTTTTTTTTTTAATCTTTTTTTTCTCCCTCCCTCCTCCATCAAAAACGTAAACAAAATAAACATAAAACATAAAACAAGGAGACATTGAAACCAGTGCCGGATGGTCGTCTGTCAAAGAGGGGAAGCTCAATTTTGGTCGACATCATAAAATGTGTCCGTTTATTTATACGCGAATTCTACTCTAGCTCCGTTCCTTTTCAAGAAAATGATCTGTGACCCTGTCATAACAACAAGGCGTCTTTTCCCGGTACTTAATTAGTGTCCTACAACTATAGGAACTACAATAAAACCCACCAGAAATAAAAGATTAATTTGTCGCTAGTTGTTTGTTTACAACAAAGAGTGTCGCTAAAATGATTAGGAGAAGTCTCCAGCTCACCTCGGAACAGAATGAGAGTTGAAAAATTGCTCGCGACGGATGTCTACACTAAAAGCTCGGTGACTGGCTCATTTCAATGTCAATCGAACTGGCACGCAGACTCAGACAGATCATCCAATCGGATGCAGAAAAGCCTGGCGTCCGGTACCCTCCCACTGCCATCCAGTCCCAGAGACGACGAGCGTACGTGGGCGGGACAAAAACCAGCTTGTATCCAATGACTCGTCTCCGTTCAACGCATTGGGACAACCTACCCTGAACTCACTACCATTTAAAGCACAGCGAAGCTGCGGGATGAATGAGAAGGGAGTTTCGTCATAACCAGTACGAAGAAGCTGATTCGGAACAAAAGTTGAGCACGTTGTAGCGCATATTTAGTCGATGACATGTACACACAATGAAATTTACATTCATATATTTGATCACTTATTCTTTGACATTTTAGGGGAAGCCGAGCTTCCCTTGCAGTCCCAGAGCAATCGCCACTGATTGAAACCCCGCTCGCCGCCTAAGGCGGTGAGAGAGTTGAGTACCCAGCGGCTGGGTGTTACAGCCATCTCGTTACCTCTGCGTCCCGCGTCCTAGACGGCCCGTAGTGTTCGTCAAATAGTTCGCTGAATCTTTTCGATACAGCAGTGGATGCTATTTTCTTAATATTATGGTGCGAGCATGCGACTGCAACACACAAAACGCGGTTAAAACTGTTGTCGGAGATCGTGGCCGCCGCCATGATTCAATGTTGTTGACAGACGACAGGGCAAACGACGGCGCACGCTCAACGTGAATATCACGAGAGTTTGCACCAATGTAAACGCTCTAAATTCAGCTTTCCTTTTATTATTTACAATTTTGTCTGTGGTTTTATTGTTCTTGTTTTGATTGTAAAGCGTCCTTGAGTGTTTTGAAAGGCGCGTATAAATGAAATGTACGATTATTATTATTATTACACAAAAATGTAGAAGGTTTGAAAAAAATGCCGACCGTAAAGTTTTTTTTCGAGGTAGAAATTCTCGGTCGGTCGGGTTATTGGAAACAAACTACTTTTTCTCTACGATTTAGTTGCAGGCAGGACTTGAACTCATGATGAATTCCCCAACGGCTGTACATTTCACCTCATCCCATTACAGGGCCCAAAATAAAAGCAGTTTGAATCGTAATTTGCAAGTCAAAGTTCATATTTTGTGCCCAAACAAATACACTCCAAATCTAAACTGCGAATATGCGTTTATGAGGCACAAAGCGCTTTGCGGAAACAAAGCCATTTGGTTGAAATTGGAGGCATAAATGTTCTGCCTCAGGCTGTTGACTGCATTTGAGTACAATGTGGTTTAAGAAAAGAAAACATTGAAGTTGTCACGGTGATCGACTGGTTAACAAGTCCGCCTCACAGTACAGAGATGCAGTGGTTGATTCCGGTGGTGGCCTTCTTGTGTGGAGTTTGCATGTTCTCCCCATGGCTGTGGGTTTTCTCCAGGTTCTCCAGTTTGCTCCCACATTCCAAACACATGCATGGCAGGTTAATACTATGTGGTGTGAAATAAATGCTTGGTCAATGTCAACGCTGGATAAACTCTTTAGAAATTGTATTAAAACACCCAGAAAACCATTCAAATGATTGTGAAGAATGCAAGGGATGCAACTCACCTTGTTAATGTTGCTTGCTTGCTGTGCTGCACTGAGCGTAGCATGTGCACCCATCTGCTGTCCTCCCTGGGTGAGAGTGTCTGCCAGAGCACTGCTCGCTCCAGATGCAACTCCTTGCATTGATTTTCCCTGGTACTGCATGCCAACCACACCTGCTCCTCGCCCTCTTCCGGCACCAGGCCCAAGTCCTCCGTTCATGACCTGCCCAGGTTGGGGCTGCCCACCCTGCGCCAACAGCCCAGAATGACCCTGGGTATTATTCATCAAGGCCTGATTGAAGCCGGGGTTGTTCAGACTCATTGTTGAAGCATTGTTGTTGTTCTGCCCTGCTACTCCCGTTGGTGTGCCTGCTTTTGGAGCTTGAGGAGATGGGTGATTGTTGGGTGAGCCTTGGCCTAGTGGGCTCTTACCCAAAGGTGTCCCAAGCTGTGGCCCCATGCTTCCAGGTTGAGGGCTACCAGAGCTCAGCCCTACACCTGTCATCGTGGATGTGCTACCAGCTCGTAGAAGCTCTGAGAGCTGCTTGTGTTTTGCAGCGGCATCGGGGACCACAGTACCACCAGACCCAGGTGCTGTTCCTCCATTTGTAGGCATCCCGCCCATTAGGCTCAGGTCGCCGCCATTGGGAATTAACTCATCTGGAAGGTCATTTTCTAAATCATCCCAAGAAAGTGATCCAAGATCTTCAATAGAAATAGAAAGAGAGAACTTTGTTAGAATTATCTGTGATGTTTACTGGTACAATTGAATAAGAAAGATACATCCTTAAAGGCCAACTAATGGATCTAAAATTCTTCTGAATCTGTATGTCATTGGCAATTTTAAAACAACTTTTTCATTGATCAGGAAAACCACTATACCACCTGTTCAGGGAGAACCAGTAATTTATTCAGTGTACATTACACATTTATACCTCTTTTACATACTAATAATCACCACACCTCAACTAGAAAAAAACCTGTCATGCATTTATAACGCGCACCATAAATTAGTACACCCCGCAAAAAAAATGTGAGAAATTTGCTTTCAGGATCAACATTTTCTTGGGCATATATCAGGGCTGAACCATTTCAGGAAAAGATTGAATTGCAATTTTTAAAGTATTAAGTAAATATTTTCTGTTAAGAGGCAAAAAGAATAAGATTTATTCTTCTCTGTGCTTCGTTTTATTCTATTACATTTTTGTGTAAATTAATCTTCGCTTTTTGTTCTATTTAAATGAAATTAATTGAAAAACAACATAATATAGTCCCATAGCAAAAAAACAAAAACAAAAAAACCAAAAACTACTGATACTGTTTTAAAACCTATTATTTCTATCTCATAACTGAGCACCTTACGTTTCAAAAAAGAGCAAACAAACGCAAATACAAAGGTAATATCCGAAATATGTAATATAGTTTTAATCTAATGAGATTCATTTTATTTACCGTAAACTTGGATTACAAGCGCTACTTTTTCCACACTTTCAACACTGCGTGTAATATGAAGCGGCTTTTTATTTTTTTTTTTCCATTGCGGGAAAAACATGGACCAATAAAATGAATGAGTCTTTCACTGAGGTCCAATGAGATTGTATGACTAATCACAACTTCCGCTCTTTTTGCCGTAGCGGGGGGGAAAATGTGTTACCCAGCAACAGTCGACCAATAAAATGAATGAATAGTACACAGGGTCCAATGAAATTGTATGATTACCGTAATCACAACTTCCTTATTTCAGTCTTTCTTCCAACTCTGATCAGGTGTAGAAAAAAAAGGAGTGTGTTTACGGTAACCCGACCGTAAGAATTTCTACCTCGGAAAAAAAACCTTACGGTCGGCATTTTTTCCAAACAACCTTCTACATTTTTGTGTAATAATAATAATAATACATTTTATTTATAAGCGCCTTTATATATTTGATCACTTATTCTTTGACATTTTAGGGAAGCCGAGCTTCCCTTGCAGTCCCAGAGCAATCGCCACTGATTGAAACCCGCCGCCGCCTAAGGCGTGAGAGTTGAGTACCCAGCGGCTGGGTGTTACAGCCATCTCGTTACCTCTGCGCCCGCGCCCTAGACGGCCCGTAGTGTTCGTCAAATAGTTCGCTGAATCTTTTCGATACAGCAGTGGATGCTATTTTCTTAATATTATGGTGCGAGCATGCGACTGCAACACACAAACGCGTTAAAACTGTTGTCGGAGATCGTGGCCGCCGCCATGATTCAATGTTGTTGACAGACGACAGGGCAAACGACGGCGCACGCTCAACGTGAATATCACGAGAGTTTGCACCAATGTAAACGCTCTAAATTCAGCTTTCCTTTTATTATTTACAATTTTGTCTGTGGTTTTATTGTTCTTGTTTTGATTGTAAAGCGTCCTTGAGTGTTTTGAAAGGCGCGTATAAATGAAATGTATGATTATTATTATTATTACACAAAAATGTAGAAGGTTTGAAAAAAATGCCGACCGTAAAGTTTTTTTTCGTGGTAGAAATTCTCGGTCGGTCGGGTTATTGGAAACAAACTACTTTTTTTTCTACGATTTAGTTGCAGGCAGGACTTGAACTCATGATGAATTCCCCAACGGCTGTACATTTCACCTCATCCCATTACAGGGCCCAAAATAAAAACGGATTTGAATCGTAATTTGCAAGTCAAAGTTCATATTTTGTGCCCAAACAAATACACTCCAAATCTAAACTGCGAATATGCGTTTATGAGGCACAAAGCGCTTTGCGGAAACAAAGCCATTTGGTTGAAATTGGAGGCATAAATGTTCTGCCTCAGGCTGTTGACTGCATTTGAGTACAATGTGGTTTAAGAAAAAGAAAACATTTAAGTTGTCACGGTGATCGACTGGTTAACAAGTCCGCCTCACAGTACAGAGATGCAGTGGTTGATTCCGGTGGCGGCCTTCTTGTGTGGAGTTTGCATGTTCTCCCCATGGCTGTGGGTTTTCTCCAGGTTCTCCAGTTTGCTCCCACATTCCAAACACATGCATGGCAGGTTAACGGAACACTCTAAATTGTCCCTAGGTGTGAGTGTATGGGACGAATGGCTCTTCGCCTATATGTGATTGGCTGGCAACCAGTTCAGGGCTACTTCCTGTTGGCTGTTGCAATAGGCTGCAGCACGCTCGCGGCCCTTGTGAGGATAAGTGGATTAGAAAATATGTATGTTGCATCAAAACTACTCTGGCAAATACAATTCATCCCAAAAGTTACTTGAGCAAATGTAGCGGACCAAGTGTAGTGCGTCATTACACACTTTTGAAAATCCGATAGTGATCACAAAACATTCATCAATTTAAGTACATGAATGTGAATGAAATGGATGGATGGAAAGTGGGAGCCAAGTGACAAATGTTCTCTTCAATAAGTTCTATGTGCCACCACTAGTCTAAACTTGGAACAGGTGAACCTGCAAACAGCAGGCAGTAGAAAAAGTAGAAGTGCATATTATTGAACATTTTTTGTTTGTTTTGAACTTCCCTAAAAAAAAAAAAAAATCATTTAAAACACCGAACTAAAAATGTAGGGCTGAAAGGAGTCCGAGCAATTTGGGTACCTCTGTTTTTAAAAAAAAAAACATGGTCTAGGAATCTTTTTCTGCTTCGAGTGCCCGCTTATTTACATGGATACCGTCAGGAAGAAGTCAAGATAACCGCAGCAACAATTATTGGTGCTATACAGTAGGCATGACAATAATACGCTGCCAACGCGGAGAGAAGGCCAACTTCAAAATACAGCTTACCAAATAATAGGTGGCTGCTTGTTCAGTTACGTGACCGTTAATGTGGCAGAAAGTGGAAAAATACTAACGACACAGAAGTAATATTTACCTAATGGCTAAATATAGTACAAACACGTTGAATATGAAATAATCAATGACAATTATCGCATAATATTATGAATATACAGGGCCAGTGGGAGATCAGGCAGGGCCCCCACAACATGGTTCATGGTGGCCAGACAGAGGCACCACCCAAAAAGGATTAATGTAGAACCCTGAATGTTCTACTGTTTCGTGTCTCATGATGATCGCGAGTGATGTCCCATTATGATACTCTGTTTGAACCACAAAGGTTCAGTGTATTACAAAGCATTACATTACAAGCAGCTGCCTGTTACATGGTTTTCCAGGAGTGATCCACCCTCTTTCGCTTCACACACACAATAAATACGTTCCAGGGTTTAAGCTTCTCTTCCCTTGATAGCTCAAGACCCAACCGGTCTTATAAATATTGTGTCTTCCAACAGCACTTAACAGTATTTATAATTCCACATGTGCCACTAAGAAAAAAACATTCCTCAAAATTAGTAAGTTGCTCCTCAAATGAAGTTATTTGCTAACTCATTTATTTATTTATTTTTACTGCTCCCAAAAATGTTACATCAAGCTACATGGCAGACCACGACGCACAATTAATGGACCACAATATACTATGTGGTGTGAAATAAATGCTTGGTCAATGTCAACGCTGGATAAACTCTTTAGAAATTGTATTAAAACACCCAGAAAACCATTCAAATGATTGTGAAGAATGCAAGGGATGCAACTCACCTTGTTAATGTTGCTTGCTTGCTGTGCTGCACTGAGCGTAGCATGTGCACCCATCTGCTGTCCTCCCTGGGTGAGAGTGTCTGCCAGAGCACTGCTCGCTCCAGATGCAACTCCTTGCATTGATTTTCCCTGGTACTGCATGCCAACCACACCTGCTCCTCGCCCTCTTCCGGCACCAGGCCCAAGTCCTCCGTTCATGACCTGCCCAGGTTGGGGCTGCCCACCCTGCGCCAACAGCCCAGAATGACCCTGGCTATTATTCATCAAGGCCTGATTGAAGCCGGGGTTGTTCAGACTCATTGTTGAAGCATTGTTGTTGTTCTGCCCTGCTACTCCCGTTGGTGTGCCTGCTTTTGGAGCTTGAGGAGATGGGTGATTGTTGGGTGAGCCTTGGCCTAGTGGGCTCTTACCCAAAGGTGTCCCAAGCTGTGGCCCCATGCTTCCAGGTTGAGGGCTACCAGAGCTCAGCCCTACACCTGTCATCGTGGATGTGCTACCAGCTCGTAGAAGCTCTGAGAGCTGCTTGTGTTTGGCAGCGGCATCGGGGACCACAGTACCACCAGACCCAGGTGCTGTTCCTCCATTTGTAGGCATCCCGCCCATTAGGCTCAGGTCGCCGCCATTGGGAATTAACTCATCTGGAAGGTCATTTTCTAAATCATCCCAAGAAAGTGATCCAAGATCTTCAATAGAAATAGAAAGAGAGAACTTTGTTAGAATTATCTGTGATGTTTACTGGTACAATTGAATAAGAAAGATACACCCTTAAAGGCCAACTAATGGATCTAAAATTCTTCTGAATCTGTATGTCATTGGCAATTTTAAAACAACTTTTTCATTGATCAGGAAAACCACTATACCACCTGTTCAGGGAGAACCAGTAATTTATTCAGTGTACATTACACATTTATACCTCTTTTACATACTAATAATCACCACACCTCAACTAGAAAAAAACCTGTCATGCATTTATAACGCTCACCATAAATTAGTACACCCCGCAAAAAAAATGTGAGAAATTTGCTTTCAGGATCAACATTTTCTTGGGCATATATCAGGGCTGAACCATTTCAGGAAAAGATTGAATTGCAATTTTTAAAGTATTTTAAGTAAATATTTTCTGTTAAGAGGCAAAAAGAATAAGATTTATTCTTCTCTGTGCTTTGTTTTATTCTATTACATTTTTGTGTAAATTAATCTTCGCTTTTTGTTCTATTTAAATGAAATTAATTGAAAAACAACATAATATAGTCCCATAGCAAAAAAAACAAAAACAAAAAAACAAACTACTGATACTGTTTTAAAACCTATTATTTCTATCTCATAACTGAGCACCTTACGTTTCAAAAAAGAGCAAACAAACGCAAATACATAGGTAATATCCGAAATATGTAATCTAGTTTTAATCTAATGAGATTAATTTTATTTACCGTAAATTTCGGATTACAAGCCGCTACTTTTTTTCCACACTTTCAACACTGCGGCGTGTAATATGAAGCGGCTTTTTATATTTTTTTTCCATTGCGGGAAAAACATGGACCAATAAAATGAATGAGTCTTTCACTGAGGTCCAATGAGATTGTATGACTAATCACAACTTCCGCTCTTTTTGCAGTAGCGGGGGGAAAATGTGTTACCCAGCAACAGTCGACCAATAAAATGAATGAATAGTACACAGGGGTCCAATGAAATTGTATGATTACCGGTAATCACAACTTCCTTATTTCAGTCTTTCTTCCAACTCTGATCAGGTGTAGAAAAAAAAGGCGTGTGTTTACGGTAACCCGACCGTAAGAATTTCTACCTCGGAAAAAAAACCTTACGGTCGGCATTTTTTCCAAACAACCTTCTACATTTTTGTGTAATAATAATAATAATACATTTTATTTATAAGCGCCTTTCAAGACACCCAAGGGCACTTTACAATAACAAAAGACACAAAACAATAACGGTTGAGCAGCGGCAGCCAAATGCGCCAGCGTTCACTAAACCCGGAAGTCAGAAAGAAACCACAAGGGAGGGATGCTCTCGCGATATTCACGTTGAGCGTGCGTGTCGTTTGCCCTGTCGTCTGTCCACAACATTGAATCATGGCGGCAGCCACGATCTCCGACAACAGTTTAAACCGCGTTTTGTGTGTTGCAGTCGCATGCTCGCATCATAATATGAAGAAAATAGCACTCATCAGAGATGAAGGTCCTCGGGATTTTCCCAAATTCAAATTTTTATGAAAATCTCTCTGAAGAAATGAGGAAATTTGCCTAAAATTAATCCGGATATTAGTTGACAACATTGAACGAAGACGCGTTTGAGATTGTTGTTTTGCTTTCAGGAGCGTAGCCATGTTGAGACACTAACACTAGTAACAGTAAAGAGATTTTCGTCTCTTTGTAAACACACTTGCTAAACCCCATGGGAACGAATAAACACCGTGGACAAGACAGTTGTCGTAAAAAGTATATTTGGACAAAAAGGGAAACACACAGATTGGGAGAAAAACGTGTCCGTCCGACTTCGAGTGTCGTCTCGGCTAGCTTAGCTTAGTTTAGCTGTTGTTGTGTGTGACGTCGTGTGTGTGACGTCGTTGCGTCGGCGCTGATTGGTTGAAATCAAAAGACGCGCTTGCATACATGTTCGCGCTGAAGCACGCACAGCAGAGAGAGAGCTCTAGCAGCGGAGCGGACTATCTATTGCTGAGGCTCGCTTAGGCCCCAGTCCCATATAAGCACGGATGGACACGGCAGTCCCGGAAAGTGCCGGATCCCGCCGGATTAAGATCCGGGATGATCCGTGCTCTTTCTGGGGTTTTCGGTCGTCCAAAACCATCACGCCCGGTGGTAACACGGCAGCTACACGGTCGAACCGTGCATAAACACGGCAGCAACACGGAATCAACACGGTGCCCACACGAATGACCAAGGATCGGCACGGACAGTCAAGGCAGAGCGGCGGAATAACACGAACCTACACGGCAGTGACACGAACAGTTACGGACCAACACCACGCCTACACGAATCATCCCGGCGCCTACACGGCAGCGACACGAACACACACGGTCCACCCGGACCGTCAAGAACTTGTATAAAAGCTGGCTAATTTCCGTGATCCCATTTTCTGACCCAGATGGTTCTCTTTTTCCTTCTATTCACTGTAGATACCACTTTTTCACGGCTTCTCTATCTCGTATCTTCGCTTTAGCAATGAGGATAGTGTTTTCAACCTGAGCTTTTTGCAGTTGAAGCTGGCATCTCATCAGCATCAGGTTGTTCTCGGCCGTCATCTGATCCCCCATGTTGCAGCGTCGGTAGCACAGGAAAGGAGTGAATCGTTGTTCAAATTTCCCTATTTATATGAGCATGAGCCATCGTCCGTGTTATCCGTGTTCCTCCGTCATAGTCCGCATTAGTCCGTGTTTTCACCGTGTTTGCACCGTGAACGTCCTTGTTGCCACCCTGTCTATCCGTCATCGTCCGTGATATTCCTTGTTCTTCCATGATAGTCCGTGTATCCGCCGTGTTTCAACCGTGTTGTATCCGTTTTGCACCGTCTTCGTCCGTAGTAGCTCCGTGTTGATCCGTGAGGTAGTCCTGAAGTTGACACTGTCCGGCGTAGTCCGTGTAACCACCGTGAAAGTTCCGGAGACAACCGTACCTCTGCCGCCAGGATTCTTGATGGTCCGGGTGTGAATTTTTTCCCGGACTGTCAAGGACATACACGGACAAACACGGCAGGGATACGACTGTCCCGGACCCTACACGGCAGCTACACGGACCTACACGGCAGCTACGCGGACCTACACGGTTGTTGCCAACTCCCGGACCTTCACGCGGACGAACACGACAGTTTTGAACTTCCCAAAACCACCGTGTTGGCCTCCGGAGCCCAAGGACAGTGCGGACGTTCCAGGACGAAGAGGGTTCACCGCGGAGCTACACGGCGGCTACACGGTCCACACGCCGGATCGTGCCGGATGTGGTCCGTGTTGATCCGGCACCTATATGGGACTAAGGCGTTAGCTTAAGTGGCGTCGCCACAACAGCAATAAGCTCGCCTCGCATTCTCATGGCCTCGCCATATCTCGGAGATATTTAGAAATTTCGTCGAGAGCAGAAGCCGCAAAGGGTGCAGGTGTGCACACAAAAGGAAGATTAATCATTGAATGTCGAGTATTTGAATAGCATTTTGTGTAAACTAATTCATGCGTGATCGGCCAGGTGTGTGTCTGCGCGCGCGGATTTTCAGAAAAGTCCACTTTCATCTCTGATCCATTTATGTACTGTATCGGAAAGATTCAGTGAACTATTTGACGAACACCACGGGCCGTCTAGGTAGCTGTATCACCCAGCCGCCGGGGAACCCAACTCTCTCACCGCCGTTGGCGGCGAGCGGGGGTTTCAATGTCTCCTTATTTTATGGTTATTTTGTTTACATTTTTGGTGGGGGGGGGGATAAAATGAAATAAAAAACTTTGTCCGACCTACCGACCCTATGTTGAAACTTCATGTTACCGGAAACACACTACCTTTTTTTCTACGCCTCAACATGGAGAATACCAGACGAAAAGCATATGATGCAGCTTTTAAACTAAAAGCGATCACTCTGGCAGTTAAACAAGGAAATCGAGCTGCTGCCCGTAATCTTGGCATAGTCGAGTCGATGGTGCAAAGGTGGAGGCTCCGGCAAGTTTTTAAAGGTGGGCCGTCGTGGTGTTATAGATTCATGAAGCGGAAAAGCCTGTCTATTAGGGCACACACGACGTTGTATCAGCAGCTCCCTCGCAATTACAAGGACAAACTTGCTTCGTTCCGCACATTCACACAAACAAAGATAGCGGAGAATTCCATCAGCCCAGATGAAATAATAAATATGGACGAAGACCCTCTGACATTTGATTTGCCTCTCACTCGGACTGTAAATAAAAAAGGTGACTCCCCGTCATACTGAAAACAAGCGGCCACGAGAGAGCACATTTTACCTGTGCTTTGAGCCGCGCAGCATCGGGCCTAAAGCTGCCAACGATGATCGTTTTTAAGCGGCTGACTATAGAAATAATTTTATATATCTTTTCCCATTTATATGATTTGCATTATTCTATTTAAAGCCTAGTGGGCTGCAGTATTTCTCCTCGTAATTACGCAAATGCGCATCAAGATCTCTCTTTGTCTGGGCTCTTATGTGTTTCAGCGTAATTTCGTTGAGCATTTATCATGCTCATAAAAATATGGAGATTATTTTAACCTTGAGAAATTTTGCTGTGGGGGTACAGCGGGGGACCGCGTCAGCGGCCTCACCCAGAGGTGCTCCAGGCGGCAGGGACGCAGAAGCAAACCCCCGCCTACTCATTGGCCAGCGGTTTATAGTACGGTACGGCGCATAAAATTACAACATTTATTTTTCTTCATAAATCTGAGCATGCGGCTCTTAATCAGGTGCCGTCTGTAGCCCGAAATTTACTGTATTTATTAAACTTATCCAAAATATTCCTCCTGGCTGAGTTAACTGATTTATTTCCGGGTTGGGGGGGCTGTTCTTACTAGGTCCTGTTCGCTTTACTATTATTCTTTCTTGAGACCATTAATAATGAACCTGTTAATTTGCTGTTCATAGGTGATAGCTTAAACACAATTTCAGGTAGACCTCTGTGAAATGTGTACTGTACACGGAAGCACTTTTGCTGATGTTTGATGACACAATATTAGCTTAGTGATTAACACCGACTTTCGCTCTGTCGGTGTTCCCACTGATCTCCTTTTAGTGATAACGATGCTTATTAGAAGTGTAGCTAATTTTCTGCCATCGGGAGAGACAGATAGTTACTTCAAGGAGAGTATCTGTATGCAGGAAGATTATGTTTAGAAGAGTTGCACCAGGTAAGAAGTGCTCGGGTTGGGAATCGATATTTTTATGATTCAACTATCGATTCTCTTATCGATACTTTTTTTGGGAGGGTGGGGGTTGGAGGGGCTAAACAAGTAGATTACCATTGGCTTTGTATTTGTAAACAAGCTACATTTGTTTAAGCAATATGACCTTACAAACCCAACAGTGTGGGTCTTAAGAGGGCCAAATGCTAGGACTCCTTGAGTGACACATGCACGCACAAGCCCCTCCTCTTCGCTGCGACAAGCTTTCTAAATCCCCGCGACCAAACGCACCAAGACGTGGGGCGATGTGATATTTCATTATACTCTGAACCCAGCATTACGCTGAAAGTCTTTTGGTTCATCCATCAAAGTCAGTATAATAGTATGAGAACATGTGAAAGCTAGGTTGGTGCAATATTCTAAGGTAACGGTCCAGCTCAAACTTTTTTGTACCACAGGTTGGTTTCGCATCGACATTTTGACAACCGTTGTACATTCTTTTGTTTCAGTGTAGTGCCATCTAACTCTCTACACACCCCTAACACTCCCCAAAAAACAAAAGAAAATGCATAATGCATAGAGCGCAAGGTGACAGAGTTTAACTGGCGTGCAAATTAAAATTTCAGTGCGCAAGCGCACCACTTATGTGCACCCCCGATTAGTTGGGCAATAATGTCACTTTTCTAGTTTATCATTTGCAACATACTTATGTGACTCAATGGGAGACAAGATCATTTCTGAATGACTCTCCCATCTGGCACCACTGGCTGCGTCCAACGACATAAGAGTCCAAAACTTAATGAGGACAATTGCCCTACTAACTTCTCTAAATAAACGATCTTGTTTAAAGGCCTAAGGGACGATCAATCTTTTTTGCTCACTCGGTCGTCTCAGCCCTTCCTTTCAAATCAGCAGACACATGGATGCCTGGCACAGCATTCATTTCTGAACAGACACACGGTCTCTGAAAGCTTGCCTGGAGGCTCTTTGGCTGTGAACCAAAAATGCAAAGCAATGTTTTGGTTGGGTAGCACCACATGCAGCTCGAGGAGAAGGGGGACAGTCGTCTGACTTGAAGCCACAAGGGAATTGCTATTTTCTTTCCATTTCACTGATTTGCAATTCAACTTTGCATGTTCGTTCTTATCACACTTGCCATGTTACAGATTCAAAATTCTTCATTCCAAGTGTAATTTCACAATTGATATACAGTATATTTAATGGTAACAGGCATTCAAAATGAACAGGAAATTGAA
Organism: Hippocampus mohnikei; assembly: GCA_026261675.1. NCBI lineage: Eukaryota > Metazoa > Chordata > Actinopteri > Syngnathiformes > Syngnathidae > Hippocampus > Hippocampus mohnikei. The sequence continues at coordinate 5,507,879 of JAKGUB010000326.1, forward strand.
GGAGACATTCGTAAATGTCTCCATTTTTGACATCATCTTTAATGGACGTCTCCATGAAATGAAGAGAAAGAAAAGTGCACCCTTCATTTTCCCCCAAATCGCTCATAAGAACTACTTGATCATTCCTCTCCAGAGCATTTTCTACTTATCAGTTACAATGGAACTCATGGTATTGCCCGCAACAAAATAGAGACAAATCGGACCACTTCGGATTTCTGCATACGGTTACCATGAAGGGATTAAATTTATGCTATGAATTTACTGAATACATACATTGTTCCTCTCTATCCTCTGTTTTGAATATAAAACATCTTTCTCTTTTTCTTTTAATTAATAGCGAAATTGAAGGAGACATTCGTAAATGTCTCCATTTTTGACATCATCTTTAATGGACGTCTCCATGAAATGAAGAGAAAGAAAAGTGCACCCTTCATTTTCCCCCAAATCGCTCATAAGAACTACTTGATCATTCCTCTCCAGAGCATTTTCTACTTATCAGTTACAATGGAACTCATGGTATTGCCTGCAACAAAATAGAGACAAATCGGACCACTTCGGATTTCTGCATACGGTTACCATGAAGGGATTAAATTTATGCTATGAATTTACTGAATACATACATTGTTCCTCTCTATCCTCTGTTTTGAATATAAAACATCTTTCTCTTTTTCTTTTAATTAATAGCCATCAATGACATTTTCTAACATATCAACTTGATTTACCACTACAGTCTTCCAATTTCCAAATGACGTCCATGAGATCTGTGGTGTCGAAGGGCTTGCTACCTCGAGTGTTTAACCCGCGCCGACCCACCCATGACATAATGAGCCAGCTAAAAAGTTGCAGTTGCCCTAAGACGTAATGGGCTACCGTAATGAATGCACTTCAAGAGAGTATTATTTCACAACGCTTGCATTGTATGAGCAAGGAATGCAGGTCAATGAAACTAACTGCATCAACAATACCGCTTCCGAGTAGCGTCTTCCAAAAATAAGCATTTTTACGGTGCTCTGCTGAAGAGTGTGGATGTTAACAACATTGCACATCACACTACATTACAATGTACACAGTGACAGTGTACATTCCCTGAAAGTCAGCTTTACCATTTCATTTAATAACCTATTCTTCAATCGTTCAACCAAAAAGCTGAGGTTGCAGCATGTGCAACCTGCCGACGGAGGGTGGAAAAAAGTTTCCTCGACTCTGCAGCCTCACTTAACAGACTTGCATATTATGCTCTCAGCCAAACAGCCATAGTAAAGCGTGGCACCCTCTGACTGGACACAATCCAGATATTCTTTTTTTTTTCTATTTATTGAATACTTAACATGGCTGGCTACTCCCTCGTGTCAGTAAACACGTGGAGTTGTTCCTCTATGTCAGGGGTGTCAAACTCATTTCACATTGTGGGCCACATACGGCCTCGGTAGATGTCAAGTGGGCTGGACCATTAAAATTATACCTGACTCTGCTATAAATAACCAAAATAATATGTCTTTCCTTTGTTTTGGTTCAAAGAAGCACAAGAACATCAGGAAAATGTTGAAATTTAATGAACATATCTTTTACAAAACATTTCATGAAGCACCTTAGATTTCCTTAGACAAATGTGCAATTTACTTTTATCATTCACATTTACAGTATGCATTGCAACTGATCCCACTGATTGTACAAAGGTAGAAAATTTGAACAATTGGTATTGACAAATATAGTAATGTACTTTAAGATTAAACGAGATTTATAAAGAAAGACATTTTTAAACCATTTACACATGTGCATATAAAATGTAAATGTAATCCCTGCCTGCACCTTACAAACTAAGGAGAGTGCTATTAAATGTGTAAAGTATAAAGTAATCACATGTCCTTGATGGCGTCTGCTGTGGTGGGTCTGTCTCAGTGACACGCTGAGACTGCTGTTGTTTTCTTCTCTGATCAAAACAGTGTTGTCTTCTACTCTGATCAAAACAGTGTGTCCCCTAGCGGATAGTCCATGAATTGCACCTTATTAAAAAATATTCATTCGTGTCTTTTATGCATTTTTTAAAAATTATCCTGCAGGCCTGATCGAACCTCCTTGGGGGCCGGTTCCGGCCTGCGGGCCGTATGTTTGACACCGGTGCTCTGTGTCATGCAGCAAGCAGCTCAAGCAGACAGATACACACACAGCAAGGGAGAAAATAATATTGTGAGACAATATCATAGCGGTCTGTGGGACCAAGAGTTATACAATACAACCAGCTTCCAATAGCGGCCAAAAAGGAGCAAGGAGGAAGCAACAAATTATCTGCGTCTATCTGTTAGGGGTAATATTAACCGCTACTGAGACCCTAATCATTGCTTTCGTGTCAGCGAATTAGCTACATTTCATGCAAATTTCCAAGCTAACCTAGCTAGCGCATTTAACACCGCAATTAAGTGCTTGGGTGATAATTAAGTGCCGATTTAGAGTCTCTCGTCCAATACCTCGGCAATGCATTAAGGTAAAAAAAGAAAAGCATGCATCCATTCATTCATTCATCTTCCGAACCGCTTTATCCTCACTAGGGTCACGGGGGGTGCTGGAGCCTATCCCAGCTGTCTTCGGGCAGTAGGCGGGGGACACCCCGAATTGGTTGCCAGCCAATTGCAGGGCACACAGAGACGAACAACCATGCACGTCCACACTCACACATAGGGACAATTTAGAGCGATCAATCAGCCTTCCATGCATGTTTTTGGAATGTGGGAGGAAACCGGAGTACCCGAAGAAAACCCACGCAGGCCCGAGGAGAACATGCAAACTCCACACAGGGAGGCCGGAGCTGGAATTGAACCCGGTACCTCTGCACTGTGAAGTCGACGTGCTAACCATTGGACTACCGGGCCGCCAGCATGCATCCAATTTTTCTCAAATTAATATTGAAATATACATACCTCAATGTGTATATGTCATATTTTATATATATTATTTGTATCATTCCACCAAATCAGTGCCAATTGCTATTTATAACACTCAAAATAAACTCAAAAGTTATATATTTAGTCTTTTTTGACTTCAGACTTTGGCTGTGGCATAAAGACCTAGGACAACACGGGGAAAAAAATAGTGCGTTTTCAAAATACCTCGACTCACTAACGCTTAAGCTCACAAACTTTTCGCCTCAAGAACATTAAATTCGCGAGCATATAGTCTCTGCTGACGAACTAGTTTTCGGCGGACGAACCAAACCAAGCGGTCGAACAGCGCCACGGTGGCGGCCACGAGAAGCTGACGACGCTCACGGCGTCCCAGTTAAATCACCCCTTTCTTTGAGTGCGGACGTGGTTTGTGTTTGCTAGACATTTTGGACCATATTGAGTGTACTTTTGCTATTATGGGACCGAAAAAGACCCCGCCACAGGCTAGTGTTAAACCTAAGAAGACATTAAAGAAAATTACGATCGAGTAGAAGAAGGAGATCATTGAAAAACACGAACGAGGTGTGCGTTTGTGTGACTTAGCGTCCCAGTACCAGTACGCTAACACGCAACAGGTGTCAATTAAGAGGTTTTTAGTCATCAAAAAGGATAAATAGTCTCCTTCTAAGAAGCAAAGAAGAGAAGCCACACCGGAGGTTGAGTTACCTACAGTCCTTATGGAAGGTGACTCTCCTTCCAAACCGTAACTCCCTCCCTCCCTCCCCCTCCCACTCCATTCCATCAAGCCATCAACTACGATCACAAAGGTAAATAAAACGACTTTATTATACAGTACAGTTTATTTCTTTAATTTCAATACAATAGCACATTTATTATACATAAAGGTATATTTTTGTGTGGTTTTAAGGCTTATTTAGTCGAAAATTATGTTTATGCGGACCTGGGAACGGATTATTCTCATTTTAATGGTTTCTTATGGGAAATAAATGTTCGGAAGACGAACTTTTCGGCTCACACACCCTTTCTGGGAACCAATTAAGTTCGTGAGCAGAGGTATCACTGTACTGAGGGGTGGGGGGTCTAATTTTGTGTTTCATATTTTCTTTGCCACAAAAGAATTGCTTCAAGGTACAGTATATATAATTTAGTACCATATACAGTAGAGGTTTAATAATAGGATGCAAAGGCCTAAGCTCGAAGCGTGTGCATTTCTACGGTGCCTCAGAGAGACCGCACTATGCAAGTCTACTACCAATTTTTTTCAGCAAAATGTCATCTGAAACGACTTCTAGTATTGCTTCAAGTGGCTGAGTAAGTGCATGGCATTTGTTAGACATGCTAAGGCTGGCGGAGCAACATAAAGAGGAAGAGGGATTGGGCGATGTCATCAGTAGACCTCAAGGAATTTTTTCTCGGGGAGAACTGAGTCATCTCCAAGCTTCAAGGTAGTCTCAAGCCTAAATTGGACTGCAAGTGTCGGACCAGGTAGTTGTTGCAGGGCATCATGCAAGTTCCAAAAGACAGCAAGCAACGTTAAATCAGTGCTGAAATGATAAATGTCACTAAAAATTTTAATTCATAAGCACATCTAAAGTCCAGATGGAGGTCGGCTACAAATGCCATTTGACTTTTTCTTTAATATCTTGCTATGAGTGGTCCTCCTTGGACCTTTCTTACATTTTGGTGTAATATCATTTTGTTAACACTGGATGTGTGTTTTCCCATGGAGAGGATTGCTCACACCTCTTTACCCCACCGATGTAGGGGACCGGACACAGTTCAGAATGAGTCTGAGGTGTCTTTGGGTTGGTTGGTTGGAAGATTAAATTAATTTTTCATTCATTTCATTTTTATCCATGCATATGTGCATTTTAACACAACTTTGAGATTTGTAAACACACCCTTAAGTGATAGGCCTGGAGGAACTGTGGAGGAATTGGTGACACCATACATATGTTTTGGGACTGTCCAGAAACAGATTTTTTGGGGGAAAGGGTTTAAGGTAGGATTTGAAAATATTGTAAATGTAAATGGTCATTTGGATCCTGTGGTCTATTTACTTGGAGATATGACAAAGGATCGACATAACTCAAGACAGAAGTACATTATACGAATTCTATTCTTATTGATTGCCAAGAAAATAACTGGACTGGAGGCCTGCTACTGCACCAACAATAACACAGTGGAGACAGAGGCTGAGACAGGTCTACATCCCGGAATGGATGAACGCAAAGGTTCGAATGACAATGGATGTCTTTGCTCTCAGATGGAAAGATGTGATTGAGTGGACTCTCTTTAGAACGGGCTGTTGACGCAGAAGGATGTGTCATAGACCATTTGAACTTTAATATCTATACTTTTGTCACGTGTACAAACAAGTAGTTATTGAATGTTATATTTTGTCAAGTGTGAAAATGAAAAAATAAAGTTAAAAAAACAAAACACAAGTGTAGTCAACTAATACTCCCATCCCGTGCATGCATTAGTGTTCACTAATTATGTTAGGATTACTTCAGGCGTAGAAAAATAAATAGTGTGTTTCCAGTAACATGAAAACTCACTAGACGCTCTGCGTCCACCGTTTAAAGCACAGCGAAGCTGCGGGATGAATGAGAAAGGAGTCGCGTCGTAACCAGTAAGAAGAAGCTGATTTGGAACAAAAGTTGAGCACGTTGTAGCGCATATTTAGTCAATGACATGTACACACAATGAAATTTACATTCATATATTTGATCACTTAATCTTTGACATTTTAGGGGAAGCCGAGCTTCCCTTGCAGTCCCAGAGCAATCGCCACTGATTGAAATCCCCGCTCGCCGCCTAAGGCGGCGAGAGAGTTGGGTACCCAGCGGCTGGGTGTTACAGCCATCTCGTTACCTCTGTGTCCCGCGTCCTAGACGGCCCGTGGTGTTCGTCAAATAGTTCGTTGAATCTTTTCGATACAGCAGTGGATGCTATTTTCTTAATATTATGGTGCGAGCATGCGACTGCAACACACAAAACGCGGTTTATACTGTAGTCGGAGATCGTGGCCGCCGCCATGATTCAATGTTGTTGACAGACAACAGGGCAAAGGACGCAACGTGAATATCGCGCGCGTTTGCACCAATGTAAGCGCTCTAAATTCATCTTTCCTTTTATTATTTATAATTTTGTCTGTGGTTTTATTGTTCTTGTTTTGATTGTAAAGCGTCCTTGAGTGTTTTGAAAGGCACTTATAAATGAAATATACTACTATTATTATTCTTACACAAAAATGTAGAAGGTTTGAAAAAAAATGCCGACCGTAAAGTTTTTTTTCGAGGTAGAAATTCTCGGTCGGTCGGGTTACCGGAAACACCACTTTTTTTTCCACGCTCATCTTTTTGGCAAGTTCATTATTGCCATTGTCCATTTATATTTTACTTGCCTGATTGCGACGCCGATCGCTAACACTGGTGCTATAGCATCTCAAAGACAGGAAACTATTAACTTCTACACTACATATCCACCCCTCCGTGAGCCGTCACCTTACCATGGTGGAGGGGTTTGTGCGTCCCAATGATCCTGAGTTGCCTGGGGCTTTATGCCCGGACGTGGGTCACCGGGGCCTCCCTCTGCAGCCAGGCCTGGGGGTGGGGCTCGTTGGCGTGCGCCTGGTGGCCGGGCCTGCACCCATGGGGCCCGGCCGGGCTCAGCCCGAAGAGGCAACGTGGGTCCCCCTTCTCGTGGGCTCACCACCCATGGGAGGGGCCAAAGGGGTCGGGTGCGATGTGAGCTGGGCGGCAGCCAAAGGCGGGGACCCTAGCGGTCCGATCCCCGGCTGCAGAAGCTAGCTCTGGGGACATGGAATGTCACCTCTCTTACAGGGAAGGAGCCCGAGCTGGTGTGTGAGGTTGAAAAGTTTCGACTGGATATAGTCGGACTTACCTCCACACACAGCCTGGGTTCTGGTACCAGCTCTCTCGAGAGGGGTTGGACTCTATTCCACTCTGGCCAGCTGGGTAACATAGTCTCTCCAGCGTGTCCTGGGTCGTCCCCGGGGTCTCCTGCCAGTGGGACATGCCCGGTACACCTCACCAGGGAGGCGTCCAGGAGGCATCCTAATTAGATGCCCGAGCCACCTCATCTGGCTCGTCTCGATGTGGAGGAGAAGCGGCTCTACTCTGAGCCCCTCCCGGATGACCGAGCTTCTCACCTTATCTCTAAGGGAGAGCACGGACACCCTGCGGAGAAAACTCATTTCGGCCGCTTGTATCCGGGATCTCGTTCTTTCGGTCACGACCCATAGCTCGTGACCATAGATGAGGGTTGGGACGTAGATCGACCGGTAAATTGAGAGCTTCACCCTTTGGCTCAGCTCCTTCTTTACTACGACAGACCGATACAGCGTCCGCATCACAGCAGACGCTGCACCGATCCGCCTGTCGATCTCTCGCTCCCTTCTGCCCTCACTCGTGAACAAGACCCCAAGATACTTAAACTCCTCCACTTGGGGCAAGATCTCCTCCCGACCGGAGAGGGCACTCCACCCTTTTCCGACTGAGGACCATGGTTTCAGATTTGGAGGTGCTGATCCCCATCCCAACCGCTTCACACTCGGCTGCGAAACGCTCCAGTGAGAGTTGGAGAGCCCTGCTTGAAGGAGCCAACAGTACTACATCATCTGCAAAAGCAGAGATGCAATACTGAGGCCACCAAAGCGGACCCCTCAACGCTCGGCTGCGCCTAGAAATTCTGTCCATAAAGGTGATGAACAGAATCGGCGACAAAGGGCAGCCTTGGCGGAGACCAACCGTCACAGGAAACGATTCCGACTTATTGCCGGCAATGCGAACCAAACTCTGACATCGGCAGTATAGGGACCGGACAGCCCGTATCAGGGGGCTCGGTACCCCATACTCCAAGCACCCCACAGAACTCCCCGAGGACACGGTCAAACGCCTTCTCCAAGTCCACAAAACACATGTAGACTGGTTGGGCGAATTCCCACGTACCCTCGAGGACCCTGCTAAGGGTGTAGAGCTGGTCCAATGTTCCACGGCCGGGACGAAAACCACACTGCTCCTCCTCAATCTGAGGCTCGACTTCCCGATGGACCCTCCTCTCGAGCACCCCTGAATAGACCTTACCAGGAGGCTGAGGAGTGTGATTCCTCTGTAGTTGGAACACACCCTCCGGTCCCCCTTTTAAAAGAGGGACCACCACCCCGGTCTGCCAATCCAGAGGCACTCTCCCCGATGACCACGCGATGCTGCAGAGGCGTGTCAACCAGGACAGCCCCACAACATCCAGAGCCTTGAGGAACTCCGGGTGGATCTCATCCACCCCTGGGGCCTTGCCACCGAGGAGCTTTTTAACCACATCGGTGACTTCAACCACAGAGATAGGAGAGCCCACCTCAGAGTCCCCAGACTCTGCTTCCTCCAAGGAAGGTGTGCTGGTGGAGTTCAGGAGGTCTTCGAAGTACTCTGCCCACCGGTTCACAACGTCCCGAGTCAAAGTCAGCAGCGCTCCATCCCCACTGTACACAGTGTTAGTGGTGCACTGCTTCCCCTCCTCGTCGAATGGTGTACCAGAATTTCCTCGGCCGTCCGGAAGTCGGCTTCCATGGCCTCACCGAACTCTTCCCACGCCCGGGTTTCTGCCTCAGCGACCACTGAAGCTGCGTTCCGCTTAGCCAGTCGATACCCGTCAGCTGCCTCTGGGGACCCACAGGCCATAAAGGCCCGATAGGACTCCTTCTTCAGCTTGACGGCATCCCTTACCGCTGGTGTCCACCAGCGGTGCGGGGTTGCCGCCACGACAGGCACCAACCACCTTACGGCCACAACTCAGATCGGCCGCCTCAACAATAGAGGCGCGGAACATGGTCCATTCGGACTCAATGTCCCCCGCATCCCCCGGGACATGGGAAAAGCTCTGCCGGAGGTGGGAGTTGAAACTCTTTCTGACAGGGATTCCGCCAGACGCTCCCAGCAAACCCTCACAATACGTTTGGGTCTGCCAGGACGGACCGGCGTCTTCCCCACCATCGAGCCTACTCACCACCAGGTGGTGATCAGTTGACAGCTCCGCCCCTCTCTTCACCCGAGTGTCCAAAACATGTGGCCGCAAATCCAATGATACAACCACAAAGTCAATCATCGAACTGCGGCCTAGGGTGTCCTGGTGCCAAGTGCACATATGGACACCCTTATGTTTGAACAAGGTGTTCGTTATGGACAATCCGTGGCGAGCACAGAAGTCCAATAACAAAACACCACTCGAGTTCTGATCGGGGCCGTTCCTCCCAATCACGCCCTTCCAGGTCTCACTGTCATTGCCCACGTGAGCATTGAAGTCCCCAGCAGAACTAGGGAGTCCCCGGCCGGAATACTCCCCAGCACACCCTCCAAGGACTCCAAAAAGGGTGGGTATGCTGAGCTGCTGTTTGGTGCATATGCACAAACAACGGTCAGGACCCGTCCCCCCCACCCGAAGGCGGAGAGAAGCAACCCTCTCGTCTACCGGTGTGAACCCCAATGTACAGGCACTGAGCCGGGGGGCAATGAGTATGCCCACACCTGCTCTGCGCCTCTCACCATGAGCAACTCCAGAGTGGAAGAGAGTCCAACCCCTCTCAAGAGAACTGGTACCAGAACCCAGGCTGTGTGTCGTGGCAAGTCCGACTATATCCAGTCGGAACTTCTCTACCTCGCACACCAGCTTGGGTTCCTTCCCTGCAAGAGAGGTGACATTCCACGTCCCTAGAGCTAGCTTACTATGCCCAATATTGGCTTATTACAAGAGTTGTACTGAGCCGACTGGTCACGTATTTTAACAAAGTTAGGCCACATTCTTATTCGGCCTAGGTAGGCGCACTTCTTGGTTTGCTTCGCTGCTTCTTCTTCATTGTTTTTTCTGATTCTTGTGTTTGGAGTTAGCTGAGCACTGACTACACCACGCGCAATGCTGAGGTCGGGGGGTTTGCTTCCCGATTTATTTCTATCGAACATTTTATCAAAAGCATTTTATATTGGTATTGATCACTTGTCAATCGCTATACATATTACTGTTGAATTATGGCCCAGTCCTAATTCAAATTATTGTTCAACAACATCAACAGCATTTACAGCCAGCCACAAAATAGAACACAATTAGTCTCTTAGTTAGGCAACACTTATCAAAAGACAGCTTGGGGGGAGGTGGGGGGGGTAAAAAACCAGATTTGACGGCAGCTAAGTGTGCACACACTGATTCTTTCCAAATGGGCATTGTGAACTACTGGTCAGGCATGCATATGGTACTGCACACCCTTACTCACAAAAACCACACAGCTGGTACACCACAACAAAATATGTCAACGTCTCAATAACTCGTCATGTGCCCTTGAGCATCAATTACAACTTGACGTCTCATACTGTTCACAAGTTGACTTATTATCTGCTGAGACACGGCATCCCACTCTTCTTGATGGGCAGCCCTCGGGTGATTGAGGTTCATGGGTGCAGAGTTTCGAGCCTCTACATGGCGACTCAACTGATTCCACAAGTTTTCAGTACGATTCAGGTCTGGAGAAAGTGCAGGCCATTCGATTTGAGGTACACCAGTCTCCAACAGCCGTTCCCTGATGATTTGACTGCGATGAGCTGCAGTGCTGTTGTCCATGAAGATGAAATTTGGACCGTGTTGTTCATGTAGGGGCACAATCACGGGATTATTTATGTTATTCAGGTCGTATGGGCTTGTTACTGTACCATTTACAAAATCAGAATCAGAATCAGAATCAGAATCATCTTTATTGGCCAAGTATGTAGAACACACAAGGAATTTGTCTCCGGTATACACGCCGATTAGTATCATCATAAACAAGAACATGACAAATGACAAATGGGTATGGAAGGACATTTCATAATGTAAGTGAACCATAGTTTCAAGCAGAGCTAAAGTGATCAGTGGTAGAATACAATACTATGACAGTTTGTACAGTTGGTGCAGAAAATCATTGAACCATTTTAGAGAGATACAATATTTGTTGTACAAGAAGAGTGACTACTTCAGTGACTGTTTAGGGAGTTAATGGCTAGAGGGAAGAAGCTGTTTAAGTGTCTGCTGGATTTGGTGCGCATGGATCTGTAGCGCCTGCCTGAGGGGAGTAGCTGGAAAAGGTGGTGGGCAGGATGCGGGGGATCCAGGAGGATTTTCCGTGCCCTTGTCTTGATTCTTGCACACACCTGCCCACACTGTAACAACGCCACCACCAAAAGCTTGTCTGGTGACAACAGTGGCTGATGCATAGCGCGCTGCTTGGCGTCTCTAACATCGTTGCCAGCCATCATGTCTGCTCAACATGAATCGACTTCCATCAGAGAACAGCACCGAGGCCCACTGGTCCCTCATCCAGCGTAAATGTTCCTCGCCCATGCAAGACAATGATGCCAGTGCCTGGTGGTGTGGTCATGCAGGTCATGGAGCATGCAAACCACGCTGATGTAAATGGTTTTGAATATCTTGACGCGACTCTTGGGTGCCTCCCGTAAACGTGCCTGGAGTTGAGTGACATTCATCATCCAGTTTCTCAGGGTATTATTCAAAATGTAGCAGTCATTAGTATGGGACGTAGTCAAGGGGCATCCACTTCTATGTCTTTCTGTGACTCTTCCAGTCTCTCTGTAGCTCTGTTGAAACCTGCTGATTACACTCTAAGCTCAGTTACCATTTCCATCTAAGAACGTTCCTGTTTGAAGTATCACAATGGCAAGATACTGTTGATCCATTGTTAGGTGCCGTCTTGCTCTCATGAAGTCAAAATGTGAACAGAACAGTATGATGAGGACGACTGTTTCAACAGAAGCTCTAATTGAACCCGGACATTTCGAGGTTGTGAATTTTGCTGTTAAGCTCTCGTTAGAGAACAGCAACTTGTGTAAAAAGTACTAAAACATATAGCAGTTGGACATGTGCATTCAAAGGCTTAGAGAAGGTCGCATTAAGTTCACCGGTAAAGTTTTGAACGCATTTTAAGCTCATCCTGAAATTTCACCCAAAAGCCAAATATCCCTAACTTTTTGTGAGCAAGCATACACTAGCTTCCTTCCCCTGTACCTGTTTCATCATCGCTTTCCTGTGAAAAAACACATGTCCTTTTTGTCATTTCAACTTTTTTTTGGATTGGGGTATCCGTGTTTCAAACAAGCGATTAATGTAAAAAATTTGAGGAAAAAAAAAAGAAAGGTAATTTACATGGCAGTATATTGTGGATTTTTTAAGCTATTCTTTTAGGATGGGTTTTTAATAGCACGCAGGCAATGCGTCATTTTGAGTTTTCGCCTTCACTGTGGGACCACATTTAGCACAACATGCTGGGCAAGCACTGAGGTCTACTTTAAGAGAAGAGAGTCTAATTAAGAGAAACAAGATGAGGCAAAGATCCCCAACTTATCGCCAGTAAAAGTCATTCCCACAGAGCATATTTAACATTGATTGTAATTTCCGTTAACCAATCTGTGGCAGTTTAGATTATACATTGACATTTCAATAATTTTTTGTTAGGTGAAATTACTGTATATGATTTGGTTGTAAATTTTGCAATAGATAGTCCGCTCCGCTGCTAGTGCTCTCTCTCTGCTGTGCATGCTTCAGCGCGAACATGTACGCAAGCGCGTCTTTTGATTCCAACCAATCAGCGCCGACGCAACGACGTCACACACACAACGTCACACACAACAGCTAAATTAAGCTAAGCTAGCCGAGACGACACTCGAAGTCGGACGGACACGTTTTTCTCCCAATCTGTGTGTTTCCCTTTTTGTCCAAATGTACTTTTTACGACAACTGTCGGGGCGGCCCGGTAGTCCAGTGGTTAGCACGTCGACTTCACAGTGCAGAGGTGCCGGGTTCAATTCCAGCTCCGGCCTCCCTGTGTGGAGTTTGCATGTTCTCCCCCGGCCTGCGTGGGTTTTCTCCGGGCACTCCGGTTTCCTCCCACATTTCAAAAACATGCATGGCAGGCTGATTGAACACTCTAAATTGTACCTAGGTGTGAATGTGAGCGTGGTTGGTTGTTCGTCTCTGTGTGCCCTGCGATTGTCTGGCAACCGATTCAGGGTGTCCCCCGCCTACTGCCCGAAGACAGCTGGGATAGGCTCCAGCACCCCCCCGCGACCCTAGTGAGGATCAAGCGGTTCGGAAAATGGATGGATGGACGACAACTGTCTTGTCCACGGTGTTTATTCGTTCCCATGGGGTTTAGCAAGTGTGTTTACAAAGAGACGAAAATCTCTTTACTGTTACTAGTGTTAGTGTCTCAACATGGCTACGCTCCTGAAAGCAAAACAACGATCTCAAACGCGTCTTCGTTCAATGTTGTCAAATAATATCCGGATTAATTTTAGGCAAATTTCCTCAATTCTCCGGAGAAATTTTCATAAAAATTTGAATTTGGGAAAATCCCGAGGACCTTCATCTCTGATGAGTGCTATTTTCTTCATATTATGATGCGAGCATGCGACTGCAACACACAAAACGCGGTTTAAACTGTTGTCGGAGATTGTGGCCGCCGCCATGATTCAATGTTGTGGACATACGACAGGGCAAACGACACGCACGCTCAACGTGAATATCGCGAGAGCATCCCTCCCTTGTGGTTTCTTTCTGACTTCCGGGTTTAGTGAACGCTGGCACATTTTGCTGCCGCTGCTCAACCCGTATTGTTTTGTGTCTTTTGTTTTTGTAAAGTGTCCTTGGGTGTCTTGAAAGGCGCTTATAATTAAAATGTATTATTATTATTATTACACAAAAATGTAGAAGGTTGTTTGAAAAAATGCCGACCGTAAAGTTTTTTTTCGAGGTAGAAATTCTCGGCCAGTCGGGTTACCGGAAACACACTACTTTTTTTTCAACGCCTAAGTTTGACTAGTTTAAATTTGGGAGGGAAGAGAGGTAAAACTACATAATTTCTGTATCTCTCAATATTGCAGGTTTTCACATAATGCAACGCGGTGGGTCTGGAACGCATTACGTAATACAAATACAGGACTGCAAATTTCCCACAATTTCTTGTGGGTTTTTGTGATGGGAAATTGTTTTGACAATATTTCCATGTGTTTGAAAACTTTTCAAAAAGTCAAAATTACTGTCACACCATGCCCTAAGAATTGACTCATTCAAAAACGCAAATAAAAATACACCAGTCTTATGACAGTAGTTCAGGAGGAGTCCCAAAATACAGGACAGTATATTACAATCCGAAAACGCACTTTCAGACCATTTCGGCAGCCAAAAATGTTCAGTGAAATCGGACAGCATCTGACAGTAGATCGAGTGACGCTCTGGCCCCTGGCCACCGTTAATGTCGAACCATGTATATTCAAGACAGTGGAGCTTATCAGATGATATCCTGTTTCACACACGTAGGGAATCAAGTGATTGATAGTTTCAGCGCATTCAGCATACACACCAACAGTTATTGAGAGCTAAGGGAACAGTTTGAGTTTTCAGAATTTTGAAGCCATATTTTACTTTTTTTAATTATTCAAATTTGGCAACCTTGTTTATAGCACTTGTGGCATGTGAAAATTACAAGTTTTATTTTTACTTTGCAGGGATTATAATTGCTCTTCGATTCAATGTCAGAAGGTACATGTATCCACTTTTTGTAACATTTGTTTGGTGGTGTGCCACAGAGTTATTCTCGTGTAAAATGTGCGCCTTGGCTCAATAAAAGGCTGAGAAACACTGATTTAAGGTGTACAAACAGTAGTTGTATGTCATGCCCCATTCATTGTTGTCATCAGTTTTCAGCAATTCTGAATTCTTCTAAATGACATTGGACAACAACACACACACACTACTTTAGTATTGCCTTCATTTTTCAAAATCTTAACTCAAAAACCAAAGACTTTTCACACACACAAACACAAGGAAGGTATAATTCTCTCAAATAAACAAAAACCGGCAACATTTCACAATGACCTTTTATGATGAGTAGCTGAAGGCACACCTGTGCAATAAGCATGTTCCACTGCATGAGGAAAATAATGGACACTGGCAGATTTTCTCATGCCCCGGGATCTCCACAACACAGTCAAACTTATTTCACCAAGGGATAAGTGCCCTACACAGATTCTGCTAGATTTGTGAACATTCTTAGAGAGTAATTGGACATTTGTGAACATGGGTTTCAGGTCATGAAAATTGTTAACAAAGCCGCGTCTTGCGTTTATATATTTTTGCCTTCTGAGCAGAAATGCTCACAGCTACGAGCCACTACACTGTGTAAACTGCAGGTGGTTATGCAAAGACAACACCCATACGAAACATCTGCAATTAAATTGTCGCCAGGTATTCATTCGTAAATGCTGTAAACGCCAGTCGTGAGCGTTACTACCAAGCATTCCAGTACACATGCACGGCCTGTCAACATTTAACCCAAGCCGCAAGCGTGTTGACAGTATGATCAAAAGACAGTCGTTCCAAGCACTTAATAACGGTCATGGTATTTCAACAGGAACGTTTGTGAGGCCTTTACCTGGTCCATCCGACGCTGACAGGGCAGGTGAATTCAGTTTCGGCCGCTTTGAGCTCGGAGGTCCGACATCCAGCAGATTTTCAGCCATGGTTAACTTCTCTCACTGGTCGGTTTCGACGAGAAGCTCGTTTCTTGTGTGACAAGCAAGTTGGCCGCTCGAGCGCAAAGCTTTCCGGCTAGCACATTAGCGAGTTGACAGCCAGCTAACGTTAGCTAACTGACTAACAGCTAGCGTGGACGCCAGCTATCAGCTAAGTTAACAAGCTAGCGTTAGTTAGCTCCTCCGTACTCTGCGAGTCGGTGTCTTCAAAAGAGATGCAATAGCGCCCCGCTCCGCCACCGCCATTCACCCCATGATAATCCAACACCCAACACCCACATTATTAGCATTAAATAACCCCAATTAAAAGATTCCCCATGAAAAACATCGACTTAAAGACGTCGATTCAATGAAATCAAGGGAACTGCTGCATTCCGATGAAAAGGTCGTAAATTCTAGTTGTTCAAAGTACCCATTTTGCGTGACGTCAAATTTCTTCATGCAAAAAAGCCAGAAGCACCAGAAAAATGCACGCCTGCACGAAAATGTAGAAATTTTGCAATTCACTTCGAGAGCCAAGGTCCGATACCAGTTTGCGCACGGTAAACAATGCTGCTCCCGAACGGCGACAGGGCTCAATCGCCGCACTCTGAAGGGGAAATCGGATATACCGAGCGTTTCTGTCCGACGATCACCGATCCAATTTCCCCTTTTTTTCCGCACAAAATGTCTCCGAGTCGATGTTAAGATTTCATTTTCGGGGAGGGGATGCTGTCACACCGCGGCAAGCATGCACGATTTCAACGTTAAACCCAGTGTTGGACCGAAATCCCTATTCCGAGCCACAACAAGATGGCGGCTGTTGATTCCTTCAATACAAAAAAGTTTTTTTCTTTTCCAGATCGGCTGTGAAGGGGGAGGGGCCGCGCAATCACGCCCTATACGTGAAACAATACCCGGCCTGACCACGGGCGGCGCTGCAGCACTGTTAAAAAACTAAACAAAACAACTCAATAGCTAGAAAACTATTTAAAACACAGACGCGCAACTATTGTCACTCTGTCTGGCATTTACTATTTTTGCTAGCCTTACTATAGAATGCAACGTTCAAAAATTTCCTTTGGAAACATACTACTACTCAAAAATTGGGGCCATTCAGCTTTCAGGTGAAATTGTAGGATGGAACTAAAATGCATGATAACGTTTACAGGACTTGAAAAACAGGATATTGTCCGAGGCCAAAGAGTTTAAAGTCCCATCAGCAGTTTGCAACAGAGATGTAGATTGGGAGGGTCACAGAAAGGTGGTAAAGTGGACACCCTGAGAAGGTTTCATAGATTAAACACCTGTTGTAAATTTTGACATTCAATTTAAGAGCTGGTGCAAGGTGCAAAAAAGGTACTGAAACATTCAACTGTTGGACATGTGCATTCAAAAATGCAGGTAAAGTCAGATTAAGTTCACCTTTAAAGCTTATTATGCACTTTATATTCATTCTGAAATTTCACATATTTAAAGTTCCTTTCAGAGCACCGTAATACTCTAATGATGAACCTGACAACTCTATGTTAAAAACAAGGTCTCCTGTAAAACGAAGTACACACGGTTGCAGAAAATATGGCTACAAAATGTTACTTATTGTAGTATATATAATATGCTGCATCTTGGCACTGATCTCTTCTTTTTAGAAAATGTATTTATTTAATATGTTCCGCATGTGACCGCTGCATAGTACAGAGGGTGACTGAATTTGAATACATTTACCATATAATGTTTCTGGTGCATTCCTGAAAAGATAATGTTATTGACCAAATAAGGCCATTCGGACTTGGATGCAGAGTTCTGCTCCGACAGCAAAAGCCCTAACCCAATTTGTATGCAAGTTGGAACATGCCAGAGCTCATTACTAACCTACACTAACGCACTATTCAAGTAATTATTGCAGAGATTTTGTATAAAACCACTTCTGGGCTATGAACATAAAACAATTAAATGAGTACAGTGGTAAGTGAGAGTGGCTTCTTGGACGGCTTAACCAAGTTATTCATAACATCAAAACGTCATACAGATGTAAACCAAGGACCCCCTGTCATTTGTGGCATGTCCACCCTGGCCCAGCATGAGCCTGAGACACATTTTTGGGTCTTGTTTTTCCAGTTGACAATCATTATTTCAGAATATAATCTCATACTTGTCTGTTTGTGGAATGTCAAATGTTTTTTTATGAAATAAAACAACTGACCAATTGTCTCTTTTCATACTTTGCTGAGAAAAAAAACAGCAATCAACAGCAAGAGCCACATCTACGTTTGTAAAATTCAGGCAGAAAATAATTTGCACATGGGGGGGGGGTCAGGGACTTATCATTTTATCAAAAAACAAAGCTGTAATGCTCATAATTGACCCCAAAACATCTTTATACAGTGTTCACAACAATTTAGTCTGCTTGCAGGTTTATTTCGATCATACTGGAAAATAAGGAGTAATGAATATCATAACATTCACACTCAAATAGGCACGCATTGAATCATTTGCGAGAATAGGCGTCTCTTTTTCATAGTTTTATGGCAAAATCCAACACATGCTCATGTATAAAAACAATTACGCCGACAAACTGATTGCATATGTACAAACATTGAGTGCTGTGTGCAAAATGTATACAGATAATGATCATGTGTTGATATAGGAAAATGGATAATGTGCACAAAACATACATAATACATCTCATGAGCATTAAACCAAGGCATAAAGGAAAAAGCGTTGTTGTCAAACAGCTCTAATTTTTGCCCTAGTGTACTTAAAAAACAAAACAAAAACAAATACACTAAAATTAAGGGTTAATTATTGATAACGTGTCCACATTCATTTGACAGATTGTGATTGTGTTGTTGCATTGGTTTTAACAAGTGCTGGCAAAATGCTGATTTTGCTTGTTCCTTATGTTGCTGGCCCAACAAAATGTGGTGCCTTATTTGTGTAATGCAACAAGGATTGTGTGTGTGTGTGTGTGTGTGTGTGTGGGGGGGGCGTATTAAACAAAGGCCACATTACTTTTTCTGCAAAACAGCTCTTGCAATACACACTATCAATGAATAGTGTCCTTTAAATGAGACAAACTGCGGGACTTGCAATGTTTGCAGAGTTATCCAATACATTCATTCAAAACATTTGCCAAATGAGTGACGCTGAAACAAAGAGTGCGGTGCGAAAATCCTGAGGGGTCATTCGGAGTCGGGCTCTGTGAACCATGTTTGTCTTGCACCCTGCAAGGTTTGATGATGCATATTCTACTTTTATTCGTATAACAGATCAAGCAAATGTGAAAAAAAATGAAAAAACATTTTTTGAAACCAGCTGTGGAATTTGTCCATTCCAGAGACTTGCTGCAACACCGCAGATTTAATTAAACTGACGCCAAATGACCCTGCAACCTTATACAGGTATTCTCGTTCTGCTTGGCTGCAATTGTATTGAGAGGCTAAAAGCTGATGAAAGGAGACAGTGAGAAAATAAGAGGACTAGACAAGGCTTCCAACCCATACTTAATTCACTTTGTGTGACTCCGACTATTGCGTCTCCAAAGTCTTTATACCACAGAGAAATGTACTTGCATTGTAGTGATGTGATGCATAACCACAGGCTACACACTGATGTAGCCTCAATGGTATTTCATTCAGAAGACACTAGTAGTACAGTTTGGAGTGCACAAGGCCTAAGGTACTGAATACGATAAATCATTTCTGACAGCTTTCTTAACTCTGCATTTTTGAATCCTGTGTACTGTATTGATGACAAGCAGTGACTTCAATTAATATTTTTAGATGAACCGGTTCCACCCAATTATATTACGTAAGTTAAATACACAAAATGAATGGGTTTTTTTGTTTTTTTCAAAGGATACAATGGTGCGGGATTTAAAGTCAACACAATGTGTATTTGTGTTATATTCTCCGCCAGAGTCCATAGATATAGTGACCCTCTTATCAATGCAGGCTATTGCCCAATGCGCTGCAATCAGTCCAACAGTGGCCCGGTGGCAGATTGATTTCCTTTTGTGCCTTGTTGCGGCGGTTATATCAGCATTATTGACTTCAAGGAAAACTCTCTCACGCATAAAAGACAACAAGTGCTTCGGTTGATGCAGGCGGCGCGCCACCACGTTAACCGAGGCAGGCAGTTAATGTGGGGTTAAAAAATGGTAAAACTCTCAATTATCAGAAGAAAAGCAGATACATTTGCACAAAAGCCCCCCCAACATACAACCGTCGATTCTCAGCTTTCTACAATACATTCAGAAAAGCAAACTCCTCAAAAAGACACTCCTACCTTTAGGCACCACAAAACAATCAACTAATTTAGGCTATGACGCACCTAAAGATCACACAATTAAAGTGGCACAATATGAAATCCATCGATACAGTAGAGGCCCCCCTCAATTTAGAGGCTGTGTCCCACATGGTTTAACAATAATTCTAGAATAAAGGAGAAAACATGGAAATATTGAATAAATATGACAGGCGAACTGACCAATGTGTTATTTCCCCCCGACTGACTAAGGCAATAAATGAATGTTCTGTGCTTTGTTTCTTCAAAGTGAACAATCGCTGTCTACACAGTGATTGTCCCCTCACTTGATGTACTTACTGCTCCACTCCACTTAGAATCTTTTCAATACCATGCACTTGCATAGGCACCAGCAGATGACTGTTTAAAGTTGTTCACCGCACACACGCATGTAATTTGTTGTTATTCGGATTTTTTGCAAAGTAGTCAGACTGCAAAGATGTGGAATTTGTTGTGTGACTGTTTCCTTTGAACGTCAATGAGGCTAGTATTTCATGCACACAAGATACATCTTGGGTCACAGTATCAAGTCTAGTTAAAGTGCCTTCCTGCCATTTGTGATGATTTCCCTTTTTGCCCTAATTTGAATGTTAGATTTTATTTTGTGCTTTTGATTTTACTTGGCAAGAGAAAATACATTTTGTTTGAGCTATTTCACTTCTAAAAACAAGTGGTCGAGGGAAAAAAAAAACATTGTGCAAGACCTGTGCTTGAATGTGCATTTCCAACTCCATCGAATTTATGCAGCCTGCTTTGTAGCATATTCTCTTAAAACGTGAGCACAAGTGAATACTGTATATAGCCCTCATGTCAAAGTAGAAAACATAGAAAAAGTTAACACTGCTTCATGTAATTCCCTCATTCTTCCCATAGTTCCCTGCTCATCCTGTAATGTTGCACTGGCACCTATTATTATGAATCTAGAATGATTTCCCCGTAAGATCAAGATCAAGTTAGCATGATATGGCACAACAATTGGTTTTTTTTTGTTTTTTTTTTTTGCATTGAAAATAAAAGTGTTGTGTAAGAAACCTCAGAGTGTTCGGCAGTCTACATGTTATGGGCTAAAACACACACACACACACACACACACACACACACACACACACACACACACACACACACACACACACACACACACACACACACACACACACACACACAAAGACTGTTAAACCTTTGTTCGGTATTCAAATTTGTTCAGCTCTAGTCCTGAAGGCACTTAATAACAATGTGATTTTTAAAAAAACAACAAAATATGGTTTTGCCCCTTTTGCCCGTCATCCTTCTTCTCTTCTGTGCTCAACACAAATTTAGTCTACTGCAACAATAAATTCCATTTAACAATGTATGTAGCGATTTTTCCTCTTTTACCTCAACCATTTTCCTCTTCTTCATGACTTGCCAAGAGGAAGGGACATATTGCCTGGACCAGCAACCAGCCCTTGGAGTGATAGCAGCTCAGGGCAGCAGAGGGATAAAACAAAAACCAAATGAACCAAAAAAAAAAAACATGGGATGGGGGATAAAGAGGATTAGAGGCGGGCGTAAAACTCCTCATTGAGTCTTGTTAGCTCATCTGCATCCTCGCCAATATCCTCGCCACATGACTGCGCCTGAGCGGGCACATGCGCACCTTCTGAGGCTACGGGGTCAGAGATGGCGTGAAGGAAGGGATGGTCTTTGGTGGATGATTCCCCAGCTTGGTGTGAAGGGTCCCTATAGCCTTCCTTCCCCGCTTCTGCGGACGAAGCCGAGATGGTCTTGGGCCTTACTGCACATGGTAAGGATGGTGGAAATGTGGACGGAGAGGAGGGACGCTGGGGGACGGTTGCCTGGGCAACAGCTGATCGAGTGTTTGTCAATGATGCCGCTGGCGAGGGTCCTTCCCTGGCATTGAACTCCTGTTGATCTTGGAACCTGCAGTCCCCATTTTTAGGGAACAGAAAGGTCCTCATTTGGCCTTTTCCCTTCACATTCACAGTACCTCTGTAATCAAAGTCCAATCCCATGGCACTGAGCACAGCGTGGCTTTCTTCGCTCACCTGCACCCGACACTCCACACCAGTGGAGTCCATGCGGCTGGCAATGTTGACCGTGTCTCCCCAGATGTCATACAGCAGCTTAGTGGTGCCGATCACCCCCGCCGTCAGTGGCCCGTGGTTGAATCCGATGCGGAGCTTGAAACCGAAGCCCAGCAGGTTCTTGTTGAAGTCATCCAGTACGCCCATCATCTCCAGGGCAAAGTTGAAAAGCGCCCTCAGGTGAGCGTGCGGAACGTCCTCTTCATTCTCCCCCAATTGCTGGACATTCAGTCCAGATGCCGCCATGTAAGTTGAGCCGATTGTCTTGATTTTTTCTACGCTCTTGAATTCGTTTTTTCGAAGGAGCTCGTCAAAATCCCCAATTAGCTCATTGAGGACACGGTAGCACTCTTTCCCACCCTCGTAGCTCTCCTCATAGAAGTCACTGAAATTCACGATACTGGCAAAGATCACACCCACACTGTCATGGTTTTTGGAGTAGCTCTGTGTTACCTGGGGACAATTAAACAAAGCATCAGAAGTTTGTACTTAGAAGTGTTACTGCATGAACATTTCATTTCTTAAACAAGAACAAATAACTAATGATGAAAAGTGATACGTTTAAAACGTGTTGGAGTTTAAGGAAGAACTATAAAACAATCAGCCATTTTTGTGTGACATTATTGACAAAAACCTTGAGCTGGTCAGCAACATGGATGGGGATTATGTTGCCAAGTAACCACTCTGCCTGGTCCCGCATGGTCTGAATCTTGGAGCGGTGCTTGTCAGCCTCCACGTTGCCATGGTAATGCAAACGGTAGCTGACCTCAAACTCACGGTTTAGGAACCACACAAGGAGAAGAAGCAGAAAGAAGGCAAGAACCGCTTCTGGCACCAGAAGATCATGAGGTCTTAGAGAAGGGTCCTGGTCTGACCGTGAAGTTGACCCAACATTTGGGAATATGGAGATGTTTGATCTGAAGGACAAAATACATGGAAAGCAGAATCAAGACAGAGACGAATCCAGCATGCACAGATACAACATGCATAATGCGACTTGAGAGGACGAAAGGAGGAATTTGACATCCCGTAGCAAAGTATAATTTTGAAAAATCTATACAAATACAATACAAGCCTCTCATATTATCAGCCTCTTAAAATAGTGAGCAAAATCAAATTTTGAAAAAGCAGATGTTTTTGCCTTAAACATCTCAGATGCTGGCCACCTCAGCTAAAAGTCACTGCATCCATAGTTAAACAGATCATTTAGTTCTAGGTCTGAAATGAAATTATTAATACGTAGAAGATTATTAGAATGTGGTTCAGTTTTCTAAAAAATAAATAAATAAATAAAAAAAAGAAAAAGGGACTTGGGCAATTGTTTTAAGAAGGTAATACCGTGATCCCTCGCTACTTCGCGGTTCGTTTATCGCGGCTTCAGTGCATCGCAGATTTTTTCCAAACATTTTTTTCAATATAGTACATGTAGTACAGTACTGTATATGTTACTCTATGTGACTCGCTGTTGTTTTGCAGCTTCTCGTGGACCGTTTGCGGACTTTTTGCTGACTTAAAAAAAATTAAAAATGAATATATATTTTTTTACCTTAATTGGTCGCTACTTCGCGGATTTTCGTTTATCGCGGGTGGTTTTGGTCCCCATTAACCACGATAAACGAGGGATTACTGTAATGTGATGAGTG
The DNA here is from genome assembly GCA_026261675.1 of Hippocampus mohnikei. Taxonomy (NCBI): domain Eukaryota; kingdom Metazoa; phylum Chordata; class Actinopteri; order Syngnathiformes; family Syngnathidae; genus Hippocampus; species Hippocampus mohnikei. The sequence continues at coordinate 5,531,380 of JAKGUB010000326.1, forward strand.
ATTGTTTTTGTTCCCCAAAATTGTCAATGTTATAAACCATCATCATCACTGATATCATAATCTTGTGAAAAGATAAAGACAGAAACACACAATTCTGTGAAAATGTCCATGAAGATCAGCTATCTCAAGTATACCACAATACCCCAATAGGGACGTGTTTGGTAGATCGACAGTGCAGCCTGTAGGTGTCATTACCAACACAAGTGACATTTAGCAGCCATTACTGCTGGTGCACAAGGAGAGAGATAAGGACAGAGGGCTTGCGCATAAATCATAAGAGTGATGATTGATAATAAGAGTAAAAGCCAGCTGAAAGCTGCAGTTATGAAAACTGAAAAGCATGCCATTGCGCCTGTTGACCCTGGAAATGTCACTGGTCCATCATACACCTCTGTTCCCATGGAGACACTCACCCATGAACTGCTAAGTTGTTATTACTGGAGCTGAAAGAGAGAAAGTGTTGTCAATCAGAGCGGCTATCACGTAAGACGCGTGCGCGCACGCACACACACACACACACACACACACACACACACACACACACACACACACACACACACACGCACACACACGTTTGTTTGTCCAAACAAACTAGGACACTAATAACACAATTTAGAATTATACTTTTTACAAGATTTTGACTTTGAGAAAAACCGACAAGACTTCAAGAAAGAAACAGTCTATCCTTTTGCATCAAAACTTGCACAATTTAGTTGAGAAGTAGCGGTAGCAGGGCTAAAACATTTCGCAGGAGAATTTTCTTAATTGCAGCCTACATGCAAAGGAGAAAAAAAATATTTCTTGGCATGCATATCCTCCTCCATGACCATGACAGCGCAATGCCCCTTCAAACTTCTCAATATTTGGCTTTTACAGTAGGCGTGATACAATTCTCACATGCATACAGTATGTACCAGTACCTGTGCAAAGGGCTGTACAGCAACAACAACATGGTGATCCCAGAAGCAGTGGCCAGAATCGAACGCATCCAAAAACTGAGTTGACAGAAGTTACAGTACTGGATGATGGCGATGATAGTGGCACAGCACAAGAACATTGTCAGCTAGAGAAAAGAGGGTAAAAACGGATTTCAACTTCAACAACTAGTAACCTCTTAACTAACTTGTAAAGATAATTCAGAGATGTGCTTCCAAATATATTCTACATGTTTGAAGATATTTGGCTAGTCCCACCTGGCTCTACCCCCCGCCCGCCGACTAGACTGTATAAGAAACTGAGCATCTTAGTCTGCATGGGTGGTTACCCAGCACATGTGTTTGTTACTGCGTCACTATTACGTTGCCTATTTCTGAGACTGCAGCATGCGGATAGCTAGCTAGCGATGTCTACACTCCCGAAAATGGCTCTTATCGTTTTACAATTCATGTAATTATTGAAATGTTTTTTGCTCTATTTACAACTACACTCTCTAGTCCCACCCGTTCAAGACTAGATCTGAGTGGTCATTTGTCACACAGATTAGATCAACCCTGGTTTACCTGAAGAGGTAGCTGAACACCGCAGGTCAGGTGGGACAAGACCGAAATAGCCGGTAGGGAGACCAACACGGCCCCAATCATGTGACGAGCGGCCCAGCCCGATACCACCAAAAGCAGGGAACGGGTACAGCTCATCACTTGCTCCAGATAGAAGGCCATGCTACAGGAGAGGAAAGTCACTCAGTCTTATTCACAGAAACGGTATGAAACTCATTCGTCATCAAAACATTCTTTGCTTTTGTCACTGCAAAATTTTGGGAAAGACTGGTTTAAGCAAAGATTGTTCAAAACAATTTGCACGATTGTCATACAGAGGGGAAAACTGTTTGTTATGGTTGATGTCACGATGACCACCATTTTTCGACATGAGCTAAATTTTATTTAGCTCCCTTTACATACTGTCATCAGTCTCACTTCAGAGAACACATCCCCCATTTTCCACAATCCACTAATATTGTCATTGCACCTTCTTATCCTGCAATTACTTTCTACATACTTCTGACGAACCTAAACCGTGTTTCATTATTATTGCTTTGGGTCAAGACTTATAACTAAGTCAACTCTAGACTACGAATACAACTAATAGAAAATTTTCGTAATTTATGCCATCTACTGAAACTGGCACAGTCAACTGGGATGGGTTCAAACACAACGACAACCGAGTGAGAATAAGTGGTAAGCTCACCGTATTGAGAGCACCAAGGAGGCCAGCTCCAACAGGCCGGCCACAGGGGCCACAGCAAGTGACGCAGAAGATGGGGGGCCGACAGTGGCTGAGCTCACCAGTGGGGGGAGAAAACATGCCAGCGTGAGGGCCAAGAAGACAAAACAGCTCAAAAGAACGTCAAGGAAAGAGCTGAATGTGCAGCTTGCAAAGGTCTGTTCTTGGACCTGGTTTTTCACCTAAAGGAGAAGAATGAGAGAAGTGAATGGCTTGACTCAGCCTGAAAGTCCATCTCACTGCAACAAGCATCGCACGTGCTTCCTTGTACAGGTATATTTTAGACATTACTCGTAATTCAAAACACTCCGATCTTAAATCATCTTTTGCCATTGAAATGAATGCAAATGCCATTAATTTGTACCAACCTCTCTCCCAAAACAAAAAAAATGTGTTTGTATTTTTAGAAAGCAAAAATTGTAGTATACTTTATTTATTTATTTATTTTTTAAACAGCACAATCAAATAAAGACAACGAGGGCTGGGATAGGCTCCGGCACGCCCCGCAATCCTTGTGAGGATAAGCGGATCAGAAAATGGATGGATGGATGGACGATTTAATGCTGCAATCCAATTCAATGTGCTGTGCCCGCCTTGGCCACCGGGAGGCAGGACAGTATACTGCAGTGCAGCTATGTGGCCATCAGGGAACCTTCTACTGCTAATGTGAGCGATCCAGTAATGTAATGTAATAAAACTGCTACTTATTGTGTACAATTGGGCTGACTGCCACCATACAGTGCACGTATCTCAAGTTTGACCTCACAATTCAGAGCAAAAAAACTGTCTAAATGATGATGGCTCCTATCTCAAAAAACCCGTAATTCAGGTCACTCGAACATTTTAAAAAGCAAAATTAGGAACATAAAAATAGGCCATTCAACCGCTGGGTTCAAGGTTACTTTCAAGTCTGCTTGGAAATAGGACACCTAGAGAGGTCAAACCTCAAAATGTTCCAAGCAAAAACATTTAAAAAAAGAAAGAAAAAGAAGAAACAAACAGAATCTGTGATACGCTTGTATTTGCTTTGTTTGTAAAGAGACAAATGGGACTGTCAAGCAACACTAAACAGGGTAAGCGTTAAAGACAGATATGTAAAATGACGAAAAAATAATGGGGTGGCATGGCTCAGCGGTCGAGTGGTCGTCTCCCAACCCAGAGGTTGTGGTTTCGATCCGCAGTCCTTTTAATGATGTCAAAGTGTCATTGAGCATGATAGTTAACCCCCCACACATGTCCCGATGCTGCGTTATTAGTATGACAGTGAATGTGCAGTCAGTGTGACGCGCTTTGAGTGCCTTAATTGGTGAAAAAGTGCTTTGTAAGTGAAAGACCATTTACCACATATGCCAGTTTCATCTTTCAGTTCACACCACCAGTTTTGTCTTAAGTCAGACTGACGAGGTCCATAAGGACAGCTTAATTAATTAATTAATTAATCTTTTAGAAAGAGCGTGAACTACTTGGGTGCAACAAGCAGTAGCAGTCTTTATGCATTCTCACTTGATGTGGTTTGAAGATGAACAACATGAAGTCAGCTATGGAAAGCTAAGCTTCATTAATGCAAACTATATAGCAGGTGCTTCTGGCAGCCTAATACGAGGCTGTCATGAAACAGCAGTTTGTAACATCTGAATAATTATAATGTGGTGAAAACTACAATTGATAATTTTCTGCAAAATTTATTAGGGTTTTTTTGTCAAATGGCCATTCTCATGCCAGACTACTACTACTGCATCTCTTATGTTAAGTCAGAATCAAATTGTCCTGAGTTCTAAATTTGAAACTCTCACAGAACACTGTACTTTCTCTGACATGCCAGTTCTCCCTATTGCAACAAATTACACGCAGCGAAAATTACTGAGTGTATTATTTAGGAACACTGGCGCAACATCAGGGGGCCACACGCTTGTGACGTCTTGCAAGCTACTTGGAGGATCATGGCTTTTTTTAAGCGTGTGGGGCCAACCTCGACTGGGCCTTCTACTTGGAAATAAGTGAGAACATCAGCAAAAAAACTATTTTTGCATGAGGAGATGATATATATATATATATATATATATATATATATATATATATATATATATATATATATATATATATATATATATATATATATATATATATATATATATATATATATATATATATATATATATATATATATATATATATATATATATATATATATATATATATATATATATATATATATACATATATATATATATATATATATATACATTATATATATATATATATATATATATATATATATATATATATATATATATATATATATATATATATATATATATATATATATATAAAATACGAATTATTGGTGTTTACGGAAGTGATGTGATGTGTTTGCACCTCGTCTTTGTAGCTGCTGCGATATGCTGTCTCCAGGGGTTGGTCTAGAAAGTTGAGGCTGATCTTGTTGATGGGTGGTTTGAAAAAATAATCCTTCATCAGACTGGAAACAAGAGAGAAATAAAATATGTAGAGTATATATATATATATATATATATATATATATATATATATATATATATATATATATATATATATATATATATATATATAAAAACACACACATAGGGAAAATAGAACACCACCAATAATATTGAAGACACTGCTAGTGCTCACAGCGCTGGAGCCGCCGCTAAATGCTGGCAACAGGTGCCGTACGATATTTGAAAAAAAAACAGAATTTCAGCCCTATTAAATTCGGAGGTAATATGTTTAAGATAAGAAAATCTTATTCGGCTCACAATTTAGAATCTGCAATTGGACATTTCTTTCACAGAAAGTCTGCCCATTATTGGATAGCACGACTTATAGTGGTTAGCAGCTCTGCCTCACACTGTGATCCTAATGAAGGGGCCCTAAACATATGCGATAGAAAGTGAAAAATGACTCCCACGAAGCCTGACCTTGTTTTCTTCAGCTACAATATCAAAAGCGGAGAATAATGACATTGTTTTAGAACAGGGGTCACCAACATGGTGCCCAAGGACCACAGGAGTAGCCAGCGGGCTGTTCTAAAAATAGCTCACCAGTGCGAGGACATTGTGATTTTCTCGGAATGTTGTAGAAATAATCATTTAGAAACGCACACAATGGCAGTATTATGAGACATCTTTAACGTGATTAAAGTCTGACAATGAATATCATTAAGTATGAAGAACAACACATACTATTTTTAAAGGTAAGTTGAGCAAATATGTTGTTTCAGACGTGCACCAATTTGGTAGCCCTTCGTGCAGTCAGGACACAATCTCACTCTCAAAATGGTTGGTGACCCCTGATTCAGAACATTTCACCATTGCTATGCAAATTAAGTCATGCTTCACTGGCATTGGCAGCTGACAAATTCCACTTGCTCACCTGTCCTCTCTGATAACATCGACAAAGTGGACGTCACTCTTTTCTCGAAAGTTCTTGGCACGGAGCTGAATAAGGGCAGAGTGCTCCATGCCTGTACCCGGTGGTCCAGCGCCAACTGCCATGGCAACACTGGTGCCGGTCATCGTGCTCGTGCTCGTCTTCTTCTCTTTCTCCTGGAGTATGTCGCACAAAGAGCTCTGACTTGCCCTCACTGGATCATCCAGTGTGGGGCTCAGGAGGCCATTGGCCGTCCTGAGGCTGTTACCGGGAACGAACTGGAGACAGACGACAAAGAGAATAAAGATACAAAGACATGGGCATGATGGACGTCGTCTTGAAGGAGTGACAGACACATTCGCTGCTGCAGGTATGGCGGCACCTTAGCACTGCTAATCTTGCGCTCATCCTGGCGGCCGTTTCGCGCAGCCACTTCATCACTCTGTTCTGCAGCTGAAGAACTGACCTCAAGGCGGGAAGCAGATGGTTGCTGGAGAACAGAAAACTTCACACGTCAATGGTTTGGCTTCTGGACTTTATTTACTTTTGGTCAGTGTGGGTCATAGGACTTGTCTTGTTGTATTGAGATGTAGCCTCAGGTTATGATTTTCACCAATAGCTGTCTGTGATCCAGACTAATACGGATATTTTACATTCAGGAAATAGCCACAGTAAAATTAAGTCCGCAGAATATTCAAACGTAAATGTATTTCATTTTGGGATTAGGCTGTCGTGTAACAAAATGTCTATCAAGTGAAAGTCTGTGAATACTTTTCAGATGCACTGTAATTCCGGTGTGTTCACAATTACATGCTAATTTTGGTTAGCTCAGCAATTAGCATGGCTTCTCAATCTTTCCTCATCATCCCTTCGTGAGAACGATACTTGTCAGATATGTAGCTTGTTCACAGCCATGGAGGCAATGGTTAATGACTTCGGAGCAACTCCATGGCGTATTTAGCCACACCAGATAGCCAGAAGTAATAACTGTTCATATATTTATCTCAAAGAAAAAATACTTGGTGGCCTTTTCTACATGACCAGTAGTTAATGGATGATCGTCACTTTATAAAGCGCCATTAAAGATTCAGCATTCCATTGTGGCCCTCAGCCGCCCATAAACCAGACAGGCCCACCGGGAATTGACCCAATGTACTCCTGGCCCGGTTATGATAAGATAAAGATATGAATGGTTATAATGTTAGAACACCGATGGGTACTCGGTTTTTATTGTAACCTACCCCTGTCTTGTCTGGTGGTTGGTTGGGCAGCAAGGGTTCAGCGGCTTGGCCACCTCCGTGGATGATTTCTGGAGCATGGTACTGTGTACAAGCGGGCAGGCTCATCCCAACAAAGTCAGTTTCCATCTGCGAACAGCCGTACTGCACATCGTGTCCTAACTTCCTTCCTGAGATCAGGTAGGTTTTCAACCCTGTGGAGATGCAGCAAGAAAAAAAAATCTTTGATCGCAACTTTGTATTACAAGCATGTGGTAATGCAACTCTGCTTGTTTCCCCAACTTTTGTTGACACATCATCCCAGAGATCACGTTCACACCACTGTAGGACCAACAAGGAAATACGCAAACAGTGGATTATAGCGGTATCAGCCTATCCAAATACACACTACTAACCCAACTAGATGGCCTTTGGGCTCTTACATCTGAATGTGCTACAAGTAGGCTGGCATGCGCGGAGTCAGCTGATCAGTATGAGCTGAAAAAGATTGGATCTGCTTATTTCCTGAATTTTTAAAGGTAACAAAGTGAGAACATAATCCTGAAGTGCAAAGATCTTGCCAAATTGAGGCGCAATAGTTTATTTTATCCTACACAATGTAACCTTTCAAGGTTTTTTTTAGTATGAGTATTGTAAGAGTGACAGTAACAGAGCCATACACGCAACGCAGTCTGAGTGTCTGCACTCTGAAGCACAGCACTAAAGAGGACAGCACTTTTGTCTCCAAAACTTGAATTTCAAGGAAGGAATAAATGAGCTTTTGCTCTCATGAAGAAAAATATGCTATGGAACGAGATGTGAGAACATTTTGCTGAAATGGCCAAAAGACAGCAGAGTTCAGAGACTCGGCCTTGAGTCAACTTGTGTTGCGAATTTTGACCAGTGGTAGGATGATTCAGTTCACTCCCGATTCGATTCAAATCACAATATTTGTGTGACGAATAGATTTATACCACGATTTGTGATTATACTGCAATTTGCGATGCAATATCACAATTAATGGTATTTTTCTCAAAAAAATACAGTTTTCTAATAAATGTGTTTTAACATCTATCCATAGATGAATGGATGGCTTTTTAAAGCTATTCTAAGCAATACAAACCATAAAACAATACATAAGTTTAATCATGTACTTTAGATAATGCAGCCAGATGAAAGTCAATCACTCTTTCTGACATTGATTTCAGAAAGAGTCCGCCACAAAAAAAAACGGCTCCGTGCTGCCATCTGCGGAAGGTGGAGGAAAGTGGGAGCTTCACCTTTGCTTTTTGAAAAATCATGAAAATCGATTCTGAACTTTAACATTGATGTCTTGAATGCCGATAGTCGAGTGAATCGATTTTTTTGCACGCCCATAATTTTGACTTGCAACTTGCTTGACATTTCTTGTACTCGGTACTTGAAATTTCCTCAAAGACTAGACTTTGACTTGGCATTCATCTGACTTGACTTGACTTCGACTTGAAGTCTTGTATACATTTAAAAATCAAATTTTCGAATACTTTTGACACTTGATTATTTTCTGGAGAATATGTATAGTGCCTTCGGTCAATTCATTTTTACTTTACCCTAACAAAAAGAGATTAACTCAACTCAACTGTATTTATAGAGCACTTTCGAACAGCCATCGCTACATACAAAGTGCTGTACATGGAGCAATTTAACATATACAACAAATATAAATCGAATGAATGTAGTCAAAAGAAACATATTTGATTAAGGGTTTGGCCTGTTTTAGATATGCCAAACATTCTGTGGATCTGCAAGCGGTAGCATGTGCGTCAGACTGATGCTGAGTGGGTGTGCTCATGAAACAGTTTGTGTACTAGAGTATATTTGCTACATTTTTACGAAAACAAACAAAGTGAAACAAAATGTGTTTGCAAATATGTTTTATGTGTGTGGTTAGCCACGACCAATTACATTTTCCAGACAGCATCATTACCATTTAGAAAATCATTTAAGCCATTTGTCCTGCTGGTTTCCAAATCAAGTTTACACACTCAGCTGCCCAATTCAACCACACAAATCATAAAGTCAGTCAATGAGTGACATTGACATTCTGTTAATTGTTTTTGTTTTGCAAACATTCAGAGAACAGCAAATTGTTGATCGCGGAACCAATATCCATGACTGACTTTTACCACAGTTCTTTGTCCGGCTTGTTTATCCTCTTAAATTGAAAATGCGACTTGACGCGTGACAAAAGACATTTTTATCTCAGTCAGCAAGTAGAGTCGACTGGGCAGATATTCTCATCTTTTATACCAGCAGCAGGCCTTAAGGCCCTGTCACACCTTGACGATTCAGCCAGCGTATGCCGACGTTCAGATTTTCCCTAAAACGCTGGCATACGCTGAATTATCGATTTTTTTTTTCAATTTTGGGCGTATACATAGCGCATTCATAACGGGCTGGACGTATACATAACGTATCAGTAAATTATATAGAACGTTTCGATAACTTATAGATAACTTATTCCAACGAATGCCTAGCGTGTTGCCGGCGTACACAACTTATGCCCAACGATAGTCTAATTTATGCATAGCGTGCAGCAGCGTATTGCCGACGATCACGTGACGTAGTCTATAAAAAGGCTGGCGCCGACGTTTCAAGCCCCTGTCACACCTTGACGATTTAGCCAGCGTATGCCGACGTAGGAAAAATTTGGCAAATACGCTGGCGCACGCCGAATTAAGTTATGGGTAAGTTTTGTATACGTAACAGCACGCTGAAGCACGTTGGTATACGTCGGCACGTCGAGGTCGTCGAGAAATTTTAAGCATGCTTAAAATTTCTCGTCGATGTCAGCGTATGGCTATACGTCCCGATACGAGGCCATAAGTAATAGGTAAGTTATGCGATCGTTGCACACGTTCAAACACGTTAAGTGTAGGTTACTCATAAGTCCAAATACGTCGAGAATACCTACTAGCTGTTCTCCAACATCCGTGCCTTTCGAACTTGCGCTTGGACATGCTGACCAGGCTGTCACGCACGTAGTTGGCGAAGGCTGCAGTGGCTGTGATGGGATGAGCCTCTGCGAGACCTTTGATGAGCTCCCCAGACTTTTCTTTGCCATGACGCTGATGTTGTTTGGTTTATTAATGACACAAGTCATAATGGCGTTTGATTGCTGCTTTAATAGCGTGAATAGCAACTCACAGTAACGATGGCAAGCCGCACCTTGCCTCTTGGGTTATACCATTTTAACTAGACCGGGGATAGTCCCCAAACAGATGTTGGTACTGCAATGTCTAGTGCAGTTATGATTTGAAACGTCGAGCGCCAGCCTTTTATAGACTACGTCACGTGATCGTCGGCAACGTCGAGCGCCAGCCTTTTATAGACTACGCCACGTGATCTTCGACAATACGCTGCTACACGCTATGCAGCAGCGTATTGCAGTTCGAAAGGCACGGATGTTGGAGAACAGCTAGTAGGTATTCTCGACGTATATGGACTTATGAGTAACCTACACTTAACGTGTTTGAACGTGTGCAACGATCGCATAACTTACCTATTACTTATGGCCTGCGATACGGACGTATAGCCATACGCTGATATACTGACGAGAAATTTTAAGCATGCTTAAAATTTCTCGACGACCTCGACGCATTCTCGACGTATACCAACGTGCTTCAGCGTGCTGTTACGTATACAAAACTTACCCATAACTTATTCGACGTACGCCAGCGTATTTGCCAAATTTTTCCTACGTCGGCATACGCTGGCTAAATCGTCAAGGTGTGACAGGGGCCTTACTGTGGGATGACCGACATGCAGCAAGATGACATGACTCTTGGCAAAAGACACCCATCAGGAAATATCATATGCATCATCCGCTTGTCTGACTGAAGGAATATGGCATGTTCTAAACCACACGTGCATGCACAAACACAGACAGACAGACAAAATTGACATTTCCTTTTAGGACTCATGTAAAGTAGTGCAATGTTGTAGCATTATATTTGCCCCACGTATCTCATTAGAAAACAAGCCAACAATGATCTTTCATATTCACACGTAAAGTCACACCGGTGTTCAAAAAATGCTCTCACTTGAATGAATGAAGAAATGAATGAATGAAGAAAAAATGAATGGAGAGCAAGCATAACCGTGCCGTGAAATTCCACATGCGCACCAGAAGATCATAAACACCATAGACACGCACCTCAGAAAAACACTATTCTATCGCACACTCTCTAACTTCTGACTACCACGCATGCACATATCGCACTTGCGCTGAAACAAATTCTAAACGAGAAATGCTGTGTTGTATAAATTCATATTTAGAAATCCTTTTACAAAGGACGACCGTATTTTCTGCAGCCAAGGCATATTTTAAACTGAGGTCGAGAGGCAAGAATAATGATGTTTTCTACTTTGGGACTTTCAATAAAATTATAGAAATAAGTCGCTCTCGTTCCGATAGATATGTTGGTTTTCTTGTCATTCTCGGCTGATTTAAGTTTCGTGTTTGGCTCCTCGTTATCTCATTTTGTGTACAGTGGTACCTCTACTAACGAACGTGTCTTCATACGAAATTTTCTACTTACAAAACGCCTCAACGGGGAAATATAGCCTCTTGTTACGAAAGAAATTTCAAGATACGAAAGGTAAAAATAAAGTATGGACTGCTAGTCGCAGCTCCGAGTTTCCTGAACGCAACATACTTCAAGCTGCTCTGCCATTGACTACCGAGCATCATTTTGGCATACCATTGGTTAAGAGGGACCTATGTCTATGAGTGTAGATAGATCGACTGTGTCTATGCAGCGTCCTCGTCATTCGCCCCTCGGCCATGTGGTGTTCCGATAGTTTTACATAAATGTGAATCACCCAGAAAAAGTGTTCACCAGTCGGGCGATCGCTCACTCTGCTAATGTTTGCCTTGGACATTTTCGAAGGATTGTTAAAAGCCGACAAAAGTGACCGTCTTTAGATCAGTTCTTTACAAAACGCCAGGCAAAAACCACTTCTGAGAAAGAACATGGACTAAAGAGGGCAAAAAACGATGAGGACGCAGTTAAAAGTTAAATGACCATCTTTTTTATTCTTTACCCTCTTCTTTGTTTTTTACATTATGCACAACTCTAATTTATTGTGCAAAAATGTAATTGTAACATGTATTTGTTACATATTTTGATGCATTTGTATACTTTGGAAAACATTTATGTCAGATTTTTTTTTTTGGGGTGGGGGGGTGGAACGGATTAGGGCATTTACATGGAAACCGCGTCTCTAGTTACAAAATTTTCTACTTAAGAAATTTCTTCCAGAACCAATTAATTTCGTAAGTAGAGGTACCACTGTATTTCAAATTTCGCTCCTACCTTGCCTTTTGCAAGCGCTTTCAGTTCGTGTTTTGATTTCCTGGCTCTTTGTTGCCAGCAACTTCTATTTGTACTTCGTCGGTCCTTCGTTTTTCCTGAAATAAATATTTTTGTTACGGATTTTACCCGTGAATTGGAAATGTCTCCAGTGTGAGACAAATAAAGGTTTTCTTCTCTTATATGGTCGCCTTTTTTTTAAACGCCTTACTATATATTAGAGCTGTCAAACGATTAAAATTTTTAATCTAATTAAAAACTCAACTGTCATAATTAACTCAAATTAACTAAAAATTAATCATGATTGCTCACTCATTTTTTATCGTTTCTGAATTTCCTTTTATATTTTTTGTCCTATTTTCCCCCATTTTAATGCTCTCATCAACATGGAATCATGAATCAGTTTTCTATGTGCAAAATGCAAATATTTACTGAAATAACAATTTTGATTTTCAATTTTACATGAACATTTTTCACTTGGAGCAGTTATTCACACATTATCTCTCACACAATATTACTGTCCATCAACAACAGTGAAAACAATATTTTGTCACACAACAGCTGCTTGAACAGCTCTTTTTAGGGAATCAAAACAGCGCAATAGGACCAACAGAAGGACCAACAGAATCAGCATAGCCTGACTGCTGTGTTCAAAGCAAATTTGAGAAAAACGAAGTATGCAACCATGGCTTAAATCCATTATAGGCTGAGTACTAGTTTACTTTAGATGTGCACTTTATAATGTTATAAAGTTTACTTTAGATGTGCACTTTATAATGTTATAAAGTGCACATCTAAAGTAAACTAGTACTCAGCCTATAATGGATTTAAGCCATGGTTGCATACTTCGCTTTTCTCAAATTTGCTTTGAACACAGCAGTCAGGCTATGCTGATTCTGTTGGTCCTTCTTGCTCGAAGTCTCTCTACGGTTTTGTGTCGACATCATTTCGGATTCTTGTAATGGAGGCTCTCGCTGGCAATCAGTAATGGTTGTTCAGTTAGGGATTGTCGGTCAGCATGGAAGGATCTCGTTCTGTACTTTTGGATCATTTATTGGAGCACTTTGCAGCAGAAGTAGGAGTAGTAGTAGGTGTAACAGAAGTATCAGAAGCAGGTAATAACCTAAACTACACATAAATGCAGTAAAAATTAATATATCTATCTTTCTGCATCGCAATGTAAATATGTATATAATTGACATTAATGAATACCTTTATCTAACAATACGTTTAATAAATAATGTAATCAACCCTGATTTCACTATGTATCATTATCGCTATCATTATTCATTGTTTTAAACGTAAGAAACCATTCAACACAAACATAAAGTCGAATCGAACAAAAGAACTACAAGTCCCAATACTCAATCCCGAAGTGGAGCGCCGCATGAACATATCAAGTCGAATCGAACAAAAGAACTACAAGTCCCAAAGGTCCAAACCGAAGTGGAGCGCCGCATATTTACCCCAGCTGCAACGCAATTTACTTCGCTTAAACGTCAGATTGCAGACGGACAAACATGACAACTATGCAAAAATGAGCTAAATAAAGACAGCCCTGTTCTAGCAACATTTTAGCCCACGCTGTTTAAATTGCCGATTGCGAACGGTAACTGACTGTAATTGCATAGCGATACGGCAACCAAAGCAACCGATCATGACCGAATCTAAAAGCTAACTTTACACATCTGACTTGATAAGAAGCACTCGCGTAGCTTAACATTGAGCCATGCCGACGACAAGCGAGTGTATTCACTCACTAAACAAAACGCTATTTATACATCGCGCGAACGTCACCTGTCAGTGGCAGCCCCGCCTCTTAAAGCGCCAGGTCAATCCAACAGGAGTCGTTCAGCAAATTTGTTCTTCGTCGTGTCATCCATTTTCTTCGCTTTTGAAATTATCCATAGCTGTCTGTCTGAGACAAGGGGCGGAGTAGAACGTCAGCTTGCGCTTGGCCATTAAGTGGTATTTCAGACTCGACGTGCTATGATGATAGCTCGGTTTACGACTGCAAAACATACAGGTAACTTTGGTCTTGTCAGTGGAACAGTCTGGCAACTTTTTAAAAGTAAACTTTCCATTCATGAGCTATTTAAGTATCCGTTTTCAGTGTCTCGCGCTGCCGTGGCTGGCAAAACAAACGTGCGTGGACCCGCGCCGCGCGCTTGATGTTTTGTTTCTGGTTTATTTATAGAGCAACGTAACATCCGCTGTGACGTCTCCGCGTTAATCTCGCGAGAAAAAATTTGATCCCGATAAAATTCATTTAAATTAATCCCGATATAAACGCGCTAAACTGACAGCTCTAAGATAGCCGTGACGACTAAAACTGAGCAAGGATGATAAAAAAACCTGACGTAATTCAGTTCATTCTTCCTTGAGTAAGATAAAAGCTTAGCACCTGATTTAAAAAGGTTCTTGACAAGATTCCAGCAACACTGAGTACAAAAACCCAACTGTTGTTGCAAGTTAATTTAAACAGCACACAATTTATGGCTAAACTCTCTTACTGTATTAACCAAAACTTTTTTGTCACTCTTGACTTTCCTCTCGCTGCCTGGAACCGAGAGTAAACAGCACCGAGACTAAAAATAGATTTTGACTTGCTTTCTTTCTTCACAGACTCGGCCTTAAAATCGTCCAACTTTTACTTATCTACCGTGTACCGTTCTAACCTTCATCCACTGACACTTCTGTTACCTTGCTGCGCCTACATCCATCATCACCTCACACTGCCTGTCTTTATATTTGTGCTCTCAATATATTTGTGCTCTCAATTTTTCATGTCTTCCTATAAATTTAACCCTTCTCCCTGAGGTCTTGTTTTTTCTACTCCCCTCCCTTTCCTACCCTCCAGTTTTCTGCCCAGTCGGTGGCAGGTCTTGAGAACAGGCGCTTGTGCAATACCAGATCCATATTTGGACACGCCGATGGAACCGTGGGATGAGACTCTCACATGATACTCCTTCAAATACCCTTCTGCTCCGCTTCCCTTTCCTCTTTTTGATTTTCTTTTAGTGCAGACGGTTCCTTCGGACCTCCCATTCACCATGTGTATAAATGTGTAAATTTACCAAGAGTCAGTTGGGAGCAAATAAAAATATATCAACAAGGGGTGTGCATCTCTCCACAAAAGACGATTTGATGCAATTCTCTCAAACTCAAATTAGTTTTAAAATGGAGTGAATCGATTCAATTGGATTCAGTATGATTATGATTTGGTTCAATATGGACCTGCTGTAGCTTTTGTCATGCTTATTAATGTGCAACATGTAAAACCTCTCCACAGCCCAAACCTTACAAGTTAATTACATTCAAACAAAAACAATATTTTTACAGTAATTGTGTGTGTGTGTGTGTGTGTGTGTGTGTGTGTGTGTGTGTGTGTGTGTGTGTGTGTGTGTGTGCATGCGCGCACACGTGTTACGTGACTGCCGTTCTGTGTTGCAGCGCATTGAATGCGAATTTGGGGGTTGTCATTGTTTTTATTTTTTTCCCCAATGCATTTTTAAAGGGTGTCAATTATTTGTGAGTTTTGGCTATTCGTGGCCCGGGCCAGTCCCACCCCCGCAAATAGCGGCAGTCGACTGTACAGAAAATAGGCTGTTTAAATAGATTCGATAATTGGTCAATCAGGGCAGCCCGGTGTTCCAGTGGTTAGCGGGTCGACCTCACAGTACAGAGGTCGTGGGTTTGATCCCGCCTCCAGACGTTGGTCAATCTTCTGATCGGCTCAGTGATCTTTTTTTTAAACTTGGTGATCCGTGTTCGGCTCCAAAATCCTGTCACTGTCATCAAAATTCACACCTATGGGTCACGCATACGAGCCTGCCTAGACAAAACAAATATTAGATGTTTTTCTTTCTTCAAAGAACACCTATTTTAAACCTAAGCATCAGCCAAAGCTTTGACCATTAAATACATGTTCAACATATGGGACATAAGCGGATATAGAGGCACCAAATCTGAATTGGGCACTCAGATCTGCAGTGCAGATCAAGATGTTTTGTTTGAGAAAAGTCTCGAGATGTCCTTTAGATATTGCATTAAAAAGTTGCCCAATGTAAGGACTGATGTTGGCCTTTGTCACGGTACCTACAATAACTTGGACAGATTATCTACTGAAAAACAACGCCTGCAACCACATTTCAAAGGAACTGCAACGTAATCCACCACACAGTCTCACTTGTTGATATTTATATCCACAGCCGTCCAGCCATCTATAACATCAAAATTTCCAAAGAAGAGCAGCAGTCGGACGTAATGTGGTGTCTTGAGAGATGCTGTGACACATGCCATCTACGTCACACTCATAAACACACACATACACACAGCTGTTCAATGCACGTAAGTGATGCACTTCACACTAAGTGCCTCTCATGTTCTTTGGTACAAGGACAGTTCTTGAGTGAGAAATGACCAACCTTGCCTCAGCTGTAAAGAAACCCATGTCTCCTGAGGTACTTCTGCACTTTGCAGGAAAGGTCTAGTACCGGTAATCCTGCAAACACGCATGAGAACTCTCCGAAATGATGGCAACTCCTTGTGAACTTTTAATGCACCGTCTCGGATGAGACATAAAGTGTCCTCTTAAGACACAAGGATAAAAATAAAAAAATACTCCCCCAAGCTACCCTAACAGACTGTGGGAATTCCATGGGAAAAGGTCATGACCAGAAGATATGCGCCTTGTTCTCCCTTCTTCCTCCCTCTTCTTTCTAATGACTCAATAGTCTGTCTTTCCACAGTACACATCAGTTTTCTAGCACCCCTCTTTGTCCAGTACGCTTCAGGATCAGGAAACACTATTCTTTTGCTACATCACGAAGTACAATTCACTTGTGCGTATGTTTCAAGGCAGTCTAGAGACAGTGGCTCCTCATAAAAAAATCGCTCACAGCATTAAAAAGCCTGCCACAATGGTGTGAGTATCAAGGAGAATTGTGCCATCCCACTCATCATCAAAAAATGGGCATATGTCTTTATTATCAAATGCACTATGCACGTCCTGTAAAACTGTTACCAGATATAAAATGAACCATCGCTCACAAATGTGAACTAATCTCACTTAGACTGTTTACAACTGTGATTATATCCATGAGATGCAGGACCTTGTCTCGATTCACCCAAAAATCAAATCAAGATTAAACTTTTTTAAAAAACCCAAACAAACCACACCTCTGTCTAGTGCAATTTAATTGCTTTATGCTATCGTGCCTGGCTTATTCCAGAGCACAACCACATATTTTGCCAGTTTGTGTGGTATTGAAAGCAGAATAAGGGCAATGTTAAACACAACCACATTGTTTTATTTCGATACAAGCGATAGAACCATTATAACATTATTTGATTTCTCTTCCAGGGACGTCTGCTGTACAAACCAGTGGATAGGAAACTCATTAATTAATAAACAGTCTTCATATATATTATTTAGAATGAACATTTAACCCAGCACAACTCAAGTATAAAGCAGGCTGTGCATTCTGTGTACAGCAGAGTACAGGCCATTCCCAGTTAGTGGCACACAGGTCAAATCCAGTAAAGTCTCCGACCCATGCCGACTCAGTGACACTATGTCTTAACCAGGCTTAGAGTGGAAGTAACGGAATATGTATAACAGTATTACATAATCAGGAAAACAAAAACCCTGAGATAAACAGTGCATTGTCATAGCATTTGTTATTCTATGCTAAATAAAGTTGTTACTGTATCTATATCACAGTGGTTATCTGAACAATATTGGAAATAATAATCCGGCGATGAAGCTTTACTTTTGTTCAATTTGGTTGTTTTCGTCCTGCAACTTTAACAGCGACAGCAAAAGACAAATGAATGTATGTTGCGTCGGGTTTGTTTTTTCAACTGGTTCTTTTCATCCCATTTCAGCATCAAACAGTTTGCCAGAGCACTTTGGCAGCTGAATATAATGAATGGACTTTCACATTATTTTAACTAATATTGTATAGCATCATATTGTGTGTTAAAAATTGTCCACTCGACATCCATTGCAGTGGGATTCCCCTATCTGTGGCCCCTGCTGAAGGTTTCTCAGTTTGAGTAGACTGTATACTTAAAAAAAAAAAAAAAAGTATCTAAATCTAGATTATTTTATTTTGTGCAAGCACTTGATGAAATAAAATTGAGTAAATTCCATCCACAACAACACGATTTTCCACTCGATTTAACAACGAGCCGGCAGCCCATTTGTTAACATTGTGTGAGTTACATTTGAAATAATTTTCCAGCTGCTAAATATATCCTATATCGACATATGGCACATAAAATAAAATGTGCTGATCAAAATATCAGAGTGTAAATTGCATTTCAATGTGTGTATGACATAATCAAGCTGGGGCAGGCTGGCCATGCTTATCAGCACTCAACACACACACACACACACACACACACACACACACACACACACACTTGCAAACACAAACTCAACACATTCCTGAGGAGGGGGAATGACAAACCATGTTAAATGTGTCGAGCAGATATTAAAAATTGGACATTATGCAGATGTAGAGGAGAGAAAATGAGAGTTCCATCAAAGCTGGGAACTTCAAATAAAGGAAGAAAAAGAAGTTTTAAGGCCTCTTTGTACTGCCGCGTTCGCACAGGCGACCACACTGCATCATGTAACTGTGTTGCAGGCATTTCTGCAGCACATGCTGTGTTCACGACACTGTCACCATGCACAGAATGGCGCTCGCATCATCTCTCGTGATTGGTGTGTTTATTTCTTCATTGTTTATTTATATCATCTGTTTGTTTATATTTAATTTTTGTAGCGATGGCCGGATGAAAGCACTTTTTAAATTGTGTTTTTATGTTTTGTCAATGGGATTCTGTGCCAGGTAAGTAGTCTAAAGTAAACTTCATATTTTTGTAAATAGGGGCCACATTTTTTTGTTACAGTTTGAAAATGCTATTGAGCTCTTGGTACAGAATTGTAATGATTATCGAATTGTGAGCTGCACAAAGATTCCCACCCATATAATTAACAAGTTACAGCACTGCATAAATGGAAGGGAAAAGGTGTTTTCACAATGCTGTGTAACTAATAATATCAACAAAAGCTCCATTCTATGTAAGAGTAAGTCAGAGTGCTGACTGCCAAGACTATGAGACCTGAAGCGGCTTAATGATTTTTTTTTTCGAATACCAAACAGTATTTACAACCATGCTCCTCAAAATGAGTGGTTAATAAAACTGCTTCAATATAAAATACTGCGGAAAAACTACCCAACATTCCCGCCAAAGAAATTGGTTCTTGAGTGTAGAAATTATTACGTCATAGATGTGCTGTAAGTTCAAGACAGAGCACATTCTCATGGAAAAAAATTACAAGACCACATTGTTCTCTTCAATTTCTAATTCATTTTAAAGCCTGCTACCACTGAATGTGTATCATGTGACTAACAGACACAAGAAAACATGGAATGCCTAAAAGCATTGCTTTTTACAATACAATGCCACAGCTATTGAGTAAGCAATTTTTGGTCACTATCAAGAAAACCATGGCAAATGGCTCGAGAGCTGCAGCACTGAAACTGATGAACCATTTTGGTTGCCACGTCAGTATGCAGTATTTGTCCGAGCGAGTATAACTGTTTTCCATGACTCTTGATAGTTGTACAACCACAGACCCTATATAACACTAGTCCACTTCCGACCTAACAGCTGAAAGAAATTATTTATTAAGTAAGCAATTTTAAAAGTCAGAGTTAATGGGAGAGAAATATCAAAGCAGGGGTGGGGTGGGGGATTGGCCTGGTTACAGTTAAGGCTCTATCCATCCATCTATCTTGTCAGTTGCTATTGCATATTTAGGTGACACGTTTGAGTTGGCAGACTAACCAACTGGAGGGCATGGACTTCCCACTGCAACAAGAAGAATGGGCCTGTGTAGGCACTAAAGTACATGCGGGCATGCACCTGTTTACACAAGTGAATACCTGTAAATGCAAAATGCATTCTGTGTGTACATTGACGTTTCGGGATTCAGGCCTTGAGTGTGGAAAAACTACAATCCACATTTATTAAAAATCCAGAATTTAACCAAGCCTAAAAAGCTTAAAACACAGAGATAACTAACTTCTACAAGGATGAAAAAAACTGATAAAAATAGTCACCAAGACACCAATTAATCTGACTGCATGTCCATAAAAATGTTTTGTTTTTATTTTTTAATTTATTTTCACTATTTGCATGGTATCCTTCCAGTTAATTCAACAGTAATTTGTCAGCATATGCTTACAGCTTGCTCGAAATTGCTATTTGTTGATATAAACAGGTCAGTGATATAAACGCAAGTCGAAAACTTGAGACTTTTATGTGGATGAATATTCATTAGATCAGTTGAAAAACACCCTTGGTTGAGCCAAGGTACATATTTTACTTTTGAAAAATATCATGTGTAACTACCCCCCAAAAAAACGAATGAACACTGAAATAATGAGTTTGATCCTAATTTTGTCAGAAATAAGCATGCTGCATGAAGGCCAACCCACTCTGCATTCATTGAAGTATGGTCATCCTGGAAGGGGGATTCCCCACATCAGTGGTCCCTTCTCAATGTTTCTCCCCCCCCACCACCATTTTTTGTATTACAGTTCAAAAATGTAACTTTTGAAACAATTAAAAAACAAATAAATAAATGAATAAATAAAACAGGCAGCGTTGCCCAGTGGATCCATCTTATCTGTATTTCCCAAGTCTAAACATACGGCAACTGTACTGTGGCTAAACTACACGTCACCAGACTTTTTATTTACAAATCAATCCTGTCTTTTGGGTGCATGATTCTATTCTCAAAGGAAATGCATTCACCATTCAAATAGGGTCCTATCCAAGCTGCACAAAAAATGGTCTTGACTGTTTAATTCACTAGGGCACATTCCACCAACGCAATGCAAAATGTGCCTGTTAGGGGTGCTCCAATCTCTTGATGTCATCACCCTGATCTCTTGCTGGATCGTTTCAACGAGACAAACTAGTCAGATAACATACTTCAGTGCTGTGAAAGAAAGCAGTGACCCAACTCAAGCCTTGGTGGCCAAGGGCTAAGGTTCACATAGTCAGACAATTAGATGTTAAACCCTCATCGTTTGAAAGTGCATCCGGAGAAAATAAGAGTTAAACATTTACTCACCCTTCAGCTTCTCCACCACACTCTCTCCGGCTCGCTCCACCACTCGGCCATCTTCCCGCTTGTAACGGTCATCCAGGAACTGAGCAGTGGCTTCAGACAGATGGACCTTGCCCGCCACACCAAGCTGCTCCATCAAGTTAGCCAGATTGACATCATTTGACCATACGTCAAACTTGAAGCGTTTCATTCCAAGAATCCCGCACAAAACAGTGCCGGTATGAACACCAACACGCATGCTGACAGTCTCACATGTCTCCTGGCAAAATTGTTCGATGGCCTGGATCATACCAAGACCCATCTCCACACAGCAGTAGGCATGGTCAGGTCTAGGGTCAGGGCAACCTGCGACGCAGTAATAACAATCACCCAGTGTGCTGATCTTCTCACAACAGGTTAGTTCACAAAGACGGTCAAAGCGTCCAAAGAGATCATTGAGAAGACCGACCAGGGCTGGTGCAGACTTATTGGCAGACATTTTTGTGAAGCCCACAATATCTGCAAAAAGGATACTAACAGGTTCCATGCGTTTCATGTTGAAAGGTCGAAATATTATCTGTCCTCGTGGGATGGAGGTCTTCTTGCGTTTGTGGTTGTTATGTGGGTAGTTCTTGGGACTGGTGGAATTTTGTGATGGCGAAGCTCCACCGACACCTCCTCCACTGCCCACTGAGACAGCTGACGCAGAGCAGGTACCAGAGGAATAACGCTTCCCACAGTTCTCACTCCCGCCGCCCTCGTCGTCACCCTGCTTCATTAGTTCGTCTGCGACTCGTCGAGGCATGACAGAGTGGATCATACGCTCCTTCAAAGCCTTCTCCACCCCAAGGTCCTTGCCATGCATGATGGCCTGGCCCACTTTGAGAAAGGTGCTGCGGGAGCGCACCTCTGACATAATGAACAAGTGGATACCGATGACGTGGACACACAAGTGAAGCAGCGCTTTGGCTGGACCCAGCCATCGGAGAGTGTCTGTTTCCCAATTGGTGCTAGAACTCCCCAAGTGCGTCTCCCGTTCAGTAACATCATAGCTTCTGTGAAGCAATGGTAGCCACCCTAATGCCTCAAATAATATTGAGTATAAGAACCCCAGCATCACTGATGCATACAGACGCACATGGAGAACACTGTATAACAACAAGAGGACCTCGATACACAGAGAAAAGGTAGCCACTGGGGAGATACAAGGGGACAAAGGCAAATCTGGAAAATTGTATGAAGCATTTGCATGGTGAGCCCACTCCAGCTCAGTGTAGCCGGCAGTCTGTATCTGTGGGGCCAAAGTGATGGCGAAGGTAACTGCAATCAGGAGCAACGATGTCTGGTTGTACAGTTGCGCGTAGTAATGAGTTAAGGTGAACAAGAAGAGGAGTGCTAGGAGCACCAAAAAGGAGGCCGTGGGAGCCAGGAAAGTCATGGGGTTGCAGCGGTCACTATTGACGGTAAAGTAAATGGCCCAGAGCACAGCAGCTACCGCCAGGTAGAACAGGACATATCGAAAACGCCGCTGAGTCTGAGGAAAGCACCTCTCTTGGCACGCCTCTTCCAGGATGGGGGAGTCAAACTTGGGGTCCCAGCATTGGGCAGCAGAGCGCTCAAACAGTGGCGGTGCCTTCCTGTGCACCCTCGTTGTGGAGGTCGTAGCCAGTCTAGAGTCTGCGGAGCTGCAGCTGGAGGAAATACTGTATTTGTGGAGGTTAGGGTTCATTTTACTTCTATCCTCACGGCCTCGGACTCCTCCGGCAATGGTGGTGGGCCGAACCGGCTCATGCTGTTGCACGGGTGGCGTCAGCATACTCTTAGTAATCCGTACAGTCACATCACCATCTCTGTTGGAATTGCAACTCACTTCTGTGGTGTGTGTGAGAAGCTGCCGGTGCTGTTGCAGCGTGGCCATATTGATGCGGGAAAAGGAGGGGTGCGGGAGTGGAGTTAAATATTAATAGCTTTGGATGGTCCTCAGGCAATTAGACGTGTTGCGTGGGCGCTGCGTGTTCACATGTGGCACTGTGGGGAGGGAAGGATAGGGGGTAGGGGCTCAAAGGTGTTTTCGCTGGAATAGTCACACTTATAGTGTTGAGCATGAGGCGCAGACGTCTTTACTCCGCACACAGAGGCTGAAAAGCTCACTCATACCGTTCCAGCTTATTGAGCTGCTCATGATGAGACCCTGGATTTGCGTCATCACTCACATCACAAGAATCACTCTGCAAAGAGCACCAACATTGATCATCCATGGTTGCGTTGCAAAAGCACATCGAGATGTAGGCTGTCATGGGTCTTGGCGATGTGTACAAAATTTAAAACGGTCCCTTGCAACTCTGCAACAAATGGCACCTTCACTCTGTAGCCTCTTAAAACCTCCACCTCTGCAGCAGCATGATGAAAAGTTAGGAAAATGTGACACGGTGTAAAGATTCAAAAATATAATAGTCCAGCCTTCAAAATATAACAAAAAGGGTTGGTTTCTGGGTCAGGCAATTTTACCTTCTGCATTCCTTCTCAAGCAGCGTGCTGAACAATTGGATTTCCGTGCATTCATTCCTTCCATCTTTAGTCTTATAAATCTTCCTGACAGCAAAATTTCGGAGCCCAATCCATGACTAGAATGCAGCTCGTATACGAGGCCTGGCAGACAGGCAGGCCTATTCCCACAGATCCAGCCCCGTCCTTTCCTGAACTCCCGCTCCGGATCTCCTCCGTGTGTCCCCCCCACCCCCTCTACCTTCCAAAGAGGGTTGGGAGAGGTATGTGCTATTCCGAGAGCGTAATCCGAAAAGAGAAGCGCAGAAAATACCAACCACTGGCCCAAATTAGCGTCGCTTTGACTCAACTGAGAGTGACTGCAACTTGTTGCACGCAGTTGGCAAAACATACAAGATACGAGGAACAGCCTGGGTCGAGGCTGCTCTATAAATAGTGATGATCAAAGCTCTTTGCAATAGTAACAACACATCCCAGGATTTAACATTCGAAGACTTTTCTCCGTATATCCAGCGGTGTTGGATTCCAGAGAGGTGTGGTGAGGGTAAAAATCTACTACTTAAGATTTAAGTCATGCAAACCGTCAGCCTCAGAGCCCGTCTCCAAAAAAAGTTTTTCCCCAGGCCGTATTTCCTGCGTTTAGAGAGGGGACACAGTGAGAACTGCGGTTATTTGGAGCTCGATTTCCTCCCTTCACATCCCCCCTGGGCGAAGAAGAAGTGAAAAATCCCCAGAGCAAACAAGAGGAAACCCTCGCGCATATCCTTGTGAAAACGATCCAAAAGCAGCCAACAACAGAGAGCAGACTTATCGGAACCAACTCCTCGGGGTTTGGATGGCACTAGTTCGTGTGTATGTGTGTGTCCAATACACACAGGAGTGCACGCTGAAGCGTGTGTGCGGGTCCTTTTCAGTGAGCCGCTTGTCGCCTCCCTTTTTTACAACCCTAAACGAAAACGCCGGTTTTATCTATCCGTGGGGTTAACTCTCGTGGCTGGTTTGCGTGTTATCCGAGCGTACGGAACATCTACACGCCTGGAGCTGCCACCATCTTCGCTGTGACGGGCTCGGAAATCCTCCCCCAGCTGTTGTGGCGGTGTGCGACCGTGGGACCAGCCTGTCAAGCTCGACGCCATGACCAAACGATACCACTTCCGGGAAAACAACACATCTAGGGATCTAATCACCCTAAATGTTCCAAAAGTACCACTGTTAATGTTATACCACTTTTTATCAAGCTGAATACGAGCACAAGTACTTACCTAATAGTACACGTTGCTACAGAGAACCAACCCCCCATGACACCACTGCAGTTGTGACGTGATGCATGTTATTTCAATCAGATATTGTTCAACAACAGAAACTTGTTAAACAGGGCTACATTTCAGTCAAAACACTCTTAGTGTGACAACCTGCCGTTACTGACATTTTGACATCCAACTGGATGTTTTTTAATAGTCCTAAATACCCAAGCAAAAAACAAGAATCTGAGGAGGCTCTGGTTTTTGCTAAGGAACATTCTTTTCCTTACGTTCTGAGTGAGATGACGCAGAAGTACTTGGAGCAAAGGTCGTTTGAATTGTAAAATTCTTGGTAAAGGTGTGTTTATGCAACCTTTAACCCACATCAAGCAAAACGAAAGGATTTTACCCACTTTACAACAGAGGTGTCAAACCCCTCATTGTTGCAGGCCACTTTATAGGTACAGTTCACCTTATGACTCTGAAGCTATATAAAAGTTTAATCACCTCCTCATATTATTATGTATATAGTACAAAACAAATGGATATATATTTAGTTTTGAAATAAGTGAAAAGTAATTGTTCATCTATTGTTGAAGTTACTGTGATAAATTAAAAAGAAAATGCTTGAAATATATCACCTTTATTATTTATTACATATGAAATAACTACACAGATTTTAGCAAGCATCATGGAAGTTAAAGATGTCGTGTGTGTGTGTGTGTGTGTGTGTGTGTGTGTGTGTGTGTGTGTGTGTGTGTGTGTGTGTGTGTGTGTGTGTGTGTGTGTGTGTGTGCATTCAAATCTGGGCTCTGGCCTTCCTGTGTGGAGTTTGCATGTTCTCCCAGTGCCTGCGTGGGTTTTCTCCGGGTACTTCCTCATTCCAAAAACATCCAGAGGAGGCTGATTGAAAGCTCCAAATTGTACCTCAGTGTGATTGTGAGTGCGAATGAATGGTTGTTCATCTATGTGTGCCATGTGATTGGCTGGCAACCAGTTCAGAGTGTACAGCATCATTCCAGAGGTAAACTGTGTACACTTACCGGTAAGTACTTCACAATTGGCATCGCTAAAAAAAATTGTGTGTTGATTTCACTCAGTTGCAGAGCACATATAATGACAGACAACCATGCACAACCAGAGACTCAATAAGTTTTATATAAAGACATTTATGGAGAGAAGTGTTCGCGCCAATACCGTAAAGGAAATTAATTATTTTATTTTGGAAATCATGTTCTGAGTTTCCGTTTTGTCCCTCGTGGCCTCAATGTGTCTTGACACAGCTGGAGATGGGTGGGTTTCCACAATCTGTGTCGGTTCAGGTCACATGTCACTGACTGCCTTAATTTAGTGAAAGGAGGAGCAACCACCGCTCAACTTTTCTCTCTCTTACGTTGTTTTTCACAATTAGCAGTTTTTCATAATATTCATACATCATCTTAATACTCATTACACGTTTGTTACTTTTTATTCGTTCTGCAACAGAATATTTCTTTTTTAAATTTTATTTAATGGAGATATATTGCTTCAATTTTCTCTCAATTGTTCAGATTCAGGAAACTTTATTTATCCCCATGGGGTAATTTGGACTTAACATGACTTCATAACAAAGGAAAACTTTTCCACGTTAGAATCCTTAAATCTCTATGTGCTGAAGATCGTACGAGTGTTGTGACACATTTATGATATTTAACAGCAATATTCAGAAATAAGGCGTGTACTTCCAGGAGATGGTAAAGTGATGAGATTGAGAGCAGCAGGCTTCCACAACTTGACAATATACATCCTAATTCATTGATTCACTGCGGGTGTGTCTTTGTGTGCGTGAGCTTGTACTTTACTGGCGATAACAATGAAATATGATTCCAATAAGCCATAACCCCTGTGTGCATTGTTCAAGTGTGTTTACCAGTGGCATGTGGGCGGCGTGTGCACGCGTGTGTGTACTTGTGTTTGAGAGCTTCCCCAAGAGGCCTTTTCATGGCGCTGATAACGTTGCGCTGATAAAGTCTGTGTTAGCCCTTTGGCCAAAAGGTTTGGCAAATACAGTTCACACACACATACACAAGACATAAGGTGACGTATGTGCATATGGAATCTTAATTGCAAGTATCCGAGTGCTTGTGACGTTTTGCGTGTGTCCAGTCATCCTGGAGTTTTCAGATTGACTCCTCAGCCCCAATTTAAAGGGTGCTTTATGGCTTGTATGTGTTTAGAATAATAGCAGGTAACTCCTTTTTACACTTATGTGGGAGCTTTTTCCATTTTCTACTGTGGTTTTGCTCATTCGTGTCACAGGTGAACTGAAGCCTGAAGTCAGAGGGGAAACAGTGTCCAAGTGTTGATCGTTTTGACTTCAAAGAAATCAGAGAAAAGAAAAAACTATCACAGGCATAAATTGATTAATCTTAATGTGGGCAAGAAACATTGAAAATGTATGAATGAATTTCATAAGTGAATAAAATGTGTTTAGAAACATGACCAATATTTACCATGGATGCCAAGATAAAATATAAACTTATTTTTTAAAGAGAATATGAGCACTTGTCTATTGTTATCAGAAGTCCTTCAATAATTTTAGGTACTCGCCTCGGTGGATAAAAACAAAGTGATTTGACTTACACTTCAGTCTTTGAAAGCACCACATACATGGCAACAGTGGCTGTTTTTAGCCCCTGATTGGCAATATCTGTCTCTGAGGGTGTGCATAAATCATGTGCAAAAAGAAAATAAGACCAACAAACTCCTTTTGTTGAATTCACTTCATATTTAATCAGTGAATAGTTAGAAGTGTCTATGTTTTTTGTTTCATCTGAAGACAAAGTAGTGGAGGTTTTCACCAATCATGGTCAACCAGTAAGACACCTTTTTAGTTGTACTTTGTCAGTATGATGTAACATTATTCTAAGACTATCTAATGAATATGATGGAAGAAATCCCTTACACTTCTTATTTCGTTAAGAAGAAATATGGTCTAAATAAAGACTATTTTTAAGGGTTATATGACCCAGGTTGACATTGATGATCCTTACAAATGATCTTTCTCATTCATATTTGCTCCCGTCATTCCGTTTTGACAATCACAGCCGTCAAGATTCCCGCAGAGTAGTTTTAAGGCTACTGCCATCTGCCGATGCGATTCATCCTTCTGTACCATTCCCATCCATCTCACTGCCTCCGCCAACGATTTTTGGGTTTCTCCTCACATTTCAGGCCCTCACAGGTGTCGGAAAGCAGGGTGGTAGGTGTAGAGGTGGGTTTTGCCAGAGCGGGCGTCTTCTTGCTGACACTCATGAGCAGAGCTGGGAGCTCATACGAAATGGCCTTCTCTAGACGGTCCAGCATGCAACCACGCGTCCAGCTGCAGTGGTAGGAGAGCTGCTGGAAGTTGGAGAGTGGATTCACTCCAAAGAAATCCTGATAGGCTTCCTTACTGGGAAGGTCAAACTTGCTGACGTTAGTCTTGGCCAAAATGGATTTGAAGATGTAGTACTTGTCTGGGTCAGTGACGATGTCATGAAACACTTCACGGGGATCACCAAACCAGCCCAGCTTTTCGTGGTAGGTCTGGAGGTAACGGTCAACAAGGAGGGCGTGAATGCGCACTCGGATGCCGTGCTGCCGGATAAAGGCAATCTTATTTTCAATCTGGTTCTCTATCACCTGCAAGAAGAGCGACGCGGGAAGAGTGAGGAGAGAGCAAGGGGAACACTCCAATATTTTAAACTAGAATGATGCATACAGGGCTTTGCCAAAGTTGAACTGTTGCGGAAAGTGATTTGGGGTTTTTGTCCATTCTCAGATTCACAGGAAACTTATTCATGGAGGGCGACTTGATTGACTTATTTTTTATTATTATTTTTTTTAATCCTTCTGTTTGTGGTTCATGGAGAAACACACAAAATAGTAGGATTGGACCTACAAGACGCAACCCTTGGTTGTCTTGTCTCGTCATGTGGAAATCATGCATGATTTCCACATGACTCAAAAAGGTGAAACGTGAAAATAAATAACCATTCACACGGTCACACCTATGTCAAGTTTTCAGTAACTTAACGTACTGTATGTGACTGTCACAAGGAGGCTTCTAAAATGTAATGCTTGATATCATTGGCCTTTCTCATAGGTGACCAAATAAAACTTCTTCAACCACATGGCACCATGCACAGAAAAGTCATACCTGGTTCAAGTCCTCCAACAGAGAGGTCTCCTCCTTCATAAAGAGCTCCCGGCTGGTATCTACTGCATATTCCTGAGTCCAGAAAGAGCTGACGTACACCCGAGGAGGTTCTGTGACATTGATGAGTGGCGCCATGCTCCAGAAGAGCGCTCCATAAACCCTCATCAGGTCTTGGGTGGTGAGACTGTCGGCCTTGTTGAGGATGATGCGAATTTGGGACTCACGGCCCTTCATCTGCCTGAAGAGCATTTCAAGCTCCCCTCCCACATCAAGTTTGGTAGGGTCAAAAACCAGGAAGATGAGATCCGCTCGGTCAATGAACCACTGGCACACCTCGTTGTAAGGGTACCCTGTTGGGGGTGAAGGCAAATGACTCATTGTAAATTCTCAGATGCATTATGATGCCTGCTTCACAGAAAGTAGTTGCAAAACAACCATCATGAGT
This sequence comes from Hippocampus mohnikei, assembly GCA_026261675.1. Lineage (NCBI taxonomy): Eukaryota > Metazoa > Chordata > Actinopteri > Syngnathiformes > Syngnathidae > Hippocampus > Hippocampus mohnikei. The sequence goes on from JAKGUB010000326.1 coordinate 5,561,065, forward strand.
CCATCAAACAGGTCAGTGTGTCTCAACTGATGTGACTCTGGGACCTGCATTTCCCTCCTGTTGCAAAGTTGCGACCCGCTTCTGAAATGGCCTCTAAAAACATGTGTTTGATTTTCCAACATTAATATTATATTATTTTCTGGTGGTTAAAGTGTGAGGCGGTCACACTTCCTGTCCATTACCAACAATATGTTCAAGGTGGGAACGCAGTTTGAATGCATTTACCGTTACACCCGCAATAATAACGTTTCTGATGTTTGTCAAAAATGTTTTGTTTTGTTTTGTTTTTCAAAATAAAAGGCAAAACTGATTGAGGTCGGAACAAGCCATTCTTTATCCCTATCCTACGCTCTTAAAACTGCTGGGTCAAAAGTAACCCAAATTAGCTAACCCAGTGCTGTGTGCAAGATGGGTCGAGCCAATGCTGGATTAGTCCTACCCAGGGCAGTGGGTTGAAGATTTAACCCAGCTGTTTCCAAATAATATGAATTTTATTAATTAAATTGGGTGCCGGTTGAGGATCACAAAATTAGGTTACCTCTCTCCTGCTGCTTGCGGTTCTCAATGATGCCAGGGGTATCAACAATTGTGACCCTCTCCAGCAGCTTGTGGGGCATCTCAAATCCCACCAGCCTTTCAAGGAAGCCCTGGCCAAACTTCTCCAAGGGGGAGAAGGAACGCGAGCTGTCGGCTGCCATAACAATGCCCTCTATGGTGCGATACTTCTCGCCGTGCATTATGACGGTATACTCGGAGGTCGTGGGTTCAGCACCTGTGGTGGAAAGGTACACAGAACATAATGTATAGTGTCTCTGAGCATTGACATATCAGTGCTTAGTTTTAACTGGAAGTACACCAGTACAATGTATGTCTTTCATATATAATGCTGCGGGAAAGCAAGCAAAACACATGTGGAGCAAAATGTGGATGTTGGCACTAGTTGTACTCAAAGGTCCCATCCCATGAGCAAGGTACTTAACCTTCACCTTCTCATAGTTGTATGTATGAATTGGAAAGAGTTGCATGTATAACGAAAGAAAAATGTATAAACGAAGACCGATTTAGTAAATGAGAACAACAATAAGGTTACATCTAAGCTTGCACTGGTCAACACATTTTTAAAAAGTAGTGTAAAGACAACGCATTTTTGGAATAAGGGATGCAAGCAAACTTCTCAAGATGATTTTTTTGCAATGTGTCCGCATCCATTTTTTTCCTCTTGAATATAAGGTTTTCATAATAATAATAATAACAATAATAACAACAACAACAACAAAAATACTAATAATAATTGATGTATTATCATATTTACTAAGATTTCTAAATTAACTGTTGGGTTCCGCAACAGGTGGATTTTTTTTTCTCGAAACATCACAACTATGAATAACGACGCGTAGTAAAATCTGTAGGTCGGCACGGTTGTCGGCACGTTGGACAACTGGTTAGCACGTCAGCCTCACAGTGCGGAGGTGCAAGGGTTCGATTCCGGCTCCTGCCTTTTGTGTGGAGTTTGCATGTTCTGCTGTGTGGGTTTTCTCTGGGTACTCCGGTTTTCTCCCACATTCCAAAAACATGCATGGCAGGTTAATGGAACAATCTAAATTGTCCCTGGATCTGAGTATGAGCGTGGATGGTTGTTCGTCTATCTGTGTCCTGCGACTGGCAAGCAACCAGTTCTGGGTGTACCCCGCCTACTGCCCATTGAAAGCGGGATAGGCTCCAGCACCCTTGTGAGGATAAACCGATTAGAAAATTGATGGATGGTAAAACCTGTATTGCACAAGCTGTTGACCAGGGTTATTTTTTTAATTCATTATGCATTGTGAATATCTTTAACAACAGAGTACAGTATTTACCCCCTTGGTTAATGCTTGTGTCATCTGCGTTTAACTACAATTCAGTCAATCATTATAAACTTCTGAATGAACACATCCATCCATGACTATTTCTACATTTTGGAAAATCCATGTAACCACATTCACTTACCTGTGTATAGTTCTTGAGGGGTGTCATGAAGACCCAGCAGGTAGTTGATCATGGAGGACTTGCCCACACTCCAAGGTCCAAGGAACAAAACCATGGGCTTAGAAATGATTTCCCCATCTACAAGGTGGAAGCAAAGGAGAACATGACCAGATATTGAGTGACTGACAGCTAGCATGCTCATAAATGAATTTTTCAAATGCAATTTCTAGAAAGAAAAATCATGAAGCCAGCCGTGTTTTCAGGACTTCCCTGACCTGATTTCTTGTGCCATCTTGTGGCCGTAACCTTTGATCATTCAAAATCACAGATGGAGCGGGCCAGCTTAACTCAGATATGAATTGCTCTATACTTTCTGAGATACACAGTAATAATATGACACAGTCAGTGTGATTGAACCTGTGACTTCATGCTGCCTCAGTTCATTGTACTTGAAGGCTTGCTCCACTGGTTTGATGGCTGTGTGGTAGATGTTCAGTAGCTTCTTCATTGCAGCTGGACACAAACATAGTCGAGATTGAGAACATGACAGGTCAAAAATGGTAAGGAGACATTTTGGGTGAAGTGTTACAATGCACACTGGCTCATTTATTTCTATGGCTTTTAAGAACAGAAACGTCTCAAAGGGCTTCACCTGCCCACAGTTGAGAAATATACACGACATCCCCTGATCTTAAACCCCAAGAGGCCAAGGAAAAAAAAACAAAAAACAAACAAACAAAAAACATCTTGGGTAAAATGAGGAACCTTGAGAAGGGGCTGCAGATGGGTGTGTGTTACTGGGTTTGATATTGAAAGTTTGATTCAGTTTCTTACCTGACAACTGGGCCGAGGGTTCAGCAGCAGCCAGTCGTAGTGTGTCCTCAATATGGAAGCGGTCCCTCAATGCTCGACCCTCATTTGCTTTTCCTGATTGGTGGAGTAGACGATCAGTCGGAATTCTTGATGCTACCAAACCTTCATGTAGAAGTGCTAACTGATATTATGAAAAGTTGTTAATGAATGTATGGCATCATAATGAAATGTAGGTATTCATGGTTTGGATGGTTGTGTTGAAAAGCTTTTTTTTCTCATACAAAACAGTCATGAAATGCAATCCCCATGTCAAATGCTTCCAAGTGAGTGTACCACCTGTGCTCAGAACAGGATTGACTATTATATCATCCTGTAAAACATCTATCAGTCTATTCGCTTCCTTTGCTATTTTGGTCTGTTTATTTCTGTACCAGAGGTTGTCGCTAATTCCTTTTTAGCCACACACAGTATCATGTTCAGCGGGATTCAAGTGGCTGGGAAAGAAAGACTGGAAAGAAAGATCTCTTCAGTGCTATGACCCTTAACATTTAAATGGTCATTCCATTAATTGCAGTTGCAATTAGGTAAGCGTTTTAAAAATGTCAGATGTGGTCTGCGCAAAGACCATGAATATGCAACAACTTTCTATAACCCTCCTTAAATTTGCTGGAACCTCTTTCAGCTGATTTTGGGTAAGAGGCGGGATATCTGTAGGTCACCAGCCGATTGCAGGGCACATACAGACAAACAACCATTCACACTTATATTCATACCTACATGAACAAAAAAGAAGTCTTCAGTTAACTTTTTACGTGCGTGTTTTGGGAATGTGGGAGCAAGCTGCAATACGGTTGATCATTTCAAGGTCTGTAAATATACAAGTGATTGTGTATGGGTGAAACTACTCATGTGCATTGATTGGATTTCTATTTTGATATCCATTTGTTCTTGATTTCTATCGGTCATGTACAGTCGTGCAGTTGAAATTTGGGTCTATACAAGTTTGCACTTGCTGCATGGCTGATATGATATGCCGATGTACAGTATACAGTATTTTGGTTGTTGTATAAGCATGCTGTACTGTACCTTTGGCATATGCAGACTCCTTGAGCTCCTCCGGAGTGTCTTCCACCTCAGTAGCCTCTTTAGATGTTTCTTCTCCAAGAACTTCCACTGATTTTGCCTCAGCAGACTCTGGTGTGACTTCCTCATCGACCTGTATTTCAGGAATGACTTCTGACTCTGCTTCCCACTTTGAAATCGCTTCTGGCTCAGAAACAAGTGTAACTTCTGGTGCATCTAATCCAATGTCATTTTTTGTCATTTCTGGCCTTTCTTCTTGAGGTTCTGATGTAATTTCTGCTTCAACAGTATATTCGGCTTCAGGTGCGAATATCACTTCTGGTTCAACTTCAAATTCTGATTCAGGTTTTGATGTTACTTGTGCCCCAGCTTGATATTCTGATTCATATTCGGATATCACTTCAGGTTCAACTTCATATTCTGCTTCTTGTTGTAATAGCCCCTCTTCTTCAGCTCCGTTTTCTGCTTCAGGCTCTGATATAACTTCTGTGTCAGGTTCATATATTGCTTCAGGTTCTGGTATCACTTCTGGGTCAGCATCTTGCTCTTCAGCTTCTGACAAGACTTGGAGGTCACTGTCATAATCTGTTAACTGTGCTTCAGTTTCAGATGTCACTTTTGGCTCTGCAGTTTCACCACTCATACCAAGAATGTCCTCGGGCTCCGATTCAGCATCTTCAAAGGCTTCCTCCTCCACGACATCCTTGAACACAATTTCCTCCAGAGCTACTTCTCCCTCTTGTGTCTCCTCTTCTGTTTCCTGAAACAGTTCCTCATCTTCTGAATTAGCACCGTGATAGGTAACTTCATCTTTTGGTAATTCATCCTCTGTGTCTTCCCTTTTTTGTTCCTTATCCATGACTTCTGCAGCAGAAGATGCAACCTCGCCAACTGTTTCATTTTCATTAGTTTCCTCCACAATGGATGCGTCATGTTCATCAGATGCCACCTCCTCTTGGTTCCCCACCTCTCGTGCGTCATGGAGAGCAGCTTCCTCTTGTTTTCTTCCAGTGCTGTTTTCCTCAATGGTGGAAGCCTCGGTTTGCACCATCTCAGTTGGTTCTTCTTCATGCCGTGAGAGTGAGGCTGATTCTTTCTCAGGCGCAGCTGCTGTTGGGGTACAAGGTTGACACACCGGTCTCTCCGGGGCTGGGGTGTCGTTGGACGAGCTTTGGCTGGGATGCTCCTCTGCTGTGCCACATCCACAGGAGAAGACGTTTCCCTCGGGCTCCTGGAGCCGTAGAGGCACCAATGGGTCTTCGTCGGGTATGGATGAGCCTGGCACCAAACCACAGAAATAAAGAAGAAATGAGAGAATGTTATCGGTACATCCTTACACCATGTTGGGGTGTAATTTTTCACATATCCTCCTGACTACCAGTAGTTCAAATTTGTCCTCTGTAGAGGACATTTGTGAACCTAAATATCTCCCACCCAGTGCATCCAATCGCATTAACTCATTTTGTTACTCTAAAGAGGACATTCAGTGATTCCCAATGATACCAAATTTGTAGGGGTTACAAAAAGTAAGAAAATGGCTTCCCTCAGTGCAAGCACTTTTCATGGGAAGAGGAAAAGTAATACTTTTTATCAAACACATTTTGTCTTGAAATGCTGTTGGCATTTTATTTGTAAGACTCTTATGAACACGTTAAAGAGTTGTTTGAGTTGTTTTAGGTGTATTTGAGCCTACTATTCAAGTGTTTAAAAAATGTAGTGGAATTTCAAAAATTTCTTTTGGAGTAGTCCAATTACTTCACATAGATTGGGGAATTTCAAAATAAATGTGATTGGACAACATTTTTTTTTTCCTGGTAGTCAGGAGGATATAACACATAACTATTTTATATCCTCATTTATAAGACATTGTCATACAGTGAATTGTATACAATTACTGTACATACAATGCACTGTATGTTATATAAAAACAGTTTGGAATAAGCTGCTAGATAAGTGATTAATGCAAAAAATAACATAAGTCCTTACAGGGAGAACATGCAAACTCCACACAGGGAGGCCGGAGCTGGAATTGAAGTACCTCTGCACTGTGAGGTTGACGCGCTAACCAATGGACCATCAGGCCACCCATAGAACATACATTGTGAAAAAAAAAAAGCTCTTACGTGTCATCTTTAGGATTTTTACATCAACAGTATTTTGACTAGAAAATAATGTGAAACAAATATGGGGTCTGTCTGGAGGAGTTTGCTTAAACCAGTGGTGTCAAACACATGTTTGTCGTGGGCCACTCTGGAGTTGCGTCTTCCCTCAGAGGGCTGTTATGACAGTGAAACCGAATAAATGTTGAATCATCTCATCGTATTATTACTTGTAGACAACATATTGATGGATTACTAGTTTTTAAATTATTCAAGTTAACTATTTGTTTGTTGTTTTCGATTATTCTTCAAGCGAATGGCAACAGAGGTGAGAGAAGAATGACATGAACCGAGCAAAAGCGATAATGCTTGTTATGTCATTTACCTAAAATTTGAATCTTGTGTGAGGTCTGCTGATTGTAGATCAACAGGTTTCCTTTGGCAGTGCCGGTTGCCAGCAGGGGCCCCATTTTTGACCACACAATGAGACAAATGTGATCTCTGTCAGGGAAAATATTTTTTTGAAATCATTGCGCCTCTGAAACCGGTCTGCTTGTCTGAGTAACATGGAAAATATGACTAAGAAAATGAGGTGGCGAGCCTGATCTGGCCCACGGGCCTTAAGTTTGACACCAGTGTCTTAAAATTTCACCTAATTGTGAAATATTTGTTTGTGTTACAGTTGCACTCGTTCATGTTGGCTTAGCTGGCTCATCTACCTTGCTTTGAGGATCCTTAAAACTCATAAAATCCAGCGAGTTGTATTCTAGTTTTGGTACAAGGATTTGGTTTGTGAAATTTGATTTATCTGTACGTACTATGATGCAAGCAGTATCCTCACTCTTGCAATAACTCTCCCTCTATTTCAAGGTACTGAGTCACATATTAAGCTATTCATTGCAGATGATGTGCTTTGCTAGCTTATCACTCCCTCGAGATTGTCATCATTCAAGTTAATGCGTCGAATGTCACATGTTCATTGTGCCACCGTGTTGCCATAATTATAGTACAGGATAAAAGGAGGTTGGTCTTTACTTCAATGTTCCCCAAATGTCAGCAAGTAAGTTTCGGTTTAAGGGCTGCTTGGTCACCTCCTGCACCACGTTGAGGGTGCTTGGAAATCTAGGAAGAATGTGCAGTGTGGTGAGATGTGGCTTGGTGCTGAATGTCACCTTTCGGATGCAGAAATAGGCCCACATTGAGTCATCGGCTGAAAAAAGGAGGGATATATGTGCTTGCATTTATTTTAGGGAGTGTGACACTTTACTGTTCACACTTTGCAACAGCTTCGATGGTTGTGCAGGAATGCAAAAAACCTCTGGCAATAAATGCATGTCAGATGTATTGACATCTGCTTAGCTGCATAATATGGATGTGGATGAGTCATGATTGAATAAACTTAAATGCATGCATGGACTTTAGTACTTACAAAAATGGTTGTAACTTCCAGTGAATGTTTCGTAAGGAACTTTGGAAATACAGTCAACAATTTCCAAGTGAATCAAGGATATGGTTGATGGGAATTACTGGTAAGCGGATATTGGGGTCATTTGTGCAAAGTGTAAAATATTTCAAAATAACCGTCAGCATTTTGTCTTGCCATAGGCAGACATGCTTGCAAGCTCATTTCCACCCATGCTTTTTTTTGTTGTTGTCGTTATTCCCAGGTGACTTTGAGCAAGGGGTAAAATCCACACAGGAATGCATGATTTGGGATTCAGACCCACAAACTCTCCATTGTGATAAGCACCACTTTCGGCCACCATCCTGCCTGCAAATAAAGGCATACGAGATGGTATTTTCAAATGTTCTATTTCTCTCCATAATACATGATTACAGTACTTTATTCCAAAATAAATCAAATGACTTGATATAGTAAAGACCACTTATACCCTGAGTGTAACCTTATTAGAGAGAATCATTATATTTTACAAAGTTCCAGTTTATTCTACTGAAAATGTACTCATATACTGAATGATAATACCTAAATTCAAGGAAATTTGCAACAACTTCAAACCTATTGATATTACATTTGGTCCTGTTTCCATTGAATTCATTAATTTATTTTCCGTTATCCACTTTAGAGACACACCATTTGGTACATCTGCACAATCTAACCAATAGAAGGGCTGTAATAACAATGCACGAATGATCAGTTTCACTTTTGAATGACACTGTCAGTACCGGTATTTTGTGACATGCTTGTGGCTGTAGTTCTCAAAACTAAACTTTATTCGTTTCCATTGTGATACTTGTAGCACAGCGTATAAAATGTATATTGTGTATTGGTCCACTGTTTTCGCAACAAATACTTCCTGTGTGTGTGTGTGTGTGTGTGTGTGTGTGTGTGTGTGTGTGTGTGTGTGTGTGTGTGTGTGTGTGTGTGTGTGTGTGTGTGTGTGTGTGTGTGTGTGTGTGTGTGTGTGCGTGCGTGCGTGCGTGTGTGTGTGTGTGTGAGACCACAATTTAAAACTATATTCTTGCTTGGGAATTGAGGCACATACTGTATTACTGCAAGCAAATCTGTACATTCTCAGTATATTCTTATCCTTGATGTGCTTTAGCGTGTCTGCTGCAGGCACTGTGATGCCAGAAAGACAAATTAACAATTTTACATGAGACAATGAGCTTGATCTAAATGCCACAATAATGAAATACAATTGGATTGGCGTATAACCTCAAGTTAATGTATCTGTGTGTGCATATCTATGACATCTATGGATTCGGGAAAGCCACAAAGAGATCAGTGAGCCGAGTATCTGGTGACGATTCACCTCGACAAATGCATGACGTGTGACTTCAGCTGTTTGCTGGGTCCAAAATGAAGCTATTCAAGGACACACAAGGGTATCCTTATTGAGTTTATAGTGCAAACTAATAGCATATAAACCTCTTTACAGCTAATTCAGATGTATGATGCTCAATAGAATTACTATCATTGTTGTATTGGAAGATCAAAAAATAATAATGAAGAAAGAATCAGTGGAAAATTAACTTATTTCACAGTTATTAACTGGTGTTTTGAGTTGGCGCATGTGGGTGTAGGGTATGTAGTGAGCCCAATGCGATCTGTCAACGTTGTCTCTCCAAGAGAATGAGAATAAGCAGCAGGCAGAACATTTTCCATCAGCTGGTGTCCCACCTCAGACTGACATTTCTATTTTATACTCTCAAAACTCCAAACTGCGCCTCATCAATATTTGACAAACTTTTTCAATATTGTTCTGTAATTGGATTCCTATATACATTTTTTGAAGTTATCTTTTGACATCTCGGTAAAAATAGTTCAAAAAGTACAGTATGCCACTATGTTCACTATATGCTTCCTGAGCAATAATTTAGTGTCCACACTAAATGAACAAATTTAGCATGTAGTCATTCCGTTGCAGTGTATAAGCACTCCCTCACTTTGCCGCATACATGCCTCATGAAAGCTGCACTTCACAAACATAAAAGCACCGTTGCACTGACAGGTTGCAGCACAAACACCAAAGCCTCTCAGCCATACCTGCAGCAGTCAGAGCCAGCAGAGCCAGAACACAGCACACATGGACCAGAGACTTCATTTTGGCTGCCAGGGGCCTCCCCCTCCTCTTCCCGGGATATATATACCCCTCAGACAGAATTAGGGGACATGTGCCCAGCGGAGGTGGGACACAGCAACTGTTTTCTTACCCTGATTGGTTATTTCAGCAACCTTTCGAAGCTTCTACCCCTACTTTGGATTCCAGCACTAAAAAACTAGCATAATTATGAGCGTTGTATAGGATACTGTACACAGTTACTCTACTATTCAGTAGTATACTATGACATTTTGATGACTTCAGAGTAGAAACATTTTTTGTAATTTAAAATTAATAAATACAGTTACAAAATGTATTAAACACACAGAGGGGGGAGCATCGCTTGAGTCATTGTACCTTCATGAACGAATTAGTTTGTGCAAATGAAATGAATTATGAATGTTTCGGCAGCACGGTAACGCAGTATTTCCCAACCAGGGTGCTAGTGTGCCACGAGAGACATGTGCGGATACTACTGTGCTATGTACGGAGGAGACAGGCACACAAGCCATACTAACAAGGACACTTCGAGCCATACCGACAAATAATTTATTTCACGACAACTTTTAAACTCATAATTGTGTTGAAAATGTACAAAATGTACTACTTATAGACACGCCAAAAACAAACCAACACGCACACACGCACACACAAACCCTTCCACCGTGGGGGACTCGGACTAACAGTTTTCCGGTTGACTGCAGGAAAGAAGAGTAAAGATCACAATTTAAAGCATGTAACCATACTGCCAAACACAAGCATAACGTATGTTTCCTGAGTAATTGTCAGAAAGTTCTCAAAACAGCATTCTAAGTTCAACATTTTTATACGTATGCAGTAATCAGTCAGTTCATGTTCCTAGTCGGAAAACGAGACACGCGAACTCCGTCAACTCAGATATCCGGTTTATAAACCGGAAGCGATCTTTGGAAGCTCATGATTGGCTCAGGGATGTTGCTATGACTTCTGTTCCAGACGCTTTGGCGTCTGCAAATTTTCACGTCTTCCGCAAAGCTATTCTTTCATCATGTGGCTGCCTAGTACCGCAAGTAACCTGTGTTCAAATGTAGTTTGAAAATAATTTTAAACAAGGCGTAGCTTCGTGGGGTCAAACCTCAGGACCTAATAGATCGAACAAACATCTAATCTTATCAAGATGAAGGTTGGTATTACGGAAATATTAATGTATTTTGGGTTTGCAAAACATAATTGAGTTAAAAAAGAATTAATATGTCTTCACTTAGCGAGCAACTTGCTAAAGGTAGTGCTGATCAGATGACGAAACTTTTTGAAAAATGTTGACAAGTTTGTAGTGGAACTGCTTTTTCATGTCAGCTTCTTGTGAAACGAATTAAGTGTATATTGCCCTACACAGCGCTGGATGCGACCGATTCTTGTCATCCTGGAGTCTGCGTGTGCTCACCAATACATATTTACTATTGGACACTTTAGCACATGTACATGCAAAAAGATGCCGTTATTCGCCTAACCTTCCTGACCGGATGTAATGATTTGTCATATGTTGTGTCTGTTGGAAGTACAGTACCTTTATTTTGACTAAATTAGAAAATGGTCTTCAGCCAAATGTCCTGATTGTGTCCACAGAGCATTTTTACTCTCATAGACAATGCTTGGATGGGCTCAAAGTTATTGTACAAGTGGCAGAAATCCCTTGGAAATTATATAGCGGTTGCAGGGTGAGTGAAAATGAATGCCACGTGAAATACACAGTTTGACCTGACTAAACCCATGCACAATGTATACAACCCAACAGACAAGACAGCTCAGTGAAAATATTTGATCGCCATGGACACAAGTGGACTGAAATCAGCCTTCCAGGGTATGTGTCAGAGAATAGATGTTATGAGTCCAAAGATGTGTTTGAAATAATCCTCCGCTTTTTCATGTTCTCCTAGGCGCTGTGTGGGAATGGACTGGGATAAGGATGGGGACATTTTGGCAGTGATAGCAGCAAAATCCAGCTCCATATACTTATGGGATGCCAGTATCAATAAAACTTCAAAGATCGATAGTGGAATGAGGTATACTTGCATTCAGTCTTGTGCAATTTAGATGAACTGTTTGAACAATGCTATGATGGTTGTATATAAGTACCGTAACTACAATGTTATTCAGTAGTGGAAATACATTCTGGGCGGCCCGGTAGTCCAGTGGTTAGCACGTCGACTTCACAGTGCAGAGGTGCCGGGTTCAATTCCAGCTCCGGCCTCCCTGTGTGGAGTTTGCATGTTCTCCCCGGGCCTGCGTGGGTTTTCTCCGGGCACTCCGGTTTCCTCCCACATTCCAAAAACATGCGTGGCAGGCTGATTGAACACTCTAAAATTGTCCCTAGGTGTGAGTGTGAGCGTGGTTGGTTGTTCGTCTCTGTGTGCCCTGCGATTGGCTGGCAACCGATTCAGGGTGTCCCCCGCCTACTGCCCGAAGACAGCTGGGATAGGCTCCAGCACCCCCCGCGACCCTAGTGAGGATCAAGCGGTTCGGAAAATGGATGGATGGATGGATGGAAATACATTCTCCTATCTGGAAATTTACCTGGATTGTCACCAAAAGTAATGGTTTCTTCCTTGGTACACACCAACTTTCTACAAAGCTCCGTGGACATCTATTTGTGTAATCCTGCTTTATTTGTCCCACTGTTCACTGGTTATAGTTAAATTAGATGCTCTGAAGATGGGAATTAAATCCCCTAAATTAGTGGTGAAGATTGAATTATTTTTTTTACTGTATTCTCCACATTGCTCAGACAAACAGACCCATTTCAGAGGCGCAATGATTTCAAAAGAAATATTTTCCCTGACAGAGATTACATTTCTCTCATTGTGTGGTCAAAAACGGGGCCCCTGCTGGCAGCCGGCACTGCCAAAGGAAACCTGTTGATCTACAATCAACAGACCTCACACAAGATTCCAATTTTAGGTAAATTACATAACAAGCATGATCGTTTTCAGCATTTCTGCTCGGTTTATGTCATTCTTCTCTCACCTCTGTTGCCATGCATGGTAGGCAAACATACCAAGAAAATAACTTGTGGCTGCTGGAATGCTCAGAATTTACTGGCCCTTGGCTGCGATGACAACAATCTGAGCATCAGCAATCAAGAGGGGGACACAATCCGAGAGGTGGTCACATGGAAAACACAAAACACATTGCAGCATGCAGCTGCACACCTTTGCTGATATAAGGGTCACACATATCATTTACATTACTGGAGCTCTGTGTAAGGGAAATAGAAGTAACTATAAACAAGTATCATGACATCATAGTAAACACATGTGGCTACAATGTACTGAGCAGACATGTTTTCATTTTGTTACAGATAAAATTGCGTGGTGCACCTGCAGACATTTACTTTTCCATGATGAAGACTAGCGAAAGGAATTCCCAAGGAGAGAACACTGTGAGTGTCAGTGTGTTCTTTTTCAATGGCACTTTCAACAGTGGAGTTTCTCTGGTTACTCTGGCTTCCTCCCACATTCCAAAAGCATGCTTCTCAAGTAAATTAACGATTCTAAATTTCCCTTAAAGTGTTAATGTGAGTGTGAATGGTTGTTTGACTCGAGAGGTTAAGCGGGACAAAAAATGTATGGATGGTGAACTCATTAGGTCTAAATCCCAATAAACTACTACCACTACAGTAAGCATACAGTTTCACTAATAACGGTCAGATTTCAATTAAATGCATTTACGATGATCTCATTTTAGGCAGACTTTCTGACATCACTTGCACTGTATTTTATCAGTGTACATAAAGTGTATTTATATAATTGCATTGCATATGCTTACTTACATGGCATTTGATTGTCTAGGTGAGTGTCTGCGTGGACAAGAAAATCTTGGTCCTTTTCAGCATCACCAACACCGAAGACTGGTATGAGCTGGCGTTTGAGGCGAGTTATGGGCGCATCGTCTCTTATCGCTGGTACGGCACACACGCACGACATTACATAATATCTTTGGGTATTTAAAAAAAAAAACACTATGATGTTGTTTTATTACTATTGTGGCAAAACGCACATATTGAATATTCTCTGGAATTTTCTTCCACTTTTATCAGGTTTGGTGATGGCTATATTCTCATTGGCTTCTCCCATGGGTACTTTGTGGTCATTTCCACTCATGTCAGAGAGATTGGGCATGAGCTCTGCCAGGCTCGCAACCATAAAGACAGTCTTAACAGTGTAGCCATCTCATCCGCATTAAACAAGGCTGCCTCTTGTGGGGACAACAGGTATGTATCACCTCTTAATTGAGGTTACGCTTCAGTGAGGTAGGATGAATCAAACTAAATCTTTGTGTACATTGCAGCATAAAGATCCATGATCTCTCTGACCTCAAATACATTAGCAACGTGATTCAGCTGGAGGATGAGACAAAAGGTGAGGAAGTTTCCTGCTATTACAGTAGTTTGAAATGTACCAACCACGTCTCTCTCCGATGGTCTTCTCAAACTATCTGACTTTTTTCGTTGTTCACAATTTTTTGGTTGTTGTCGCGCCTTTAGACTACCAGATAAATATCATTCTGTGTCTTGGACCGGGCGAAACGTTATACTACAAGTCTGTCACCGACCAGACACCGCTCAATCGTTATTTGCTCCTGTCAAGATTCAGTCCATCGGCGCAGGTCTGACAGAGAGCCAAAGTCAAGCAGCTGTTAAAGTCACGTTGATGGAGGCATTATGTGCATGTGTTTCCTGCACAGAAAAAGCAAAAAATGTAAATTAGAAAAAGGTACTATGCATCTGTTCCTGCATGATGGGGAGAGGGTAGTATGGACTGTCGATTCGCCAAAAATAACTTTATGGTCACGGTATAGTTGAATGACACCACGTTTGCTAATCAGCTACTAGCTTGGCAATTAGCAAACGTAGCATGAGTTGAAATGCGATATATACTTTCCAAGATTTCCCCTTTTGTTCCAGTCACTTTTTAAATACTGTACACCACATTGTGATTGTGTGCGCCACTCAGAAGTAGGAGGGCACTCTCTTCCTATTGGTCAATGCCGACAAATCAATCGAAGGACCTCATAGGACATGTCACCCTATACGATAAGACGAACAAAAATTCTGACAGGCTAAACTTTCGTCGTCATCGAGTATGTCACAATACACGGGCTCAGACGCGTCAAGATAACTCAAAATCAGCTACAAAAGACTACGTTTGCCTGCCACGCATCTTGTCGGCTTAACTCGTACTATGTCGGCTCAGGTCTGGACCAGCTGAGTTGGACAGATGATGGCCAGCTGTTGGCAGTATCCACACAGAGGGGCACTCTTCATGTCTTCCTCACAAAGCTTCCTATTCTGGGGGACAGTTACGGAACCAGACTGGCTTACCTTACGTCTCTGCTGGAGGTCACAGTGTCAAACTATGGGGTGAGGACTTGCATTTATTGGAACCCGAAAGACTCCTCACTGGACTCATTGTGTGCCTTAGTAACTCAGTTGTTTTGCAGATACCTCCTGTGGCCATACAAGTGGAAGTAGAACCAACTTTCATTGCTGTGGGACCCTACCATGTTGCTGTTGGAATGAACAACAAAGCCTGGTTCTATGCACCACTTCTTGAACAAGAATCTGGTGTGTGTCATGTTTAACAATCGTCCATTACGTCAGATCACTTCACGTGGTTCGTTTTAATGGACTATTTTTGTTCAGCTTTTACCAAACTGAGGGAGATTGAGTACTTCGGGACAGTTGCCAACATGTGTCTTAATGCAAAATATGCCGCAGCTTTGTTTGATGGTAAAGTGCAACTGCACATGGTAAGTCACATTTACCGTATTTATGTTCTGTGTCCATTTGCTTATTAGTTAATTCCACACAAAACATATTTATGCTTGTTTTACCTTGTTTGATTTCGAGATCGATGGCAGTGAGCAGGAGGAGAGGAAGCAAATGAAGTTGTTCCCAGACGATGACAGAAAAGGTCGGATCCTTTGCCACGCTCTCACCGCTGACTTCCTCTACTATGGCACTGATGTAAGGCTCGGCAAAAGCCAAAGCACTTGCTCATTTATCCATGTTTTAATGATCTGTATTTAGAAAACAAATATGCAGAATTCCTGTTTCTCATATCGTTCACTGGATTCCTGAATTCCTTCTGTTGTTCTTCCAGTTAGGTAACGTTGTGTGTGTCCTGGTGGAGGATTGGGAAACTGTGAGCACTTACAGCCACACTGTGCCATTAAGTAAAGTTTTTCCAGATGTAAATGGCACACGGTTGATCGTTATTGATGACAAGAAGAGCGGCTTCCTGCTCACCCTTTCAAGTGTGAGTACATACAATGTGCACAATTGATACGCTTATGGCCAGCTGAAAACACAGCCAATTTGAGACCAAGACTCTTTAGATTGTACCTGTGGCTGATAAATCAACAATCTGATATCACTGCAGTGCAACACAACATGAAACCCACGAATATATTAAATCACATTCAGGCAACAGTGTAAGACATGGCGAGTACCCCAACCTGTGTCTACTGTGAGGGAGAAACCCAAAATTGCTACGAAAAAGCCTTCAGAGCAATATCTCCAGTGGGGCCAGAGAGAGTAAGCTCTCCAAAGACATTTGCTTTTTTTAAATCATTTTTGTGAGCATGTGGTCTTACTTTTTTACTACCTTAACCTATAATCGAGATGAACTGTTTGACACGAGGCACAGGCGGTTGCACCTGATTTTCAAAGTAATTAAAAGAAAAACTCTTGTGACCTGGTATCAAATGTGCCATGGACCGGTACCAGTCGACGGCCCGCTGGTTGGGGCCCCCTGCTCTACATTAATCTTCGGTGTAAATGTGAATGCAAAAGGTTATTCTTCTCTTGCCAGCCAACTGGAACGGCTCACCAGTAGTCCAAGATATACCTTGCCCAAAGTCAGCAGAGATAGGCTCCAGAAAACCCAGGCAAAAAAGAAAAGTCATGGATAAATAGTTTATATTTTGTCCATTTGACCTCCTCGACTCTCTCAGAATGAGATCTCTGCTCAAATTCTTGTGTTCGGTCATTACAGGCAGCAGACTTGTGCCTTGAGCTTCCAAACTTCTCCCCCACCATCACTGGAGTGCTGTGGGACAACTGGCACGCTGACAGAGTAGTTTTTGTAGCTTTCGATGATGACAAAGTCTACACCTATGCTGTGCATAAAACCACCATATATGGTAGGGAAACGCCAAACCCAAGCTTCACAGGTGTCGTTTTTGATGTTATGCAAGTGTTAGCATCAGTAATGTTGTGGGCAATGTGATGCACAGTCATTCTGTGATTGATTGATGATGATCAGGACTGTTCCTTTAATCTATGTTTTCATGTCCCATCCTGATCATCTAGGCCCACGAGTGGTGTTAGTGGGGAGCACTCCTCTTCTCTCCTCGCAGAAACCTTTGCTGCTCTACAATGGGGTGCTAACATGCCAGACGGTGAGCGGCAAGATCAGTGAAGTGGCTCTGAGCACACATTCCTTCCTTGAACACTCAACAAGCACACCGTCTGGGTCACAGCCAGAACTTTGCAAGCAGCTCACACAGGCCCTCCAGCTTAAAAGGTTAGCTCAACTGCTTTGTATTGGAGGGACTTGATTTCTTGGCAGTGTCCGTTTTTATTAATTTAGAAAATGGCTGGAGGCTTCAAATGTTGTCACCACTAGTCATCAGTTCACTGGTCACAAGTTTCCATGATTTTCTAGTTTCCGCAGAAATCCGGGATTCTGCGATCCTGAAATTTGCTGTCCGCAGAATTGAAAACAATCAGTGGAAATAAGGGCAAGGTGCAGAACATGACATTTACATGTTGTTTTCCGACAGGCTGCTAGATATTGCAGTCGGGCAGGCCATGTTCACGCTCCAGGGCATGATGCCCAATTCAGATTTGTTGTTGTTGTTAAATCTGCTATTTTTTTTTTCGTTCACAAAACAAATGCATCCTCTAATCTTAACACATCCGTGATGTGACACGCAAGCCCACAAAGCCCAACATTGAGTGACACACGCAAAAGATGATGACTTGTGGCAGTGTTTACGGAAGTAAATATGATCCAACATGGAGGGGCTCTGTTTGATCATCTTATATCGACTGAAGAGCGATGCGGGAGGTGGTGGAATTATTTGGGGGAAATGAGGCAACGCTTTCCTTTCCCTTCATTTCATGGAGACTTCCAGTACAGACGCTCCCCAGGTTACGAACGAGTTATGTTCCGGACGATTGTTCATAAGGTGAATTCGTTCGTAAGTTGCTTCAGCGCTATATTTTGTCTGGAATGTATGTTTAAGGCTTATATTGACATCCATATAACGGGGAGAGAGCTTTTCGTCACGTTCTTCAGGGCTTGAGGGTTAGCTGCCCGCTAAACTAGCAGCAGCTTCAACGGGGGAGAGTAGACGACCGGTCGTCGACCGGCGCACCGGACGCCTCCCCGCCCGTTCCACCGTCACACGCCCGCCCCCCACGCCTCTCCCCGCGGCCGCCTTCGAACGTCGCCTCCGCCGTCCTCCTCCGCCCCGTTCGGCACTCGGAAAAAGGCGCGCAATACAAAATCTAACTTTTTTTTTTTTTCGACAGACCCGTGAAAATGTTCGTATGTACCGTTTGTTTGTAACTCGGATGTTCGTAACTCGGGGAGTGTCTGTAATAATGGAGACGTCTACTAAAGATGAGGTCGCATCACTGCCGTGCAGAATGAATGAACTGTCTGTGCGGTTGAATTACATTTATTATCATACTGTATGCAGTATGCTTATTTTGGTTTTGCAGATAACTTCCCTAAAGAACTCTTCATTCATCAATACATTAATTTGCTTTATAACTGGTCATTTTCAATCTTTTATTTGTTTAAGGCCCATGGAAATTTCAAGACGCAAAATCGAAATTTGTCCTCCACAGAATCAAAATTGTTCTCCACGGAATCAACATTTTTTCTCTGCAGATTCCTGGGGAGTTAATTTTGTTTCCACTTTCAGGGATTTGTTTCATATTAGAGCAAGAAGTCTCTCTGTCATCTCTGCTGACCATTTCCCATAGTTTTTAGTTAGTGTGTCTGTGAAATCATTAAAAAATATTTTTCAATCCTTTGGTACAAGTAAATGATCAGAATTTAGAATTTAAATCAATGCATCGGGCTAAAACATTGCAGTCTGTTGCTTTTCTCCTTATTCAACGAGCATTTATGGTACTCTGCATTTGGTCAATTATGACACTGGTTCCTAATTGTTCCTTGTGTGTTAAGAAAAAGCCACCCTCCATGGGGAATTGATGAGTGTTTCTGTGGTTAACTTATATGTATTTGTCAAGTCTTTTTATTCTCTTCTTCTTAGTACAGCAGTGGGTGGTGTTCCATTTATGAAGGGTAGACAATTCTGACCTGTGTGCACATTTGTCACAAGGTTTTACGAAGCCTGGGATCTGTGCTTGACTGAAGGCAGTGAGGCTGACAAGGCAGAGATCGGAAAAGCCTGTCTGATTCACATGGAAGTTGAGCTGGCCATCCACTTCTACCGCATGAGTGGCAATGTGGGAATGGTGATGTCACTGCAGGCCATCCAGGTACAGTTATGGCCGATGAAGCTTTGGACATTGCTTGCCAAATAGCTTTGTCTTTTCGAACAAATGAAACATGAAGTTCGTGAATTCAAGAAGAAACACAAAACTTTTTTTTTTCCCATTCACAGGGCATTGAGGATTATAACTTACTTGCAGGCCACTTGGCCATGTTCCTGGAGGACTTCTGTCTTGCTCAGGACCTCTATTTGGCCTCAAGCTGCCCCATAGCTGCCCTGGAGGTCAGATACATAGATATATACATGCATACACACACACACACACACACACACACACACACACACACACACACACACACACACACACATATGTACATACAGTATATACTGTTCATAGTTTTTAAGCTACAGCATTGTAAACTAACAAGTTGTTGTATTGTTCAGATGAGGAGAGACCTGCTGCACTGGGACAGCGCTCTGAAGTTAGCTAAGGGGTTAGCAGAAGACCAGATTCCATTTCTCTCCAAAGAATATGCCGTTCATCTGGAGTTTATGTACTTATACACACCCAGAAACAATCCTGCTATGATCTTGAATGTTAGATCTGATGCATCATCTGGTTCTCTCTCTCTCTCTCGCTCTCTTTCTCTGTGTAGTGGAGACTACATGAATGCTCTGGCACATTATGAGAAAGGAATGACTCATAATAATAAAGTAAGTGCAACAGTTACAATTTTTGCAGTTTGACGTCATAATGAAGTGTGAAGTGAATGAATGCTTCTGCATGCGAGTCAAAAACAGGAACGGCTTTCAGTGTGATGCAGTACAACAATTTAATCACAATCATGAACAGATTGTGAAATTAATACCTCACTGATCGTATACAGTAAATAAAAAATGAGTACTGTCATCTTTGGATAGGCACAATCATATGGTCCCATGGAAACCCATTGATTTTCTCAAGTCAAGAGTATCATTTGATGAGGCACAAACATTGTGTCTAGTTTGAATAAGGATTACACTGTCATACTGTTGTTGTTGTTTTTTTTTAATCAATGTTGTTTACTTTTTTACTCTACTGTTTTCTTACTATCCCTTGGGTTGCAGTTCCAGGAGCATGATGAGGTATGCCAGGCAGGTGTAGCCAGAATGTCCATTCGGATGGGTGACATAAGGAGAGGAGTGGCACAGGCTATTCAGCACCCAAGTAGAGTCCTGAAGAAAGAATGCGCAGCCATACTGGAAAGCATGAAGGTAAGTGTTTAGTTTTAGTGCCCTTATGTATCTAAATTCCTGTACAGTATTATGGATGTGTGTCTGTATATGATTTTTTTTTTTTTACATCGCAGCAATTCTCAGAAGCTGCACAGCT
Organism: Hippocampus mohnikei; assembly: GCA_026261675.1. Classification (NCBI taxonomy): domain Eukaryota; kingdom Metazoa; phylum Chordata; class Actinopteri; order Syngnathiformes; family Syngnathidae; genus Hippocampus; species Hippocampus mohnikei. Next base: position 5,581,473 of record JAKGUB010000326.1, read on the forward strand.
CTATGAAAAAGGACAGTGCTATGACAAGGCAGCATCGGTTTATATTCGCTGCAAAAACTGGTGAGACGAATCCCGAAAACAGCAGTGCTCATATCCTGAATGTGGTCTCAAGTTGTGGACAGTGAAACAACTCCTTTTTCAGGGTAAAGGTGGGGGAGTTACTGCCTAATGTCACCTCTTCCAAGATTCACCTGCAGTATGCTAAAGCCAAAGAGGCGGATGGCAAGTAGGTTCCATTTGGCGTCTCCATTGAGCTCAGGAATCGTTAAAAAAATAATTAAAATGGGATAATGGTTCTGTGTTCTTCAGTTATAAGGAGGCAGCACAAGCCTATGGGAGCGCAAAAGACTGGGACAATGTAACTCGCGTGCTGCTGGATCACCTGAAAAACCCGGAAGGAGCTGTTCGCATTGTCAGAGAGACGCAGAGCATTGAAGGAGCGAAGATGGTGGCCAGGTGAGACAAAATGTCTGCCTTGACAAAAAGTTAATGCTCAGTTTTAACAAGATGTTAATTATTGTGTTTGCAGTTGGTGTATAACTGCATCATGATCTACTGAGAGACGTTCAGTGAATTATTAGATCCAATATTGATTTTCTGGAATATTAGAAACACAGACCCCTAAACAGATCGTTCTTATATCGGAGCTCATTTGACTGTGCAAGGGCATCGAGTCATCAAGTGGCTGCACATGCAAATTACCACACACAACAACATTTGTTGTATGTAAACATATTTCTTGTTTAAAAAAAATACATGCAAGATATGCTTTTCATTCCTTCACTCTGCCCTTTTGTGTCATTGTAACAGCTCGTATGATGGGTTTGTGTCCTTTGCAGATTCTTCTTGTCGTTAAATGACTACGGCTCAGCCATCCACTTCTTAGTGCTGTCACAGTGCAACGATGAAGCCTTCCAGTTAGCACAGCAGCACAGACAGATGGAGGTCTACGCGGATATTATCGGTCTGTGACTGTCACCTCTCGATAAGTTGAAATGCTGCGATTGGGTTCATTGCTTTACACCATGCACTTTACCGCTTTGTGCGTGTTTACCAGGTTCTGACGCAACACTGGAGGATTATCAGAGCATCGCTCTCTACTTTGAGGCAGAGAAGAACCACCTGCAAGCTGGCAAATTCTTTCAAAAATGTGGACAATACAACAGGGTAGGATGTCGCTTTTATTTATTTTTTACTTACACTCTTACGTTACCGTACATTCTAAAACCCTGAAATGATTTACTGACAAATGCACTGACTTATTGTGAAATCTGGACCTGCTTAGTTGAAACCACAGCTGATGATATACAGTACTGTACTTGCTGCTGCCGTGACTTATTCTGTTGAATGAATGGCAACAGATGGATGCCTGGTTAATTGTATCTTCTGCCATCTAGTGGAAGACTGTTTAGCATCACTGGCATAGATGGATGACCAATCATACATTATTGTCATAAATAAATAACGATTAAAGATATTGAAAATAATTTCTGACCAATTGAGTACATTTAGATAATTATCCGCGCTAATCACTCAGCTACAGCATCAGCCCAACTCGGGAACGACCTCCAAGTGGTGTTGGGCGTGCCTTCGGGCTACCAACAGTTCCCAGTCAACAGGTCTGCAGGTCCCTGCGGATTTAGGAGCCGCTTTGGGGCCCAGTTGGAGGTTGCTCAACAGCAACAGCTACAGCATCAACCTCTCTTGTTCTCTTCCTCAGGCGTTGAAGCACTTTCTGAAGTGTCCTAATACGGAAGACAGCCTGGCTCTGGACATGGCCATTGAGACAGTGAGCGATCAGTGTGTCCGGTCCAAAAATCACTGTCAGCCGCGTTCAAAATTCATGTGTTTTATGTGTGTTTACCAACAGGTGGGCCAAGCCAAAGACAGCTCCCTGACTAATCTACTAATAGAATACCTTATGGGGGAGAGCGATGGCATCCCAAAGGTGATGATTATACGGTGTTATGTGTCATCCCCTTTTTACATTTTATCGTTAACTGTTTCCATATAACCCTCTCCGTTCAGTGAGATACAACACAACGCCTTTGCAAAAATAAAAAGATTTGAGTTACTGCAATTACAGAGCAACTATAATGCAATTCAGAAAAACTACTGGCGTTTGCTGCTTCGCGTAGAAACAACTATTAGAAAATAGTCTCACCGGTGTCTGAAAGCTTTCAGCACGTTTTAACTGTTTCTGGTTTGGATTTTTAGGATGCGAAGTACCTGTTCCGACTCTACATGGCACTGCAGCAGTACAGGGAAGCCGCTCGCACTGCCATCATCATCGCTAGGGAAGAGCAGAATGCAGGTATGATCCCCTCTATCCCAAAAGCTGTTTACCTACCGTTGCATTATAATAAATGTGATACAACCACTCTACTCTGAACTGATTTGCAGCTGTGTTCCTTGTGTGCGTTTTCTACCAGGTAACTACCGTAGCTCCCACAACGTGCTGTTCAGCATGTACACACAACTACAGGCCCACAAGATAAAGATTCCTGCAGAAATGGCCACTAACCTGATGATCCTGCACTCTTACCTGCTGGGAAAAGTGAGTGCTGATAAAACAAATACCTTTGGTTGTCATGAATGTCAAATGGACAGCCAAACAAAAACCACAAAATACTTTTAGTGGAATAGGTTTATTGTAAACACACCTGACTCAGGGTTATTTTTGCCTTTGCCTTTAATTTTAAAATCCTGTCTCTCATGAAAAAAAAAACCCCAAACTTATACGATCACAACTTATCAAAATAGAGGATATTGGATAGAGATCTGTTGCACTAATAAAATTAGCTTCAGTTTGTAATAATTGGGTAAGGATTAAGGATTTTATGACACTTTTGGTGAATTGGCTCAAATTGACATGTTAAACAATCAGTCCCTTTTAATATGAGTTTGAATATGATTTTCCCGATTATTAGAGACATTATATTTTTGTTCCCGCCGCAAGGCTAGCGAAAAGCCTGATCTAACTGTGCCCATGGATGGAGTTGTCTTTCTTTTGGTTATTTTCGTAGATGCACGCAGTTAGAAACGAGTGGTTGCACCGTTGTGGGTATGAACGCAGCCGACTTGCTTCCCAGCCAATGGAAGCCACTCCTCTCATTCCCTTTAAATTAGGTGCAAGAGAGGTGCGGGGCCTACAGAGCGAAATCATAAACTGACTCGCTGAAGTCCATGCAGGAGATCGATGCGCGCAGAGTATGTATATAAAGAAGAGCAAGAAGATCTTCACTTGCAACATTTTCCAAACACATTCAAAGAGGCTTGCACCTGCAGGAAAATCAAGATGCGCCATTTTTATGCCTGAGTACAGGCGATCTGCCTACAAAAATAGAGCTCTAGCTCAGTTTTTTTCTTTTTTATTAATTGACTACAGGTTGTGGATCACATTACTGGTGGATTTTCATTTTTAATCATTTAACTTGCTCTAATTTTTTTCCACACCATTATAACCTGTCAGAACAGGGGCGTGTAGGTTTTTTATAACCACTGTATAAATAAATAAAACTCTGTATAAATATTAAGACTTATGAATGGCATCCAAAATTTAATAAAGGCTTTGGTGTAGCCTACTCAAAGTCTGGACTTGATTCAGATTGAAATGGTGTGCAAGGCCATTCATGCTCAAAAGCCTCCGGTATTGCTGGATTAATGCAATTCAGCAAGGAAGAGTGGGCCAAAATATCTCCAGGGAGATGTGAAAGACGCATTGGCAGGAATAGAAATTTCACTGATCGATTGATTTCAGTTGTTGGTGCTGAGGATGGCCTAACCAGTTTATTAAGTTTAATTTTTTTTTCCACACAGGGCATATTAAATACTATTACATCGATATACCTAGCCAAGAGAAAGATGAGTCAAATGCTGTTTCACACTGTGCAATGACAATAAAGATTGTTGTAAATAAGATTTTTTAAATCCTTTCCATACAGGTTCATATCAAGAGGAGAGACCACCTTAAAGGGGCACGTATGCTCATTCGTGTCAGCAAAAATATCAGCAAGTTTCCTGCACGTAAGTCATTCGACAATAATGCAGCTATTAATATTACTTGTGTGTTTTTACATACTTGGCCAATAAAGATGATTCAGATTCGGAGCTATTCATCCCATTTTATCGTCAGTGTCCCAGGTGAGCTGGAGCCTATTCCAGCTGACAAAGAACCATTCACACTTACAGTCACACCTTGACATAATTTCAAATTTTCAATTAGCCTAATATAGAAAAAGACATTTTTGGAACAAGGTCTCACTTTGTGTGTTGTGCTGCTGCAGATGTTGTGCCCATTTTGACATCGGCGGTCATTGAATGTCACCGAGCAGGGTTGAAAAACTCGGCCTTTGGCTTTGCCGCCATGCTCATGCGGCCTGAGTACCGAAACGAGATACACCAGAACTACAGGAAGAAGATTGAGGCTATGGTTCGGTGAGCAACCAGCGTGACACACTCTCCTGGCGTCAACTGACTTCACATACCGCACACAGTCACCCGACAATATGTTTATTTATGTGCTCAAATGAAAGTTGACTATTCAATGTTGTCTTTCTTTTTTGAAAATTGTTCTGCCTTTGTCAAAAGGATGAGGAAACTGTAATTGACTAACTTCACCACTAGATAGAGCAGCTACACTGTAACTCAGGTATCACCAATGTGGTTGGTGCAAGCAGGCACCAGATTGACCCCTTGAGTAGCAGCCCATGTTCCTGTTCTAAAAATCAGTGCCATGCTTTGAATTGTATATTACGAATAATAGCCTTTTCATACATTTTACATCAGCATGATAACTATTATTATCATCTTATGTACGTCACCTGGACCATCTGTCTGTTTTAGAAACCAAACGCATCCCTTGAGCACAAACATTTGCTCGCCCTTGCTCAAACTCCATGAGAATCCCCAAGAAAATCAGAATGTTCAGCGGTATACATCATGTGGTCATCTACGATCTGTTCATTAGATACCCAACTTTCATGTTGTTAGGCGTCCAGATACATCAGAGTTGGAAGAGGAAACTACCCCGTGTCCTTACTGTGGCTTTCAGCTTCCGCAGAATGAACTGCTGTGCATCTCGTGCAAGAACAACCTGCCCTATTGCATTGCCACAGTGAGTGTGCTCGACCACTCACTGGGCTGATCAAACACGTGACAATTTCCTCCTGGAAAATGACATTTAGTTTCTTTTGTCTTGCTTTATCACCACAACGATAGGGTCGTCATATGCTGAAAGAAGACTGGTCTGTGTGTCCTCATTGCGAATTTCCTGCACTCTACTCGCAGTTCATCCTGTAAGTGACACACAGTTATTTGGAATGCTATAATTTTGACACAGTCACAATTTGGTGAAACAAAATGCATCCAGAATTTATTATGACTCCCGGTTTCTCAGTATCGATTGAAAGACAGAGCTATGGATGCATTTATTTGAAAAAAAGGTGACTTTTGATTTCAGGTTACTGGAGACTGAGACAGTGTGTCCAATGTGCTCAGAGACTCTGAGTGCCCAGCAGGTGAAGAAGATCAAAGATTGTTCCAAACACTTGCAGACTGATCAAGTGGATCAGTGAAGGTGACGGTGGAAGTTGAACATGTACATTTGCCCTCTTTTCTTCAGCTTGCAGTTTTAACAGAATTCAAATGAACTTTGGTGAAATTTTAATCCTCTGCTGAAGCCACTCTTTTGACTCAGATGTAGAGCACACTGACTACTGTTTATATTCTTATCACTTTTTGGGCATCTGATTTATTGAATTATTCAATTTACATGAATGGGCAAATAAGAGTAATTTTTAACTTTGTAAAATAAACCAATACAGCTATCTACAAATATGCTTAGAAACTCACTAATGGGCTTGATGCTTAGCTCACTAATGGGCATAAAGTACAGTATGCCATCCATGCGCCTATCCTCTGTAATGGTGGTTCACTATACTGTATAGTACAATTTCAGTACACAATTTGATTAGTTTTCAATGTGGAGATTGTAGTAACTTGACACTCTCCTCTAAAAGTGTCATTGTTTTTGTCCAACAGCCAAAGGATAAATAGTTTATGCACATTTAATGATCAAGCATGTTGTCATAGAAAAGTACAAATTTTATTTTTATTCTTTGTACAAAGGACTGTTTACCCAAGTTTTTAAACAAAAATATAACAGCTTCTCATTGACATGGACTGAAAAAAAATTAGACAAAATATAAAACGCCAACAAATGAAAAGACAGAAAAGCAGATCACATTGAACAAAAAGAAATTGTCATTGTAAAAAGTGTACTAAACAAAAAAAAAGGAACTTCCTCATCATTGTTTCAGGCAGTAGAGGACAGCAAGTGCTTTACACCAAATAGCTCAAAATTCACTGAAAGGCATCAGTGCTGCAATCCAATGTGTACTGTACAGGCCGTTTTGTTGAAAAGCGTTTTTTCTCAGTCCACCCACCGAAAGTCCAGCTTGATTTTAGGCTGCCTCATATTTGACAGAATTCCACCACCCCTCTTTGACACTACGAACAACCCCCTTCACTTCCCACATTGCGTGGAACAAACTAGTTGAACCAGATGGAACACTGATGTTAGATTGCGAGCAGCAGCGTCCACATACTTCCGAAACCCTTTTCACGTTCAACATGTTTGTCAAAACAAAAAGAAACTGCCTGTTACACAACACGTTAGTTACATGCATTCAATCTGCAACAGAACTAGCGAGATGAAGACAACTCCAAACACACGGAATGTTTACAGCATCAAGTTGTGTTTGGAAATAGAAACACAAGAGTTCCAGTTGAAAAGGACCCCCCCCCCGACAAGATAAACAAACATCACAACATGAAGCGATTCCGAGAATTGGCCAGTGCTCATTTTTGGACCGTTGTGGTATTTCAATTTGACAGTGAGCGATCTTGGTGTCTTTTACAACACTAACAACTTTTTACAATTTTTTCCCAGCCCAACCACACAAACCTAATTCAGTCATGTGGAAATGACTTTGGCCACATTTGAAAATGTTTAGCTCAGTGCTAGACAGCAGAGCACCATGTTGGTAAACAGCACCTTTTAAGAACGATAATGACCTCCTTTGATACAAGCGCGTCACAATTAGACTGTTGGTGTGACATACACACACCTACTAGCGGTGCATAGTAATCTTCACCTCGTGTATAAATTGGCTGAAGATGCAATTGCATAAATAGCGAACGCTCAAGTGCATAGTCACTGAAAACAATAAACCAAGATCAGAAGTTGTGACTCGAAGTCTTTGGTGGAAAACATGAAATCGTCATGCAGACTAACGTTGCCTGTGTTTTACGAGTACATCACATTTTCATCTTTTATTAACAAAGTAAGATTGTTTCAATCAGCCAAGTTGTCCGAGATTGACTGAGAAAGCCCGCCAGTTGTGACCACACTGGTGAACCAACATTTCGTTCTCGCGTTAATTCAGCGGGTGCATATTGGGTGGCTCAAATTTTGGATCTCAAGGCAAAAAAGAAAGAAAAAAAAGGCCCCTTATCAAACCAAATAAACATCAATTTTTTAAGTTGATTTCACAAGAGAATGCAGTTCAGTAACCCTGTCATGGCGCATTTCCCAAAATACATAACAGACTGTCAATCGTTCAATAGCTTATATTCTTCGATATCCATTTTAAGGGCTTAAGATGATAATTATATTTATTCAAGTAAAATCTTTTCCTTTAGTATCAATCCTGTAATGAAGTCTGTGTGACCTGCCTTATTTAGAAAATACACAAGACTCGGGGAAGAAATAATTGCAACTCTTAAGTCCTCCGTTCTTAATCAAAAAGTCACAGGCTGCTGCTTACCGTATTACATTGTTCTCCATTACAGTAAAAATGTCAATTTGCAGCACAATATTGTCAGTGCAATGGAAAACTGGGAGGACGGAGCAATGACTAGCAGCCCCAAGAAGCCTCCCTGGCCTCCTCTGCACGCCCAACATGCGTATTTTTCAGTCGGACAATTTAAACCACGAGAGCAACAAAGAAAAGCGCTTCACTACAGGAAGTTGGAGCTTGGAGAGTTTTTTTTTTTTTAAAGTAGTCAAAACTTCTGGATGGAATCTTACAGTGAGATGGTGTTAAGTGTTTGTGAGTTCACAGCACAATCAGTTCATTGAGCAGTCCTCTCCCTCTGTGTTTGTGTCAGTGTCAGAGCAGGCTGTGTCCATGGCGACGTGGGCGGGGCTTACAATGACGGCTCGTCTTTGCTCCTCCTCTGCGCTCGCTCTCCTCTCCTGAGTGCGCTCGATGTGATGGATAGCCTGAGAGGAGCAAACGGATGATGCAGCAAATATTCCACAATGAACCTCCACAATCTAATGGGATCTGCTATCAAAACATTTTTACATGTTTATTATTGTGGTTGTAGTTCATCATAACCTTTCTAATATTTTGGTTGTAGTATGATACTGTACACCAGTAGTATCAAACCTTTTTGTCACGGACCGCTTTGGCGTTGTTCTTTCCTTAAGAGGGCTGTTATGACTGGTACATATTTGAGCAAGAAACATGAAGTGGTTGCAGATGATTTGCTTCAGTGGGCCACATTAAATGATGCGTCACCGGGCCTTGAGTTGAGTCACCTGTCTGTATACTGTAAGTATGGTGCAGTAAAACAAGCACACCACTGCAAACTACAACCATAATTTAATAACTTTGACAGGAAACTGAACAATTACTGTTTTTTATAAAGGCAGAAGATTTTGATACTACTTATGTATTGGACGCTATTTGATTGTGCCCGTGTTGTGCGTTATCGAGAAGATGTAAAGGACATACCTGCACAATGGTGTCCAGGTTTTGTCTCGACGTGGACATGGTGCTGTTGTGGAGAGACGAGCTCATGGTTACCACGGTGACGTGGTGATGGGGTTGCTGGGTTAGTGTCGGCGCTGGCACGATGACTGTCGGGTGGTGGGTTGAGGCGATGGGCGTGGGAGAGGTCTCCAACTGAAAACACATACAAATCATCTTTTTACATCAGCGGGTCACTTCATCAATGTAAATACACAAAAATAATGTATTCAGTCATGTCTGATAACTCTGAATACAAGCAAAAATGTGTGGTTTGCAATAAAATAAATTGCATTTTCCTTCACTCGAGTCTTTTGGAATTCAGGTGGATTTTACATGTCTGAATGTGTGTGACTAACCTTTGGACTGCGAGGTGGTCTGTCTGCCGCTTGGATTTGTTGTAGCCGCAACAGCGTCTGGCTCTGGAGCTGCGCATGCTCCTCGTCCACCTGCTGGGTGATCACCCTGAGGTGATCCGGGTGCCCTTGGGTGTCCAGAGAGCGCACCTGAATCCAAACAAACGGAAGCAAGCTGTGGTGAACCAAATGTGCCAGATACAGAGAAACGTATGACAATACCATAAAAATAAATCTAAATGGCAGTCTTGAGAATAACTCCCTATCCACTATCCTATATATAGTGAGTTGGCCATTATGTTGTGTTGTTTAAGTGTGAAGTGAGTATAGGTTAGGTTGTCCCCTGTATTGTGTCCTTGGTATATTCTATAATGCACATTCAAAAGAACAGTGATGGACATCTTAAAATCAAATATCCCATGGTGCATTGCAACGATACGGAAAAATGATGTTCCCTTTGTAATGTACCGTTTGATTCTCAGCACAAGACAAATCCTTGAGCTGTGGTGCGAAAAGTATCTTTGAGCAAGACGGATGCTGGCAAACAAGCATCGGTATTAATATGGCACCTGTACATTTCTCAGCGTTTTGAACGGTACCCACGCAATGTGGGTATTGCAAAACAACTTAGTTCAATGTTATGTTCACCTGCTCCTCCAGCTGCATGCGAGCGGAGCGTTCTCGGTCCAGCTGCTGGCGTAACTCCAGCATTTCCCTTCTCAGCTCCTCCACCTTCTCCTCATCCAGAGTGTCAGGAGAGCCAATGCCTTCATCCTTCTCCTCCGCTCGCCTCCTCTTGGGCGAGGAACCGCTGAACTCCTGCAGTCACAATGTGGGAACAGTGTGAGACAAAAATCACACACACTATACACTGACTTAAAGCAAAACTATTCTTTGAACAACATCACAAAGGCTACATGCATGAAAGATGCTGTCGGGACACTTGGGCCTACCTGTATGAAGCGTTTGAGCTGGTTGTTCTGTGACAGGAGCTGCGTCTTTTCCTGCTCCAAGGTGAAGATGTAGTCTGCTGTCTGTTGCAAGATGGCTGCCTGCAGAGACGCAAAAGTGAATACACCAAGCAGAACGGATTACATCGCATGCTATCGATTGTTTCTGACAACAGATCCATTCCATCACACACACACACACACACACAAATGTTTTTATGTAGGTTAAGATGTTCCAATGTCTGACCATGTACCTTGCTTAGTTTCTCCCCATCTGTGTGAGGCAGGAGAGTTTTCAGGGACTGGAAGCCCGCATTGATGCTTTGCATGCGCCGCCGCTCATTGCTGTTGGCGATTTCGCGTCGGATTCGCCTCTCCTGGTCTTGTGCCGTCTCTGGACTGAAGGGAATGTTGGCCAGACTAAGGAACAGTCACAGGGCATAGGTAATTGTTTATGTTTTCAAATGAAATTGGGAGAAGCTGCTCATAGCAACATCATAATGTAAATGCTCAAAAGTGGGCCAGAAGCCATACTTGAGCTGACAATATGTGCCGTTAACTCAACTCTTTCACACAAAGCATACACGCTGGACAAAAATACAGCAACAATATAATAGTGGACAAGACACACACTAATAATAGGAGAAAACTTGGCCTAACTTGACACCTTCGCATTCCTTGACCTGAACTGCCTCTGCATCACAGCTTAAATGAACTCTATTAGTTGCAACCCACCTCACCCTCAAGGTTGTCGCTGAACATGTTAACCATTAAAACGAGATTATGGCAGAGAGACAACTAACCCAAGGAAAGAAACCAGTAGAACTTGAACTGAGCTGTTGATAAAACACTCAAGGTCAGACAGCAACTAGCTTGTGTGGTTTTAAAAAGGATATGATCATTGTGGGTGGGGAAACCACACAAACAGAGCGAAAGGGAATTTTCAACTTTGTGGTTACTAGCCAGTAACACTGGATGGAAAAACAAAAGTAGGTATCTACTTTCTAAATTAACATGATATAAGGGAGGAAGAAAGTGTGGAAATAGGAATGATATACAGTATAAGGAACAAAATGAGATTGGTGAAAAATGCTGGGATGCTCACTGCCACCTCTGCCACCAATTCACCACATACAAGGAAGGGGAGGGGCATAGCCGTACTTGATGCCTTAATTAACACTGGCCTTGAAACCCTAATGCTTGCCTTGAAACCTCATTTGGGTATTAGTTATTTTTCTGTTTATTTTGTATATTTTCCACCACTTTGCTAGTGACACAGTTTATTTTAAACAATACTGTACACACATGACTGTACAGCAAGGGTGCCCATTACGTCGATCCTGATCTACCGGTAGATCTAAGACAGGTCCCAAGTAGATCCGAGGAGTGTCGAGGGGAAAAAAAACAACCATGTGTGTGTTTTTGTACATGGTAGTAATATATTTTTTTGTGTTAATGTACACTGCACCCTAATCATCATATCAGTCTCATTTTCACAAAAAAAATATTTAAAACAATAAAATGAAGCAGGTAAATCTTGAATTTACGGTGGCGCGTGATTATGTCACCGGACGTTGTCAGCAGTCCGCATATCGCAATTGCAGCTTGTGATCAGAGCTGTTGTGCTCTATCTTTTATCGTCATTATTCTCAGTCAGAGTTTGCTTCGTGTACAATTCACAAAGGGCACGGGCAAAGAATAGGAATGTAGGAGGGCCCAGGGAAGCACTTTAAAATGGTACGTGTGAGCTACGATAGTTAACAGGCTGCAAAAGTGCATCGCGTGCCTCAGTTTCAGGCTGTTTCTCATCATGGCGTGCGTGCGCGCATGCCATTAAGGGTAGATCCCGGGAGGTTAGTTGATCGAAAAGTAGATATTTGGGCCAAAAAGTTTGGGCACCCCCTGCTGTACAGCATTCTGTCATTGCATCAAATTTCTGAAAAATGTTCTAGCGATTAACCGGTAGCCCGCGGGCTGATCCCAGGTCGACAGTGAGGGGTGGTGGGGATTTGTATGTCTGTAGGTTTCGGTTTCGTTCATTGTCGGGTCCGTTACGGCTGTTGCTCATATGTGCACGTGCATGGTTGCGCACCCGCGTGTTTGTATGCATGCACACTCGTAATCGGGTCGATCGCAGGAGGTTGGTCACTTCAAAAGTCGATCTTCGGTCAAAAAAGGTTGGGCACCCGATGTATGCCATCAAAAAAATTAGCACAACAGAGATGCTCATTAGAGAATTTGTTAAGTGGCTGGTAAATTAAAGACACTATGGAATTCGACCTGCAATGTAAAAAAAAATGATTATGATCAAATCAAGATTATTATTAGATTTGGTTGTGTAATCTGTGTGGATGTAGATATGCTCGTAAAGGCTAGATTTATCAAAAGCATTTACAGATAATTTTATCTTTCAAATAAAGTTTGGATCTGATACATGTCAGTTTTCTTCTCAATGAGGACATTATGAGCATTTATTAAATTAAACTGTTTAATAAGTCCAATTGTAATAAATAAATGTAAATGATCATTCATCCAGGTCACTGAAATAGAATACATCTGTACTATTCAGGTGTGTTTAATTAAGTGTCCGGGCTCCTTCTTAAGCTAGCATCAGTTGTTCAAAATTATATGCGAACTAGTACATATTTTACCACAATACGCCCTTATTCCTAAAATGTCGTTCTGGGGCTTCGGCATAGCAAAATTGGAAACGAGCTCGGCTGTTGTCGGCTTCTGCTTTGGCCGCCAGCAGCTGCGCACCTACAACATGGCCGCCTGAGGGCGCGTCGGCCAGCTGGTAGCAGCACAGTGAAATGTGACTCCACTCCTCCGGTACACGCTGAGCGCAGCAGCAGCGGCGGTGGCAGGCAGGCAGCAAGCAGAAGGCCCCCGGGCACCGAGGAGAACAATGCTTTCGACCGTTAACGCCAACGATCGCTGCAGCGCCCCCCCCCCCCCAAAAAAACAACAACACCGATTAAGTGCCTCGCGGGTGGCCCGACGAGTGTGCCCGCTGAACCGACAAAGCCCAGTTGAGGCTCTTAAGCGTGCACTGAGCGCAGTTGGAAATTTGTCACGCTGTGTTAGCTTGGCGAGTTAGCAGCACAAGCGCGGCTACCGCTTTACAACAGAAGCGTAAAAGCCACAATAATTATCTATATCATTAATTATCCGAAAGACTACGATCTGGCCCAATGCGAAATGTTATCAATACTAAGCGCGTCACAAAATACATTTTCGATTACCCTAATTTAGTTCTAAATCGCGAGACTGGCGAACACGTTAACCACCACGTGCTCGACTCCAAGTGCCATGTATCGATTTCAGGTGGTTAATTTACATATTTTGGGAGTGAATGCCTCCTTAACGTGTATTGCTGGGTAAAGCAAGACTCTCCCGCTGACGAAGGACATGAAACGGGCGACTCCTTTTAGAGTCCGCTCGCACGGGAAGACTGCAGCTCAGGTAGTAATACGCCACTTTGTACAACCTTGCTGCCAAACTATCGCATGCTAGCAGCTAACGGCTAACGCGCTACCTCGAGCCCGCAGCGTAACATCCACAACGTGCTTCTTCGAAACGTACCTACACAGTCCCCCGATAACGTCCTTCTCAGTCTTCTTGAACTGCTGGAGGTTCGGTATCTTCTCTGTCGGCATCATGAAATATTCCATGCTTTCAAAGCCACCCCCTGAAACGCGTGTTTTGCCCTCTCTCCCACCCACTTCTCTCCCTCGGTGGGAAAAAAAAAACAAAGACTGTACCAGGAAACGCACAGTTGCCGTAGTCTATTCGAGCAGTCACTCACACGCAAGACGCGCGGTGATGTGAAGAAACGGGGTTGAAAAACAAAAAGTTGTAGCTGTCCACAGCTGATGGGGTTCCCTCCAATGCGTGTGAGTGCGTGCGCGCGCGCGCGCGTGTCATCTTGCCTCCGCCTACTAAGTGTTTGTGTCCATGCCTGTAGCCTCCGCCTCCCCTTGTGATTGTGTGCGTGCGTGTGTGCGCGCATCTGATCTGCGTGAGGCGGGAAACAGCTGGTTGGAATCAGGCTCCTTCCGGCAAGACAAACAAACTAGCAAAGGAGAGGAGAGCAGCAAGTGTCCGTGAAAGACAACAGCTGCTTCTGGATTTCACGTTGGGGCACTGCGGGGGCGCGGCAGAGGTTCATCTATAGACGGGGTTTAGAAAATGTATGTGTACAATTATTTTTATTTTTTTTAATTAAAATTATTCACTGTCCTTTTAAACATGTATTTATAATTATGTTGATGCTAACCAACCAAGTAGTGAGCAAAACGAGTTTAGTTTCAGATTTTTGAAATCGTGTTATGTGCGATAAATAAAATGTCCAATTATTAAATGGGACAAATCGGTACAAAAATAAATAAGATGGTTAAATGGATTTCAATTAATACATTTTTTGAAAAAAAAAAAAAAAAAAAAAAAAAAGACAACCTAACGATCATAAATACAGAAATGCCTTGACGTGGGAGCTATATTCATTGCCTGACCAAGCCTCTGACTGTACAGTATTTACTTGTATATCAAATCAGTTTCCTCTATCTAAATCAGATGTGTACTTTTTTGTCATGGGCAATGTAGTCAGTGGCACCTGCAGAAAAATTTCATACGGGTGGCCAGATGGGGACAACTAAAATCTTGGAGAGGCACACCAAAACCAAAAGCTATTATTTCAACCAGCCAACTGATAAACTTGGCTTTATTGTGTTATTTTTAATGTTACTGATGATCCATTGTGCACAGACTAATAACATTACAGTTAACATTTTGAGTTTCACAACAATTATGTTTTATTGTGTAAGGAATATATAAGGCATAACTTTTACATGTACTGTATTGTTTAAAAAAGCCATTGATAAGTTCGAGGGAAATTGTGGCTGCTTTGGCTGCTCTGCTCTTGACTGGGAGATCTCGATTATAAACCAGATGCAAAATCAGTTGCTGTATTCTGACATTAAAATACTGGTAATAGTAATAATATTTCACGCCGCTCCATAGCAATTGTCAATTATAGCTGTAATCATTTCTATTCGGACAAACGAAACTCAACTACCAATAAACACGAATTAAAAAGCTTTCAAGTATTATGTCATGTTTGTAACTTAATGGAAATACACAAAACATAAATTTCTCCATTACACATACTGTACATACACAGTCAGGTAGGGTCTTCTGCATTAGTATCGCTAGAGAGTACAATGTTATTTAAAGTTTTCATATTTATAAAAATTGATTGTTAAGTACTATATTGTACTGTAGAGGTTTGGACTTCCTTGGGTGATGTTTTGTAAGATAAAGGTAACAGTTTTTTCCCCATTTGGTAATATCCACAAATAATGCTCTTACAGTAGTACAAAAAATAAAATTTCAGTAGTCTGAATTAGTTATTTATTTTTTTATTATTTCCTCAAGCATTATACAGTTACTTTTGAGGGCATAAAGAAAGAACATTTATACATTGTACAATCACATCCTGTAGATAAATATCTGGATCTTATGCTACCAAAAAGTAGGTAGATTCATTATACATGTGACTTTTTTAATATATAAACATAACTGGCTCCAAAATAGGTCCTTCCTCCATTTTTTATTGGACTGAAGGAAATATTGCTGATCTCAAAATAAGATACCGTATCAGACATTCAAGATGGATACATGTAGAGACATGCATTTACCAAGAAAATCAAAATGTACACTGTAAGGTGGCCAACAGCAGACAGTATTGGGGCATCCTTGAAATTTGCACCGTAAATGAAGCATGTAAAAGCAATCATGATGGACTAGCACTGCAGATGATTTATCCCAAACAGCAAATAAGCTAAATATTCATATATTCACAACCCGCAAAGAATACATTTCTTCAAATGGAAGAGTTCACCGGAATGTTTGAAGATGCCATGATTAAAATGTTAAAAAGATGCCTAATGCGTGACTTTTAAATCACACCCTTCCTTCAGATGCTTCATGTTCTAAAGCTGCACAGAGATGTGACGTCCCTTCATTTGTACCGCGACGTTACACAAAGGCAAGAGGTCAGATGTTGTTGCCATGGAAAAGAACAAAGCTCACTGAGCTGATGAGGGTGTTGACACTAGTGGTCTGGTCCTCTTGGCAGCAAACTCCTCCACTGAAAAGGTGTAGTTATACTGAAAAATGAATACAAAGTCATTACACTGAGAGTACATGTGGAAAGTTAACGTAATCAGAATTAAAGGAAATACTGTAGTCACGTTATCTTACCTCATTTTCTATGTCCTGGAGGGATTTTATACGGATGTTGTTGAGCTGGTAGTTCAGCTGAGGATTCTGAGAGACACAGGGGGATGATTTAACATGATTCTGGAAGACCTTTGTCGTGTGAGATATTGCACAAACGTTTTTGCTGGGTGCAGATTTGTTCACTTCGGAAAAAATAAAATTGTGAAATACCGTAGCATTTGGCTTGATATTAAACTTTGGGTGAAGGCTGAAGGGCACTCCATCTAGCGCTGCAGATAATTGAAACAAAGAGCATATTGTAGCATACCAATAAAAACACAAATTGATAGTAAAAGTGCGGTCACCTGTGATTCCCTGGATGCTGCTGTCAACTGGTTTGGACGCCGTTCCGTGGAGGGAGTGGCGCCTGTGGCTGAGTTTACCTTGAGGGACTTGAGGAGGGTTGCTACAGAAACACATTTCCCCACCAAGACTAAAACTTCAAATCTCCCAAACGCATGTAAGAAAATACGTTTGGGTCTAATGAAAATTCATTTAAATTTGGTGTGAGATTTACAGAATGAAACATCCAAACTATGTGATCACCGATGTCAGTGGAGCATACTATTAATTGACAAATTCGTAAACTATACACAAGGTGCATGCATTTATTATTTCATTCAAAACTTTGACTGTTCAGTCTCCAAGTCTATTTTACCCATATTGTACCACACACGATGCACCTTATATCATACTTTGATGATAGAAATAATTTATTAGCTAAACCACAGTTGTACTCATCGCTTGGTGACCCGAAATGGATGCCCACAGGCATCTGTCTGGCCAGAAACGAAACAAAGGAACTTGTGAATTCTCCTCTGCATGCATGTCTTCCAGACAACAAAACTGTACCTGGGTTTTAGAGGTTGGGGAGTAGATGGGAGCTCCAGTGAGAGTCTGCGGAGGTCCAGACTGACACTGCGGGGCTTGGCTTGCGGCGTGCAGCTGGTAAAATGACCCTTTCTGCACCACAACACGTAGCCGTGGATGTCTCTGTAAACAACATATACTGAACAGTACTTAAAAGTGCATCGTGAGGAGGAGCTGGATGAAGTAATAGCGCAGATGAATGTAATGGATAGTATGGCGCCTACCCGACATAAGTGTAGTGCTGTAACATCATTTTGCTTTTGGTTGTCAGTTTGATATCCAAGACAGCTGTGTCCACACTACCGACCGGGACGACGCGCACACATATGTGCTTCTTCTTCCAAACGGTGGCCTCTGCAGACAGAAATACACAAAGTATTAACACAATTAATCATCTGAAGAAAAAAATAGTACTGAAGGATGTGTACACAATGCCTAGTCGCAAAATACAAACTGGCTTCCGTTTTCTGTGTTATTTATCATACTCATTTGATCCGTTCAGCTAGCAGAACATTAAGTACACTTGCACTATATACATCATATACGATATATTTCTCTGTGTGTGAGATCCAAGAGCAGCAATTTAAAAAAATCTGTCCTTGTCAGGCTAAGGCGTAGAAAAAAAAAAGTAGTGTTTTTCCGGTAACCCGACCGACCGGGAATTTCTACCTCGAAAAAAAACTTTAGGGTCGGCATTTTTTTCAAACAACCTTCTACATTTTTGTGTAGAGGTTGTACATCGGTGCAAACTCTCACGATATTCACGTTGAGCGTGCGCGCCGTTTGCCCTGTCGTCTGTCAACAACATTGAATCATGGCGGCGGCCACGATCTACGACAACAGTTTAAACCGCATTTTGTGTGTTGCAGTCGATGCTCGCACCATAATATTAAGAAAATAGCATCCATTGATGTATCGAAAAGATTCAGCGAACTATTTGACGAACACCACGGGCCGTCTAGGATGCGGGACGCAGAGATGGCTGTAACACCCAAGGCGGCGAGCGGGGGTTTCAATGTCTCCTTGTTTTATGTTTTATGGTTATTTTGTTTACATTTTTGATGGGGGGGGATTAAAAAAAAAACTTTGTCCGACCTACCGACCCTGTACTGAAATTTCATGTTACCGGAAACACACTACTTTTTTTTCTACGCCTAATGGTAAATAATTGAATGTGTTTATTATTGAAACTTATGGTTGAAGGTCTTAGTGAAATGCATCATAATGAGATTTTTCTTTTTTTATGTTATGTGACTACTGTACAGTATTTAATAATAATAATAATAATACATTTTATTTGAAAGCGCTTTTCATCATACTCAAAGACACTTTACAAAAGCTTAAAACACAGGATAAAAATGTGCACTTAAAACAAGCATACATAATTTACAAAAGCACATTTAGGTGAACAAAAAAGCAAAAATGGATAAAAGAGGTGTTAAAAAGTGTTAAAAGCATTGCGGAACAGGTGAGTTTTAAGAGATGATTTGAAAGATTGGAGGTCAGCACAGTTGTGGATGTGTTGTGGTAGAGCGTTCCAGAGGGTGGGGGCGGCGACAGAGAAGGCTTGGCCCCCCCCGGGTTTTGAGCTTGGTCACGGGGATGGCGAGGAGGTTTGTGTTTAAGGAGCGGAGGTTGCGGGAAAGAGTGTATTGGTAGAGAAGGTCAGAAAGGTAAGAGGGGGTCTGATTGTGAAGGGCTTTATAGGTGAGAAGGAGGAGTTTAAATTGAATACGCTGGGGAACGGGGAGCCAGTGGAGGTTTTTAACCCTTGTGCAGTAATACAGTTTGTCACGTTCTCAGTATTTGTCCCAAATTGGGTTGCGCTTTGAGGTGTGACAACTTTTTTCACTTTTGAATTTTTTTTCACTTTCAACTTTCAAAATGTTCAGTGGCATCAGGCCAAGACATACATATCATTATTTATTTATTTATTTATATTTGGCACCCTCTATGAGCCACAGCAGCAGGAGTGTGTCAATCACACAGTCACTATGCTGCATATGTAAATAAAAAAAAAACCCAGTCCAAATCTTGCATATGACATAAATAGAGCCTTGAATATGTCACCAAACCGCAGGAACAGAATTGTATTTCATGCCTGTTTTTTCTGTAATGGCCATTTTTAAAAAAATGTGACATCAAACATATTTGTCCCAAATTGGGTTGCGCTTTGAGGTGTGACAACTTTTTCACTTTTGAATTTTTTTCACTTTCAACTTTCAAAATGTTCAGTGGCATCAGGCCAAGACATACATATCATTATTTATTTATTTATTTATATTTGGCGCCTCTATGAGCCGCAGCAGCAGGAGTGTGTCAATCACACAGTCACTATGCTGCATATGTAAATAAAAACCCACCCAGTCCAAATCTTGCATATGACATAAATAGAGCCTTGAATATGTCACCAAACCGCAGGAACAGAATTGTATTTCATGCCTGTTTTTTCTGTAATGGCCATTTTTAAAAACATGTGACATCAAACATATTTGTCCCAAATTGGGTTGCGCTTTGAGGTGTGACAACTTTTTCACTTTTGAATTTTTTTTTCACTTTCAACTTTCAAAATGTTCAGTGGCATCAGGCCAAGACATACATATCATTATTTATTTATTTATTTATATTTGGCGCCCTCTATGAGCCGCAGCAGCAGGAGTGTGTCAATCACACAGTCACTATGCTGCATATGTAAATAAAAACCCACCCAGTCCAAATCTTGCATATGACATAAATAGAGCCTTGAATATGTCACCAAACCGCAGGAACAGAATTGTATTTCATGCCTGTTTTTTCTGTAATGGCCATTTTAAAAAATGTGACATCAAACATATTTGTCCCAAATTGGGTTGCGCTTTGAGGTGTGACAACTTTTTCACTTTTGAATTTTTTTCACTTTCAACTTTCAAAATGTTCAGTGGCATCAGGCCAAGACATACATATAATTATTTATTTATTTATTTATATTTGGCGCCCTCTATGAGCCGCAGCAGCAGGAGTGTGTCAATCACATAGTCACTATGCTGCATATGTAAATAAAAACCCACCCAGTCCAAATCTTGCATATGACATAAATAGAGCCTTGAATATGTCACCAAACCGCAGGAACAGAATTGTATTTCATGCCTGTTTTTTCTGTAATGGCCATTTAAAAAAATGTGACATCAAACATATTTGTCCCAAATTGGGTTGTGCTTTGAGGTGTGACAACTTTTTCACTTTTGAATTTTTTTCACTTTCAAAATGTTCAGTGGCATTAGATCTAGCCATACATATATAGTTTGCATTACTTTTTTCTTGAATAACAAAATGAGTATTGGGTTATGACTCTATATAAGTAACTCTAACTCTATGTGTCCAATATTGTGTATAGCGTTTATATAGATATCAGAGTGAAAAAATGTTGTACATGGTAATTAGAACCTTGAAAAAGTATAAAAGTCACAAAAACTATGAAAAATGTTGAAGTAACATACTTTATAACAAACAAACAAAACAACCAGCAACTAATATGCAAACTTGATAACAAAAGCGAAAAACAAACACAAAACTTTTTTTTTTTTTTTTACAATCAGAACAAATGGTTGTAGTGTGTTTGTGGCGGATTGGCCTTTCCACATCTGCCACAATAATTCGAAGCATGAAGCGGTTTTTCGCAAAAGCTATACGTATTGCTTTCTTTTCTCGCATGTCCTCTTCCTGCAGCTGCTGCACGGGCTGCTGTGCAGCTGCAGTTGCAGTGTTGGTGTGTTTACGTGCATAAACAAATGTAAAACTCATTCATTCATTCATCTTCTGAACCGCTTCGATAAATGTAAAAGTCGATTCTCAAAAAATAACACTTGATTTTCAAAACAACGTCCAGCCAGTAACTATCGTTACGCGTTGAGTTTGCGCGTGTTGCACCCTCAAACAAGCCAATCATGCCAATCAATCAGGGCACTGGGCATGCCCGTGCACAAATGCACATTGTGAGTGCGCGATCTACTGGCGTGAAGACGAGAAAAGACTGATGAGCCCATCATTTCAAATGGCCGTAAGTACACTCCTAAAGCGTGGCTGTTTCGCCTGTGCTGAGCGCGTTCACGTGAGCAGCGTAGCGCGTCACGTTCATTACGAGCCCACACGGCCGGGACGTGCATTGCATAACAGTTTGACCAATTCAAAGTCGATTTTCAAAAAATAACACCTGATTTTCCAAAAACACCCAGCTAGCAATGCTCTACAAACTGCATTACATTGTTTTGCGGCGCGCGGCGTGCACGTGCAAACCAATGTAATTTATGTGCAACATACGGGTGGGACATCTTAAGAGGTGACACCAGGAAGTTGAGTCTGTCTGGGTGACGTCTCTGCAAGAGACGCGTATGACCTCACATTCAAATGTGCACAAAATGGCGGAAAAATACTGCTTCGATGTCTTTGCTCAGTACTGTTCTATGTGACGTGCACAAACGATCATATCCACACACATAGATGCAAATAGACCTCTCGCAACAAACTACACCGTTTATTCGAATGAAAATGACGAACTGGAAGTACTCTCAATGACGTAAAGAGTCGGCACGAAGATGATATCTTAGGCTAAAGCGCCATCTCGTGGAGAATGAGGTAAAAACTCACTACCACAATTCTCAAGCTTTGATAGTATTGGTGAGCCGCCGGTGATGTGATTTGTGCAGAAATTGAGAAAAATGCGCGATAAAACACCAGTTTTACAGTCTATTGGAAATTTGAATTTATAATGGGCGTCAATATGCCAAATTTGGGATTTCTACTATCAAGGTATTCCAAATTTGTTACAATGTCATATATACCAACTGCAATGTTCAAAAATGTCCAGCTTGCTGTCATTTTGAACTTTGACCCCTTTTGACATCCTATGGAAATTTCAGCTTCGTAGGGTTATTTTTCACACTCTGGCTGTGTGTACAACTGTCTGACTGTCCAAAAATGTCCAAATTTGGGACAGATACTGCACAAGGGTTAAGGACGGGGGTGATGTGATCAAGAGTGCGGGTGTGGGTGAGTAGGCAGGCGGCGGCATTCTGGATGGACTGTAGTTTATTGAGGAGTTTGGAGGTTGTACCGTAGAGGATGCTATTGCAGTAGTCAAGGCGGGAAAGAAAGTGAAGGGCGGAGACGAGAAATGATTTTGAGGTGGAAGAAAGCAGTTTTGGTGATTTGGGTGATGTGTTGGTCGAAAGAGAGGTTGTTATCAAAAAGGACACAGAGGTTGCGACAGTGAGAGGAGGGGAACAGAGTGCAGTTGTCAATAGTGAGGCTAAAGTTGGAGGCTGTTTGGGTGAGGGACCGAGGACCGATTATTAGAAGTTGAGATTTAGTGCAGTTAAGAGTGAGAAAGTTTGTTTGCATCCAGGATTTGATATCTGAAAGACAGTTAGACTCGGAGACCAGGCAAATCATGAGTGCTTTTTCCATGGCTGTTGGTTGGTTTGTTTGTCCACTCGTTAAAATGGGTTTCTCCTGCGCCACATTTAAATCTGCGGCTCATGCTTGAAGCTGTCATACTTTTAACTTGTTCACTGCTGGTCTGTTCTCTGCTGCTTCTGACCAGCTGTTCCTTCCCTTTGGCTTAACTTCTGTCAACGCAGAGGAGCTCAGCTCCCGGTTTGACTCCTCTTGCCAAACAATTAAGGGTCAGCCCAAAACTAAACCTGAGACTTGGTTCAATGAGACAACCCGCACAGCTAGGCAAGAGTACCGCAAAGCCGAACAAGCTGCAGGATTTTGTAAAACAGAGAAATGGCAATTTGGGCTGCTACTGTTAAAGTTGATCACAATCGGGCTTATGCTTGTTCTGAAATGATTTCCCCCCAGAATCCACCGGATTGCATTCAGCCTTGCTTCTTTTTTATATAGTTCCATGTGCATTATTACCTCCTATTTGTTGCTTGAATAATTTCTTTGTTGATATGTCTTTGATTTGGCCTGTTAACTGGCTCCCCTCCTTGACCCACTCTTCACTCGCCCTGTGGCCCATAGTTTTTTTTTTCTAGCCTTTTTTTTCTTTCTCTTCATGCTTTAGTTTCTTGTTTCCTCCCTATACTTTTTTACATACTCTCTCTCATACTCACATTTCTAGCCAATTGGGTTCCTTCTGTCCCACCTGAGTCTCATTTGCTTAATTCTACTGTTTAACATTCAGTCCATCAGTTTTAATCTTTGCAAGCACCTATGACCCCTCTTTCATCCATCCATCTTTGTGCCTGTCCTCATATTAGTCGGCATCATTATCTCAATTATATTGCTGACGATTTTGAAGGCCAGACATGTGGCGACTAGTGGATGAATGATTGAGACAAATAACTCCCCTCATGTATGCAGGAAGAGGATAAGAGGATGCCAGACGTGCGCAAATCTGTGGGGGTGTTTCTTTTTTTTTCTTTTGTGCTGATATGAAAATGCACTTTTGTTGCAAACAGAAGTGTGAGAAAGCATTTTCTTTAACATCGAAACATTATAGCACTGTGAAGCCGACGTGCTAACCACTGGACTACCGGGCCGTCCTCCTTTTTTTTCAATCTGGTTTTAAAATGCTGCATAGCACAGAGTCTGCCTTGTGAATGGTTGTTAATGGTATTCCTTTCTGGCAAGCGACTGGGGACTTTGTGTGTCTTGTCCTCCTGGTCCAAACTGAAGCGTTTGGTATGGTGGACCACAATATACTGGTGATTCGGTTAGCACCTTGTGGGCACAGGAAGACTTAAAAACAGCAACCCACGCCTTTATTACACCTCGGGTGGATCCACATTGTGGCATAATCTCCCCTCTGCACATCAGAGAAGCCCCCGTCCATTTTTTAATGCTTGTATTTTTATTCACTCCCGCTATAGCGAGGCGATGAAGTCGGCCACACCATCACAAAGCCCTGTGACAACATTTATCCTCATTCTGCAGTTAGTACTACTTGCTTGTCAAGATTATTCTGTTATTCTTGGTTGCATTTTGTTTTCATAAGCCTGACTTTGTTGCTTCTGCACCGCGGAATGTAACAATAAAGGCTTTCTAGTCTATTTTGTGGTTGTTTTTGTGTTGTATCACCAACGTTGAGCGTGTCAAAATAAGTTGCCTGTTCACACGGAACTGCACGTACAGTACTGTAAAAAGCAAATGGCTCCTTTAATGAGAGATGGAGCTTTGATCGCTTTGCCAACGTCTCGAAAACTGGAGCAATTTAATAAGGAAACGCGACATTTTGTGGTAACTTCACGCAATTTCAGCAGACTGCAAGTATATTTTGAAGAGTTTGACGCAATCGCTATGCGACCAGAAGTTAGCATGCCTCTGTCGCCCGTTGGATTTTCTGTGATTGTACATCTGTCACTAATGCACTTACAGGGCTCCAGACTGCCCCTAAACAGTGGCATTTTGCTCCTTAAATTTCGGGAAGTACAACTCCATTTTTCATCTACTCGCGCATATGTGAGCAATACATTTGCTAATTTATGAACTTTTTTACATTGATTTGTTGTTGTTGCTGACAATCTTCTGCTCCACACTTTTGCCCATACATCAGGTGAAAATGTGAATATTTACTAAGCAAGTCAATTAATGATTCATTTGTGCCTATAAGCTTCCTACTTGCACACCTAAACTGTAGTGTGGAACCCTGCATTTATGCTTTTTAGGCTCATTGGAATACTCCCTGAATAGTCTGGTGAATGTGGTTTTTAAGTCAAGCTACTTCACATCCTCATTTATAGGACATTGATACAAGTTGTCGTATCGTTTTTGAAGTGGTATTTTATACCACGAGATTTACCATGGGTTTTAAATACACAACTGACCATAGAACATTTTAGAAAAGCCTATGTATGAGTTATCTTATTGCTTTCCACATCAATTTCCATGCATAAATGTATGTTTATATCCTCACTTGGTTCCAGGTGCTCCGCAATTAAGCAGTAGCCATGAGGAATGGCGTCCTTGTCAGTGATGAGCTGTATGTCTGACACAACCATACCACCTGAAGTGGCCTAGAGAGAGAGAGAGAGAGAGAGAGAGAGAGAGAGAGAGAGAGAGAGAGAGAGAGATCTCTGATGTATTGTGGTGATGCAAATCCCAAAGGAGATTACTGAAATAGTGGACGTGTTTCTCAGTTACCTTACTGTAACATAGGTAATAACTGTATCTCGGTGGGAAGCTGCGTGTGAAGTTTGCGTTTGCTCCATTCTCAGTGATGTTGATCTGCAGATCGAAACAGGGACAGTTAAATATAGGCAGACAACCGTTCCCATTCACAACTTCAGCCGAGTCTTTGATGAACATGAGAAAACTCACGGGGGCACATGAAGAACAGGATCAAAACAGAGAGGTGTGACGTGTTTGTGCTCATCACTGCGCTGCCTTATTACCGCAACCACATACCAAAGTCCTGAGCAAACCGGCAAGCTAAAGTTATCCCACAGCCTACTTGGCATAAGTGAACAAGATTGTGATTGGCCAGGTCAGGTGTCATGGTGAAAAGTGTCTTTGTTACAATACGTGGTGATGCCTGTGCTTTACCTACTTGTTGATTCTGGCACGCTCTTGGTGGGATGCTAAATCCTTCAAAAATGATTTATAGTTTTTTTTTGTTTCTTTGTTTAGTTTTAATGAGACCATCTTTTGCAAGTTCACAGTCCAAATCACTCAATGCGCTCACTGATTTCTGCCTTTCTGAAAAACTCCACAAATATTCTGACTTAGGTGAGAGGTGGAGTGCACCCCACAAACTGGTAACCAGCCAATTGCAGGGAACATGCTTTTCTAATTTACAGACCTGAAATGAAAGGTTTAGTTTTCTCCCCAAAACATATCCATAATTTTTGTATGAATGGAATTTATTATACATATGAGCATGGCTGATCAGCGTATCGGTATATCAATGCAATTTGCAAATTAGTGTTTAATTTTTAATTAGGCACAATTCAGAGTACAACTTAATGTCTTCTCTGTTTTGGCCCTTGGATCAGTTTATTCAATCAGGGTATTTTTTGTTTTCCATTTGATTATTTTCAAGTGTTATGGTGTATTATTTTCCCGATAAGAGTAACATTTTTCAGCATGAACTGCCTCTGTGTTGATAATGAATGAAAAGAATAACCGAAAATCTAAGGAACTATTAACTTTAAAGGTTTATGGAGGAATAAAAACTCAAGGACATGCAACAAAAATGTGTAATCTCCTTCTCTGCCAATACCAAGGTGAAGTCTTTAGGGCAGGTGGAAATGTTGGATGTCCACGCCACTGCTGTCAGTGGCCGGACTGCCCCATGATCCATGGTGGCCATCTGAGAGGAAGAGAAAAAAAGGTATTTATTCAAATAGAGGTAACACTCCTGTTCAAAAGTTTCAGGTCACCACTTTGAAATGGCTTTGTATGTTTTACTTTTTGAATGAATGACCAAAATGCACTGCCATTCACAGTCAAAGTTTGTGTCGTGGTAAACTCGCTGGCTTTCAGTGGAAGATGATGTTTTACTTTTTTAACTCCAAGAAATACTGGTAGGATATAAAATGCAATCAGAGAGGTTTTAATTCAATTGTATGCTAACTTAACATTTTTATTGTTGACTGAGCTGAACTTGGAAACCAAAATATTAGAAACAGCTATCAGTATGATGCACAGCAGGTCTACACTATACTGTACACTGAAAGGACAGAAAAATGACGATAGTGTAGGTTTTTTTTGTATTTAACGTCATTACATGATGGAGATGTACCTAATGTCGGGACCAGTGTGTGCAAAAACTCCACTTTGGTTACTTTGTTCAGATTTTTTTTCTAATTCCATCAGTAGCATCATGTTGTTGACCATGTGTCAAATAAGCAGCACAATAGGGTCTGTTTAAATGCTGTGAAAGCTCGTTATTCATGAGCCACAATATGTTGGTCAAGACACAGTGCTGCTATTCACTTAAAATAGGGGTGTTATGACTCGATGAAGCCAGACATGGAATTGCTGAGTCCATTCAGGGCGAGTCATCATGAAGTCACGTTTCAAATTCCACAGCGGTGCATGACACTACTAAGTTTGTAACTTAAGATTCATATTAAAGAGCTCACAATACGTACATAGCACAGTACAAAAGATATAAATGATGTACAGTAAATGTGCGGATGCCTTTTTCAATGTGGTAGTAAACACAGGAAATTTGTTTAAAATATATCTTTAATTGTGTCAATTTGGATTATTACAGGTAGACCCAATATTCCAAGTAAAACTAAACTGATTATAGAATAGTTAAAAAACGTTTCAAGTTTTTACTATCACAATGAAAAAGCATGTGTTCGACGTGCATCTTGGATGAAACAAACAATATTGTACAGCCTACACGTTTGCGACTTTTTTCATCTAGTTCAACTAATGCCAACGACCCTAAGATTTATTTACAACAATTTTCCATAACAATTTGTTTGATTTGTATCAAGGCAGAGTGAGTCGAAAACAAACTTACAAAAATGAGCAAGCTGAAAAGGGTGTTCGGTGTCGTTTTCAATACAAACACGATGAGCCGGTCTCAACTCACAAGCAACTGCGATTATTCGTCAAAACTTGTTTGCGCAAAATAAGTCAAATGGGCGCTGCTCCGCAAATTTATCACATCAATGACACTGACCTACCTGTATGGAAGTCTTCACTTCTTTTAAGTGTGAAGGCTAGTTGTCAAGTCAGGAAAGAGCAATGGAGTGCGACGTCTCCAGCGTCTGAAGGTGATTTTCCTGTTAAAAGCAGGAAGTCCTGATTCTTATTGAACTACAACTCCCACAACACCTCACGCCCGAACGTCAGTGTTTAGTTGCTGACTCTTGACGCTAGATGGCAGCATCCAACCCATGACATTACAAAAACGTTTCTCCAAGACTTGCCTTAAATCTTATCAATTATTATCATGGTTCATAAGAATGACAGAAATAGCTACAGAGCCTTTACCTAGCAAGATAGATTTCCCTTTTCGTCAAAAATTAAACAATATCAACGCAAGGGTCAAGTTACAACTCAGTTAATCAGTGACAAATAATGGTTACGTCACAGTTAATTAGTAATGATTATATTTTAATCATTAGAATAAAATCGTCAACCTAATACACACTTTTAAATGACACCAGCTCATAAAGCTATTGTTCTGAATGTCCTGCCTTTCCAAGTTGATCACATTGGAGCAGTCCCAGACTGCTTCTGTGGAGAACTCTTTTGAGTGATTCACATTATCATTCTCTTGCCAGGTTAGGTCACTCACCAATGTTCACTGTTTGCTCTCATAACTGCGGTTCACTGGAGTCCAAAGCTTGAGGAATGGCTTTGTAACCCTTTCCAGATTGATAGAATTCAGTTACATTTATTTCTCAACTGTTCTTGAGTTTCTTTGGATCATGGGATTTTTTTGGTGCTTTTTGAGATTTTTTTTGGATGGCTTTATTTCCTCAGACAGATTCTGTTTAAATTGTTTCTTGACAGAACATGTCAAGGTGGTCTTAGAGCTTGGTTGTGGTCAGTGAAAATGAACTGAGCTTCTCAAAAAATGTGATTAGCCATTGTTAATTAATGATTTAACAGGAGGGACAAATACTTTTCACACAGGGCCATGTAGCTTAAAAAAATCCCCACTTTATTTGAAAGTTCAATTTTGCTAGTGGTGGGCTGAAAGCTTGTACGTCCAAAATGTCACTTTTCAGGCGTGTTCAACCATTAATAATGCATTTTCAACACAATTTGGTGAATAATTTGTAAAAGTAATACACACACGTGGACTGACCAACAGTATAGATTTTTGAAAAAATATGAAATTTTCCAAATTGTGACTGGTGGGGTTTTAGTTCGACGCCAGCACTTTTAGAGACCTCGAAATAGGAATAGGGAGGAGGTGAGTGCTAAGTGAGGGGTGAAAGGTTGACCGCGATTGGAACAGAAAGAGACAGCCAGACAGCACAGAAAGTGATTGAACTCTTTTCTCTCCACATCATGGACTCATTGTCCTGTGCTCTGCTCCTCTTCTCTCTACTATGCTCAGGTAATTGGGATTATTTCTATTCGTTGTCTTTGACACACGAGGTGTTTATGTGTGTTTATCTTAAATTGTGTTTTTCGAGAAAGTGGTTTGTCTCAGCATTTCAAATAGACAGTTGATTAATAATAATTGAATAATCACATAAAATAATAATTGAAAAAAACGTGAGCAGGATATTTTGTTTGATTTTTATTTAAACACACAGCTCTCATAATTGGGATACCTTATTTCTATTGAAAAAAAAACAAAAAACAAAAAAAACCTCCCTTGTTGGTGGCACACTCACGGGATTACCAAGGCCAAAGTTAACTACGTCTTTTAATATTGTAAGCACCTTCAACCGACAATAAAAATAACATAATAACATTATAGTTAACTGTACCTAATTAGGAAACAAATTTAAATACTCTTCTTGTTTTTGCTCAGTCATCAGAGTCACTTCTGTTTAGTCTGTGTATTTACTCAGTCTGTTTGTTTTGGCCTGCTGTTGGTTGACACTGTGTTTTACTCCAGCCTGTTTAAAGGTTCACAGAGTTGCATATGGCACATACGTGTTCTCCGTGCGTGTGTGTGTGTGTGTGTGTGTGTGTGTGTGCATGCATGCATGGAATGAATGCTTTCTCTTTCTGAGTAGCCACTGGTCAAAGTCCTGTGGTCTCAGTGGAGCCCCAGACTACTACCGTGCGTGAAGGGGAGTCGGTCAGCCTCAGGTGCCAAGTGGGGAACGGTGCTCATGCCACCCAGCTGCAGTGGAGGAGAGCCAATAATCAAGCCTTAGCAGGTATGGAGTGTCAGCTTGTATGCTTATGTTGCGCTTAATCCATCTCACAGAATTATATTTTTCCCTCCACTAGACAATGTTAAGGTTGGCCCCAATGGTGTGGTGCTGACGATTGCTAATGCTCGACCTAATAACCAGGGCGAGTACCAATGTGTGGCATCCAGCTCGGCAGGCTCCACTGTTGCTTCAGCTCAGATCAACATCAAATGTGAGCTGCTCTACTGCTTACACACCAACAAAAAAGCTAGATCTTAAGAAGCCTTTAAAGAGTTAAAAAAGGTGACTCCTGTTTAAATGCCATGTTTTGGTCATAACAGACCAAGATAAGGATACCATGTCAAAAATGTTTCCCAATCAACAACTTGACCAACTCAACTGAAACAAATTTCAATGTTTTCAAGAAGGCCAGTAAAATGAACTGAAAAAATGTGTTTCCACAAGTGTCCACACGCTCATAAGTGGGACATTGCTCTAGTAGGCTTATCTTGTTTTGAGCAGAAGCCTGAAGATTTTGTGCTCGCGGTTCATAATTGCCCAATCCTTCCTTGACTGAAGATGTACTTTTCAAGGAACCAACCTCTCGTGATCGACTAGTTACTGCACGAGCACTCATAGACGCACGCGCGCATACTTTTCTTAACTACAAGTTACACTTGGGCGCATCTGTGTGAAATGTTGCTTATTATCCAAGGTAAATTCTTTTCTTCCTCTTGTGGGCAATAATGTATTTCTAGGACAGAGACGTCTGTGCTGTTTTCCGACCCTAAATGTTTATTTCAACTCAGAATCCTTGATTTTGTATTCATCACACACAACTAAAGGGAAAAAAAATGCACTTGTGCAGTAAAAACCTTTGGTTTTCATTGGCTGAAGTCTCATGAAATGCCCAAGCCTCATGTGACATTTACTGCACTTTTCAGCTTGTCCCATCAGGGGTTGCAAGCATAGAGAATCACTCGCATGATTTGTTTGGTACCTTTTTAATGGGAAATGCCACCCATTTCTTTTCCTGGTTTGGCACAAACTATGACTGGAGGTTTAGATGCTTAGTTTTCTTGAAAATGTCTATCTCAAAATTGTACCACCTGAGGATGTGTAACTTTGAAAGTTCCCACTCCATGACGTTTTGCTTTCATCATGACCTCATATGTGTGTACTTCCCCTCCAGATCCTCCCAAAGTGCGACTGTCACCAAGTGGGCCCCTGAGGGTCAAAATTGGCGACCGGGTATCAGTGCAGTGTCGGGCAACAGGCAGGCCACGGCCTAAGCTGAGCTGGAGACGCCAGGGCTCCTCTCTGCAGCTGCTTTCTGAGGAGATAGATGGTGTCAACACCATACAAGTAATACCCGAACCCTGCTTTTATTTAAGGTTCCATATTTTGAAATAACACCACCTTCTCCTCCTTTTAAGTGGCTTATAGTGCGCCCAGAGGACGCAGGAGTGTACATTTGCCAAGCTGAAAACATCGTGGGTGTGACAGAGGTCAAAGTGGAGGTCATCTTTGGAGGGGTTCCTGGTGCACCCATGGCATCAGTGAGCCATAAGGAAATGACAGTTGTGGAGGGTCATACTGTCACTATGAGGTGTCAAGCTACTGGTAAGAAGACATAGTTATTATACAGTTCAACTCCATTAGTTTTGTCACTTAATATACATATAGATACACACACACACACACACACACACAACCGATTAAAACACACATAAAATAGTGTACAATAGTAT
This sequence comes from Hippocampus mohnikei, assembly GCA_026261675.1. Taxonomy (NCBI): domain Eukaryota; kingdom Metazoa; phylum Chordata; class Actinopteri; order Syngnathiformes; family Syngnathidae; genus Hippocampus; species Hippocampus mohnikei. The sequence goes on from JAKGUB010000326.1 coordinate 5,613,271, forward strand.
TTTGTGTATCAAATTTTCTCTACTACTTTCAGGTTCTCCCCCTCCTGTCATCACATGGTCCAAGCTGAGAGCCCCGTTGCCGTGGAAACATACTGTAGCCGGTGGTGTCCTGACACTGACCAGTGTGGGGCGACAGGACTCCGGCCAATACATTTGTAATGCCACCAACATACACGGCTTCAGCGAGGCATACACGCAGATGGAGGTGGAGAGTGAGTGAACCAAGCATGCCAAAACACATCTTGAGGTTTTGACAATTATTTGTAAGGGACCATGTACGCAGGAAAGATTAAAGTCAAGAGTTGAGATGGCTGCACCAGATTAAAGCTTGTTCTGTTACGAGGTCAGGCGCACAAAGGGCTTAAGGGGTAGAAATAATATCTGTTAAGTAAATGAAAATAGTGACTCTGCCGTATCATCTATTCCCCCCAAAATCAGATTATGTTTATACTGTATAGTGGTTGATGATTATTCTCGTCTCTTATCTCTTCTTTTTCCTTCTGCCATAGGCCCTCCTTATGCCACCTCTTTGCCTGAGCAGGTGAAGCTCCAACCCGGTGATGCTCTTACTCTGCGCTGTCTGGCCCATGGCTCCCATCCCATTCAGTTCCATTGGAGCCGGGTGGGCAGAAGCAACATGCCTGCTGGAAGTCACAGCACCAATGATGGACAGCTTGTCATCCCTCATGTTAAAAGTAGTGACAGCGGAATATACAAGTGTGTGGCAACCAACCACATTGGCTCCAGTGAGGCACTGGCCAAAGTCAATGTTAAAGGTGAGAAATGACATCATATGGGGCGGCAGTAGCTCATCACTGAAGGTGAACGATTTGAGTCCTGCTGAGGTACAAAAAAAATGAGCAATTAGATAACTACAGTCGAGACCCCCTTGTGCAAGGTGCCCCCCCACAACCCTTGCTCCAGAAGTGCAGCACTATTTTTCAGACCCTTAACCTTGCCTACATGTGTGTGTGTGTGTGATCTGATTGTGAGTGTGAATGGTTTTTTTGTAAGTGCGTGCCCTGTGAGTGGCTGGCGACCAATCTAGGAGAAACCCTACCCTTTGCCCAAAAACAGCTGGGATAGTCTCCAGCACACTCAAAATCCTACATGGGATAAGACTGTACAAAACGGATCGATAAAATTAATCTGATGTGAGGTCGACCTCATCACTTCTTCTTTTTGTGTGTTCTCCAGCCTAGGCCACTGAAATGTTTGCAGTGTTCCCCCAAGCCTGAATTGTGACATCAAATGGAAAGTATCAAGTTGTTCCTGTGTATATGAAGCTGAACTCAAACCTTTCAATTAATGGATGTATTAAATGATTAGGGGATCTATGGAAACATTTGCATCACTTTTCTGGCTGAGGAGATGACTAACTTCTATTTTAATGGTTTCCCCACCCCAGATTTTTAATAGTGATTACCAAACACGAATGGAAAATGTCTCTGTATCCAAGTATAATGTAGTCAATTTGGTACTCCATCACCAACATGTAATTTTCCAACCATAAACCGCACGACTCTTTTTACAATTTGGGAATGAACCGAACCATGATTCATAATGTTTAGTTTTTGTCTTCGGCTACTGGTAAGCATTTATTATGCAACACACCACATTTGGTCAATTTAAAAGGTGTTTAAAGTACATCCCTCATTATGCGGTAATAATGTAAGATACTGAATTTAAATATCTTATTTAAAAAGTAAATAATTAGATCCCTTCTTACAATAATGACAACGCAACATTTTTGACAGCCATAAAAGTGTATGTGTGCGTCATAATTACTTTTTACTGAGGGTTTAGCTGATTCAATTAAACAGACAAATAAACTGTAAAGATGTAATGTGGTAAAGAAAAATGAAAGTTCCCTGTGTTGTAACACATTCAATTTCCTTGAATTTTGCTTTTCGACCACAGGGGGGCGACATGCACTTTTGCTGTGAAGCGTTCACGGCCTCAACCACACCAAGGAGGCAGGCCGAGATTTTCTGTGTTTCGTATCCACTGCAACGAAGAAAGAAAAACTGAGCAAACCGTTTCATCAGATGTATTCATATGAACCATTGTACACATTCAGCCAGCAAAATTCTGATTGAGCACATTGTTGCAAAACTTAGACCCCAGAGAGCTGTGCTGTTACATAAGATTCAAATCACTTCTTTCTTAATGAAGTGTTAGCTTGCCATTTAGGGCTTGTGGTTGCGACAGTAAAATGGAAAGAAAGCTGATATTTCCAGTACTTGAGCCAGAATCCCGCCTGTAGCGGGCCTCCCTCGTAAAGTCCTGCGTTGACCATTCTTCTCTTCCTCCTTCCATCTTTACAAGCATTTTTAAAGCTTGAGGGAGAAACGTCTGACCCCCGGCCCGCACCTTCACTTCACAAACACCAAAAAGGCCAGTAGGAAAGACTAAATATTTGACTTTTGAAAAATAAATCCAGAAGAATGGAAAATGTTCGTTTCTATGTTGTGAATAGATGCAGATAATTTTCCGAATGTACTTTGATACAAAAAAGGTTCCAGCAGTCCAAACAATCTTACAATACCACACATATTACTTCAGATGGAATACAATTATAGAAAGTCTCCCCTCTAGATTCCTTTAAAACAGCTCAGCTTACATTCGCCTTGGTGTGTGAGCACAGAGGAAAACACAGTTCTGCTTTATAACGATGTGGAATTAAAGTGGAACAGTCACTGTGCAATCATATTATGAGAGGGAAAAAAAATCATCATACAGGAAGGAACAAATGACGCGAGGGCTTCCTCAAACAGGAAGTGATATAGGTGAGTGGGGAAGGGGCGGGGGGTTCTGTCAAATCTGTTGCCATGGTTTCCACCTGATGAAGTAGCTTAGTTTGTGGTCAGAAGAAGTGGGGCCACTGAATATTGCGTTAGCCCCAAAGCACATACAGTAGCGCAACACATTGATTCAATTGTCTCCGTCATGTTCATTTCACTCTGTGCCGTCTGACATAAATTGTCTGCCATGTTTCCGCAGGAAAAGGACAAAGAGTAAAAATAGGCGATCAAATCAGACAGAGGATGTACAAATTACATGAGCTAAATGTATCATTGCGTTACCCGAGTACAAATTGCCAACGTAGTATTCCATTCATGTGTTTTTTTTCCTTTCTGATCTAGAGAGAAAGTCTTACATACATTATGAAGGTGCAGACACATAGAAAATCGGAGTCCTGGGAGCTCGGTCTTAAAGATCTTATTTCATAAAATGAGCTACATAACGTGCTTTCACCTCACCCTTGCAAATGTACCCTGAAGTGCTGTGAAAAATTATATTGACGTTAAAAGATGACGAGAAATCCTACAATTGGTTGCAAATGACGGCTCATAAATAAGTGACATTCCACTAAATTCGGTGAAGTGACTTTTTTTTTTATGACTCATACAGGGCTCACTCTCAGAAATATTTTGAACTAAATTAGAGGAGGACAAGCTTTCCAATGTGTAAAATCACCTTAATGAGCTAGCGTGACCTAAGTGGAGTATACGAGGAAAACCTACAGCAAATTACTTATATCTAGGAAAGGGCAATATCCCCATGCAAGTTGTCCAGAATCACCAGGACGACAAAGGCTAATGTACAAATCAATGAAAAAAATTGTATTAATTCAATACAATAGTAAAAGTTACCACAGAAGAAGTCTGATATCAAGGATTTACCACATGAAGTTTGATAGGCTGCAGTGAAGGACATTGGGCAACGGCCAGTAGGGATCGGGCCACCCGGAGTGGTCTACTGATGGCCGAGCCTAGTCAGGAGGCTAAAATCCATTGCGAGTTCACAGCCCACAAACTAATAGTGTAAAACCAAATAATCAATCGATAGTTAAGGGTATGGTAAATTCAAATAAAACTAACCAAAGATCAAAGATGCAACCAATCTGACTTGGGCAAAAGCCTGTATGCTGATAACCATCACCCTATTGCACGTGGCCCAAATAAATACACTGTATCTTTTTTTTTTGGTTTACAGTGGGGGAAAAGAGAGTGATAAATACTGCACCATATCTTGCACTCCTCCCAGCGAGTACTGGAACCCGGAGAGACTGATAGGCTAACTGGAAGCTGAAACCACTACTGCTGGTAACAAATCACACAGTGCACTTCAGCGCAGCAACCAGGGCTTTCAGGCTCAAACACACACAATATCAGGTCGGCAGTGTATGTACACAAAACTCCACAGTTCCACTGGGGTGTTGGGTTTCCGGTAGCTTGCAGGTCTGCTCACGAAACACTCCCAAGTCAGGCTTTGGGGCAAAAGGGAAGGCCTTCGGGCTTCCTCTCCTATTTATAGTCTCCCGGGGCCCTAAAGGGTTGCTCTTCTAACACATTGGAGAGGTGAGGATGGTATAGCTGATCTCTACCTGTCACACTACGATCACTTTTTTTTTTGGTATAATATTCATACATGGGCCAGACAGGAAACCTCTCGTGTCGTTCAATGTAATCCGTGTGTGCAGTGTGCGTACGCTTTTCCAGATGGACGAAATTATCAACTTTAGGTGAATATGGAGAATGCATGAGCAGATAATATTGGAGGAGGTAAAACAACACAGCCAAACAAAGCACATGATGTTTTTTTGCCACATCACAATGTTTTTAGCAGGCTAAATGTTAAGATTCTTTCTCATACTATTAAGACCAACAATATTTTCCGAGTTCAACTTGGCCATTTTAAAAATATTTGAGGATTTTTCAGCATTGTTGTTCCCAGGACTCTTACATAAAACAGCGCCAGTTTCAACATCTGGTGAAATAAATTTTTATGGTATAAAAAAAAAAAAGCACTTTAGACAGACCCATGATAAAAAGAACACCTCATGGAAGGTTTTTGATCACATTGTAAATTGAAAAGAGTCTTCTGACTGCAAATATGGAAGATCAATTCAACAGCTGCAAATTTAATTTAACTCACATCCATTTTAAATATATTCCGTTTTTCCACATTGGAAAGTCAGTTTCTCTCTTGCTCTTTATACTTTTTAGACGGATGTAATGGTAGTGTGGCAGTAGGTGGGGACATAATAACATGTCTTCACCCAAGCTGTGGTTGGCATGAAAGCACAGTAAACTCCATCAAACTGCAAATCCCTCTCTCTCTCTCTCTCTCTCTCTCTCTCTCTCTCTCTCTCTCTCTCTCTCTCTCTCAAAACATACACAGGTTCATGAAAAACTGAATTGTCCGGGTGTCTGTGCGAATTTCAGTGTAAATGGTTGTTCGTCTCCAATAGAAGCACAAAAACATTGATTGCTTTTAAAAAAACAAAGTTTTTAGAAAAATACCCCCAAATTGTGATAAATACAGTATAGCGGCAGAGATGCGAAGTTGGCTACTAGTATCCCCTGCTTTGTTGCATGTCATTGTGCCACCATTGGTTGTGATGGTTACTAAAGCAATTCTCAGCAATCGCATTCGACAGCACTTCTCTCCGCAAAACCAGAGAATGACAAGTGTATTCTAAACGCACTGTAATGCGACAAAGAATGTCAGAAATCTTTTATCAAGACACATGGCAGCCGTTTCATATTGCGAAATCATTATGTATCCTTTTTAATGGATTGTTGTTTGTGATCCTGGTGGGCCACGAGGTATCACTCATTGTAAGTCTTCATCAATATTCATCATTCATTCATCATTTTTGATGTGACACACAAGGCATTAGTTACTAAGAAATTATCTTACTGACAAAGAGTGCCATATAAAGAAGGACTGTATCAATGAATGATTTCACTGATCTAAATTAGTATTGTTGGGTCTACATCCTATATTAGTGCAGTTCTGTGTTTGTTTTTGTTGTCAAATGTCAGAATGAAAAGTTCAGACTGGAGATTTTTCTGCAAAAACAGTGGAAAGTTATTTTTTCCTTTCTCTGCGTATATCTGATGTTTTTCTATCCGCGGAACTGACAGGATATAAACAGCAACTGCAGCTGTATGATTATCTGCCATTCCCTGTGTTTCCATATGGCTCGAACCTGTGTGTCTGTGTGCATGTGTTAGAATTTGTGGTCATGCGGGAGCCAGTGAAAATCAGTCCCACATGCGCGTCCAACCAGTGTGACCATCAATCATATAAAAAGGGAAAACTGCAGGAAGAGAGTGAGAGACCACCTCATTCTCTTCATCTCAGTGTTGAGTGACAAAGTTGAACACATCCATTCACGTATGTGTGTGGCACAGAAATTAAAAAGCACGAATGGTTAAAAAGGCTGAAATACGTGCAATATTATGATAATACAATGAGGGGGAAAAAAAATACAAAAATACATAGAGAAATGCGAATAGATTAGTTTTTTTGAGCGAATAACGGAAGACAATAGATGTGTGAACCGCAACCGTGTGTGGGCTAACTGTACAATGGCCTTCTGTGCTAGCAACACAATAACACAAGAAGGCAAAGAAAAAACAAAGTCACAACCGTGAAGTTAATTCTAGATGCTCATTGAGCTGAAGACTGGCCAGATTTGCTGATGTCTGATGAGGCGTTATGCATGGTGATGGTTTTTGTGTTAAATGCAATTTTTGTGTGTCAATTTTTGTGTGCTACTAACAAATGCAACCGACTTTACCCATGTTCTAATGATGCACATGAGACAGAATGATCAAAGCAAGAATTTGCTTGCATTCAAATGTTTATTCACCAAAGCTAGAAGGCCGTTAGCCCGTGTAAAGGTCACGGGAATGTTTGAATTAGTCTCCAAGGGATCGTTTGTGAGTGAAAATGAATCATCTGCTGACAGTTGCAGGCTTACTGCCATAATGTTTCAATGTTAAAGAAAATGCTTTCTCACACTTCTGTTTGCAACAAAAGTGCATTTTCATATCAGCACAAAAGAAAAAAAAAGAAACACCCCCACAGATTTGCGCACGTCTGGCATCCTCTTATCCTCTTCCTGCATACATGAGGGGAGTTATTTGTCTCAATCATTCATCCATCAGTCGCCACATGTCTGGCCTTCAAAATCGCCAGCAATATAATTGAGATAATGATGCCGACTAATATGAGGACAGGCACAAAGATGGATGGATGAAAGAGGGGTCATAGGTGCTTGTTTTTTTTTTTTATCACCGGATGAAGGGAAAGGCTGAGAATTCTCAAGTGACTTCATATGAAAATCTCTCACATTAATGGTTGTGTCTTATCAGCCAAAATATGTCAAACAAGGACAGATAAGTTACCAGCGATTCACATCATTTCGAGGTCAGGTAGTTTCAACATGCTTATACTGTTACTGATCCATTACTGGATGACCACATCATTCAACTCCTTCTTTTCGCCCACTTTTTATCTTGCACTTTTGTGTTCCAGTTCTCTCCATCACAGGTGCTGCACATCTTTGTGGGGGGGACTGCATATAGCACTTTAGCAACACCGCCAACATTTTACAGGGAACAAGAGAGCCCAAGTGGAGTCCCAAGGCATAGCACAACAGCAAAGATTAAAACTGATGGACTGAATGTTAAACAGTAGAATTAAGCAAATGAGACTCAGGTACCTCTGCACTGCACCGGATTCAATTCCAGCTCCGGTCTTCCTGTGTGGAGTTTGCATGTTCGCCCCGTGCTTGCGTGGGTTTTCTTCGGGTCCTCCGGTTTCCTCCCACATTCCAAAAAACATGCATGGCAGGCTGATTGAACACTCGAACTTGTCGATAGGTGTGAGTGTGAGCGTGAATGGTTGTTCATTTCTGTGTGCCCTGCGATTGGCTGGCAACCTGTTCAGGGTGTCCCCCGCCTACTGCCAGAAGACGGCTGGGATATAGGCTCCAGCTCTTAACCTTGTTAGAGGTACCGAACCCAACCAGTTCATTTGCACATTCACTGAACCCTACATTAGTGAAAAATAAAAATAAGATTTTTTTTTTTACAAATTCAAGACATAAAAAATGCATTTATTAAAAACAGAAAAAAGTAAACACAATTCGTATACATATAAAGTATACTTTTTTAAATCGTGCACAAAATGAACCAGGCAGTGATGGCCAAGCGGACGTGTCATAACTAATTGACATGTTGAGATGGGTGTGTCTTTACCTCCATGGCAGAGGCTCCGTTAAACCCCTGAGACCGATTCACCGAACCCATAGGGTTCGATCGAACCCAGGTTAAGAACCACTGCTTTAACCATATCCAAATGTACGAAACCATAGTTTTTTAAAGTACAGTTGAACCTCGTTTCAGCGTACCCCGTTTACAACATTTTCATCTCTGTTACATTCACATTTCAAAGTCCCAATTTCACGTAATTCATTTTCAATTTGCCGATTTTGCTGACAACGAGCACTCTTATAATGTAAACGTCATTATAACGACCAGATTTTTCACACAAAATACTGCATGACATATTCAGATTATAATAAGCACTCTTACCATTTTGTATGGTGGCCGAAACAGGTCACAAAAACTGCAACTGCCACAGCAAATGCAAATGCCGCAACACATCAACACGCAGCCACAGCCCAACGGAAGTAACCTACAACAAAAGTGACCTGTATAATTCGAAGATGAGCGAAGTTGGAAAAAAAGTACAGTATGTGGAAAAGCCCCCTCCCCCCAATAGAATGCTTTTCATGTACTTTTTCGCAAAGACACTCTTAAGGTATTACGAGTGAGGTTCACTAACATACAATTGCATCCATGATATCTTTTTCACGCTAAGCAGTCACATGACTGACATTTTGCAGTGTTTTCGTAATTACCTTAAACAAGGGAAATAGTGATGGGACAGGGATCAACACACACACACACACACACACACACACACACACACACTCGCTTGTCTATTCTATATTAAGTGAGCATAACAGAGCATGACAGCAACCAATTTGAGCAACCCACCTTCAAAATTGCAGGGATATTGGAATTTAAATAAATAAAGAGCAACATTAGCAGACAGAGAGTGAACATCGTCGATGAGCGTGACGAAACCACAACTTGACATGCCAACATGGGATGTGGAAGTGGTGTACGTATTGACACTGAGTGTCATTGGGTAATAAACACAAGAGTTTAACTCATATTAAACCTGTTCACTTGGAAAAAGATAAACATACATTCAAAAACAGTTCAATAGTTCAATTTAATGTTTGACAAATAGGGAAGTAATATGATGAGCACAAATGCATGGTGGGGCAACTCCCGATCACCCTCTATTGACCAGCAACTGTATCATACATGTTTAAAGTGGCCTCCCAGAAGAGCTGCCACCCTATTTAAGCAGAACCACCACTTTTTTGTGGACTTTTCAAGGAGTTTGACTGAAATGGAGGTCATTCTGTTTGCATTTTTTGGCTTCCTGCTTGTGTGTGTGTGTGGGGGGCACGGGATCTCCATTGGCAGTGGATGAAAACTCCAATGTTGTTTAGGGACAAGGGGGTGGAGATGGAGGATGGGACGTTTGGGAATGGAGAAAGAGATTGCTTACTGGGAAGTCAAGAAGCAGCTGTTTAGAATGACGTGAGTCATCATCCTCTTCAGACTCAGCTAGCCGCCTCCTCTGCATGCGTCCCATGAGGGAGAGGGTAGTCGGTCTTGAAATAGAGCACACAGCCTATGTGTAGGCAAGGGAAGACACAGAGGCGGTCTCTGCAGGCAACGTGATACGATGCCAGTGTGAAAAGCGCTCTGGTGTGGAAAAGGTGGAGAGAAAGGGAAAGAGTGACGAGGGAAAGAGTGTGTGTGTGTGTGTGTGTGTGTGTGTGTGTGTGTGTGTGTGTGTGTGTGTGTGTGTGTGTGTGTGTGAAAGGAGTGAGGAGGGAGAGAAGGAGGGGTGGGGGAGACCCGAGGGAGGCGTGCTCAGATTGAGAGGGAAAAAACTGGTGGTGGTTCTCACAGACAGACTCACTCACACACACTAGTCTCCGGAATTTCTCTTTGTGTGTCCTCTTTTTGTGGAGTCTGAGAATTCTAAATTCTGGTGAACTTTCTGCGAGGACTTCACAAAGTTTGCTGCTTTATTGTTTGGATATGGACAGAAGAAAAAAGCTTCTGCTTTTTCTTGGTAAGTCATTGCTAATTGTTCTGTGTGTGACTGTCTGACAGTGTGAACAAATGAAACAAGAAATGAAGAAAAAAAAACCCACAATGTACTTATTAAATGCTATGATGGCTTTACCAGCATTTACTTTCTGAACGACTAATTCCATTTAATCTAATCAGTGGTTCATGGTTCAAGACAATCATGTGTTAATGCGCTCACCGCGATGACAAAGTGTCACACTGGTCACACTTTGAAAGATGGAGGCGAGAAGACATTCAGTACATGCTGATATATTTAGCCCAAAAATTTGAGACGAAGATAACAATGGCCTTATATTTCTGGTTTGGTCAGGGCACTACATCAGACTAAGATGTTTTAACAGATATGTAAGTCAAGTATAGAAACTTCTCTCAGTGTGATGCGGGAGAGTTTTGAACCTGCAGAAACCAAAACCACAGTAAACACATTGTTATGTGAATGCCTCTCTGACAATCTCAATAGAAACTCGCAAGACAAGGCAAGGCGACTTTATTTTCACACTTTTCATTTCATACACATTTAAAAAGGAACAAAACGAAAAGTAGTTTTCTGAAATGACTAAAAGACTGTCGAGTGAATTTGATGTTGAAAAATGCTTCAAGGAATGTGTGAGCGTGAATGGTTGTTCATTTCTGTGTGCCCTGCGATTGGCTGGCAACCTGTTCAGGGTGTCCCCGCCTACTGCCAGAAGACGGCTGGGATATAGGCTCCAGCTCTTAACCTTGTTAGAGGTACGAACCCAACCAGTTCATTTGCACATTCACTGAACCCTACATTAGTGAAAAATAAAAATAAGATTTTTTTTTTTACAAATTCAAGACATAAAAAATGCATTTATTAAAAACAGAAAAAAGTAAACACAATTCGTATACATATAAAGTATACTTTTTTAAATCGTGCACAAAATGAACCAGGCAGTGATGGCCAAGCGGACGTGTCATAACTAATTGACATGTTGAGATGGGTGTGTCTTTACCTCCATGGCAGAGGCTCCGTTAAACCCCTGAGACCGATTCACCGAACCCATAGGGTTCGATCGAACCCAGGTTAAGAACCACTGCTTTAACCATATCCAAATGTACGAAACCATAGTTTTTTAAAGTACAGTTGAACCTCGTTTCAGCGTACCCCGTTTACAACATTTTCATCTCTGTTACATTCACATTTCAAAGTCCCAATTTCACGTAATTCATTTTCAATTTGCCGATTTTGCTGACAACGAGCACTCTTATAATGTAAACGTCATTATAACGACCAGATTTTTCACACAAAATACTGCATGACATATTCAGATTATAATAAGCACTCTTACCATTTTGTATGGTGGCCGAAACAGGTCACAAAAACTGCAACTGCCACAGCAAATGCAAATGCCGCAACACATCAACACGCAGCCACAGCCCAACGGAAGTAACCTACAACAAAAGTGACCTGTATAATTCGAAGATGAGCGAAGTTGGAAAAAAAGTACAGTATGTGGAAAAGCCCCCTCCCCCCAATAGAATGCTTTTCATGTACTTTTTCGCAAAGACACTCTTAAGGTATTACGAGTGAGGTTCACTAACATACAATTGCATCCATGATATCTTTTTCACGCTAAGCAGTCACATGACTGACATTTTGCAGTGTTTTCGTAATTACCTTAAACAAGGGAAATAGTGATGGGACAGGGATCAACACACACACACACACACACACACACACACACACACACTCGCTTGTCTATTCTATATTAAGTGAGCATAACAGAGCATGACAGCAACCAATTTGAGCAACCCACCTTCAAAATTGCAGGGATATTGGAATTTAAATAAATAAAGAGCAACATTAGCAGACAGAGAGTGAACATCGTCGATGAGCGTGACGAAACCACAACTTGACATGCCAACATGGGATGTGGAAGTGGTGTACGTATTGACACTGAGTGTCATTGGGTAATAAACACAAGAGTTTAACTCATATTAAACCTGTTCACTTGGAAAAAGATAAACATACATTCAAAAACAGTTCAATAGTTCAATTTAATGTTTGACAAATAGGGAAGTAATATGATGAGCACAAATGCATGGTGGGGCAACTCCCGATCACCCTCTATTGACCAGCAACTGTATCATACATGTTTAAAGTGGCCTCCCAGAAGAGCTGCCACCCTATTTAAGCAGAACCACCACTTTTTTGTGGACTTTTCAAGGAGTTTGACTGAAATGGAGGTCATTCTGTTTGCATTTTTGGCTTCCTGCTTGTGTGTGTGTGTGGGGGCACAGGATCTCCATTGGCAGTGGATGAAAACTCCAATGTTGTTTAGGGACAAGGGGGTGGAGATGGAGGATGGGACGTTTGGGAATGGAGAAAGAGATTGCTTACTGGGAAGTCAAGAAGCAGCTGTTTAGAATGACGTGAGTCATCATCCTCTTCAGACTCAGCTAGCCGCCTCCTCTGCATGCGTCCCATGAGGGAGAGGGTAGTCGGTCTTGAAATAGAGCACACAGCCTATGTGTAGGCAAGGGAAGACACAGAGGCGGTCTCTGCAGGCAACGTGATACGATGCCAGTGTGAAAAGCGCTCTGGTGTGGAAAAGGTGGAGAGAAAGGGAAAGAGTGACGAGGGAAAGAGTGTGTGTGTGTGTGTGTGTGTGTGTGTGTGTGTGTGTGTGTGTGTGTGTGTGTGTGTGTGTGTGTGTGTGTGTGAAAGGAGTGAGGAGGGAGAGAAGGAGGGGTGGGGAGACCCGAGGGAGGCGTGCTCAGATTGAGAGGGAAAAAACTGGTGGTGGTTCTCACAGACAGACTCACTCACACACACTAGTCTCCGAATTTCTCTTTGTGTGTCCTCTTTTGTGGAGTCTGAGAATTCTAAATTCTGGTGAACTTTCTGCGAGGACTTCACAAAGTTTGCTGCTTTATTGTTTGGATATGGACAGAAGAAAAAAGCTTCTGCTTTTTCTTGGTAAGTCATTGCTAATTGTTCTGTGTGTGACTGTCTGACAGTGTGAACAAATGAAACAAGAAATGAAGAAAAAAAACCCCACAATGTACTTATTAAATGCTATGATGGCTTTACCAGCATTTACTTTCTGAACGACTAATTCCATTTAATCTAATCAGTGGTTCATGGTTCAAGACAATCATGTGTTAATGCGCTCACCGCGATGACAAAGTGTCCCACTGGTCACACTTTGAAAGATGGAGGAGAGAAGACATTCAGTACATGCTGATATATTTATCCAAAAAATTTGAGACGAAGATAACAATGGCCTTATATTTCTGGTTTGGTCAGGGCACTACATCAGACTAAGATGTTTTAACAGATATGTAAGTCAAGTATAGAAACTTCTCTCAGTGTGATGCGGGAGAGTTTTGAACCTGCAGAAACCAAAACCACAGTAAACACATTGTTATGTGAATGCCTCTCTGACAATCTCAATAGAAACTCGCAAGACAAGGCAAGGCGACTTTATTTTCACACTTTTCATTTCATACACATTTAAAAAGGAACAAAACGAAAAGTAGTTTTCTGAAATGACTAAAAGACTGTCGAGTGAATTTGATGTTGAAAAATGCTTCAAGGAATTTAATCAAAGGAATTGGAAAAAAATGATAGCTTTAAATCTGCATTCAAAGGCATTTATACTTGGTGCTGACTTCACTTCCCATGGCAACTTATACCATTTGCGTGCAGCTTAACAGCTAAATGTCACTTCACCATGTTTGCTTTGAAACAAGGGTTCCACGAATTGACCTGAGTGTGTCAAGCGCAAGGCATTACTGGGTTTATATTCAATTGGCCATCCATTAACGTATTCAGGAACCAAACTATTCAGTGATCTATAAACCAGTAGCAGAATCTTAAAACCGATTCTAATAGAATAGCTTTTCTTCTACGTGGTTGCAAAGATAAAATATGTATATGTATATTTTGTCATTTCATCAGTTTTTAAAAATTGGATTAATATACAGCATTATGTTTTATGTACTGTAATTGAAACGTTCTCAACAAGGTCCACACAGAGGAACAAAACAGCCTCGTCTCCATTCAGTCACACTCATGTGCTATATGCTGATTGCACAAGATATAGTTCCGCCACAAGAGCACAATAATAGCCATCATTTCCAAGTGGTTTGGACTAGAGGGTTTGGATCCTTTTTTTCAATAACCTGTAAAAATAGCCTCTCTGTTCCGTCACTCACTCACTGCACGCCCATGTCGTGTGCGCGCATATATACAGTGAGGGCCTGTGTGGAGAAAGAGCATTAACATTGGATTGGATTTTGGATTGGATTGGATACAACTTTATTGTCAAATGTGTTTTGACCCAAAAAAAAAAACATTTGACAAAATGTGACTTTTATTTTACTTTTTAAAAAAATACTATTGGCCTTTTTCCACAACACCGTGTCAAAAACCTGGGGGCGACCGAGCCTTCTCTGTCGCCGCCCCCACCCAGTGGAACGCTCTACCACAACACATCCGCAACTGTCCTGACCTCAAATCCTTCAAATCATCTCTTAAAACTCACCTGTTCCGCAATGCTTTTAACACCTTTTAACACCTCTTTTATCCATTTTTGCTTTGTTCATCTAAATGTGTTTTTTTGTGAATCCTGTATGCTATTAATATAAAATATAAGTACCGGTAATATAAACTGGATTTCACCACTTGCAAATAATAAATGTTTTCTTCTTCTTTTATGAACAAATCTTGTTATAATTAAAGTACTTTATATTACTGTTCGTAAACACACTCATGGCACAGCTATTTTACGAGCAAAATATGATATGACAATAGAAATGTAATATAAGGCAATTAATGGTGATACCCTTTCATTGGGAGAAGTTGTCATTAAAAAGTGGAAGTGTATCTGTCCGTGCTGTCTTGTCTGGCCTAAAACGTCTCTACACACAGAAGTTTGCTAATGTTTGAATTCATCCATTCATGTTCTAATCCGTTTGTCCTCACAAGGGTCGCGGGGTGTGCTGGAGCCTATCCCAGCTGTCTTCTTGCAGTAGGCGGGGCACACCCTGAACCGGTTGCCAGCTAAGGCGAACGCCGAACAACCATTACACTCACAATCACACCGAGTGGACAATTTAGAGTGTTCAATCAGCCTGCCATGCATGTTTTTGGAATGTGGGAGGAAACCGAAGTGCCCGGAGGAAATACACGCGGGCACGGGGAGAACATGCAAACTCCACACAGGGAGGCCGAAACCCTGCACCTCTGCACTGTGAGGCCGACGTGCTAAACAGTCGACCACCGTGCTGCCTTCATGTTTTAAATTGATCATAATTTGTAAAATTCAAGATATGGACAAAAGAGAAGCACTTGGGTACTTGTGTGTAGGAGGGCCAACAAGTGGCGTTTGGTCATCATGTGACTGAGGAGCACTACTACAGACTTGATCAAAGTGAAAGTATTCAGATTAGAACTACGAGTCATGCAGTCATATGCCTTTAGTTATAGGTGACAGGTCGTGAACTGTTGGCACTACATGCGGTTGTAAGAGAAACAGAACTGAAATCCAATAGAAAAAGAAAAATGAGGACTATCTAGTCCATTTTAATCCGTCCACTGTTCTGATTACATCAGCCGCAGACATGACACAAAGTCACATTTTGTTTGTTTTCAGTCCCTGTGTTCTTTAGTCATAGACTTGGGGCCAGTCACGCTGTTTGGCACACGTACTTTTAAATTCAGTCTGGTTTTATCTTCACTGGGGCACTGAGAGGTCCAGCCCTGCCTCAAACAGGGGGCTCATTGTGGATGAGGGTCGGGCGACGCAGGAGAGGGAGTTGTGTGTGCAACAAACATGTTCTATGTTACATGTCTGTTGTGTGGCGAATCGAGTGCGTGAGGGGTGGGGGAGGTTGTCATGGGTGCAAGTATAATAACACAAAACATGCACCATAATTAGAATTCTCAATGTAACCATTACATCAGTAGGTTTCTCCTCCTTATAAAATACAGTCGGGTTTGTTTGTGAACGTATTGGAGATGCCATTGTGAAAGCAAGGGTGAAACTAACTTTAACACAACTGCGTTGGGTGTCTGAGAGGAACAGGACATTACACATTGTATGCAAGTAATTTCACAAGAAAGGCCCACTCATTTGTGAAGACACAGGATATCTGTCAATCACGTGCATGACAATGAAAGACATGTCTCCACTTCCACTCATTGTTAAAAACAAAATTTTTTTGAATCCCACAACCTCAAAGTCACAAATTTGGGTTTGACTATCTCTTGTGACAGTATTGATGCAATTAGGCCGGAGCAATTGTTGCAATCTTTTGTGCTTTAAACAGGATGGAGACATGTACTCTGATTAGAATGTATCCGAATGACTAAACAGAATGAAAATGCTACATATAAACACCTCAATCGGAATAAAAGGTTGAAATCGAAAGGACTTTCATTCGAATTCACAGTGGGGTTAGATTAAGTTTTCCTTAATGGGTACTTTACAGTATCTTTTCAAACTGACGTTTCAATAGTGTTTACCTTTCTATGCCTACTTGTATTGGATCTTGCTTACCCCTACAACATTAGCATGTATGCAATGAACCTGAACAAAACTAAATTACGGTAACATGAGGTACTACATTGCATGGGGAGTTCTCTGTGGCACAACTAAAAGCTCTTCTCTCACACATGGAAGCAGTAATCACCATAACAACGAGTAAATAAGCAAACGACACAGCACAGGGTCAATTTGACACAGAAAGAAGGAAGGAAAAGCAGCACAAGTGCTTTGCTGTTCAGACACTAATGTATACCTTGAAGTGAACATGAATTATTTCCCCTTTTTTTGTTTTCCACTGGGCAGCCTGGAGTATACTGGTTTGCATGTCTGCCTCACAGTCAAAGGTTCTGGGTTTGAATCTCAATTCATGCCCTCCTGTGTGGAGTTGTCAGGTTCTCCCTGTAATTGTATGTTTTGTTTTTGTTTTTTCTGGGCACACACCTCTCGCCTAAAGGCGGCTGGGATTGTCTCCAGCTCACCCATGACCCAAACGAGGACACATGAGATGCGATTACAAACTAACCATTCTGATGCTTCCCCTGCAGGTTTAATGTGCACACTGAAGACATGCATGCCTGTGTGTGACAATGGCATGAACAAGGAAGGAACCCAATGTGTTGGTAATTAACCTGACACTGCTTATTAGAATGTTTGTAAATATCCACTTGTCTAAAGTTGCTAATATCTTAGGACTGTTCAGAGTGGTGTGGAAAAGATCAATGATGTTGTCTTGTAGGATAAGAGCTGCAACAACATAGATTACAAATATAGTCGTTGACATCTTAAAACATTCATTCACTTTGGAACAGGGGTGTCAAACTCATTTTTGTCATGGGCCACGTTGTAGTTACAGTTTCCCTGAGAGGGCCATAATGACAGTGAATTTTGTAAAACCGTATAAATGTTTAATCACCTCCACATAATACATTTTCGGTGCACAACAAATTGGTGGATAACTAGTTTTGAAATCAGAAGTCAAGTTAATGGTTTGTTCAGCCATTGTTTACATTAATGTAATAAGTATGTCACAAGATTAAAATATCTCTATGTAATGATGGATTACATATGACAATTTGAAATTTTGGTTCAGACTTGAGCAAGCGCCATGGAAAAGTTGACATGCTTGATTTGCTTTCGTGGGCCACACAAAATGATATGGCGGACCATATCTAGCCCCCGGGCCTTGAGTTTGACACCCATGCTTTAGGAAAAATCTTTGAAGTGACTTTTTAACTTTCACATTAACTCATACAAGTGTAAATAGAAGTTAACAGTTCTGAATGTAAAGAATTTTACACAGGTCAACAAATTTTCACTTTTTACATCAGAGATGCAAGTGAACCAAAAAAATCATTTTCTTTTACACTGATTCCAAATCTGCCCTGTTTTTCTCTGTCACATCAGGTTTTTATAAAAATGAAAATAACACACGATACGAGGTCATCTAGTAATACATTTAGTAATATTTATTAATTAAGGTTTAGTCCCCATGTACTGGGAACACACACACACACACACACACAAATTATAGTATCTCCAAACCCTGATATGCTCAGAAAATGCATTTTAAATTAGCGTGTAGGGACACATTAAGCCATCTCATTAACATTTCCTGTTGACCAGTGTTTTTAAAGGTCCTTAAAAAAGAATGCTGAGGCGGCTTTTTGCAGTACAGTACTGCCAATGCCACACGGTGCATAATTAACTCTACTCTAAATGTCCAGATGTGAATGAGTGTGATGAAACTCCAGGACTATGCGGTAGCCACGCAGAGTGCTTCAACACAATGGGCAGCTACTACTGTCAGTGTCAGTCTGGCTTCTGGGACATTAACGGAAACATCAACTTCACTGCGTTTGACGGACAGTGTAAAGGTGAGCGAACCCTCTGGGGCCGATTCATGGTGTGTTTCTCTGTCTCACCTCGCTCACGTGTTATTTGTGTTCCTCCCTTAGACGAAAACGAGTGTGACTCTGATGTCGAGGTCTGTGGTCGCATGGCTGATTGTATCAACCTGATTGGAAGCTTTCGCTGTATCTGCCAATTTGGTTACGCCAACAACAGCTCAACGAGAGACTGCCTAGGTAATTGTCATGTCGTTATAAGGGTTGACCTTTCGTGTAACAGCAAATAGTTTAATGACTGCACAGTCTTGACGCTGACTGCAGGGGGCTTAGAACGTATCAGTTCTAAGCCAGCGAAAAGTGAGAAAACATTGCGCTCAAGTAAAAATCTACTTTTGTACATTTTTGAAGGAACCCTAACCTATCACAACCTGAACCACAACTGATTGTGCAGGTGCACCTAATATTGGGGTTGGGTAACTCTATGTCTGTTTCTGTTCCCTTCAGACATTGACGAATGCGAGCAAGCTGAGAACCGAAAGGAAGACATTTGTGGAAGCAAAGGAAGTTGTAAAAATTTAGATGGAAGTTACTCGTGCAAGTGCGCAAAAGGATACACCAATTATGGCAATGAAAGGACTCCATGCTCCAGTGAGTGTTTGCGTCGGTTTCATTTATTATGTTTTTAATCGACACACTTGCATTGACGCATTTGACCTTTTCCCTCCAGAAGTGGATTGCGAAACCTTTGATGCCAGTAGTGTAGCTTCACAGGTAAAACATTGGCTCTTTTTCATTGCAGTTCCGATAAATTTTGCTATGCGCTGCACCATCTCTGACGGAAAGAAAGGAAAACAATGAATGCCCGCTGCTGTCGTTGGTCATCAGAAAAGTATTGATTGATGACGCTCCTGTCTGTACATATCAAATATCTGTCTCTTATTTTTCTTAGCAGTTTAAAAGCAGAGATCAGTTAAATGGAATATTTAAGGAAGGGGCGTTTCTTTCTTCACACACTGGAACCCTGGTGTTATTTTATGTATACATTCAAGTGGGTATTTTGAAAGCTGAATAGTGTTATTATCGTGTCCTTTCTCAGCATTATGTTGGCTTGGCAGATCTGCTGTCCACAATGAGAAACAGCTGCATGGCTCTGTCTAACCCAAATACGAGCCATGGAAACAAGGCTGATGGAGATGCGCTACTGGAGGTCAGCAAAGCAAACACAAAGCACATCGCGGCACACAGTGCCTCATCCGTTTTGCTACAACATCCACAGAGACTTTTGACAGCATCGGAGACCATCTTATCATCAGTCGATGTGAACTCAAGTGAAGACATGTTTGGGCTGCTCAGCACGATGGAAAACTCCATCAGGCTCATTGGCCCTCAGCTCAGAGGCAACCACACCTCAATGGGCTCCAATGAGACAGGTAAGACTCCGTTTGACAGTGCCATACAACAGGAGGCCTGTCCGCTTTAGGAGAACTGTTTGTTTGAGGAGCTGTGGAGATTGCAGTACAGAAGGGAAGATCTCCACCCACTGGACCCATTCATCTGAGGACTGAGAACTTTGCACTTGACACCGACTGGGCAACAGCAGCTGGAACAGAAGCATATCCCGGTGAATTACTTCTTACCTTACCCTTTCCTGCAAAAACAATTAATCCCCACAACGTATCTATGCCAGCCAAATTGCTAGGCACAAATAAACACATTTTTGTGGCGCACATTATTTCCATTGGCGACACAACGACTCAAATCATACATTCTTTATCTGGATTCTCACTAAAATGCAAATGTGTCTTATTTGTCACTCTACATAGCTAATTGCAATTCACTTATACCATATACTTTAATGAGCATTGACTGACGTACAATCCAAGTCCAGGGTGCAGCGCACCACTCACCCATCTTGGATCGGCTTCAGCTCCCGGTTGGTCCTAATGAGGACAAATGCTATAGACAATGATGGATGGATGATATTAATAAAGTCCTGGTAATGTTAAAGTCCTTCAATTTCCAAAACACCTCCATTCATCCATTTTCTGATCTGCTCATCCTCACAAGGGTCGCAGGTTGTGTTGGAGCCTACCCCAGCTCTCTTCGGGCAGTAGACGGGGGACACCCTGAACTGGTTGCCAACCAATTCAAAATGCCATAATAATATTCCAAATAATACACTGTATCCCTTGCCTTCTTGTGTTGTGTGCTTTGTGGAAATAATGGACGTATTAAATGAGTAAACAATCAAACATATCTTACTTGATTGTGTCTTCTCCTAGGCTTTGCTATGGCTGCCTTGTTGAGTTACCATAACCTGGAGAGATCCGTTAACCACTCCTTTGACAAGCTCCAAGGATTTGAAAAAGATGGCCTTGAACCGACATTCGAAATCTTCTCTCGGGTTGTGTCTGTTGTAGTGTCTAACCCATCCACTCAGAACCTGAGCCACCCGGTCATCCTCACACTCAAACATCTCCAGGTTTGTCCTCTTACCACCAGTACTTGAACTGGGCTTCAAACAGAACCCTCTGAATGTTTGACAGGAATTGGAAAATGCTAGTGCTCACTCGCCACGCTTTAGTCAACGCAATCACGAGTTGTGCCAATGTGGTAAAGTGAGAGATCTTATGGTTTTGCTTGTGTGGTTTAGAACAAATCGGAAGCAAGGTACATCTGCGCTTACTGGAACGACAGAGGTGCCTGGGCCACAGATGGTTGCCATCAACAGACATCCAACGCCACGCACACAGTGTGTGGATGTGCACATCTCAGCAGTTTCGCCGTGCTGATGGCTCACTATCCCGTAGACGTAAGAAACAAGTAACACACCCGAGCTGTACATACATACTTTAAAAACTGCAATATTTCAGGAAATAAGGCCATCGTGCTGGAGTTTTTCATTGGACTTCAAATACATCACTCGCCCTGTTGTTTTCAAAGCAGGCATTTGGACAGTCGTATCTGCACTTTATATCACATCTCATGGTGGCCTATATTTGCAAAAGCACTTTTTTTATTTTACACCTGAAGTTAATTCAACTGTAACAAATCAATTCTGAGGATAAGGTTAAGGAGTGACCTTGCTGTTATAATTTGAATGTTAATTTAGAAACTAAAGCGAATATAAATGTAAAGGAAATGGTTTCAGACTGTCGAATTCCCCCCTCGCAGCAATCCTTTGCGATCCAGTTGATCACAAAGATCGGACTGATCCTCTCCCTGCTGTGTCTGAGTCTTTGCATCCTGACGTTCAAGTTCTGCCGTTCCATTCACGGGACGCGTACAACCATCCACCTGCATCTTTGTATCTGCCTCTTCATCGCTGACCTCATCTTCCTGGCCGGCATTTTCCAAACAAAATCTGAGGTATGTTTGCCCAAGCGGACAGTGACAATGTTTCCATGGACGGCAGTAATCTGCTGGAGGCCCTTGGCTTGATGAATTTGTGGAGCGGCTGCTCTCATGGTTTACAGACTGCATAGCGAAACTCAGCTATTAACATTGCAGGCTCTCGAGTCATCCTCGCTTATGACGCTTAAAGGAGCTCTCCGCTGGCTTGAGGCATGAACTTAATGGGTAAATCTGAGGTACCTAACAGTGGCGTTCAAAAAGGAAAACTGCTGAAAGATACATAGATGCGCGAACAGGAAATGTATTCTTGAAGATTGACTGTCCATTCGCGAAATTTACCACCAAAGCATCATCGGACAAATGACGAGGCTCGCCAAGTATAATCATAATAAGAAAGAAAATACAATAGAATAAGACGTCTGCCCTACATGTTCATAAGAAGCATGGCAGAGGCTTTGTTTCGAAAAAGTAAACCTCTATTTAATATTGTAGGTTACGTTACTGTAGTCTTGTGTCGGGTTCGAACATTAAAAATAGGAAAATATAACAACACTTAGGAAACAATTCAATAAAATTGACTGCACACGAATGTTAAATGTAAATAAATAGTACTTAAATAAATGCTTAAAAACAAACCGTTCTTAAAAATAAAAATAAAAATCCACCCCAAAACACATTTCGCCACAAATATACGATCCAGTTTCATTCTAGTAAGTGTGATGTTGTAAATGATATTTTTACTGTATCTAAAGGAGAGCTCAAGGCGAAAATGTTCTTCACAATAATACGCTCATGACTGTCTCTCTGTGAAACCTTTTAAGAACACAAATAACACTAGGTACTTTCCGGTTACTCCCTATTACCGCTTCTATTCTCAAAGCTCTCAGTCTTGTGTCAGTGCTGATGTAGTCTTGGGGCTATTGTTTCAAACGAGAAACCAAAAAGTCTAATTCAAAGGCGTGTCTTTATAAGGTGAGCACAGCTCGTATATACACAGCAGGAGTCATTTCATTGCGCTCCTCTCCATGCAACTTCCGCCCTTCATTTGTTTATATTGCATTACAGGGCGGCTGCAGGTTTATTGCTGCCATGCTCCATCTTTTCTTCCTGGGAGTGTTTGCATGGATGCTGCTTGAGGGGGTGCAGCTGTATCGTATGGTGGTCCTTGTTTTCAATGCCACCATTCGGCCCCTCTACTTATTCCTTTTTGGCTATGGGGCACCCTTGGCCATTGTCACTGTATCTGCCATCATCAGACCCAAAGGATACGGAACTGAGGAGCAGTAAGTGTGTTTAGAAAAGGATCAAACATTAAGTACGCAGTGGAGGTCTGCTTTTAGTTAAGACTGCGATTTTCATATCTGCACTGCAGCTGTTGGCTGTCCGTCAAAGACGGCCTCATCTGGAGCTTCTACGGCCCCGTGTGCGTCATCATCTTCCTCAACGTCTTCTTCTTCATTGTCACCGTCTGGAAGCTGGGCCAGAAGTTCAGCAGCCTCAACCCTGACCTGTCCAAGCTCAACAAATTAAAGTTCGTGAGCGTAGCTTATTTTTTTGTGTGCTTCCCTTTGTCTTATTATTCTGCTTATGTATAAAGTGCAGTGAAAAAGTGTTTGCCCCCTTCCATACTTCTAATTTTTTTGTTATTTTATTTTGTTATGCCACTTAAACGCTTTGAATCGTCAAGCCAATTTTGATATCTCACAAAGACAACCCTCCGCTAATCCATTCAATAATGCTCTCTTATCTGACATCATCAAGCAATTCAATTGCATTTGGAGTCATGTCAAGCTCCTTTCCAATTGTTTGATTTCCTCTCCAGAGTTTTCACAGTGACTGCCATTGCTCAGATGTGCATTCTGGGACTGATGTGGATATTTGGAGCCTTCCTGTTTCGCAAAGGCAGCATAGTGGTCGAGTACATATTCACCATCTTAAACAGCCTGCAGGGAGCACTGGTCTTCATCATGCACTGCCTCTTATGTAAACAGGTAGGGTCTATATAGTACAGAATGTGTGTGTGTGTGTGTGTGTGTGTGTGTGTGTGTGTGTGTGTGTGTGTGTGTGTGTGTGTGTGTGTGTGTGTGTGTGTGTGTGTGTGTGTGTGTGTGTGTGTGTGTGTGTGTGTGTGTGTGTGTGTGCGTGTGTGTTTCCTCATTGATTTCTACTGCCCTTTGCAGGTTAGAGAGGAGTACTACAACTTTTTCTCCTGGATCTGCGCGTCAAAGAAAAGACACTTTGACTACAGTAGTGCAAATCCATCCAATAGCCAGTCTCAAGTAAGAATCATGTGACCTCTACCAACCCGCCCCACCCTTGAACTCATCACCATGTCCTAAAAATATTTTGTCTCCATTCTTTTAGGGTTCTCGGAGCGGGCAGAACACTGGGGAATCCCACATTTGAATCATTCTCTGTTTGTAGTCGTCCTTTTCGAAAGACACAAAAGCTAATTTGAGATTTTAAACCCTCAAAATTAACCTTTACTTCAGTTAATGCGAATGAGCCAAGGCATCCGGATGACGCTTTCAGGTGCTTATGTCAAAGCGAGTGTTCTGTGTGAATAGAAAAGATGAAACGTCACTCCTACTGAGAAATATGTTTTATCATGTCATACATTTTTGCTAATGACAATGCTTTTAAATATAGAAGTCACCCGCGGTTAATGGTGATTATGAAAAGCAACTCTGAAAGTTGCTTCTTCTTGCGTCACTCACCTTGAACATATCTTTATCATAATATAAGCTGCATTCCCTTTGAATTGTTTGGGCTTCAGTTTTGGATGCATTTTATGAGAATTTTCCAAGCCAAATGTTTAAAGTTAATGGGCCGTTAAGCTAGAATAGCTTCCATGCACTGAATTTCACCACCTGGGGTTTGTTTTATGGGGGAGAAAACAAATGACTAATATTGAAGCTCACTTCACGTCGTAGCTCGAGGCACGTTCATGCAAACCTCATGTGGGCCTTCAGTGTGATGAAATACAGAACCTAACAAGACTGTAAAGATATCTTGTACAATTAGCAAACAACATAAGTATTTGAATCACTTATGGCTATTTAGAACACTCTATTATTAAGGTTTTCATTTGCCTTTAGACACTGGTTGATGGGACATTTTTCCGAAAGGATTTCTCATGAGACACCAAACTCTGACCCAGCCATTTTGGTGACTGTGCACCTTCCTGCTATTGAAATTGTTTGCGGGATTCGACATTGTCATGTCATTATCATTGCTCTGTGCTTTGCTTCGTGGTTACTGTAAGAATTAAAGCTCGGGAGTAGTACACGGTAAATCATTTCAGTGCACTTTTTCCTCATTGAACATGCTTTATGACTTGAAAACCTTCCTTTGTTCGGTTGACTTGATGTATTTTGTTTTTAAATAGAAATGAATCCTATTATGTCAGAGACTGTCAATTTTCATTTTAAGAGTTGCACAAGCTTCTCTTGTAAATGGTGTTGGCCTGTATCTTTGTTTGCATTCAAATGATGTCATGTGAACACCTATCACGGTGTATTATTTGGTAACTTAACTGCTCTTTAGTCTGATATTTGGCTGTATTTTTTTGTGACCACTTTTTATTCCTGTATCGCTTTGTGATTTCTGGCACCTGATGAATGTACGATTCGAGCGATTGACCATGATGTATGTAAACCTATTTTTCTACATTGTCGTTTTGGTACTGTTATCTTCAAAATAATATGCATCTAATATTTTATTAAAAATTCTACTTCTTCAAGAGTGTGGATCATTGAAACCAGACTCTACTTTCCTACTCCAGACGACGATACATTGCGCTGTTTGGGAATTTTTGAGCAAAATAACATAACCGGGATAACTGCAGGGTAGACACACTACAGTGCAGTATATATTATTTGCACACTTTGCAGAGAACCAGAACATACGACATGAGAAATATCAGAATGATAGGGTGCGCAAACAGTGAATAAATTCTTGAGCTGACAGTTTTGGGGGACTCGTGCCTTGCTCAAGGGAACCTAAACTGTAATAATTTCTCAAACAATTACAGTATTTGCATTGTCTTTTCCCTGCACCCAGAGTCTTGTGACCTATGACCCTCTGATGCCCAAGTCCAAATACTCATGACAGTAATGTAATCATTTTTAAAATATATTTTAGCTGTTTACAATTCATTTGTAGACTGGGCTCATTAGAGGACAAATATTTTAGACAATCTCTCGGATGTCGATACAAAACACAAGTTAGAGGATCTTTTGACTATCATCATTGCTTTGAAAGTGTCATGTCTATAAATCTCAGTTTTACTAATTAAGTTATGTTCATATTGTGACCGTAGTTATTTTAAATAGTTATAAAAATCTGCAAAAACACAAAAAAATCAGAATATACTGAATGCAGATTACAGGTACTGTACATTTCACTTGTAAGAAATGACAAATGGGAATGACTGACATCGTTCTGCTCTGAAGACATCGAATCACACTGAGGGCAGCTCTGCAGCGACGTTGGGCTCGTTGATCCAACCAGCTCTTCTCTGTGTGCTCATTTTACATTTTACTTCACACAAGCGAGCTGCCAATGTCCAACCACAACCACAAACCTTCTCTTTCGAGCTCTTTGAGGGCAGGGTCTCCTTTCACCACATAATAATAAGCTGAGTGTGTGTGTGTGTGTGTGTGTGTGTGTGTGCGTCCGTGCGCGCGTGCGTGCGTGTGTGTGAAGGGTACAATTGCATTGCCATATCATGCTATTATATGTCATACATGTCACAAAGTTGGAATTGCAACACCTCCATGAAGCAAGTTTTTGCATGCAGAGCAAACACACACACACACACACGTGCACACACGCGCACGTGTGCGTTCACACGATTGGGGTTGAGGGGTTGGGTGCACTATGTTCCAGACTTACCTTGTGTTTTTGTGTGTGTGTGTGTGTGTGTGTGTGTGTGTGTGTGTGTGTGTGTGTGTGTGTGTGTGTCACCATTAGGCACCTTTCAGATTCAGAAGAGGCAACCACAAAAGGAAAGTTACAAGTCAAAAACTCCAAAGAAAAATCTATTTCCATAAGAGCCTTGTTGGGTTATGAGGCTGACACTGAGGAACTGTATGACTCCAACATGGAGGGACGTGTGCGTCTATGAGATGGAAGCCACAGAAATTGTTAACCATGGCAAATCACTTTTTGTATCCTCACAGGACAGTAACAAAAACTGAAAGTGAATAGGATTTTGCATTAACGTAGTTTTAAGGAGGAACTTTACACCCTTCACTTACCAAAATCCATTAACCATCGTTGCACATTTTAAAGAAAGATTGAAAATAAAAGATGCATACCATACATTAAACAAGCGTTTTTGTGGTTATTCGTAGTTGTTCACTGTGTTCACACCCGACTTATTGGAATATAATGCTCATTTGTCACCATCTAGCGGACAGAAGGAGTAGCACTGAAAAAATGACACAATATGGACAGAAGCATTGGGGGCACGAACAAAATATGGCGTTCTCAGTCTGTTATCTCTCAATTCGCGGCTATAACAGTTTCCACTCTTCCGGCGTGGTTTTCGAAAAGGGGTTCACCCCGAAGGCGTTAGATGGGCTGAAGTTTTTTTTTGTTTTTTTTTTTGCCTAACAATCGATTAACTTTGTTTCGTGCACTTGGTTACAGGCTTGCATGAGCAAAGAAGAGCCCTCCCCAATCTGTTCCCAAAAAGTTGGAAGAATCCGTTGCAAATATAGTTTACAGTTGTGAGGAGGAGCACTCATACAACGCGTGCGTGTGTATGCGTTTGTGTGTTTGTGCGCGCGCGTCTCCTTAATACTGCATTAACTAAGTGTTTCATGCAAAGGCATCTGTGTGCAATATGTATTTACAAAGGGTGAAAAAATTGCAAAGCTATGGTCTCTGTGGAAAGCTTTCTGATGAAATGCTACGCAACAGCCATGAGAGGGCTCCTTTTGTGTGCTCTTTGGAGATGTCTGCTCTCACTTGATGGCTTTGTGCAACTGCATGGCTTCGTGACAACTTTGTAACCCAAAGACACAGACAGTTCCAGTCAGGCACATTGTGTACACTCGCTTTCTGAGAGTGGCTTTGTACATCACTACTAATGGGACAGCTATGTTCTGAAAATCTCTTTTTGATATGATGTGGATGATGTTCGATAGTAGGCAGTGGGACTTTAGAAAAACGTTGTTTTGAATTTGAGTTAAAGAAAGAACCCAATCAAGTTTTAAAGAGTGTTACAACTGTCAGTGTGCCTAGTTAGTCATTTTGTTTTGCAGTGAAAGACACACAAACACACATTATGTATGATCTTGATGCCAGAGAATCTTCGAAGACATAAGAGACAACATAAGACTTAGATAACTGATTTCTTCGTGCAGTCAGCTGTGGCCACAGAGGTAAACTATGTCGTGCATGTCTGCATGTTTATATGAAGACTTCTCATTTCGCTTTGATGCTCAAGGGACCATGCAGGCTCTGACTCATCATCAGGAAATGAAACGGGGAGCATTGGAGGAGGCAGCTGGTGGTGTGCGATTCACATTTGGAGCCACTTTGGTTTGGTTCCGAAGGAATACAGTATACCAAATGGAAACAAGGGAACACTGGGGTGTGTGTTTGGTGGGACTACTGTTACATATATTAGTCTTAATGGGAGGCCAAATGAAAGTTTGCAAGTCACTGATGGCAAGATCAAAAGTTTGATGTTATACATGGTACACTGAAAAAAATAAAAGTGGTGGCTTCAATTTACCGTAGTCAATGTTAGCTTTACATATTAAATAAATAAATCAATAATAATTTAGGTTGACCATGTGCTTATTATTAAAAGGAGGGGATTTTTTTTTGTGAACACACCGCAACGAGAGAGTTGTTGTTTAAATGTGCTCCAGGCAACGTTAATTATTTGACTGACAACATGTAATCTCCTGGAATGTGTGGGTTAAATGCCTGAAGGCTGTACACATTTTTATAGAGCATGTTGTATGTGATTAGCAATTTCTAAATTCAAATTAATATTTGCTTGGTTTCCATCAAATGATATAACTACTATGCATGGGACACAAATCATGACTTAATGATTTCCAATGACAATTCACGCATGATGATGCCGCCTCCACCAGCCTTGGGTCCTCTTGGATGTTTTTATAAATGTTCCTATCTGTCCATCATTTCTTCCCACTCTTTTCTCAGAAGGCTGACATTTGAGCTGATTTGTTCTTCAGGCTGGTGTCATGATTCGTGGCTCTGTTTACACCCGACAAGCTTGGACTAGACTTGTGTAGGCTCAAACATCAAGTGGATAATATTTACGTAAACCCTGACTGCTGTGCATTTTGTTTTCCTATTCACTGCCGGCATTTACATATATTTGCATGTACCGGTATATGTGTGCATGATCATCTTTTATTCATCTTTAAACATCAACCATCCATGCTCACAATCACACTTGGGGACATGATAGAATGTTCAGTTAACCTGCCATGCATATTTTTGGAATGTGCGTGAAAACCCACACAGGTAAGGGGCAAACATGCAAACTCCACATAGGGAGGCCAGAGTCCAGAATCGAACACCAGACAGCTGTACTCGGAGATGGACGTGCTAACCAGTTGTAGACGAGCGTGCCGCTATTAAAAGGTTGACAAATATTTATAATTTTCAGAGCCTGTTTATTTCTAGATTCATATAAAAGTTTAAAATGTGAAATAAAATAACATTTGAGCCCTAAGTATTAACAAATTAATTATGAAAAAAAATATCTTCAGTGACATACTTCATAAAAACATCAAATATTTTCCTGTTTTAAAAAGAAGCCTTTGTAGAGAAATAAAAAAAAATCCTGAAATCCTTCCAATATGTCTAAGAGTATGAGCATATCTAGAAGACGTTCTGAACTGTAACTGGGGGGTTTCCGCAAAAAGAGCAACACACATTATTGTCCCTTTTAAACTTCCTCATGTAATGGTTGGCCGGATAATATTCAGGTAATACCATATTTTCCGCACTAAAAGGCGCACCTAAAAGCCTTCCATGTTCTTAAAAGCTCACAGCGTGCCTTAAAATCCAATGCACCTTGTGTATGGTCATTACGGTAATATTTTGACCCCAAAATGCCTCCTTACTCTAGACATGCTGACAACGCAGAGTTCAAACTTAAGGTGATCGGGTTACACAGTTGAACACTGAAATCGAGCAGCGGCAATCGAGTTCAACGTTAACGAGTCAATGTCGCTGTTGGTTAAGTGAACTGTGTCGCTGCTTTATTAAATAAGTTTTACTGACATCTGGTCGTTCTGTTGGTGTTTCCTTGAGCGTAGCTCCATCTAGTGGAGGCATTGTAGATTGCGTCTATGAAAAAAATGACAAAATAGGCCATTCATTGAATGTGCGCCTTTTAGTGTGGAATATACGGTATGTTAAAATTCCCTCCCTTCACCTTATTAGTGAGCAACTACTTCTTGGGAATAGACCAGACCGTTTTCCAACCGATATCAAGTGCTTCAAATATGACACAACATGCGGAATGGAGACATTTTTCAGAAACAGAGCACCAACCTTGCGGTTACAATTTTTGTGTTGCGCCACACATTACCAATCTCCGCCTGTAAAATATTGGGGATAGAAACAGCCCAGGGCTATAGTAGAAATGTATTTTGAAAGCGCATTTTAACTCCTGTAGGTAGTGCATCAAATAGAATGGCAGTTTGTTTTTGTTAGTCTATTGCTGTCAAATAACTGCCTAATCACAAGCACCTGTTACTCTCCCCAACCAGGAAACTAAAGTGATTTGTTTTATACAAAATATCTTTGTTATTCCATATTTATATTTATGGTGTGAAACATATTTGTAAAGAAGGGACCATGCCAATAAAACATGTCTGTAGAAAAAAAAGTTTGACCAGAATCTTGTCTAGATTGTAATTGAAACTTAAAATCTAAAATAAAGTTTAAAACACCAAATTTAGCAAATATAGTGAGAAATAATTCCTGTGTATGACACTTGTACGACGCGTTTACCTCTAATTTACTTTGAAAGTGGATGAGTGCACGGCCATGACACATGACACACCTCTCCCAAATCAAGTCTAGTCACATTTATTTATATAGCCCTTAATCACAAATGCTCTCAAAGGGCTTCACATGCCCACAGTTGACAAATATTAACGACGTCCCCTGACCTGAACCCCGAGGAGGGCAAGGGGGGGGGGGGGCCCTGGGGAAAAATGAGAAAACTTGAGAAGGGGCCGGAGATGGGAGAATCCCCCTACAAGATGACCAGGCTGCAATGGATGTTGAGCGGGCAACATTTGACACAAAGTTGTACTATGCAATGTCAGTTAAAGTGGTATAAAATGCATTTAACAAGCCGAAAACGCTGCGGGGAGGTGGTTGTTCGTCTTTATTCACGCCTATTGCAGGAAGACAGCTGGGATAAACTCAAGGATGGCCGCGACGCTCATGAGGATAAACAGAAGAGAAGATCGATGGACGGATGGATGTACAGTACTGAAATAAATTTAAAGTCTAATTATTTTGGGCGTCTGTACTCCTTGTGCAGAGTATGTGTGATCCTTCTTTTGTCACCTTTGATAAAATAATAAAGAAGCAACGGTGCCTGGGGTCCAGTAATAAATGTAGAGACAAACATGTAAAAAATGTAGGAGTTGCGGATGAACATTAGGGCACGCCCACACGTCGTTCTCCATACTTCCTGTAAAAGTCCCGATTGGTTATTCTTAAAGGTGCAGATATATATATATATTAATAACCGCATATATATATTAAGTTTATTTCAGTACTGTACATCCATACATATATATATATATATATATATATATATACACACACACACACACACACACACACACACACACACACACACACGCGTCAGAAAGATACGAGCCACTAACGTCGATGGCACAGACGGAAATAACGTTTGCAAAAAAAAAAATCTTATGAATGAATGAGTGAAAATTTCGTTTTGTTACCAAAAGCACAACAGCACATTCTTCCGAAGGCGGAGCCCCACAGGGACAGCCTATAGCTTCCCCTTTAACTCAGCTAACTCCTCCGCCATGTCGTCACTATCGGCATAACACAGCAGCGGGACTCACCTAACTTCTGCTCGCCGGTCTCTCCATCTGTCGGCCGCAACTCCTTAAACGCTTCTCCCCTTGCCATGCCCCGCATCGCCTTGCTGTTATCCGCCCTGCTGTTCGTCCACTTTTCGGGCCTGAGCCGGGGCTACTTCCCCGAGGAGCGCTGGAGCCCCGAGTCCCCTCTCCTCGCCCCACGGGTGGTTGTCGCGCTCATCTGCCGCAACTCTGCGCACTCTTTGCCGCTCTTCCTCGGAGCCTTGGAGCGCCTTCGCTACCCGAAAGACCGCATTGCTTTGTGGTGAGTGTCGTTGCTGCAAAGTCACCCGTATAACATTTCCATTGAATAGCAGACCTATCCTGACAGGCAAGTGATCGTGAAGTATTATATAGAGTCTACCAAACCAACTTAACCAGTGTGAGATAACATCTGTTTTAGTTGACACCCTTTTTTTGCTTTCATTCTTTCCAGTATAGTTTACCCTGATAATATATCTGTCCATATGCTGTGCTTTTATTACTGTTGTGATACTTGTTTTATTGCTTTAATTTAGGCATGCATTGGCTAACAAGAAGTGAAAATCAGCTTCGAACGATGCACGAGAAAGGAGTACAGTACTCGGGGCCCTCTGCGCTAGTCGAGTCGTGCCTGTGAAAAAGTTCCATTCAGTTTGGGATCCTCTCTCATTCCCCCCCTCTGTCCCTGCCCCTCTTTTCCTGCCACATCTTTCGACTTGACTGGAAACACCGCCTCACTCCTCTGCACTCCACAATCTTGGCGCAAAAACTCTAGAGTGTAGAAGATTTATGTCCTTGTGTCCCAGTCAGAGGTGGCAAAAGTTCTCACACTCTGTACTGAAGTAGAAGTCCAGATACTTGTGTAATATAAAAAGACCTTGCTACAAGTTGTATAGATTTTAACTCCTGAACTAGAAGTTTTAAAAAATGCAGGCTCTGAAAAGTACTTTCAGACCACAGTTTTTAAAAAAAACACCTCTTGACTGTCAATTATCCATTCATCCATTTTCTACACCGCTTATCCTGAGGAGGGTTGCAGGGAATTGCTGGAGCCTATCCCAGCTGACTTCGGGCGGAAGGCAGGCTACGACCTGAACTGGTCGCCGGCCAGTCGTAGGGCACATATAGAGACAAACGACCATTCACACCCACACCGTCACTGAGTGGTAACCGATCCTATGCTGCCCGCACATAAGTCAGTCGAGAGTACCACTACACCCCCACGACTGTTAGTTATCACAAAGCTAATTTTGATTCTAATAGTTCTTGTAATTAAGGCCAGACTATGGTGCTTCTCCGAATCTATTGCCTTTGTCATAAAGGTTCCCCCGTTCACATTCATCCATGCTGCTGGTGTCCCTGGTTTTTTTTCTGCCTCATTTAAAAAAAACCTAAGATCTCAATCAGTCAAGTTCCGACCATGTTAACCAACCACATTTTTTTCTCTATGTTTACATCTTTTTTACATAATGTCATGATCTACAGAATTATTAAAAAAAAAGTAATGAGCCTTTTTTTGACAAAGTAACGAGTAAAGTGCAGATGTCTGTTTTCAAATGTTGGGAATCGGAAAAATAAATACTTAGGTAAAGTACAGATACTTCCTTCAGACTTTCTTACCTTCTACCACTGATCCCGGTATGTTTTTTTCTCCCTGTTTTATCCAGTCTCGGTCTTCCAGACCTTTTATTGTATCTGGAGTTTTACTCCCTCTTGTTTTCATCATGTGCCAGTCGACCTGCGTTTTAGAGATGAAAGTAATCTTTTCATCAGCATTCACATTTGACAGGTTAGATTATATTTTGGCACTCAAGTGGTTTAGCAAAGCAACGGTGCATGAAGAGTGTCAAGTAGACTAGAGTGTGGTTAAAATAATGGAGTGCCTTTGGACTAAATTTAGACATAAGTGAATATATTGTTCATTCGAGTGAGAGGGCTGTCTTCTTTGAATGTTGAATTTAGTTTCAAACCAGTTTCCTTGCCTTCTGGCCAAAGTTTAGAATTAGTATATCCACATGGTAGCTTGAGCACAGCTCTTTGTCTTGCGTTCTCTGTTCAAGACCTTCTAGAAAGTTTCATAACATTAACTCAGTGGCCCTAGCCACCTGTCAATACCTGCAGCTCTCAACCTGACAGTTGAAGATAAAGCACCTTGGCACAGCGCCTCACATAAACACATGGATGTGTATTGTTACGTTGAAAGAGTGTGCTGCGTCGACTTGCAGGATGGAGAATAACCTTCCATTATGCTTACATTCTTGCCTGCCTCAGGTCTCTACCATTGTTTAGGTCTGTTTCTGCTGCTATTGAAACGGTGCCATGTGAACTGGCGAGAAACTTGATTTCAAGACAGCATTCTTCGTTTCCAAAAATTAATTCGGTGGGGCGTCCAACTTTTATTGTCCCTGAAGTAGTTCACATTCTGAATTCCGAAAGCCTTCATCTTTGGGTAAAAGTTGCCTCTCAAGTCACATAACACAGTTTCAAATGCGTTTAGAAAAGTAGAATAGTTTTGCACTTACTTGAGCTTTTTGTGTCCTTGATTATTAACATTTATTTCCCCAAAAGAGGGACTGGTTAGCTTCTTTTGGCATTTTTGTATCAGTAAAGTGAGATACAGGAGGCACATCTGCTTCATGACTCACCTTAATGTGATTCATTTAATTATGGTTCGAGTCGCTGTAAGAGCAAAATTGCCATTTTAATTTAACACGCCGCACGGAAGAGTCTTGTTCACGGTCCTATAGCTGGAAGGCAAGCTCTATTTTTCCAGGACTTTGGAGCCTCATTTTGTATATGTGGCCGTTTTTTTTGTTGATTCGATATTGTCAAGCTTGTCAACAATACTTTTGTGTTCTGACAAATTTGCAAGACATGTTTCTTGATGGGCTCTTTCAGGAGGTTTGTTTATTCTATTTTTGTTGGCCAAATTTTGCACAATCTACTATCAATGCATTTTCTATACTGCATATACTCACTAGGGTCCCATGTTAGCTGGTGCTTGTCCCTGACTTTAGGCAAGAGCAAACACGTCCCTAGACCTCAGTCTTTAGAGGGGCACATGAAATGCGCTGTGGGATGGGGTGGGAGGGCAAATATTTTTATGACACTACAAACAACTGAGTACGTCCTTGTCTCAAATGAAACTGTGTATGTAGAGGGTTTTGCTCGATGAAATATCATTCTATTGTACCAAATACAGAAAAAATGTTGTTGCAGCCCTTGTATTGGATCTCATTGGACTGTGCAGGTGTGCTCTACTAGATCTGGACGGTTCAGGGAAAGGCATGTCGACATTGAAGTGAGCAGTAGAACACAAAAAATGGCTGGGCTTTGAAGTGGTCGCATGTAAACGCTGAGACAGCACTTGAATGTGAGAACACCACACGCAGATGGCAAAGTAACCACCTGCGGCACGCCGTCCGTCAACAGCTACATGATGCCGTAGGCTGTAAATCCATTTCCTCCCATACCTACACATTCCATGTGTCGCTCTTTGCCCCTGCCCATCAGGCTCAAAGATTTGTTTTGATAACGCAGACAGCGTGCAAGCCGCTTCCACCACTTCTACTCAGTCTTTGTCTGTATGCCGCAGCTCACATTGATGGCACATAGCTATGCAAAAAAAAAAATACAGCGCCTGAAAAAAACATCATGTGATGCCAACGTTATGAAATAGGATACCGTATCGTTGTGATACAAATCGATGAATTACCTTCAAACCATTGTGTAGCCTGCATTCTACTATCCTACAAGACCCTGCAAAATTCAGAATTTCAGAAATCAGTTCAGTAGATGAATATGGATTTGAAGTGATTCCACCCCACAGATTGCTCAATTGAATTTGAACTTCAACTATAGGAAGTGACATTTCATTCATTCCAATTCAGAAAAACAAATTCACATCATCTCCTAAACAATGTCCAAAATGTTTGGCCAGCCATTTAAAAAGACCTAGATAAAGCTAGGTATCTCAAACCCTACCTGATTTATCTGAGTAGGCTTTTAATTTGAATAAAAATACAATTACTACACTGTACTATTGACTATAATTAAGTATCGTGTACGTAAAGTCCTTGTATGAAATTCATGTTCTAAAGTAGGCTTATATCCTGCCAAGCTTCATTAGGCGTAGAAAAAAAAGTACCGGTAGTGTGTTTCCGGTAACCCGACCGACCGAGAATTTCTACCTCGAACAAAAACTTTACGGTCGGCATTTTTTTTCAAACCTTTTACATTTTTGTGTAATAATAATAATAATAATAATAATACATTTCATTTCATAAGCGCCTTTCAAAACACTCAAGGACGCTTTACAATCAAAACAAGAACAATAAAACCCGTGGAGATGTCCTGGAGGCGGCCCGGTAGTCCAGTGGTTAGCACGTAGACTTCACAGTGCTGAGGTACCGGGTTCAATTCCAGCTCCGGCCTCCCTGTGTGGAGTTTGCATGTTCTCCCCGGGCCTGCGTGGGTTTTCTCCGGGCACTCCGGTTTCCTCCCACGTTCCAAAAACATGCATGGCAGGCCGATTGAACACTCTAAATTGTCCCTAGGTGTGTATGTGAGCGTGGATGGTTGTTTGTCTCTGTGTGCCCTGCGATTGGCTGGCAACCGATTCAGGGTGCCCCCCGCCTACTGCCCGAAGACAGCTGGGATAGGCTCCTGGACACCCTGAACCAGTTTCCAGCCAATCGCAAGGGCTTCATTATTAAACACACTTTAATTTTTGCACCATCCATTTCTTTGAATGTCATGTAATTGCAGTTTTAGTTTTCTGGTTCCTGTTTGCCACCTCAAGGGTTAAAGTGGAAGGATTCAATTCATTGCTTGTGTTGTTGTTACACCCCTACTTTATAATTTAAACAGATATTTGAATACATTTCATCTAACTTAAACTACTGTGGACGTTCACGTTTAGAAATTACTGTGCGTCACTGACGTGAGAGTCTTTTGCACTTCTTACAACTGGTTGTGTGCAATTGCGAAGTTATTGTAATATATACGGATGGAGCAGGACACAAAACGATAGTGGCGCTCCGGGCATTTGTGTGCCAGACTAATGAGGTGATTAGATTGCCCTACTGTGATTGATACGGTGTTCCGGATTCAGTCATTGAACCCGTGCAGCCAAATTACATGTATATCTCTGTCCCTCATCTTGCCACAGGGTGGCGACAGATCACAACATAGATAACACCACCGCCTTCCTTCGAGACTGGCTCATCAAGGTGCAGAATGACTATCACTATGTGGAGTGGAGACCAGATGATGGATCCAGGTAATTCTCTTTGTGTGTGGGTGTGTGTGCGTGAATGTGGCTGAGTGACCGACCCCAATCAGTGTGTTTCAGCTCTTAACACCAGTGTCATCTGTGTTAACATTAGTGCCTTTGAGGACGAGGTGGGCCCCAAACACTGGAATAATCTTCGTTATGAACACGTAATGAAGCTTCGTCAGGGGGCATTGGACACAGCCCGTGAAATCTGGGCTGACTACCTCCTGGTATGTTGTCAGTCAATCACTATCCCGATCGAGTTGCTTTTGTTATACATCCCGGATTCTGGGTAAATGGATGGTCATTACCACAGAGGCATTTAAATGAAGTGATTATATGGACACGCATGGAAAATAATATTCAGTCGAACTGAAACGGTTTATATTTTAATGGAGAGTTAATGTCTTGCTTTCTGTTGATTTTAAAATTGAACGGAATGGCCCGACACTGGCGGTATGTCCCTGGGAAATGTGAGCCACAGTCTATTTAAACATATTTTACTCACCCGCTTTGTATCTGACCATTTAAATGGAAAGATGGTGCTCACAGAGATTTTTGGCACCGAATGATAAAGCTTACATCCTGTTGCTATGGTTACCTGTGTCGAAATGCACATTATTTTTTTTTCCTGGTAGAGCTCCTTGCATATTCAGTATAATTTGCCACCAGACACTTTTCCAGCCAGTACAGTTGTATCAAAACTCACAGAGGTGATCTTTTCACCAAAGCATTATGTCCACCGGCAGCGTCATGCTCTTTTCTTTGGTGACAGATGGCCGACTGTGACAACTTGCTCACCAACCCAGATGTATTGTGGAAACTGATGAGAGAAAACAAGACCATTGTCGCCCCAATGTTGGAGTCCAGAGCTGCATACTCCAACTTCTGGTGCGGCATGACCTCACAGGTAATGTTGATGGTCCTGCGTGAGCCATTTCACACTGTGTTCGGTTATATAGCATCCAATCCACATGTCCTTAAAATTTGAAGGATTGCCCAAATGCCCGGCCTTTGTCGAGTACATCATTTCACTGATATTCGCTGAGTGCAATGAATTAGCATTGAAAGAAATTATTAAATTAAGTTACGTACTAAATGGAGCCAAGAGTCGCTCATAGGCCAAATCTGCATTTGCATATTCGTTGACCATTTTACTGCCGAATCCCGAATTCATTCCCTTGGGTTTACGAATTGTCGTGTATGTGTCACCAAACGGTGTATTTTGATCTCGCTGTGCTTTTACGCTGTCATCGCTTATCCACTTTTGGAGGCCTGATTTCGAACTGTGGATATCCGATTCCAGATATTTTTTTTTCAATTTACGCTCCCATGACGCATATCCAAATCGTGCCACTTTTGAGCAAAATGCCAGAATTTTGTCAGTGTCAATTCAGCATTCGTCTACACACACACATATTGTTGTTTTATGAAAAAAAAAAATATGACTTAAAAACACATTTTGTCACATGTTTGAGAGATTTTGTTGTGATTCAGTGAAACCAAGATGAAACATTTTGGCAGGCAAACACAACACTGCTCATCACCCCTACAGTGAAGCGTAATAGCAGCAACATGTTTTCGGGCTTTTTTTCTCCAGCTGGAATTGTGGTCTTTGACTAGGTAGAAGAAATGGTCGGTGAACTGTTGGAAATACAAGTCAGTGTTCGCATTTCAGTCAATATTCAGTCATTTACTCTGAAACAAAAAACAACAACAACAAAAATGTCAGGAAATGCACTTTGGTCTAACTGAAATTTGTTTGGGGTTAACCATAGGCACTTTAAATGGTGGCACCTCTGTGCCGACTCCATTTAACCTGAGTTTAAATGTAACTTGTCAATTGTGAACACAGCCACGTTCCTGTTGTAAGAGAATGTGCACACTTTTGCATCCGCATTATCTCAGTTTATTTTTTACTTCTCTTGAAAGGAGAAATTTAAACAAAAAAATCAGTGCAACAGGTTACGGGTCTCGTGAATGGTGGAAAACGTTTTGAAACGATTAATCTCGGTCTATTTTTTTCCCGAGTGTCACCAAAATATTGCATTTGAACATGGTTGAGTAGAAATTTAAAACCAACTATAAGCACTGTTCCTCTCGGTTCAAACAGTACTCTTTGGGGAGGAGAATAGAAATAACATGGAATATCCTGTCTCCTTTCCCAGATGATGACAAGTGAGCATTAAAATGTTTGTCAAGCAAGGCATGCTTTAAGATGCAGCTTTTGTATGCAATCGGATTGGATTTTCCAAGTGTATCAAAGTGCGTCATACATATGTTGCATGCAAATGCTCACTGCATATTGCCATCTCCCTGAGCGGTGATTTCACCCGATCCTTGCCAGCGTTTTTGTCCACAATGTATGCGCAACTTAAGGCTCCCTTGAGCAATATTGCGCATCAGGAAGGAGAAATGCTTTGACACGGGCCGTGACTCTGAATTCCAAACACTGGAATCTCCTCGCTAGTTGCAAAACAGATGTTCAGCTGCAGCAAAGGAAATGATGGTGACCATCTACAAAAACAAAAATGTATGAATCCTAATTCTGATCATGTAATTTCCTCATGTGCCACTTAGCATTTATACCAATACCAGAATCTGTAATATTTAATCTGTGCAATCAAATAAGAAAGAGTTTCTTTGTCATGATTGGTGAATGAGGGCAACCATCTCGGCAGGGCTACTACAAGCGAACGCCAGCCTACATACCAATCAGGAAGCAGGAGCGTCTTGGGTGCTTTGCCGTACCGATGGTCCACTCGACGTACCTGGTGGATTTACGGAAGCAAGCCTCTCGTCAATTGGCGTTTTACCCGCCGCACCCGGAGTACAGCTGGGCCCTTGATGATGTCATCGTCTTTGCCTACTCCGCTCGCATGGCAGGTGCGATGGATGAAATGGCTTGGCGGGTGAATGTTACACGTGTGATTTATTTCTTCTTCTTATTATTTTTTTTCATCGACTTGTCATCTTCTGCTGTTGTCAGACGTTCAGATGTACGTGTGCAACAAAGAAACCTACGGATACTTTCCTCTGCCTATGCGCTCCCACGCTACTTTGTTGGATGAAGCAGAGAGCTTCTTGCACACTCATCTTGAGATCATGGGTGGGTGCAACGTCCAATTGTAAAACGGGACGGCGCGTGCTTATATGAAGAGGCAACACAACACGTTGCACAGCGCAGGAAAGCGGGTTTCATTTGACGACTTTTTCTCCAGTTTCAAACATTGTCAGAGTGTTATAGAAAATAATCAATTGTGCATTAGGCACAACAGAAAGCATGGAGTTCCTCTGAGCAACCAGTGAATGTTTTTGCTAGAGTTATCACTCCGACTGAAAAAAAAAAAAAAACATTTTGGTTACCAAAACACTGCATAGTCATTATTTTTCAGATGCCACACGATATGTAGTCATCCACAGAGGAAGCCTGAAAAATGATTGCTTTAGTTTGAACTGGGCACGGCATTTGGTGCTGCAGGCTGCATTTTAGGAGCCTCTGATTCATTGCACATTCTCTTTGTAACCCTGTGCCATCTTCTTTGAAAGTGAAAAATCCTCCACTGGAACATTCCAGCTTCCTCACCCTTCCTCCCAAACAGCCGAGCAAGATTGGCTTTGATGAGGTACAGTCTTGCCTTTCTCACACACTCGTATAAACACACAGGCCACGAGTGCACTAGTGTGAGGTTTTTGCAATTGTGTGCGCACAGGTGTTTATGATAAATCTGGTGCGGAGAGCTGACCGGCGGGAGCGCATGCTCAGAACTTTGCACGAAATGGAGCTCAGCTGTAAAATTATTGCGGCTGTGGATGGCAAGTACGTTTCGTCTGCTGCGTCGTTATTTTGGCATGCGTGTTTGTCGTTGGGCTGAGAGTGGACGTACGAGCCTTTTCAAATGACTAAATTAGCGTGACATGAATTAGAAATTTAAAATTAGAAAAGGGCAGCGCATACAGTATGAGAGTGGGTATAAATGTGCAACTATATTATGTAAACCTGCTGTCAAATGAGATCCTCAAGTATCAATTGGAAAGACATTTCATCCATTGGGTCTCATTATTTAATGCTGTTGTATCGAACGTTTACGAGGTCTTTACTCGCCGTTACGGCAATCCCATCCGTATGATGCGTTATTCCTATTGCTAATCTCCTTGTTTATCTCGTCTCTGTTCATCAGGGCTCTGAACAAGAGTGACATTGAGTCCATGGGGATTCATATGCTGCCCGGGTACAAAGACCCATATCACGGTCGACCTCTCACCAAGGGTGAACTGGGTTGTTTCCTCTCTCATTACAACATCTGGAAGGAGGTGAGGCTTCCATTCATTTAACAGTTATTACGACACATTGCATTAGCGGTCGCAAAGAATGGTTTAATTTTTTTTCCCCCAATGCTTTCCCAGTTGGGGAAACATTCTATTCCCACCAATTTAGTGACATGGTCTGTAAGGTGCAGGAAAAATCATCTCACAGCTGATAATTTTGGTTATAACCTACCTACTGCGACTGTTACATCCAGCCTGGATATAAAAATACAAGAGGAGTGTCCAACGTTGGGTGTGTGCGTACGTGCAGATCGTGGATCGAGGCCTGCGCACTTCCTTGGTCATTGAGGACGACCTGCGCTTTGAGGTGTTCTTCAAACGCCGTCTGCAGGCGTTGCTGCAGGAGGTGACGGCACACAAGCTTGACTGGGACCTCATGTGAGTCGATGTAATGAAAAGTCAGCGTTAAAAATAGAAAGGATTATTTCTCCCTTTTACAAAGAAATCCTTCCATCTGTCATCTGCTGTTTCCTCGACACCCGTGACCAGACGCTGAAATCACCGTGACTCAGTCTTTTCACATTTACAGGCAGCACAAAAAATAACAATTATTTTCGATCCGAATGTTTTCTCTGAAACTTGCTGGTGTTAAGAGCTGCTGTGATCGACCCGATGGTTGTCCTCCTCACTTTGCTCCTGCAGTTATATTGGACGGAAGCGAATGCAGGTGGATCATCCAGAGAAGTCGGTAGCAAATGTTCACAATCTGGTGGAGGCTGACTACTCGTACTGGACTTTGGGCTACATGCTGTCCTTACAAGGAGCCCAAAAGCTCCTCAAGGCTGAGCC
Organism: Hippocampus mohnikei; assembly: GCA_026261675.1. NCBI lineage: Eukaryota > Metazoa > Chordata > Actinopteri > Syngnathiformes > Syngnathidae > Hippocampus > Hippocampus mohnikei. Next base: position 5,655,538 of record JAKGUB010000326.1, read on the forward strand.
TCTGAAAAAGATGCTTCCTGTTGATGAGTTCCTTCCTATCATGTTCGACAAACATCCTGTGTGAGTATCGTACTTCTCTCTCCCGTCGATTCATTTCAAAAATGCTTGGCTTGACTTTACAAAGTAATTTGTATTCGTTTCACTTTGGCACGGGTCTACCTTTTTGTTTTATAGCGCCCCCTACTTTTTGTAGGCGTGTCCCTTGGAACTTTTGTCAATCTGCTTTCGTTGTCATCTTTTCCCCTTTTTAGTTTAGACTACATGGAGCACTTTGAGGATCGGAACCTCCGTGCGTTCTCTGCGGAGCCGCTACTGGTGTATCCGACCCACTACACGGGAGACTCGGGCTACATCAGTGACACGGAGACCTCAGTTGTGTGGAACAATGAAACAACTAAGACCGACTGGGACAGAGCCAAGTCCAGGAAAACTCAGGAGCAGGTGGAACTCAGTCTCAAAGCACAGAACTCTGATGTGCTACAGTCTGAACTGGAGAACTGGAGTGCGCGGGATGAATTATGATGCCATCGGGGAGCACTCTGTTGCACGCACTGAGCAGGTTGGCATACTTTCCAGCAGAACCAATCTGCGATAGTGGGGAGGACTGTCGAAAAGACGAGCTTGATGGACACAGATCCAGTGAGACTTCCACCATCACTTGATCTTTCTCTTAAAGGACGAGGTTCAAGTTACATTTGAACCAACTCTTGAAGAGTAACTTCAAATCTTCGTATCTTTCGTTCTTTCCATTTTCAATTAGCAATCAAAAGTTAAAAGAATGAAAAAGGGACTGATTGTTTTATTTGTTTCTTTTAATCCAACACAAAAAAATTAAATGAAAGATGTTATATACATTTCACCACCTAAACAACCATCTTTCAAATATGGAGGCAGTATTTGTTTCTCTGTAACTGAGTGAAGATGACACTGAAATGGCTAACAATAATTTCATCATCGAAATCTGTTGTATGTTTTGAGTTTTAATTTGAAACCGGAGTTGGGACAAAAAAAAGATTCCATATTCTCGGGTTTGGCGCTTATTTCCTTAATTTTGGGGGACAGGGGATTAGCCGATCTGATCCACCAATCTCATCTCCCGCTGTAGAGGTGTGAAAAAGCCAGCCACTGTCCTTTTTTGCATGATGTGAGATGACTGATAGATTTTTCATTTTTATTTGAAATTACCTCATGTGCAGTATAAAACAACCCGTTTGTATTGTTTCACAGCTATTGTGAAAGTTTTACATTAAAACAAGATTGAAACATTGAAGGTGTATGCTGTTGGTTTTTAAAAAAAATAAAATAAAAATCAGGGTTGTCAGGACAGGCTTTCTGAAAATCGGTGATCGGCCAAAACACCTGTGATCGGTACAGCCCAAATCTTGATTGATGTTGATCAAATTCAAGTTGTCTCCAGTATGTTTGTTCGGAGTTTCCACCATCACAACCAGGTGCTCTGTTTTCCTCTGCTGTGATGGGTTCAAAGACCAATGACTGTAAAATGATCATGTAATGTAGCAGAACAAAATGCATGTATGATATCAAATAGTTTGACACCCGGTGCTCATTTTGACAGCTCAGGTGCTTTATTTATTATCCATGTATAACATTACTTCAAGTTCTTTTGTCACTAGTGAATGTATGTATGTCCTTTTGTATTAAATATCTAACACAACCATGCTTTCGTTTTTTTTCCTCACTACTGTTTTAATGAAGCTCAAGTAATGCACATTGTTTGAAAATCAAAGCATAGATACGTTTCTTAACGTGTGGCAGTTGTGTGCAAATTGTGCTTTTTTGGGGGGGATCTGAGAATATTTGATGTACTCGAGTCATGCTGATATTTTCTTTGGTTTTTTTGAAGGTGGCCCTCCATCAAACCGTCTCCGTTGGGATAATGGCAGTATGATCTGCACGGGGTAGAGGAATCTCTTTTAATTAGTGCCTGCTGGTGCATGGCTGCGAGCACACAGGTGACTTGCATGCTGCAGTCGGCCTCCATTACTTCTCATCATCCGCCGCGCTTCTAGTCAGAGGCTCCTATAGTCACTGTTCACTTGTGATTTATGACTGTGCAAGCTCCTCTACGCGCTCACAATATTTGAGTTTGTCAGCGAACAAAATGGCTGTAGTCTACAACCTATTGGGGGCGTTTTGTGTTCCCTGTGTGTGTTTACGCATCCGTGTGCAGCTGCAGAGGTTTGTGTGAGCCAGACTAATCCTATTAGATCTCTCTCTCTCTCTCTCTCTCTCCCCCCACCTCTATATTTACCTCACCCCTTTCGCTGAGATTAACACAGGTTCTTTTTCTGCAAAAGGCCCCACCGATCAATAGTCACTTTTCAGCGGTGGCGCTGGCTGAGGTTTAAAAGAACTGCGCCATAAAATAGTGATCCACTTACTCAGCTTCGCATCTTGCCTGTCACGTCGTCTTGATAACAGGGTGCAAAAACAATCAGTTATGCTCGGAGGGATAAATGACTGACATTGATAATTAGTGAAACACAGTGAGTGGAGATTGTATCTCATTCAATGTTCAATTGTCTATTCTGGCCTGTTTTTTTTTTCATCTTCACCCTGCCATCCAGTTCATCCAATTTCTTCATCCTGGTTGTCCTCCCTTCTTCTGTTGAAGTAATAAGATTGTCACTCCTGAGCCGCCGTTTTTAGGGCCTGCACGATGACCTCTGCTCTGCTAAATGACTGCATGGACACACCCACTGTAACACATTCGTAATCTCCATCTGTAAATCCTGCTGTCGCTTAAATTCAAAGCGCTAAGTGAAGAGACGAGGCAGTGAAGGTGCCAGTGAAAGGGAACAATAATAATGAACTGAAGTGAATCAGAACAAGGCCAAGGAGGAGAGTCAACAAATCAAAGATGAACACAAAGGCTCGGAGGAGAAAGTTGGGATATATTTGAGAAAAGGAGTTTCAAGGTGAGGTAAATTGCTTGTGCTGTATTCAGCTGTCACCACACGTACAAAGATTGATCGCCTATTAAATTAGCTATTTAACTAAACAAGACAGTGGCGCTCGTATGTCAGACCAGAATCGGTGAGCTTCAAAAAGTGAACCGGATGATTGCTAAATTACTTTTTCAAATGTAGGGTTTAAGCTCTGACCTCTCCGAGTCTTACAGTAAATCCCCTTTTCCAGGCAATGTCCAGCTTCCAACATATTTCTCCTCTATCAGCCTCGGATGTTTCAGTGTGGAGTTGTAGTCCCAAATAGATCAGCTGAAAGCCAGAGAGCCAAATCTAATTTGTGAGGTTATCACTGTCAATTCACAGCCTGCAGTGACTCCTGCGACACTCCAGTACAGGCTGGCCGAGACAGATAAAGTACATTTCGGAGGCGCCGGCCCCAACTTTATTTCAACATCAGACGAGTATTTCTTGTGTGGTGTGTCATCCATCTACACCATACAATAATCCCAATTCCAAAAGGCTACCTGGGCCATGGGCTGTTATATACTGGAGACTGTTACGTATCATAAATTTAATATATACTGTGCTGTACGCTGCAATGGCAACAATAAGTAGCATTGCATTCGAGTCTTCTTTGGGGGGTTGGGGTGGCATTCAAGGAGCAGAGGAAACAATTTTACCCTTAAAGTTTTCCAAAAATAGCCTATTGATACTGAGATGCATTCTGCAATTTAGATTACGTTTGCATGTTCATATTCTGAAGTGTTGTACAGTAATCCGCGTTTATCGCGGTTAATGGGGACCAAAACCACCCGCGATAAACTACAATCCGCGAAGCAGCGACCCCCCCTTCATATAGGTACATGTACATAGTATTTATAAGGCCAAATTTAATGGTATACGTGCATGTAGAAGTACATTTTAATTAAAGTAAAATTTAATTAAAGTAATTAACATGACTTAATGCTGTATACTAATAGATTTAAACATGTGTAAGTTAGGTTAGTTTATGAATAACAAAATACAGTAAACATATTTTTTTAAACTTTTTTTTTAAGTCCGTAAAAAGTCCGCAAACGGTCCGCGAGAAACTGCGAAAGTCAGCAAAACAACAGCGAGTCACATAGAGCAACATATACAGTACTGTACTACATGTATATGTTTTTTTTTAATGAATATGTTTGAAAAAATCCGCGATGCACTGAAGCCACGATAAACTAACCGCGAAATAGCGAGGGATCACTGTATAAGAAACATGAAAGCGCAACAATATTTTTTCACTCTCTATGATGAATTGCATTTCTACAATGCTGCAATGAGCCATTTTAAGAATGTGTTTAAAAAAATTATAATATTGATGCTATAAAAATCCTAAGACAAGAGGAAGAGACGAGCAGACCCAGCGCCGCTTTACATTCATGGAGAATGTGTGGAAAGGGTGAGCTCCACTCGGTTCCTGGGTGTGCAGCTCTCTGCGGACCTATGCTGGACGGCCAACACCATGGCGGTAGTGAAGAAAGCCCAGCAGCGACTCCACTTTCTCAGGGTGCTCAGGAGGAACAACCTGGAGGAGAAGCTGCTCGTGATGTTCTACAGAGCTACCATCGAGAGCACGTATTGCATTACAGCATGGTACGCGAGGTGCTCAGCAGCAGACAGGAAAGCGCTGCAGAGGGTGATTAACATGGCCCAGAAGGTCACAGGCTGCTCTCTGCCCAGCCTGGAGGACATTGCCAGCTCACGGTACCTCAGCAGAGCTGCCAACATCATCAAGGATGCATCCCACCCCAGCAATCACCTGTTTGTTATGTTACCCTCAGGCCGGCGTTATAGATCACACAAAACCCGAACAAGCAGATTCAGAGACAGTTTTTTTCCCAGAGCTATTACTGCAATAAACAATCACAGAATATAATCAAACTACTGCATCTAAACCCATACTCACCTACCTCACTTAGGCAATAAATGAGCCAGTCATTTCAAGTGCAATATGTGTCCTGCGTGCGAGAAAAGCCTCAGTCCACACTACCACTGCTGTTGCTGTTGTTGTTGTTGTGTGTTGTTTGAATATTGTATTTATAAAACCGTCATTTTATTTATTTATTGATTTTATTCTATTTTATTCTCTTTTTATTTATAAAATGCACTAAGGAGTAGCACCCAAATTTCGTTGTATGCTATACAATGACAATAAAGGCGATTCTGATTCTGATTCTGATTCTAAATCAGTAATGAGTTACAAAGCCCTTGCTCAAAATTTGGTAAGTTCAGACCCCTATTGACAACCCCAGTGTTCAGAAGAGAAACTCAAAGTGATTCACTACTGTACAGGTATATGGTAATTATTTAGTTTATATTCCTTGAAATGAAAGAGTAACCAATGTAGAAGCCTTTTTCAACTTGTGTTTTTACACTCATTCAATGGGCACCAGTGTCCACTATGGGTATGGCGTCATGGGAATTCTGTTTCTGGACTCAAATCCGAAATAATGACTTTATATAACATGACACGTATGTATCTAACTTTGGATATTGTCATGATAACGGGCGACATGACGGCGTGCAATACATTGCAACTATAGCGATAAATTTGCTCTCCCCACAGAGAGATCTTCTGTCCGTCATTTCATCCCCTCTCTGCTTGTGTTCCATCATGGTGGACTTTTTCCTCAACCGAGTTCTGGTGGAGAACAACTGGGACCAGGATGAGCTCAACACTGAGCGGGAAATTACTGGCATTCTGGAAAACCGGATCCTCATGCTGCTCTTTGCATGCGCAGAGTGCGACAAGTGCTGGGAGTTTGTGCCCGTTCTCAACGACTTTTTTAAACGACTGAAAGACCCAGCTTACATTGAATATCCCAGATTGCTAGCGCTCATTTACATCAGGTATCTGCCAGCATCTTTGCTTGTTTATATGTCACCACACAAAATGAACTCATGTGTATTCACTTGATTACTTTCATCTCTTTGCAGCTTGGACCAATCAGAGGAGCAGCAGGGAAGATTTCTTAAAGAGATGCACAAAAAGGTTCTGTTTTTGGCCTTTGAGGACCCGTACAGGAAGTAAGTAGAGGGTGGGTGTTGGGGTTCGGGGAGTTGGAGAGGAGAATCATATTTTTGAATATTTACACATGTTGAACTTTTATTTATTTTTTGGGCTGTGTTCAGAATCATTTGCTCATTCCTTGCTCCCTTTTTACTATACACTATAGGGATTTTATACTGTGGACTTTCTAATTGACTCATCAGTCAAATGAAAGTAGATTTCCAACACTAGTAGGGGATGCCTTTAAATAGGTAATTGTTGCACAATTACAACACACTGGAACAATGCCAACTGGTTTACTTTTGAAATTCTCTGATTAAATAATTACAACATAAATAAAATAAATGATCTATTTGCTAGCTAGCTCGCTAGCTAGCTAGCTCGCTAGCTTGGCAACCAGTTACGGTAGCTAGCTATGGACCTAGATAGATAGATAGATAGATAGATAGATAGATAGATAGTTTGAGAGGTAGACAAACCTTGTGTATAATAATTCTAATATTCATTTACTATATAAGGGAAAACGCATACCAAATGCGCATGCGAACTGCACAACAAAATGTCAAACTCGCCATATGGGGAACTGTATTTTGGATGGGGAATGAATGGTAGTGATGTTGATTGTGATTGACCGTGATGACTGTGATTGTGGTGTTAAAAATACACATATGTTTAGGGAACTCCAGGCCAAGTTCAAGGTGAAAGATGTCCCGACCGTGGTGGTCCTTCGTCCAGATGGCTCCGTCCTGTCTCAGAATGCTGTACAGGACATTTATCGGTTTGGTTCTGAATGTTTCCGCAACTGGCAAGAATCATCAGAGCTGATTGAAAGAAGCTTCATGCTCAACGAGGAGTTTGACAACCTGAATATGCGAAGCGCCACCGACCCCGTGAGGAGGCTCAAATATAAGACGGAGGAGGACAAGAGGAAAAAAAGATGGTGGAGGTTGTGGGGTGGAGGGAAAGCTGTCAATGAAGAAAGTGAAATTGTGGAATACAAAGAGAGAGGAGGGCTTTAAAGGAACACAGAGACGACAAAAGGAAGGACTGAAGAGAAGTGTGTGTTCTCTCCAGAGAAGGCAAAGCTTATCCAGGATTCTCCTTTTTATTTGTAGTCCTTAAAAACGACACCAATCCATACGATTATTGAGAAATGTCCAACAAAAGATGGTTGCCGTGAAAGGTCTGCTTTTCAAGAGTCCACAGTTGCCATTTTGAGCTGATACAGTATTGTTCTCCGGTGTCTCACACTTTGTAGGGACCACCAGGAGTGCTGCTGGAAAATTGGGTCTCTGCGTAAAATAATCACTTTGGGCCCCATCATTTCAAATGGTGCAAGCTGAAAATATTATTTCCCGGGGGCCTTGTCAGTGGCGGGCCCGTAGAATCGTCATCACTTCCAAATATGGGTGTATTGGAAATGAGCTTCTTTTACATGATACATTTCTGTACATTAAAGCAGTAATTGCCAACCAGTGTACCGCGGCACATTAGTGTACTGTTCGAGATCTGATGTGCCAGGGGAAATGATCCAATTTCAGATAATTGGTGGGAATTATTTGTTTTTTTACTACAAATAATGTATTTGGTTTATCTAGCTATGGCAGTGACATAGTATATAGATAGCCACTAGATAGCAGAAGGTACATAATTAACCTATATACCCATTTATTATTTGGTGATGTGCTGTGAAATTATTTCTATTGTGCCATGACCCCGTAAAGATTGAGACGCACTGCTTTAAAGGTACTAAAAGTACTTTCACAGCATTAACTTATCGTGAACATCTTATCCACACCGTATCAGGAGTTCTTGGAGGTGAACCGACAAGCTGAAGCACACTTAAACCTGCGCCTGCAGTTCTACTGACAAACACAATACTGTAGTTCACCCAGTCATAATATTAGAATTCCCTGTGATCGTCACTTTTGTGTACTCAGATGCATACGGCTTCCAATAAATATATCTTTCTGCTGCAGTGCTACTTGTGTGTATCATGACAACGGAGGTTGGTGTGTTTCCTCTGAGCCCTTCAACTGCTTTTTGTCTCCCTTCTTCACCATCAGTTTGATTTTCTGACCTAGTAATTCACCACTGACAATATGCTGCTCGCTGGTATGGCTGTGTTTGTTTCAGCTTGAGCTACCGTTCGCTCACAAAGTCGGCTCAAGCCTAAGAGTGTGTAAGTCTTGTAAGTTGTAGATTGAGCAGGAAAGCGCTGATGCTACGATCGAAGGCTTGACTCCATCACGCGCTAAAAAGGACTTACTGTTGTTGTTGTTGGTAGAGTGCAGTGTTATATGATGAGTCAAATATACAAAGTGCACCTTTAAGAATGTATTGTAGGTGCTGGCACCTGCCCTGAAGTACGAAGGTTTGAAGTTGAATATGAACAGAGCGGGTCAAAGTCTATGTCGTGTCCTAAGCAAAAGTTGATTTTGCAGCCCTATATTTCTGACAATAATATTGATTACTGATCATTCATTGTGGTAGTATACTAAAAATCTTTACGAATGGACTACAGTTGATTTACACAATATTCCAAGTGTTCAAACACGTGGGAAACTAGTGATTATGAAGATCTAAAAAATTACACAGGCAAGAACAACAAAAAAGTGGACTTATTGAAAAAAAAATCCCTTAAACCTTTACCATTTTACTTTTTATGTTACTCTCTTCTTTTTCTCTACAAGTCCAAAAAACTAAAAAATAATGCTCAGATAAAGACCCTGTAAAATTGTTTCTTTCTACATACATGTACTATATAGGAAGAAATAAGTGATGAAAAAGACGCCCAAAAATCGAACACCAATTTTGAACTTAATTGTTGCGATGAAGAAACATTTCATTCCATTTCTGTTGACACATTTTGCGGAGGGGCTAAAAACAAGCCGAAGTGCATCCTTGCTGGCATGACTTGGCCCTCCCACACAACCGTATATACTGAATACTGAGCACCATCATTCAAATGACCAGCTCATCAATAAGCTCTGTAGAGGCCTGAAGGGATCCTGAACAATTGAATCAGGTGTGTTGGAGTAGGGAAGGATCTCAAAAGGGCAGGATATGGCTCTCGAGAAAGCGGAGTTCCCTACTTCTGCACTCGTGGTCTGCACTAGTCTGCTGCAATTCAAGTCACATGGTTATAATAACTTGGCCTTTTTGACTGCTACAGGGGAGCTGCACTAACAAATGCATCTTCTCTAAAGTGTAAACGTGTGTTACTTGAGCTATAGTGTCCGATAGTGTCTCTGTTATGTGAACCCATTCACCCAAAAGAGACACTTCAGAAAAACATCATTGTTTGAGAGCCCACAATTTACCAAACTCATTTGCCTGTTAGCTCACAAGCTAAGAAGCAGACAACAGGGCTTGTCCAGTACGTCGCCCCCTCAACCATGTTGGTGTGTCGGTCCACAAATCAGAGACACTTCAGTTCCAGGCATGTTGTATTTGATTGACAGGTGAAGGACAAGAAGGGCCCCTTTTTTAGCGCATTTAGGGGCAATGTCAATAGTATTGCACAGCTGAGAGGAGAGCTCAGTTTTGGAGCCTCATTTATTATTAATTATTTTTATTCATTCAAATTTGTCAAACTTGTGAACAACACGGTGGATTAACTTTTTCACTTTACAGCGTCCTTTTTTTTTTAACAGTTAATTGTTCTTGGCGCCTCCTTTTACTGTTGTTATTTTTGTGGTTTGATTGAGTACTCAAGTTGGATGATACAAAACAACGAATTATATTTGCTTTGGGTGAATGTTAATGTTTTTGGGGCTGGGTGCATGTGTGGGTCTTGCTGGTTTGCATTCTATGCTTGTGTGTAACCCCCCCAACACACACACACACACACACACACACACACACACACACACACACACACACACACACACACACACACACACACACACACACGACCACAAGCGTATATCCACACCACACTCATGCGCACACATTATGCCCCTTTGTCCCCTTATCTCACCCCACCCTTCCAGACAACAAGAGAGGAGGTGGAGCACAGACAGACATGCAAAAAGGAAATAGGAGTGAACAGCAATCAAGGTGAGGAGACACAGTTGGTGAGAGAAGGTGATTTGAAGAGACACATTTGATCATGATTCAAGTACAACTCGAAAGGGGAGATAAGAGTATGGGGCGTAGTCTGTTCCCTTTTTGGATTTGCTCGTGTGAGATAGAGGTACGCAAGAATGAGGATTATCAGATTTAACAGCTAGCGAGATGTGCTCGTGTGATTAATGGGAACGGTATGAGAATGACAGCGAGGAGACTCATTAGTTCATTTCAAAGACTGGCATTGTGCTATAAACCACAGCCACCTGTCGCTGCATTTCCCCTCTGTCTCATGCTGTGTTGCATTCTTTTCATGTTGCTAATAAAGCAAACACCCATACATTTTCTATAGCTTCAACGCACCGTCCCGAGACAGTTCATGATGGTGGACCTGTTCGTCGATCGGGTCCTGGTGAAGAATAACAGGGACCAGGATGAGCTGGACACTGAACACGAGATTGCCATTCGCCTGCAGAACCGCATCCTGATGCTTTTCTTTGCTTCTACTGCATGTGACAGATGTCGACAGTTTGCACCCAAACTCAGTGACTTCTTCACACGCTTGACCGATGAGTTCTATGTGGATCGCTCTGCTCAGCTGGTCCTCCTGTACATCAGGTACGGCATACACAGACTGTACAAGATTGCCAACTACAATAAATTGTAGAACGATACACTCAAAGTTGATTTTTTCTATCATCCTTCTTAAAGATCATAAATCCAACAAAAGTGGCAGCTTTTCAGAAACATTCTCACTCTATATTTTGTTGGTATTGTCGTCATCACCGTGGTGACCATCCTCTCTATCCATCCACATTTGCATGATCTCCAACTACACCCGGCATTCTTTTCTTGTTCCTTTTCTTCACGTCCTCCACCTTGTACTTGAGTCTTCTCACGGGGTCAGTGAAGCTACATATGAACTTCTCTTGAAAGTTCTCAGTGATCAACAGTTCATAACCATAAGATACATTCAAGACGGTTGTATGCATAGATCACATACAATAACCCCACTGTATCCTTGCAAAGGGAAAATTCTGAATGTTGCTGATCACCCTGTTTGCCAATTGACAAGTGACATTTGACATCTGGTTTTTCCTCTCCTTGAGCATACTGTACATGTGTGCATTTGCAAGGCTTCATAACTAGAAATCCATCCATCCCTCTTTCTGTACTGTGTGTCCTCATCAGTGTCTCACCTGAGGTGGAGCTCCGGTTCCCCGAGAGCCATATCCTGCCTGTTTTAGATCCCTCTCAACTTCAACGCTCCAGATTCAAATGATCAGCTAATCAGCAAGCTCTTCGGAAGTGTGATAACGTTCCTGCATGTTCTGTTCGGGGTCATGGAGAGCTGAAGCTTATCCTAATTGACTTTGTTCAAAAGGCAGACTACACCCTGGACTGGCTGCCAGTCAGATGCGGGACACATACTGTGACGAACAACTATTGACACTCACACCATCACGGCCATGACATTTGACAACTGATTTTCCTCCCTAGTGTCTCACTTGCAGGGGGTCGGAGTGGCAAATGAACACACGCTGCCTGCAGCGAATAATACCGCTCGCGACACCATCATTGACTTCCATCCACCAAGTCACCCATCAAATTATTTATCTCCCATTCCTCATTTTATTTCTGCATACATTTATTCATGTATTTAGATGACTCCATTAACAAAGACGGGTTTTTTTGTGTAACATGTAAGTTTGGACCAATCGGAAGAACATCAGTCGGACTTCCTCAAAAAGCTGCCCAAAAAGTGCCTGTTCCTCGCCTATGATGACCCCTACAGGAGGTGCGTGGTACAAGCTCCGTACACATCCTGCTGGTTAAGACGATTATAATATATAAACATGCTCAGCTGGCTAAATCGACATTGACTCGTGTCCACAGGAAGCTGGAGGAAATGTTTAACATCAAGAAGCTTCCCACAGTAGTGGTCCTACGTCCCAATTGCTCTGTCCTCACCCCAAACGCAGTAGATGAGATCATCCACCTCGGTCCGGCCTGCTACCGCAACTGGCAGGAAGCGGCAGAGCTCATCGACAGGAACTTCATGATCACTGAGGACTTTCAAGAGAAGTCCATATGTAGCTTCACTGACCCCGTGAGAAGACTCAAGTACAAGGTGGAGGATGTGAAGAAAAGGAACAAGAAAAGAATGCCAGTTGTAGTTGGAGATCATGCAAATGTGGATGGATAGAGAGGATGGTCACCACGGTGATGACGACAATACCAACAAAATACAGAGTGAGAATGTTTCTGAAAAGCTGCCACTTTTGTCGGATTTATGATCTTTAAGAAGGATGATAGAAAAAATCAACTTTGAGTCTATCGTTCTACAATTTATTGTAGTCAGCTACAGTATTACCATCAGATCAGCTGACGTCTTTTTGGAGAAATTGGTCAAGGCCAAGTTCGCATTATGGACAATAACTTCCCTGTATGCCCTGATGCATCATTATAATTGTCGACAAATGGACACAAAACTGTGTCGCGTGCAGTGTGTAATTTGAGATAAAATTGCATTGAATTCTTTCACTGGCGAAATGGATTGTTTCCGGTGTAGCGTAATTAAAAATAAAGACATTCTGGCTGTATTGCTTTGTCCACATTTTTATTCATGATTGTATTGTGCCCCTGCTGCAATTCATATCACCTCCCTGCAGCCTGCGGCCAAATCTCATTCCATTGTGAATTCAACCAAACCGCAGGTAAAATGGAGTCTCTGGAAATGTATTATTTCAGTGTTTCCCCAACCCTTATTTACATGAGAAAAATCTAATGGCACACGGCGAAAAAGAAATGTCACAAAAAATAACAATACTGTAGTAAAAGAATGAACCTGATCTAGATCGTAGACAGACGTGACCTTCTCTGTTGTAAGAATATCAACAGGTGGAAACGAGGTTTGTGGTGCCTTCTGCTGTAGATGTATTGTGAGGATAAGCGGATCAGAATATGGATGGATGGATGAACATTTGACAATCAGGCCTTTACGCATTTTGATCGTGAGGTTTCCCATGGTCAAATTTGTTCATATGCGTGTATCCTGCTCGGGCTGGCTCATGTCGTATTACAGTAGTTCCAAAGCAAGGAAGGAGGACTCCAGCCACTCTGTCTTGGCATTATTGTCCGGCCTCGCTACTGTGCGCTTGTGAGTGATTAAATGCTTTCTGTCAGAAGTTACAACTGGCGCCACCCACAACAACGCCCCCTCCCGCATACAAACAAACCCGTGTCTGTCCAAAGATACAGTCTTCTAGTGATGTCGTCGGAATGCCGTTCTGATGAGTGTAATTACATTGCTTTCTTATTACAGAAATGGCTTGGCACTCTCTATTAACAAGAGTGAGTATTGATTTGCGAGCTACCAATTAAAAGTAACTTAACAAACAATAAGATGAACCAATGCTAATTTGAGATTGGATGCCTTGTTGCTTGTGAGCAAAGTCTTCCCATTGCGGGTTGTGTAGCCGAAAATGGGGAAGCGGTAAGAAGAATCAGGTTGGAATATAAAGCGAGCCATTTGCATCATCCAATCAAAACATGTCATGTTTATTCTCAGATCTGAGATGCCGATGAATTATTCAGCACCATTAGGATAATTTTGTCGGTGAATGTTGTGCTTGTATGTTTATCCGATGGAGTCTGGCTCCTCTTTTTGGGCTGCACAAGAGCCAATCAGGCTTACTCTGAGTCTCTTGTCTGTGACTTTCACATAATTAGTGATTTCCTTTGAATGTGACACAGCTTCCTTCATGCTCAGGACTTCATGTTTCCACACCGATGATGACGGTGATGATGCACTGGTGCTTTTATGTGATGCGGCAGGATCTTCACATTGCTTTGCAACAGTTCTTGATCTCTCAATTCTGAAATGTTTTTCACCTTCCTCTCACTTCTGAGGATCGCTACGCTGCCATTAATGCCTGCGTGTTGTAATCATGATTGAAGAAAACTAGAATATGTGTGCAAAGGCAAGAGTCACAGGGTGAATTGCCCTCATTTCCATCCTTGAAACCATCTGTGATTGTTGCTTTTACACCAGTGAGGAGTGCAAACACAATGCCCCTCACCTCTTAGCAATGTTGTTGCCATCTGAAGAAGGGGGTGGGGTCTTTGTAGTTTTAACTATTGGTTTATTGATTGGAATAAGGGCAGCACAGTAACTAGTGGTTAGCACGTATTCCTCACAATTGTGAGGTCCTGAGTTTGAAGCTCCCGATGAAGATGGCGAAATGATATTGAAACTATCCATCCATCCATATTCTGACCATCTCATCCTCACAAGGAGCGCGGGGCGTGCTGTAGCCTATCCCAGCTGTCTTCGAACCTTGACGAACCATGAAGGGAACTCAACATTCGCTACCTTCGCTCACGACCACTCGCGACCACGGAGGACAAACTTGGTTAGGGGGTCGAACTGCTACAGTAGTAAAAGGCTATCGGCTTACTGTGCTGCCATATTTTGTTATTGCTCATAATGGTGGTACTTGGAGAGCCAATGATTATTTGAGCTGGTATTGGGTAGAACAGATTATAGAATCACTGCAGCAGACGTCCCTGGTAGATAGCAAAATTGTTTAATGATGAAGAAATGCTTTTTTCATAACCTCTGAAATAGCAACAAGTCATTCCCTGAAACGGGTTCTGTTTTTCATGACGATTTATTGGGTACACAGCTTGTTGCTTGGTCAAACAGACCTTATAGAATATGATGGCAGCATCCACTCCTCATGTACCGGGAACACACACGCGCGCGCACATACGCGACACGCGCGCGCGCGGAAATACACACGCACGACCACAGGCAGGCGTTGCACGCTCCCGAGCACAGAACGCGCAACAAGCGGACCAGCGGATGAAGCGAGAGCGCGCACTCGGAGAACAGAGGACGGACGCAAGGCGATGCCAGGAGCGGGAAAACATAGCCTCTGACGGTCCAGCTGTTAATGTGTGTGTGTGTGTGTTTTTAGACACCCAGGAGCGTTCAATTTGACGAAATTGGCACATTTTGTTTTTAAAAATAAAAGCATACGGCATCCGCCCTTGATGTTGCGACTCAACACAATTCGTCGTGATGATGCCTTTTCACTTCGACGCGATTTGGCGATAAGTGCAAAGAAGGATGTGTTGCAACAATGTCGGAGGAAGATGCGCAGTCTTGACAACAACAACAAGGGGCTTCGGTGAAGTGTAGACGTCGAAAGAGGTCCGCACGGGGTCTGCGGCTCACGTTTATCTATTTTCTTCCCGCAAAGCCGATCGGACCTATCTACAACAAGGCCAACAGCCCGTGGCGTCCGTGGCCATGAACGCCGTGGGAATGAGGGTACCAACGTGACGCACAGTGCAGCGGAGAGTCGGGGACGTCATCGAGTGGACGGAGGTCCAGCAGAGAGCCCTCATTACTGGAGGAGGGAGGAAGAGGAGGAGGAGGAACGGGGGGCGCCCAGTTGTTGTTGGACCCCTAATGACTGCTTCACTGTCTGCTGTATCACCCGCCATCACCACTGCCGAGAAGAGGGCATTGGTTTTCATGTAACGGGCAGTGTAGTGGAGGGAGCGGAGAAGCAGGAGGATGGAGACGCAGTGAGCGAGGAGGAGGAGGAGGAGGAGGAGGAGGAGGAGGAGGAGATTTGACGGTAAGATATGGACATAAGATGTCAGGATGCACCCCGCCCCTCTCTCTGTCCCCCTCTCTCTACACATGCACATGTACGGAGATCGATGCAATGGCATGACAGCAGAGGTTTATCTGCCCGCTCATAAAAATATACACCATTGCTCTTTCAGGGCTTGTGTTGCGCTCTCAAAAGTCTCTATGCATTTTATACCCTTACCGTCATGGACAGACGGTTTAATTTATATCCAGGCTCCCTAACAGCCTGAATAGCATTTGCGATAGCAGACTAAACACCCCAATATCAACAACAACAACAAAAAAACGTTGATTATATATGCATACATTCATTTTTGGGTACCCACAGACATGTCTCTTAGGGAACCCCGAGAGCATATAACTTTACGTTCCAAAACTGATGTTGATTATATTAGTTTTGATTGTACAGGGATGGACTCCATAGTGCCTCCATTTGAGACCCCTTTTTCAGCAAGGCAAGCCATTAGATGGGTGTGATGTGATGCCCATGAAGCTCCATGGGTCAGTAGTAAGCAAGTGTGAGATGAGCGGTGAAATATTCATGTTCATGTGACAAGAGAGGTCTCAGAGTGTCCCACCAAAGGGGCACATTGTGAGCATGATCCAAATGCAGCTTCTCAGCAACGTCTCAAAACCTCATTGCATATGCACCGTTCGATCTGCGAAGACTGGTTTGGCCAACTCACTGTAAATGTGAACACCGCATGAAAAAAGATTAGCATCGAGTGATAGAGTGTTTGGACTGAATGAGAGCTCATGTCAATTTCAGAGAGGTGTGGGTCAGCAGAGGAGGCTGGGCAAGCATGCATGGCAGTGGATGGAGGGAGGCAGATGAGTAAAGGATGAAAGGATGGAGGAGAGAGAGGCAAGGGGGAGAGACGCTCCGTGGCTGACAGGTCGTCTGCTCTTGTGTCAGCCTGTATTTTATCTGCATGTGTAACCTTCACTGTGTGCATGTGAAGGTAATGAAGTATAGCATATATATTTACCAGCTGGCCACAACATCATGACCACTTGCACAATCTAATTAGATTCAAACAGAAGCGCTGTATCAAATAGTCTGTCTTTGCAAAGATAATAATGCTCTAATTTGAAGAACTATTCATTTAAAAGTAATTGCGTTTGTGCGATTACAATTTCCTGTAGTAGAAACCAAAATTGATAATGCTGTATACGTGTGTGTGTGTGTGTGTGTGTGTGGTGTGTGTGTGTGCGGGGGCTGCATGGATCGCGTGCAAGAGAAAACAAAATGTAATCAGGTGTGCTTTCAAGTACGGGTAATTTATATCGACACCCAAGGGGCAAAAGAAAGGGAATTGATTTGTTTTAATCCAGGCACACACGCAACCCATACATTTGGGATGGGTTCTTTTTTTGCTGTAGTCGATTAGAAGAAAGTACCATCTTTGTTCCAAGTCCGTTTGGACATATTCCACTAAAGACTGCATCATACTGAGAGTTGTGTCTTTTGGCTCTCTTGTCATAAAAATGATCACCAAAAGGTCCTGCACACGCCAACAATGTCTAAATGCTTTAAATAAAATGTATAGCAGCTAGTTACTGGCTAATGCCGGAAACTTACATCAGCAGTATTGATCCTTGTTCATCTTTTCTCATGTGTCGCAAAAAGCCCAGATGAGTGTTAATCATTCATTCATTCATTCATCTTCTGGACCGCTTTATCCTCACTAGGGTCGCGGGGGGTGCTGGAGCCTATCCCAGCTGTCTCCGGGCAGTAGGCGGGGGACACCCCGAATTGGTTGCCAGCCAATCGCAGGGCACACACAGACGAACAACCATGCATGCCCACACTCATACCGAGGGACAATTTTAGAGTGCTCAATCAGCCTGCCATGCATGTCTTTGGAATGTGGGAGGAAAACGGAGCACCCGGAGAAAACCCACGCAAGCCCGGGGAGAACATGCAAACTCCACACAGGGAGGCCGGAGCTGGAATTGAATCCAGTACCTCTGCACTGTGAAGTCGACGTGCTAACCACTCGACTACCGGGCCACCTGAGTGTTAATCATGAATATGTAAATCAGCAATCGTATAGAAAAACACACCAAGAATGCACCAGTGCTACGTACATCATCTGGAAAAGTTCCGAATCCAAATTTACCTGACACACATAACATGCACATGAACACATAAAAATAAAAAAATACATAATGCTCCCCAGAGATTCTGTTCCTCCCTCGTATTTACTTGTTCAGGTTGTTGCAGATGTGTTTTGCTCTACTCAATGTGGCATTTATAGCACTGTAGACTAACTTTTGGACTGGTAGCACTGGTGCGACCAACCACCATATTTGCTGATGTATAGTCGTCTAAATTGGCATACCATCGTTTCGTATCATGTAAAGATTGACAGTGACGGAAGATATATTTGCAAAATATTTTACTGGAACAACGACTGTGCTTGCACCAAGCAGCAGATGACAAAACAGATCAGTTAAGATGAAAAAAGGAAACGATACCATGGCAATTACTGAAAAGAAAAAAAAACTGTGAAATTGATTATAATGAGTAAAATAGCAAAGTGACATCACCCCTCTCATTCTTCTCAATATACCTGTATGTCAGCTGTTATAGATTGATAGAAAGCTCTTTATATTGACTTTTTTCCTGTTTTAGTTTGAAATGTCCGACTGTATTTGTATGCACCTCGTATATTGCCGAATGCAAGAGATGGCCATGTTTAATGTCATGTTCCCATTAAGACCCTATCTGTTTGAACCACTAAAGTTCTGTTTATTATAAAGGGTAATACACATATTTATTCACTAGCATCTGCCTGTTTTGTGGCACGAGTGATCCAAGTGATCAGCCTGCAAAATCAACTCACAGAATACACCGGTAGCGATTATTTTATAGTTGGAGACTTAATCGGCCATAAACATATTGTGTTTTGTAAGGAGAGCACAAGTCTCGGCGAATGACAGCGAGGTGATTGGGAAGCTGTCCTTTTCTATAGCAAGTAGTGCTAGTTAGATGGTCATTAACGTAGCAAAGTAAACATCCAGATGTGGATATTTATTTAATTTGTACAGGAAAGATTTACCGTGACTCGCGTTCCATGATGGTGGATGTATCTGTCGGAGCGTTTAAACATGCACTGACGCTGTGCAATCGGATGACATTTTTACCAGCACGCGGTGAAAAAAAAATGGCCGCATTTGCGAGCACAATGGTCGCAGCGTCGAGTCCCGCTTTAAGTTTTGCTTGACCAAAACAATCAGAGGGCGTAAAAATGCTGTCGTTCGAGAAACAGTCGCGTTGTTTATAAAGCGCAAGTTACATTTGTCAGCATTCGCGATTCTGAAGGCTCTTGGCGGATTGCATTTGACAGTGCATCGCGTAGGAGGCTGAAATATAATACGGCGGGAAGCCGAAAAAGGCTACGAAATGAAGAGAACGCTCGAGAATGAAGAGAATTACAATTGAAATTCGATTGTTGCTTCGAAAGGCCGGACAACATCAAACTGGTGATGAGGTAATGAGGGTCTTTTGTCATCAATGTTGCCTATTGTGCAGTCGGACTTGACACTGTCCAGCATCAATGTGAAGTCCGACCGTCACGGTGAAGAATGTCTGACAAGAGTGCAACGTTTGAGTATCTCCTTCCACTGGCACATTTCATACAATGTGCTACTGTCCCTTTAAATGTGAACATGTCAAACCCGTGTCCCGTGAATGCTCTGGTGAACACGTGACATCAAATGTACATCATTCACAGTGTGACCGTTCTCGCTCCTCCAGTTAAGAATAACACCAGCGGGTTTGTGACGATGTTTATGAATGACAGTGTTAATTAGGAAAGCTGAGAGCATGATTTATGGCTTGATAAATAGAGATGAGTGGACTCCAGGGCTCGAAAGCAGGTTTTGTGTCCGTCAGTTGAACTCGAAAAAGCAATCATAGCGTATATTCACACCTGAAGGATTTTTTGTTGTTGGTGGTTATTTTTAATGTAAAGGCAGAGGATGGCATGTTCATTACGGTTTGTACTTTCGTCCAGAAAAATGAGGTCAGCCTCAGATTATAGAGTCCTTTTATATGCAATGTATGGTGATCTTTAAGCAGTGGTGGTTTTTTCAAGACACTGCCTCCATTTGATAGGAGACGCTTTCTTTTTTTCGTCCTCGCTGCATAGGCGCCACCTTTAGATTTTCTAGCTGCGGTCTGTTCCACCTGCCTTCAAACAAGCGCGAAACTGAACCTGCTCATCTTAGCTCTTCTCTGTCATATATGTTGCCGTCGATAACCATGTTGCAGGCACACTCATTGATTGCAATGACGTTTTGTTCAACTCTTCTGTTCTTTTGCGAAGATCATTATTTAGCGGCGCTTCGCTGCAACAACATACACTGATGCACAAACCCTAACCAGCATGTGTTTCGAAGACACAGAAAGTTTTACTGAAACCTCACCATGTGGTGGTAAAAAAAACATTGCTGAACAATATCCTCCATGCATATTAGGGCTCATTTTTATGTGTCCTGTGTTTCGTGGAAAATGAATAATTAACTAACCCTGTGATATTTGGCTTGCTTCAGTGTCTTGCACTGAAAAATATGGTGATGAATTTACTCAATTTTATTTCTTCAAGTGGTTGCGCGAAGTAAAATCATAAGGATCCAGATATAAAGTATATATTTTTAAGTAGACTATACAGCTATCCAGATCCGGAAATAACATTGAGTCAATGCAACACACCATTTTTTACAGCGTGTACACTTCTAGATTTTGCATAAAGGTTCTGATCCAGCACAATATTTTGCATCTTTTTCCTTTTGAATCCAGACATGATACTGTAGTTTTTATTTTTGGCATATTATTATACTTCATGCAGATTGTCAATTCTGAAATCAAATTGCACACCTTCTCATTTGATGCCTGTTAATTTCCGCTACTGTGCTTTATAAATGTACAGAGTTCAAATTAAAAAATGGATAAACTCAGGCGCAATATTGTAAATCCTGGAGATGTTCAGATACCGAGAAAGCGCCATGAGTCACTGGAACGCAGTGTGCTGTTATCTCAGAGGATGCTTGCCAGGGGGTAGGATTACAAGCTTGATGAATATGTGAGGAACCTTATCAACATTTAATCAACTTTCTAGCTGCCTTGAGACGATATGTTATTCTTCAGGTGAAAGAAAATCTACCTCAGTTTTCTCTTCACAAAGCATCTGTCTCTTGACACATGTAGGACAAATAAACTGCGACGGTTTTCATCACCCGTTTAGCATTCATGTAGCTGGATTCTATTTGATTATTTGGGGTACACGCATACTGATAATTAGGCTTTTTTTGGGGGGTGGGGGTGGGAGCATGATTCCCACCTTCTGAAGAAAATCTAAAAAGGCCCATTTTTGGATGTCCAATAGATTCTGGAGCGATTATCTTGTGGTGTGGGGTTTTGTTAAGAGTGATTTTTTTTCCCCTCAGTGATCTTAAAATGGTCGATGACGATAAACGTTGTTAATTAAACCTGTTCAATTTTAAGTATCAAAATCGTTAGTGTGTTGTCAACACAAAGTTAAGCCGAGCCACGGATTTTAGGATTGTGACATGAAACTGCTTGTTGCTCAATCAGGAAGGACTCAATTAGAGGAGCAACTGGTTGTGTGTGCATAGCGGGTGACCCAAGTCAATCGCCTCAGTCAAAAGTTTGTACGCTGATTTTGTCGGCATGGCCTCTCTAGTTTTCCTCAGAATTACACATAATTTTTGTTAATATCAATCAACTTTCTTAACTGGAGCACATTTCTTTTTCTTTTCGGAACATTTCCCCAGCAGATTTTTCAACATTATTTCATCACAATCTTGCACCATACAGCAGAAAAATCACCGGCAGACAGAAGGCCAAACAGTTCCCATGATTCAGAAATTCCCAACCAGCGGATGACATTGCAGGGGATGTGAATGTTTACATTTTACAATTTTCAAAATGTACCCCCCTTCAAAGTCAAAATAACTTACTTGTATAGTGCTATTTAAGGGCGGCGTTCAATATTTCACCACGAAATGATTGAATGATTATGTAAAGTGGAATTGTGATTTCAATTTGACTCCGCTGAGCAGGTGGTGTTTGAGGAGTTTCTTAAAGATGTGTACAAAAGATGAGATAGCAAATATCACTTCTGTTTGCCCTTCTGGCACAGAGCAGAAGGTGTAGGCTCGTAGCTAAGGCCATGAAAAGCAGTCAACTTTGAAAATATATCCTGCCTGCAATTTGCTCTAATTTTTCGGTGTGGTGCATCGTGCTTGCCACTGCGTCCAGCCACAAATGCTGAAGGTCAAAACAGTAGCCTGCATTTCGTGCAATGCTAGTCCTCATGCTTCCAATTTGGCCCTGAACGTTGCCTTTTGTTTCCTGCCTGCAACAAACAAATGATTGACATGTGGCGACACCTCCACTCCCCCGAGTCAGGCATCGACCAGACAAACACACGCGCTCGAAAGCCCCGTAAGTGGTCAAACTGCAGCGTGCATGCAGTCCCCGGCCCCGTGGGAGCCATGGAGGTCAACTGTCTGAAACTCCACTTCACTACATCTCAAACACAGGGCGCAGTGAAGTGCTTCAAAATGCACCTCTAATCTCTAGATATTACGGATGACACATTTTATGCCACATTAGATAGTGTTGTTGCCCGGTGTCAGAAGTGTAATGTTTGGGTCCCTCCCGCATCCTTTGACTCCCCTTCACACACTCACGCATCACTCGTCCATTAGTGGCACAGCACCACACGCCTGTTTTGTCACTTGGTGCTTTATAGCAAATTAGCCTCAGGCTGTGCTGCACTCTGCAGCCAAATGAGGAGGCAGTTACTCTCTCTTGATTTTATGGTTACTTTTATTATGGTGTGAATCTTTGTACCTGTGTGATTGAAATCATTTTTTACTCATCTCCGGCAGTCTAGCTTTATTGGCTACGACGTATCACTTGCTTTGAGTAGAGCAACTTTTTTTATTTGATTGATTGATTGATTGATTTGTACTATCTCTGTCAAGTATACGAAAGCATGGAGCTGCCAAAGTGGAGTAAAAATATTTGGACTGGCAAATATGTTCTTGCTTTAGATTAGAACATACTCGCATATGTACTCACAAATATGTTCAAACATACTTGTAGGCTAAATGCTACAAGCATAGCATTTTCCCATCATGCCACAGGGTAGTGACTTGTGCATGCGCGAGTAACCAAAAAAAAAAGCTTTTTTTTTTTTAGGATTTGGCCTACATTACCCAAGTATGATTAAAAATTGAATACATGTGCATTCATAATTTTATAACTGTATTAGGGCTGCGGTTCATGATGTACATTCAGTATTTTTGTTTTCCCATATTGCCACGGCTATTGACTTCTCAATGTGCGTATCCCGAATTTATTATTTTTAAAATTATACCAATACATTAGAAAATTAAGTACGTAAACATTGTTTATTCGTAATTTTATGGTTTTATTATGGCTGTAGTGCATGATGTATGTTTGGCTTTTTTTCCCATAATGCATGTGCAAGTCAATACCCAATGGCATTATGGGAAAATGCTATGGACACAGCATTTAGTACATTCAAACGTTTTGTGAGTACGTTCCGACGTACTTGCGAGGATGTTTGAACGTATTCGCCAGTCAAAATATTTGAACTCCACATTGGCGGAGGACCAATGCTTCCCTACAAGTGCAACTTGTGTCAGCTCAGATGTTTGTTGGTTAGCTCATCAAGAACGTTGCTTTCGTTATTGCAGTGCACTTTCATCAGGACAAAATGGTCTGGGGTGTCGGTGGGGCTGGAAAAATGTGCAAGAAGGAGAAGAAGGTTTTAATCACCATCCGTTGGTTTATTAGCTCTGTTTTGGGGAGTATCTGCCATAAATCATCAGTGGATACAATATTTGTTGACTCTTCATCATCACACTCTTCTTACATTGAGGCCAATGGCAAATGTAACTAATCAGATTCAGTTGCTGGAGAATAAGAGGACCCTTCTAGCCAACAGCAAGGCATTGCACGATTCCCTTTTCAATCAAAACATATCAGACAAACATTTTGTTCGGCCTTGGCAGAGGTCTGTGTACCACCGAGTGCCATTCTAGTTTCGTTAGTCATGTATGTTTTCTAGAATGCCGACCTCCTTGAAGACTTAAATAATTAGTTATGTGCGAGTGTGTTTTAATGTATTTTCCAAGCAAATAATACATTTCGCAGCTATCCGACATTAAAAGATTTACAGCTTTACTGATTTAAGGGAGCCCGATGACTAAAGCCCCTTGAGAGATTTTTGGAGATTTTCTTGGCATGACAAATTTTTTCCCCTCCTAATTTGTTACATCTACATTTGTTTTGGGTGTGCTCAAATGCATTTTTAAAAAATATGTGCCTAAATACACTAAACAAAATGAAAGCTTGAACAGCTATGAACGAGGCTTTTCATAGCTAATCGGAGCTAAACGCTCATCCCGTGTGGCCACAAGAAATGATAATAAGATCCTACAAAGCCATGGAATTACAACCTGATATTTGAGCATTTCGTCGTGTCAGTGTAATCTGCAGGCTGAATGGTGCCCAAGTGGTTCCAAGCAATTCAGGGCCCAGCGTTCCTTAGCGGAGTTTATACGGTGTCCCTGTGCTTGTACGAGTATTCTCGAGGTACTTTGGCTTCTTCCCACCTTCCAAAAACATACACGTTAAGGTGATTGGCCATAGATGTAAATTCTGCGAGTTGTTTGTCTAAAAGTCAACCTGCAATTGACTGCTGACGGGTCCAGTCCATTGTCTCCATTGTGTGAACCGCTACCTCTCCTAAAGCCAGTAGAGATGGGCTGCGGCACACGTGTGAAGACAAGCGCTATAAAAAATGGATGTGGATTTCCATGTGCAGGTAATTAGACTCACATTATAGTGTGTGACCCTGAAATGACAGGTATGACTTTTTTTCCACCCCTTGAGAAACAGGTTTACATGGACATGCAGGATATAGCCGCAGCAGTTTAGATTTCAGTGTCGCGTTCCAGGGGAAATTCTGTTTATTTTGTCCATAGGGGGTCAAAAAACGCAGAATTTAGTCCTTATAGTCTTTGAGCTAGTCTTGATGTAATATCCCACACAGGAGGGCTCCTGTGTTTGCATGTTCTCCCCGTGCCTGTGTGGGTTTTCTCCAGCTCCTCCGGTTTCCTCCCACATTCCAAAAACATGTCTGGAAGGCTGAGTGAACACTCCAAATCGTCCCTAGGTGTGAGTGTGAGCGTGAATGGTTGTTCGTCTCCGTGTGTCCTGCGATTGGCTGGCAACCAGTTCAGGTGTCCCCCGCCTACTGCCCGAAGACAGCAGGGCTAGGCTCCAACATGCCCGTGACCCTTGCGAGCATAAATGGATTAAAAATGGATGCAAGTATTATTTTAATTTACATTTTGTTGTGTTGTGTTTTTTAAATTATTCTGTTTTATTTCACTTAAAATTAGTTTGCTGGAAAAAAGCAAGTTGCATTTTTTAATCATAAAGGCAAATAAAGGCATGCTGTAAATTACTGGAAGTAGCAGCAAAATTACAAGAGGTGTTTGGAAGCTGAAAGAGTTTCTTTTGAGGGGGGGGGGGGGGGGTAAGCCAAGCCAAAGGAGCCACTTCTCTAAAAAGAGCCAGAATTCCCACCACTACTACAACGTACTTGTGAAAAGAGGATCATCTTCAACAGAGGATCAATCTCACCCAAATTCGTGCAATTTTCAAAGAATTTATTTCAAATTATTTTGTTGATAGATTCACTTGCTCTACATAAGTATTACTGATTTGAAGAGGATGGGCACATGGGGTGGGGACTTGGTTCTAATTTTCCATCTGCAAAGACGTTTTACAGTAGTGTAAGCAGAATGCCAGAGTGTGTTTGGGTGTGATCACCTATGCACATGCAGTCCTGTCTGTGTTCGCTTATTTTACTCCAGCCCCCCCCCACTTTCATTTAGCCGCTCCTTCAAGTAGGCCGGCCAGTAGCCCGGGGCTGCATCCTGGTTGCAGGCAGGGAGCGCGTTGATGTGAACAGGGGGACTGGGTGTGTGGCTTTGTCAAGGCCCATCAGTGTCCTTGCTCTACTTACTCTGCACCAACACTTAAGGATGTGCTTAAGGATGTGTGTCTGAGTATGTACATGCATGTGTGTGTGTGTGTGTGTGTGTGTGTGTGTGTGTGTGTGTGTGTGTTTGTGAGCGAGAGAGAGAGAGAGATAGAGAGAGAGAGAAATGGGGAATGCGAGCAACAGAACATGCCGCCATAAGGCTTTTTGGCTGAGATGAGACATTTATGCACACTCGAATTGTTAGTGTGTGTGTCCAGTATCTGTGCGTGTGATAACACTGGAGAGGCTCTCATTCGAGGGAGCCTTTTTATGTACTGTTATGACCGTGTAGGTGTGTGTGTGTGTGTGTGTGTGTGTGTGTGTGTGTGTGTGTGTGTGTGTGTGTGTGTGTGTGTGTGTCACTGTGGTCCTCGGGCCTTTAATACAGTTGTGTTGGTTCAGTGGACGTCAGTGGAAAGGCAACGAACTCACTTCCTTCAAGTATTCTTTTAGTCCCATGTTTTTCTTTGAGTGATGGAACATGCATATGTGCAATTATGTGAGCACATGATGTGGACAAAGAACATGCTCATCATGTAAATTAGTATCATTTCAACTGAATACATGGTGTGGACATGGTTTTAGTGAAGCATGGTTGAACTTGGAAATCGGATGTAATCTGTCTAATATTCCCTCAAGGGTTCGAAATACTGTGTGTGCTTATGTGTGTGTCTGTGTGTTGGGTACACTCTCCTGCTGTAGTCTGTGCATGTTGGATGTTTGTGAAGGAATGACCTAAATCTGTCTCCCGTCATTATCAAACACAAGGTTGCAGAGCACCACAAGTCACATGTGAGCACACATACAACATGAGTCGAGTAGTAACCGATGTAGCCTCACCCCACAAACTCATAGAACACGCTTTGGCTCCCCCCCCCCCCCACACTGTAAATGTAAGCCTAAATATAACCTTCTCCGAGACCCAATTCACCTCAAAGCAGAACTAACCCGTCATCCTTCAGCAACCCTTTTCAAGTCTTGTCAGAAACACACACACACACACACACACACACACACAAAGTTCAGTTTCAGACCAGGCTATAGGGTGTTTTCGTTGATTTTTGGTGAATATTTTCGTTACCTCAATGTCAAGTCAAGTCCGTTCTATTGTCAAATGCTAATATGTGCAACATACAGCACAGATGAAATTTCTTTCCTCTCAACCACAGTGCAAACATGCAGTGCATTGAAAACACACACAGCTAAAAGTGAGGGCAGCAAAACTGAACTGCATAAAAAGAGATAAAGACATAGATATATCAATATAAACAAATAAAACAATAAATAGCAATAAACAGACAACCAAGGGCACTTGTGATTATTGCGGGTTAAAGTTAGGTGTTTGTTTCCAAATACTCCATTTTGAACGTTATCATTTTGAGCTGCAGTAAGTACTGTAACTACTCCAGCAATCAGAATGAGAAAAGGTTTGATGTGGAGTATGCAAAGGTCTACCATTGCCGGCAACTATAGCCATCAGAATGGAAAAAAAAAATCATAATAATATTTGATATATGCTGATTTGTGGCACACTCTGCATTAACCTCCTGACTACCAGTAGTTCAAATTTGTCCTCTGTAGAGGACATTTCTGAACCTAAATACCCCCCACCCAGCACATCCAATTGCATTAACTCCTTTTGTACTCTAAACAGGACATTCAGTGCTTTCCAATGATACCAAATTTGTAGGGGGTGGGGCTTTGTTACTTTGACTTCTCAATAGAAGAAAATGGCTTCCCTCAGTGCAAGCTCTTTTTATGGGAAGAGGAAAAGTAATACTTTTTATCAAACACATTTTGTCTTGAAATGCTGTTGCCATTTTATTTATAAGACTCTTATGAACACGTTGAAGTGTTGTTTGAGTTGTTTTAAGTGTATTTGAGCCTAGTATTCAAGTGTTTTAAAAATGTAGTGGAATTTCAAAAAATTATTTTGGTGTAGTCCAATTACTTCACATAGATTGGGGAATTTCAAAATAAATGTGATTGGACAACTTTTTTTTTCTTCCTGGTAGTCAGTGATTTGTGGACTGTTCTTAAACACAGATGATAAGAGAGAGACACAGCATCCAGCACCATTATAGCATATACGCTGGAAGTGACATCAAATACAGCTGTGATCTTTTGACAGAAAGTTGCTGAAATTGTCCTACACCTACAAGGCATGTGCTGTGGTCGTAAACATGGCGATGATGTGGAGTACGAGTGCGTAAGAAATAAATGTTAGGCGAACAGTGAAGCCATATCGCCAATGGCAGCGTTAGTGATGTCACTAACTTGCTTTGCGGGTAGTACAGTGTGTGGTACCAGTATTCTTAACTGGGCGAGGGTTTTCTGAGTGTGTTGCACAGATTTACTTATGTTTTCGTGAGCAGTAGTTCTTGTTTTGGAGTCGCAAAGTTTTCCCTCATAATCCTTCTTTATGCTTCATGGTGCTGAAACTGAATCGCTTTTCACTGGGACCATTTTAGCCCCTCTTACAGCGTTATTTTGACCAATGCCAGTCTTGTTAACCTGAAATCATTTCCAGGGTGGGGCCGTGGACTTACGTCCGTCCATCCATCCATTTCCTGAGCCGCTTAGTTTCACAAGGGTCAGTTGGTGGGGGACACCCTGAACTGGTTGCCAGCCAATCGCAGCGTGGACTTACGTCTTGCTATTAAAATTACTCACTGTGATGGCAGACTCTACCATTTCCTCAATTGGAAATTGTGCTGTCTTCTGCTCGGCAAGGGCCACCGAGTCACGTGACTGAATCCTGCCCGTTGATATGCAGAATGAAGACTTTCATGACTTTCTCCTACTTGGCTGCCTGCCAATCAAAGGACATGTTTTCTTTTTGAGAGACTCCATAATGTAAAACGTTGAAAGCAACGTTGACAGTAATATCGATGGCGATATGTATATCGCCCACCCTTAATCACACACACACACACACACACACACACACACACACACACACACACACACACACACACACACACACCATATTATAGCATCATGCTTACATGATGCAGTTAAACCTCAATTTTCCTTCCATTCAGTGTCTTGTGTTGAGTTTCGACTGAGCAGCCATCTTACTCTTGTTCCTCATTCTCTAGTGTACTTGCATCACGTTTGTTCTGTGCACTGTAACAGTCCACTGCAGCGCATCGCACATTCACCTACATTCAGCAAACATTCAGCCGTGTAGGCCGCCACTCCTTTTTAGGGGGTGGGGGAGATTGTCTCTGCTGCATCATTTATTTAGGATTACTGAAAAGTGGTCTAATGTGTGTGTGAGTGTATGTGACTGTGTGTGGTTGTGAGTGATTTCAACAAGCTGCGTGGGGATTGTAAAATTATGATTGCTTTGTGGGTCAGCGGCCATTGTTGCTCCGGGGCTAACGACGGACTTTCAACACACATTCACATATTTACTCTTAAAAATGCAGACGTACACAAACCCAGCATGTCTCTTTGCTTTCTCTCTCTCTCTCGCTCTCTCTCTCTCTTGCTCCCTCCCGCCATCGCTCTCTCCTTCCCCAGACTGCACTGGGCTGTCACCATGGTAACAGCAGATTGAGAGACTTTGCTGCTCGATTGCTCAATTGTTATCTCGGTTTCTCTCGCACTCTCCTCTCTGTCTGTCTGTTACTCTGCCTCTTCCCATCTGCTGCATTTCACATGTGTGTCAGCATCCATCCAGCGAGTGCAAAGATGCGAGCACACGCACATCATTATTATGCACGGAAGCAACGGGTGCAGCTCTTCACTCCGCATGGCTCACCTCCACCTCTGCTTCCTCCCCAGGCTCTCCTAACGCGGCTGGCGGTGTGACGACCGAACTCTTCCTTCCCGGCATGGCGGTGTCATTGTGCTTCTTGGGCGTGTGCGTGCTCACTTTGGCTCAGGTCACCCCCTCCAGCCAAGGTAAGCATCACCACCGCCACAATCGAGTATTATGCCAAGATGTTGACCCCTGGGAAAACTAAGATTTGAGAAGTGTAGCAAAAAAAAAATCCCTACAGTACATACAGTATGTGTCAGAGGTTGTGAATCACCATGCCGAGCGCCCCAAAATCAAGGAAAAGCCATCTTAGCAAAGTTTTGGGAAGACAGTGACCTACATAAACACAAGACTATGAACACATTTGAAGCGTGGCCAAAGGGAGTGTTTTAAAGCTGCCTGGAGCTGCTCCTTAATAAAGCATCAGTCATTCAGCACCATGGAGAGTTACGAGACGCCGCCAGCATACTGATCACGCCGCTGTCGTGTGCTCGCTTTAATCCTCGTTTGGCGACGACCTTTTCATGTGTACGCGCTTGATGGGAACAGCAGATTTAGGTAATGCTAATGGGATTTTCTCCAATAACCAAGGTTTAGGTGGGTTAATATGCCTCTTTTTATGTAATGGGGTTAGAAACCCCAAATCTTACTGTTGGTGCTCATATTTTGTTTTCCGCATGATGAAAGTCTTGAGTCAGTGTCACGTGAATTATAATTCAGAAACTTACTAGGGCACAGTGTTTTTAAACTACATACAGTATGTATTTTTAAAAATATATATTTCGTGTTTGTTCTTAAATGTATGAGAATCTAAGTTATGAATGGCAAATGGTATCTTGCCATACAAGATGAAATTGGAAGTCCTTGGGAGAATGCTGACAATTTAAATTTTATGCAAGAAGGGACCCTTCCACATTCGCTCTTGAGCTTGGCGAATGGCTGAATGCCCCCGCCACCGCAAGAGTAGAATGGGTCATCATGCCCATATGAGTGGCCAGCTTGGAGTCTGATCTTAACAACCTGTTTTGTTATCATATCCACTGCGATTCGCTGGCGACCAGTCAAGGGTGAGCCCCAACTCTAGACCGAAGTTTGGCTCCAGATCTCCCTAATGAGGACATTGGAAGGAAATGGATGGATGTGTGTGTGTGTGTGTGTGCGTGTGTGTGTGTGTGTATACTGATACACACTATATCATTAGCGCCATGCAAACTGTATTTTTCCGTAGAAAAACAAAACAAAACATCAATCTATCCATCCATTATCTGACCTGCTTATCCTCACGACAGCCGCAGGGGTGCTGGAGCCTATCCCAGCTGTCTTCAGGCAGAAAGAGGGGTATACACTGAAATGGGGCACATATAAGAGAACAGCCATTCACACCTTGGGACATTTTAGAGGGTTCCATTAATGCAAGTTTTTTGAAATGTGGGAGGGAAACCAGAGTGAAGTGAATTGAGAATTGAGTAAATTGAATGCACCATTTTTTCATTGCAGAGCCAAATAGCCCAATCTGAAGTACAACAATTTAAAAGCTCAATCACACTTTTAATCTGTAAAGACGTAAATGTGATATTAACCACTTTTAGTTCACAGATTCGATAAGCAGATAGCTTATCCAATGAACACGAGTGCGTTGTTGAAGTGAATGTATTTGCTTCTCTTTCCTGCACTCTCCACCCCAACCGTGACATCGCCAATCATCCTCACCTGGTCAGCCATGTCCCGGGCCGCCATGCCATTCGGACTGTTGCGCAGGGAACTGGCGTGTGAGGGTTACCCCATTGAACTGCGCTGCCCAGGAAGCGACGTGGTGATGGTGGAGACCGCCAACTATGGACGTACTGACGACAAGATTTGTGACGCAGAGCCTTTCCAGATGGAGAACACGCAATGTTACCTTCCAGATGCACTGAAGATTATGGCTCAAAGGTGCGTGCGCGTGTGTGTGTGTGTGTGTGTGTGCGCACCTCGTCCACTAGCTTGTGTCTTTCATAAGAGATGCAAATCGCTTTGTCGCTACGACTGGATACAGATAAATCAATGGAAGCATCTGCTGTTTGTAGCCCGCTCCTGACCAAATCTGTCTGAGACGAAACATTACACCCAGCAAATGCGTTTGTTGTGTGTCTTTGTGTGTGCAAGTGCAATAATCACTCCAGCTAAATCTAGCTGCGCCATTAGCTGTGTACTCAGCAGCGTTTTCCTCGAAGAACAAATCAATATTGGGGGTGAGGAGACAAACGGACAGCCCTTTGCTTCCCCTTTCCTGTAAATTAATCACTCTCCTTCTTTCTCTTCCCACTCCATCCATCACTGTGTTGTGCAGGTGTAACAACAGGACGCAGTGTGTGGTGGTGGCAGGGGTGGATGTTTTCCCAGACCCTTGTCCTGGAACATACAAATACCTGGAGATCCAATACGAGTGTGTCCCTTACAGTGAGTATGCATTGACACGCATTGTGTTTGTGTGTGTGTGTGTGTGTGTGTGTGTATAGTAGTAGCATGACACTATATTCACATGTATTTGATCATATAAAGTATGGCACACAAAGATTCACCATATGGGCAAAAGTATTGGAACACTTGTTCATTACATATATGAAAAGGGAAAACGTAAGTAAGTATGGCTTAGCCCACCCCACCCCACCCCTTATGAGCGAAAACAGCTGACACTCTTTTGGGAAGCCTTTCGAGAAGATGGCCCTCAATAAGCACGGAAGTGTTTTTTTCAGTTCAGTCGACTGGAACTGGAATGATAGCGATGCCCAAAATGTGTCGGTAAGATGGAGGCTGGCAAGGAAACCTGATGAGACGCGCCCAACCCCTGATTAATTGATTCCCAGATATGTGTCTCAATACTTTTTGTTGATGTGGTGTGAAATCTTTTCATGTGAAGACATGTTTTACAAACTTTAATAACCTCTTGTATCCCTGAGATGCTTTCTCTCCTCAGAGAGGGGGTGTGCGTGCTTGAAATACAAACAGAAACAACAGGAACAAACTAGAGAACTGTATTTGCATACTGTATGTCTCCAGTGTGCGAATGTGTGTGGAAGTGTGTGCGACCGCAAGTGTGTGTGGGCGTGCGTGCGTGAGGGGGGGGAGGGGGAACATGTGAATCTGCGTGTGCATGTGTGTGTGTGTTTTCTTTTCCAGAGTCGCACCAAGCCCAGGAGTTGCTCTCTTTTCTCCACAGGAGTTGGACTAAAGGATTGAGCGAAGGGGGGGCTGGGGGGGGGGGGGGATGACGGGTGATGACGGAAGAGTGGCAAAGTGGCGATGAAGGGTTGTGGGGCTAAGAGGCTCGTTTGGGGGATGAAAATGTTTGTGAAAATGGCACTCATAATCTGTGCACTTCTTTCTCTGCTTTCTATTTTCTTCTCCGTCTTTCTTTCTTGCTTGCATTCTTGCTTCTTTCATTCCTTCTTTTCTTCCCCCCTCTGATTTCTCTCTCTTTCTCTCCCTCTTTTTTTTCCCTATGCTTGAGTAGAAGTGGACCAAAAAGGTAAAGACAATACATTGTAGCATCTTGATCTCCTTCCCCACCCACGCCTCTCTTGCTCCCTTCCTTCTCTCGCTCTCACTTACCATTTCTCTCTCTTCCTCCTACCCTAGGACGTTGTTTGTAATCATGCTGGATGTTGCCCCCACCCTTTTTTTTCCATTTACTCCTCTGTCCCCCCCCATCCCTTGTTGTATGGAAATCAGTGTTTTTATCCAGTTTGATACAGGTTCCGCACACACTCTACCCCTTTCCTCCCTTCGTCTGCTCTTTCTGTCCTGTTTGATTTCATTGCACACATAAACAGCGCATCACCTTTGCTTTCTTTCTTTCTTTCTTTCTTTCTTTCTTTCTTTCTTTCTTTCTTTCTTTCTTTCTTTCTTTCTTTCTTTCTTTCTTTCTTTCTTTCTTTCTTTCTTTCTTTCTTTCTTTCTTTCTTTCTTTCTTTCTTTCTTTCTTTCACTCTTCCTTTTTCCTTCTTTCCTTCCTTCTTTACACCATCTTTCTTTCCACTCTTCCTTTAATTGTTCCGTCCTTCCTTCCTTCCTTCCTTCCTCCCATCCTTCCTTCCACTTTATGCTTATTTTCCCTTTTCTTCCCCTAGGTAGAGTCCCTTATTTATCTTCATAGGACAAATAAGACCAAATCTGTGTGATGGGTCTGGATGTGTGCTTTTTAAGCACTGCTAATATATATGTAATAAATGTGTGTGTGTGTGTGTGTGTGTGTGTGTGTGTGTGTGTGTGTGTGTGTGTGTGTGTGTGTGCGTGCGTGCCTGTGCGTGAGCGCGTCTCCATGTGTGAATGTGTGTATGCATGCCTTCTTGCATGCCAGCGTGGGACTGTACAGTAAACCTTTGTGTCCATATATACTTTTTTTTTTTTGACATGTGGGTGGACCAATCTTTGTGCTCGCTGTAAACTAACCTGCCCTCTCATTCACTTTAAGGCAAAATGTAGCCCTGTCCTCTGCGCCCCTGATTCTACCTCACACTGCACTAACCGACACAGCCACACACCTATAACATACTCACACGACTTTCATTGCAGTGTCCCCTGTCATATTACTCACCACACAAAAACACAAACACACACACACATGCACCCCACACAGTCTCACACACACACACGCACGCACGCACACACATGCATGCATGCACACACACACACACACACACAGACATATGCTCACTTTTACGTCTCGTCTCTTGCTTGCCTGTTGACATCAGCAGAGGTGTTTTAAAGCGCTTTGTTTCTCCTCTTCTTTGTCTTCCTTTAATCTCATTGCATCAACTGCATTTGGCTCAATCCAATTTTCATGCATTGATCCTTTTCCACCCACAATCTTTCCTCTTTCTCCCCCTCCCTCTCTCTGTCTCTCTCTCTCTCTCTCTCTCTCTCTCACCATCATCCATCCATATCCTCTGTCCTCTCTCTCACATCCTTCTTTCTGACAACTCCCATCTCCCAGTTTTCGTCTGTCCCGGATCACTGCTCAGCATCCAGCCACCTTCCTCTCAGCTGGAGGCAGAACATCAGTCAGGGGCGTGGTGTAAGGATCCCCTGCAGGCTGGCGACAGACTATACGTCATGCCATGGACGCCGTACAGGACCGAGGTGCTTTATGAATATGCTTCCTGGGACGACTATCGGCAGAACCGTGTCACCACTACCTATAAGTGAGTGTGCGTGCAAAACATCGGCAGGTCTGGCTTTGAAGTGACGATTTGCTTTTCTTCCTCTTTGGACTTTGACAGCCCAAATGTTGCTTACTCCCAATCCAAGTCAATTTAAAGTCGAGGCCCATTTTTATGATTCCATTAAAGCTCTCTCTTATTATTAATATAATATCATTCTTTCTGTAGTCTCTTTAAAAGTGTACATGGAATTTTAGGTTTAAATAGCAAGTTTTATTGGGGTAGAACTACAGTACATCAAATTAGTCTGCATGTACAAAAAAAAATGGAGTATTTGAACATGCCAACTAAAATCGCTGTGGTTGTGTGTCTGTGTGCGTGCGTGCGTGCGTTCATTGAAGAGATACGCACCGAAAACTGTTGTGTAACAAAACAATGTGCTTTATTTCCATTATCCTAGACTTCCAAGTCGTGTAGACGGTACAGGTTTTGTGGTGTATGATGGCGCAGTGTTCTATAACAAGGAACGAACACGGAACCTGGTCAAGTATGACCTGCGGACCCGCATTAAGAGCGGCGAGGCGGTGGTGGTCAATGCCAACTACCACGACACGTCGCCTTACCGCTGGGGAGGGAAGTCAGACATCGATCTGGCAGTGGATGAGAATGGCCTCTGGGTGATCTACTCCACTGAAGCAAATAACGGACGCATTGTGGTCAGCCAGGTAACGCAGACTACAAATTTGAGAAGCGACAGCAACACTACAGCCTTTTCGCTCGCCTTTCCACCTCTTCCGTGTTCTCCAGGTGAACCCGTACACCCTGCGCTTCGAGGGCACGTGGGCCACAGGCTTTGACAAACGCGGGGCGAGCAACGCCTTCATGGCCTGTGGTGTGCTCTATGCGGTGCGCTCAGTCTTCCAGGATGATGAGGGGCAGGCGGATGGCCGTGTGGGCAATGATATGGTGGTTTATGCCTATGACACCAGCCGGGGGCAGGAGCTGCCCATTCAGATCCCCTTCCCCAACGCTTACCAGTACATCTCTTCCATAGACTACAACCCTAGAGACAACCAGCTGTATGTGTGGAATAACTATTATGTTCTCAGATACCCGCTTCAGTTCACGCCACCACCACCAACTAAAGGTCTGTTGATCTCGAACCTTGATTGGTGTAACTCGGAGGCGTCTACAGACCTGAAGTAAAGTTTTCGTCCTCTACAGGTCCACTTTCCTCTTTGATGACAACCGTCCGCTCTTACACGGCTACCATTGCACTGACTCCTGTGCGGCCATCAGCCTCGCACCCAGTAGGCGTCATCAACCGAGGACCCTTTGACCAGAGGCCAATAACAGCCATGGTCCCCTTAACGCCCCGCCCCCCTTTGCGTGTTCCCTTGGCCCCGGGCGGCCCTGGTCAAGTGGGTGGATGTGAAGGAAGAGTGGCCAGAGGGGTACAGTGGCCCCCAACTCTGAAAGGGGAGACCGTGGAGAGGCCCTGCCCCAAAGGCTCACTGGGTAAGACAGACGTGTGTATGTGTGCGTTTGTTTCATCATGTCAGTGTTTTATTACGTGTGTGTGCGTGAGAGTGTGTGTGTGCGTATCTTGTTTCCCTTTGAAATGTAGTCACATGCCCTCGCTTTGAACTCCCTTTCACATGACAGAGAAGAAACAGTCGTTATACTTTTTACAGTCACGCTCCGTCAACTTTTCCTCTCGGTGCGCAGCTGTCTTTCTCTGTGCTGCTCTGCCCCACAGGAAAAGAGGACATTTTGTCTGTAGCACATTGTGCCTCCTAATCCTGTTTTATGGCTCGATTTAGGAGCCGAGTTAAACTGGGGAATAATTCTCCATCATAATTGAAGTGACCTAGTTGCATCTAATTTTCAGACATGTAAACCTTTAATTATTCGGTCATATGACTCGGCCTTCTCCAACGTCTTGTTCTGCAGGGATAGCGTCCTATGAGTGCATGACGTCGCCAGTTAGCTGGAGCTCCAGAGGTCCTGACCTATCTAACTGTACCTCTCCGTGGGTCAGCCAGATTGCACAAAAGGTCAGTTACATATGCACACACCTTGTGCAAACGGCCCGAATCCCATTAAGAAGCAACTCCCACTTTGAATGTCAAACATGAGTGATTCTGGACAACGCTACTTTCCTCCAGATTAAAAGTGGAGAGAACGCAGCAAATATTGCTGGGGAGCTGGTCAACCTAACCCGGGGACGGATCTATGCAGGTGATGTCAGCATGTCTGTAAAATTAATTGAACAGTTACTGGACATCTTGGACTCCCAGCTTCAAGCCTTGAGACCAGCCAATAAAGAGTCTGCAGCACGCAATTACAATAAGGTGGATTGCTCCTTGAATTCATGCTGATGTGTACTTGACCTTTTATAGGAAAGAGGAACGAAATGTCAGCACCGGTATTTTTAACGCGGATGTTGTTTTCTGTCTTTCTAGCTGCAGAAAAGGGAGCGCACGTGCAGGGCTTATGTGCAGGTAGGTAACCAATGCATGGATGGACAAATGGATGTGAAATGAAGGGATGATTATTGGCTAGATGAACCGATAACTCACGGATGGACAGACCGCTGGGTAGATGGATGAGGAATGATGGAAAAAGGAAAATGGATGGACAGACGGAAGGATGTAAGCTGGACAGAAGGATGGCATCGGGGATGACTGATGAATGATGGATCGACAGGGGACCATATGCAACAATGATGGACACAGAGTGCTCATGGACAGATGGACATATGAATGAATGGATGATTGAAAGGCCTCCAAAATAGATGCTGGACAGATTTATGAACGGATGACTGATTGATATATGGTAGACGGATGGAAACACGCAAGATGGAAGAATGGATGGATGGATAACTGTGAGATAGACAATGGATTGATGGGGAAACAGATACGATAAGATACAGAGGTAGAAGTGGCAAACTGACAGTCAGGTGGATAATCGACAACAAAGGGGCGGATTATCGAATGGCGGATGATGGATGGATAAATGAATGGTTGAAAATGACGGTTTAAATAGATTGACTGGCGATGGAGAGATGGAAGCATGCAAGATGGAAGAATGGATGGATGGAAGCACAGATGGATTCACGGATAAAAGGACAGATGGAAGGGCGGACAGGCGAATGGATACACCAACAGAATGTGATCTACCTTTCTCCTCGTCAGGCTGTGGTTCAAACGGTAGATAACTTGTTGGGTCCCGAGGCTTTGGTGTCCTGGGCTGACATGAGCAATTCTGACCAGTCCCGCTCTGCATCACTCCTGTTGGATGCGGTCGAGAAAGGAGCGTTCCTGTTGGCTAACAACCTCTATGAAGGTCGATTCAGTGACAGAGCACCAAATGTCGGTATGTTGTCTCTCTTTTCCTGAGCACAGAACATATCGCCATTTTAAAACAAGCTTCTCGTCCTGACATTTCTGTATGTGTGTGATTAGATCTAGAGGTGTATGTGCTAAACACAGAGGCGGACATACAGGACCTAACTTTCCCGCACTCCTACGACAGTGACAGTATCCTGCAGATCTCAGCTGTGGCCCTGCAGCAGTACAGCAATAACGGTGTGAATATTTCATATTTATTTCACAATATTTACAACAGTGGATCAACTGATGATGGGTTGTGGACTTCGTGGGATGATCCCACTCGTCCACAATCAATGATACTGTATGAAGATATGCCTCTAAATAGCTTGCTTCCTTCACTGTACAGGCCAAGTGAAGTTGGTCCTCTCTCTGTATAAGAACTTGGGCACCTTCCTGACCACCCAGAACTCCACCTTGCGGCTCGGACTTGGACTCGGACAGGGGTCAGAGGTCATGCTCAGGAGCCTGGTGGTCAACTCCCACGTCATCTCTGCCTCTGTGCACAGAGGCTCCAATAGAGTGTTCCTCTCTGAGCCCGTGGTGTTCACCCTCAGGCACCTGCAGGTCTGCTGGGAAATGCAACTTTGGCAAGAAAGATTCTCGCTCATATTCATCAACATTTAAGAGTTGGTTTTGTGTCGCGTCCACAGCTGGACAACCACTTTGGTCCCAACTGCTCTTTCTGGAACGCCTCAGGGGTCTCTGGGACTGGCAAGTGGTCCACACAGGGATGTCGCCTCTTACACACCAACAATACGCACACGACGTGCGCCTGCAACCACCTGTCCAGCTATGCTGTACTCATGACGTACCAGCAACCGGCTGTAAGTGAACGCTCAAGTCCACAAACTTGCATTGCAATTTATTTTTACAAAAGACGCCATTGAAAGCTTGACATGAAAAAAAATGAATAAATTGTGTCTTCAAACTTTTTAGAATTGTGTACAAGAATTCTGATGCTCCAATTTCTTTGTTCAGCGTTGAATGCTTTATAATTTTGCCACAGGTTGAATGACAGGTACTGTAGATGCTGTCATGTTGACTGTCTGTTTGACATGAACTGTGTTTTTGCATTCGTATTTTGCAAGTCAACAAAAGCCAGCCAAAAGTGTTGTAAAAGAATCAACAGTCATTTCTGGAAGGCTTATATGTGACTCTCTTGATTAATTACGGCAACACTGCTGCGTCTCAAACTCCAAGATACAGTTCAGTTCTCAAATTAGAAAGGCTGATAAAATGTTGTGATTCCAAATAGTCTCCAGCAGTCAGATCCAATTTTTGCACTAATTTGCAAGATAAAGTCGTTTATTAATTCATCATTCAATTATCTTGAGTTGAAGCTGTGAGAGAGATTTTTCTGAACGCTGCAGGCTGCTGTGCTTTGGTCGCCCATGAAACGCAATTCAATGGCTCGATGTAATTTTTTTTTTTTCCGTCATCCATCCAACTATCAAACACTCGACATGTTATCTATTTTTCTATTTGGGTTTCACAGTCTGGTGTGGGAGTTGAGGAGCTTCTGGTCTACATCGTCTCCTGGGTGGGCATCTCAGTTGCTCTGGTGTGTTTGGCCACCTGTCTTACCACCCTGTGCTGCCAGGCGGCACCGTGGCACACTGACCACAGCACCATCCACTGCAACTTGTGGGCCAATCTGCTTATCACTGAGCTGCTCTTCCTCGTTGAATCCATTAAGACGCAATATACCGTGAGTTTTACCTAAAACATGAGAGGTGCTCGGAAAACTTTTGTTTCTCTTGTCCGCGTTGTATTCTGCTGTTCTCACACTTATAATTTATAGGTTGTGTGCTCCATCATTGCCGGCCTGCTGCACTTCTCACTGCTCTCAGTCTTCTGCTGGCTATGTCTGGAAGCGGTGGAACTGTACATTTTGCAACGTGAAGTGTTTGAGGGTCGTAACTCCAGGCGGAAGTATTTGTACCTGAGTGGCTACTCCGTACCCGGGCTGGTGGTGGCTGTGTCTGCAGCCATTGACTTCAGAGGCTACGGCTCAAAAACTTTGTAAGTTCATCACACTACTATTGCGCAGTATGTGAACGTGTGTGTCCCAAGATACTGTATGCGCTTTGCATACGTGATCACTTGTTATGACATGAGGAACACTCATGTAACAACATGTTCATCAAAGAATATGTTGTTCGGATTGACACTGTCACAGAGCAGCCGGATGGCTTAGTGGGTAAGACCACTGACAAAGGACCCGAGTTCAAAACCCGGTCAGGCCGGACGATAACGTCCACGCAGGTCTTCAGTCAAGACCCGCCAAATTATACCTTGGATCATCCATCCATTTTCCACCGCTTCGGGTCGCGGGGCAGCAGCTTTAGGAGGGAAGCCTAGACTTCCCTCTCCCCAGCCACTTCTTCGAGTTCTTCCTGGCGGATCCCGAGGCGTTCCCAGGCCAGCTGGGTAACATAGTCTCTCCAGCGTGTCCTGGGTCGTCCCCGGGGTCTCCTGCCAGTGGGACATGCCCGGAACACCTCACCAGGGAGG
Organism: Hippocampus mohnikei; assembly: GCA_026261675.1. Classification (NCBI taxonomy): domain Eukaryota; kingdom Metazoa; phylum Chordata; class Actinopteri; order Syngnathiformes; family Syngnathidae; genus Hippocampus; species Hippocampus mohnikei. The sequence continues at coordinate 5,696,193 of JAKGUB010000326.1, forward strand.
CGTCCAGGAGACATCCTAATTAGATGCCCGAGCCACCTCATCTGGCTCCTCTCGATGTGGAGGAGAAGCGGCTTTACTCTGAGCCCCTCCCGGATGACCGAGCTTCTCACCTTATCTCTAAGGGAGAGCCCGGACACCCTGCGGAGAAAACTCATTTCGGCCGCTTGTATCCGGGATCTCGTTCTTTCGGTCACGACCCATAGCTCGTGACCATAGATGAGCGGATCAGCGATACAAATAATGATTGAGCCATGCAAATTATCAAGTGCCAACCAATACTGTTTTATTTTTGTAAAGGCACATTTTCTGATACCACTTTAGAATTGATGATTGAATGATTGTATCAACAGATATTGATGTTGTTTGTGTTCCTCCTCTATGTTTGTGTCTTTATTCACAGCTGCTGGCTGCGAACTGACAATTACTTTGTTTGGAGTTTTCTTGGACCGGTGGCCGTTATTATCACGGTGAGATTGTTGTTCCTGCCCTCATAGAGAGTTAACCATTTATGTGGTTTACAAATGTATGTGTGAAAAAAAGTCGAGCGTTAACAGTTTGTATTCTGGTCTGCAGCTTAACCTTGTGATCTTAGTGATGACCTTACATAAGATGCACAGCACTGCGGCCCTGAAGCCCGACTCCAGTCGCCATGACAACCTGAGGTTTGTAATTGTCTTTGGATCTAGGAACAAAACTGTAACTGTGCAAATTTTGGGTCAAAATCAGCCCCGATTCTGAAAAAAACAATTCAGTCAGACGTGGAGCAAAGGTTCACCTTGTGGTATTAGCTTCAGGCAGGATGCGACATTTTTAACAAGAAGCCACCAGCGGGATGAATCAAAAATGATAAATTAAGTAGTGTGATAGTTGACAAGAGTCAACTAAGCTCTGAAAAACTGTGCAATACTACGTATTACAAACACGCAACCTCTCAATGAAAAGATATTAGCATTGTCCATGAAGGTAAGAATGTATTGAATCGGGCCCATGGCAGCGGTACTAAACTGCAGCCGGGAGGATGACCCATCAGGACCACTCCTACTGGTACTGTGTTGTTGCAGTCAAGCTGTTGCTTGGTAAAAGATCAATCCTCCGCTTTGAACTGTATTGGACTGCGTCATGAGGAATGACGGCTTGATTGCCATCAAGCGCCCTCAGTCAAACCGGTTTATGAAATGCTTGTGTTATCCTTCTTCTGACTGACCATGGATTTTTATTGATGTTCAAGCAAGGATTTTCTCATGACATTGATGTGCGGTCTTGTGTGTCCAGGGCGTGGGCAGTGGGCTCGTTGACGCTTCTCTTTCTGCAATGTGTCAACTGGTCCTCAGGCCTGATGTTCTTGTCCGCGCCCTCTCTTCTCCTGGCTTATCTCTTCGCCTCCCTTAATACAGCGCAAGGCTTCCTCATCACCATCCTGCACTGCACCCTCACCAGGAAGGTCAGCCTCAGAGCTGAGCATGGTTATGTTGCCGGTTATGTGATCGTTCACCGCCGACGTTGTTCTTTGTGTTAAGGGTCAGAAAGACTACGGCCGATGTCTCCGTCTTTCCCAGTGTTGCGCAACGTCTTCGTCGAGCTCTCCGGACTCGGTCAAGGGCGCTGCATTGCGCTCCAACAGCCGCTACAGCAGCAGCCAGGGGCGGAGGGCCACGGCGAACAGACAGGTGCTCACTCCGTTTCATGCACTTGCTTCAAGTCTGACGGACGGACGCAAGCCTGATTTGACTGTCTGCCAAATATTCCGTGCTCCAGAGCCGTATTAGGAGGATGTGGAATGACACGGTGCGAAGACAGACTGAGTCATCTTTCATCGCCGCTGATGTTAACAGTACCCCAACTCTTAACAGAGGTGAGCATCTGCTTTATTGTTTTCAGTCACCTTCTTTGTTGTCGACATGTATTCCTCTATTTTCTGCACGTAGCTGCATTGGGGAATCATTTCCTGACCAATCCAGTGCCGCAGACTCACGCAGGAGCCTCTCCGTATGACACCATGTTGGCACAGGGATACAATCAACCCTTCACCTCCACAGGTATACCTTATCACAGCGTCAGTGGCTTTTCTTCTGTATGGCTTAGTTGGTGCTTCCCTTCACCACACTTCTATTTGCGAGAGTCGTCATCAAGTCTGCAGGACTGATCATGTTTATTTGTCCTGTCGTTAAGTTAGAGTAGTAGACAGTACTGTGCTAGAGCCACTGCTAGTTTGTGGTTTTAATGACCTTTTACCATCGCAATCATTTTGGTATAATTAAAAAGCTCATAGTACAGATACAACATGATACAAGCAATACCATCCATCCAGGATCCCAAAATGTACACTGTTGTACAATATGCTGCTCAGTTTTTCTATGAAACCGAGAGCACAAAATATTCTGCAGTGAGATGCTCGGAATAGCTTTTTTTCTTTTAGGAGCAGTTTTGCGAATCAATATGTAAGTTCATTTGAGGGGCGACTTTCTTATTTTAAGCAATTCTTTTTTCAGGTTAATCTCAGGGATTTGAAGCAAAGGGTAAATCATGGCTCCTCTGTCTGGGTAGAAAATACACAACCCCTCACCCCCACAATAGTAGCTCTCTTTTGAAGGTACTCCCAGTGATTGTATGGGTTTTCTGCGGATACTGCCCCCCCCCACACACACACACATTCCAAAACCATTCATGTTCGTATCCCTGAAGACTCTAAGATATCCATAGGTGTGATTGTGTGTGTAACTGGCGGTTTGCCTAAATGAGGCCTGTCATTGGCTGGGGACCAGTTCAGGGTGTACCACTGATGACAAGCGTAATAGAAAATGCACGGATGGCTTGATGTTTATTGTTTGTGTTCTCAGAGGAAGCAATTTCCGTAATACTTTGTGTTTTTTCATATCTTCCGAATCCACTTTGAATCAATTATACTTGCTGGTGACACACGCAAACAAAGATTACAGCCTTGGTGGAAATGTGTTTGTGACTTTTTTCTTTCAACAGATAATTGCTTTGTAGTTTAGGGCTGCTGTGCTTTTATTTTTATTGTCATGTTGGAATGTTTTGACTTTTTTCTTCTCTGTCTCACTCTTACGTGGAGCAGTTGGAACCTTCCGAAACAAGAGTATGAGCTCTTCTTTATTGTGCTCACCCAAGTCATTTAGCACTGTGGTTGTCTTTCATATTTGCACACATTTGTCATATGTCGTAGATCAGAATGACATTTTTCTCTAAAACAACCACATTATTTGTTTTCCTGTAAAACTGAAAATGCCTCCGTCTTTGGGAAGAAGCTCTACTCATTTGATCATACGTCTACTCATGCAACTCCTTTCAAAACACTACTTTGTTGTCCCGTTTAACCTTTTACAACTGTTAATTTCTTGTTTCTTCCTGTAGAAGTTGGTGTGTCGCAGAGTCAAGAATCCTGCGGGTTGGACAGTGTGTGTCTCAACGGAGGCTACACCCCAAATACCTTCACCCTACATGGACTGGGGGCCATGCCAGGATCCCGAGCTGGAGTGGTGGGCAGCACTGACCTTCTGAAGGACGGAGGAGTCGGCATGGGAGGCGATGACATCTCCCCCGCCCTGTTAACCCCGCATGGCGCTGCAGATCTGGGCGCCGGTGCCGCAATGCGTCGGAACTTGTCTGACGCGGCTGCACTGGAGAAGATGATCATCTCTGAGCTGGTACAGAGCAACCTGAGGCCTTCGGGTGACATGCCCGTCCCTCCCGAGCGCTACGGAAGCCTGGCAAGGCCTCATCATCTGGACAGGGCGGCCCTGGCTCACACTGACACGCTGACTCGGCACGCGCAGCAACCCCAAGAGGGCTGGGCGGCCACCATGCAGCCCACCTCTCGACACAACGCACAAGACGGTTGGCCGCATTTGAGGCACCACCTACAAGGTGCTGAGACACATTCCTCATCACATGAACAAGATCATGTCACAACGCCACACTCACAAGATGGCTGGTCACACGCACGCACTCCAGCAGATGCTGAGTCCCGCGAGTTACCGAAAGATGGGGAGAGGCTCCAGCTGCAAGGCACTCTGGGTCGTCGAGGGCTCCAGGAACGCCAACAAGCACGTCCCCCCGATGTTCAAGCTCGGCCATACTCCACCCTCAGCCGCACCCCTGGCACCCTGTCCCGCCACCGACCCACAGCCGAGTCAGGTGGAGGGACGGACAAAGAAAGGGAGCGAGACCGGGATCGTTATCGAGACAGACCCTTACCGCCGCCTCCTCCCCCACCCCCGCAGGAGTCAGAGCCCTTGTACAAAGCTCTGGAGGAGCCACTTCTGATGAAACAGCGGGAGGCCGGTGTAGACACTTGGCGAGGAGTGCAGGACAGGGAGAAGGATGAGACATTTCTCCTAAAAAGAGATGGACTTATGGATGAGTGGCGGGGACGTAACAGAGCAAGGGAAGAGTCTTTTAGCTCTCAAAAGAGAAATGGAGACATGGCTGAGTGGAGAGGTGGAATAGAAAGAGGAAGGGAGGAACCTCATCTCCTGGAGAAGAGAGATGAAAGGATGGATGCATGGAGAGGAGCAGCGGAGACCGACAGGGAAGAAACGTTCATCACTCAGCGAAAAGATTTTGGGATTGATGGCTGGAGAGCTGGGATGGAGAGAGAGAAGGACAGAGATGGGTGGAGAGTAGGGTTTGAACGAGAGAATGAAAAGCAGAAAGACAGAGCACTCGATGTGTGGCGTGGAGGGGTTGATGTCGACAGAGAGGAATCTTTTTTGTTTGAAAGTAACGACAGTGGTCTTGACGGGAGAAAAAGAGGAAAAGATCGAGGTTCGTTCAGGTACCATGGTGACCGAGAGGATTCTGATGGCTTTACTCTGCCTTTGACCCCTGATCTTGACCTTGACCCCGACACCTCACCTATCTACGCCCAAGATTCAAACCCCTCGCCACTGTACCTGGGAGACCGTCCATCGCCGCCTCTCGGTCTCTTCCCGCGAAGCTCACCCCCAACCAACATATTTGCTCCCCGAGATGCGAATTCTCCTCCCAACAATCTCTACTCCCGCCACTCACCTCAAGTGTACAGCCGCAGTAGTTCGCCTCCTCGCTTCTACAGCCGCACCTCCCCCCCGACACTCTCCTACCCTGACAGTAGCCCCGAAGGTCCCGAAGAGCTCAGCCCCAGCAGCCCGCCCCAGCAGCCTGCCCTGGAGCTGCCGTACAGCCTCGGGAGACCTCCTCTCGGCCCTCGTCCCAATCACCTGCAAACCTTTTATCAGCCACCACCACCGACGACTAATGGAGAGGCTATGTACACATCTGAGCCGTCTTCCGAAGGAGACGATGGTCAGATGCAGCGGGTGACAAGCCTGTGACTAGGGCGGTGGTGATCGGGGCATAGAAAACAGGGAGGTGGAGAAGAGCACAACCAACAGTAATAAACAAGCAGTTTCTGATGATGATGATGATGATGATATATCTCAATTGGCCAGTGAAGGTAATGATGATATCAGAGATGGCTCCTCCCTGCTTCTATCTCCCGATCACCACGAGACTCCCCCTTGCCCCTTTCTCATTCTTTTGTTATCTTTCGAGAAGTGTGACCGTCATTGGCCGTAACTCTTCCTCTGCTCTCCTTCCCTGGACCCCCTGCTGTGTCTTCCTGCTTCATCAGTGCTTTATTTTTTACTGGCCCATGATCTGACTTTCTGTTGGTCAATTGGCTGGGTTTCGCCCTTCCTCGTAGCAAGAGAAAAGTGTCGTGACGGATCAAAGCACTAGTGTGTTGCCAAAAAAAAAAAAATCCTTTTAAAGAACACATGCATGACTTTCGAATGGCTCTTACAAGGCCATGCGTTCTGTGAGAAGGAAATGTTCAAGTGCAAGTGAATGAATGTGTGTAGCTTGATGAGCATGCGTGTGTGCAAGGTGTGTATGTATGCGCGCGTGTGTGTGAGTGTATATATACAAATCTTTTATGATTATGATTTATGATTAATGTATCACAGATTAATGTATCACAGAGGAGCGTTTTAGCATTGTTGATAGAGGTGCGCCTTCAACACGTGCCCTCCTCCTGATTTTCAACTTTGTTCCATCACATCAAGACCAAAACCTGTCCTCTAGTCGCCAACTGTTGGCAATGGAACAGTTTTCAGTGGAGTCGTCATAGCTACAGCGGAGTTGTCATAGGAACAGAACTATTGTCTCCAGAGCAGATCATGTGAAACCTCCGAACTTTTTCTGCAACCCCTGATAACTTTGTATATATTACTCTCAACTGTTCTAATTGTCTTGTATTGCTATATTGACGTTCAAGTAAACGTGAAATTAATCTTTCTTGTCCTTTCATTGACTATAGAAAGTAAGGCTTAAGACAGTCAGGAGGCATAAAAAATGAAGTCAGAATATACCAATGTAGCCTTTGTAGCCCATATAGCCATCAAATCCACCTTTTGATACTTCAGTTCTCAGTTAGATATTTGTGGACTATCAATCCATCCATTTTCTTCCACTTCTCCAGAATCAGGTTGCAGGGCCGGCAGTTTTAGTAGGAAACGCCAGACCTCCGTCTTCCCCACCCACATATGCAGTTATTCTGGGAGGTTTCAAGGCTTTGTCCACATGGGACATGCCGGCCAGAGCCCTCACCGGGGAGGTGTCGAGAAGTCATCCTGATCAGATGTACAAGCTCCCCTTGATGCGGAGGAGCAGCGGCTTTACTCCAAACCCATCCCAAATGACCGAGCTTCTCACCTTCTCTCTTAAGGATTCCTGGCACCTTGCAGGTCTTCGATGTATTCTCCTCACTGATTCACAATGTCCTGTGTCAAGGTCAGCAGTCTCCCATCTCCATTATACAGAGTTAATGGTGTTCCACCTCGTCCAGAAGTCATTCTCCATGGCCTCAGTTTCCCAACCAGACTTTCATACTTTATACACTATGCTAGCTTTTAAATGAAACCCGTTTTGAAAAATTCATTTGGCAAATCTTGACATAAATCAAGGTCACATTGTGCAACATTTGCACTTTCAACGCCAAGATTGCATCCACTAGGTCAGGGAATTTTCTGGCCTCTGATTGCCACAAAAACAGACTGGCGTTGAGATTCTCACCCGTTTCACACTCCACTTCATCAGCTTTCAAGAGACCAATTTGGAAAAAGTCAATTGAATTCAGTGAATTCAAAATGTATTACTGAGCCAAATGGGCTGCAGAGTCAACACTTACTTTAGGTCAATTTGTCGATTTTGGTGGCCTCATTGCCATAAAAGTAAAATGGCATTGAATTTCGCATCTGTTTCGCACTCTAGATTTCAGATTAGGCCCACTTTAAACGAGGAGAGTATTCATGCACTTTGAATACCTTGTAAAGAAAAGGCACTATACAAGCCATTTACCATTTTTGAAAATTATCACCTTTAACAATAAAAGAGTGATGATTCACTTATTGGAAAAACAGTGAATGTAGTATACATTTATTCAGCAAAAGAAAATATAATACATTTAAAAGATGTCAACCAAAAATAAAAAACAATTATTTGTGAACTCTCAATCTGTTATGTAGTCTGGGAACTTAGATATCACATCCTTTGCATGTTCTTCCCGTGCCTGTGTGGGTTTTGTCCGGGTACTCCGGTTTCCTCCACATTCCAAAAACATGCACGGTAGGCCGTTTATCACTCGAAATTGTCCGTAGGTGTGATTGTGAGTGTGAATGGCGGTTTGTCTCTATGTGCCCTGCGATTGGTTGGCAACCAGTGTAAGGTGTACCCCGCCAATTGCCCGACGACAGCTGGGACAGGCTCCAGCACACTCCGTAACCCTCGTGAGGTTGAGCGGATTGGATAATGGATGGATGGATGAACATTTTCACTGTGGTTACACGCATTATGAAACCTTCAGCAGCTCAAGGCAGCAAGCCGGTATTATGTGCCTGCTAAACACTAACAACCTGACGGTCATAACATGGTGTCTTCAAATCAACATCGTCCTGATCATGTCATGAACAGCAACGCTTTTAGAAGCATTGCAGACAGCGCTGAAATGGGTTAACACTAACAGACCATATGGGGTGTCCTGTCTGATCGACCATGACAAAATTTACACTGTAGATGATGTTGCCATGACAACCATGGACAGTACTGTATTCATCTTAACACACAGCAACACACTGTCACAATGATTTTAAACTGCTCTTGTAGGGCAAAATTACTCGCTTTTGCTATGTACTCTTTTCTGTCACACCCTACTCCACTCACTGATACTGTTGTCCAAAATGTAGAGGTGTGTGGTCTGACTTCACAGGAAACAGTCTCACACGCTTCGGATTCCCACAGGCTCCTTGCTGATGGATGCCGAGGCACGCCGAGAGGGATGGTGGAGAGGTGAGCTTTAGCAGATGCTGTGGTGCGCTGACAAGTGGTCATTCTGGGTCTCATCTTGGGATTGATGCAAGATGGGTCTCTTAAACATGGAAGAGATGTAGAAGGCCTGACAAGACACAAGAGATGCGAATGAATGTTGGAATCGGTGCCAGAAGAGCCAAGCAAATGGGGGAACTCACCACCCAGAATGCGGTGAGGGCTCCAAGGATGTAGCCGACAAGGACGTCCGATGGATGGTGTCTGTTGTCGGTGATGCGGGTCAGACCCGTGTAGATGGCCAGCAGAAAAAGAAAGAACTGCAGCACGGGTCTCAGCAGGCGGGCTTCGCGCCATGTCAATCGCGCTTCAAGATAAAACTATTAAGCCCCCAGGAAAAAAAAAAAAAAAAAACAGTCAGCGTGCTGGCATTTCCGTGCGTCATGTAAAATTGACCGAACCCTCTACTTAATATGGTGAAGCAATGCAAAGCAATGAATTTCCCCAAACTTCAGCACAGTATGACAGTTCAGGCAACACAAGAGAAGAGTGCAATATATGAAGAGCTTAGAAAATCCTTGATAAACAACAGCCACCGATTTAACTATTTGACGTTTGGTGTATTCTAAGTCGCATTGACCAAAAAACAGAAATCTGTGCTCACGCCATAAATTTGAAGTCATCATTTGTGTTTACATGCAGCTGTCAGGGAATTCACCCGAACATCTTGAACGTTGAATGAAAAGACTCGACTCAACTCAGGAACAGATTGTCTTTTGCTGCTCGGCAAAGGAGGCAAAGTTCCTCAAAGGCAACACAAGTCGTGTTTCCTCTCAGATCGAAACCCCACCTTCGCACCCCCGCTGACCACTTTTTATTCACCGGATATGCAAAATACAAGTAACATATCAGAAAAACATTCCTCCTCATTTACATGTCACGCTTTCCAGCCCCGCCCACCTACACATACAATGGGTAGATTTCACATGAATTGAGACACTGTAACAAACTGGAGGACATCTGCCCTCCCGTAGTTGAACCTTCCTGTCTTATCAGTTAATGAGGCCCTGGCGTCCTTCAGCTCAAGTTGGCCCTTTTTTCTGTGTGCTCCATTGTGTACAAATTGTGAGAATATAGCGTTCAAGGTCAATCAAGCATATACTGAAATGAAACTTTGAAACATGATAATATTAAGTTTGTCTTTCTCCATCAGCAGCCCACAATCTTTTTGTGTTGACAAGAGGAATGCGTGCTAATGTACGGAGCCCCAGACATGACAAGAAGAAAAACCACCCTTTATGCGCACAAACTACTAATTTGTAAATGAAATAGTTGCAGCGTGCACATAAAGTAGCGCTGATCTCTTATTGGACAAGAGGGTAAACAAATCGAGCGCACCTTCCCTAACTAGCTTCTCCAGTACTGACCTATTCAGTGCCTTCAAAAATCCACGAGTTGTTGCATCTGACGTTTTTATTTTTCTCAACATTACGTAGTCATATTATGACAAAATGTTTTCATTTCGAATATACTGTACATCCACCGGTAACCATTGTCCCACCTAGAGTGTTGCAGTTGCTGGACACTAAAATCGATCCCGTCGTCCAAGTCGTACCTCCAGTTTGCTCTCAACAACCTATTCAATTGTCTCTCAGTTATGATTCCTCGCAATGCCAAGCATTTCATTCATGAAAATCAACAGTCAACATGAGACTATTACACAAACCCCTTCGTAGTAAGCATAAGCATGTATAAAAATGTCATCGAATGAATATGAATGCTCCTTCATCAACACATTAAAATGCAGCTCCTCTCATACAAAAACTACCAGACAATAGAGGAGAGCAGTGAGGCAGGGAGCCAAGGTCACACCCCTCCCACAGCAAAACAAAGCGACTTCTGTCTCTCATTTCTCCTTCCAGTATTTCCCCTCCTCTGTTTTCTCATGCGTTTACACAGTGCTGCTCACTGGACTGGCGATAGCTGTGTTTCATTCCTTTTCAGCATAAAAGCACTCGTAATTGTGAAACGTCAGGGGCCACACAGCAATAAAGATAGAAAGGAATTTTTATAAAATATACTCACAGCTAAATACAGCATCGTGTACATCGCAAAGGAGGCATGACCGGAGAAGAAGGACTTCCTAAATTGAGAGGCAAAAAATAGAATTTTAATAGCTGGAACAAATACAATTTGGGAGTAGGATCTCTAAAGTGTTAAAATGTTACACGGAGTCAAGTCTGAAAAAGTGATGTGCTGATTAGATGGATGGATGGATTGGGTGGTGTGACATCAGCACATCTGAGTATCTGGGAATGAGCTGTGGATGACAGCAGCTGGTGTGAGTGTGCCCATTATGTTTGTTTTATTGTTCTACTGGCGACCGTGGCGCTCCTTTCCCAAATGCAATGATCACTTTAAAAATTGCGATGAAAGGAAGGGTTGGACGAGCGGATGAACGAAGGAGCGGCAGCAAGTAGTTGATGGATACGTAACACACACACCTGGCCTCCTCTATAGAGCGGTGGTCAGTACTGTTGCATCTGACAGACTCCAAATAGGTTCCATGCGTGCAGTTGAGGGAGGCGTAGGTGACACCACACACCGACAAGAAGTGCGGCCGCAGTCGGCCAATGCTCAGCTTGGCTACATTTGTCAGGGATTGGCCGACGCAGCAGCCGAACAGGAAGGAGCCCAACTCCTTGTAGAGACAGGACACATACTTGTTCCTGAGGAAGGCCTTGGAGGTGACGCCAAGGAAGCGCACGCGGTAACATTCCCCTATAGCGATCTGCAGGTAGACATGTGGTCACAACGATTATGTTAAGAGTCCAAATGTATGGAATTCACTGTAGTACTCACACCGAGGCCCGTGATAAGGATGCCGCCGGCAATGAGCAGTTTGTCCGATATGACCTCCGACTGCAGGTATGGGTAGGCGATGCTGGTGTCTCCACAAATGAAGCCTCTTGTGTATGGTCTGACCGCTTTTAGCTCACTTAAAAAGAAAGGGATGGAAACTGGGGGGCCGGGGGGGTGATTGTTATTAAAATGATGCTTGCATAGATTCATTCTGCAACAAACACAACATTTTTTCGAAAGGTTTAGCAAGAATGGGTTGAGAATGCGAGAACAGGACAGTAGAAGAAGAGAAGTGATTTGTTTTTGACTTGAGCTCAACTCTCCGCTGGAAAACAAAAGAGTGAATTCTGAAACAAACCAGAGCCAGAAGCTGCCTGACACTGCCTATACTCAACGCTACCCACCCCACATCCCCCTCCCGATACTCTTCTCTGCCTCCCAGCTCACACTCCTGCATGCACACAATCGAGGAGGCAACTGGACCGACAAAAATGTCCAACACATTGTCCTCTGAACGTTTAAGACAGGGGTTAAAACACACGACCTCTCCAGCCAGCGAGTGTGTGCTGATTAACCACCATGACGTGACCTCTTCCTGTCACTACGAGAGATAGTGACACACACGCATGCACCTGGGGCTCATACATATATTTATTTATAGCAAATATAATTCCCCCGATTCCCCACCGACTTTACTCTACCCTGAGAACAAGTGGTTGCTATAGAAACAGTCGAATTCCCTGGGCAATGCACAAAGCAGCTGGCAGAGTCTCTGAGTGTGCATGGGTGGGAAACAAGAGTCTTACATGCGCATAGAGGGAGTGAAAAAAGTTTGGGGGTGAATATATTTCTTTGAATGGCAGTGTGTTCAAGAGAAGTCACCGCACTAAAAACAGCAGCTGCTGAGCAATTCCATGACAAAATGTGGAAAAAAAACGGAATCGCTTGTTGGCAAACCTCTGCCTTCGTGACAAAACATCTCGGTATTTGGACTGGTGAGTGCTTACACAACGCCATTGGGACGATGCATTTTGGGGGCACTATTTATATAAGTGAGGAATTTACAAACCCAATTCCAATGACATTGGGCTGGTGAGTTCAACATAAAACAGAATATATTGATTTGTATCATGTTCAGTCTAGATTAAATTGAATGAACTACAAAGAAAATATATTTAATATTCAAACGGATAAACTTTATTTTTTCGCTAATAATCATCAACTCTGAATTTTATGGCTGCAACGTTTGAACGCTGGCTTTCAAACTTTGCAGGGTTCGATTCCTACTTCCCTTCCTGTGTGGAGTTTGCATGTCCTCCCCGTGCCTGCGTTGGTTTTCTCCGGGTACTCCAGTTTGCGCCCACATTCCAAAAACATGCATGGCAGGTTAATGGATCACTCTAAATTGTCCTGAGTTGTGAGCGTGAGCAGGGATGGTTGTTTGTCTATGTGTGCCCTGTGATTGAAAGACAACCAATTGAGGGTGTACCCCGCCTACAGCCCGAAGACAGCTGGGGTATAGGCTCCAGCACACCCCGCAACCCTTGCGAGGATAAGCACATCAGAAAATGGATGGATGGATAGATAATAATAATGGAAAAAAATAAAATATACACTTCATATCTCTCTCTCTCTCTCTCTCTATATATATATATATATATATATGCTCCCTCGCAGTGGGCTGCATTGGCTGAAACTTAAACACGTTTTATTTCACTCCCAATTGTTCCGCATAAAAACGGACTTTTAGAAAGTCGAAAGAAATAGAAAAGACGGATATTATATTCACCTAGGAAAAGGCACAGGACGTCTGAAACCACCAGAAGCTTCCTTGCGAATAAAGCTTGTCCAGTGTGCGTCAGTTTATTGACGGTGATGTTCTCCATCCCCGCTGCTCCTGCTGTCGGTTGCGAGCCGCTCTTGGTGTTCATCCCTTTGGGTCGGATAATTAGGTTCGGTCGGGGCTCTGCGCTCACACGGGCGCGCTGTGGTCCCAACTGGTCCAGGTGAACAATTTCTCATCACAAAGTTCAAAGAGCCTTAGCGTTAGGCTAAAAAGCGACGCGTCAGAGCGAAGTTGCCCCTTCACGCGTTTAAGATGTGACGACATCACATCCTCCGCAAGACTCGTTCGAACGGGCAACTAGGACTTGATGGGCATACGTCACGTTAAAACTATGCATTGCGTGTGGTGGACTTGCTTTGCCTCGCTGCCGTTTTAGCGCTTATCCTCTTGAGGGCTCTGGACCCTATCCCAGCAGATTCCCGGCGGACAACGTCCTGGACTGGTCGCCAGTCGGGCGCAGGGCAGAGTCCAGACAACCGTTCTGGTTGGTCACACCGTCCCTAAGTGGGGACTGAAGCGCCTGCACCGAAGTCAGGCGAATATACCACGATACATCAGTGACAGAGAGAGCCATCATGTCAAATAACTGGGGTGTGCGGATCGAGTCTTTCAGAGTCTGTGCTCAAAGTTGAAAGTAGGCACGTGGGAGAAGAGTTTGACGCAACTTACTTTTCTTTATGACTCACGAGTGTACTTTGTAAAAGTAGCGTTTCCTAACCTTTACTGAGCCAAGGAAATACTTTTCCATCATAAAAATCTAACAAAACACCACCCCAAAAAATGAATACTGTACTTAAAAAATGATGACCTCGTTCTCGTCTCATTTTACACCAAGAAATGTACTTCTTTCTTTGTGTCCCCAGGGGTTCGACGGAACCTCGGCCATGGAGGTTAAGACACACCCACTCAACATATCAATTAGTTATGACACGCCCACTTGGCCATCACTGGCTGCAGATGATCACATGACATTGCTGGTCCAATCAGTGCTGCGGGAAATTTAGTTCGCTCAAGAGTCAGCGTGTGATGGTCGTGAAAGTACGTCTTGTGATTTTTTAAAATTATTTCTTTTTAATGTTTGAACACATGCTATGTCGAGCAAAAATGGAAAGTGGTCGGACGAATATGTACAACACGGATTCACATGCACCACGGAACGTGACGGGACTCGGCGTCATCTGCATGATTTGTCATGCCGAGTTGCGCAACTCACGTCTCGCACCGGCAAAACCGAAGGAACACCTCTCGAATCATATTTTAATTTCTCACTAAGGCTTCGGTGGATCTGCATATAGGGTTCGGTACCTCTAACAAGGTTAAGAACCACTGCCCTAAAATATAGTCAGAAATTATTTTCTCAGCCCCCACCTACGTATCTGCCAAGCAATACTGGAGCCGTCCATGTATTGAGCTGATTTTACCCTCGATCGTGTAGTAGAATAGCAACTGCGCTTTGGAAAATAATTACGTCCGAGAAACACATTTATGCCAAAAAAGCGACACTGAGGACATTTGTTTTGATTTTATAGCGTACTCCTTGTTCCTCAGTCAGAGCACTTTGAATGGCCACAGTCCTTTCGTCGCAATCATGGAGAGGAAGAATGTGCTTCCATTAATCACATGGCAATCAGTTAACAACACATCAGTTTGCAATGCAACCGACCAGAATGTCTAGCCCAGGGCTGTCAAACTCATTTCACGTTGTGGTAGATGTCAAGTGGGCCGGACCATTAAAATTATACCATACTTTGCTATAAATAACCAAAATATCATGCATTTCCTTTGTTTTCATAGAAAGAAGCAAAAGAACATTAGGAAAATGTTGAAATTTAATGAACATATCTTTTACAAAACATTTGACAAAATGCCTTGATTCTCTGTTTCAAGTCGCTTTCTAAATCTGCTGATCGGTCCGAAATCCTCTAGGGTACAGTGTTCCTCATCAGGCTAATATTGGCAAAAGCTTGTCACCTCTCGGGACATACAAATTCATCCACCTTCATCATGCATCGTTTAACAAAGTCACCGTTGGAATACGGCTTTGATTTTAATGCTATTTCGCTAGCAATCAGGTAGCTGGCATTTATTGCTGTGTTGGGGCTGTCTCAGTGACAGACTGAGACCGCTGTTTTCTTTTTCTCTGATCAAAACAATGTTGTCTTCTACTCTGATCAAAACAGTGTTTCCCTAGCGGATGATCCATGAATTGCAGCTTATTAAAATATTCATTCCATGTCTTTTATGTATTTTTTCACTTTGAAATTATCCTGGCCTGACAGAACCTCCTTTGGGGCCGGTTCCGGCCCGCGGGCTGTATGTTTCTCGCCTGACCGCTCGGTTCTTCCTCATAAGGTGTCTTGATGTATGTATTATGCTGCTGTTTAACCTGACACACTCTAACCCTGTCCTAAAAGGCTCTGGGGTGACTTGTCAAAAATTGGGTCATTAAAAAAACAAACAAACAAACAAAACAGCCCAGGATATATAGATAACTTTTTGTTTAAGTGGTAAAATTAAACAAACAAACAAACAAACAAACAAACAAAACAGCCCAGGATATATAGATAACTTTTTGTTTAAGTGGTAAAATTTTTGATTCGTGAAGTTGGGGTTTAACCCCTTGCCGCCCTGTGAAGCAACGTGTCCTAGTTGTGTGAGAGTTAGTGTTATGTTTCTGTTTACGTCACATTTTGTTTTGTTTCCTCATGTGCCGTTTTTGTCGCCACCTGTTCTAGTCATCTGTGTCCCTTGTGTTTAACCAATCAGCTCCCTCAACCCTTCGTGTCTTGTCCAGGTGTTTCTCCATTTTCCTTCACTTTGCTTGTATTTAGTTGCCTGAGTTCTGTCAGTCTTTGTTGGGTCATTGTGAGTGTGAGTATGTGAGTACAGTAATCCCTCGTTTATCGCGGTTAATGGGGACGAAAACCACCCGCGATACAGTAAACATTCCCATCCCCGGAATTCTATGAAAAGGAATTTCCTTCACCCAGACTAAAAACCTATGCATTAACCTTTTGACTACGATATTACATGTTATCGGAACTTACGTAAGCGGAAATTCCACTAGCCGTAACCCCGGATGGAGAGGGAAGGCCGCGGCAGCTTAAATACACGCAACGCCCACCCGATGCGACGGAAAGACAATGACGACACGTTTTCACTTCGCCGTTTTCATTCATCAGATCCGAAACGACGACGTGTAAGTGAGTTTTTATTGGCGTGCGTTTTATTGTAATTGTGAATGATTTTAACTTTATTCACTTACGTCCCCGTAGATCGCGGCACTAGCTTTAAAAGCAGTGCCCACTCGATAAAATACTGTACGTATTACACTGTTGTGATTTTTTTGGGGGATACACCTGTATTGCAGTTTTTGTTCTATAAACAGATTTTGGACAATATATTTTCGCATTTTATTGATTGTGTTGTTACATGTGCATTTTGTCAACATACTTGCAGGTTCATAAAGGACATGTACCATGCTCATTTCCCAAATGAGGAATTTCTGTTATCAGGACAGATTGGACAGCACAAACACGAGTCCGTACTAGAGAATGTTTACTGTAAACGGAAATCCGCGAAGTAGCGTCCAATTAACATAAACAGGTAAAAAAAACACGTTTTTTTTAACCTGTAAGTCTGCAAACGGTCCGCGAGAAGCTGCAAAACAACAGTGAGTCACATAGAGCAACATATGCAATACTGTACTACTTGTATATGAATTGCATATGTATGTATGTATGTATGTATGTATGTATGAAATATATAAAAAAACAATTTAATATGTTTGAAAAAATCCGCGATGCACTGAACCCGCGATAAACGAACCACTAAGTAGCGAGGGATCACTGTACTGTATACGTTTGCTCCTGTCATGTTTTGTTTCCTGTCATAGTTTTGTTTGTTACTTTGCTTCCTTGTGATTTCCAGGAATTTGTTTGGGTACTTCGAGTTAGTGTTAGTGGTTTTCCAGTGTACACTTGTGTGTATTTTGATTAAATACATTTTGGTCAATCCTCCCTGCCTCCCTCCGTTGTCTGTTAAAAAAAAAAAAAAAAAGCTTAGCCCCATTTCATTGAATAAGAAGACAAGATGAACCTCAAAGCGTTACCTATCACTATGTTTTTGTCCAATTTAACTACCTCAGCTATATCGTGCGCCTCCAACCTGTAGGGAGTCAAGTGATCCGCCTTTTACGCCACTAACACAAGCCTCTTCACCTCTCTCAGCTAATGACTATAAGGTTTTCGAAGATTGAAGTAAATACGTGTATTGTTGTATTCTTTGTCTCAAACATGTAAAGTATATATAAATACTGTTTACATATTTTAAACATGCCGGTACTAGTGATGTTTCTTGCTTGCAATAACATCAATGATCAGACAGACAACGAACGGCATGTCACTGGTCTGTTGTCAATTGGCTGTAGTCTCAGACCTTCACCAACAGAGGATGCTAGCATACTGTGGAACAGCCGTGAAATTTCGGTTCACATGTAACTGTATGCAAATATTACATCCACATACAAACACGAAAATTGCTACAGGGGGGAAATTCTACTTGGCGTTTTCTCACTTTTTGGGGGTCCGATATCAATTAACAGCGGAAACAGGGATTACTGTATATTTTCACCCAGTTGTTTTCAGAGTGTGTTTTTGTGCATGCACACACTCATACTCATGTCTCTTCATTTATGTCCATCCCAGTTCTATTGTTTTTTCCCTTTCTTTTTATATAATTACGTTGAGCCACCTTTTTTGTTTTGTTTGCGTTTCAGCAAACAAAAACAAAACATTTCCTTCATTAAGAAAACGGCTGTACATATAGTCACTGTCTAAATAATAATCTGTGTAATTTAGAGTCCATTATATTTCAGCAATAACTGCATACAAACAATGGTAGGGTTTAAGTGTGTATTTGCATACATACAGTATTGAGATATACGACATACAGGTGGACAAATAGTTAGCATATACGCCTCACAGTTCTGTAGTCAGCCTACAAATCTGGCCTCCCTGTGCGGAGTTTGCATGTTCCCTTGTTTTAAGTGTATTTTCTCCATCTCCCTCCCACATTTCAAAGCATTTCAGACTCCTAAATTGTCCATAGGTGTGTAACTGGTTATGTTTTTAAAAATTGGATTAAGGAATAAAGACTTGGGGTTTTGGCCCTCAGGGATCGCATCATTTGCTGACTCTAACTCTGCAATCTCAATTGTGGCTGAAACAAGTTTGAGACAGCTAGTGGCACTATGTGTCAGGAAAACAAACTTCTCCTTTGCTGACTGTCAAAATGGTTTGCGGCACTGTGAAGGTGAGTGAGCGCTATTGTCAGAGTGAAAAGCGAAAGTGAACACAGTGAAAAGCCCACACCCCTTAAGGTGGTGTGCAGCAGAGGTAAGCCCTAACCCCCACCCCACCTCCCTTTAAGTTTAGTGACGTTCATCTGTATGTCCTATCCTTAACTTTACACCCTGTTATGCTGAACTGTGAGGAAAACAAAAACAAAATGTACAATTTTTTTTTCCCACAAAGGTTATAGCAGCCTAAAGTTATTAATAGCCAGGAATGACTCACACGATTTTAACTGGCTGGCTTTCATACTGTCATGAGTGTGACATGGTGACTTCCACATCTCTCCCTGTCCCTCCCCCATATCAAGAAACCTCCCATTTTCCCTTGTATATTCTCGAGTGTCGTTTTTCATGATACTCAAATTACCCAAGCGCTGACTTCAAAGTCCGCATGTTATGTGTGATTACATCACCTGGAGAGATAATGTCATTTCCACTTTTTAAGTGTAAAATGTTTCAGTGGACTCCTCACTCCTGAAAAAGAAGAGGGAGCCCAACCACATTGGGAAAAAAACTAAAAAATATTTTTATCATTTCATTGTGATGAATTAATTTCTTTTGACATATTCTTTTAGTTTTTTTGGTTTTAAAGTTTTCCCAGACAAGAACAAACACAAAAAAATGCTTTCAAAAAATCTAATTGTATCTTCCCTTCTTTTTTTGGCACAGTGCAAATGCCTTTTTGACTTTGACAAATTATACTTAAAACACAAAATACTACAACAATGATGCCAAATAATCTGGGTATCTTTATTTCAATTTCTTTTCTTCTATTTCATCTTGACTCTGTTTCTCATCTATAATATATTTTACAATTAAACGTCACATTGCAATGTCCTTCGTATATTTGCCTTGCTGTGAAAGGTTCAGAGCGCATCTCAGGGCTTTTTGTGTGGTGTTTCTCTGGGTACATCAGTGTTAAAAATGTCCACAGCTTGTGTGTTTCAATTGTATTGGTTCTACACTCGCGGCCCGGTGGGCCAGTGGTTAGCGCATTGACCTCACAGTGCAGAGGTTCGATTCCAGCTCTGGCCTCCCTGTGTGGAGTTTGCATGTTCTCCCGGGCCTGCATGGGTTTTCTCCGGGTACTCCGGTTTCCTCCCACATTCCAAAAACATGCATGGCAGGCTGATTGAACACTCTAAATTGTCCAGAGGTGTGAGTGTGAGCGTGAATGGTTGTTCGTCTGTGTGTGCCCTGCGATTCGCTGAGCAGTTCAGGGTGTCCTCCACCTACTGCCTCCGAAGATGGCTGGGATAGGCTCCAGCACCCATGACCCTTTTGAGGACAAAGCGGATCAGAAAATGGATGGATGGATGGATGGATGGTTCTCCAATTGTCCTTGATAGAAAGGGGTGGGGCTACATGGTGGCCAACTGTGGTCGCAGCCACCACTGGACAGTTGCCAGACTCTCCAACTTCTGGACATGATTCTGTGTGCAGATAACTGGTTCTGCCTTACTGCCATTCCCACACGATCTCAAGTGTGTCTCAGCTATCCTCAATGCCTTCCAATCGATGGTGAAAAGACTCTGCATTTTGTTCCACGGAAGCCACCCTATAGTTGTGGCTATTGACAGCTTGTTGGAGCTCATCGAGTTTCCCTCTCAGTTCGACAAACGAAGACTTTAGAGTCGACCGGTGGTCTGCTAATATGGCCGCTAGTATGGACTTTCTAACGACAGTAGTATCAGCATCTGGCTTTTTCAGCATCTTTATCCCCATAAATTGTCAGAAAACGCACACAGGTAAAATATTATAGTTAACCAATATGTCAGGCACTTCTTATACAAATGGGAGTCAAATTTGGAAGTTTTATAGTGAGAGCGAGAGGAAAACACGTCTCTAGGCAATAAGTGCCAAATCGGAAGTCGAGTATGTGAGTTTTTGGGAGTTTCCCATTATTCATCATTTGTCAGCAAAACAGGTCCTCATCAATGATGGATTAACGGATGTTCTGTCAATACTATCAGAATGCCCACCAAGAATAAGTTAATGCAATCGAAAGCAATGGGTTGGTCTTAATCCAATCAGTTCTGGCTTGATCATATATCTCCGATGGCTGCACAGGTGAACGAGGCATTACCACAGCTAGCTTCACTTTGCCACACCATATACAGCTGAGGCATAGATGCAATCAAGAAGGCATCAATGTGTATATATTGTAAATTCATTCATTCATTCATTCATTCATTCATTCATTCATTCATTCATTCATTCATTCATTCATTCATTCATTCATTCATTCATCTTCCGAACCGCTTTATCCTCACTAGGGTCGCGGGGGGTGCTGGAGCATATCCCAGCTGTCGTCGGGCAGTAGGCGGGGGACACCCCGAATTGGTTGCCATCCAATCGCAGGGCACACAGAGACGAACAACCATGCACGCCCACACTCACACCTAGGGACAATTTAGAGTGATCAATCAGCCTGCCATGCATGTTTTTGGAATGTGGGAGGAAACCGGAGTACCCGGAGAAAACCCACGCAGGCCCGGGGAGTATATTGTAAATGTTGTCTATAATAATACTTGCCAGCGGTTGCCACGAAGGGTGTCATTCAAGACAAGAGACTGTAGGAGCGGCAGTGCCACTAGTCTGGGTTCTTTATCATGTCGTTTGATGACCCAGTAAAGGGGTGAGAGTCAAACGTTTATTAAAATATTAAGGGAAAAAAACAACTTTACTAACTTTTCAGATTATTTTACAACATCATGTTTCCTTTTAAATGTACTGCCGAGCCTAGCCAATCAAACTTGACGTTAAGACTGCGATTTCTGGCTTGACCAATGAGAAGTACTGTACTATCGGCGAGTAGCACAATACAAAAACAAGCAAACAAACAAAGGAAAAAAATACAAATCATGCAAGATAGTGGACTCATAGACACACAAAATGTTATCAAGCAACAAAAAATATTGCGAGAAACAGGGACGGCTCCAGGATGTTTTCTCTCCATAGGATAAAGGTGAAAAATACCATATAAGTCAGTACAGTATAAAAAATATATTTTATTGTAGCAAATCAAATGCTGCAAGGGCTTAAGTGGACCTACACCTATTTCTTACATTTTCACTCTTACTCAGAGTGGAGTAGAGGTTTATCACGACCAAAAAATATGAAAGAATTGACTCCCCCCACGCCACACCACCATGCATTTCATGTGCCCCATTTACGAACGGGTCTGCGTGATTATGATACACATGCGTGCCGACGTCAGTGCGAGTTCGTGAGCTTGTTCGTTGCGCGCGCCCCCGCAAGGAGGGTCAAAGTCCGGGGTCCATTTTCTTTCACCAGTGCAGCCTTGTTCACACCCAAGAGCAATGTAAGGTTCACTTCGGTTCACTTAAGAAACGTGTTTTGGGAATCTAGGAGAAAACTGAACAGGAGCATGTACTGGTAGAGAAAACCCATGGAAGCCTGGGGAAAACGTAAAATTCAACACAGAAAGAAAGCATGAGCCAAGATTCACAGCATGTGTGGGTTGGGTTGAGAGGGAAACGTGCTGAACACACTCTGCCACCAGATCTTAATCCACTGGAGGTGGGGAAAAATAATTTGCCAAAGGATTTCATAGTATGCAGCAGCAATTTTAAAATATCAAAAGTTTTTAACAATGGCTATTTTCATAAACTGTTTGACAGAAAAGTATCCTCTTCTTGTTTGCTAACTGTTTAGGTTTGAACAGACATTTATATAATAAGTTCTGGATAGGCAATCCAATACAAATAGAATAGAAAAGACGTGAGGAAAGCGATTGTGCCTCCTTTCGCTCTCTGAGTTGCGTCAACCACTCACCCACATGACGGGGAATTCCTGACGTCACATGAATGCAATAATATGATTGGCTGGCATGGGAGGCGAAACCGTTTGGTGTGGATGTGCCAAAATTGCGCCAGAAAAACGTTTTTCCTCTCTTTTTCCAATGATGTAACTCAAGCGCTACACTCCATCCATACCTGCACAGCGTTCCCCGCACCCCGACAACCCTCCCCCCCCCCAATACCGGTGTTTTTTTTGTTTGTTGTTGTTCTGTTTCATTCGTTTATTTGTAGATTTAACAGGTGCTTTTTAGTAGTGTATGTTTACCGATTTGATCGGGTCTGTTGCTGTTGTTTTGGGTGTTTTTCGTAAATTCGCCAAGTTTAAAGTTTTGTTGTTATTTTGTTTTATTCATGATCAATTTGACCGTTCAAAATATTTATTCAAATGTTTGTATGCCTTTTTTCGGTTGCTTTTTTTTTTTTAATCTTTATTTGTAAGATTCACTGGTTAGATGTTTTGTTGCTCTTGCTTTGGCATTTTGACAGTCTGGCGGTGAGTGGAACCGGTTTCACTTCCTCCGTCTCAAAATAAATCATACGGCGCAAGAGGTTGCGAAACATCGAGGAGTCTCGGAAAGTTTTCACGCCCCCGGGCAATGCATGGTGGAGGAGGAGGCGGCGGCGTGAGAATCTAGTAAGGAGGGAAACCCATGACTTCCGTGATTTTTCCTTTTGTGTGAAACCGAACTCTCGCCTTTTGGCTATAAAAGGGCCGGCTGGGCGACACTCTGTTCAATCCCGTAGGCCGGACCGGACTGTGGTGCAGAAAGAGCCGCCATCCTGTTGAAGTTACCCGCTACAATTAGACGTCTTGTCACCTCAACCGTGCTCATGTGCGCATTGTTGGGACATAGACCAAAAGACATGGACATTGAGTGTCCGGAGAAGAGAAGCCGTGATCGTGGTCGTTGTCTGGACGTGTGCATGCTCGTGTCAATCCTCGTCCTCTTTGCAGCGCTCACTGCCCTGGCTGTAGCTTGCATCCCGGTGCTGATGGAGCTGCGCTCCACTGTGGACTCACGGCTGACGCCGTTTCAATCTGCTCCGGAAGAACTGAGAGGACTCGCATCGAGCCCGGCATACAAGGTTCATTTTGGATTTTTTAAATCAGACATATCACTCAAATGCTATATCCTCTTTTGCACAATATATGACGTATTATGCCATTGTTGTTTGTCCGTTGACAGATGCAGAACTTTGCGTTCTTGGAGGCAGTCTCAAGTAAGTCCATTTATTATTTTGGGTGAAATGTGTTCGAAAACCATCCATCCGTTTTCTCCATCGAGAATCCTAATTAGGGTCTATCTGAAGCAGCTGATTTTGGGCGAAAGGCGGCGCAGGGACTGTGCACCCTATATGGATGCAACCGTTAACACCTACTGACAATTTCGAGTCTTCAATGAATCTAACATGCATGGTTTTGGAATGTGGGACGAAGGCGGATATCCGGATGCCAACTCTGCAGTGGAAGCAATCAAATATTCTAGCCTCATTATTTTACATTATGATTTTTTGCTCACTTTAGAATCTAGGAAAGTTATTTAATATCCGTTTCCATTGTCATGACCAATCTTCTAGAGTACGGTCTTATTGTGCAAATTTCAAATCAGTGAGCAGTGTGGCTCCTTGCTCTATCAACGACACTCTTACTGATGACTACATACCATCAATGTGTATTATTAGTTGTGGCGTTGTATGTTCAGAATAGAGATTATTTATGTAAAAATAGAAATTAACAAAATCAAAAAATGTCAAATATCAGTCCTCTCATCACATTTGAAGTGAATTTGAGGTCCAACAGTCATCAACATAAAACATGAGCAGACTCATTGTCCTCATTGACCAAAGGGGAAATGAACATTCACTTAGATCAATGAAAGCTGATTGAGAATCACCTCGTTGAGGTTGTCGGTTTGAATCCGGCCTTCCTGTGTGGAGTTTGCATGTTCTCACCGTGCTTGCGGCGGGTTTCTCCGGGTACTCCAGTTCCCTCCCATATTCCAACAAAACACACTGGGTAGGTTGATTGAACACTCAAGTCTAGATCGTCCCGAGCTGTGATTGTGAGCACGAAGCGGTGTTTGTCTTTGTGTGCCCTGCAATTGGCTGGCAACCAGCCTACTGCCCGAAGGCAGGTGGGATAGGCTCCAGCATGCTCGTGACCCTCATGAGGATAAGCGGATCAGATAATGGATGGATTAAACAAAGCAAACTTCACATACGTTGCAAACACAAAAGACCTTTTAATGTGCAATTTTTGAATGGATATTGAAAGCAAACCCAAGCTAAGCAGAACAATTGTTTTTTCCTTGATATCGATTAATGTCAGCTGTCTCTCAGCTGCCCCTTCAGCTTGGGGCCTTTGGCAGTTGTCTAAATTGCCTGCCTTGTTCTGACGTCTCCGGTTCTGTAAATGAAGGAAGGGAATGTCCCTAATTGGATGCGTTTGTCTCTTTTTGCAGGCAAGTTGGTGAACTCAACCGTTCAGTGGGATCCAGTCCACTATGGCACTGAGAAGTCTATTGGAAGCAAATTCCATTTTGACTCAAAGCAACACTCGCTGTGGCCCCGACACGCGGGGATTTACTTCATCTACTTGAACCTCAACCTGACCTGTACGTACAATTGCAATGCCGGCCTCCTCAGCGTGCGTGTGGGAGACACACTGAGCTGCCAAGTGGAGCTTCGTGCAGAGCCCCTTCCACAGAGCAAGAATTGTTGGACAGTGGGCTGGTTGGACGGCAACACGCGGCTGCTCACCCACATGAGTATACCGAAAGAGGGACTGCAGGACTGGAAGCTGGAGCTCACTGGTTCCAATTTGGGCATGTTCCTCGTGGACTAATATCTGACATCAGAACCGCCTCCCTGTGACCTGTAAGTAATCCAACGAAAGAACTAAACAGGAGTATCTTGTGAAAGACTTTAAAGATCTCACGTGGGGAAAAAAAAAAGAAGAGATGTTGCAATCAGGAAGCAGATATGGACTCGACACTGACTGCCTCTTTGTAATAATTTGCATATTTATTTGGCAAGATGGGACTATTTATGTTGCAGGTTGCTGTATGTCAAATACGATGCTATTATATGTTCAGAACACTACATTAGTGTTAATGTGCAATCCACTTTGTTTTTATTTGAGTTGCTCGTTCTGTTTTTGTTTTATAAATGGCTTTGAGATGCTCTTCTGGTTTCACTTCATGACATGTTGGATAAACACCAGTCAAGATCACAGTCAAGATCAGTTGGCAGCACTGCAACACCGACTGTAAATCATTGCTTGGGTAATAACGCAATAGAAAGTCGAAGGCGTGACTAGTTTTGCAAACAAAGATTGAGGGGGGGAAAAAAAGAGCCCCAAAATATTTACGAAGCAGTTCAGTTTTGCTCAATAAACACAAACGAACATGTAAATACAAGCTTGTGTAAGATCAACTTGAATTTTCACTCAAAAAGAAATTGATTGAATTGATGAAGCTTTTCTGGTCATCCACACATTCATCCATTCGCTGCACTGCTGATCCTGTTCAGGGTTCGAGCGCGATGGAGTCGATCCCAACTTTCTTGGGATGAAGCGCTCCCACAAAATGGTCGCCAATCAGGCACACATAGACAACTGTCGACAAGTCAGTCTCCCATTCGCACCGTCTCTGACTGAACTAAATCCTTCCATGCATGCTCGGGAGTCAGTGACTCCCGGCAACCAATTCCGTGCACTTGTAGTTAATTTCCAAATCTGAAGAATCAAACAGAAGGAAGTGGAACAGGTTGACAGGAACGTGCATGTTTCATTTAAGGTGTAAAATACAGAGATGTAGCTCTAAATTTGGGCATCGTTCAAATAAAGTGTAACCCAAAGATGTCAGGTGTATTGTTGAATGCACAAATTGTGGACTTGCAAAATGTGATGAACCAATGTAAGTCCAATGGACAAACTGCACCGCGCTGATTGTATCCATATTAACATGGAAATAAATATATGAGCTCATTTTTTTCTTTGTGTTTGCATGTGCGTCTGCTCGTGTGTGTGTAAAAAGGAGAAAATGACGTCTGTGAAAGCGACTGTGACAAAGTTATCAGTGGAATATTTGAAAAGTGTCTCGCGAAGGGGAAAGTTCCCTCTAGTTGCAAGTAGCGGGAAATAACAGTGCATCACTTCCTGTTTATTTATTTTAAAGTGCGGTTTAGTTAAAAAAAAAAAAAAGCCCGTAGCATAACAGAAAATTAATAGAAATTGTTCCTCGGCATTGTGACTCGTAAGCTTTATTTCATCAAAAGCAAATTCCACAAGTGTAGCGATCAACGTTTGTTTGTCTTTGGTGACTTGCATTTTTAATGTCGTGCACAGACGGTTAGAATAACCTTTAAAGATTCAGCATGCTCAGCACAAATTTTGTTGGAAATGCCACATCAGTTTAGTATTTATCATTGTGATTATAGTTTGCATTGTAGCTGCATCACATTGAATATATAATTACGTTCATATATTTTGTTGTTGTTGTTGCGGTAGAGTTCTACACCACAGAAAACGACAACTACGATAATAAATGTATTGTCTGTGATGTCATTCTTGCGCTGGATCTCATTCAGACAAGATCTTTCGAGAAATCAAGGACATAACAAGCACCGCAGGATGAAAAATTGATATTTTTTTGGGGTGATAAATGTATAAAAGCCAGACAGGTACTGTATGATTAAAAACATACTGTAGAAAGTTATATTTTTCACCCAAAATGTGTTATTTTCAATGAACAGATGTAAATTCCGAGGAAAATAGGTTTTTGAATTGTTTTGAGATTAGCACCAACCACATACTGGCCAACGTTCATGTTGTAAGGTGTACACAGGAGATGCGGACGTGTTGATTTGGGGCTTCCGACAGGAAATAACCCAATTATTTCAAGAGTCTGTCTAAACATGGTCTCTCCATTCACCTCGTGGTTTCCATATCTTGTAGACTCTTTGTCAATTTCCATGCTGTGCAGCCTTGCATGCACTTTTGTATGAAGAATGATACTTTTAGCAAAGGTCCTACACCGACATTTACACAGTCCGACATTTAAACATATTTGGACAATGAGTTTTGTTCCTTCTGCCTCCATACTTCATCAAAATCCTTTTTTAAATAAAAGTCAAGATGTCATCAAAGTGTAAGATTTCAACTTCAATTAAATACGCTAAAAAGATGTGCCGGAGCCTGTCCCAGCCGTCTTCGGACACCCTAAACTGGTCAGCCAATCGCAGGGCACACAGAGACGTACAACCATTCACGCTCACATTCACACCTGGGGACAATTTAGAGCGGCCCATTAACCTGCCATGCATGTTTCTGGAATGTGGAAGGAAACTGGAGTACCCGGAGAACATGCAAACTCCACACAGGAATGTTTCTTTACACATTGCAAAAAGCTGAGTCAACCACACCAGCCTGTGCGTCGTTTTTCTGGTCGCCTTTCTATCCTCTCCTTTTTGCATCTATCCCTCACCACATCCTGCTCTTTACACACACACCCGCATGCACATGGACACACAAACGCACACACACACACACACACACACACACGCACACACGCACACATTGCTTTGCTGGCGCATGTTTTAAGACACATCAGCAAATTTGCAACTGTGTAATGTGACCTGTAAGTTTGTGGTTAGCCTGTATGTGCATGGAGCACTAAATACAATTGCAAACAAATTTAGGAGTGTTTTAACAATCCGGGATAGATATCATCATATACTGTGGTAATACAGTACAGAGAATTTGTATTCATGCAACAAATAATATAGTCTGAATATCAGATATAGTTTGAGATTACAATCATTTGCTATTTTTTGGGGGAGGGGTGCTTCTAGTACATTCAGAGAAAAAGGAATGAAGAACTTAATCACAATGAAACACATGTGTGATGAGTTATATATATTTTTAAACATGTATCTATGGAGATATCATAAAGGCGCCCATAAAATTTTCAGTCGGTCCTGGACGCAACTTGCGTATGCTATCCACTGTGACAAAAATTTGATCTCCGGACTGCAGGTGGAAAATTCCCGCCAGGTAACTGTCCCATAGATCCTCCCCACCTGATGACTTGACACTTGAAGGTTTTGGAGTCCAGCAGCGGGACCTGGAGGAAAGAGTCGACATAGCGCCAGCAATTGAATGGCCCCACCCAGACTGAGAACAGTTTGAAATGGTTGTGTAGCAAGTTAGCAAGTGAAAAAGAAAACAAGGCGCTCACTCACCTCTTTGATTTCATAAGTTCTATAGATTGGTCGTATGCTCCTGTGTCTTTCATCACTTTGTGCTGGATGAGCGAACACACTTCTGCAGCGTTTATCTGCACTTTGGAGTAGAGGTAGTAATAACCGTCCTTCTCCACCAACAGGCGGCCATTTTTGTAGCCCATGTGGTGGGTGATGGAATCGCCATCTTTGTCCACCCACTGCACCACATTTTTCTCCCCAAACTGATCGCTGCTGCCTGTCATCAAGTAAGCAGAGCGGTCTATACCAATACATTCAAGCAGTAGCTATAAATGTCTAATCTAAACAGATGCACTTATCTCCATTTTGATCTTCATTTTGTGTAACACTGAAGGTGCTGTATTCAGAAGACTCTTACATATCAGGTGAGCAAAGGGCTTTGGTCCCAGCAGAGTTGGTACTGGGTGAACCTCATTGGAGCCTCCTGTGTCCAGAGGGGAGCAAATCATTCGGTATGACTATATGATTAATTAACAGTCATCTACAATATTTTGAATCTTATCTGTCACCTATCAAATAAGGATGGGAATCATCATAGATTTGTCCGTTGTTCAGAGTTGTGTCAGCTGTGTAAAATGGATTGTTGAGTGATTGTGTCATGAAGCATCTGAAGCACGTTTGGCTGCACCAGAGGCCTACTTGACTTTGTCTCCAATAGTTTTTGGTCTAAAGAAGACTCGGCTATCATCCACACTGACTTAAGCATGACCTATTTTTCTATTTACGGACACACTTGTGTTAATAAAAAGAGCCTGTTTAAATCATGGCAATAATACATTTGTTCCCCATCACATTGCAATTTTGGCTTTTGTTTTTGTTTTTTGTTTTTGTGCAAGTTTCAACATAATAATCAAACCTTCCGATGGCACTCGACCATTTAAGGAGCCAACCTGCAAGAGACAAAAAGAACTGTAGCAATGTGACGTATTAATCACTGACAAACTCACCATTTAATCTTACCTGCTGGGCGGATGTTCTAGTGTTGGACATGTTTCGACAGAGAGGATCTGACACACAGATGGAAAATGCCTGCAAGGGGGAAAGTGAAAATACGAGTTAGACAAAGCACAGTTAGATGTCACAAGTTCAAGAGCAGGAAGTGTTGTTGTTGTCTACAAACCAAAAGAGGCCTTTTGTGTGGAGATTTGAAAGGTGTCATCGCAAGCACATGAAGAACAATTTTTAGTTGATGTGCTGACGTACAATACAAATGGGAGTGAAAAGGTGGATGTCAAACTTTTGTGCTTTTACAATAATGTATATAAGTATCGGATGACCGTTGAATTTCCTGCCGTAATAAATTAATGTCAAAATATTTATAGAAATCCACTTTTTAAAAAAATTTGAATTTACTGAAAATAACTACCGAATAACTATTATGTAGACCTCATCATCATCATCATAATGTTTGCGATTACTCCTGTTAATAGGAAAACACCATTTTCTCTGTGCACACTGTGAAATAAAGTCCCTCAAAGTTTTAGAATACAATCTAAAAGCACAAAAAACAACAATGGGGGCGGGGAAAAAAATGAAATAGTATGTCCAAACTATTTTGATTGACATCCCCTAACACTTAAACCATTATTGGAAGGAGTCGTTCTGAAAAGTCAACATCATTGGGGGCGGGGATGGAGCGGGGGAATTCCAAAGTAGTCTTTTTTTATGCTATTACGATCGTATTATTCAACAATTTACTGCTGTACTGTTTCCACACAGTTACAGTGTTGTTAAATACAGTTTAAAATAAATTGCAAAGTGCAAACTATAATGTAAGACATTTATTTTTGGAACGTGGGAGACCGTATCTTCCACTTGACACATTTGACACAATGGGCATGTGACTTAAAGAGAGATTGCCAAAGCAAACATAATGGGGATGTTGAGTTGTTTCAGCTTGTGTGTGTGTGTGTGTGTGTGTGTGTGTGTGTGTGTGTGTGTGTGTGTGCGTGCGCGTGTGTGTGTGTGTGTGTGTGTGTGTGTGTGTGTGTGTGTGTGTGTGTGTGCGTGTGCGTGTGCGTGTGCGTTTGCGTGTGTGTGTGTGTGTGTGTGTGAAAGATAGAGTGAGAGAGTTCATGACGTAAGGAAAGGGAAATTTTGGATGGAGAAATGCAGTCAACACAAGAGCAAGATTTGAAGACATCAACCTCACCTCAGTTATCAGGTAAAGTTTATAGACAAAACATCCCTCCACAACAAGTCCCAGCATGGCCAGCGCCACCACCAGCAGAAGAAACTTGTTTCCTGTCGGAGTCCATCGTGTTTTTTTCACAGGTCTGGGAGTGGGGAAGAAGCCAGCTTGGCTGTCCACCACAAAGACTTGAGGGTGCCGAGCCGCGCCGCCCTCTGCCATCTCCTGTCTCCCGCTCCACCTGTGATGCAAGGAGGCGCAAGGTCACAAGGCCCATCTGGGCAAGGAGGCAGCGGGCATACTCGAAGGCAAGTCTAGACACAAAATGAAAGATAATGAAAGGAAGACAGAAAGATGGACAGACATAAAAGGCCTGCAAAACAAATAGCGGTTCCTCCATGTGCGAACATGTGATGCAACCTCACTTCTCGGAAGTGAATACTCCATAGTCTCTTGCAGGAATATGAGTATAGCGTTTGAGAACAGACATGACTACATTCAACAATTTTTTATTTTTTATTTTATTTTTACATACAATACCTTGGATTTATTGATGCTCCAGATGTTTCTTCTGAACTCAGCCACACATCCAGCAGATCATTTACCCAGGTCGGGATGCTGTAAAGACAGCTAAAGACAACAAAACAAAATCAATCAAGTAAACAAAACACGCAAAATGATTAAAACAACCACATCGATGGGAGACGATAAATGAATGAATACTATCGTGAGCTTGGAAAATGCCTCACCTTACAGCCCACACTATAGGTGAACACTGAGCTGACTGTCTTGCCTCACGCATATCCTGCCAACTGTCACCAATATTGTTGTTGTTTTTTTTAAACAAGCTGGTGTAAGGAGGAAATGAAGATGACACAGGGAAGAAACAACCCGAGAGCAAGTGAAGATTGTGAGTCTGGGACACGCCCCACAATGAGTACTGAATATACAGTATATTTATAGAAGTTTCTCATCAATGAGGCAGACTAATCTTAGCAATGTAAATACTGCAGAAGAGAAATTGATTCAATATTGGGTGGCTACGCGTGTTACTGTTTGAAGGTGACAAATGGCTTGCACAGACATGAACATGTAGTCCACATTCTATTAATTGTCCTCATGCGCTTTGTCACCACTTAGATGACAGTGAGTATTCCCTCGTAGTGAGTATGACAAATACTGGAAGTTGTGATTGTGATTTATAGTTATTCTCCATGAGCTCATGTTTTCTTTTCGTGTGTGGACAAGCTTTTCAATGGCGCCAGAGCAGCAGATTTTTCTTGCTCTTGGGCTCCTCCTGCAGTTGTGATGTGGCAAATTGTGGAAAATACAAATGACACTGCACCAGAAGTCAACACGTCTTTGTTTACTTGCAAATAATCTACACGACTTTTAAAATAAGCACTCATCTGTATTGTATGGTACTTGTGTCTGGCAAGAGGGCTGCATGCAGCACTGAATAGTTGCATTCATAATAATGGTAACACAACCGCACCATGAGCATGTCATGGATTTTTTAAGCAATTTTTTTTGTTTTCATTGAAGGTTTGTTACAGTAAATAAAAAGAAGAAGACGAAGAAGAAGAAGAAGACAAAGTCGAAGAGCAAGAAGAATAGGTAGCAGATGCACCCCTTGCACCACAGATGTCACTATTGTTAATCATTAATAAAAAAAAATAATGTTAGGGGTAGGTGTACTGTACTCTAATATTAGTTTATAAGACATGGATAACATAATTATTCATTTTATCTCTACGGCGGCCTGATGGGCCAGTGGTTAGTGCATCGAGCTCACATTGCAGAGGTCATGGGTTCAATCCTGGCTCCGGCCTTCCTGTGTGGAGTTTGCATGTTCTCCCCGGGCCTGCGTGGGTTTTCTCTTGGTACTCCGGTTTCCTCCTACATTCCAAAAACATGAATGGCAGGCTGATTGAACACTCTAAATTGTCCCTAGGTATGAGCGTGGATGGTTGTTCATCTGTGTGTGCCCTCCGATGGGCTGGCAACCGGGCCGGATAAATAAATCAGCATTTCCATGGATATGAATGCACACTAAATTAGCTGTGAGGAGAAAAACAATACTGGATTATAACTAGTTGGCCAACTAGCTCTCAATATTTGTTTCCAATAGATTAAAAAGTATTTTTCCCCACAATATATCCCCTTAGAGTAATTTAATTTGGCCATCTAATTTTAGTTGTGTTTTCCAAATTACCGGTACTTCCTCACATCAACGGCTGTAAAAAGGGCACGAATGTATATATTCAACGCAAGTGTGATCGTGATGAACTTTGCACCCAATATGTTGTCTTTCTTGCAAAAGGGAATTGAACGTGATTTTCCCCATATGGTGAAGTCTAGTACACAGCACGCATATGCACACATTATTGTGTTTCGTGGAAAGATGTCGGATGGACAGATGGAAGTCTGCAGTTGCGGTGGGCTTGAATGAGTGCCATTCAATTTACAGCTATTGCGAAAGCACACGGTGAAAGTGTTTGCATGGTGTCCCGGAGGTAACGGTTATAGTGCAAGAATTTCCTCGCAATATAAAAATAAAACAGCCTCTTGGAAAATACGAACAGAACCAAACAAAATCGCAGGTCAGCTCCCCCATTTGTGACCCCCTTTTGGGAGCCTGTCATAATAGTTTTCTACTAAAATCCCATCATATTTCACAGCATGGTGTAAATTAGATATGTTTAGCCCCAAACTTAGTTGGCTCTCACTCAGTAAGATTTAGCCGTTCGTGCTTGGTTTCGGGATCTGGCGATGGTGGGCTCGAGACTCACAAGCAAAGAAGCAGAACAACTTCCATCCTTGGGGAACAAAAGAATGTTACATTTCTTAAGAGTGCAAATTAAAGTTCCCTTCACAGGGTCTATGGGTGAGCGTTTTCTGTTTCTCAGCAGTCTCTTTATTAGGTACACTTGCAAAAGTTACTAATAGCTGTATCAAAATGATTACGTATTAAGTAGAATGTAAGTTTTAATAAACCTGCAAAGTAATTTTTACCGGAGGAAATATTGGAAAGTTTTGGTTTTCTCCCACATAAATCCAACAACTTGTCTTTTAGATCCAATCCCACATCACTCCCAAAGAACTTCTTTTGGATTCTTCGAGGAACAGATATTCAAACATAGTCAATTGCTGTCTTCGGTCAAGTCTGCTCCCCATGGCCTTTTAACACGGTGGTGGTAAAGCCCCTTCTGAAGAAGAGCAGTTTGTACCCCAGCATTTTTAATATTTCCAGGCTTGTATCCATCTTACCATTTTTAGGTAAGATTTGAGAAAACAATGGTTTTCCTCCAATTGTATTATTTCTTTTAAATGCAAATAATATGTGAGAGAAATATCAATCTCCTTTTAGGATGAACCATAGTACAGAGACAGCTCTTTTAAAGATTTTAAATGATATCAGGTGCAAGGCTTGAAAAAACTAATAGCCTTGGTGCTGCTTTCGATACATAGATCACCACATTTTATGAAAAAAAAATACAATCTGATGGGCATTTCTGGTATGTCTTTTAACTGATGTGATTCCCATCTCACAGATATGTTTCTTTGTATGGATACATGTTCCTTCAAAACGCAATAAATTACATGTGGGGTTCCCTAAGGGTGGCACGTGGGTGGGCGAATGGTTAGCATGTCGGCCTCACAGTGGAAAGATAGGGTTTGATTCCTGCTCCGGCCTTCCTGTGTGAAGTGTGCATGTTCTGCCCGTGCCTATGTGGGTTTTCCCCGGGTAGTCCGGTTTCCTCCCACATTCCAAAAACATGCATGGCAGGTTAATAGAATGCTCAAAATTGTCCCTAGGTGTGATTGTGAGTGTGAATGGTTGTTTGTCTACGTGGGGTGGGAACAGTCAGCGTGTCCTCCGCCTACTGCCCGAAGACGGCTGCGATAGGCTCCAGCACGCCCACGTGAGTAAAAGCAGATTAGAACATGCATAAAAGGAAGTTTTCCCCAAAGTTAAATGTTATGCCCAATACTTTTGAATCTTTATATTCTACCCCTTGGGGATGCCATTAGGATACACAGCGTCAGCTTCCACACCTATGCTGAGGACACACAGCTGTACATCGCCGTGTCTACAAATAACACAAGGCCAATTGATACGCTTTTAAATTGCATTTTAGATAATAAGTCATGGATGGCAGAGAATTTCCTACAGCTCAACCAGGACAAAACTGGTTTAGTTATCAGGCCTGAAGGCCAGAGAGAGAAACTTTTACTAAAACTGGAATATTTTAAACCTTCACAGTGTGTGAAGAACCTAAACATCATTTTTATTCTGATCTTAGTTTTATTCCTCATAAATGTAACTAAGATCTGTTGTGTTTTGTTTTTTAAGAATATAGCCAGAGTCTGCCCATTTCTCGATCTGGCTAAAAAGGAGGTGCTGATGCATGCTTTCAATTCTTGTCGTTGAGATTATTGTAATGCCCTAAAAAGGTATTGAACATTTTCAATTATCCTAGCTAAATTATCGAAAAGGCTTTGGTGAATATTTCTCTATCGTGATTGGTTGATAAGTGTAACGCTGCCTCCTCTAATTGGTCATGTGTGTCACATGACGTGACGTTTTTTATCTACCCAATCACAGCACGAAAAAGTTCTCCTGCGGAAGAACGATGTCAAGGAACGTCTGAGTGTAACCTGGAATCGTAATACTGTATAATATTCTCGATATGGATTTTCTGCTTGTGAGCAAAACGCGACTGCTTCTCCTCGCAGTGTTCGGATTGAGTTTGGCGCAGGTGTTCGTTTTCGGGGAGGAGAGCAGCGAGTTCACTTTCCTTTTACAAGCCGGAAAATCCGATTGCTTCTTCCAGCGGGCAATACAGAATGGTACGATGGAGGTCGAGTATCAGGTAATTGTATGCGTGCCCCATAAACTTAATTGCTCCCTATTTAATCATTGCATATTGAGTTCTTTATCCTTCAGTGTTCGCTTTCTGAGCTTGACGCTACTGCTGCTTTAGCTATGCAATCAATAGTTAGGTGCGTGGAGCATAAATGCCATTCAATTTCATTTCAGTGCAATATTGAGGTTTCTCTTTATACTTTTTCTCACGACCTTCTGATTCAGACGAGTTTTTTATGACTAGAATATGCGGCGGGCCACAAATGGCTCTTGGACGGACTTTGGACCCCCCAGCACTAGTGCATTGTCAATACTGTTTGCTGGAGGGTCTTCTATCTGTTAGGGAAATAAAAAGTGCGGATTTGTGCTCTTTATTTTTTCTTTATTTTTTGTCCTTTGGCGTGATTGTGAGTGTTTGAATGTTGTTTGTGCGTGTGTGCCCTGCGATTGGCTGGCAACCAGTTCAGAGTATACCCGGTTTACTGCTCAAAGACAGATAGGATCTGCTCCAGCACGCCTGCGACCCTCGTGAGGATAAAACGGTTAAGGATGGATGTGTTTTTTTATTTCCAGGTGATTGGAGGAGCCGGCATGGATGTGGATTTCACCATCCTCAATCCAGAAGGCGCACCATTGGTCGCAGAGACTCGTCGCTCTGATGGAGTTCATGTGTTAGTTATGCAACCTCAAATAACACCCAGATACTGGATTGTGTTCCTGGATCCGTCCATTTACAACTGTCTTTACTTCCTGTTTTTACTCTTTACCCAGGGTGGAGCCCACAGTGGAGGGAGACTATCAAGTCTGCTTTGATAACAGCTTCAGCCACTTCTCGGAGAAGATGGTGTTCTTCGAGCTTTATGTCGAGGGGCAAGGAGGAGATGTGGGCGGTGATGAAGAATGGGCTGGTTTAGAGGAGATGGATGAAAACATGTTGCAGTACAAGTTGCAGGATATGAGAGTGAGCTGCAGTGTTTCTAAAGAGCGCGGACCAGCTGCAAAATTATGACCACTTGCACAATATCACAATCTCAAATATTTTGCATTCAGCTGAATGGCTATTTCCTCTTTACTCCCTCAGGAGTACATGGACTCTGTTCAAAAACGTCTTGAGCGTAGTCGGCAGATGCAAACGGTGTTACGAGCTTTTGAGGCGCGGGACCGAAATCTTCTAGAAGACAACCTGTGGAGAGTCTCATTTTGGTCATGTGCCAGTGTACTGGTGATGCTGTGCGTGGCCCTCACCCAGGTAAACTGCTGTTCATTCCTACTTTTGGTCACTCATATGGTTGGTGTTGACAAGATTGTCACCTCTTCCCCTTCAGGTCTACACTGTGCGTAAACTGTTTGATGATAAGCGGAGGATCTGCACGTAGAACGAACTCTGCGATGTGTCAAAGACAAGCTGGGTGAGGCTCACAAGCCACGGCAACTGGGTGGAGGCATTGTACATAGCACCAACTGTCGGCACCAAGTGATGTGGTTCACTTCCGGAAGCTTGTCGCGCACCAGTCTGTGCAATAACAGTTTACAGTGAAGAACAGTTCCAATGTTGGTGGCCCTTTTTGTTTCCTTTAGTGCCTTTTTAATGTGAAATATTACCACAAACTGATGCCAAAAATTCATTTTAAAAGGCACTGCAGTATATTTTGCAGTTAAACAATGGTGAGTGTTGCTGTATGGGTTTTTTTTCTAAAGGTGAAATGTCTGTGACTTGTAAAACCTGTCAGCTTTTCCAGTTTATACGCGTTAATAATGTGCAATACAGTAGTATTGAATTTGTTCTACAATTTGTTTTAAATAAGGGGTTTTTTTTCTTCTAAAATGTACTCGTTTTAAAATATATATATATATATATATATATATATATATATATATATAAATCTATGTTTGGCTTCCAAAGATGAATTAAGAACATATTGGTAATGTGCCTTTGTGCTGAAGGTCTCTGCCCTATTTTTCTTTTTTTTGCCCATTGCATCCAGTGGGTGGTACTGTAAATGCTCAAAGCAAGGTTTTCATGGGAGCCTTTGCATTGATTTTAATGTTTGTTGAATTTTTGTGTTCATGAGACAGACGTCTTCAATACTGAGTTGAACAATAGAACCACAAAAATTACAACAAATCTACGATTACAGCAATTTGCTGTTCACAAATAAACATTTGTTTTATATTGCAGTGATAGGCCTTCATATTTTTCAGTGATTCAAGTTGTTTTGACAACCCCAAATGGCGCAGGGTCACAGAGTGCTGCAGCCTCTCCCAGCTGTCTTCGGGCAAAAGGCGGACGACACACTGAAGTGGGTGTGTCAGTCAGTCACAGGGCATGTAAAGATTAAAATCATAGAGCGACAGGGCATGTAACGATTAAAATTGAGACAATTTTTCAAACTTACATTCATATCGTCGCTGAGTGTAAACCAAACCCACACTACATGAACTAGTCAACGACAGTATGTCAAGAGACATTTTAATGCCATCTGCATTCATAAATGAATGAGTTTTCAATGACAGATGTATATTTCTGCATGTATCCAGTACAATCAATATATTGTGGAAGACTTCAGTTGATTCGATTGGAAAAAGTAAAAAATATCGATTCCCCATATACAGTAAAATATTTCAATTGTTTTTCAGATTTTTATGACCCAAAGTCATAAACTATTGCATTAAAAAAAAAGATTATTTTTCAGATAGAAATTGGGAATTAGTCTTCTGAAATTATATTTCTGTGTTAAATGAATCTGTAAAATATGAGTTAAGTTTTAAAAATGACCAATAACTACCGGTACTGAATTATATGAACCTTTCTACAATATTTAATTTGAGGTGCACCTGTGCATACTTTGCCGCACAGGACGTGGACTGAGATCCACATCCTGCGGCTGACACTTTACTGAACTTGAAACAGTGCATCATGCATTTATTTTAGCGGTCAACCTCTCCTTTGAGAAACACAAATTCCCGATGTGCCACAAACCGACTGGGCATCCATCCTGCTTGCCAAGCCAGTTTGCGCTGCGTTCAGGCGTCCATCACCTTTGATTGCCACGAGAGTGTGGAAGAGGGCGCCTGTCGGAAGAGGCAGATTTTTTATTTTTCATTTCAAGGTCCAAATAGCAGACACAATGGAGAAGCACATACAATGCAGAATAACCAGTACAATTCCAGTTGCATAACTTTTAGTTAGTCATTGGAGCTTTGCGAATAGCCTCATGTTGCACTGTCTTTATTCTGTTGTTCCTAGAAACTGTACTTAACCATAGCAACACATTCCCCAAAAACGAAATCAGCCTTAGCAGCACAGATGTTTTCATTTGACTCATGTAAATCAGATGTTACCTGAGCAGACCTGTGTAAATACAGCATACAGTACAATAGCGTGCATGCTACCTATCACGGCGCACAAGACTCATTAGCATGCAAACTCAAGAAAGGTATGGTTGAAAAGGGAAGCAATGGCACATACTCATTAAAAAAACAAAAACAACGGCATCATTGAATAAACACTCTGAGAAGCACTTTTGCTCATATAATGATATTTATGGCTTTGGATGTGATCATCATGATACACAAAAAGTCAAGGCAGGATTAAAATTCACCATATGTTGAGCACGAGTGAGAAATGGGATTTAATAAAACATATCGAACTCTTACGATGTTGAATTAGGTTATGTAAGTACTGTAATTTTGCAAAAAATATTAAGGGACAATGACTATAATGGTTCATTAAAATATACGAATAGTAGATCTGCCACACGTGCAGAGAAACGACTCATCAAAAAGTGCTGCTTACATCATGAGTTGTTAAGTGGGTAAGATTTTGGACTCAACATTAGCATGTACAAATCTCTTGTTGATAACCTTGAAAATAAATTTTCAACCATAACAAAACCAATTTAACATTAAACATTATAGATAAAATGTTCTTAAACCGCAAGACTCATAAAAATGATCCCTTTGCATCATGTCAAAAGTCATTGTGCACGTTGTCAAAATGTCATAACAGTATGCCTCCGAACTGCAAGTAAAAAGTACAGAACTGGAAATATAAAAGTGTAAACTAAATGCATGTTGAATGCGTGCTTCTAATCAAGCAGGGAGGGTTCTGAAGGACGTATGATGGTGGGTCTGCTGGGAGCAGCCGGGGGTCTTCTGCTGCAGGAAGACAGAAGTGGGATAGAATGGGGGAGAGAGAAACATGCAAGGAAAAAACGTCATCAGCGAGTCATGCGCCACGATCCCCAAAGCACCACAAGCACCGCCACCATGGACTTTCCCATCACTACACCGAAAAAAAGCACCGTAAGCTCCATTTCCACCAAGAAATATGGTTTAGCACAATTATGAGAGCTTCCACTGTCTTATGTTCGGAAACGTACCAAAATAAACGACTTACAGTGGAGGTAGACACACTGACTTGTCTGTTAATTGTCAAAGAGCAGCCACTTCCATGCTCAAATGGGAAGAACATGCAGTAAAAGGTGCCTCTCCTCAAACTTAGATGTTGGCGTCCCCCCCTCCCAACCCCTTTTTTGTTGTTGCTCGTTTGTTTATTAGTCTGCTAGGATTCATTTTTTTTCTTCTCAATTTAGTATTGTTACTGTGTAACACTGACCACTGTCGCGTTAAGGATAGCTGCTTTCTTGCAAGCTCAATGTTGCCTTACTTTGCCTTAGATTTTTTTTTTTAGATGGGCCTTTTAGTTTGGACTCATCCCACAATCATGATTTAGAGAAGTCCACCATAAAGTGGCCTCTCTACTTCGTTGAATTGTTGTTTTGGTCTTTTGGGGGGCAGGGTGGGGGGAGGGGGGTTGTTAGATTAGGCCTCTTTGGCGTAAATAATCAGATCAGCAAAAGAGGCCTAATTGAACAGGTTGGTTTATTTATTTATTTTTTTGTATCTGCAAGTAATAAAAACACCTGATTGTCTTCTCATAATAGCCTTTTGCAAAGCCATTTGTGTTGCATGTTGTATGATGTCCCACTCTTCATGGAACTGTCTCAGCAATCTCGATCTTTATAGCTCTATTATTGTTAGAAATGCAGCTGATGTTGTTGCTTACCTTGGGATGCCTGGAGGCAGCGCAGGAGGCACACGTGCCGGCCTGGAGGGAATCAGCGGAACGTTTGGATCGAAACCGGACTGGGCAGGCGGTGGGCCAGGTCGAGTGGGGACAGGCGGAGCCCCGAATGCCGGTGAGGGATTCAACGGTGGGGCAGGACCAGGTGTGGGTCCCCTGACTGCCGGGGGTCGGTTTGGGGGGGGCGCTGTTACAGAAACAGGGCGAATTCCTGCAGGAGGACTGGGATAGACAAAAATGTCAGTACAGTTGGGAAACATACAAGAATAAACAGCGTTTTTGCAGAGGTGATGGGCATAGAGGAAACCGTTGTGGTCTTTCAAATAAATTTTGAGGCAGCAGTCAGGTCCAGTCATACCTCGGCTTTCGACCTTAATCTGTTCCAGAAGGCTGTTAGAAAACCGATTTGTTCGAAAATCGAAACCACGCTCTTTGAAAAAAAAATCTTTATTGAACACGTCTGTTCACAATGGAACGCTACATGAGGAAGCATCACTTCCTCGTCTACCCGAGGAAGCGTCACTTCCTCGTGTAAGGAAGGCGAGAGAGTCAAGTGACGCATTCTAGTGCGCTCAGTTTGTTCAAGAACCGAAATTCGGTCGTCATCCGAGGCACAAAAAGATCACAATTTTTGGGCGAAAACCGATTTGGTCGAGAACAGAGACGTTCGAAAACAGAGGTTTGACTGTATTTACAGCTCCAACATGGTGAAAGACATTGCGGGAGTATTCAAATTCACATTCACTTCTGAGGGAATGACATCATCGTTTTCAGTGCGTTGGCTATACTCGCCTGTTTATAAACACTAATGGAGGAATAAGTAAGAGAGATTTGCGTTTTCAAAGCCAGAAGTGATTTTTTGTGATATTTTGAGATTGTGTTGGCTAAAAGCAAAAATATTAAGGTTTATTGCACACACTGCTGTCTCCAGAGGTTATCTAGCTTCAATAACCGTACGTAAAAAAACAAAACAACAATAACAACAAAAACATGGACCACAGCGCAGTAGTCCTTGAACGAAACCTGGCGAGAACCTAGCATTTGCTAACTTCATAAATACTCGTACATGTTCGCCGCTCAGTGGGACAGGGGCATTACACATTCAGCATCTAACATTTTTCATCTAATGTTAACTTTTAAGCTAGTAATGCCACACATTCTATTCACACTCGTTACCTAGACTCTTTGATCCAGGTGTCATCTACCGGTGGAGGCACAGGGGTTGAAATAGTGGTGGTACTGATGTCACCAATAATGACCAGAGATTCCTTCAGAGCATGGTACATCCTGAGTAGCTCATCTCTCCTCTGAGCCTGCTCAGCAGACTCTTCCATTAGGCTGCTTTGGTCCCCAGCTGAGTACAGGTAGGCCAGCAGCTCAGAGTGGATGAAGTCCTTTGCCTGGTGGTCAAAGAGCACAATTCATCCGTTCGTCTATCCATCCATACACAATGTGTGTGTGTGTGTGTGTGTGTGTGTGTGTGTGTGTGTGTGTGTGTGTGTGTGTGTGTGTGTGTGTGTGTGTGTGAGACATTATCATCAACATGATGCGACCCGTCCAGAGTCCCTGTACAACGCTCGCAGCCTTTCTGAAGTCAACATAAAACAAAAGTGAGAGTGCCGCTTCTATTTTAATGTGTCGGGGCGAGAGCGATTATTCCAAATATTTCCTGCTTCATGAAAAGGCAGCAAACTCGTGTTTGACATGATTGAGGTTAGCATGTTGGTGGAGCCCTCGACAACCGTTTCAGTTTCTCACATGGCCCCTTTCAAAAATGAAATGCCCACCCCTGACTCATGGGATGTTGCAATCAGCTGATTTGGCAATGTTCTCTGTCCTCAATCTTTTTAGCACCATGGACCAGTTTCATGTCAAGACATATTTTGATAGAATAATTTCTTGTGGCACATACAATGAGATGCTGAAAGCCTCGGCGGATGTCAATAAAAAAAGGGAAACCTACATTGTTAATCATGAGGTGCATAATGGTCTTGGGCATGAGGTCTCTGATGGACTTGTTGACAATGCTGATATACGAGTCCACCAGGTTGCGGATGGTCTCCACCTGCCGTTCCAACTGCGGGTCCATAGACACGGTGTCGCTCGGAATCATCGCATCTTCATTTTCAGTCTACAGGGAGAAAGACAAGCCAAGTGAAGAGATACATATGTAGATACTGTACACACATATAATACAGCTATTGCGAACATTTCGAGTTACAGATAGGAGCACGGAACCGATTAATTTCGTAAGTAGAGGTACCACTGTACTTATTTGTGTATGACACAGAAGAATTATCCCATTTTTTTCAGATTTTAAAAACATTTTCATTGATTATTTTTAAAATACTGCATGTCAATTTGACCAACAAGGTATAACACAACATAGTTGTGGCCCTCTATGTTCTGTATCCAAAAAAAGGGGCTAGAGACTACTTATCTGGAAAAGTTACCGACCGGTAAGTGTAAACCCAAGTGTGCTTTAACCATCATCGCAATCTGGTCCAAGTCCAAAGTGCCTAAAACCGTAACTGTCACACGATTACAAGTATCTTCAAATATCACCTGTTTAAAATGTAAATACCTGGTCTTTCTCCGGGTAAACACCAGCTCTGAGGAACGAGGCTTTCCAGCTGTCAACGTCCTCCTGAGTGTCACACGCCAGCTCGATCTGCCGCAGGTCTTTGTACACATTTCTGTGTGATAAACACACACACACACACACACACAAATACAATGACAGGACAGGTTACGATGTTCAAAAGGTGTAAAGGTGCGGTCGATGGCAGCGGTGCACTTACCTCTGCTCAGTGTTGAATATGGCAAAGACGTGTTTGCTGGACATGAAACCCTTCTCCACATCTCTTAGCTTCAAGTTGTCAAGCGGCAACATGTACTTCTTCTCCTTCTCCTGATTACACGACATGCGATTCGCCACTTTACTATGTAAAATCACTTGTGGGAACATGATAAAGAGAGGCGGGCATTTTCCCAAATTTTGCTGGTCCGTCATTCGTCAGCGGCACCTCACTTTTACCAGATATCCATTGATTAAGCAAATGTACGAAACAATGTGCTTATAATTAGTGTATATTTGCTGTACTAAAATGTAACCGTTTCTGACAGTTGTAAAATTTACCCCAGTTACATTTGAGCATTTACCATCTCAAAGATGTGCATGAGCTGGAGCCAATAGGCTGTTAATACTGTCAAGTTACAGTTACACCACCAACTGTTGGTCGGACACATTCAATATTTCTTTTAAAGAAAAAAAACTGTGTTAAGAGCAATACAAATGTCATGCAAATGCGACAGCTGGAGCGAACAATTTTTTTTTTTAAATGGAGCACTTCATCCTTACTTCTTCATCTTTGTACCAGGAAAGGGACTCTGCAGTGAGGACGAACCAGTAGTCCTTGGAGCCTCCCTTCATGATGCTAATGTTGATTGTCAACCAGCCTCGACGGATAACCTGTGCATGAGACACAAACACTTTACGACTATACACAAACCACAAGAACCCCCACCACCACCCAAGAAAACACCCATTAAAAAAAAACCAAAAAAAACCCCAACAACAATCCTGAGAAATTCAAAAAAACAAACATGCAAGTTAAGCCTCAACAATTAAAAAAAAAGAGACACGCACTCTCATAATACAAACTCGCTTGAAAGAGAGTCACCTTCCCTGCATCCCTTTCTCTGCCAGACTTAGGCACAAGCAGACAGACACAAGGGAACGTGCGCGTGAGGAAAAACGGACATTTGTAGTACACTGGGGTGTGTAAAAGTATGATACAACTGGAAAGTAACAGTTGCAACCAATTTGTCTAGATGTTTATATTTGTGCACTTGTGCGAGTGGGTTAACGTTGGGAATAAAATTTCACTTTTGAACAGCCCTATCTCAGAGTATTACTTTACCCCCTAAACTGATGTGAGGGATTTGATGAAAAAAGCCCATTTCTCAAGAGTCATCCATGAATGCCCCCACTGTCACAAAGTTCCACAAAATGCTCA
The DNA here is from genome assembly GCA_026261675.1 of Hippocampus mohnikei. Taxonomy (NCBI): domain Eukaryota; kingdom Metazoa; phylum Chordata; class Actinopteri; order Syngnathiformes; family Syngnathidae; genus Hippocampus; species Hippocampus mohnikei. The sequence goes on from JAKGUB010000326.1 coordinate 5,740,770, forward strand.
ACGAGATGGTTGAAGGACACCCACGCAGGAGAAAGGGACAAGAGATGGAGGAGGATGCTAAGATACTTACAAGAATCTCTCCCTGGAACATGAAATGTAGGAATAATACGGAGAGTTAAAAATAAACAAACAAAAAAGGTACACAAGGGCAGACGTGTGTTAATGGGAATCAACAAGACAGCTATGGCATGACGTGCAACCACAACTGACCAAGACATAACAGAATCACAGGGCAACCAATTACCTGGTTCGGCATGACTCTTTTCTTGGTGGCATTCGCAGCCGTCCTCTGCTGCGCACTGCAAGATCAGATGTTTTGCTTAACTAAACAACAGTCTACTCAAGATATAGTAAGATGCATTTTTATTAAGTAGGTCATATTTTTTTTTTTTTTTCCTGGGAGGCCCAAATTCACTTTCTTCATTCTGACTTAAGTACACTATCTATCATGCACGTGTACAATGGGTGTACTGTAATTCTCTTTCTGATGGGATTTTATTACAATCATCTTAAGAAGTTCCTTTAATTCATCATAGTCATTGTACATGCAATGTATTTATTCATCACTATTGTATATATAAGGCAATCTAAAAAAAAAACACACACACACACAGAACTAGAGTGAGGCAGAAAAAAAAGAAACAACTGTTCATCCCCTTGAACCGGAAATAATATCTCACTTGGCAAACCCGATGAAGTCCTCATGATTAGTGTTGATGTAGGAGAGTTCAATGTCAATTAACAGGAGCACCTGATGGGCCAAACATGACAAATATTTGCTCAAGACCTTTCAAAGTTTCAACGCGCGCGCATATGCGCACTGACCTGGTCTTTAGTCTTGCTGTCCCTCTCTCTGATGTAAGTGGTGACAATTCGCTCAGTCTCTTCTCTAAGGCGAGGATACGATCCAAGCTACAGACAGCAAAAAGAACACGCACTACTGCAGGCGCCGCAACGATAGAAACTACACAACGCTGCGCGAGTCAGCATAAAAACGCCGTTCCACACTAGCACAGACAGTTGGAAGTGTGCATTATTAACAAATGCATGAAGCAAGAGTAAGACATGCAAAATGAGTACGGTGGGACCTCAGAGTTCGACCATTTCGCATCAAATAGAAGAGGAATTATTTTTCAGTTTTTCCTAAATGAACATGTAATGGATTGTGTTCCACCTTTGAGGTTCCACTGTGTTAGAGTAGCGTAACCTCAAACTCTGCCAAATCATCAGTGAGATACTTGAAACGATGAGTGCAAAGAGCTGTAGTGAGGAAGGAAAACGGTTTGAAGGACAGGGAATAATATACTTTTGATCAAAATACAAGGCAGGTTCCTTTTTCGAATTTGTGATATTCTTTAGCGTGTCATGGGAAATTGGTTTAATCAGTGAGAGGGGTGGTTAAATCACTGCTCTTAGTGCGGATGGGGTGAAGAGGGCTGGTCAAGGTCCAGGATCGGGGTGGGGGGGGTCTTAAATCACAGGATGAGGTGGGTGCTGAGTGAAGCCTGTAATCATTAACAGCAATTAGACAGCAAGACGTTAGTGCTTTTTCTCCTGTGCATTGTTCTATCTCGGATTGCGTTTTATTATTCTGTTGCACCATCTCTCCGCATCTTCCGTTTACCTTTTCGGTGCACTTCCTTATCAGGGCGACAAGCTCGGTGACGACGAGGTCAACGCATTTCAGACAGGGGTCTTTCAGCTTAATGATCTGCTTTTTCACTATAGCTTCAAACGCCAAGTCAGGAGTGAACAGGCCTGTCCTGTGGTGATGCATTATGGGAGTTGGACAATTAATGGAAGATGAGCTAGTGTAGCATTGTGTAGAAAGGTGGTGGAGAAGGGTGGCAGAGAAAGGAAAGCCCATGTTTGAGGAGTAAATAGTGATGCCAATGAGGAAGACTATGACAAGAAGGGAAAAAAGGGAACATTTGAGTTAGTTCTGCTTCATGTTCTGGCTAATTAAACAAGCTGTAGGTTTGCATATAAAAAAAAAAAAAGCGGGGGCATACCTTGATTCATTATTTAATGAATCGAGGTAACCCATGTAGTTGCCACTGGATCATAATTCTTCATCTGACCAGGAAGTTTGGTCCAAATAGTTATTTGTAACAATAAAGTGAAAGGCGCAACAACTTTCCTTTCGCCTTACAGAGCATGACTGTTACTGTGCATAGTTTATCGCAGGAAATGCTGAAAAAGCACTGCCACAATACCACAAACAAAACTGAGGCTCAGAAAGAAACAATAACCAAAGACAGGTGATGATAGTCACCAAGAAGGCAGAAATAAAAACTAGTAAGGCACGGTGACAGCTGAAAACGCTGCATCCCACATATCCCTCCAGTTTAAGATACTGTATATGCGGAGTAGGTATATGTACCATAGTATTTTTATCTGGTCAATGTTAGGAAACATCTTATGTGAGCATGTTTCAGACAAACGACTCTACGACCAATACATTTAGGTGAGATACAATAAAGTTATTACATGTCTCAACTTTACTGGACTCTTTCTTGATCTGTCAGACCAAGTCTGAACTAAGAATAGTGGTAGAGCTTCGGTTTACTAATAGGGCACAAAGTACATCATGACACGGGTTAAATAAAGCCGCAAAAAGAAAGAGAGAGAGAGAGAGAGCTGCAACTTGAATTGTTACAAACAGGAACACATGTAGACCTGTTTCTGACCACAAAGCTTCTCAGAGACACCACTGTGGTGAACCCAGTGCAGCTCAGACTTTAAAGTGCAAAACTAAATCAACTTTTAAGGCAAACGTATTCTGATTACCCCATCCACAACCCCCACTACTGCAAAACCAATGATAAGTATGCCTTTTGTTAACGTGATGACTGGCGTGAAAGTGAAAAGTGGAGAATGCGGAGCCCAGAATGTGGACGAAAAAAAAGTGAGTATTTTTTCCTAATGCAGGAAGCACTTCAGAACACGGCATTGAAAAATCACCTTTTGAAACATATGTAAGACAAACAAACAAAAAAATATTTGGCTGTTCAATTTCATACTTGATGAGTCGGCCTGCCCTCCAGAGGCCCAATTATTTGAAAGCAATGAATAGGCCACATTTCCATAATATGTCCCCATTAATGCTAATGTGAATATGAAGTGCAAAAACATGTAGTTGCATTAAAATGGCCACAAAAATGCTCCTGGCAGCACTGCAGTTGACTAAGCTCTCTGGTGTACGAGCATGGCAGAGACCATGCGGTGATACCTTATTAGTGCACTGCCTGACTGTGTTGATGAGCTCCTGGATGACCATGTCGATGCATTTCAGACACGGTTCTTTCAGCTTAATGACCTGCTTTTTCACTATGGCCTCAAACGCCAAGTCTGGGGTGAACAGGCCTGTCCTGAAGGACATACAGATGAAACAGACATGGAGGAGGAAGACAGGAGGAGCATATGGAGGGACCACTTAACCAGAAAATAAGCCAGAGTACCAAAACAGATCCAATTTTAAAAACACGACGGCATAATGAGTCGTAACATGAAGAACATGGATGTTATCAGACTAACAAACAAGGGAGAGTGCTGAGACACAAGCTAACAGAAGGAGGCAAAGTGTTTATATGCGGTATGTTTACTGGCTGTTCCAACTTGCCTGACTCCATGGATGTTTTTGATTGCGTAACTGATCTCTTTCCTCAGCTCCTTCTCATCAAACTCCATCTAAGACACAAAAGAAGCAAGGTCTTAAATAGTTCATGGAACGAAGGAATGTTTTAGACAGTACATCCTTCCAGGCTGCATGCTTGTTGCTATATGCCTGTGAAAAATGATCAGCCTTTATCCGTCCACATCAGTCATGATCAGATGCTAAGTTACCTTAATGAAAGTGAACACCGTAACCATAGTTACCTTCACCAGCTCAAAAGGAAAACGCTCGTGAAAAATGCGGTTGATCTTTGCTCCTCCAGATAAGTTGGAGGTATCCACCTGATCCCCCGAGCCTTCGATGCACTTCTCAAAGTCCACACCAAACTGCTGCACCATCCTGCATGTGAAGCGGTGTCATAGTTTTCAAATATATTAATGTGTGTGTGTGTGTGTGTGTGTGTGTGTGTGTGTGTGTGTGTGTGTGTGTTTGTGTACTGACTGAAGCAACGCCTTGGTTTTGCGTGTGGGATCATCAGGGCGAAAGTTTTTGTATTCCTCCACCTCTTTCTCAAGGGAGAGCAGCTGGCTTTGCAGCTTGCTGCGCAACCCTGGCAGAGTGTCACGGATGTGGTTGGTAAGTTGCTGAAGGGAAAAAAAAAACATTTAAATTGAACTTCAATATTGCATAAACAATAATACAATAGGTGAAAAACATCTCGAAGAGACATTTCTGGATATGTTTATTGAATAGTTGAGTGTAAATGCAACAAGATGGCCTTCGAAAATCAAGCAGATGTGACACGTCTAGTCTTTCTTGAAACTGCCTCCTTCTGCATCAATTTTGCTCTTCTGGACATTTTGGCATCATTTTTTTTCATTGCTCAATTTGTTATGTTGGGAAAATTGTACTGATGTGGTTATGTACACTGCTATCTAGTGGCAGGATGCTGTCACTTCATCTGTAATGATCGCCGTGCATTGTGGGAAATGTAGTTAGACCGCAGTTTGGCCTTTTAAGTTCTCGCCACATTAAATGATGCGGCAGGCCACATTTGGCCCATGTGTTTGACAAGTATGTGTTAAGAGACGAATATGAGAAGATTAACTGTACACAGAACGTTGTCTGCACGGCAACATCCTGCATGCCGTGTCAAACCTATTGTTTTGTTACTCTTACATATTAATATAAAAATTGCATAGCTTATTTTAGGCTAGGTGTGCGGCTGACCTGATTCAGTGTCTTCTGCAGGTGTGGCGTGCCCATGCGCTCCGCAAAATGTCTGTATGCAGGATGGGACAAAAAGAACTTGCGCTCAGCAGCCAAAGCAACACGGATGTCTTTCTTCCCATCAATGTCCTTCTGACTGCGATTCACCACCCCAATGTAACCTGTAGAGGATAAAGACAGAACATTTTACGAATGACAGTGAAGGAGGCCCTGAGTCGGTGGTTCTTAACCTTGTTGAAGGAACTGAACCTCGCAGTTTGATATGTGCATCTAAACTATGTGTAATTTGAAATTAAAATGTGTGGGTTTTTTTTTTCTTTTGTGAATTCAAAACATTTATATTTTATCAGTGCACAAAAAGCACCGTGCGAGTTGACAGTCTTCCTTTCCTTCGTTATTTTGTCTACCCTTCCCAATGAACGATCTCTCACAAGGTCGTCATGTTGCAAAATACAACGCTATGCAGCCAGTGATGTACAAGCGGAGCATAGCGTCACGTATATCAGGAGTGAACAAACACCACTGCGCGTGCGTGTGTGTGTGTGTGTGCATCTTGTCCGACACCAAACCCGATTCTCTGGGTGTTGTTCAAAGCCAACTTAAGAACCTGTGCTCTATAGGCATCAAACTGGCCAAAAATGGACATCTTTTTTGTCTCTTTCTGCTTCAAAAATGGGTGCACCATAAACAGCGGGCAGGAATAGTGTGTATATAAGTTTGTTGAGTGGTGTATGTGTTTTCACCCCTGCGAAGAGGAAGCAGTTTGTTTTCCAGAATGTCTCGAGCATCAGTCCCCTCATCCATCAAGTCCAGCTTGGTAATCACGCCAATAGTACGCAGACCTGAAGACAAATATGTCACAACCAAAAATGGCACACCAATATTTATTTCACACATTCAATAGGATTTTAGACACTATTCATTCATTGAATCAATTACTCAGCAGTGGTCCCCAACCTTTATTGTGTCACGGACAAGTTGAGACAAGTACATGCTGTTCGTGGTCCAGCAACCATTTTTTAAATTGTCAATTTTAAAGTGCTAGTAAAGACAATAAAGATAATTATAGACTCATTAACCATTTTCTTAACATATACATTTTTTTCATTCATTTCAAAGTGTTATTCTAGACACAAAGACAAAAGTCACAATGTAGAGAAAAGGTTGTAAAGACAATAAGCTAACGAGGCTGAAAAATTCAAACGGCCACAACCGTCCTACCCTGAGGATCGACCTCCTTGGCAATCTTTAGGGCATCGGAGTTGGCCAGGTCAGTATTTGCGGGAGTGACGGCCAGAATGAGACAGCTCTCCTTGGTGATGAACTGAAGCAGCATGTCTCTAATCTGGTGTTCAATGTCTACAGGCTGGTCTCCAACAGCCACTTTTGTCATTCCCGGCAGGTCAATCAGGGTCAGGTTTAACACTGAGAGGTATCGACAGATGAGAAAAGAAACCTGAAGCAAGAACACAGAAAACGTTTGTGTGTTTTATCTCTTAGTGGGTGTTTTCCTCACCATGGGGGGAGTAGACTCGAAGGTTGATTGGGATGGGTGAAATGCCCTTGTTGGATCCGGTGAGCCGGTCTGTTTCTGCTTCAATCTCCTGACGGACTTCGTCAAAGTCCACAAATTTACGGCCCTTACAATGAAGGAACTCTGCATACTCTGCATGAAAACAGAGAACATGAAAATAAGATGATGCAGAGAATGGAAAAGGCCGACTATGAGCTATAAGACAAACTTTAAGTAGGTATGACAGCCATATTAACTCATGGGCCGTATTTTTGTTCTCTACTAGTGGCTGCAGTTCATTCTTTGTGGATTTGGCCCAGAGTTGGAGTGATTATGGAGCATTTTTCCTCCCAAGTACTCCCAAGTATTAGAAAATGATGGTTATGTCTCATTTTTGCCCCCTAAAATACACAATATGGTACTGCTACCGGTACTTAACACTACAGTACATGCATGTATTTGGAATGGAACTCTGAACACCTATCTACATAGCATAACTGCATGGTCACTACTCATTTAATAGGGGTGAACAATTACCATATTTTCCGCACTATAAGGCGCTTCAGAGTATCAGGCGCACCTTCAATGATTTTTAAACTGTTTTCATATATAGGACACATTACTATCCCATCTGTTTTAGTCCTGAGGGGAAAAGTGGAGATGTTTGTTTTGAGTGAGGCACTAATTCAGACATCCTCCATTTGGGGGAGGAAGAGAAGAAAAGTCAACATGTATTCGTCCCACAATGGGGACATTTGCAGGAACACATATTTGTGTTTATGCCTTTGAAGTACCTATTCCACTTGCCTGCTTTGTTGTTAACGAGTTGCAGGATGAGTGGACGACGGGTGACGATACCAGACCCTCTGGGCAAGAAATCTCTGCAGGGGAGAGACAAGTGATGTTTAACAAACACAATAATAACAACCTAAATATAATATATCAGGATCAGTATCTCTTATGGCTGCAACACTATAAAAACACAACTGCAATGGACAGTTTTGACTTCAGAAAAAAATCTTTGGTACCGCCCTACCCACTCTCGAGGACTTGCACACCACTAGAACCAAGACAAGGAAAATCCTACTGGACCCCCCCACACCCTGCACACCACCTTTTCCAGCTACTCCCTTCTAGTAAGCGCTACCGAACCATGCGCACCAACCAGCATTTATTCTCGCCATTGACTCCTTAAACAGTGACTCAAATCTATAGTGGCTCTTTGTATTTTTGAACACCCCTGTGGAACAGTTTTACCGCAATGATCATTGTAGCTCCAGCTCTGTACATACTTGGACGATTGTCGCTGATTACGGTAATATTCCACAGCACCAGACACCTTCAAGTGCTCAAGGACTTTCTCTAGAATTGCACACCCAAACTACAACTACTTCTACTGGTCACTTAATAAATGGTGCAACAATTATCTGCAGAACCGTCATAGTATTTCTTGTATTGATACTGATCACTTTGTCTCTGCTTGATGATTCTGCACATTGGCACACAGCTGTCATTGGGTGGTACTACTGCACAATGGAACCGTTACATTTTGGAAAGTCTTTCGATACTTATGTGTCATGTCTTTATCGTAGTTGCTTGTTATTGCAATAGTGGTGTAGCCTATACTACAGGAGACAAATTCCTTGTGTGTTATACATACTTGGCGAATAAAAATGATTCTAATTAGCGGAATACAATGGATAAATGTAAACGTTTGACTTTTAACTTTAATAACGTGTGCAAAAGAGAAGGGAAGACATATTTCTCATTCCCTTTGTGCACATACAGTATGAGCTCATCAGAATGGAAACTCCTATTCAATAGAATTGTGATTATTTCCAGGTCAATGATGACACACCACTCTCGGCAATGACACCGTGGATGTCCTTATTAAAGCCACACTGATTTGACAGTCTCAACAAAATACACACATAGTATCAAACGTAATAATACGCAACTTGAAAGAAGCAATAACGCCCAAAGCAATGTTGACACAAATGTTAATGTACCGGTAATGTAATATTTTCTGACTGACATAATTTTGTTTTGGAGTTGTTGAAGTTTTTATGGTTATGTTACGTGATTTCCAGAGCGACTGACCCCTATGTACAGTAACTATCACTTCTTATTTCAATGGGAGTAAAAGTATATCAACTTTACATATTAAACTTTACTTGTTCAATACAACTTTTTGGGATCCATGAACAATTATGTGCAAATTGCTATTTTCAGACATTTTATTGCTATAAAATGTGACATGACATACCACATTTGTGTACTCGGCAGGGTTAAGTGTTTCAAAATTGATTCTTATTTGTAGTGTTGCAACAATTAATTGGTTAATCAACAACTAATCGGTTATCAAATAGATAATTATTTGTTATGGGCTCAACCAGTAACTGAATCCTAATTGTTTTCTGTACTGCTAACTTAACATAATGACCTTTTTTTAATGACATGATGAAAATTAAAACTTGTTTTAATTTGATTTATGGACAAAATTATGTACAGAATAATTGATTATTAAAATAATCATTGTCAATAATTATAATGTAATTGTTCTCACACTTGTGTAATCATTATAATGCTGACATTCAACATGTTTTCTTTTCCTTTCAAGAGAATCAGTGATTCAATGGTTAGCCACTCCATGATTCCATACTGATAAGCTGTTGCTTCCCCAATGTAAAATACACAACAGAAATTCAATATTTCACAGCATCTTTTTAGCAAGTTAGCAGGTCTCACACACACACACACACACACACACACACACACACACACACACACACACACACACACACACACACACACACACACACACTAACAACCATTCACACCCACTATGCCTGTTCTCCAATGCTGACGGAGCATTCAGGAAGTTACACAACAATCCCATCCTCTTTCCTTCGTATTTCCTATGACTTGCGAAAGCACCAAACCAAATTCTGTGACTGGATATGAATGTTGAAAACATATCTTTACATGAAATGACTGAAAGATATGTTAAAAAGAAAACACAAGTGGAATGAAAATAGAAATACTGAATGGGAAAATTCATGGGTAACTCAAAGTCCAGTACATCGAACTCTGACAGAAAGTCAAATGTAAAAAAAAGGCCTCAAAGATCTACTTAGTATAACATTTTAACAGTTGATAGACCTCAAGTCACAAGAGGAACAATCACACAGAAAATGATGTAATATGAAATATTATACTCCAAGTTATACTTTAGTTCACATCCATGGAAAATTACAACATTTTGCAAGTGTGTGCATCCTGTGAGTTCCAAAACCTACTCGTGAGTGCTCCCTGTAAAATGTGCATATACCGGTAGGCTGTACAATGGTTGCAATGAGGTATGTGGTAGACATGTCTATCATGCCAAGATTTACAAATTAGGTCTGTTACCCCTCACCCAAAATACAAATAATCTTAATCAATTGGTTTCATCTAACCACCCTTATTTCTGATTGGTCTCACCAATTGCCACTGTGGGGCCAGTGGCCTTTAAAAACTTGAACTTGGAGCAAACAGATTTGTTAATTGCAAATGTTTGACTCTTAAAAAGTCACTCCAACCGTCAAACGAAACAAAGAATATCAACAGCTTCATTAGTGGGCTCATAAACAGACATGAAATAGCTCAGGCACCCTTTGTGAGAATCTGCTTGAAAGTGTGTCATGTACTCATGACAGTGCAGCTGGTGATATCACTGATGACCCCACACATCAGCGCATCAATGGCCCTACTGTCTCCCCCAGAAACCGCTTGGGACCCAGACAAAAGGCAAAAGGGTAAAGGAAGGCATGGCCGCACAAGCCACATTCCCCAACTCAACACTGACAACATCATGAAATGTAGACCCATCAGATGTTCCTTTTCTGAGCTCGTATTAACAATAATTTCTTGAAGGAAGTTTATGCGCCTGTACTACCAATGAACTTCTAACAGTTGGTTTCTTGTTATTTGTCTGGCGGGGACCTCATTAAGATTCTGTCAGTCTCATGCGAATAGCTCACAAATTCAGCAGTGCTGGCATCCTAAAAGACTCCAACCGGTTCCACTCATTTCTGCTCATTAAATCTATTTATCCAGAAAACACAACACACAGGTGTCAAATTCAAGCCCGCGGCTAGAACAAGCCCACAAAATCATGTTATGTAGTGGAGCTCCAGTATCAAAAACAGGTATCCATTAAATTTGCTGTCTATATGGAATAATGTGATTCGGTGATCATGTATTTGTATGTTTGTTGGAGTCATAAACGTCTTCTGAGGGAAACCGTAACTACAATGAGGCACGTGACAAAAATGAGTTGTACTGTACTAAGCCTGCTGTAAATATAGATTTTAAAGTGAGACATTGACCTGAGCTATGTAGTGCATAGCCAATAAAATACGTGTTTACAGCCTTAGGGGAGTGTTCTTAAGGAGCTCTGACTTGGTTAATGTTTGACAGAATTGCTGGAGCTTAGCGATCAGACAAAAAATGTTCTATTGTCTGTGTAATTACGCACGTTCATGTGTGTGTGCGTGTGTGTGTGTGCGTGTGGTTTTGTGTGTGTTTAGCCAATTAAACCGTTAGTGTTTTGCTTCAATAAAAACACGAATTAACTTGCGTCAAAAGCGTAATCGTTGATGGTGAATAGCTCATCTTCTAAAAAGCAAAGAAACCACAGAGTAAGCGCCTTGTTGGCGACTTTTACACGAGACACAAGTAGCGGAACGAGGAGCAAGGAACTGAACATATTTCACTTCAAAAGTATCACACATTCACAATGAAAAGTTCACATCAACAGTACAACCTGCCAACGAAATTCTCCAGAACGGAGCTCTTCCCCGCGCTCTGGCCGCCGACGACCGCTATTTGGGGCAGTTCCAAGTTGCAACTCTGGCCGATGGAGCTGAAAGCGTCCTGAAGCTTGTTGATGAGGGGAATAAGGTCTTCCATCCCCCGGTTTCCCATGGTGGCACCCCGATCCGCTCAGCGGGCTCCAAGTGCTTGTCTCCACTGTCAAAAAGAAGGCCGATGGGTCGCTTATCAAAAGTTCCAGATGTAACTGCGCGGTCAGTCAATTAAGTAGGATTTTCCCCTCGAGTAAAAGGAGGAGATAATAAACGTTGACACGTCTAGGATGCAATAAAATGACAGGCAGGCTTAATGACGATGTACTGGAGCCACATTGAAAACTTCTGTCATTATCCGGTCAGGCGACACACGCGCACACACCTCACACGCACACACACTCAGTGTCAGACGAGAAGCTCACACCCGCCCCCGTAAGCACTCACCTCTCTCATTGGTCCGTTGAAACGTCCGTCAAAACCCACATACATATTTCAAGATGCGTTATAATAGCAATACGGACGGTAAATTGGAAAACTCGTAAGGCCACACGACCTTAAAGCTTGTATCAAAAGAAACAGAGCTATGCAAAAAACAAATACAGCACTAGGTGGCCGTTACTCTGTAGAAGATGACGTTGACTGAGTAAAAGGAAAGACGTCACACAAGGTCACGTTTTAGCATTCGATCAAATTTCTCAGCGATGTTCACAGTTCAGCCATCAGAGGGCGGAAAAAGACCTAACAACGAATATGACGAAACGAGAGTAATAAGAGAATACCGCTACAGGGGTGTCAAACACAGTTTTGTGGAGGGCCTCGTCGTAGTCATGGCCGTTATAAACACAACTAAATGTATGATCGCATCATATTAAATTCACACAACAAATGGATGAATAAATGGTTTTGGAATCAAAGAACTGGAAAAACTGTTACAAATCCTATTACATTTATTTTAAAATGAGAATTGGAAACAAATGCTTGCAATATCTCAACATTTTTAAAAGTGAACATGATTAGCAATTTTGGTATTTCAGCAAGAAACTTTAACCGTTTTTCGCAGGCCACATAAAATGATGTGAATTTTCACCGAACCTAAACATGGACCTGCATGTTTTCATAAAGTGTGTGGAAGCCAGAGGTACCACACAAGTACAGGGAAATGTGCAAATTGCACGACTGGAAGAACAACATTCAAACCCAGAGCATAACAACTGTCAGGTAGATGTGCTAACCACAAGTCCATATGCTCTCTGCAAAACAAAAACTTATTGGGTGTTAGTCCAACACAAATTAAGGTATTAGAAATTGCAAGGCTGGTGATGTCATGGCCCTCTGGGTTTTGTTACAGTAGAGTAGATAGTATTTGCCACTGGAGTGTTGCTAAGGTGAATGTCATGGACAGAGGAGTAGGAGCTATTTTCTTGAGGCTCAAGGTTGGAGTTATGCACCATTGAGATGCTGCTTGAGTCATGCTGGAAACTAACACTGGAATAGTGCACAAGGTCTGTTGGAGAGCTGATCATGGCATGTCCTGGGAGGGACTGCATCTGTATCTCCTCATACAGGTAATCGGCAGGATCTCTCTGTAGTGGACAAGAAAAGTGGGTGATGATTAGATCTGCGGAATCGAGATAAAGACAGTCACAAACACACCCAACAAACCTCAATGTTGGGTCCACAGTGTGTCGCCTGCACTGATGATCCTCCTGCAGCACATCACATCAAAATAATTTGAAATGTTTGATGTCTGATAGTACATATGGATCGGGATGGGCACCGCTAAGCTCCAGCGGCTAATTGTTGTGGACTAATTTGTTTCTGCTTTTATTCATTTGTTTTCTGAACTGGTAATTTGTTTAATACAATGTAAGTGTATTTCACAGTTTTTTTGTTGTGCACTTATCAGCCACCATAATAAATGGATGAATGTTGCTGTACTTAACTGGGAAGCAGACGAACTGCTTGCTTGAAATTGCAAAATACAAAATAAAGGAAAAAGTACAGTACATTTAATAGATGATGACTTTATAAAAAGTACAGTCCATACAAAAATACAAAACACTTATTTACCGGGAAATAAGTGTTTTGTTGAAATTTGATAAAGACTTAACAACAATCACAACCATTATAATTACTGACTGTAGAGTAATGACTCTGTAAAATGTGCTTGTGTGAGCCCAATGCTGTCCTCACCTTGTTTCCTGATGAGTTTGTATCTAAACACTGCAAGTATGAGCACAGCTACCGCCGACAATATGGAACACAGCAGAACAAGTACAGCCAGTTTGATATCTGAAGTTTGACAGGAATGGGAGAGGACCATAATCAATATGCGTGGGTGCATGGGTGCATGGGTGCGTGTGTGTGTGTGTGTGTGCGTGTGTGCGTGTGTGCATGCGTGTGTGCGTGTGTGCATGCGTGTGTGTGTGTGTGTGTGTGTGTGTGTGTGTGTGCGCGCGTGCAGCCAAAAGCATAATATACTCACCTTTGACTATACCGCGTGTTGATGGTGTTGTCGATGAAGAAGACATAGATGGTTTTGGTCTCATCACTGGTGTTACTGTTACATGTAGAGCGGGGCTTTTTGGTTTTTCACTTTTGTTTCGTTCACCTAAATTAGAAGCACAGTTCTCATCAGAACAGCACCGCTTTGTAACAACATCACTGATTGTAATCCACATTATTGAAAATGTAAACACACTCATGTTTTGCAGTTGCATAAATGTCCAGTCGACCATAACTATATTTTTGTTACAGAATGCATATTTTTAAACTGTATTCCATTACAGTTACAGAGAAAAAACAATCAGATTATAGGTGTATTTATTAAAAACGGGTATCATTTAACAGGATTACATATTCCACGCAAACAGAATGACATCGTAGTTTATTTGAGTGCTCAGAGGAACAAGAAGATAAATTGTTACAATTGTCGTGTAGCTCAATTGGCCGCCGTGACTCCAGTCACTCGGCACGTTGTTGCTAAACGGCTGTAATGTACGGATGAGGAGGTGGGAGAACTGACCATGTTGTGTCCTCCTCACAGGAGGAAGTAGTGATGCTGTTTGTAACGTACACACTGAAGGACTGATTTATCTTACCATTTCAGAGGAAAGGTTTGGGCTGTCAGACTCTTTCTGGAATGTTTTTTTTCTTGTCGCAAGGGAATTTGGAACATGTTCCAAAGCAGAACATGTTTGGAACATGTTCCAAATTCCCTTGCGACAAGAAAAGTACACGCTAGATGTTCTCCAAACGCCTTCGTGTTTTTTTTTCATGTTACAAGAAAAGTACAGGCAAATGTCTGCCGACCATTTGGCAAACAATACGATCTTGAACGAGAATGCAACATTCTCCACCTTCGAAAACACTCGCAATTGTTCTCAGGTCAACTGAGGGCAAACGATTGCGACTGTTGGCAAAGGTAGAAACGTGTGTAAAGGAAGAGGTCCAAACGGCTTGTCGTCCTATTGCTTTGTGAGGACAACAATAAACAACATGACTGACAATGTGTCACTTCTACTCACCAACATGAAGTTGCACTTTGGTGTATTCACTTTGGTTCCTGTTTGTCTTAAAGATACACCAATATGTTCCAGAGTCTTCTTTGCCAAGGTCACTGATGTACACCGAAAAATGTTTTTTTCTTTCATTTACTCTCAAGATTTTGGGTTTCTTCGTCTTTCTCTTGCAACTGAGAGGGTTATCTCCTTTGCACAAGAATTGATCATCCTTGTCATGGTTGCTCGGGTAGGGGCACTGGATTTGGACAGATTCTCCAACCTGTTTGGATATTACTCCTGCTTCCAAGTCTTCCCAGTCTGAAAAGAAATCAACATCAATGCTGCCCCTTTGCTGCAAAGACACATCTTGGGAATGAAGAATTTAGACCCTTGGCCTCGTTGGATGTAATTTTGGATTGTCTCTGCAATTTTGTTTTTTAACCCAGAAGAACATTTCATAGGCCAGTTATGTTTGAGAGAGGGCCTGCTTCACCCACTCTGCTGTTGTTGATTACAAAGGTTTTGTAATCAGGCCGAAGTTTGGGGTCCATAAAATTGTTAAAAGGGTGTTAACACAATGATTGATGAATTTGATTGACTTGTGGTCCAAGACATATATGTGCCTTTAGTCAATAAGGGTGTCATTCAAATGGGACATCTCTAGCTATACACGATTTACATATGTGCCATGTGCAATATATACAGTTGTCAGTCCTTTTCATCAGACACAAATATCATTGGTCCATTCGTAGATCAAAGACTTGTGATTTTGGCTGTTCAGCTCCTGGTTAGAGAGTATGCACGGTGTGCAAACAGGTTCTGAAACATTGAACAGGTGAATGTGCATTTAGAGGTGTGGACAACAATTATTGACAGAAGAAAATTTCGAAAAGGAATTTAGTTTAAAAATATTCACTCTTGCACACGATCAAAGGCAGGGGTTAAGTAGGAGTAATTCATAAATTAAATACCGATCCATCCACCCATTTGCTTTTCTCGGGAGTTTATCCCAGTTTACCATTGGGTGAAGTTCCCTGAAGATGTAGCACTAAGCACAACGCGAGGTTTATCAAAATACCGTTTTATTCCATGGCAACCACTGAGAATTGGTCACAAACACAGACATACAACAAATAAATAAATGCAAATTGCAGTTACAATACAAATGAAAGACAAAAGCTCTCAAGACAATCGATTCGACAAAAGGCGCACAAACCTCTGGGCTCACACCCACAAGTGTCACCTTCTTCCTTCGTTTAGTCAGTAGTTAGCTATTCTTTGGCATTATCGTTTCATAATGTTTGTGCAGAGCTCACAAAGTAGTCGTCCGTCTGAATGCGCTCTGGCAAATACACTGCGGAACGCTTCTTAGTTACAATTGGTTCCTGTTCCTGCTAATAATTACCACGAGATGGCGTAGGAACACTAACAAGGCAAACAACTCAACGGGGAATATGAAGCAGCTGTTAACGACGTCCGAGAGACGAACAGCACCCTGCACGAGTTGCCAGTTCAAGGGCGTCTACGTAGAGAGCTACAGTAAGTTCACAATCATTCAAACACACTTTCACACCATCAGCGAGTGGGAACTAAACCCACCTGCGCGAAAAGCAGGCTTCAACACTACACCATCAATGACTATTCTTAAATAAAGCATTTTTGGGTGTGATTTTATGTTTAAAATCATCACACGTCTCATACTGTCTTCAATCAAATCACGCCGGATTTTTCATGTGATGCTTCAAGATAAGGAAAACCTTCATTTGTCTCAAAAATGGAGAAATTCTCATTTTATATTGTTTATTGCACTCACGTGTATCACCGATTGCTTGATAACCACTTTTGCCTTCTGTCACTGTCAATAGAAGCACCGTGGCTGAGAAAACATAATTTTAACATCTATTCATGTGGCACAGCAAGAATAGACATTTGAATACGTCAAAAACCATAAACCAAACCATATTCATTAACCAACGATAAAAAATCAAAACAATATTACCTGTCACGATGTCGATGGAAACTTTTAATGTTATTGCCATTCCTTTTATGATTTGGTTGACCCAATTCTTGTTTTTGAATCAATAAATAGCTATGCTGTCATATGTGGCACTACATAAAAGGTGTTACGATCAGATCTGTTATATTCTCTCTCATCACGAATCTGTATGAAAACATGTACAGCTTGTCTTTTATGCACCCAACTTCAAATATTTGCATAATGTTTTTAAAATGAGGATGTGACTCTTGTTGCGAATCAGAAATTGAAACAGAAGTAACCGAGGTGGTAAAAATAACAGCAAAAGGACAACGGGCAAAATACTTTGTTTATTTCATGACATATTAAAGTACGTGGGGCTAAGTTGTTTTATCAAACATAGAATACACAATCGTAACTTTGTCATGAGACTGCAGCAGACTGGTGATGTGTCCTGTGTTCACACATTGCAGTACACTGCTGATTCATCTGTGAAGACAATGGTGGAGTATGTCACGTTTTTAGGCTGATTAGAGACCTGGCTTCTGTCCGTGTGGTTTATGTGGCTGACAGTGGAATAGAGGAGTGTGTCTGGAGGATTCAGGGAGTCATGATATTTGATGGTATCCTGGCTTTGAGCAACAGATGACAGAGGTGCGCCAGATGGTTTTAACTTTTCTTCGGAAACCGTTGCAGAGTTTAGGGCTGCGTCCTTTTCTTTTCCTGTGGGGAAAAAAACACACCACATTGACATGATTTCAAGCTGTACTTTTGTGATTTGCAAATATTGTTATAATTGAAGATTAGAGATATGTGCTGGGGGAAAAGGGCCCAGCAGAGGATGTAGTTCCTGAGGCTGCTGAGGAAGCATGGCCTGCCACAGGAGGTGCTACGTCAGTTCTACACGGCAGTCATCAAATCAATCTTGTGTTCTTCCATCACGGTTTGGTTTGCGGCCGCCACAAAAAAGGACAAAATCCGACTCCAACGGACAGTTAGGACGGCGGAAAAATCATGGGCACCGCCCTACCCACTCTTGAGGACTTACACACTGCAAGAATCAAAACAAGGGCACGGAAAATCCTACTGGATCCACCGCACCCTGCCCACCACCTTTTCCAGCTACTCCCCTCAGTCAGGCGCTACAGATCCATGCGCACCAAATCCAGCAGACACTTGAACAGCTTCTTCCCTCTAGCCATTAACTCCCTAAACAGTCACTGATGTATACTCCAAATAATGCTACTGGGCACTTTAAAATGGTTCAATGATTTTCTGCACCAACTGTACAACTGTCATAGCATTGTATTCTACCACTGATCACTTTAGCTCTGCATGATACTTTGCACATCGTCTCACAGTTGTCGCTGGGTGGTACCACCGCACTACGGTTCACTTACATTACGAAATGTCCTTCCATACTTATTTGTCATGTCTTTGTTAATGATGATACTAATGCAGCGTGTTATACCGGAGACAAATTCCTT
Source organism: Hippocampus mohnikei (assembly GCA_026261675.1). Taxonomy (NCBI): domain Eukaryota; kingdom Metazoa; phylum Chordata; class Actinopteri; order Syngnathiformes; family Syngnathidae; genus Hippocampus; species Hippocampus mohnikei. The sequence continues at coordinate 5,758,944 of JAKGUB010000326.1, forward strand.
GTGTGTTCTACATACTTGGCCAATGAAGATGATTCTGATTCTGATGCGTAATAAACTACAGTGTGAAATTATGAATATGTTTAATTTGTATGTATATTTATATTTATTTAGTGTGGTTGTAGTATGTAGGACTGTAAAACTGCACTGCATCAATTGCTGCACAATTGCTAAAACACTAAAGCCTTCTCTGAACCAAATTCATAGTTGTCTCAACCCATTTTCAAATCAAACACTATTTTGACCAAACCCTAAACGCTGTTGAGGTACAGTAATTTGCTTCTCATTCTCATTCACCTAACATATTTGCTACACTGTGACACACTTGCGTTGCAATATTCTAAATTTAAAATGAGAACACAACTCCAACACAGCTGTCAAGTTTTAGACACTTAGCAACTCAAAATTGATGATACAAGTTTCCAATAGGACGGCCCGGTGGGCCGGTGGACCAGTGGTTAGTGCGTCGACCTCACAGTGCAGAGGTCGTGGGTTTGAACTATACTTTAGGTACACTAATGCTCATTACAATAGTAGTTTTTCTAGTGTATACTTGGGAGTGCCATGTTCTCTTTATAAAATCAAATAACAAAATGACAGTGGAAGGACGGCACACGGCCGTGTTGCAAGGCTCTCCCCAAATGTCCACTGAGAGTGTCATCGCCGGACCCCTTCAAGTCTGTTTCTGTTTCTACAATATCAAGCCCGGCGTGCTTTCCAACCACCCTGATTCTAATCTAAGCCAAGACTCGGTTCGTTTCCACCCAACAAAGCCTAGTAAATTATGAAAAGAAAGAAGATTCCACCCATGCATACAGCTAGACTGTACTTTGCACTAGAATTGCGCTGGGAACGAAAATAGGGTCCTCTGCGTCATTCATACCAGGATGTGTGCTAATCTTCCCTTTTTGCTGTGTGAAGTAGATGAGAAGAACAAGTGCCACTGCCAGTGTGATTACTCCGAGACTTGCTCCGACGTACAATGGTTTCACTGCAAAAAAAGACAAAATCGGTTCTCAGAACCTGTATGTGTAAAACACATACAGGTTTGTTAGCCAAGTAATAATAACTTACTTGAGGATGAAGTACTTGGAGGAACTTGCTCAGTAGACTTTGTTGTTGACTCGTCTTCCTTGGTCTCCTCTGTTGTTGACTTGTCTTCCTTGGGCTCCTCTGTTGATCCTTAAAAAAATAAAAAATGGAAATAGGGAAACAAGCAAAAAGATGACCCATAAAAGAATTACAGTAATGCATTTAGCATGCCTTTCATTTTATCAATTCCTTTGTCTGATCCTTACTTGAATGACTTTGACCGATGAAATGGCAATTTGTGACAAACAGGGCAGACAAAGAGGGAAATAGATTGATGATCTTCGTTTACTTTCTGAGCTCCATTTTAATGCCCAGTGCAAGTTCGGTGCAAGGTGCGGCCTAAATCTGTGCAGAGTTGGGTGCACTTCAAAAAGTGCACCCAAAACATTGTGGGGATGAACACAGATACCTCAACTTGTTTCATCCATCCATCCATCCATTTTCCGATCCGCTTTATCCTCACAAGGGTCGCAGGAGCCTATCCCAGCCGTCTTCGGGCAGTAGGCGGGGGACACCCTGAGCCGGTTGCCAGCCAATCACAGGGCACACATAGACGAACGACCATCCACACTCACACCTAGGGACAATTTAGAGTGTTCAATCAGCCTGTCATGCATGTTTTTGGAATGTGGGAGGAAACCGGAATACCGGAGAAAACCCACGCAGGCCCAGGGAGAACATCCAAACTCCACAGAGGAAGGCCGGACCCAGGATCGAACCCACGACCTCTGCACTGTGAGGTCGACGCAGTAACCACTGGGCCGCCTGACTTGTTTCAATGGTTCAAAATGTACCAAAGCGACTGAAAAGAAGTGTAAACGTGTCAGGCTCGCTGATAGTGTTCATCATGGCGAAAGAATGAAATGATTTTCTTGCAGCAGGTCGAGCACAGATCTGTGAAGTGGTCACTTGGATATCGAATGTGTCTGTGGTCTCAAGAATAACTATAGTTAAATGTTACAACAGGGGTCATCAAACGGAGTCTTTGAGCTTTGGCGTCAGCAAAACAGTTTAAGATAAATTAGTGTTATGTCATGTATTATTTAAAAAAAAAAAAATTCTGAAATAAAATGCATAGCTTCATAAGGGGACATGCACACCAATAAAACAAACATGAGAAACCATTACTTCCCCCTCCTTTTGCTTTGGGCCAATAAAAAGCTCTGACAAGACTGCGTCTCGCTGCATAATTTGTGTCATCCTTGCATCAGTCATGACTCACTTGGCACAAACCATTTCTCGAGCTAAGGGGTGGGCAACTCCGCTTTCCTTCATGTTTTAGATGTTTCACATTATTTTAAGTTTTTTTAGAGGGGGTTGTCAAAAATCAGCCAATCAAGTCTGACTGGCAGCCATGACAGCCATTGACATTCTGTTCATACACACTCAGCACCGTGCTCAGACACGTTTGACATTTGGATTTCTTCATTTATCACTGTTTTGGTACACATTTTAATCTTGAAAACTGTCGTGTTGCCTTTATAACTGCGTGTGTTGGACAGGAGGAGTGCGGGAATCATAAAAAAAAACAAAACACTCAAATGCCTTGTGATGGGAAGGCAATGTGAGCCCCTATGAATAATAGTAATAGCCTCTATTGCGTATTTCTCAAATTGTATTCATTTTTGTTTAGATCTGACATGTTTTGATATTTTTCTTTGAGGTCCAGGCGGGAACTCAATAGCAGCAATTTACTGTACATCAGTTTTATATTTTGTGAGACTCCTTCTGACTCCGAATAGAATACACTGTTGTTGTCTGCTGCTATATTTTAGAAAGATTGATGCTATTGCCATGCGTTCATATAGTCCATTCCAGTAATAATACATTTTGGTTGCATTTTTATGAATAAAAACTCAATATGGCATTTAGGAGTGCACATGGTAGTTACTGTTTGTTTAGTTGGCGTTAAATAGTATGAAGGGGTCCTTTAAAAATGTTTTCCCATGTCGGAGGTCACCGAACCAAAAAAGATTCAGTCGTGCAGAGCTACCTAATAAAGAGATTGTAAATGTAGACTGGTTTATCCACTCACCTTCTCTGACCGTGAGCACAACTTTTTGGTATATATCCGGACCAATTCTTTCCCATCCACACCAGTAGGTCCCAGCATCCTGCTTTGTCAGATGAAAGATTGTAACACTGAAGATGTTTCTCGCATCTACTATGCTGTATTTCTCTTGAGAATACCATTCCCTGCTTTTTATTAAGACATCTTTATCATGTTTACAGACGGCATTGCAGAAGTATTTGACATTATCAAATGCACTGTCGTGAGAGCATGTTATTGTTATGTCCTTCCCAGATACTCCTGTCACTTCAACCACCGTGTTTGCTCTCCCTGCACCAAACACAGAAAAGACACCACTTATATAACTTACTTTGTAACTTGCAATTCAATGGGTGACAGTACAGAAAATCAACAACAACAAAAGAAAGGAAAAAAAACACGTAAAATGAGTTCTTTGTTACCTTGCATGAGAAATGCCATGACAAGGAAAAGTATCTCCATGCTTTCTTTCATCGGTTCGTTTTTACTTTTGGTCTCGTCCAGCTCTTGGTTGTCCTTGCTTGGTTCCTCTTTGCTGCACTTCCTCTGTCAACATCTGCCTCTGAAAAACGTGAGAAGAGCATGCGAAGATTCTGCCGTAACCTGATGTAATTGCAGGCGCCGGGCTCATTGCACCTGATTGCCAATCTGTCAAACTGCTCTTCACCACACTAGACTTTCCCATTTTTTACATTATATTTAAATATATATATACTGTATGTGTGTGTGTGTGTGTGTGTGTGTGTGTGTGTGTGTGTGTGTGTGTGTGTGTGTGTGTGTGTGTGTGTGTGTGTGTGTGTGTGTGTGTGTGTGTGTGTGTGACTCTCTCTATGCTCCCTGAATACAACTTTCTTGGGATGCAAAGTTTTTTAAACACAACGCTTTGCGAGTCCCTACAGAAGATTTGGTTTCACTTTCAGGTGGTGAGCATTAGATGTGGACAAGCTGGCTCCTGAAAGAGGAAGCGGGGTAACGCATGGACATATAAGGAGATGCTTCCTCAGTCCTGCATGAGACTACCTTGGCACACACAGTAGACTTGGAGAAGCTTGAAAGTGATGGGAGTATCTTCAATAATCACAATGCTACACATTCAAGGTAGGCTACGTGCTCTGCTTATTTTTAAAGTACAGTACGTTGGTTTAAACTGTTAATCAAAACACAATAACCCAACATTAACACTTTCTTTTGATGGACAGCTTTGGTCAGTTTGAAAACCAATGCTCTAATTCAGGGGTGTATAACTCCGGTCCTTAAGGGCCCCTGTCCAGCATGATTTAGATGGCTTATATCTCCAACATTCCTGATTCAAATAATCAGGCTTTTTCATTGTCAGGATGGATAAATTCCATTCCAAACGACAGTGCTAAGTAGATGTGTGGTGTCCATGGTTACCTTAACTCAACTCATTACAATTTCATGCAACTAAATGTTTCCACATTTAATGTATACAGTAGTGTGGCCCGATTGTCCAGTGGTTAGCGTGTCGACCTCACAGTGCAGAGGTACAGGGTTCAATTCCAGCTCCGGCTTCCCTGTGTGAAGTTTGCATGTTCTCCCCGGGACTGCGTGGGTTTTCTCCGGGTACTCCGGTTTTCCTCCCACATTCCAAAAACATGCATGGCAGGATGATAGAACACTCAAAATTGTCCCAAGGTGTGAGCGAGCGTCAGCACGGATGGTTGTTCGTTTCTGTGTGCCCTGCGATTGGCTGGCAACCGGTTCAGGGTGTCTGCCCGAAGACAGCTGGGATAGGCTCCAGCAACCCCGCGAGGATAAGCGGATCGTAAAATAGATAAATGAATGGATGAATGAATGAAGTATACAGTGTGTTATGTCCCATTTACTGGTGAGGAAAAGTGTGAAAAGCAGGTACAGTAATGGAAAACACCGAGGTGGATGTGTTGTCTGACCACATTGTGGCAAATGTCAGTTTCAGCAGCAAGCAGTGTCAGTTTTTACAAGAATAAGGCAGTAGATACCATAGAAGCCACAAGCATATGACAATTATCTCTCTCATATGACACTTAACTCTTAGCCCAAGCACCTCTGTATGTAGTTGTTCTTTAATTTTAACGTTTGGTGTATTTTTCTTTTCTAGTAAACGGAACATTGGCCACTCCAAAAAACATCATTGTGGAGAGTAAGTAAGAGACATAACACAGCTATAGTGCTATCATTGGAGTAAAGTACTACTCAGCCTCAAGGTACACTGTATGTAAATGTCTTCAATTTTCACTGACAGGAGAATCATTTGATAATTTTTTTGCTATTGTTACGCATCAAGTTATTATTTATTTTGTTTGGAAGCAAGAATCAAGAAATTGAAATTCACCACACTACATTGAGGTTTGATTTGGAGAGACAAGAAATCAATTGGCACCGCTAAAATTTACTGTATGCATGAATGGAAGGCTTGAAATAAAAATGCGGATTTTGCGACTAATATGAACACATAGACTTGTAGAGTGACCACTCGCCTGGTCCAAGAAGCCACAGACATTTTTTATGACACGATGTCTGGTAAAATAACACAGTGAACGACAAGAATAACTCTCACATTATATTGTCATATTTTATTTATTGTTTAATTATGTCCCTGGAATTAACCCGCAAAAAAAAAAAAAAACATAAAATATGATCCTCTGTGTTACGAAGTTGCCCCTCAAATGATGTCACTGGTGATCAAAAATGAGAAGAAAGTTATTTTGAGTCTTGGAATGAGTCCTGCCGAAAGATGAGTTGTCGTTTTTCTTTCTTGCAGAGGCTAACCCGATGCTGTTTGTGGCTGCGGTGGTGTGTACAGTTGCCATATGTGCGTGTCTATATACACTAATTTTGCTGGTGACTATGAAATCCCAGCGGATCATCCCACAACAGAATAGAGAGGTTTGTTCACAGTGAAATACGCATTGCTTGGTATTGTCTTGAATCAAATTCAATGAAAATAGAGGTCTCCAAAATCTGAACCGGGAATTCTGCAAAATTCTGATTGGCCTCCCGCATATTCCAGCAAAAATATACACGATATCATGCTTTGTGATTTTTTTCAGTAAAACAATCATCGAAAATTTCAGGATTTTCTTTTTCCATTTAAATTGTTACTGTGTGTAATGCTGCAAGATATCCCACAATTTATATGTTTAAAAAAATGTCACAAGAAAGCAGGCAATTTTCTTTGAGTACCGGTATATCACATGCATAGGACGAATTTGCTTTGCTTTGTCACCGATAACAACAACATAAGATTAGGCTTTTTTTTCTTTAAATATCTGTAACCGCCTGGCATGTCATATGTTGACCTTTGGTATAACAAATTGGTTTTACCATGTTTGTTAAATATCAGGTCAAGGGGGCCATATGTTGCCCTCATTTAAAAAAAAGGTTTGACGTCCCTGCTCTAAAATGTGTGCCCATCAAACAGATGTCATCTGACTATGAGACCATGATGCCTGCTGTTATAAGTGAGGGTCACTTTGGGGACCCAAGTCCGAAGTGTATCGCTCATTCGGATGCACCAAAAGACCTCACGGAGGAGAATCAAGAGTCCGGAGGCCGTCTCAGCACCAGTGAATACCTCGACTTAGATCTCAGCCAAGTGGAGGAGCATGTCTATTATAATCTCCACGAAAAGAAAATCCCAACACAGAAACACTTGGGCACTGAAGACTGCTAATCTCTGGTTGTTAGGAGTTTGAGAAGAAAATGCAAATCCAAAATCATCTCTTAAATTAAATCCTCCACCACGGAGTTTTCATTGTGGACTTTGTGGATTGTTTCAACGATTACATTGTAATTGCTGTATTGTTTTGTTTGTCGGTTTTTGCTTATTTCATGGTTGGTACACCCTACAATCCTAAATTGATTTCTCTACATTCTTTACTGTGTCATGTTTGTGACTCATTTCATACCGACCAATGACTGATTAGAAAGTTGAGAATGTTTGTGGTTTGGGGGTGAGTTCCCGAATGATCTAGTCAGAGGATGACATTTGTGGGCGAAAAGAAAACGCTGGTATTCAGATAGCATATTTCAATTTTTAGTGAAGGTAATCGGGCGTGACTTACTAAAAAGTCTTGTTTTAAAGTTACCGGTAATCCGCAGCAATTCACCTGCAATGTAGACTTGCAGAAGTGAAAGTTCTCTGTTCTCTTTCCCATATGACATGTGTTGAGTATAGTCAAAAGGTTGACTTGTGAAAACAGGTCTAGTCATTGAGACACACACGCACACACACACACACACACACACACACACACACACACACACACACACACACACACACACACACACACACACACACACACACACACACACACACACATTTACCCAGCTTCTCATCCGATTGCTCGAAATGCCTTCCCAAAACTGCTCACAGCCCTGTAGTGTCATAGTTTCATCATAAGTGCTTTGAAAAGTTGTCATAATCCTAAATTGATTTAGGGACATATTCTCCTGTGCGCTGAAGCCATTTTTTTACAATCAATGGCTCATTCGTTCAAATCATATCAAAAAAGCACAAAGATAATAAAAAGTTAATTTTTCATAATTTTAAAAGTTACTTTAGGTTTGTTTTTGCTTGTATTTTGCGTGTGTGTGTGTGTGTGTGTGTGTGTGTGTGTGTGTGTGTGTGTGTGTGTGTGTGTGTGTGTGTGTGTGATTGGTATAAGGGTGCATCTGATTTCATGAAACCACGACTGTGGATGCTTTAATGCAATTTCAACAATTACTTCTACGCCATGTTGTTTGCCTGCCATGCTGTGAAAGTAACGATTTTATTGACAAATAACAGTAACAATTGAACGTTCCTTATTTAAAACACATTACATGCATTCAGATTAATTTTACATGTATTTTTAAAATATGCTGAAAATATCTGAAACACAAATGTGACAGACTGTCAAGATCTCTATGTAATATTGCATCCATGTGTTAATGGCAGCAAAATCAGAGCGATGAAAATGTTTCCCAAGGTATAGGAGTGGCCAAGGGTTGGCCACCCTGTAGCTCCATCCTGGTTATGCATCTCTTAATTTCTATGCACTTAGTATTACCTGTACATAAAATATGTTTTTCCCTAGTTAATGTACTGTATTAACAAGGATTCTTGATAACAAACAATTCACTTGATAATCATTGTCAGCACTCAGGAAGGCCAAACATACAAAACCCCAATCCATTCAAGATATTCCGGATCTGGCTGGCTGAGTGGAAGATGCGGCAAACAAGAAAGGATTCTGCTCATGGGCCACCGCCTGATTGAATGTAGTATAGCCTTACTGATGAATTTCCCTCAACCTGTGTACAAACAAATCGGAAACATCTTTGAGTAAACATTGTGTAAAGTGTTTTGCTTTTTGAGTCACACTCACGTTGCTTTGTTTGTGCCTGGTCTGTTCTGGTCTTCTGAAAGAAGGAAGTGGCAAGGCTGAGCATATGTGTGATGCTGTTTTGAAGTGTGTTAAACTTGTTTGGGGGCCTCACCTGCGCTTCTTCTCCAGTTTCCATAGAATATCAGCGGGATGACCGCACAAACCAGAAGAGCCAAGCTCACGGATACAATGATGACCACAGTGGTGTCTGTGAACATTACAGAGGTTGGCAAGAATGCAGTTTCAGACAAACCAAAAAAAAAATGTAGTTGGAAGTTATGCAAAACATTCGAAAAGTATCATCACTGTAGCTGGACAAAGTCTGCTCACATGAAGAACTCCTGGAAAAAACATCCATCCATCTAATTTCTGTCCCACGTTTGTGTGCGTGCATATATATATAGAAAAAAATGTGACCAAAAAATAAGTCAAAATAATTTACAATGTGATTTTAATTTGATCAAATTTGATTGTTTTATATTTCTATCATTTACAACAACATTGTTTTCTCTGTCAATATGTCTCTATATGATGGTACCCTCATGGAAAGACATACAGTATCAGTAACCAGCTAAAATTAATTCATCACAGTTTTATTGCCACACCCGATCTTATTTTAGTGACCATTTTGACCTTCTTCAGTTACTAGTCAGAGACATGATGCCGTCGAATGACTTGCTCGGGAACTGAAAATAATCTCTCCATTTTTGACCGCTTATTTGATTTAAGTTCATGAGTGAGCTGGAGCCTGTTCTAGTTGAATTAGGGTGAGAGGCGGGGAACTTGGGCCTACATAAACTGACAATTTGTCCTTGCGCTCGCACGCATGGGCAATTCACATATTTAGGTCGCTTATCATGCATATTTGTGGAATGTTTGGTACACCCATGAAAGCAAGGGGGGCAACATACAAACATGCTAAGAGTATGTAATTTTAGTTCATCTTGGTTTTATTTACTCGTTATATTTGATCTCAACACATATTCATAGTTGTACTCTGTTGAGCTGTGAGTTTGAGATCGTGTTTTGTTTCATCCCCTTCTAATTTGTACTGTAGTTTGTGGTATTCACTGGAGTTATCCGAACCCTGTTTAAAATTGGGAATATTTTCTCTTCAGAAAAGTGAGTTTTCCACTTCAACGCCTCTCTTCCATCGTGTTTGCTGAAATTGACTCTTAAGATTATGTTAGTTATGAATATTAAAAACTCAACAGATATTGTGTTATTTCCAAGGTAAGTTACATACTTCAAGTGCGTGAACTTGCCCCAAAAACATTATTCCTGACCCATCTGTCCCTTTTGAGATGTACGTTGTTGTTAGAGGAACTTATGATTAGAACCTGATAGTTTGGTTGTCGTTCTCTGGTTGGTCTCCTCCTCGGTGATGGACGTTGTTGATGCTGCTGGCAATCTCACAGTGCTGGATGGAATGTTTTCTGTAAGTGTCTGCAGACTCGCAGAGGTGGGAGATCCAGGAGGGACTGCTAACACTTTAAGACAACAAATACATGTTTTTATTGTGTGGGCTTATTGTCTCACAGGTTTTATGAAAAAAGCCAATGGGCTTTATTTTACACTCCCATACAACAAAAAACAAGTCATATCCTCTGGTTAGTATAATTTGAAAGGATCTTGTACTCGGTCATTTGACGACATTCAACTATAGTAAGAATGTACAGTAATTTTGATTCACTGATTCTTTGAAAATCAAATCAACAAGTATCTCCGTCTGGTTTGAGAAGTTCTCAAAAAGGACAAATAATAGGTGAATAAAGTCTCCCCGCCCACCACCCGCCGTCTTTTTCAAAAACCATTCAGCATGTGCATTAAGATATTTTTCGAACCAGTGAATGCCTCCTTTTATGACTACTTACAATAATTCAAGTCAACCCATCAAATGTTTTTATTGTTTTGTTTGGCGCTATGCTTTTGTCTGTTTATTAAATTACGCGTAAATGTTAACCACCGTGTAAATAAAGCACCGGTTGCCTGCGGCTGCTTTCATTTTTGTCAGGTTAGCTCCCATTGATTAAATGGCGGGAGAATCACAACATATAATATAATTTAAGACCCTGTCTGTGCATGCTTGTTATACAAGAAAGCTACAACCGCTGCTTTGACCAGCTCTATTAAACCAGACCAAGGCTGGGCAACTCCAGGCCAAGAGAGCCGCATTCCTGCTTATTATAGAATTTCCCTCTTCCAACATACCTGTTTCTAAAGACCAGGATTGCGTTGTTGGAAGAGGGAAACGTCTGATACAAATAGGACTGTGGCTCTCTAAATTCAGAGTTGCCTACCCCTCACATACATAGCACCAATTTTTAGTCGTTTTCCCTTTTGATCTCACTATGTATGAACACTCCTCAATGCTGAAGTCAATCTCACTGATGGATCTCATTATTATAATATATTGTTACAATTTATCACTGCAGAATAGATGCAAATAAATCTGATGGGAAATGACTTCACACAATATTTGGAATAAAATAACAATAACATAAAACCAATTTATGCCATTTATTGTGACCAAAACGTTCATATGAGACTAAATTCAGAACTCACCAGAGAGGCAGCAAAACAGGACAACATGAAGAACGTCCATCCTTGAGACTAAGAAGTCGAGTGCTTCTCATTAGTCGCCTGCTTAAGTAATACCATGTAAGATGAGTGCCCGACAGAAAAGCTACAAAGAATTCATTGTGTTTTGTATTCGGTGGAGTTGAAGACAAAGAATATACAGTCAGATCAGTCAGATTGCCGATTCCTCTTCCTCTTCCCTTATCTGATGCTCAGTCTGCCCAAGACTACCTTCCAGCCTCAACATGAATGTCTGCAAGTGTTGTTTCTGCAGAGGGATGTTTATCTTGGTGCCTGACCAACACAAAATGCTGGCAGGCCTGAAACGGAAATCTGCTGACTGTGTCACGGGTATCAGTAGTTATTCTTGGTAAATAAAGTTAGATACATGTTCCTTGTGACTATCCAAACAAAGTCACTCACAGATTTATTTTATCATGCTTATACAACAAGCAACAGCTTGTATTGGTTCAGTTTTCACCTGGTTGACTGTAGTATAAATTTAGAGCACAGTGACAGTTGAGAACAGGACTGTTTTATGGGTTGACAGGACTGTTTTTAAACTGGAAACCCCTTAAATGTTCTGTCTGTGAACCAGGAGCGATTCTAGGTTTGTGGGGTATGTGAGGGTTGGGATCGGTGATGGCACTTAGCAGGAAACGTGTGCGACAAGTCTACGGGTAAGCTTGTGAGTAAACCAAATCCACTGTTTTTTTTTATATTTTATGAGCCACAACAAAGGAGTATATACAGTGCTGTGAAATAGTATTTGCCCCCTTGCTGATTTCTGTGTCCTTTGCCTATTTATCACATAGAAAGGTTTCATCTAAATGCCAGTTCAATTTATAAGGCACAAAAAAAAAATATCCAAAACTACCTGTCCCTGATGAGCAGTGTTTTTGTATTTTGAAAATGACTGGCGGGGACTTATTCACATTACATAATGCTCAGTTCAGTAACCTCAACAATTATTAAATGTACAAATTGTAAGTTGTAATGTACAATATGTGTTCAAATGATTAACAATTTACGATAAATTACTTGCCTCACGTTTTAGTGCATAACAACCATGCACCCATCCATTTCCCGATCCGCTTTATCCTCACAAGTTTCACGGGGTGTGCTGGAGCCTATCCCAGCTGTCTTTGGGCAGAAGGCGGGGGACACCCTGAAGTGGTTGCCAGCCAATCGCAAGGCACACATAGACGCACAACCATCAGCTCTCACCAAGGGACAATGTAGTGTTCCATTAACCTGCCACATGTTTTTGGAATGTGGGAGGAAACCGGAGTACCCGGAGAAAACCCACGCAGGCACAGGGAGAACATGTACACTTCACACAGGAAGGCCGGAGCCGGAATTGAACCTTGCACCTCTGCACTGTGGGGCAGACATGCTAACCAGTCGATCACCAGGCCGTCCATTTTAGTGCATACCGAAACAGAAAAAGCACAACTCTGGTTGGAGTTAACAGTCAGTGAGTCAATGTCATTCAGTCACTATTACTAATCATAGGAGGGAATTATGTTACATAAAACTTCAAATTCCTTTTAAAAAACATGTGCAAAATATTTATGTAATTGTCATATAATAAGTGATATATACTGTATTTAAGAACAACTTCTTAATGTAACCCATCTTGAATAAGAAAGCCATCTGATGAATGGAGTGTTTTCAGTTTAAGTAGAAGTTGCAGTTGTTGTCATTTTCCAAGATGCTCGTTTTATCCAACTGACTGACTTCAGTTTGTCCTGTGGGTTCGGTCAATCATCATTATGAGACAAACGTGCAGATATTTGCCTTATCTTTTAAAGTATCCTGTTTGAGCCCGCGCATGTGTATTCCTGACTGCACTGCAATGGCTGAAAGGTGTCCCATTTGAGTCCAAGATATACATACATACAGCTCACTTGCCAAGTCGACAGATCAGTAAACACAGTACTGTATAAGCATTCAAATCCTCTCACTTTTTATTGCTGTTAACACAATGCCTTAGCTCCAGTAGCCTTATACACAAATATTTCAGCAAAATAGAATCTCATTCATAAAATGTAACATTCAAAAGATAGGCCTTTTTTTTTTTACAATCTAGCCTAGAATATCTTACATTTTTATCAATGAGGCATTTACAATATGGGTAACTAGGTACTGTATTATGTCCCATATCTATGGTGTGACAACCAGTGTTGTGTCCAGGGACCGGTAACCCGAGGCCAAGGCCAAGGAAAATTTTCCGAGCCAAGGCCAAGGACTTGACTCCAAGGCCAAGGACCAGCTCGAGGACCAAAACACTGGTGACAACAGTACACAACATTATCTGCCATGTGGTGCTATACAATAAAATAAAACTGAATTGGCAGCTTAAGGAAGGGCAGGGTGGGTCGGTGTGTGGGGCTGTGGGGCTTGAGTCCACTTTGGCGTGTTTACGACCGAGGTAGAACCTGGGCGATGGTGTCCCTGGCGCTTTGACTGAGCCTCTCAGGAAACTTGACCTCATATTCCACAATCAGGTCACCTCGACGATCAGGGCGCTTTGGATACGGTAGCCCCTCACCGCTGATGCGTCTCTTCATCCCGGGCTGCACCACATCCGTTGACGTCACTGTGACGACTCGGCCTTCCAGTGTCGGTGCGTTGACCGTGCAGCCACATAAGGCCTGATGGCAGAAAGAACATCCAAGTGAGTTCCACATCAAGAAAAAAACATTCCTCATTTGGGTATTTCCATCACATTGAAAAGGTATATTGATTTTGAACTTACATCTCTTAGTGAAATCCTGGCTGTGTAAACAATGTCAGAGTTGTCACGCTTGAACAAAGCATGCGGTTTGTCCTTTAACACAAAGACCACATCAGCTGGAATGTTTGTTGGGGTTTCATCCCCCTCCTTGGGAAATGTGATTTTAGTGCCTTCCTTCCATCCCTTCTTTATCTGCACCTCCAGGATTTTCTCCTCTCGTCTCAGCGTTCGCCCGTCAGGATTCACTCTTTTGCGAGAAATCTTCATTTTCTTTGTGCAACCAGACAGCACTTCTTCCAAGGTCACCCGCAGCTCATGCACCAAAGGGGGGTCTTGTTGTTTCTTCACAACACTACTGTGACCGCCAAACCCTCCCAAACCAGAGCTGAAGGAGCGGGGGAAGCCGCCGCCACCCATTCCAAAGCGGGCAAACGCATCATCAGTGTCCATATCCTCATCCATGCCGCCATTGCGGCCGCCAAAGAATTGCTCAAAAGGATTTCGTCCTCCGAAAAACTCTGAAAAGATGACGTGTGGGTCACCCTGAAAGGTGTAGCTGAAGTTGCCTGGACCACCGCCACCACCTGAGGGACCGCCTCCTTTCAGACCTGATTGAAAGGGGAGACACAGATATGAATGGTAAAATTAATGTACCGCTGAAAAAAAAATCTGTTGTTTTGTGCTATCTAACAATGCATGTTTTTTTCGCAAATATATTATTGTCTGTTGTAATTCTCACATCGTAAATCTGGTGCCTGTAAACATACTGATCACAGACATCTAAGTCACAAGTAGTTTATAAAAACAATTTAATACTGGAAAAATATCAAATTTTTCATACTAAAAATAGAATTGAATGGCCTGTTGTGTTCCAGAATTGCACGAAATGGTGACGATAAAGTATAATCTTTCAATCTGAAGAAAGCATGAGTCTGATGACACATATTTGTGTTATGTCCTTCAGCGGGAAAATCGTAATGTTTTTGCAAAAGAACAAAAGACTGGAAGGTATATCCTGGAGATCTGAACGTTCTCACAAACTTAACAGTGGCATTCTTAACAGTGGCATGCTTCAAAAATAAATTCACTTGCATGTGAGTTTATATACATTGACACAAATAATTTGTATTGTCAAGAACGAAAGAAAAAGAAAATAGCATATTTTTCAGGCAACAAGTCACACTTTCTTCCAGGAAAAGCAGCCAAAATCCTCCACTTTAGGCAGTTAGTGAATACTTTTGGTGAATTAGAAGGTGGCACCAAAAGCATCAGCCAGATCAAAGTATAAGAAATGGAAAAACAAGGTGTATTAATACATTATTGCCGGTAGCAACATTCTTTAGCATGCATACGTTAATGCACCAAGAGTATTGACTGTTCCAGGGAGATAATAAATAAATAAATAAATAAATACCCCCCCCCCCCCAAAAAAAACTCCACTACTTCGGAGTTGACTGAAAATCGCAATGCTTTGTCAACTTTTGCTACAAGTACAAAAATTAAGGACTTGGCATTTGCCATTTTCTGATTCACTTGTCCTCAATTTTAAGATACTTTTCATCTTCTTCTTCTTTTTTATCCTCTTGTCTGTTTGTGAGGGAGAAAATCTCATCACATCTTTATTGTCACATGTGACAATAAAGTTGTACTGTACTTGACACAGTACGGTACTTGACTTGATCTTCTAGGCCACTCCTCTCGGCTGACGTACAAGGAGCCGGACCAATCATTTCCAGTTTAGCTGTGTGTAGAATTATTTTGTATAATTTTCTCTTCAGACACTTATCAATCTGCCTGCTGTGTTGCTGTCAAAAGTTGAATATGCTCCACTTGAACTCCACTTGAACGAGAGCCCAGTTAAACCTCTATAAAGTGTACTCACTCATCCAAACCCTTAATTGCGGTCTTTCACGATAACGTGGTTAGCTTTGCAATTAGCAGCTCTCGATGCAGGTGACATAAGCAGCCCAGCGAAGCTTTTTGGGACGGTCTCCGTAGGAAAAAAGACTTGTTCTAAGTTGTTGTTGTTTCTAACATTCTGTGCTGATAAGGCTTAAAATGCAAACTGCTATGGTTGTGTAGTTTAAGGAGTATCCGGCATGCCTTGGTGGACTTTTTTTTGTAAATAGTTAATAATAATTACATAGGTTTGTTGTTGTTAATGTATTCTTTCCCAAAGTACTGTAGTAGTAGTCATTATTGCATTCACTCACCTCGTTATTTATTAATTTTCATTAGCCATTAGATTTAATTATGCCCCGTACGTTTGTAAAGTAGGATGACTGTACAGTACAGTCGTGTACAGTATATGATTCACTTCCCTACGACTGTATAGTTGTTTAGTCTGCCACCTGGTGGCAGCTGTACGGCGTAAGATTCAAAGTTTACGCCTAACGTTTTTATAACAGGCACTTTCCAAATGACAAATTACGATAGACGCAATAGTAGACAAGTGAAAGGACAGAATGATTTCTATCGTCTTCACGATAGAAATTGTCATATTGCCCAGCTGTAAGGAAAGTTGTGACTCAATTTATGTTGACTGTTTATGAAAGTTGCTTGTTGCTTTGTTGAAAAATAGTCACTAGAAGGGTTGGGATAGTTGCTAATTGATTTGGCAAAATTGATATTTTAGTAAATTACCTCTCTATTGGCAAGCATGTTGTTCGTGCTTTGAACTATGCACCCCTGATTACAAAAATATCAAAAAACTGTCTTGATAAATTAACACAAGTAAGTTTAAAAAATCCTTACTGGGTTCTGAACCCTGTAAAAATTTGCCTCTGATTGAGTCAGTTAAGACTCAAATTGCAGAAAGAAGAGCGAAGGTTAAAATTCAGGTGGAACATTGGATGTTTTGTATGCTTCCTTCCTGACCACAGGACACCATTAAGCAAGTCAACAAGACCTACTTCAAATAAAATAACAGAAATAAAATCACACGTTAAAAGTGTATATGATAGATAAGATAAATTATGTATTATTTAAAATTGGGAGAAAGTTTGACCCATTCCACAGGGACCTTGCTGTGTATGTCGTTACCATGGTAACAATACATGGGCCAGCGAACACGTTTCTCCAGTCATAATACAAAACAAAAGGAACGCGTAGAGTAAAAATATATTACAATTACTGTGCTGAAGTATTCTACTATGTACATTTATGGCCCACATTCACGTCTAATCTAAATGACTCGATTTGCCATCCCAAGTATTAAACAGCGTGACGCTTGATTTAAATTTGGAAGACACGTCACTTCCATATTATTTGTATCCATCTTTTAATTCGTACAAGTCTGACAACACAACTAAGGACTAGCAGTGGAGTCGCTGCGTTAAGAGGTTTGCTTTTATATCCCGGCCCAGACAACAAAGTTCGACGACTAAACTTAAATCGACTGTGCTCTATTAGGAGCGCGTTTCATTAGGCACACGTACCAAACGACGTCTGTGTGTTGCTACCGTCAAAAGTGGCCCACCAAAAAAATTACAGCGTCCGCTATTTCAAATAAACAAAATGAAAAGCTTACCCTCTTCCCCAAAGCGGTCGTAAATGTCCTTTTTCTTTGGGTCGCTCAGAACATCGTAAGCTTCGGCGATTTCCTTAAATTTCTCCTCGGCTCCCGGCGACTTGTTCTTGTCTGGGTGGTAACGCAGAGCTTGCTTACGATAAGCTTTCTTGATGTCGTCCTCGGCGGCGTCTTTTTTAATTCCCAAAATGTCGTAGTAGTCTTTCCCCATTCTGCCCGCCCAACCGGCAGCCAGTCAGTCGTTTGAATGCAAAAATGTCTGAAGAGCCTTGAGTCCTCGTTCAATGCCCGGTTTCAAATCTGCGACACGCCCGAGACAGTGTGAATATAAACCGAATGGAAACTTCCAGAGATTTCCATAACAAGCCAGTACAATCTCCGCTGTGCAGAATCCAGCCACTGAAATAAACCACGCCCACTCACGTCAAACAGTGATGCCTTCATGTACAGTCAGAAATATTCCTGTACAGTAAAGCTCCGTCCCTTTTTTAGTCTGTCCATAAAACAAACTATTTTTGAAGTAGCATGTGGTAGTTCTTATTGCACAGCCAACATAAAACATTATGAGTTGAAAAAGCAACATAATGACAAATACGCAACACTCTGAAGTGGTTGTTCTTTCTCAACCAAACGTCAAAAAGTGCTGACTTGAACATTTGTTTCAGTAAGGTGTGGCCCAGATTTTTGCACACTAGTGAGGTATGTAAATAGTTGTTACTCAAGTTATGAAGCAAGACAGTCCGGTCACTTCTCGATCTTTTTTTTTTTTTTGCGAGGGACAAAACAAACAAACTTTAAATGAAGAAAAACAAATTATTTTTTCCTTCAGGATCTGTGTCCCGGGCTTCAGGTTGTTGAGGGCTCTACGCTCTTTTCACGGTTGATGAAAAAAATGGACAGTGTAACGCAAGATGCCTTAATGCAAGATGCCTTTGATGATGATGGCAATTTAATGGTAGCTGTCGTTTAATACATAAAGCAACATATTGTAAGATAATAATAATACATTTTTTTATAAGCGCCTTTAAAGGGCATCATTTTTGTTCCTGTATTGTTATCACATTGGATTATCGAGGGTACCTGATGTTGTGACCAGAGCTAGCTCAGGGTATATTTTAAAAATAAATAAATAAGCACCTGTGAAAGGCCCCACAACCACTCAGGGGACCCCTAAGAAGTTAACAGTGAAGAGAGCCCTGAGTACTGTATTTCGGAAGATGAGAGTAACAAATACAAGCTACAGTACATGTTTAGAATACGGTATAGGTTTAGATATTTCCCCTCATCATGATATAACTATTAGCTTGACATTGTATTTTTTTTGTATCTGTATTTTAAAGGTGTACCATTTTAAAAAAATAATCACACTAAGTGATTTAATTTGTTGTTGCACTTTAATGTTGTTATTGAACTACAAATGCTTTCTTCACATTTCTTTTGCAGTGGTATATCAGAAATAAAGTAGGGCCAGTAATAATATTCACTACCCCACTTAATTCTTAATCACTTAGAGATGTATAATTCATTTGTCTCACTGTTCTTATCGCTGAATGTGTTACCTTCACAGATTAATAAACATATCAGCAGCCAGTTCCTTCAGCAATTAATTTATAATGTGGGTATTAATATTCAATTATCATCAACATATTATTATATGTTGATGATAATTATATATTAATAGAAATAGAAGAAATAGAGAGCTTCAAAATTAAAATTTGCTTCATGCCCGAAGGAGGTGTAGGCGAGACCTGATTGTGACCAGTGAGGATTGTGAGCATCAACATAAAACATACTGCTAGTCTTATAAATGTGCATACGTTGGCAGGTTTTGAAAGATGTGTACCACTCTGTAAAAAACAAACAAACAAACAAGAACATGAATGATCAGGCACAACAAACTGTTTTAATTTTTCATATAATACAACATTTTAATTTTGATACATAGCAATACAGAAAATTATTAGATGCTTTTATTGTTATTTTCCCGAAAAAATGCCAACATTTTACAAATTCTGTCGGGGTATGGTCTTCATTTCTGAGTACAAATGTAACAGTTCGTATGGACAACGACCTTCCAATTCACCAGAGTCGTATTTGCTCGGAAGCGGATGCTGTGGGCGAATTCTTCCGACTAACACTAAGTCTGATTGGCTAATAGGGATCGTTTAGCCCGCCCAATATCCGCACAGTATTTGGGATATGAGCTCTCTGATTGAAGGTTGCTGCGTCAATCATTTGTGATACCAAGGAAAGGACTGACAAGATGAAGCACTACGAGGTGAGTAGCGACTGAGTAATTCAACTCACAGTGGAGTTTACGTAGATTTGAGCAATTTAATGAGTTGAGAATGTTTGGTGTGACTTCATCGCAGTGAACACCCTGTCATTAGCCAATCTTTGGTTATGCATGACTTAGCATGGGACAGCACGGCAGTTTACATCGACTGCCTGCTGTGACCGAAGCGTTGTGTTTGAGCGTATTCTGACCTCAGCGTTTTTTATTGATGAGTGTACGCTCTCATCGCTGAATTAGTCGTAGTTAGAAGACTCGTGTGTCGCGTTTCTTCAATCCGCAATGGAACTAAACATATCTGCTATCTGAAGACATCGCGTAACACGCTGCATCACCGCCATCTCTGGCTGGAATGACTCATGGCCCTCTTTGTCATGTTATTACTCAATAATCCACTTGATAAGTGGGGTCGAACGGTGTTGATAAGTCTTGTTGCAACGGTCCCTCTTGGCCCAGCGAAGATTATTCACGTCTCTGCAAATCAAGATGCAATTCACGTGTTTGATCGTGTGGAAAACACAACCAAAACAATGCAAGTACCGAAAGAGGGAAAGAAAATGTCTCCTTGAGTTCCAAGAGCCCCACAACCCATCAGACAGGATTGAAGCAGAATGACAGAAACCAACCCGACAAGTGTCTCTTGGCACTGATGGGTTTGTAAACCTGAGTGGGAATTTAACAACAACATATGAATGATACAAGTCCAGGGACCATGTGGACACATAATAAATAACGATGCTCGGGATAAATTAAATCCTGTCAGAAGCAGCACATTTAATAAAGTTTGATGAGTAGAGTGTATTTTTTTTTTACCCTTTAGGTAAATGAACATGTACATTAATCTGTCACCTAAATGAATGCGATCCAATGTAGTAGTGATGTCATAAGGCTAATCATGTTTAATGCTTTGATTGG
Source organism: Hippocampus mohnikei (assembly GCA_026261675.1). NCBI lineage: Eukaryota > Metazoa > Chordata > Actinopteri > Syngnathiformes > Syngnathidae > Hippocampus > Hippocampus mohnikei. Next base: position 5,779,512 of record JAKGUB010000326.1, read on the forward strand.
CACTGTAATCATTGAACAATATATTTGTTATTGTGGTCATCATAGTGTAGAAGGGCAATTAATTTTACTGAAACGTCTGGTGCTTAATTGTAGCCAAAATATTAGCACATTGATGCTCTATGTGAACACGACTAACAATGCATTCTTGTTCCAAAGCGTTTGCTATGGATTGTATTAAATAATATATTAACATTATTTGTCTTTATTATCGTTATTGTTAAACCATTTGTACCATCAAATTTGAAGTACCTCAAACTAGTGTAAATAAAACTATGGATTTTATTTATATTTAAATTTATGCTCATGCTGATGATATTTGTTATTATTAGGCTATGTTCACACTGAAGAGTGTGATGCTCAATTCAGATTATTTATTTGTTTTTTTTGTAAAATCCGACCTTTTTATGTACTTGTTCACATTCCAAAAATAGAAGTGACTTAGAAAGTGAACACAATGTGTCCGTGATGTGACATGTATACTTCAGTTTATGGGTAAAAGTTTTAAAAATTGCCAAATTGGTACAGTTTGGATCAGTTTGTTACCCGTCAAAATGCAAAATATTGAATACAGGACTGTACTTGGTGGACATGGGGATACACATTAGTTAGTTTTTTTTTTTTTTTTTATCATGGAGTTACTTCCTTGCAGGGACGGGTGTATTTATTCAGTGGTAATGATAAATTGATAATCTCACGAGTATCAATTCAATATTGACTATGCTCATAAAGTATTTCTACTAAGGGTGTTTTCGGAAATTTCTCCAAGCACGCTCTGCTCATCTCCGACCGTTTGGAAACTCACAGCATTGTTGGAATGTGCCATTTGGGTATTTAGACTAGAATGCCACACTTTGGGGGTGCCTGGAGTGCACTCTGGCTGCTCTGACTGTGGACACAGAGCGTCAGAGTCTGAGGCGAGACAAGATGGAAGTTATTCATGAAAGATGCAAGGGTTCTGGGCTGTTGTGAGATTTGAATGGATTTGACAATAAAATGTTGTTAAATTCAAGTAAAGGAATAATGCTCTGCTTCTTGGAACACTTTTCTCACAGCAAAGTTAGAGCATCAGATTGAATTTGTGAATGCACCCTCATTAATAAATTAAATAAAAAGGTAATGTGTCCCACAAATGTTAGGAGAATTTACTACATACAAGCTGTATGACAAATGTGATTACAGTTTGCTACTGTTCCTGAAAACGTGTTCAAATATATGTAAATTTTTTATTGTATTAAAAAAAAAGACAACTTCATTCATAATTAAGAGAAAGAAATTACAAGTACTTTTAAATTGTAAGGACATTTGTTTGATGAATAATCCTGCTCAACAAAGTTCATTTGACAAATTAAAATGTCAAGTTAAATGGGAAATCAACTCAAAGATTTTCTTTACAATAATATATTCAATGTGCCCCCACTCGTCTCAACACGCCATCCTGATTCATCTTTTTTATTTTTATTTTTATGTAGTATGAATTAATCCGAAAAATCCACCTCGTAGGTATCTCGCGGGTGGCCATTTTACCACTTGCTTTCGACTGAAAATGACATCACAGTTGCTCAGGACTCAAGTGACGACTGATCACAGCTCACCTTTTTCACGAGTTTGGTCATGTGACGTTTGCTAGCGTTTGCTGTAATTGGTCGTAACCTGAGCCCTAAGCAACTGTGATGTCATTTTCAGTCGACAGCAAGTGGCAAAATGCCCACCCCAGAGAAGGATAAAAACAGCTGGATTTCACATTCCACAATTGTAATATGAATCGTAATGCCGCTTTGAGACTAATGGGGGCGCATATAATATATTACTGCAAAGATATTTTTTAGATGACTTCCCCTTTAAGTAATATAGTTCTTTTTTTAATCAACATGTTATGAACAAAACATATAACAATGTTTAAATGGGCGGTTATTGTCAAGTGCTTAATTAGGACATAAAAAACACACAAAGTATCGGTTTTGGTATTTACAAAAAATTGTTATTGGTTTTCATATTTACAAAAAAAATGGTATTTACAAGTATTCGATATGAAATTGGGTCAAAATTGTCTGGTATTGCCCATCGCTACTTCCTTGAAACAAAAGCTGGATGAACATTTGCTTGAATGTCTCTGGACGAAAGCAGTCATGGCGTTCATGACTTGTTTTTTTTTCTTTTTCAAATATTTTATTGTGAATCTTTCTCTTCACTCGCGTTTCTGTCCCCTTGTCGTATTGAAGACAACTTTATTACCTCTGCTGGTGGAAGCCAATTAGTGCACTCCATTTCGACCCAGTTGATTAGACCAGCGGTCGGCAACCTTTGACACCGAAAGAGCCATTTGAATCCGGTTTCCACGGAAAAGAAAACACTGGGAGCCGCACATCTAAAATGAAAAAAAAAAACCTTCTACTACTTTACCGCAGCATGTTTCTTATGAAATCCACGTGCTACAGAGAAAATTACATTTTATTCATTTAATGAACACATTTTGACCGTCGACCGGCGCGCCGTACCACCGCCCCCGCCCGTGCCACCGTCACGCCTGCCCCCACGCCTCTCCCCGCGGCCGACGTCGAACGTCGCCGCCGCCGTCGCCTCCGCCGTCCTCCTCCGCCCCGGGCTCGGGAGGCCGGGGCACGCGCCGGTGCGCCGCCGCCGCCGGCCACGGGTCGGGCCGCGGGGCCGGGGCGCTGGGTGGTCGTGGCGGGGGTAGAGGAGACGACCGGTCGTCGACCGGCGCGCCGTACCACCACCCCGCCCGTCCCACCGTCACGCCCGCCCCCACGCCTCTCCCCGCGGCCGACGTCGAACGCCGCCGCCGCCGTCGCCTCCGCCGTCCTCCTCCGCCCAGTTCGGCACCTCTCACCCGGGCTCGGGGCCGGGGCACGCGCCGGGTGCGCGCGCGTCGTTTCAGCGGGTATACCAGCTTCCGCAGTGTGACGTCTATTTTGAGCGACGAAAAAATAATATCAAATAATTTAATTAATATTTTAATATTTCAAGATCACAATAATCTTCAAATTTAGAACTAAAATAATATAAAAACTAACACAAATAAAACACACTTCAATTAAATACAAAAAAAAAAAATAGTAATTTATTTTCCTAAGCCAATCAGAGCCGCATTATAAGGATGAAAGAGCCGCATGAGGCTCCGGAGCCGCGGGTTGCCGACTGCTGGATTAGACAAACAACAATCATTTCCACACATTCTACGCAATACTTGACGATTATCATGACAATCACTGATTTTAAAAACAAAAAAAAATCCATGTGTTTGTTTTGTAAAATATAACCCAGACTGCACCAGAGGACCAACTGTGTCTAGTAGTTGCTAAACCCTGCAAATCGACTCCCAACATTCAAACAATAATGATTTGACAATCAGGATCTTACCTTGCAGAGGGATTTGGCAAATTAGAATCTTTGATTGTGTTTACCGTACCAAGAGCTGTTGAAGTTAAATTCTCCTCGCTTCACCCTCAGCACATTGTGCCTTAGGCTGACAGGCTGTTACTATTAGCTTGAGCTTTATATAGACAAGGATGAGAGGGTGTGAGGGGTATAAAGTGGCCATGGGTATGCTTGGATGCTTGGCCTCAAGAACAGTATCATGGGGCCATATGCCCCCCCCCCCCCATATTGTCACTTTTCTTCAATATACAGTGGATCCTAAGTGTGTTTACTATATATATATATATATATATATATATATATATATATATATATATATATATATATATATAGATAGATAGATAATATTATATTATCCATCAAAAATGATAACCCTGATGTACACAATTCTCCATTAGACAGTAAGTACCCTGCCAACAAACAAACAAAACAATATGGCGCTCCACGATGCACAACCATGCCAAATAGCGGTGCTCTAATAAGTACCGTTCAACTTAAACGTTGGCCTGTGGGCTTGCGAGTGATGTGAAAATGCGTTGGCGTATTAAAATTCGATGTTCATTGACAAGTCCGGCAGTAAACACGTCTGAGCTGAAGCGCCACGTTGCAAGGTTTAACTGTATGTCTTTTCATTGACAACTGTATGAGCAACTGTTGATCATCAGAAGGTGGAGAGGCATGGGTGGGCTTCAGCAAGGGGAATGCCCTAACTTAGCGAGAAGAATCTGTAGTATTATCACCTTTGGGTGGCACACTGTGTGTGACTGAAAGATGGGAAAAGAGGGTTTGAAACGACCAGTTAACCAACAGAACCTGTTGAAGAAGTCAGGTGTTTTTAAGACACAAATGGCAATGCCAGTCTAATGACATCACCCCACAGACATATGGGGGTGGTGGGTCAGTGGCAAAAGGGTTGTGCAGCGTTAGCAGTAGATTTTATATTTAGCTGCAGGGAGAGGAGGAGATGGGGTCGAACGGTGTTGGTTGTCATAACACCTCTGTCCCTTCCGACAACTTAGCTGTAGACTAGACTGAGCGGTGTCAGACTGTTTTTATGGTAAGATTGGGAGAGGGGGGGGTATTGCATAATCGAATCAACTCCATAAACACGTGCCTATTTCCCTTCATGAGATGTTTGCAGATGGCCGATCCGAATCTGCAACTGTTTGCACACTTGTCCACTCTCCAGGGTCTGTTTGGCAATTGAAATAAGCAATTGGCCAGAAGCGAAGGAATGAGACAGAGGCAGCCAGTTGGGGTGGGATGGGGTTGTTGGATGAGGTAGCGGAGGAAGAGGGAGGGGCTGTCAAAGCACCAAGCATGGGGAAGACAGATTTATTTCCACAGCTGAGTGCAGCAACTCTCCTCTTGGGCTCGCAGTGTTTCTAGGCTTGACACTTTGGTGGTGGAGAGAAGTGAATAAAGTGAGTTCAGAAGGTGGACCGTTGACATGGATGCCCTCGCGCTTGAGGCTGCCATTGGTAAAAGGCCAGCTAACGGGATAGCGGCTGCACCTCTACTGGCCCCTGCGCCGGTCAAACGTAAACCTGCTAAAAAAGCTAAAAAGGCCGTTGTTTTCTTTGAGGTGGAGATACTTGATGCCAAGACCAAGGACAAGCTCTGCTTCCTGGACAAGGTGAGCAACATCTTCGAACTATTTTCACGAACACTCATTACAATTTGCATGATTCTTTGCATAGCTTGGGCGTGCGAATACTTATTGCACACAACTGGTACAACTAAGTTGGGTCCTCTGTAATGTAAAAATATCCAACTGTGTCAGTAAGAGTCATACCTTTTCTAGAACATACTGAAGCTGCCTCAGTTGTCGTCAAAGAGCGTGCAACTGTAAACCCACACTTTCCCACGTGATCCAACTCTGCCTGCTTGGTGTTCTGGCTACTAAGTTGAAAGGTACAGAGTCGATATGCAGTGGATGCTCAGTTTATGGTACACCACCCATATCAACCCAAATTTGAATGCTTTAGTCGATCACGAGTTGATCACTAGCCTATGCAAACGCAGTCGTGAAGTCACCATCCCAGTTAATATTTGTTTGAAAATCACGTCTTGGCTGGAAGCTTTAAGCAATCAAATGGAAAAACAATACGCTGATTTGCTCCCAGTAGGGCCTGGCGGCACCTTGCAGGGCAGGAGCTGCTCATTAGTGTCTGAATGGGTGAAGGTTAGCCTCCATAAAGCGAAAAATAAATGCACCCCATTTACCATTTAAATTTGAATTTCCTTCATTTTACCAAAACAATTCTATACCCAAACTTTGAAGGAACAAGCCGGGGAAGGCCAATTTCTTTTCAAGCATTAGTGTACCATAATGTACAGAGCAAGGTCCACAAAGGCAAGATAAGGCAAGATTGCTGTGGAAGAACTTCAGCATCCTGATCTCAAGTCAATCAAACACCTTTAGGGTGAACTAGAACAAAGATGGTGTGTGTGTGCCATTAGACCCTCTTTTAGGATGACTTCACAAATGTTCTTCTGGATGAATAAGTAAATATTCACTAACATAATTATTAAATGTGTTTTCAGATCACTGCAGATGTGTTTTGCTAGTTGAATTTGGGTTGCTCTGACCAACCACAGAATGGAATTATGCGGATGTCATTCAGAGTCAGCGTGCTTGCTTTAGATGGAGAAATATGAAGGCAGATTTGTTTGAGATTCTGTGAAATTTATCACCTATTTTAAATTACATTGATTTGGTACTACTGATTCTGAAGGCCTTGGGCAGATAGAATGACATAGCAGCATATACAGGCCATTTTCACTCCTTGGAGTGTAATGGCCAGGTGTCCCAATGCTTTTGTCAATCTTGTGGAAGGCAGATATAGAAAGGATGGCGTTGCTTTGGTCGGGGATTGTTTCTTTAAACGGTTTATCATGTCTAGTCAGGGTTTATAGGACGAAGCCGCAATCTGAGCACTTAATGAAGCCCAGATACTGGGGGGGGGGCAGTTTTTTAATTTGTTTTTTTTTTTAATATGTCATCCTGCTGAAAAGGCCGCAAGCTCTTCAGACTGACGTGGAAAGAACTGAAGCTTGTCAGTCTATCAAAGCTTGGGCAAGCAGTCTATTAATGAAATGGCTCTGAAAGTTCAGCATGCATGGAAAAACAAACACATCTTGTAATTGGCGAGAGAGCTTTAACACTCAAACAAGCTGTACTTTCCAGAGATGAGCAATTTAAATCATACACAAACTTAGGTTTGCATTGTACACAATCAATTCAGTTGAGTTAATTGATACAGGGCCATTTGGTCCCATTCCAAAGCACGATACCGTGTTAGAATAATTATTACTGTAGATTTATTTAGTTATTTTTTGTGATAGGTGGGAAGAATGTGACAGTAAGGAAAGAGAGAAAGAATACTGATGAAAGTTCACGGAGAGTCCCCAGGAACATCTGTAGTGGCTGTAATGAGGGCATGAAATCATGAAATGTGCTCGTTTGATGCGAACAGAGACGGGTCTTATTCCACAAAGTTAGAGGCTTATGATGGTTCCAAATGTTTTGCTATGAATTCAAAAATTCAGGGCGACGCAACTCCAAACCAAGTTCATACCCGGTAATAGTTTCGGATTTTTCATTCAACAGGTAGTTCGTTTTTATTTCATTTTGAATTTTGTATTTTTGAATTTTGTTAGTTTGAAGTGTGTGTCTGGATATTGCACATGGAATATGTTGTGCAAATAGATTTATTGATTGCTTGGTTGATTGATTTTTTGGGGGAGGGGTGGGGGGGAGTATGCCAACATCAGTTCACTATAAGACCATTAGTACTGTATAGGCATTGTGTGTGTGTGTGTGTGTGTGTGTGTGTGTGTGTGCGTGCGCACTACACTTTTGGGTTCATATTTAGTCGAGCTGGTTGCTGTTAGCTTGGCATGATGCCGTGTGCTTTGGCTGTGGCTGTAGGATCCTTGAAACTTGAATACCAGCTGTTGGATTGCTTGTGTGTGTGTGTGTGTGTGTGGGGAGGGGGGGGGGCACTGCCAGAGCTAAATTTACTGCTAATCACTGTCATGAATGGAAAACTGGATTGGTGTCTGTTCATCTGTGTGTTTACATCAATTGATTTGTCACGTTGTTATTTGTAGGTGGAACCAAATGCCACCATTGGGGAGATCAAGTCTATGTTCCACAAGAGCCGTAAGTGTTTTCGCTATGGCCTCATACATCGTAATTAATAGCAAACAAATGTTCACACTTGTCTGTCTGTTTCAGATCCGCAGTGGTACCCCGCCAGACAATCCATTCGCCTTGACCCCAGTAAGTCGTTTGTGGCTTCATTAACGTAACCTCATAGTCAATGAAGTCTGTGGTTAACCCTCATTTATCTTCAAGATGTTTTCCAGCTCCACCCACAATTGGTGAAAATCCACAAAATAGAGAGGCCACATAAATCATGAACAAAATACTGCCATTTATTAAAACAGACTTTTAAAGTATTCTTTAGCTTCTGTTCTCACGCTTGCTCATGCAGCTCTCCAAATAAAATGCAAGGCGCGCTTGCTTCAAGTTATTTCGAACTCCCTGTTGAAGTTTACCATAAAACGGACACATCAAATCAAACGTTTAATTAAGCGCTCGACTTTTTGTTGTTGTTGTTGTCTCAATGAAAGAGATGCTACAGTACAATAAAACATCAAACATACTGTAGTGTGAATTATTTTTTACCTGACAGAAGTTGTTTTTTTTGATAGGTTACAAACTAAAACCTGAAAATTGGTGAATTTGCAACAATGTTAGGTGTCACTGTAGATTAACGAGCCTAATGCTAACATACAGTGTAATAATGAAAGACGTACTCGTTATAAATCTTCAAAAAACTGTGACTTTAACCTACACGGCCATGTCAGACTTGCCTGTATAATGTAACAACCCATAAATGACCACTTATAAAAACATCCACAATGGGGCTGGAGCATGAATGATGAACCAAGATATAATGTGATACAACACTGCAATTTTTTCTCTCTGTAGTACATTGGACCTCTCTGAGTGTGTGTTAAGTAAAAGTGTGTACCGGTATGTTTCAGAGGGGAAATCTCTGAAGGATGAGGACGTTCTGCAGCAGCTTCCTGTGGGAACCACAGCAACGTTTTACTTCCGGGACCTGGGGGCTCAAATCAGCTGGGTCACGGTAAGTCCAGGTTCTGCCACATCCAGTGGAGTTGAGCGATGATATTAACAGTTCATGTTTTGCCTCGACTATGTTGGAGGAGAGTATGTTCTGACTTATTTGCACAGATACAAAGGTTGCTGAAATCAGGCAGTTCAAGAAGAAGTAATGGCATATAATAACAGCACTGTGAAGGCGGGCTAATTTTCCACCCAACATTGAACAAGCCAAATGGCGAAAGAGCAACTGGAGCTGGAGTCTTTCACAAGGCCGCACCCTCTAAAGGCACACATCAGCACATGAATGCTACAGTGTGTGTGGGTGTGTGACGGTCAGCCTAAATTAGACTTTATCAAACCAGTTTATTGCTTTTCTATTCTCTTCGGCCATACATTATGACTAATACAACAAAGCAGCCAAAATATGTACAAATATGTTTTTTGTGGCTGAATTTAGCTGCTGCGACTTTTAGTCACTGCACAGCATCCAGATAAGAGCATTTCACGATGCAGGATCCCTCTAATACATTTGCGAAGCAGTGTACAGTATGTTCTCGTTAAATCAATATTATGGCAAAATAGGACATTTTAGATCATTGCAGCCAGCGTACACAATTTAATGAGATCCAATGAACGATCTTGAACAAAATCAGTTTTTATACGACTGGTCATTTCTTGGTTTATCACTCTCGTGTAGTTCATTAAATAAGGTAAGAAAAGATTACGAGCGGCTCTCAATCCTACACCAGTGCACACACAACAATGACAGAAACAGGCATGTTAAATGAGGACGTCGGACAGCATCAATCACCAGGAAATATTTACTTTGCGAAAGAAGAATTATGGATACCGCTCTTGGCTCTTTCTAGTTTACATGCTTAGTTGGTACTAAATGCACTGTGATTATGTGGCATCTTGTGACTTTCAGGTCTTCCTGACAGAGTACACCGGACCTCTTGTCATCTACCTGATGTTCTACTTCAGGGTCCCCTTCATCTATGCCCCCAAATATGATTTCACCACCAGTAAACATTGGGTCGTGCAGTAAGTGTCTTGGAAAATGTCACTTAAGTGACACGTTTACAAATGTGTTTGCATGTAAAAATGGAACTCCTAGCCTTCTGACAACAAGTTACGAATGAGCGAGGTTTTATATATCGTCGCTGTCCTGTGAAACCCACGTACAGTATGCTTGTCGTTAATTTCTTTTTATTTTTTTAAATTAATGGCATATCCGAAATGCAGACACCCCCATGAAAAATGGACTCCTGTTTGTCACAGAACCGCAACAACGTGCTTTTCATGACACAAAGGCCAATGAGGCAAGACTTGCTTTTTAATAAGCTGCTAATCCAGATCTTTTGCTTTTCCCAGTCTTGCTTGTATGTGCCACTCTTTCCACTACATGAAAAGGCTGCTGGAGACGCTGTTTGTCCATCGCTTCTCTCATGGAACCATGCCACTCCGCAACATCTTCAAGGTAAGACTGTTAAACTATTTGAGCGCTGTCACGTGATCATGTGATGTCACTGCCCCGTCAATGTTTGAGGCACGTGTTTTAGTGCTACTTTTAAAGCAGTGTCTATTTTCAGAATTGTACATACTACTGGGGATTTGCAGCATGGATGGCTTATTACATCAATCACCCACTTTATACACCGCCAAGTGAGTGTGCACATAGTACACGCACATACTCTATCCTCTCTTGTACATAAATGTCTTCATGGAACTTCATTCCGCGTGTCTGTGTGAATTACTGTTCCAGTTTATGGCGAGAAACAGATCAGACTGGCCCTCATTTTATTCCTGGTAAGAATCCCTCAAATCAATGTATGGCATCCGCAGAGATCGTGTTTCTCACCAACGGCGTTCTTTCTCAGTTCTGTCAAGTTGGCAACTTTTCCATCCACATCGCGCTTCGCAACCTTCGCCCACCAGGTATATGCACTCTTGCCCTCCTATCCAGTGGAAAAATTATGATTTTAATGTGAAGTGTCTGCCAGCCTTGACGAAGATTTTGTACATCGGCTTGTTTTGTAAATTAAATGTTGTACGGTGCCTTGAAAAAATATTTGCACCCTTCCTGATTTCTGTGCTATTTGCAGTTCATCAAACCAATTTTAATATCAAAACAGACACAACCCAAGGAAATATGAAATGCAGTTTTGAAAAACCAATTTAACTTATTTAGACACCAAAAAATCCAAAGCTACCTAACGTGACATTAATTCATTTAAATTCGCCTTTCCAAAATGTAACTTCGAAAATCACATTCATCATGTTGAGATACCATTCAACGGGTGTTACGGTATAATAAAATACTGTTGCCGCAAAATGTACAAACACTTGTTATGGATCTACAAAAAAATCTCTCTCTCCACTTGTTTATTCAGGCTCCAAGACCAGGAAGATACCCTACCCGACAAAGAACCCCTTTACCTGGATCTTCCTGCTGGTTTCCTGCCCCAATTACACTTATGAGGTTGTTTTATTTTTCTTTCTTTCTTTCCTGTTATGGTGTTAAAACTCAAATATGAGTCCATTCTAAAATTCTTAATCATGTTGATATAACTAGTGAAAGGTCAGCCATTGTATACATTTCCACATTCCTCTTTTTGTTGCAGTTGGGCTCCTGGCTCGGCTTCACGCTGATGACTCAGTGTCTGCCTGTGGCCTTCTTCACCTTGGTGGGTTTCATTCAAATGACCGTGTGGGCCAAGGGCAAGCATCGCAGCTACCTGAAGGAATTCCGGGATTACCCTCCTCTCCGGTCACCCATCCTGCCCTTTGTCCTGTAGATGAGGGCTCCTTCATTTAAATTTGCTTTCGTTGCTGGTAGAGACCTCGCCCGTCTCTATCCCAACCTGACGATTATCATCTCTTTGTTTCGCCCCCGCTTCTATACAGGAAATAGTGACTGAAAACATGCTTGCGTGCTGCTTACATGTTTGATCGCTATAAATGCTAAATGTTTAACTCGTACTTGTTTTGCCTCATTTCACACTCAACAAACCAACTAGTTATGCCTGGTTCTGTGAATTATTTTGTACGCCCACAGAAGTTCTGACCCCCCAAACGACTTTGTGCACTGACATACACTGTACAGCTCATGCAGGTCTGGTTTATGTTTTCATGTTCAGAAATGTAAATTGTTGTTTACATCCAATCCTCTGAAAAAGTAATTTATTAATAAAAAGGAATCAAATCTGTGACGGGTTTTGTTGATTCTTTAACTGTCTGGAATATGTAGCACTAAAAAACATTCGACAGAATCTGAGCGTGTACTTCTCAAGACACAAGACGGAAAAGCTGCACAAAATTGTGCTTATAAAGAGTATTGGGGCCGCCCATGCTGGAGAAAAATAAAGTACAAACATATTGAAAAAGTCACAATTTCACAGGTATAGACATTATAGCACAAGGGTGACACATGACAATAACATACATTGTTTTAAGAAGAGGATGTTAACTTTTTTGTGTGTTTCGCAATGTTTTGGCACATCAGCACCGTCAAAAGTAAAAGCTGTTCAACATGACTGAACAAAACTGTATGTCTGTTCTTAAAAAACAACAACACATGGAACAGAATCACCTATTTGGTTGGGTGTGTGCAATGAAGAGAGGCAAGACGCATCCCTACTATGAGATAGCCTTGGATTTTTAGCGAGAGAAGTACACCCTGGATTCGTCGCCAATCACAATTGCACATTCAACATAGACAAAAAAATATATAAAAACCTGGAACATTTACCTGAACCGAGCAAGTGTTTTGGGAATGTGAGAGGAACATGCAATACATGGAGGGAACACACACACGCATGGGGAGCAGTGGTGGCTGCTGGAGCTTTCTCCCAATTCTTTGAGAATTAAAAAAAAAAAAGTAAGTATGATGTGATTTTAGAGCTTTCAAAACTCATTGTCACAAGATGGAACTTAGATCAGAAATCTTTAAAAAGTGCATATGAATCATAAGGAGCTAGGTAGAGCTACGAGCAATCCCAGATGCTTGACAAACAAAAGGCGATGACTGCGATATGTAATTAAGCAGCACTGTTTAATGTGAACAGTGTAAGCTATATACAGAGATGAGGGGAAAAGATGTGCTTCATTATGCAGCTTCAGCCTGGGCCTCAATTCTCTTCTTCCTCAGCTGGAGCCTCCTCTCCCTCTCATACTCTTTCATCCGCATCACATAGCTAGAGACAAACAAACACATGAAATAAACATTTTGCTTGAAGAAGGAACGCTTGTGCCATGAGAACCGATCATGTTTTGAAACATTAGCGTTGGCAAATAAACTGCATCGGAGCAATCTGTTCCCTATGTGGTCAATCAAATATATTCTTTCAAGCAAGAGTGACCACTGACAAAACAGTAACTCGTGATGGAAAGACTTACTCCCGGTGTTCACAGTAGTCCCAGTCATGTCTCTCGTGCTTGCAGGCAAGGAAGTTTGGCCAGTTGTCCCTTTTACACTTCATGAACTTCAGGAGGTAATGAGCACAATAGTCCCTCTGCTCCAACGGCAGCATGGCTAAATTCATCTGTTCCTGGGTCGCAACCATCTCTGTAAGGAGCACGCACGCACAAACATACCATTAGTCTTTTTTTTTTTTCATGCACTCGCAATATAGGAACTAGTGATTAACCTGTCATGCGGAGAAATGTTTTGGCTGTGAGAACGGTGAAAATGAATTAATTCAGGACTGTAATGGTGGTTAACACAGCACGTGTAGTTTGTTTGTTTGTTTATTGTTTATTGAGCATATATATACACACAGTAACAGATAGCCAAAAGGTTGGCAAAATTTATGAAAGGAAAATTTAAAAGTATGTAAAAGAAAAAAAGAAAACACTCATCATCACAGTTGTATGCTCAAAGGAGTAGGAAGAAGTAAACAACTTATCTAGTCCTACCCCTTATTGTATAGAATATAAATTGATAACTATTTACTGTTAGTTATTATGCTTAGTAACTATTTAGTTATCTGGGAATTGCTATGCCCCATGAGCATTGTAGTACTGTAATTGGTTTTGCATTACAGAATCATTTCTGAGCAATGACACGCCTTTTATAATCCATACATCCATCTTCTATTGCGCTGGTGCCTTATCCGGGCTGATTTTGTGAGAGCCGGCTTGCACCATACACCACCGTAATCGCCATGCCAATCACAGAAAACATACAACCATTCACACTCACATTCAAACCTTAAGCCAATTAGTCAATGAACCGACATAACATGCATATCAGGACATGCAAACTCCATACAGGAAGGACTCTCGAACTCAGAACTTCAGAATTGAGAGATAAACGTAGTAACCACAATTACACCATGCTGATTTATCCATCCATCCATTTTCCGAACCGCTTGATCCTCACTAGGGTCGCGGGGGGTGCTGGAGCCTATCCCAGCCATCTTCGGGCAGTAGGCGGGGGACACCCTGAATCGGGCACACAGAGACGAACAACCATACACGCTCACATTCACACCTAGGGACAATTTAGAGTGTTCAATCAGCCTGCCATGCATGTTTTTGGAACGTGGGAGGACACCGGAGTGCCCGGAGAAAACCCACGCAGGCCCGGGGAGAACATGCAAACTCCACACAGGGAGGCCGGAGCTGGAATCGAACCCGGCACCTCTGCACTGTGAAGTCGACGTGCTAACCACTGGACTACCGGGCCGCCATGCTGATTTAAATATTGTAAATATTGCTGTGTTCGGATGATAAACTGCACAAACCTAATTCACACATGATCATTTTTTAATTCAGTAAACATTTCCCTCGAGGAAAAATTGGAACGAGAATAATGCATTTCCTGTTACATTGCGATAAATGCTAAAATATGGTTTGATGCAGCTCAAATACGCACAGGCCGATATGACAAGTTATCGCGAGATTACGTCGATACGTGCTCAGACAGATATGCTAATTTCAGACACCAACCGAAATACACGAAATACAGTATACAAACACCCTCATCCAACGCACTAATGTCGCACAAGTACTTAAGTCTTAGTACAAACCTCGCTCTTTCCTCTCAGGAAATCCAAAGTTGGGGTCGAACTCGAATTTCTTCGCCGGGTCTGGCTCGGTGTCGGGCTCGGTGATGTACCGTCTGACCAGGTGAGCCCCCATTGTATCCTTTATAGAGTATGCACTTTAATAATATTAAGTGGAACTGTCTTTCGTCCGTGCTGGGAAATTTTCAAAATGCTTCAGCTATCTGCCATTCGGTCACCTACACAAGCCCCTTGAAACCACTTCCGTTTCGACCGGAAATAAACAGCTGACAAATTCAGTCCTTCAGCAACATCTTCCCCTTTAAGCAAGCAACAAACGTTCCGCTAGTAAATTTCAGGGTGATCAAAGCAATTTTGATGCTACTCTAAATCAACTGTTCAAGCTTTTTGCACACAACTTTCTGGTGATGGTTTAAGAATGCCACATTGGGAGTTGCAGACAAAATTAGTTGGAAAAATATTTAACGTGCCAAGCTATTTTTGTATTTTTTTTTATGTTTCATCCTTTGGTTCAATTTTACATATAAACAGTAATAATAAAACGTTTAAACGTGGGTCACCAAGAACCTGTACCTGTAGAGATGATAGACTTAATAGGGTTGAAGGAGAGTAGCTTGCTGCTTCCTTTGTTTGTGACACAACTTGTCTTGATCTCCTCCTGTCATTTTTTACAGCCTAAATGCTTTTTTTCCCCAGATCAATTAGAATCTGTTTAGAATGATCTGTATTTTAATATAATGTAATTTTAATTGCCCCCTTTTAATGACATTGTCTTACATGTTTGTATATCTTGAAGAGGTAGTTTCCACTGTACTAGTTACATTTTAACATCTGATGTGAACCTAAGTAGAAAATATAATAATATGCTCAAAATCCACATTAAAAATGTTCATCTTCAGGAACCCAAACATACAAAAATATCAAGTATAAGTATTTTCACAACACAGTACATACAAATAACGAGAGTACAACAGACATGACTATTTCGCAAAAAACAAAATGCTGAGAATTGTGGTTATTTATTTTAATATTCTGAATAATGACCCAATAAAAACTCATGCAAAGTTTATTTTGGGAAAGGCTGTCCCATATTGATGTCAGACTGGAAGATATCTACTAGTGATGTAAAAAATTGTGCAATCTAAAGTTTTTAAAAAAAATAAAGTCTGTGTATGAATGAATGTGTGCACGAGGAGTTAAATAAAATAAAATGTTAATCTGATGCAATGGGTGCGTATGAAACTATAACTATATATAGTGTGACATATGTGAATTGTAATGTGATGTATAAAACCATTAATTTTCCATCCCATTTACAGCATTGCATCCTGGTCCCTGGAATAAAGTCAACGTCTTCACCCTACAAAAACAAACAAATGTAAAAACAAAGTTTGAATAGATTACTATTAATATTTCTAGCTACATTGCATGTGTTCCCACTCCAAAGGCTGAAAGTTATAAAACATACAGCCGCCCTGTAGGGAATTTTATGTTTTAATCTTCCACTGACTCAGTCTGTACCAGGCACACAAAGCCTGACTCTGTTTTGAGTAGTGGACTGAGTGGATTTCCGCTGATAGCAGGTACCAATCACAACCTCAGAAGTTTAAACGGGCAACGATACCGAGCATTACTGCAGAATCAACCCGACATTCTCACTCAATGGGATACCTGATCAGCACGGGCCCACTGCACACCAACCGACGTCACTGAATGTCACTGATCGAAAAGCCTGCCAGCAGACCTGTTCCCCTGGAGCAAGCGTCTGCAATGTGATACAGACAGGCATGTAGACAGACAGATCCACTTGTGTGATAGCAACTATGAGACAGTGAGATACCGAGAAGAAGTGAATAAAATGTTCCATTGCAAAGATAGAATACAGAATATATGGCAGAGAACTGTCCACCTGTCGCCTGTCATGTCTGCAGTACTTTGGCCGATGACTCATTCAGCGTGTGTTTTGGCGATGACCGTGCTAGCGCACAGGTCCTGAGGGTCGTCCCCCTATTAATTTTTTTAACCTGGCCTGTTCAGCTGAGAGGTCATGCAGATTGAAGGATACCAATCCTTTCATGTCGAAACAATTTTAAGTGCCACAGTGGAGTGAAGGGTACTTTTTTGTCATTGACAACTGAGGAACAAACACAAAGAGGTCTGTGTAACGCCTTGATTCCTCGAACCTAAAAAAAAAAAGCAATGTGTGTCTGAGAAGAACCACCATTATCGCGCTCTATCTCAACATTTTAGCCTTTGATAGTCAATGATCAATGCAGACTTTAATTTTACTGGATACCTTGATTGCATTTAGTCGCAGCAAAGACCTGTTGGACATTTTTTTTTAAATCCAAACATCATGAAGACATCCTATTCTCTTGCTAGCTTAAAATTTTGCATTTCATTATTTTTTAAAAATGCAATTGCCTCAGTCGGTGATTCTCGACTGGTGGGTCGGGACCCAAAAGTTGGGTGGTGGACAGGTTGTAAAAACATCACAGGGGGGGTTCTCAGCTTACAATGCTACCAACATATAACGTTTCAAGGTTAGAATTGGGCAGCAGTGTGCAAACGCGTGGCACAAGAATGCAAGCTCAGTAACTGCCATGTTTTTCATTTAATTGTTTTACATTTATAGCCTGGAAATGTTCAGCAACTAAACCCCCCGTTTTTAGGTTTTTGCTTTCCATGGCAGAGTTCAGTCCAACAATTTATTTTTGTACAAACGTTTCCATCCTCAGTTTCTTTATTAGGGGCTTTGAAAGACATGTTCATGTTCACATGAAAGCATGTTTAGTGATATTTGAAAATAAATGCCTTCAAAGGCTATTTTTGACAAATACTTTTTCTTTATTGTTCTTCACTCCAAAATATAAATAATTCAGGTAAGAGTAGGTCGCAATGTGGTGAAAGTAGGAAAATGAAAACCCAGGGTCACAACAGTTGAAAACCACAGGTCTAAATTTACAAGCTTCATAAAGATTAACAGTTGATTGCTTGTCTCAGTCACTTTTTATATGACAAACCCAAATGCTTTCAGTCCTGAGCAAAGATAAAGGCTCAATGTTGATACATCGGACAAGAGTATATGAAATAGAATGAAACACTGGAGTGCCATTGTGCAGGATAATTGTACATAATCATGTCTTTTGTGAACTTCTGTATTAAGTTATGCAAATGAGAATGAGAACTGCAAAATGACAGATGGCATGTGAATGCAAATACAGTACAATCGACCTTTTGTGTCAACTCTGAAGTGTGGTAAAAAAACCCTGATGACATTATTCAGTAAATGTGTAGTATGAGACAAATTCAGATGAAACTGCAGTTGCCGTTTCACTCACTCTTCTCCAACAGAAGCTTGTTCTGTTTGGTCTGCTCTCATTTTGTTCACTTGTCCTTCTGGGTCCAGTCGGACTATATTAGTCGGGTATGATCTGCCTTCTCCTCGAATCAGTGCCAACGGTATTAGGTTCTTGTTCCTGCATGCTTCTTTTCTGATTGGCTCCCGTGTGCATTTTTCCCCTCCCCCTCTCTTTATAATTGCCCATGACTAACATGTTTCTACGGCACTCCATGTACCTGTTTAAACGCCTTTATTACCTCAACTTACACACACAACTATGCAGAAACACACACCCTAAGTCTCAAACATGGGCACGTCGGTTATTATTTACTCTGCTTTCACAATGTCAGAACAGAGGATCAACATAGACACAAAGAGGAGACACATGAGGGAGTTTTTTTGTTCAAACTTTATTGTGAAAGGTTACAAGCAAGTAGGACAAAACTCGACTGTACAACATGAGAAAACCAAAGAAATTTGGTTAACATCTGAACTGCATGGAAAAGGTACATCAAACCCCTCAATGTGAAGTGAGAATGTGCTCTTGGACATTGAAGAGAGTGGAAAATTGGCAAAGGAGGTAGTCATGCTTGTGGAGGACACCATTCATAAAACGGAACCAAATTGACATATTTCAATAACAAAATAAGCATTTATGTGTTGTCAAACTAGATGCTTGAATGTTTGTTTGTCGTGAGAATTTGTGTTAAATAGGCGGACTTTGTGTGACAGCAGCTGTCACTTGCAGAATCACTTGTATGTTATTTACACATTCTTGTCAAAGAGGCCCGAAATCATTTACATATTTACATATTAAGTTATTTATTCTGTTGAGTTAGCTAGTGTGTCTGTTGACAAGTGTATGCTATATAATTAACTCACAACATCGATTGTTTGTGTGAGGGAAGAAGTATGTTGTGTTTTGCTGAGGCTTGTACCAGATTCCTTGGGGATATAGCATCTAGTTCTCCATGGGCATCATCCACAATATTAGGTACACTTGGGCAATAGGATGACGTAACAGGAAACAAAAATGTTTTGTTTTTATAAAAAATAATAATGCTCCATTTTGATCAGATACTGTCAGGTGTTTGTGTAGTTTCACTTTGAACAATGTAGAAACTCAATCTGAGACATGACATAAGACACCGCATAACATATCCTATTAAAGCTCCCCGAAGACCACTTTCAAGATCTATGATCATTTTGTAAATATGTCCTGGTATGATGATAGTCTCTGCCTCTTATTAAAGTCGCATTAGCACAAAAACACTTGATTTGGCTTCATGGCAGTTTACAAGTTGCAAAACTCCTCACTTCCGCTACAATTTTGTTAGGATTGTCTCAGAACTCTTGATGCATATAATAGACATAGCTCAACAGCCACTCAACTGATTAACTTTTTTTAAAAACAATTTCTGGGGAGTACTAATGTCAATGTCCCTGACTAAACCAACCAGAATCAATTGTACCTAATATTAGTCTCAATCATCCTATGTCATCCATGGCAACAAAATGCATATGAAAAACAGTCAGTGAGTTGAGAGGGCAAGAAAATCCACTGAACAGGGTGCCCCTTCAAAAGGAAATGATCCTTCTGATCATTGTGCACACAGAATGACCAGATAACAATGACCTTTTGCCTCATATGACATAAACACGTAAATGTATCCACAAGTGGTTAGCACATCGCTGATGAGGTTTGGGGTTTGATTCTTGACTCGGGACAAGTGGTATAGAAAATACAGGGGTAGATAAACTGTATCCACCCATAAATAAAACATGGGGTAGCATGACAAAGAATTTTTTTTGGAAACTGTCTTTGTTGTTTAAATTAACTTGCGAAACATTGTTCGATTGTTTGTGTACACTTTAAGAAAAACACGATTTTTAAATATATATATTTTTTAATTCCAGGAAGTGCATTGGAGAGCGTAATTGTTTCGCGCATGTTTTTTTCCGAGTTACATTCCGTATGTGTTTCATGTACAGTCTTCATCCTCAAAGTGTGTTTTTTGCAAAACCTTCACGTGACGCTCGTAGATCTTGAGGGCGGGGCCAAGTCTGATTGACAGGCCAGTCAAAACGTCATTACGCTGCATGAGGAGAAGGGACTTCCCATCGATTTCCTGCAGAGGGCACAGCCAGGTACAGGAGTTGGACAGGCAGAAGTATCTTCTACATAAAATATGCAACTGTTAAATCGGTCTGTGCCGCCCCCTAGTGGTAAAAAGGCATCCTCACCTGTGTTCCAAAGGCGGTGGCCTGCTCAGGGAAACCTGCTATGGTAAAATAAGTGACCACATCCGACACAGTCCAGTCCGCTGGGCTTCCCCTGGCCCCTTCCATCTTATGAAACCTACAAATGAAATAATTGAATGAATGAAATGAATGGCATCAATTAATTAATGTTCCCCCGCTATATCGAGGTTCATTGTTCACGCCCCTGCTATATTGTTGATTTTTAAGCCATCATTTTAAAAATGTTTTTACAGTATTTGCTTACATGAGTGTGAATGGTTTTGTGCCCTGTGATTAACTGGTGACTACTCTACCCATGCCCCTAAACAGGATAAGAGGTAGAAAAAGAATGGATGGGAAATGATTGTGCTCACCCTCCATTATTAACTTGTTCATCGTTCATCCCTTGTTCTTCAGACAGGCCAGTGTCTCTCGGGGAAGCGGTGGGTGTGAGCAAACACGAGGACACGCCTGCTTCTGGCTTACATTCAACACCTATCCCACCCCCACAAACAAGTTTGATTCCCTGCTCTTGTTGTAACCATCAATGTATACACTCACGCGCACACGCACACACGCACGCACGCACACACACGCACGCACGCACGCAGAGGAGAGAGAACTCACCGTTAAAGCCTGACTGGGTGTGCTGGGTGTGGATCTGACTCTGCATGTGAAGAAAATTTAAATTATTGACTTAAACCTATTTCGTTCAGTTACCATTTGGACAAACGGTGAAACAGCTGAAATGCTAATACGTTACACCCGAATGTAACGTCCTTGATGAGTTAAACCAGGTATAACCAACCTTTTTGAAAGTGACAGCTAAATCTTGGGTACTGATTATCTAATTTATGCACACTTCCAAAATAGCAAATTTGCTCAAATTATCTTTTATATTGTTATTCTTAATCATTACTGAAGACAATCATCACGTTAATGATTTCTCAATGATAATTAGGAAACAGAAAAATATCAATACAATGTCTGCCAATGTTTACATATTCAAATAATCATTTTGACCACATTCCTAGGAAATCAACCACAATGTCACATCACAGTATGTACATGTTTCCTTTACTATAGTGGACCACCGAATACACCTCAACACCATTTTTGTTTTGTCCCCCCCCCCAGTGCATCTCACTGAAAAAAAATTACACGATGTAGTTATTTTGTTGTTTGCTTCACACCCTCTGTTGGTAGGTTAGGAATTGGATCTTTTATACATTCATTGAGAAATGTATTATGAAAAATAAAATATATTAAGAGCATGTATTTTATCCATCAATCCATGTTTTATTTTGAGAATATGGGAGGAAACCAGAGAACCCGGAAAAACCCCACGCGGGCACGGGAAGTAGGCATGCAAACTCCACACAGGAAGGGCGGAGCAGGAATCAAACCCTGCACCTCTGCACTCTGAGGCAGACTAATAAAACCAATAAAAACACCCAACTGATTCATCGATCGGTATGTGACTGTAAATCTCTCTCCTGTCCATCCATCCATGTTCCAGATTGCTAATACGGTTAGCGTTTTGGGGCGCTGCAGCATATCTCACTTGACTTTGGGAAAAAGGCAGACTATACACGACGGCCAAAAAAATCACAGGACATCAACAAAAACTGACATTAATTCACAAAGAGATTCGCACAGTGACCAAGTAGGGAGATTGTCTGAAGTAAGGACTGTATTTCTAGAGGTTTACCTGCACATCCATAAGTGGCTGATCGGGTGTGCCAGGTCTTCCTTCCACATATGCTGTGAAGCACAGAGATGGAGGAGCACCCAGACGATGTGAAGACTCGGTCCTACTGAGGGGATCCACGACTGAGAAGGCATCGGCACCAATAGGGGAGGATGAGCAAATAAACATTTGCCGCACAGAGATGAGATCACCAAACAGGTTGAACTGTTATTCGCCGGCCACAATATTAGGTACACCTGCACGAGCTAATGAGACCCAACACGCATATAAAAGCTCATCCTTGACTGCCATTGTCAGAAAGGTATTCGCTGAAAATATCTGTATTAGAGTAAAATGAAATCATACCGAGAGGTGGATCTGTTCGATTTCTAACTTGAGATATACAACAATAACTTGAATAGTAACACCTGTAACCTCTACATGGGATGCTGTACAGTTCTACATCACTGTATGCGTATTAATGTACTGTACATGTATTAAAATGAGTATTTGTCTGACGGTCACTCAAAACCAAGTGACATTTTTTTAGCGGTTGTCCATCTTCTACATGGGATCTCATTAGTTTGTGCAGGAGGGCAGGGACAGCCAACATACTAAAATTATGAGAAAATGCCTTTATTAAACGATGAACTTAATTATTCTTGAAATCTGTCAAAAAAGTCACCTTTGTCAGGACGTAGATGATGTAGGTGATGACCGAAGCTCTCCTCTTCCGACGTTTTCTTGCTATCATCACTGGTTTTCCCAACCAGGGTTGCTGCGGTTGTCTTGGTGACCAATGATTGTCTTCTTTCCTCATTAGAACTCCTGGGATCCTCCTCGTCCTCACTGTCCTCCTGCACACCTTCATCGTCACTGGCTTCTTCTATCGGCTCAATGTCCTGAAGAGACGTCAAGAGTAGCATTGACAAGGGGTTAAAAAAAAAAAAGAAGACTTGCATGGACTTCACCAATTGTTGTTCCAATTTGGACCAGAATGTGAAGATAAGATTGTACTGCTAAAACCAAGCATGTCTCATTCAATCTTTTTTAAATGTTATATATTTAAGGTACGTTCACCGTTGTCACTATTTTATTGTACATTTTATTTGTATTTTTTTCCAAATGCCCCTGTAATTTATTTATTCTCTGCTCAGGGTTTAAATCCCAAATTAGGCATTCTTGGGTGGAGTTTGCACATTCTCTTGCACGTGTTTTCTTCGGGTGCGCTTGCTTCCTTTTAAAATACCCAAAACATGCATGATACGCTTAATGAGTCCAAATCGAGCGACTGTAATAAATAAATAAATAAATAAACTTCTCTAACCAACGTATGTACACGTCACGCTGTGGGAGTGGAGAAAGGGAGGAGGAGAACAACGGGGATACAAAGGGCTGTATGATGATGACAGGAACTTGGGAGAGACGGGGATGGCGAGCAAAGTGACCAGTTGCTTGATGCAAATTACAGACGGAGCGGGATCGGCTGGCAACAACCACGACGACCAATCTTGAGAGGGAAAATGACACGTGACTGATCTCACTTCCAAAGAAGAACTCGCTCGTGCACGCGCCATGCAGAAACGCGCTCACAACATGCGCGCGCGTTTTTTCTTCGGGAGCCGCTCCTGAGCTGTAACCAGCAGCTTTTGTGCTTGAAGCACAAGCAAAACCGGCCAAATCCACGCCTGTGCAATAAACATGTCTCACTAGAATTAACGAGAAACAAACATTTACATTATGCAGCAGTATCTTTTGTTTTCTTCTTTTTTCTTTTGGATTGGGTGAAGTGGAGCGCGTTATGTTGCAATGTGCACGATCTCGACCAGATTTTATTAATTTAACAGCAGACAGCGCTTCACCGCGCCGCGCGGGCCCGGACGTGTTGCAAATATTAAGTTCGTGTCGCCCACCTTTATCGCGGGCTGCAGCGCGCTCTTTGCAAGACTCTCAGCGGACGCCTCCGTCGTCGTCGTCCCCCTGAGAGGAAGAGTAATGTTCCCGCAGCGGGTCCTGCGCAGCCTGCCGCAGACCCCCTCTCTCTCCATGGCCACTTTGACTTTGCCCCTGGTCAGCTTCTCCTCGAAGAGACGCTCCTCCCGGCTGCTCAGACAGCCCAAAATCTCCTTAAGCCCCAGCGGCTTCACGGGGCCTGTGCCATCGGCGGCGGCGGTTCCTCCGTGGCTCCTCTCCGACAGGCTGCGGACTGAAGCCACAAGCCGGTCGCCCAGGTCCGAGTTAGATTCGGTGCCCCCTCCCTCCACTGGAAGTTTGGGCTGCGGGGCCACTGTGTGTTTGCGTATGCTGGCGCATCCTGCGTAAGTTTGGTTGCGGGCGTCATCCCCGGACGGACTCGGCTGCATGTCTCCGCCAAGTGCATCGTCGCGGCCGGTACCGGGACGCACTTCGTGTGCTCCCGTGGCTGCACTTGTTTTCTCTTGCTCTACGAGGCGGGCCGCCGCCGCCGCCGCCCCGTCGCCACCGATGCTCTCGTTTCCGCTCCTCGGGCTGGGGGGAGCGCCGCGTTTCTTGCTGGCCGCTGCATGCTGAGACGGGTTGGGCTCCGAGTCGTCCTCCTGGTCGGTGAAGCTGAGCGCGCTGTCGCCGTTGTTGTTCACAGGGTCTTCACTCGTCTTTCTGCTTTTCCTCTGCACCTTGGCCGCGTTCCTGTACGAGATGGAGCCCTTGTAGCTAACTTTAAGCACAGTCTGCTCTTGGATCAATTTTTCCAGTTCTGCCCTGGTTCGGTCCGGGTCTGACCCGTGTCGTCTCCGAACCATTCGACAAATCCTCTCCAGATCCGGACGCGCTTTTCGCGAGCGGAGAGAGTCAATTGTTTCCAGGATCCACTCTCGGTACTTGTTGGGTCCGGACATGTTCTCCTTGGGGTTCGGCCTGAGAACGGGTGAATTCGTTGTTCCTCAAGTGGCGCTGCTGTATGAAAGCTGGAAGCGGAGTGCGACTCCCCGGCTGGAGGACCGCTACGGAAGCCCGCTCGGCACTTCGCCGATCGTCGGCCACAATGTGCGCTTAAGGTGGACCGAAGATGGCGCTCGCGACGGCATTTAAGGTGGAATTGTCTCGCTTTTGGCGCATCACAGCCACGTTCTTTGTTCACCGTGTCATCGTGTGGAGTCCACGGTGGATACACAAAGACTGACGCACGCTACGCGCGGCGGGCTGCGTGTGCGCCGCGTGGTGGTGGGGAAAGACGCTCAAGAGGTGTGCGGGGTGGGGGCGCACCCCACCCCCCACGCCGCCCCCACTAGGTTCCGCAGGCGGCTGCACTGTTAAAGACGAAGAGGACGACTGACCTTTATACTACAATACCATCACTGGAGGGGGCAAAAGTAGTCCCAATCTGTACTTATAGGCACAAATAGACTATAGATACAGGTATACAGAACGTGGGTGAAGACTGACTAAAGGTCAAATTAGGAGTGCTTGGTTCAACTAGTTAAGAATAATAATTATTAATAACATGTATTACTAGGGCGGCCCGGTAGTCCAGTGGTTAGCACGTTGACTTCACAGTGCTGAGGTACCGGGTTCAATTCCAGCTCCGGCCTCCCTGTGTGGAGTTTGCATGTTCTCCCCGGGCCTGTGTGGGTTTTCTCCGGGCACTCCAGTTTCCTCCCACATTCCAAAAACATGCATGGCAGGCCGATTGAACACTCTAAATTGTCCCTAGGTGTGAATGTGAGCGTGGATGGTTGTTCGTCTCTGTGTGCCCTGCAATTGGCTGGCAACCAATTCAGGGTGTCCACCGCCTACTGCCCGAAGACAGCTGGGATAGGCTCCAGCATCCCCGGGACCCTAGTGAGGATCAAGCGGTTCGGATAATGGATGGATGTATTACTATTATTATGATTATTGATTATTTTTACTGTTCATTATACCCCATGCTCGTTTTGATAATTTACCAATTAGTATGGAAAATATATAAAAATATACAGTAAAAATAATTATTTGTGAATAATCAGAATTACGGGCGGCCCGGTAGTCCAGTGGTTAGCACGTCAGCTTCACAGTGCAGAGGTACCGGGTTCGATTCCAGCTCCGGCCTCCCTGTGTGGAGTTTGCATGTTCTCCCCAGGCTTGCGTGGGTTTTCTCCGGGTGCTCCGGTTTCCTCCCACTTTCCAAAGACATGCGTGGCAGGCTGATTGAGCACTCTAAATTGTCCCTAGGTATGAGTGTGAGTGCGGATGGTTGTTCGTCTTTGTGTGCCCTGCGATTGGCTGGCAACCGATT
Source organism: Hippocampus mohnikei (assembly GCA_026261675.1). Classification (NCBI taxonomy): domain Eukaryota; kingdom Metazoa; phylum Chordata; class Actinopteri; order Syngnathiformes; family Syngnathidae; genus Hippocampus; species Hippocampus mohnikei. The sequence goes on from JAKGUB010000326.1 coordinate 5,805,603, forward strand.
CAGCGTGTCCCCCGCCTACTGCCCGGAGACGGCTGGGATAGGCTCCAGCACCCCCCGCGACCCTAGTGAGGATCAAGCGGTTCGGAAAATGAATGACTGAATGAATAATTAGAATTACGGTATACATTATAAGTAGTTTCCATCTTTATTACCGTTCACATTTCAAAAATATAAAGGCCAGCCCACATTGGCTCAAGATTTTAAAGCAATGTGTTTCTGGTGGATTATTGAGATGTAACTAACAAAACAACACCCATGACATTAGCTAATGACAACTCAAACAAATCACCTTAACTGTCATGTGTTTCCCATATAACACTGAGAATTTCTATAGGCTGGCACGAGCCAATTAACACTTTTTTAAAGTTGGTTGATTGCAGCTCTTTCTCCTTATGCGTCCGGGGTCTCTTCCTTTATTTTTTGGTTTCCATTTCTGGAGAAAAAACCCCAAAAGGGGTTTATTAGCGGTGTACTTGAATATAAACAGACATTCTTGAAGTTGTATTAAAATCTGAACGCTGCCTTGACTGATAACAGGAACAGAATAAAAAGTATCAAAAATGCATTGATTCACGACTTATAAAACATGTTTTAGGCATCTATCTTAAAGCAACTTTATTGACTTAAAAACACCTCAACAGCAATTTCGCTCATGGTATGATTCATGAGTGGTATGCTCTTTACACTATTTTAAAATTTTCGATATCCTTAAAATGAATGTTTTTTGCAAAGTTCCCGTCTTAAAAGTCTTGTTTGTCTATGTGGGCCCCCCAATTGGGTGGCAATCACTTAAGTGTGTAGTCTGACTACTGCCCAATAACGGCTAGGATAGGCTCCAGCATCCCCGCGACTGTTCTGTGTGTGTGTGTGTTCTGTGTGTTCGGTGTGAATGTGGATGTGAGTGGTGGTTTTTCTCAATGTGTGCCAGGCGATGATTTACCAGGTTTGTCGACCTTTCTAATGTAGTCGGACAAAAAATTCTCCGTTCAAGTCCTTTTCCTCAAACCGTGACCACTTGAACGTGTTCCTAACACTCGTGTCTATTGCACGTATGTCAGCTTACCTGTCTCCCTGTTTGCGCTAGTGCCGTACCTTGCCGATCACGCATGAATTAGTTAACATAAAACGCTATTCAAATACTCGACATTCTATGATTAATCTGCCTTTTGTGTGCACACGTGCACCCTTTGTGGCTTCGGTTCTTGCCGAAATTTCGAAGTCTCCGAAATATGTCGAGGCCATGAGAATGCGAGGGGTGTTACTGTTACTACTGTTCGTGCCTCAACATGGCTACGCTGGTGAAAGCAAAACAACAAACTCAAACGCGTGTTCGTTCAATGTTGGCAATTAATATCCGGATTAATTTTCGGCAATTTTTCCTCAATTTTCCAGAGGAAATTTCATGAACATTTGAAAATCTGGAATTCCATTAAAATCCGGAGGACTTTCATCTCTACAATACTACAGGGAAAGAGGATCCAAGTCAGACAAAAAACATTACCTGTATCTTCACTGCCAGAAACATCACTCGTGTCATCATCAGTGTCTAAGTTGGTACTGTTACCACCTCCATCTTCTTCACCAGTGGATCTCATTGCTCCAGCTGAATGTGGCACCTCTCCATCTGGGAAAGTTGACATTTACACCACGTAAATATGGACGGAAGACATTCACTCTTGCTCGTAGAATGGCGGGGTTTTCTCATGTTCGCAAATGGTCTGGACACGGAGAAAATGAGAGCTGTAAAGGTAAAGGAATTACTAAACATCCATCCATTTTCCGATCCTCTTATCCTCACAAGGGTCGCGGGGGGTGCTGGAGCCCACCCCACCCCATCTTCGGGAAGTAGGCGGGGGACACTCCGAACAACCGTTCGCGCTCACACTCACACCTCGGGACAATTTAGAGTCTTCAATTAGCCTGCCGTGCCGTGCATGTTTTCGGAATGTGGGAGGAAACCAGAGTACCAGGAGAAAACCCACGTCGGTATGGGTCGACCACCATGCGACAGTTAATAAGCAGCTGTAATCAGTTGTGGTTTAACGGTATTAAAACGTTATTGATCGCATTTGTTTACACATACAGCACATTTGACAATAAAGTTGTATCCAATCCAATCCAATCAAATGTTATCACTAACTCCCTTTCTGATTAAGACATCTGTCTTTGATCATTGTTCGTTTCTTTTAATTCACAAGACAGATGTGTGTCAGTAGAGAACACATGTGAGGATGGTGACAGGCAGCTGTCTGTCAAGCTGCTGCAACATCCCCTCCAAATAACTTTACATACACCAGGTATGTGTGTGCTTTTGTGAACTATTACCATGGAAAAAATGGTTCTGGTTAAAGGTGCCAGAGGCTGAATGGCAAAACTGGGACCAATTGGTGTGTGTAACTGATAAACGTTGCAACTTAGAAGTGGGTCATTTGGTCAACATTAGGTCTGACTTTTGAATGTGATTCATTTGAAATGATTCAAGGTTTCCAAATTAATTCCAAGCATTCACACTATAGCATATATAGGCATCCCTCTTCCTGCTATGACTACTCATGTGATTTTTACTACGCACCATCATGAGCTTCCTGTCGTGTCCCTGTATCTGAGCTCTCTTTGACATCTTTCTGACCTTCGGTTGAGGTGGCTGCATGAAATATTCACAGTCAGAAATTAGAAAACATATTTTTACACTGAAATGAAAGTAAAAGAAAATATGCTGATACATAAAGACATGCACACTGTAGCGGACAGAAAGACAGAGACAAAGGAATAAATGGAAGGGATGACTTAATTTACATACCAGTAGTAACAGAGTCCAGTAATTGCGACACTGTCTCACGATCCCTCGCTAACTAAAATTACATGATACGCACAATTCAAAACAACTTTAACCCAACTTTTCATTCATGAAATATGTCTATGAATCTGGAAATGTCCAACATGACCTTGATCTGCGGAGCGCTCGTTTTGGACTGAGCAGCTGGTCGGACGGGCCGCGTCGCGTCCCCCCCCCGCCTTTCCATCCATCCCCTCATTATATGTTATGTCTTGTGACTTGTTGTAACTGTCATATGCTTGTTAAATGTGCTTGGGTATTTTTTTTCTCCTAGTACTCTAATTATCCTCAGAAGAGTATAGTTCGAGCGTGGTTTTTTTAACCCCTCCCCTCCCCTTGTGGTTTCCATTCTAACTAAGATCTCGGGGCGCTTTACAGCGAGTACCGACAGGCCCTTTGCACTGTATCCCATGTTCGTCATTGTTTTTTTCATGTTTCTTGTGCGGAGCGTGCCTGTTAAGTGATGTTTCGTTGCACGAAAGTGTAATGACAATAAAGATCCATCCATCCATCCATCCAATATTATTAACTGATAAAAGCATGTTAACGGGTAAAATGATTGTCCTGACTGAAACGAGACTATAATATTGATTTTTTGCTGACTAAAAGTAGATGAATAAAATTGTTTTGTTGGATAAAAATAAAGACTAAAATGCTCAACTCATAGTCAACTAAAACTTGACAAAATAAAACGGAATGAGGCGGACTACATATGATTTTAAAAAATATAAACGTGATTCAAATTGGGCTAAAAACTGACACCATGTAAAAATGGCTGATTAAAATTAACACTACTTCCAACATATTTAATTTATTTACAAATGCACAGAAATTACTTTAAGAGGTCTTTAATATGGAACAAAATGCCTTATTTCCAACTCATGCCTGGCTGTAAGAAATTATAAACATAGTAAAAATATTATAGTAATAAATAAAATGGTAGAGATTAGGTAGTGTGTTTCCGGTAACCCAAACGACGGAGAATTTCTACCTCGAAAAAAAAAACTTTACGGTCAGCATTTTTTTTCAAACCTTTTACATTTTTGTGTAATAATAATAATAATAGTACATTTCATTTATAAGCGCCTTTCAAAACACTCAAGGACGCTTTACAATCAAAACAAGAACAATAAAACCACAGACAAAATTATAAATAATAAAAGGAAAGATGAATTTAGATTGGTGCAAACTCTCACGATATTCACGTTGAGCGTGCGCATCGTTTGCCCTGTCGTCTGTCAACAACATTGAATCATGGCGGCGGCCACGATCTCCGACAGTTTAAACCGCGTTTTGTGTGTTGCAGTCGCATGCTCGCACCATAATATTAAGAAAATAGCATCCACTGCTGTATCGAAAAGATTCAGCGAACTATTTGACGAACACCACGGGCCGTCTAGGATGCGGGACGCCGAGGTAACGAGATGGCTGTAACACCCAGCCACTGGGTACCCAACTCTCTCGCCGCCGAGCGGGGGTTTCAATCAGTGGCGATTGCTCTCGGACTGCAAGGGAAGCTCGGCTTCCCCTAAAATGTCAAAGAATAAGTGATCAAATATATGAATGTAAATTTCATTGTGTGTACATGTCATTGACTAAATTTGCGCTACAACGTGCTCAACTTTTGTTCCAAATCAGCTTCTTCTTACTGGTTACGACGCGACTCCCTTCTCATTCATCCCGCAGCTTCGCTGTGCTTTAAACGGTAGTGAGTTCAGGGTAGGTTGTCCCAATGCGTTGAACGGAGACGACTCATTGGATACAAGCTGGTTTTTGTCCCGCCCACGGACGCTCGTCATCTCTGGGACTGGATGGCAGTGGGAGGGTACTGGACGCCAGGCTTTTCTGCATCCGATTGGATGATCTGTCTGAGCCTTTGTGCCAGTTCGATTGACATTGAAATGAGCCAGTCACCGAGCTTTTAGTGTAGACGTTCGTGCGAGCATTTTTTCAACTCGCATTCTGTTCCGAGTTGAGCTGGAGACTTCTCCTAATCATTTTAGCGACACTCTTTGTTGTAAACAAACACCTAGCGACAAATTAATCTTTTATTTCTGGTGGGTTTTATTGTAGTTCCTATAGTTGTAGGACACTAATTAAGTACCGGGAAAAGACGCCTTGTTGGTATGACAGGGTCACTGATCATTTTCTTGAAAAGGAACGGAGCGATGGTAGAATACACGTATAAATAAACGGACACACTTTATGATGTCGACCAAAATTGAGCTTCCCCTCTTTGACAGACGAGCATTTCAATGTCTCCTTGGTTTATGTTTTATGGTTATTATGTTTACGTTTTTGATGGGGGAGGGAGGGAGAAAAAAAGAGTTTAAAAAAAACTTTGTCCGACCTACCGACCCTATGCTGAAATTTCATGTTACCGGAAACACACTACTTATTTTTCTACGCCTTAGTATTTGAACCTGTGATGATAAAACTCATGTTGGATACACGCTTCGGATGGTCTGTGACATTAAGCAACTGGCATTAAAAACACAGTAAGACAACTCGCGTTGGCCTGCAATCGGCCTCATTCCTTCGTTATTTAATTAAAAATAAATACATTTTTTTCGAGAAAAAAATGGTTTCTGGCTAGACTAAACCAGCCTAGTTTAGTATAATAGAGTGAGCCATAGCACTGATTCATGTCTCTACTCATTTCAATTCGGTAGGGAAACTAACAATTTCTGTCTTATTTTTGCCAAATATAAACCACATAAATACAATGCGACGCGGCCTTGCCGTCACCGCCTGAGCGCAGGCCATATGCGCAATGTTGCTAAATGGCTGCGTTCTCTTTTTAGTTCGCCATCGTTTCTTCGTGTCGAAAAAACCCCTTTGTTGATGAAAAACTTCCATCACTGCTTTCATTAACCAAATCCACACGGTCAAGGTCTACATAAAAGCACATTTAAATTAAACTCGATTTACGGTCCATCGCGAACGGACACCTCGCCTGCCGCTCGTGACAAGTCCGTCGGTGCTCAGTAAGCAGATAGTTCCGACGACAAGATGGACGCTCGCATTCGCGGGTACTCGCCTCAAGACAAAGAAAAATGATTACTTACCTGAGCATTCTCATATCTCTCATATCGGTCTAAGCACTGTTGGTGGTGCGCCTGGTAAAGGGCGAGTCTTCGTCGGAATCTCTCACTTCTTTGTCCATGTCTCTCCATGCCTTTGATTTCAATTGCTTCTTAATTGATGGGGGGCAGCAGCAACTGCGGAGTGAAAACTCAACTTAAAACATGATTAACCCTTTCATGGTCTTCTCACTCCAACGTTTCATATAAAACGATCAGAAATTCACACAAATTCTAAAACTATATAAAGTATAAAAAGTGTAACATTTTAAAACGCTTTAGTTCTTAATTTGTCTATTTAAGAAATTAAAACGTCCTCACTGTTTCTGCAATGTTCTGCTTCGGTTATTACAGTTTGGTATATTGTCAAAGCTGTTCCATATTTATGTTTGTCCATTTTTCCTACTTCCAAGACTACAACTTCACTTCAAGAAGTCGACTGGCTCCCTTCTGCATCCAGCACTTAACAGTGCTGCCAATTGAAACCAATATACCCTTAAACTGTCAGAGGGGCTAAAGTTGTGGTTTGTCAATGTAGTAATCCAATAATACGGAAATAACAACCTGTATTTCCAACCCGCCTTTCCAAAAAGATGAGAAATGTTTCTTCATTTAATGCAGGGGTCTCACACTCGCGGCCCACAGGACGCTAATTTGAGGCCCCTCAGCTTGATGTGAAAGTTTAATGTTAGTGCAGCCTGTGCGAGTTTGATATGGATGCTGTAAGTATTAGCACTACTTCTGTGCTAAATAGTCAGGTCTGTCTCATTCGAAGGCTAACAGCTTCGGGTTAGGGTTGGGTTAGGGTTAGCCTGAGTCACTGGATGAGTCGCTAGTTGATCATAAATGTCACTTGACATGTCACAAATGCACTCTGCCACAGTGTTGGCAGAAAGGCTGATGTCGCTTGACTGACCTTTCTTTTCTTGATCAGACAATACTTGTGGCCCATAACAGGCACTTTTTGACAAACTCACCTTCTGTGAATGGCTTTCCTGCTTTAGCTATCATCTCACTAACCACATAGCTAGCTTTGACTGCTGCGTTATTCTCTTTGGTTACTTTCTTAGAAAAAAGTTCGGTTGCTTCACTCGCCATGTTTTGAGACTGGCAACTCGATTGGCTCTCTCGTCTCCCTGGTATTTTGCATGTCTAATTGTGGAATGATGTTTCAAATTGTAATTCTTATGCACCGCAACTTTCTCTGTCCAAAGAAGTGTCGTCAGGGTGCCGCTGTGCTCCACAAAGACATATTGAATTCCCCACTTTTCCTGAAATTGTCAGTGCTCATCACCAACCTTTCTCTTCACTGCAGGCTTTGAGAAAGACATGTTTGGGCTGTGGAACATATCGTATATAATTCCACTAGGTATCACTGTCGTGTTGAATTTTTAGTTTTAAGTTTAGCTGACGTACATAGAACATTATTTCCGCTTGTACCAGATCGATTCAGGGTCCTGCGCTTGCATATGACACCGAGCATGGCACAGTTAGTGATTGGTTGAAGGTTAGAAACCATGGAAATACAAATAGTTTGTGGTGGCCATTTAATATTATTCATTCATTCATCTTCCGAACCGCTTTATCATCACTAGAAAAATCTACCTTAGTGCAGCAACTCTATTTATATGTAAACTTTGAAGAAGCAACAAATCCACTATGGGAAAGACAGCAAACTTCAGGATAATTTTACAAGTAAAACTTTATTGGAATGATATTTATGTTGCAAAATATGACACGTTTTTTTGCCACTGCTGCTGTGACTTCCCTTTGCTCAGTGTCTGTCTGCATGGGTGTCTGAGTGTGTGTCTGTGTGTGTGTGTGTGTGTGTGTGTGTGTTAAGCTGTATGTGTGGCGAGGGTTAACTGGGTTCACACCAGAGTCTCTCATTTCCCTAAAAATGTGACAACATATACCAGCATTGTGCCTGCTTTGAAGGGAAGTGTCACTGCAGAATCATCGATGGACACACAGTATTGTTGAATCACATGTAACTTCAAACTTCGTTTCGTCCATGGTGTTAGTCAACATGGAATTGGACGTGGATGGGATACAGCAAATGTCAAGTCTTAACAAGTGGGTTACAACAACATATTAAAAAAAAAGCAGGAATGATCATGATTGATCTCATGACTGTGAATTTGACATCATGTTGATTAGCCAATTGTTACTCCTCCCAAAAGAAAAATATACTGCTCAGTAAATGAGCAATTTTTGTTTTAGTGTATTGTTAGATAAGCATCAGTCATGGTACATTTCATTTGGATAAAACCCTTTTCGATGTATGAACTCCTTTTCAAAGTGGCTCCAAGTCAGTCCTTTAGAGGGCTAAAGCTCAACAATCTCTTTATTTTGTGTTTTGTTCTTATGGGTATGGAGTCTGCTCTTGAAAAAAAAAAGAGACAAATGAATTTGAGTTGCATTTTGAAAAATTGAGAGATAAATAAAAACAGAAACACAGAAAACATTGCAGACTGCATCTAAGGCAGTGAAATGACTAAAAAAAGTAGTGTATGAAATTAGAGCAGTTTAGTTTGAGCTTAGGCAGTTCTTAAATGTGGTGAATTAGAATATCCTGCACTAAACCTGCGGCCGCTGCATTTGTGTCACCATGCAAAGTCAATGAAAGGGGCAAAGACTTTGAATGAAGTCATCACAGGGTAATTTCAAAGAGGGCATTGAGCCCACACTCGCTGTACGAAAGTCAGCTATGTGAACTACACTACCAACGACCCATTAATTTCCCTCCCCATTCATTGTTAAATTTATAACAACATGAAACTTGATGGAACGGCACCTGAAGTGTGTTTGCACTACTCACAGTGCGCGACTTTTTGTATGAAATTCTCTTCAAATATCGAGAACTAATGACTGGCGGTGCATTCAAATGTAGCTGTAAAATAATACTGAAAGACTTGGACGTTTGTTCTGTTTGAGCATTGTTTAAGTTTGTGGTCAAAACACATGCCATCCTTGCTAAAGGAGTTACTGACCACATGTATCATGTAAGTTAAAGAGTATACAGCGCACAAAGAACCATGTTAGCCTCTCCAATGACGAGCTGCAGATGCTCTCCCTTTTCCTGGGTTGTTCAATGATATGATTTTTGTTTATAAAGATCATTACCACATGGAAAAAAGCACATTTGAAAAAAGAGTTGAGCACTGGAATATTCAAAAACATAAAAAAAGGACACCAATAAGACCAGCATCAATGACAGATCAAAGTGCTCTGGTAATCCAGAAGCAGTTTGAGGTAGTCTGCCTCAGATGGTCCCTTTCAGGGCAAGAACATGCAGAGCAGGTGAGATCCGAGCAACAGACAACACAGGCTTTTATCCGGTCACAAAACCAAATGGAAGGGCAAAAATGTGGAAGACACGAATCAAATATTGAAAAATTCCCTTTTGTTCCTTTGAATTCGGACCAGAAATTTCCATTTCCACGTCACCTACGTTGATCCAATGTCCCCACCGAGTGACCTATTCAAACCTGAGATACCATTTTGTAACGTCACGGGTTCCTTCACAAAACTGAATTGTCCATTCCCTTCTCCACGTCTTTGTATTAGTGCGACATGAGATCGCTGAGACACATGTAAACATTTAAAAGTGGGTGCTGCGGAGATGGATAAAGTTGCCGAGTCGCAATGAGACTAAATATTGATGCACACAGAGTCATCAGGAGTGACTTGTGTCTGCAATGCATCGTATGGTTTAAGATATGACATTGGTAAATTGTAAAGTTGTAAAACCAAAGCCTTTCAAGCCAAATGTGTATCTGTGTGTGTCTGATTTGAACGTTTCCTTTGAAACATCTGTTTTTCACCAAATCAAGCAATTACCAATGTGAATTTAAAAATTCAGCGTAGATTTCAGCTGATCCGGCTCCAGTGGTCCTCATGGATCACCAACACAGTTGGTTGATTCTAACAAATGGACTTGCCTCTCTCGGGCTGCGCACGGGAAGGATGAAATCATACCGGCGGGGAGGAAACTGTCGAGGCGACCCCTCAACAAGTGGGGTTCCCCAACCCATGAATCTGAAGCTCACCTGCATTATAGACGAATCCAAACATGAGACAAAATCATAAAGAAAGTAGAAGAGAAAAAAAGGCAACACTGCTGGTTATCATTCTCCTCGCTCGATTCCCTTTCCCTCTTGTTGCGGCTGGTGCTTGTGATTGTGACAGGAGATGGTAACGCTCCCCCTTACATCTCCCACTCGACCAGCCTAGCTCAGACTCCCCCAGCTCCCTTATCGACTCCCTCTCTCATTCACTCACTCTAGAACTCAGCAAACTCCTTGGCACATTTCTCATTGAAGGAAATGCGGATCTCTTCCTCCTCGTAGTCGTCAAAGTTGCTGGTGTCTCCTGGCCCCTTAAACTTGGGGACGAATGGAGCTTCCACCTGTTGATGGACAAAAAGAACAATTTGCCTTCATCTGCACATAAAACGAAAAACTGCACAAACACAGAAAACCAGAGATACTTTTTTCTGGTAAATGGCAATCCAGTCTGTCGTCGAAAACCACTTGTGTCCCTTAATGTCATTGACCCCGTTCTTGAGGTTTCCATAGCGTTTAGTGAGATCCACCTGAGAATCAGACCAAAGCATTTCCTCCATTACGATTCAGTGAGGACACTTGGCAAAGAAACCCAAATGGAAAATTCTCATTTAAATAGCTGCAATGTTTTACCTGTAGCAGGTTCCTCAGGAGATCCTTCAGGTCGGAGCTGAAGTGAGACGGGAAACGCACCTAAGGCAGAAAACAAAGCTGCGTGCTAGTCTTGATCCGTCACTGTTTTTAGAGTTCACCAATGTTCATTTTCACCTTCGAAAATTGTCTGCCTCACTTGCAAAATGTTAACTACAATGGGACATAAGGAAGGGATCAAAAGCGACAGTATATTCAAAGAAACGTCACTGAGATTGTTTTTGTTGTCACAAATTAAAGGGGTGGGGTTGCCCCCCAACCCCTCCCCATTTATTTTCATATTTGTCAAAACAGTCATGATTCGACAGCAGTACATGATAAATACGATACAAAGCCCACTACACCCAAGGAACTGGCATTTTAGGGCGTTTTGTAGCAGAAGAGGGACCGCCCCGCCCGACCCTGGTTAATATGAAAATGTTTACTTTGAAGTGAGTATCGTGTCAACACATCGTCTCAAGCAAACTTGATGGAGTAATTGATAGAATAACATATTCTAAAATTATTTGTTAATGACAGTCGTAAAATACATGCATGACATGCCTTAATGCAGAAAGTCATCAACCGCCCAAATTGAGTGAGTAACTAATCATTCACATTTCGGCGGCACAGTAGACAACTGGTTAGCATGTCCGCCTCAAAGTGCAGAGGTGTCGAATTCGATTCTGGTTCCGGCCTTCCCGTGTGTAGTTTGCCTCTTATACATGTGCCTGCGTGGGTTTTCTCCGGGTACTCTGGTTTCCTCCCACATTCCAAAAACTTCCATGGCAAGTTAATGGAGCACTCTAAACTGACCCAGGGTGTGATTGGGTGTGCGAATGGTTGTTCTATGTCTGTCCTGCAGTTGACTGGCAACCAGTTCAGGGTGTATCTCGCCTATGACCCAAAGGCAGCTGGGATCGGCTCCAGTACGCCCTGCGACCCTTGTGAGGATAAGCGGATCAGAAAATGGACGGATGGATTTCGATAGCAATACTGTATACTAATGAAGCACTCTAAGCATCAAAATAAAATGTATAAACAACATATGTAATTACAGACATATGTCTCAATGGGCATATGAGAGGATTGCAAAGGATACATTTCACACACACACACACACACACACACACACACACACACACACACACACACACACAACACACACATCAGTGGCTGGTATCGGCTGCCTTCACGCGATCATGATACGCTAAAATAAGGCCGGTATCAATACTAATAGCTGTGTCAGTACTCGTCCATGCCTGGCTTCAAGACAATATGAGCAATTTGACCCAGGACGCAACATTTACCTCGATATATAATGCACTGATACATCACCATTGCCAAACACCCCTTACAGCTGCTTACCTTTTGGTTTTGACATGTTAGTGCTCAACAGCCACCTCAATGATCATGTCATTGGCTGCGAAAGTCTTTGCGGGATGGTTGATGTTTATGTTATGTATGCACACCAATGTTTTGTAACAGTGGGACAAAAGTACAGAGGAGCATGCTCAGGGACACATTGTTTAAAATCTGAGAACAAATGTACCTGCCTGTTGAATTTCACACGAGGGGTTGTCACAGACTTTACACACATATATTTGAATGATCAAAAGCAACATTTTCATTTTGTTTCCCTTCAAATTGTAATAATAAGCAAGTATCCCCTGATCCCCCAGCACTCAGCTGCTTCTGCATTTAAATTTGTTGACAGCAAAATGAATCCAATCATTTAAAAATCTGACTATAAATTGAAGGTCAAACTAAATATTTCGGTAAATGTACTCAAAAAGAATTGTCAGCATACTGTAAATTGCAGGCAGGTGTGGAATTAGATTTGTAGGTTATGATGAGATGATTAAACCAACGACTGCATTAAAATGTGCCCAGGAGCTTGTCATTACTCTTTTCATGATTGAAGTCGCCACATGAAAATGACCAGCATGCATCACTGCAGCTGAAAATATACCGTAGCACCCTTCTCGAAGAATTAGCTTCTTTTTTTTTGCTTTTTGTCCAGTAAAACTTATCCATTTTCCAAATAAGACACGGCTTTCAAGGTGTCATTGTCAATACATCCTGTAAATGTCTGTGCAAAGACAGATTTAGGTTCCTTGTGCTTAATCTGTCAGTTGTCTGTGGTGTATTTGAATGAATAACATTGCTGTAAAACATTTTTTTATTCTCAAGAGATAAAACTGCAATTTCTAGTAGACAGTTGTCAACGGACAGTGATGAATACATAACTGTCAGTCAGTGAGTGAATCGTACCTTCCCCGATACAATCTTCTCATAGATCTGAATGGGCTGGTCAGCAAAGAAAGGCGGGTACCCGGCTGCCATCTCGTAGACCAGTACGCCCAGCGCCCACCAGTCCACTGCCTTGTTATATCCCTAATTAGGATGAGAACATGGCCATGAGGCATCTCATAAACACGTTGAGTGCAGTCACGAAGCAGCTTGTATCAATAAAAGGAACTGCACAATTAAAAAAAAAATATATATATATTATAGCTTTATATGCCACCATTTGAGTGACACAAGTACACTGTTGTGTGTCTTAATCTATTTAAACAGTTTATGACATTGATTGAGAATAAAAGGTTGACTGTAACCCAACGTACCAGCATTAGTTGATATAAAAAAAACATGTAAAAAGAGGAAAACAGTGGTTCACCTTGCTAAGAATGATTTCAGGGGCCAGATATTCAGGGGTTCCACACAGTGTCCAGGTCCTGCCCTTTACACGTTTGGCAAAGCCAAAATCTGTCACCTGTGAGTGGGAAAAGACCAATGAAGTGTATCTATCCATCTATTAATTTTTACTGATGAGTTTCTAGCCGCCAGTAGATTTTACCAAACACCTCACAATGGCCTATTAAAACTGTCCGAGTCTACCCTCATACTGAATATTCCTCAGCCATTTGCGGGTGGAGTGCACGTGTGAGGGAAGAGGGTGCCGGGGAGAGAAATGAAGACGTTTTTGTGCATAGCGGTGCATAGCTGTGTACTGTAGAAACAGAACAGAACAATCTTGACTTGTGTTCAATAAGTAGAGGGAATGAGTGCCATAAATACAGCCATCTCGGCAGTGCTCTGTTATATGGTTACTGACTCCCACCATCGCTGGCAACAGACCACAGGTGCTATCGACGGAGGACAGTAACTCCAGCGTCCTGCATCTCCCCAACAGGTAACAAACAGGCTGCACTGCTGCATGACTGTATAAGATGGCCTGGAAATTTTCCTCGTGTAATAACAAGAGAGACTGATAAAGGTTCTGGGACACCGCTGTGTAATAGCTGCGTTCGGCATTGCTGTGCCCTCTGGTGGCACCACTTTTACATTGCTCAACAGGTACCCAGAAAGTCAGGATTGGGCAGGCTTTGGGAGTAACGGAATTCATGTAACAATGTTACATATTCCGAAAATATAACTGACACCACAGGAAGCAAATAAAACAGAGTTAACTGAGTGACTTTTTTAAAAGCTTTAAATAACTGAATCTAACTGAAAAGTTTCTCTTGTATTCCTTCATTAAATTTACCTGTATGTAGCCCTGTTGATCTATGAGAAGGTTTTCCGGTTTCAAATCTCTGTAGATCAGGTCCAAAGCATGCAAGTACTCGAAGGTCAGAACAATTTGAGCAGCGTAGAACCGTGCATGAGGCTCACTGCAAACATAGGCAAAAATGCACATGAGTACAAATGTGTAGAACCACAATTGTCATGATGCCCCCCCCCAAAAAAATGCTTCATGTCAACTACATACTAACCTAAATCTGCCAATTCTCCGTAGATGGGAGAACATCTCTCCACCTGGCACATACTCCATGACCATATAAAGGTTAGTGTTATCCTGTTGAGAAAGGAGAGTGAAATATCATCTTGAAATGCATTTTTTTGGGGCTAATACAAATAAAGCCAAAAGTACTTTTTTATGTCATGATGAAAAAGGGCCTAAACCTGCGGATAATCAACAACACAGTTGTTTTAATACATTTTCATACACAGAACAAACAGACTGCATAAATGTTCTTTCTCTGTAACCTGCTGCCGCCACTTACTTCTTATGATATGGTGGTTTGGAAAGTTTTTTAACCATGCCTACGATGGAGGTCTTTTAAAGCTTTAAAAAAAAATAAACTTTCCAATAAGACTTTTCTTCCACTGTATGTTCTTTTAGTAATTTTAGAAATGTATCTTTTATTTCTGTACTTTATTTTTAGATTTACTCTTTTATCCGTTTATTTATAAATGCTTTTAAATGTTTTACTTCATTATGTAAAGCTCATTGAGTTGCCTTGTGAAAAACGCTCCATAAAGCTGCCTTGCCTTGCTTTTGGAAAAGCCCAATATTGTCCAAAATATTATAGAAGAGATAGATAGCTCTTCTATAATATTGATGAGATTGACCCATCCCTAAAAATAGATTAAAATTCAGAAGCCATACTTTTAATGCCACCAAAATACTGTCCGTCATCTTTGATTAAGCAGAGCTCCTATCATCTACTGTACTCCTAAAAATAAGCCACTAGAGGCTGCTCTCTACAAAAAGCAGCTAAAATGAATGCAGTTGTCCTGTCTCAAAGAAATATGGCCCATGGATCATTGTTATCTTCGGAATATACAAACCAGTTTGTTCCATATACCAACCACTTAATTCTGTGAAATGTCAGGGAGGTGTAAAAACCAGACACTGGGCAAGCCTGCTGTTAACAGGTTTATCCGAGGCACCAAAGTATTCACTCGCGGGGCATTTAAGGTTCATCCAAACAGCTTAAATGGATAAAGCCTTAAGTGAAGAACGGCCAGCTGGGTACCAGGTACAGTGTCAAACAGGTCTGCTGTCGAGGTGTTCCCAAATGACATCAGTATACAATAAGACACAATTTTGGAGAGGAGAAACAATCAAAATCGTCTTACCTTGAACGAGTACTCTAACCGCACAAGAAAAGGAAAGTTGACGGCCTGAAGAATTCTCTTTTCGTTCAGAGTGTGCTCAATCTGCTTGAGCTTCACTACCTAAAATTAGGGGAAAGCGAGAATTGAAATTTCCTCATTGTAATTTTTCAATTGAATTTACTCCAATAAAGAAAGAAAGAAAGAAACAAATAAATGGGAAATTCTGAAATTAAAAGAAATAATCCATTCCAGATTTGATGAAGCTGAAATTGCACAGGAACTATTCTTAACTGTCACACTGATGTAAAATTTACTTAACTTGTGTTGTTAAGACATTCATCCATCCATTCCCTGTACCGCTTATCCTCACTATAGTTGCATGTATATTAAACAAAAGTCATAAAACACAAAGTCCTGACTTTAGTGACAGATAACAGAGTTTCACTGTAAAGGTGGTGAACATTACAAGTGCTTTTCACACATAAACACATACAGCATTGAACAGACTGAGCGGTATTGAAAATGAGTGGATGAATATCATAATCAGACTCCGATACATATGATACATCCGTTCATTTCTTCCGCAATTTATCGAGGAAGTCAGGGGAAGCAACTTCAGCAGAAAAGGTCAGATTTCCCTCTCCGCAGCTATTCGGTTCTTTTGAAAGAATTCAGAGACATTCTCAGGGCAGCCATGAGACACGGCCTCTCCAGAATGTCATGGTTCTACCCCAGGGCCGTCTCCCGGTGCACTGTCCCCGGAACACGCTCCAGGGAAGCGTCCAGGGGGCATCCTAAACAGCTGCCTGAGCCACCTGATGTAGTTACTCTTCATGCGAAGGAGCAGTTGCTCTAGTCTGAGCCACTCCCAAATGACCAAGCTTCTCACCCTATCTCTGTAAGACAGAACCCAGACAGCCTGCAGAGGAAACTCATATCAGCTGCACGTATCGGTGATCTTGTTATTTCGGTCTCGACCCTCAGCTTGTGACCATAGTTGAGGGTAGGAACGTAGATCAATCGGTCAGTCCAGAGCTTTGACTTTCTGCTCAGCTCCTTTTTCACCAGCACAGCAGAAGCCGCGCTGATCTCCTGCTCCATCTTCAACCTCACTTGCGAACAAGGTACTTGAACTCTTTCGTTTGGGGTTGAATCTCAATCCCGATTCCACCCTTTTTCTGTCTGAGGACCATGGCCTCAGATGAGTTTCCACCCAATCGCTTCACACTTGGCTGTGAGCAGCCCCAGCAAGAGTTGAAAATCGCAGCTTGATGAAGCCAACAGAACTACATCGTCTGCAAAAAGCAGAGGCGTATCACAGTGGCCTCCAAACTGGACCACTTTAACACCTCAGCAGCACTTGCACTTTGTGTTTACAAAAGTTCTGAATAGAAACAGTGACAATGGCAGGCTTTGCGGAGTCCAACCCAAATTTGAAATGAATATGACTGCCAGCAATGCGGACCAAAGTCTCACACCGGTTGTTCAAGTGCCGAACAGCCCATGTCAGGGGAGCCAGTCCCCCATAGTCCTGGAAGACCCTTCACAGGACTCTGATCAAATGCCTTCTACAAGTTCACAAAAGTCATGTCGACTAGTTGCACGACGTCCCATGTACCTCAACTTCATAATGGACCCTCCTCTACAGCACCCCTGAACGGACATTACAAGAGAAGCTGAGGAGTGTGAGCCCCATTTAGTTGGAACACAGTCTCCGGTTCCTCTTCTTAACTCATTCACTCCTAAAGACACCTAAAGGTGTCAATCCAGAGGCACTGCCCTTGATATCTACTCGATGTTGCAGAGGTGAGTCAACCAGGACAGTCCCACAATATCTGTGGGACCAGAATTTCCTCAAAGCCATTCGGAAATTGTTCTTCATTGCCTCAGGAAACTCCTCCCACCTCTCAGGTTTTGCCACAACGGCAAACACTAATAAAGACTAAGCATACCTACAGCTGCTTGCCGTCTTTCAACGGGGGTCAACTCCAGAGTAAAATAGAGTCCAACACTTCTCAAGAGGACTGATACCAGAGCCCAAGCTGTGTGTCAAGGTGAACCCGACTATATCTTGTCAAAATGTCTGGACCTTTTACAATTACACTGCAGTGTTTTCTGTGAGCACCCAAACACATCACCTCTTTCAAAATTGGCATTGTGGCAGAGAGTGCACCCTGACCTCTGGCCCGGACTGACCTTCTGCTTGTTGAGGATCTTCATGGCGTAATGCTGTCCCGTTTCTCTGTGCCTCACCAGCATAACGCGACCAAATGAGCCCGTGCCCAGAGTTTTCAACCTCTCAAACTGCTCCAGGCAAGCAGTGTTCTGAAATAACAAAAACACAAAGCGTCAGTTCGATTCGTTTTCTGGGACAAAGGCATTTTAAGTGTGAGGGTTTCTCAGGGAATTTTCATTATATCGTCTATCTGATAAGAACCACACTTCAAGCATAACCTTTAGAAAATATGAATTCCTGGCCTACCAAATGTAAACTACCGTATTTTCACGACCATTCGGCGCACCTTCACTCATTGGCAGACTTCCGCATGCCTGACGTCACTTATGCCCGGCTTTTCACTATATAAACAGCGTGTCGGCCAGAAGTGCGCTCAGTCAGGCTTTGGAACTCGGCTCATACACTAGACTTTTAAATGGCGCCTTATGGTTGTGAAAATACGGTATGTGTCATACCACAACTATAGCACATGGTACAGCCGTTCTTTTATTTTGTTCAACTTTTTTAATACACAAGACACAAGGGTGTCAGAGATGTTCACTTGGACAGTTGAACAAACAGACTCAGGAAGAGATTGTCTTTTCTGCCGGCAGAAGGCGCAGTTTTTTACAAAGCCCCTCTGTGTGCACTTAACAAATGACACCTGACCTATCTGCAGCCTCTGCCGGCTTTTTATTGATCGTGTATGCAAATTACAAATGATACATCAGAAAAACACTCCCTTCTTCATTTACATGTCATGCCTCTCAGTCCAGCCCACCGATACGCCCCTCAGAGGCCAAAACATCTTTCGGTACAAACAATGGATGGATACCTTGTTACTTCAATGGGTAGATTTTGAAAACTGAAGACATCTTATCATGCTGCCCTCCCGAAGTTGAACCTTTGTGTACAAGTTGTGAGAACACACCGTTCGAGGTCAATCAAGCATATACTGAAATGAAACTTTGAAACATGATAATATTAAATTTGTCTTTCTCCATCAGCGGGGCTAGTTTTTAGACAGCAGGAATTAGCAGGAATGCTCCGAGATGGGGGAATGGGGTGTTTTTGGTGCGGAAATAGCATTTTACCATGGCAAAAAGCTTTAAAAAAAAGTTGATTGAGGATGATATGGCCCCTTTAATAATTAGGAAAATCAAATGTTATTTGTGTTCTTTAATTGCAGATCGAGTAGAGCTGTGCATATTTACATAACGTGCTGAAATATCCCTTTTAACCTTTTGTCCTAAACCTGCTTTGAACAATAAATGAAATATTTCAGCACAAATGCACTCTTCCCATGTGTGGTTTCATGTATTGACCCTTAAGCTTAATATTCCTCATACGGTGGCCAAATTTTGTCTGAACAGTTCAAGAATAGAATTTTTTAAGATAGATGTGACAAAAAAGTGCTAAAAGATCTATCTTAGATTTCTTCTTATTTTTTAATTATTCATTTTTAAGAGGAATTATTATTTACATGTTTACAAATTACTAATTTAATAAAACATCCATATTCGTGGCAGTTATTCAAGACTTTTCTTAATACACTCATATCATTTGTTCGAAATATACAAGTTATTAGAAGTCAATGGATTTCACGAGAACAAGGATCACCACATGAGTAGCCCTCATGTGTTTTCTAAAAATAGCTCATGCTCATGGTAATCTGTTGTGTGTGTGTGTGTGTGTGTGTGTGTGTGTGTGTGTGTGTGTGTGTGTGTATGTGTTGAAAATCCACAAAAAATGGAAATTAGATGTGAGTTGTTGTGACATTTTTTGGGGTGCTATTCTTTTTTTTAAATCATACTTTCATCAGTGAAAATATGCAAATGACAACATTAAAACAAAACAAAAAAACTGTATACTTCTCGTATTGTGTGTATGGCCAAACCAGATCATGGAGATGAGGAGTTGATTTACCGCCGAAATAATTTGACACTTCAGAAGTGTGTATCACAAACCTGTAGGCGTTTGTGTGACTCAGTACCCAATAAGTAGGTCTCCATTCAAAAAGGTTGGTGACCCCGTTTATAATGGTGTCAAGATGTTTTTTTCTCCTCAAAAATTGTGCTATCATATCAAGAATCGGAATTGAAACACAAGCAACATTCTGATTATTTGTCATTAAGATCTCAAATTCAACTTCCTAGTAGATTGCCACTTTCTTGTCTTATTTCTAGCCTGAAGGTACCCATGAAACAATTACAAATTCACAGCTAGCATGGGAATTAATAATTTGGGACCTTATACAGCTCCTTGACTTCTTTTTTGGTTCTTGATAGAGAAACGTAACATGTTTCGGCCGACCTCAAAAGTCCCTCCATAAAATCCAGCTGGTTCAAAATGCCTCTGCTCGCAACATTACAAAAACACCCTCCTGGCAGCACATCACCCCCGTCCTTCAGCAGCTCCACTGGCTCCCTGTCCAATACCGCATCAACTACAAACTGCTCCTATATACATATACGGCCATTCACAACCTGGCCCCTCCCAACCTGTCCAACCTTCTCCAGGTGCTTACCTCCACTCGCTCCCTCAGATCCTCGTCCTCCCTCCGCCTGTCAGTGCCCCCTGCCCGCCTCAGCACTATGGGAGCCAGAGCATTCAGTCACGCAGTTCCTCAGCTCTGGAACAATCTACCTCCGGACCTCCAAAACTGTACACCTCTCTCCACTTTCAAGTCCCGTCTAAAAACACACATGTTTAGGACTGCCTACAACACATAATTCTTCCATTTCCTCTGTTTTGTAATTTTATGTCCTGTTTTTATATATTTGTCTTAGTTATTTTTACATTGTATTTCCTTTCTTGTCTGTACAGTGGTCCTTGGGAGGCATGAAAGGCGCTTTTAAATAAAATGTATTATTATTATTATTATTATTATTATTATTATTATTAGTAGTAGTAGTAGTAGTAGTAGTAGTATTAGTATTATTATGTTTTCCAATATTTTGAACAAAAGCAAAGGTTTAAGAATATGCCATTGAGCTACTTGATAAGATAGCATTGAACATGTTTGGATAGAATGAAATAGAAGCGAATAAACGAAGAGAACATCTTCCATCAGGACCATTTGCACTTACTGTCTGGCGGTTTTACTCACCTGTTCAGGGCTCTCCCACTTCTTTAGGAAGTCCTCTTTGGCTTTAGCAAGGAACTCCTTAACTGTTGAAGACAACACCAGCAATGCTTGATTTATTTATTTCAAGAGGAAAAAAAATTAAAGCCACTGTCTTTTCTTAATATTAATATTATTTAAAGCATTTAAAAATTTACTCAGCTAAGGCAGTTTTAACCCATCAAAACAATTAACTGCTCAGTGATACGGTGACTGCTCTGGACAGCTCCCTACCCTAATATGAAAATCTCATTAATGGCCGTTTAACCCACATAACAGTAGTGTTCGATTTCAACAATATTTACAATGAACTGGACATATAATTTATTTCATTCAACTGCAGAGTGGGACCTTAGCTAAGCAAGCACCTAATAATGCAAAAGCCAGTCAGCACCACATAGCTTTAGTTCTCATTCTCAAACAAGTTGATCAACAGAATAATTTGGACATCATGAACACACATTGATTGTGTTTTAGTGCACTTAAGATGTCAATATGCTGAGATCTTGTGTTGATTTTGGGAACAAAGTTGAAAATGTTACGTATTAAATCATGCTTGACTGAACAACTGACACATGCACTGTATGTGCATAGTCACTGGACACAAGATTAGGTACACCTGCAAGATCAAATACGTGTCAAAAATAGGAGTACTGTATTATGGTAACACATCCGTTTTTACAAAGATGATAATCAGATTGACTTTTCTCGAGCGATACACAGTACACCTAAAACAATGGTGTGAAATTGATTTCTGTCATACTTTTGGTTTTCCTCTGAAGGCCATGATGAATGAAACCATATCTCTTGTTGTACATATCACTCATGTTTACTAGTGTTGAGAAGGTACACCCTGGTCACCAGCCAACCACAGGTCACATTGAGAAAAACAACCACTGAACAATTTAGAGTCTTCGAGTAACCTTGGAAAAATATTTTTGGAATGTGGGAGGAAGCCGGAGTACCAGGAGAAAACTGGAGGGCAGAGATAAGTTTCAAAACAATAAAAATGTATAAACACCTCAACAAGTAGCCTCGTTGAGGGACAGCTCGTTTAAAATGGTAATTCATAACAGCTGTTTGAATATTACTCCATTTAATTTAAAAAATGATTTGATGACCAAAAAATGCTTTCAAAAACTCAGTACAGTAGTATCAAAGTGATGACAAGAAACACATGAAGAAACACATGTAGACACATGATTTGATTTTCCGGGCCACATAAAATGATTTGGCGGCTCACATCTGGCCCACGTGCATTGAGTTAGATACTATAGGGATGTTTACTCTTGTGGTTGCCACTTGAAGTGCTGTGCATCACAGAGCCGTTTCGGCTGATAGTTTCATTGCTTAGTTTGGCTTCACTTGAGGTACATAACATCAGCAAGGGCTGATGTAATACAGTTGTACACCACTGAAAGCACAAACCACGTAATCAGCATACGACTTACATAATAAACGGCTCAGAATGTAAAACTGGCAGTGTGCACAATATGGATTGCATGTACAGGCAAGTCCGATGTGGCT
The DNA here is from genome assembly GCA_026261675.1 of Hippocampus mohnikei. Classification (NCBI taxonomy): domain Eukaryota; kingdom Metazoa; phylum Chordata; class Actinopteri; order Syngnathiformes; family Syngnathidae; genus Hippocampus; species Hippocampus mohnikei. The sequence goes on from JAKGUB010000326.1 coordinate 5,827,993, forward strand.
CTTTATAAATACATCGTAAGGCCTTTGACGTTCACATGAAGAGGATGGCGCCGGCCAGGTGATACTCAGGTGTGGTAGTGTACTGCTTTGCTCTACTCACCGCTTTCCATCTCGCTGCCCTTCCGAGCCGTGGGAGCGTTGCCCATGATGACAACCTGTCAACGGGCGATCAGTCGCTCTCGGGCTCCGCCAAGCAGGTCGATTAGGACTAGAGCGTATTTCCTAAATCCGAACAAGGTGTTGATCTTGAACAGGCTGTCTGTTCGCTGCTGATGCCGCGAGGGTGCAGGCAGCCGCTCGCTCACCCAGCCGATTTCAAGCGACAATCCCGGGTCGCCGAGGAGCCAGTCTTCTCCTCTGCCTCCTTGCAGCCCCCTCCAAGTGAGGACCCCCTGGCTTCCCACCGTCAACACAGGCTCCCCAAAAACATAAATAAATTAATAAATGGAAATGACATTAAAAAACAGCAATGGGATAACAGGAATGCGGTGTTGTCAGTCGAAAGCTTCCGCTTTAGCAACCTGAGGCTTGCTACTGTCAACCAATATCGACGGGAATTCACCCAAATCAACATTGGCCCCCAGTAGCCCGGGAGATGAGCTAGATGACGGAACTACAGTCCAGTGAATGTCCCGCCCACCCAAGTGAATCCGACTTGATTGACAGATGAATCTTGGATCCCATTGGCCAACAATATACGCTGACGTCAGACTCCACGCTGTAATTGGTCTTCGGCATTTTAACGACGGCAACACACCGCCCTACTAAACTAAGGTGGGGTGGTGGGTGGGATGGGGGAAACGTCACTGATATTTTCCTCCGCCGCTGACCTGGCGTGTCAGGACCGTGACAATGTTTGGAATTGCGATGCTGCCGTTTGACTGCTGATTGTATCGAGGTTTCAAATCACTCCAAAGACAGAGACAAGCTTCAGACTCCTCCGTCGTCTCCATCACCCCCCCCCCTTACCGCCGCTAAGCGACTCATACACGTTTCGCCGAGTGACGTCAACCAAGAGCTATTTTTAGAAATGTTGGTCAGAATGGAACGCACGCGCGGCGCGGTCTGGTAGACGGACGCGGGAGGGAGATACAACTCGAGAGCGCAGCTTTTCTGCAGTAACAACCAAAGATCGAAATGGAAGCATATCATCATTGACTCCTCTCTTTCGGCCTACTCGGGTTCTTCTCATTGGGCGAACGTGCCCAAAACCTGAAACTCAAATTATATTTAACGGGGAAACAAGAAAAACCCTGTACCCCAGGGTTGTCTGACTTTTTTTTTCTGCAAATATTTGTATTTGGAATTTTTGATCTAATTTTATCGAATCAAAAGAAAAAGCTCATTTTACTCAATGAAACGCAAACGACCTGCAACTATGAATCACTAAATCAGAGAAACTAATCATTTGGGAGTGGTCTCTTTCAAAGTTGTGTATTCACTTATGTACTACAAGGAAACATATATGAAAATTATGAGAAGATCTGCCAAATTCTTCAGGGGTGTTAAACATTTGCTTTGTGGGCTATATCGTTGACCTCGGAGAGCTGGAATGACTGACTTATCAGGTGTTAACAACCTTTTTGCAACTGAGAGCAACTTCTTCGTACTAACAATGCAACAGGTTCACGGTTTGATACAATCTTTTGAGATAAAGCTGCAGCTGTTGTGAAAGTGCTCTACATATATGTATATATATATATATATATATATATATGTATATATATATATATATATATATATATATATATATATATATATATGTGTAGAGCACTTACATATATATATATATATATATATATATATATATATGTATATGTAGAGCACTTGCTGTTCCCAGAACTGCACATTTCTGGACTGAGATGTCCGATGTTGTTCCCGGGAACTGTTGCAACCACTCATCTAGTTTGGAGGTCACTGCCCCGAGTGCTCCAACCACCATAGTGTTCAATCAGCCTGCCATGCATGTTTTTGGAATGTTCGAGGAAACCGGAGAAAACCCATGCAGGCCTGGGGAGAACATGCAAACTCCACACAGGTAGGCCGGAGCTGGAATTGAACCCGGTAGCTCTGCACTGTGAGGTTGATGCACTAACCACTGGATCACCGGGCGCCCATATATATATGTATACTGTATATACATACATACATACATACATACATACATACATACATACATACATACATACATACATACATACATACATACATACATACATACATACATACATACATACATACATACACACACACACACACACACACACACACACACACACACACACACAATTACATTTGAATTAAGATTTATATCATGGAAAATAGTGGCAATCTGAGTATTCAGTGCCTTGGCACCAACTGTTAATTTCTTTCAATTACGAGATTACATGGGTGAAAGTTTCCCTCTTCCCAATTCACCTTCCTTTTTTTTCTCCTGCTGTTGCCTAGCAACTTTTGGCTGGAGTGAAAATGGAGTGGCGAGTGATGCTGCATTTTATGAATGAAATATAGAACAGCAAGGGGGTCGGGGAGGGGAAAGAGTGAGCTGACTCTCATTGCCTGTGCCACTGAGCTTCTTTTTGGCCTCATTAGTTAGGAATCAGGGAATCTACTTTGTCATCAACAAACCTATGATGTCCAGGGAGCGCGGAGCATTGATGTTTTGTTCCTGATATTGAAAGTTTAAATGGCAATTATTCAAAGGAGCTCCATTTTTTGTGGGAGATTTTGTAAGACATAAAACAAAGGCATCTTTCCATCCATCCATCCATTTTCCGATCCGCTTTATCCTCACAAGGGTGGTGCTGGAGCCTATCTCAGCTTTCTTCGGGGGACACCCTGAACCGGATGCCAGCCAAGCGCAGGGCACACAGAGACAAACAACCATCCACGCTCACACTCACACCTAAGGACAATTTGGAGGGTTCAATCAGCCTGCCAAGCATGTTTTTGGAACGTGGGAAGAAACCAGAGTACCCGGAGAAAGCCCTTGAAGATACGGGGAGAACATGCAAATTCCACACAGAAAGGTCGGAGCCGGGGTCGAATCCACAAACTCTGCACTGTGAGGTCAACACGCTAACCAGTCGACCACTGGGCCACCCATGTTTTTCTTTTTAATTGATTTATTTATTTTCAAAGTATTATTTTTCTGTTTCATTTGAGTTTTAAAAAAGGCTATGCCAAAGAATTAAATGTTCAATTTAGAGGAATGAAATAAAATGATTTTAATTTAAAAATCAGTTATGTTCTACTTTGGGGAAATGTATGATTGAGGTAGTACTCATGGTGTAACCAGTTCTCTTATACGTAGTGGGGTGGACCCCGGAAGAGATGTCGGGGTGGGGAGGGGCGCGTGTGACCCAGGGAACTCTTTTTTTTTTGCCATTCAAGAATGTGTAATTGCAAGTCAACTACAATAGGTGGCAGCATCCAAAAACATGTTAATTTGTGACTTGTAAAGTGATATGGATATCTCTCTTTTTGTCGCTAATTATTGTCATATATTTCGTATTGTTTAAGGATAACAAAAGAAACAACAACAACAACAACCAAACAACAATGAATTAATATCACGGGAAAGGGAGTGGTGTTCCTTTATGTTCCTTTTGGAAACTGATCATTGTTCTCCAAAGTAAAAGCAGATTTTTACAAATGTCTAATTTTAATTACCGGTAAACACAAATGATAATCAGTCTGCTTTCATGAAGGCGGGGAACGTAAAGTAATTGAGATGCGCTGTCTTCAACACAACAAAATATCCGTCAGAATTTCACACCTCAAAATCCAGACTAAAATACTCTCACCAATGGGTCAACGGGTGACTAAGAAGAGAAGAATAAGTCCTTTTGGTCCCTTTCATGATACAGTAACAGGGTTAGTTATAAAACCATCTTCTGATTTTGTGGATCTTTCACAACTCATCAAACTGCTTTTCTAATTTATGAATTCAAAGTGAAACAGAGGCAGTGACATTAGCATCAATTTAATTTTAATGAGCAGGTTGACACATTCAATGACATAAAAAGAGAAGATTCATGTGATGAGGATGGTGAAAAAATATTTTCATTGAATGTGCTTGACTCGGACTATTGTTCGCACGCAAAACCTTCATATTTCTTGATGAGGAGCTCCATCCCTAAGCAAGTAGGTCTGTGTTCTTGGGTTTGACACTCCGCAGGTGTCGGCCAGTATTCGAGCCAGGTGTTCTCTCCAAAAACATAGTGGAAGCTGAAGAGAAGAAGATAAAAATAAGGTCATCTTTCACGTGCAGTGTCCCCTTGCTACTTCGCGGTTTCGGTTATTGCGGATTCACTCGATGGTGGATTTTTAATTTGTGACCATCATGTACTGCTATTTTACCTTGCTATTTAGCCACATTTTCTTGCTCCTTTTCTCCCTTCTAAGTCGGATCAATGAAATAAAATGTAGATTTTTTTGTTTTACAAAAACCGAGACCATGGAAATTAGACAGTTTGCCGCCCATAACCAGCAGCTCAGTATTTTATTCTATATTTTGCATTTCAAAAGTTATATTTATTTTGTGTAACAAGTGTTGAGAAGGGTGGAACTGTGGGTGGGCGGGGGGGGGGGGGTCATAATGGCTGAAAAGTCACCCGCTGCTTCGCGGAAATTCACTTATTGGGGGAGACTTGGAGTATATCACCCCCAATAAGTGAGTGAACATCGAACAACAAACAGAACCAGCCTTGATGTAAAAAAAAAAAAAAACGGTCACTCAACTCTCGCACACATTTTACTCATCCGGGTACTCACGTTTGTGCCTTGTCATCTCTGTGAATATCTTTCGATGAGCCCATGACTAAATAGGATTTGCCAATGTCCAACTCTAAAGCATCCCTGCAGTGTGGATAACTGAGGAATGTGCGCAGTTTCCCTTGGGCACCCATGTCTTTATTTCCTGTAATGGCAACATGGGAGAAGAAAGAAAATATTATTGATGGAAAAAAGTATCATCAGTATGAGAGCATCAATATTCTTTGAAAAATTTCTTGGGTGTCAGGGCTAAACCTCCCAGGTCCATATTTGGTCAATTTCATATTTTTTCACACATGTCTGCAATGGGTCAGTTCCTATTATTTTTAGAATTGATCCAGCAATTTAAAGTGTTGAAACTGGCTTGCTCTCTTTAATAATGCAACATTAGTGGCTGAACAAACATGCCGCTTGTTTCCTAAAAAGTCAGCGTTTTGCCCGACACCAGTCATACATAAGACAGCAAATGTGAATATTTCCAAGGTAAACAAAAATCCAATCCCACCTTCTTTGATGACTTGCGTCACCCGTGCTGTATAGATGTCAGTTGACAGACCGTCTTTAGATTGTTCCAATTGTATGTGGTACACTGAGGAAAGCCAAGTTACACATTATCCTCTTGCTTACTCATTCGCGCGATCACCTAATATGACAAATAAAATCAATATACTGTACGGTACGTTCTCTTACCAAAGTCTATCTTGCTGGTTGGGGTACTTTCACAAGACTTTTCTGCGCGCAAATCATTACTGATTTGACCCTTCTTTTGTAGACTGCAGTTCTCTGGGTGGGAGGGAAAAAAGTGGATGCAGTGATGTGTTAGTGTTCCGTTATGCAGCTGCATTTTTTGTTGTTGTGTTTTTTGTTTAGTTTTTTTTTCAGAAAATTCACATGATACAGTCTGAGGGAACTCGAAGTTGTCATCCATCTTACCTTCAGCACAGGTGCATTCGTTCTTTGTGCAGAGTTTCAGCAGCTGACCTGCTCTCCTCTCAGGATGGTAGAATTTCACACAATGCCTCTCTACAAATAGACAAGCAGTTTTTGTTGAGCTCACAGAAATGGACAGTATTGACTGTCGTGTTGAGTTGTCAAGTGTGGTTTGAGAAAATTGCTCTGTATGTAACCAAGGACTCAGACTCTTTTCTTATTTTACAGCTAAACCGGATTTGACATGATCAATTAGTTCCCCTTCTCAGCTTCCAACTTTATGAAAACAACCTGGGGTAGACTCATCTTCTGTTCCCAACGCACAATGCAAAGTCCACAAACACATTCTTACTTGAATTTGGAGCAGAGGAATTTGAGAGCCCTGACCACATTACGATCAAACACGTGAGATGAACTAGAACTAGAATTTTCCATAAAAATATCTCGCGAGAGAAAAATAGATATCATCTTTCTCTGCACCAGATAACGACACTGTGTGAGGCAGAAATGTCTTTGTAACTCACGATCATAGTATTCATAAATGGACACAGCAGCGGGTTGTAAGATGCCGACTTTCAGGGTCTGGATGATCCTAAAGCTGATTTCCTCACGACGCTTATGAGAGACCTGTGGAGGTGGTGTAAACAAAAGTGAAGCAGCTCTAGATGATTGGAAAAGGGGAAAGTTGAAGAGTTGTCCGTCTTACTTTGTCCAAGTAGATGATGAGAGAGCCCTTCTCTGATAAGACTGTGTTCATCTCATACTTTGAAATGGTGGGGGCGTGTCCTTTGGCCAGCTACACGGAAACATACAATCTCAGAAACTGCTTTGACGCGATAATGACAACGCAAGGTTTGTCTGTGAGGGCTCGTACCATGTTCAGGTCGTTCTCGTTAACACGGAAGCCAGTCAACAAGCCGATGTCCAAGATTGACATGGATGCATCATGCTCTTTGTTTTTATAACTGCTCGGACATCATCATAAAATTGAAAATTAGAAACAAGTTATTTTCCATTTTGTTTTGTTTTTGTCAGCAATATTGAGAAAAGTAAGTTTGCAGTCTTCTTTTCCTGGTTGTACTTACATAACCTCTATTTTTAGCTTGTATATCTTCTCTTCCGCATCAAGTTTTTCTACAAAGACATAGCAGATGAGCTGATTCATGTTTTTATGCAAACAATGAAAACATCCGGGCAGATGATCACATTGACAAACTAATTTTTTTAAATGACCAAATATCAACATTACCTGGAATAAGTTGCACCGACAGGTCAAAATTCTGACAGTCACTTTCTTTTTCTGATGGCAGGGCATAATACAAGGACACCAACTGTCGGATTGACACAACAGCAAATTATATGATGGAAATCATTTTCAAGGAATGAACATATGTTGGTTCTTTTTATTTTGTAACTCGTCTCAAATACAGCAGAAAATAAATGGCAAGGAATGCATCTCAACTCAACTCAAATGTATTTATAGAGCACTTTCAAACAGCCATCGCTGCACACAAAGTGCTGTACATGGAGCAACTAACATATACAGCATCTGTTCAAGTCTATTTAAAAACAATAAAAGACTTTATAATGCTACTTTTTTGTGATGTCAATCTTTTGATCTGCCTCAACTATGTAATACATTTAAAATAAATTTCTTTTTCCACCAATTTTTAGATAAGATTAACATATAGATTAATTAGATCAATTAATTACAGATCATAATTAATTAATCTCACGACTTTTAAAAATCGCTTAACAGCATTATTCTTTATATTGCTGAGCTTCTGGCGTAATTTGAATCCGTCTTTTTGTGTCATTTCCAAGCCAGAGGACACACATTCCCCACCTAAACTCTCCCCCTAACCCTTTCAGTTTATCATGTTATCAGGTTACAGATTGTTATTATTGGTGCATGAAATGGTTAAACTCAACAATAAAATGTTTTTTGGACCTCTACAGCAGTTGTTAACAACAGCATGGAGAATTAGTTGACTTACCGTTAGTGTTGCTTCTCCACTACCTTCAGCTGTCACTTTGACATCTTGGTTAATACTCTGCATCTGTGGGTTAAAAATGCACACAAACGCTTATTTATAGATGTTTAATTTGGACAGCAGTAAGAATGCTAGATTAATGAGATTTGGCGGCCCTCTCACTTCAGCTGTTCTTGTGGCATGGTGGTTTTGCTTGTTGAAGTTATATTTGAGAGGTCTCGATCTGCCCGGCACATCAATGTCCACTTTCAGATCGTAATCTGGCTCTTTGGCACTGGTCCAATATTCCGATATAGCTTGATATACAATGATTGTCGCCTATCCAGACAAAAAGAAGAAAAGCTCTGAGCTGAGACCAAATGACACGAATTTGGCCATAAAATATACTCTCACCTGAGTCGATCCATAGCCTCCGCCCACCTTCCTCTGCTTGTTGAACCATCGCACCACAGGTCTGGCTTCCTCAAAGGCCTTTATGAACAGATTAAAATAAACATTTTGCACTGGATGGACAGTACATGTAGCAACTATCAACTACCTGTACTGTTGAAAGTGGTTCTCAGTCAATAATATTACAAGACAATGTGGTAAACCTTTGCTTAAATTAATGATGACGTTTTGCATTGATTTTGATGTATCCTCGGTGACAAGGTCAGTCTCGAACACCCTAGAAAATCACCCTATTTTTTTTTGTGTCGCCCATATGAATCAAATTCACTTACCCGAGCCTTGACCAAAGCCAGAAGAGCATAGGCTGTAGCCTCCAGTGTATAAATATGTCCCTTTGGTACAGGCCAATGGTTCAACTCTGCAAGGAGACATGCAATTTGTAAAATATTGCTTCAATTCATATTTTAAAATAAGTAATTATCTGCAATGCAATAAAACACAATTTCATTAACGTCATTCATTTTTGTAACTTATCCACTTAAAAAACAAAATTAAAATTATTTATGTGTATATATATATCTTTTTTTTCTTTTTCTGGTAATCACAATACTATGGCTACAGTGTGTCAATTTATATTAGAATGTATTTAATTAATTAATTAATTTTTCTTTGGTCAAAGCACTATCATTTACCTTTGATTGTAGAATACCAAGAAGTAAAATAAACACAGTTTTAGAGTTCACCTGGGGAAGCGAACTTGAAGAGGATCTCCTTGTTTAGCTTATCCTTATTCGCTAAAGCATATGATGTTATGGCAACAGCATAAGGGTTGATGAGGCTGGGCAGACGCTTTTCCAGGTAAGCAAGAGCTTTGGCCTCGCTATCTTCCAAACTCTGGAGAGATGGAGAAGAAGGTAAAATGGGGCATCATGATGGTACCAAGGGTCAGTCCTTGGACCCCTGTTGTTCTGTTGTTCAGAACGTCACTGGTGGCAATCATGAGCTATGCAGATGACACACAGCTTTAGTTATCAATTTCCCCTGATGACAGATGCGTGCCTCTGCAGTGGATTAAGCCTTCCTTAAAAATTGTCGAATATCAGTTCTATTTATAGGGACGTATGTTCAGGATAGACAAGAGAGGCAATGCAACATTACTCCCGGGTGTTCTTTCCTATACCCTTAACTAGAGGTAAACTGTGTTTGGCTCCAATAAATTCATCCTAACTCGTCCAATTCTTTACTGACTAGCACACAGATGGGTTTGTTGGAAACATCAAGACACCTAGTAACAGTCATTTTATAATCAGGTCTTTCATGTTAAAAATAAAGGGAAGATGAAATGCTTTTTTTTTTTTTTTTAAAGGGAGACCTGAAAAACAACAATAGTAATGCAACAACAACAAACTTGACCTCATATTAAATATTCTTATGGTGTTCTTGCCATCACAATGGTGAACAGTTCTGAACTGAGAGACAAATAATTAAATGTTGAAACATATGTTTCAATGAAGGTCAACATTGAAATATAGGCTAATCTTGTACTTTGGGTTCAGTTTTATATTTGAGATCTGAGGAATAGTGCCTCACCAGTAATGAACCTCACCTCACGTCACTGGTTATATGTCATCCCGACTGACTGGTTAAAGCACTGAATGTTTACTTTGCACATGCGCAGTTTGAGTATAAACCCGGACAGATATCGCCTAAATTCAGGTGTCACCAGAGGTTCGTTTCCTACAGTTTTATCAGCCAAACACGAGGTTTCCGAGTGACTGAATGTTCTGACGGTCATCTGGGATTCCTAAACCCTAAGTCACATTTGTAACTTTTGTTTCAGTGAGCTTGGCACAGGAATGTACTGTAAAGTTTTAACTAGTTATGTATCACACATGACAGGAACACTAGCAATGACATTGCTTGGGGATAGAGACTTGCATCTGAAGCTGCACTATCAAGTATGTCATCAGTTTGCTGGCACTGGGAACATTAAGGGTTATCCTTCAAAAAAAAAAAAAAAAAAAAAAAAAAAGGTGACCTGATCAGTCATACTAATGCAGAATTCTTCCATCCATCGCTTTCACAAGCCAGTAATTAAAAGTTGTTGGCAAGTCCAGTATATGGGGTAAAGCACTCACATTAACAGTGGCAGAGCAAAGTGCGCTGGACTCCTGCATTGCAATGAGATGGAAGGCTGTCATGGAGGCGTCTGAGTCTCCACCCCGCACGTCACCCTAAACACATGCATAAGCACGTACACGATACATAGATAAATCTACATTATGATCAGAATCATTGGCAAAAAGATCAAATCACTGCAATGCAAAATGATTGCCCTTACAATCATCTCGCCGTGAGCCACCCTGCCGACTTCTCGAAACATGCCGTCAGGTTGCTGCGCGTTGAGAATAAGAAACTTGACAGCATCACAGATCACATCTCTTTGCACTGCCACCAGCTGGTTGGACATGGAGAACACTTTGGCAACATAGGCTGTCAGCCTGAAAGACGAGAGGTAACACTGTTTCAGTTCTAGTCATTGGAATACACAACATTCTTACTTTGTTCTTGAAAGATTAACAATGGCAGATACATTGTGTTTGTTTGTTTGTTTGTTTGTTTGTTTGTTTGTTTGAGTGACTCACCAGCTGCTACTACCTCTATTGGCCCACACAGAAAAAGAACCATCTTTCTTCCGGTAAGCAAGCTCATTTCTGTACCCTGTGCCCAGAACAGACTTTTTAACCACCTTGACATCAAATTTCAGTGTCTTTCATCACAGACAGTTTGCGGAATCCTCAGTATTTAATGTTAAATATTTGTAATTAATGTCTGTTTCTTAAACAGTATAATGTGAACCTACCAGTTTTTATGTGTTGCAGGGCTTCATTACGTTTCTGAAAGCCCACAGTTTCCCACTGGTTGGTTTTGTCCAGATAGGTTGTTGCAATGACAGGTAGGGTCATGTGGATCATGTTCTGCTCTCCACAGCCACCAGGCTGATAAATCAGGCTACCCATTGATGTCCCAGCAATGGCATTCTCCACCAGTACACTAACTTGTTCTCTACCTACATGAACATAGATACACACAATTTTAAAAACAAAACAAAAAACATAACCCCCGAAAAAAAGATTGTTGTTGCACATATTTTCTTTGTGTCAGCATGTGGATTTGTCTAGTTATAGCAACGTGGATAGTTGGACACAACCAAAATATATCTCACCTATCACAGAGATTTGTGTGACAGAGTCAGTGCCCGGTACCACATCTTTCTTGGGAATTTGACTGTTGATAATGACTTCTTGTTTACCATCTACAGTGTATACACAAAGGTTTGAGTATCAAGTGCCAAAAAAAATAAATAAATAAAACAACATTAAACAATTACAATGTTTTTCTCACAGTGGCGTGGAATGTGAAAACTTACTTATTCCTTCTTTAGCAGGGTCAAGGTTTACGATCTGAGGAGACTTAATCAGCACCCCTTCAGGCTAGAAAAGCAAAAATAGAAACATAAATAACTAATAAATAATACAAAAAAAATAAAAACATAAATCTTACATGTTACATATTTTTATATTAAAATATGTTTGAATTCCTCACATGAGACATTTATTTTCTCCCTGTATTTTCTTCCTATTCTTACAATTAGGATTTATGTTGTACACAGTTGCGGAGATTTTTGGCTCTATTTTTATTTCCAGAGCAAGTCCAGCGCAAAGCACAGTCTGACTATGACGTTTTAATTCTTTTGGCATTTTGCTAGACTTTGCACAGGTAGAATTGGGCGTAATGGGACGTTTGCATTGTTGAGGAATGGATATAATCTTTGCCCAGCCAATTGAAGCTGCATCCCTCGTTTGCAATCAAATCAAAGTGGTTGGCGCGCAGTATGCCCAATTCCATTGTGGAAACAGAAATAGGCTTGCTGGAGTCGGAGTCCATGCTTGACAGGTAAACTGCAAGATCCCCCCCTTGCGGATGATTTAGTCAGCCGTGCATGTGACGTGGGCAATTGGAGCCCTCCTCACACTCTGGACGCACATTAAATCAGATGACATCCACAACACACATCCGGACTGCCGAATCTGTCTGCCCGCACCTCGATCTAATAGACCAAAATCGCATAATACACTACCATTTAGACATGCTTTACCGAGTATAAAATCCAGTCTACTTTTGTAACTAAATTTGCAGATGCACTGGGGGGCGCAGCAGGAATGCCCAGTGAGTTATAGCACATCTATCAAATTCACAAACACAACTTGAATATCGCAGTTATGCCCGTACTTACCCTGAGCACATGGGTGCCAGTCTACTAAGTAGGGCCCTTAGTGTTCAACTAATTTTCACCATTTAACTTTTCCAGATTTGTTTGGGGTATGCCTAAGGCAACACTGTGATTCACTAAGGAGTCTGGCATGAGTCAACTCTCCCCCACTACCTAAGACATATAAGCAAGTGCAATTTCTCTATGGATCGTTCGTGGTCACTTTAGAGTGCCTCATTGTTGACAGTAAGTGACAGTAAGTGTGCCCATGAAATGGGGGTGAAGGCAGAAGAGTAGATAGTGAGGAATAATATATATATATATATATATATATATATATATATATATATATATATATATATATATATATATATATATATATATATATATATATATATATATATATATATATATATATATATATATATATATATATATATATATATATATATATATATATATATATATATATATATATATATATATATATATATATATATACATATATATATATATATAATAAAGTTCAACACCCGACTTCACATGATGAGTATGAAAATGTATTAAAACGCCTGTATCAGCCACCCTTGGGAGGTACCTTGAGTATGAATGCTTCAGAATGTGAAATGTGTATTTGGCGGGTTGTGTTGGACTGTGTTGTGTCAAATTTTGATATTTCTTTTGAGTGTACTGGGCTTTTAAAGTGCCTGATAAGAACACAAAAACTACATAAAACTAATAACACTTGAGATTGAACATTTCAATAGCCACTCTTAAATATTCTTTTACCACCACTTTCAGCTCCTTCAGTATTCCATCAGAGAGATGTGACCCTCTCACAGCTGCTTTGACTTCAATACCAAATTTTCCTTTATCCATGGGAATGATGATATAGGGTACAGCTAACGTAGTTTGGGCCCCCATATCAACTTCCTGGCTGAACTTTGAGCGCTTGGAGGCTGCACTGCACACATGTGCCGTCTCGAACAGATCCACACGGACCTTGAACATAAAAGATGGAGAAGGGAACTGAGGGCTGGGCTAGTTTTACGGTGTTCACACAATGCAGCCAAGAACTGAATGTCGACAGTATTCTTTTAAATATGGGTTCACCTTCGAAAACAGCAGAGTCAACGCAAACAGACTTACTGTGATTTCATCAGGGCTGTAGTTGTGGAGGATTGCCCTGATTTCAATCTGCTCTCCACGCACAGCCGAATAGGGAAGCTTGAGGTCAATGAAGAAATCCTTCCGTACTATAACCTCTAAAGGTTCACTGACACAGATTCCTATAAAATAGCGACAATTGCAAAAAGGTTACATGGGAAAGAGAATCCAGAGCCAGCCAGACATGATATTGTTTGAAGTAGAATTTGAAATGAGGGGATCCTCACCATGAGTTTTGGAGAGACTAATACCCATGAACTGCCATGTTGTTATGGAGTCTTGCATCGGGACATAATTCACATGTGACGTGGTATCACTGAAACAAAAACGGTTTTGAATTTTGCACAGGATGTGTATATCTATGTGCTGTATGAAGTATACGTTTTGTTTTGTTTTGTTTGCACACAGCTTTGAATTGAATATTTTTCAATGAATAGGTGTACCACCAGTGCCTACCTAGTGCGTGTTTAGTAGTGTACACTCACACTCACACTCACACTCACACACACACACACACGCACACACACACATTATTAGACCAGTTTCCTTACCAGTTCGGAGTTTGTCGAGGGCAAGCAGGCAATTTAATATCAGACCAAAGCCAGCTTTCAGGGAAATTCGTCCGGGTAACAATTTCAATATTGTCCATGTAAATGTGATCATTCTTCTCACCTTAAGAAGAGATTTGAAAAGAGTCATGAGAAAGTAGTGATTTCAGTGGGCTATGGATAGTGTCCCATGTGTGGATTTCTTACTCCGAGCTATTTGAAGGGTGTCTTGCTTCATCTCGGCTCTCTGGCCTTCCAGCTCCTTGCAGCAATACAAGAAGGCGTTGACACACGGCTTTCCATCAGTAATGTACTCGCTGCGTGTTTCACAAGTGTATGAGAGAGGAATTTCCGCCATGCCATCCAAACAACACTCCCTCTCTTGCCCTTCATATTTACTTGCTGAAAACAAAGGAAACATGAAAGATGCAAAGGCCACAATCAGCAACTTGAGGTTATGACGAATATTGCCAGTGATTTTTTTTTCTCAGTTGTTTAGCATACAATGACTAGAGGTGTAGAGAAATTGTTACCTAAGGTTGTGGTAACCTGTAACAGAGTTGAAGCCCGTTTGCTCCTGCTGGGTGAGGGACATTTCAGCTCTGGAAATGTAGCACACTTTAATCATGAAAATGATCCAGATAGAGATGACAGAATGAAAAACTGTTGGGCAGCTGAATTGTGTGATGCAACAAGCCTGACAATCAATTGGGAGGATGACAGTATTCAACATTTATCCAAAAAATTAAATAAAGTAAAATATCTGCAAATATCAACGAGACAGGTTTGACATGGGAAAGCCTACTCAAGAATTCTTTTTTTGTGTACGTTTTTTTAAAAGCAGGTTCTGCCTTTTCCCCCCCTATTTCTTGATTTTGCAAGACTTAATTTTGCTCTTTTTAATGACAGCTGATAAAAAACTTTTTCAAAAACATTTTCAAGGTCGGGCGGCCCGGTAGTCCAGTGGTTAGCACGTCGACTTCACAGTGCAGAGGTGCCGGGTTCGATTCCAGCTCCGGCCTCCCTGTGTGGAGTTTGCATGTTCTCCCCGGGCTTGCGTGGGTTTTCTCCGGGTGCTCCGGTTTCCTCCCACGTTCCAAAAACATGCATGGCAGGCTGATTGAACACTCTAAATTGTCCCTAGGTGAGTATGTGAGCATGTGTGGTTGTTCGTCTCTGTGTGCCCTGCGATTGGCTGGCAACCGATTCAGGGTGTCCCCCGCCTACTGCCCGAAGATGGCTGGGATGGGCTCCAGCACCCCCCGCGACCCTAGTGAGGATCAAGCGGTTCGGAAAATGGATGGATGGATGGATGGATGGATTTTCAAGGTCTTTCTACTATTCTATGGACAGATTGACTCATAGTAGTGTAAGCATCTGTCCTTCCCTGGATGAAAATAATGCCATTTCTGCTCGAGCCCTTTTTTCTTCCATTTGGAAAAAAAAATAAAAATACAGTGAAACATAATAACATCTCTGTCATCAAAAATAGTTTAATATCGCACAGGCATTTTATTTGCGATATTGTGACGATTTTGGCCCTAGCTGCATGACATACAAGAACTCATCTGGCTAATTTGGGTTTGAAAGAGTTTGTAGCCCCGCTTTAAGTGGCTACTGGTAAATCGGAAATCAATCAAAGTATATTGTTAAATTGCATGAATTTGTGGTTTTATGAATCGATATCGGGCTATAGAGAGGAAAATCGATTCAAATGGATTGTTTTGTTTTTGTTTTTTTAAGTGCAGCCCTATTGCTTTATAAAGGACAGTCTCGCTGGCGCGTTCACGACCTACACTGCATTTTGGCAACATAGACTAGGCGCTTGTCTATTTGTCTATCATGTAAAGTAAGAGACAGAAAAACAAGCAAATCTGGCACCTTGTCGGTAGGGGGTTCCTTGTGCAGCGTTGGTCTCAAACAACAGCCCTGCATCATAGAACACACTCATTCCATCTTTGCCTCCACCTGGTGTGCAGCCTGTGTCGTGCTTCTCCACAGTTTCCCACACCTGTGAAGCAATAACATGTAAAGTTTTATTTCGCCTTCAAGGTACCGAACAAATCACAAATTACGTTTTTGCAGCCTGAGGATTATCATCTTTGCACAGTATTTGTAGTGTTGCTCAATGATGGTTTCCTTAAATTGATGCACATTTTCATTGACTCGTTTCAAAGTATTTCTCATCTGGCAGCACCGATTCTAATGAGCACCAAACAAAGAAGTTAAAAGTAGTTGCCTTTTTCTGGGTCAGACGATGCTTCTTGTTCAGAACATAAACGCCTTTGTCAACTGCCACCAGACCCACGGTGGCCTCTGGGTCACCAGTGACCTTGAGTCCAAAAATCTTGCGAGGTTCAAAGGATGGTGCCGGTCTTGTTGATTCCAGTTTGAGCTAAATAAACGAGGGAAATGAATGAGACACAGATTAGTGTTTTCTAAAATCATTGAATCAATCATTTCTACTCGGAAGAAAACTTCACCAACACATGGGTGACCACTATGATAGTTAAACTCTCATTTTACCATGCCCATGCAGGAGTCCTTGACATCCACCCACACAGAGTCCGACACCACCTCGCTGTTATCTGGGCGGTAGTAAGCTACGATTCGGAATGATGGGAGCATGTCTTTGGTGATGGGAACGATGAGAGAGATCAGAACTTGGCCAATCGTCCTATGACGTCCATATTTCACTAGTTGTCCTCTGCCAATGATCTGAAGAGACAACGCTCAAAGTTCATCTGTGAAAATGACCAACAAACACACACACACGGTCGGGTATAAAAAAAAACTCTCACCAAGTATGTGATGTCAGTATCTCGAGTCGGTGCCCTGTTTAGATTGAGGTTGATTTTAAGGTTATCTCCCAAATCTAGGTCAGCTGTGTCCACACCTGCAAAAGTCACATTTTTAAGATGACGTACTGAAATTGCTTCAGCGTTCGAGTACTTGCAGTGGCGGATGCTGGTCTGTCAAGGAGGGGAAGCTCAATTTCGGCCTACATCATAAAATGTCTCCGTTTATTTATACGTGAATTCTACTCTACGTTCCTTTTCAAGAAAATGATCTGTGACCCTGTCATACCAACAAGGCGCCTTTTCCAGGGACTTAACTAATGTTCCGCTGCTCGGTTAGGACAGAAACTGTGGTGATATAAGTCACTCTGTGAACACAAGAAACTACAATAAAACCCCCCAGAAATAAATGATTAATTTATCGCTAGTCGTTTTCAACAAAGAGAGTGTCGCGAAGATGATTGGAAGAAGTCTCCAGTTCAACTTAGAACAGAATGAGAATTGAAAAATGCTCCCACGGATGCCTACACCTAAAGATCGGTGATTGGCTCATTTCGCTGTCAATCAAAAAGAGATTCAGCCTCAGACAGATTATCCAATCATCATGCAGAAAAGCTGAGCGTCCGGGCGAGCTGATAAACGCCCACTGTCCATAGACTCCCAGAGACGCTGAGCGCCCAATGGGCGGGACAAAACCAGCATTTATCCAATGCCTCGTCTCGTTTCAATGCATTGGGACAACGGGCTCTAAACTCTCTCGACACCCAGCGTCCGCGCTGTAGACTCTCAGTATCCACACAGTTTAAAGCACAGTGAAGCTGTGGGAATGAATGAGAAGAGAGTCGCGTCATAACCAGTAATAAGAAGCTGATTCGGAACAAAAGTTGAGCACGTTGTAGCGCATATTTAGTCAATGACATGTACACACATATGCTTCCCCTAAAAATGACATTTTAGGGGAAGCTGAGCTTCCCTTGCAGTCTTCAAGCAAGCGCCTCTGAGTACCGTAAATTCCGGACTATAAGCCGCTACTTTTTTCCAAAACTTTCAACCGTGTGGCTTATACAGTGATGCGGCCGATATGTGTAATTTTTATAACGGATATATCGCATAGAAAAGGTAAGATTAAGACCGGTCTTTATGACACTGTTTAATTCCGACACTGAGGACGGTGACTTTGATGGCTTCAGTTCACAGGAGGAAGATGAAGACGACTCACCGTGATTTTTTTTCTTTGTAAATATGTTTACATGTTTTAATGTAGGTACATGCGGCTTATATACAGGTGCGGCTTGTGTATGTACAAAATTGGTTTTCCTCTAAAAATGTAGTGGGTGCGACTTATAATCAGGTGCGCTCTATAGTGCGGAAATTACGGTACTTGTACATGGGATGAGAATAGCATCCTTTTACCTATGTGAATGTAATGTTTGCTTTTGGTCGTATGTGGGATGGCTTCCATCGTAGCAGTCGCTTGTCTCGCTCGGAGAATTTTAGGATCATTGGTCCATGCCTGTAGTACAACACCAGAGACAAGCAGACTATGGTAAGTATTTTTAAAGTTGACAAACTATATGAGAATAAAAACACATGCTGTGAGGCCCCAAAGAAAGACCAAAATGCTGTGTTTGTCCATGTCCGTAGTTACTTTCACTTGCACTTAAAAACAGGAAAGAGACTTACATTGATTGTCAATTTTGTGTCCCTTGCAACTGTATTGACAGTGAGCTTGGCGATGCCGTTGTCTGAGGTGAAGCCTTGCACCTCACCCGGGCTCACCACCACAGGAAGACCTCGTGCTGGAGTATCGTCAGGATTCACAACTTTAAGCTGCCTCCCAAGACACACAAACTTGCTTAGTCAGCAAACATTCAACAGTTTTTCACTCAATATAGTTATTATAAGCCAAGTTGTATATGTTTGAGGAAAAGGAGAAATATTTTCATAAAATTTGAACTTGACACAATTAGAACTATATGATATTACATGACCATCGAACACTGAATCAGTCGCAACATCAAAATGGAATGAAAGCCAAAAAAAAAAAAGAGTGGCACTGCATCATGATTGCAACTGCTTAGAATAACTTATTTGCTGGAATAAACCACTGAGCATTCTTATTTAAGTCAGATATTTTCTATATGGCTCTTGTATTGGATCTGTCAGTCAGTAATTAAAATTGTATTTACAGTGCAGTATTGTACATTTTTAATAAGACTCCATTGGCACTGTCATTGCTGCACTGTTAAAAGTTGTGACGCTAAAGTGTATTTTTGGTTTTGTTATGTAGTTGATTTTCGAGGCTCGGTGAAATCCACAAATTCACTGGTTTACGCGAAGCCATCCAAATGATTTGGAATTTTCTTTCTTATTGATGTTTTATTATGAACATATATGCACTTTACCGTAACATCAAAGGACATTCCGGGTTTAAAATATTTGGGCGTCTTCGTGAATTCAATGCGGTATGGAGACGTGACAATCTGGATGCCTCTCAACTCGGCTTCTACCATTTCACTTCCTATGAAGACACACCACAATGCATATTTACGTCTACGTAACTGGAATTAAATGTTATCCGTTACAGGCTGAATAGGTGTACACTGTAACTCTTCCATGAAAAGTCATTCAGGACACTTTCTTACCACTCAAGGTCATTACGCTGACCGACACAAATATGTGACTTCCCACCAAATCATCCATATTCGGGACTGTTTGTGTCATCTGTGCTCTCTTCAGTGTGACAACTCCATTGCCAGTCTCGATCTAAAAGTCCAAAACACAGACACAAAAAAATGGGATCAATGAACATTGGTGATCTTCAGTTGTCGAGCTCAGTCAAAGAATTAGATTTTGTTTACACAGTTTAGTTAGCACATCAGTACCACGGCATGACTTTGCATTTGCTACACTAACTTCCTCCACTAAGTTCATGCGTTTGTACTTTAACCAGTTAGCTGTAGCTGCTCTATCGTTGTTTAGGTGTGAAGAACATATTCTCATTGCTTGTTATTTGCCGTTTGGGAAAAAAACATTTCATGTTTAATTACTAAAACAAATTAAAAAAACATTTTTTGAATTAAGATGAATACATTTGTGAAACGGCATATTCCTTAATATTTTCTGTCATAAAAAGTATGTGGAGAATAATTATAAAAAGGCAATGGATTGATTGATCAATGATTGACCAAAATAAATCTATTATGCAGTATATGTGCTTTGTGGTATTATTTAAAATACTGTATGCACCTCATGGTGCGCAGTCTTGCAGATGCTATATTCGGAAAATAGGATGCAATATGAGTTACAGTTTAATACTTACAGGCACTCTCTGAAGAGAATGCGGAAAGCTCCTCTTTTCGCCATCCTTTAGAAACCCAAAGACCACAAAGGCCGTCCCATCTACCTCTCTACCAAATAGATACCTAGATCACATTGGGGAAATTAGTGGCGTTGATGATCAACAAGGGATGTAAAACACAGAACGGCACTTTTTTGCAGCAAAACGACTCCCACTCACGTGGCTTTGATGTCAACAGTGAATTCTTCGCTATCCTTATAGAAGAAGGGGACCAAAGGGGTTAATTTAACTTCAAAACTCGGGAGCACTGAAAGTTAGGAAAACATTTGAGTGTTACAAACTGGATCAAAAGTAACAGACTTTTCTGTGAAACAGATCACAATCAAGTAGGCTCTCACCGTACTCTTTGACCTCAAACTGTGCATAGTAGCTTTGCTGTGGATGACTTTGGAACTTGGCCACTATTTTCCACAGTCCAGGACTACACACAGAAATTCAAATTCAAGTTTTTCAAAATGTCTGGAAAAGCATGCATTTGTGTATTCAATCTATCGTACACTTTAATTACAGATATACATTTGAGAAATGCCGTGGGTAGAGTTCACACTTGAGTTTTTTTATAGGATTAGTCATGTGTGTGTGTGTGTGTGTGTGTGTGTGTGTGTGTTTATGTGTTTGAGTGTGTGTGTGTATCTCTCTCTCTCTTCATATATATACTGTATATATATATATATATATATATATATATATATATATATATATACACACATATATATATACATATATATATATATATACACATATATATATATGTGTATATATATATTGAATTAAAAAAAAAAATATATATATATATATATATATAAAAATCCTCATCTCACCCCTTGGGTGGTGTCCGTCCCCATTCAGCTCGGGTCCTCTACCAGAGGCCAGGAAGCTTGAGGGTTCTGCGCAGTATCCTTGCTGTTCCCAGCACTGCACATTTCTGGACTGAGATGTCTGATGTTGTTCCCGGGATCTGTTGCAACCACTCATCTAATTTGGAGGTCACTGCCCCGAGTGCTCCGACCACCACAGGCACGACTGTCACCTTTACCTTCCAGGCTCTCTCCAGCTCCTCTCTGAGCCCTTGGTATTTCTCGAGTTTCTCGTGTTCCTTCTTTCTGATGTTTCCATCACTTGGGACCGCTACATCCACTACAACGGCTTTCTTCTGCCCTTTATCAATGATCACGATATCCGGTTGGTTCGCCATTACCATCTTGTCAGTCTGGATCTGGAAGTCCCACAGGATCTTCGCTCGGTCATTCTCCACCACCTTGGGAGGTGTTTCCCATTTTGACCTTGGGGTTTCCAGTCCATACTCGGCACAGATGTTTGGTAGACTATGCCAGCCACCTGGTTATGGCGTTCCATGTAGGCTTTCCCTGCCAGCATTTTACACCCTGCAGTTATGTGTTGGATCGTCTCGGTGCCTCTTTGCACAACCTACACCTTGGGTCTTGTCTGGTGTGGTATATCTGGGCCTCAATGGCTCTGGTGCTCAGGGCCTGCTCCTGAGCAGCCAGGATGAGTGCCTCTGTGCTGTCCTTCAGGCCAGCCCTCTCTAGCCACTGATAGGACTTCTTGAGATCAGCCACTTCACTTATGGTCCGGTGGTACATCCCGTGTAGGGGCTTGTCCTCCCATGATGGTCCCTCTTCCAGCACCTCATCCTCTGTTCCCCATTGTCTGAGACATTCTCTGAATATATATATATATCTATATATATATATATATATATATATATATATATATATATATATATACCTTGCAATGAATTTCTGTAAATTAACAAACAATTCAAAATATTCTATTATATATTCAATACTATTCTGTCCAATTGAATTTCGAAAGGTGTTTTGTAAAATAACAGTAAACTAGCGGTGCCCCTGCTGTCAGTAATTTACAGTTATATTTATTTCTTTGCAATGTCAATTTGAAAAAAATCCTTCATTCTTGAGTCAAAGAAAATATACATATGTGAAATGTGGAAAAAGAGAATTAAAAAAAAACATCACCTGACAATCTCAGCAAGTTTGAAGTTTCCAGTGTAGATCCCTGACTTCAGAAAGACTGACTCAAGAGGTAAAATGATGTCTTCGGGGGTCTAGGGATAAAGAACATTGAACAAACTTTATCATCGGCCTCATAAGTTTATTTTTGATCATGTATTTGAGCCACACGACAATAGGTCTTTTATGAAGTGTGAGATCGATTGACTGAATGCAGTGATGCCACAACAAGGGCAGCATCCATCCATTCTATTTCATGTAACGACCAACGGCCTCATTATTAGCTTTCTTAAAATGTGATTGTCCCTTCCGATGATTTGTTACACCTCTGAAGGGAGGCTTTTCGGCTGCTGGCACCATTTTCGATAAAAATGGTAACTTACCATCATCTCGATGATTATAGCAGCAGCATCATCTTGATTTTGGTGATCTCTCTCAATAGGCTCCATGCTAGGCGTAACTCCAAACATCCTGTAGTTCACTGAAAGATAGCGGGATCGATTTCAATTGCTGTTCAGTTGTTTTGAGCCGTATTGGTGATAATGACGCCACGCTTGGCGCACCCGTGCTGTCGGGGGTGTAGAGATTCTTGTCTGTCTGGATGAAGATGTATCCAGACTGAAAGGAGACCAATACCACTTTCTCCAACAGTCGGTCAGGGAATTGAGCTTGCAGGTACACATACTGCTTCATGTTGGGGTCTGTACTAAAGTCTCCTGTCGGTATCTAATGTGTGAGAAGCACAAGGACAAAGATGTATTAAAATGCTCAGAGACAGCAAAAATATATCGGTAGTGTCTCTCTTTTACCGTGATTTGTCCGAATCCTTGGAAGTTGTTTGCGCTATTAAGGGTCACAGATGCACCCAACCCAAGCTTTTTGGTTTTGGTTGGATGGTTCATCACGTTGATGTCCACCTTGATGTCGCCCCCAGTGCAGTCTTGACACTCCACAAAAATGTTTTCTGCTGCTCCTACCCGCAACAGGTTGGGGGAAGACATCACCTTCCTGCAGCACATTAGAGGGAGAATCATTACAGGCTAAGGATTAGCTAAGGATATACCTGTACAGACCAACGCTCTTGGTCACAACATTAGGTACACCAGCACATTATTATAATGACACTCCACAGCAGAGCTGTATCAAAAATTTGCCTTTTATGAACTTTGTTCGAAATTTCCACAAAATATTCCAAACATCATATTACTACTTTTAAATATCATAAAGTACTTTCATAATTGGTGAAGTGTTCTTAAGGACGGATTTCATGAATTTTCTCATCTGCTTTATCTTTTCCATGTTGCAGCAGGATTCTTCAGTGAACATTAGCGAATGCAGTATGCACCTGCATTGTTTGTTTTTCCCTTTTCCTCGCTTTCTTATGATTTTGATCATGTCACGACCCTACTCTAAACACCCCACCATGTGGTGTCTCAGGATAACGCCCCCTCGCAGCCACCCACGCATGAACACTGCAAACAATGAGTCAACTGTTGACTCTGAGGAGTAAAATCCAGAATTTGATAAGAACAAATTTCACCATTGCACTGTTTACTCTGTTTGATGTAATGAAACAAATATCCAACCAAATTACCTTGACTTGTGGAACTGCAAACGAGTGGTCTTGCTAATCATTACGCAAATGGACTAAGCCAATGTTTACAATTCTCAAATGTTATTTATTCAGATACAGTGCGTGATAGTCATGAAGACTAGACAGACAGACAGTTCGACAACTCGATAGCTAGATAGATAGTTACATGAATGGCTACGGCATTGTAGTGCCAAAAACAGTGCCTTAAGGCTTTACATGTTTTCCTTTCTGTTAGTCACATGATGAACGGTCCGGTGGTCCAGTGGTTAGCGCATCGACCTCACAGTGCAGAGGTCGTGGGTTTGATCCCGGCTCCGGCCTTCCTGTGTGGAGTTTGCATGTTCTCCCCAGGCCCGCATTGGTTTTCTCCTGGTACTCCGGTTTCCTCCGACATTCAAAAACATGCATAGCAAGCTGATTGAACACTCCAAATTGTCCCTAAGTGTGAGTGTGAGCGCTGATGCTTGTTCGTCTCTGTGTGCCCTGCGATTGGCTGGCAACCGGTTCAGGGTGTCCCCCGCCTACTGCCTGAAGACAGCTGGGATAGGCTCCAGTACCCCCCGCGACCCTTGTGAGGATAAAGCGGATCGGAAAATGGATGGATGGGTGGATGGATAGTCACATGATACACCTAGTGGTTCCAGTCATTACAATGAACAAGAAATTGAAGAAAACAAAGCGGGCTAATAATTGTTTTCCAAACAGTAGATAGTACAAGCAGATCCCATTGAATGTGTTCGAAGTTGAGTGCCAAGTCTACTTACAATGGAACACCATCAGCCACAGAAGACAAACAGGCAAAGGCCAGTGAGGCCAGCAGCCACAGAGGAGTTGTACCCATTCTCTCCCCAATCCGCAACTACTGTCAAAGTAGCGTTTAGTGCTACAACGCTCCCCTTTTATATCCCTCTCAACCAGTCTCCTCCCAATAGGTCCATATAGGTTGCGCAAAATCATTTCCCGGCAGCAGTTGCCAAATAGATTAGCAAAAGCACACGAAGGGTCCATTTAAAAATCAATGTCTTGATGAATTTACTTTCGTTTTGTTGCAAAGGATTAATGAATACACAAATGTCTCTCACGCACACGTAAGCCACTGTAACTATGTTGGGATGATTTGATGAATCTAAAATGATTGTAAAATTACATTGAGTTTCACATTATTCATATTTAATGAACAACATTTCAGTTTGACCATACTGTATATGTGCAGAGTTTGTGTTACTTTTCCCCTGGTATTCTGACTGGTTCTCTCACCTCCCAAAACGTGCTTCTAAGGTTAGTCTCAATTCCCCATAGTCTGAGCCACAGATCCAATGAACACTTTCTCATATACGTGCATTCATTATTTTATTGATACAGACATTTAAGTCGGTGTTCATTTTCCGACCCTGCTGGATCAATATATCTTTTGAACCTGGCCAAGCACACAAGGTTAAAGTTGTGTAATGCCTGACAAACATTTTGTGAGTTTCAACAACATGGAATTTTCTCTGATGACAAACTTGTGCTTGGCAAACGGACACGCTATCAGCTGATTTCCCAAAAATGGCTTAAAATTGATTTATTTAAGAAGTCATAATTCAGGCATTTTTTAAACTAAAGCAAGGTATAATACATGGTAATACATTTGCAGGCAAATTATACAATGTCATTTTTCACATGGATGTAATTGAACTTTTTATTTATTTAATGAACCTTATCTTTCAACTTGAAAGTACAAAGAAAAACACCACACATTATGACACTCTAAAGAGTGCAAAAAAGTTTTTTCCTTTTGCTTTTGAATGATTTCTTTTAACTTTTGAATTAGCTTTATTTGCTTTACAGTAACAAAAACAACTGAATCATAAATTATATATTTAACCCACTTACATGTTCAATTAATAAATACATCATTCATTCACATCAGCGGATCTTGAAATTACATTTGTAACAAAACACTGAACATGATTCAAACTCCTAATCTGCAATAATGTTTCCAGATTTCCAGTGGTTTCGTCCACCCATCCATTTTCTGATCCGCTTTTATCCTCACTAAGGGCCGCGAGGCGTGCTGGAGCCTATCCCATTTGTCTTCAGGCAGTTGGCGGGGGACACCCAAAACCGGTGGCCAGCCAATCGCAGGGCACACTGAGACAAACAACCATCCGCGCTCACAGCTAGGGACAATTTTGAGTCTTCAATAAGCCTGCCATGCATGTTTTTGGAATTTGGGAGGAAACCGGAGTACCCGGAGAAAACCCACACAGGCACAGGGAGAACATGCAAACTCCACACAGGAACGCCGGAGCTGGAATCAAACCCGTACCTCTGCACTGTGAGGTCGACGCGCTAACCACTGAAAATCAACATGGAGTCAGGATTTAATTATATGTTAACACATCTGTGACAGAATCATCAATGACACCACCCTCCACTTCCTTTGTCTGGCTAAAATATATTGCCCTTTAGGTTTGCCTTGAAAACGAAGTTTAAAAACTGGCATTTGTTTTTCTGTGGACGTGTGTATTTACAACACAAAGTAAAAATGTGCCTGTTGAAAAAATCCTTCTCCACAGTTAGTAAAAACGACGTGTAAAAAATTGTGAAAATTGGTAAAAGATGCTGACACGTAAAAACTGCATTTGGTCACAGTATACATGAATACTTGTCTTCTACCATCTAGATGCCTGTTACAACATTTAGTGCTGTTAACTTCATGAATTACTCTCTAGTAAATTTCTGCATGCCTCCTTGAAAACAGAGGTTAATATATAAAGACCCCCACTTAGGTTTGACTGCACAATCGAGAGCCAGGTGTTTATTTGATGCATGTCATGTCTTAAAATCCAGAATTTTCCTGTATATTTTTTTTAAACGTATTTCCTGATGTGCCCTCTAGTGGCACGTTTTACATTGTCCAACAGGGACCCGTAAAGTCTTTCAGGCAGGAATGGGCTGGCTTTGAGAGTAACCGAATACATGTAACGGTGTTACATATTCAAACATTTAACTGTATTTACAGTGTATAACTTACAGACAGGCCGCTGTCTTAGTATGTGTTGGTCTTATCTATCTATCTATCTATCTATCTATCTATCTATCTATCTATCTATCTATCTATCTATCTATCTATCTATCTATCATCTAATTAATTATTACGCCCGCGACCCTCGTGAGTATTATAAAGATAATGGACAGATAGAATATTGTGAATGAATGACTGCCCTTGAGCGCTGTCACTCTGCAAGCTCATGGTGGCATCATGGAGCTCCGGTCGGGCCAGATATTGACAGCGTCCTTCTATCAACGGCAGTCCCCAGAGGGAAATCTCTGAGGAAGCTGCTGTGTGCATCTGCATTATTTGTCCACGCACTCTTGAAAAGTGTCTGTAAAAACCCAGCCGCAATCCTCTTAATGATAAGAATGTAGCTGAAACTCATACATCCGTACAAAATGCACACAGACACGGAGAAGACATGCAAATTCCTCACGGAAAACAATTGAACAAATGTGGAAATAGGTAAATTAGTTGGTTGGTGCTTTGTAGAGAATAAACGTTGGTGGTACTGTAGTGTGAAAAGTTACGAAAATTGGCTAGTTTACCAATTACATACTTTCCGTTCTTTATGATCACTTTTTTAAAGCAGTTGGCGCGGACGTACCTGTTTTCAAACACGAAATAATGAAAAACAAGAGCCAAAACAACAAACATTTGTCGAACGTGGCACAAACCGAGAATGGGAGACGTTTCTGATTGGCCGATGTGATTCACGTGACCTGCTTATTTCCATATGGACGGTCAGGTAGTGCGCTTCCAAATAGTTTCGGTTGGGCTGAGGACACGTTGTTGTCCCGGTGGATACTTCTCTAGCGTCTTTAAAGTGGGACTTTAACAAACGACGAGCTTCATTTCACCTGGACACGTTCCCGGCTCGAGGACAGGTAATTTTCTCTCAAGTAACGTCGTAGGTCTTAATGGTGACTGCAGCGAAGAAGGTGAGTTAGTGTTGGCGGGGATTCTTCGGTTCCTCCTCCAACTTTGTGGCGGCACACAGCAGTCAGCTGAGAACAGGTGGAGCAGGATGGGCTGCATTCCTTCCTGACCCGCAGAACCGCATCTCGATCGGCCAGTCCACACCATTATTAGCTTGACTTGAGGATTTATTTTTCGGACAAGCTTTTTTTTTTAATTTAATTATATATATTTTTTACTTTTCAATAAAACATAATTTTTGTCAGCAACTTATTGCACACCGAATGGAAATGAAGTGAAAAGGTTTCGACTTATTTTTAAGATAAATGATTTTCTAAAAGTACAACATTTCAATATGTGGATATGATTTTCTGATCCATGAAAGAAAGCATATTTTATTTTGTGTTTTAAACAAAACAAGACATTACTAGACATCAGCTGTGGCATCGTAAAACTGGTCAACATCTTTGTCTGTTTTTTGACATGCTTTGAATCGCCAGGCATTCCCAAACATAAACTGTCTCATGGCCCACTGTGAAATCTGAAAATCCTCTGAAGCCCACCAAATCATCATTTGTGAGAATTGGATCATTCATTCATTTTCCGAACCGCTTTATCCTCACTAGGGTCGCGGGGGGTGCTGGAGCCCATCCCAGCTGTCTTTGGGCATTAGGCGAGGGACACCCTGAACAGGTTGCCAGCCAATCGCAGGGCACACAGAAACGAACAACCATCCGCACTCACACTCACATCTAGGGACAATTAGGAGTGTTCAGTCAGCCTGCCATGCATGTTTTCGGAATGTGGGAGGAAACCAGAGGACCCGGAGAAAACCCACGGAAGCACAGGGAGAACATGCAAAATCCACACAGGAAGGCCGGAGCCGGAATCCAACACGCTACCTCTGCACTGTGAAGTCGACGTGCTCACCACTCGACTACCGGGCCACCCAGAATTGGATCAGTAATACCCAAATATATATTTTACAATTAGTGTGTAAAAGCACAGATTTAAAAAGGCTAATTTATAATTAATATATATTTTCCTGTTGAGGCATTTCGTAACTTGAATATTTCATATGAAGAGACATTCGTAAGTAGACGTACCACTGTATTAATAATGTGTTTGTGGAATAAGTGGGAAAAAATTTATTATAATGTAAGGGGACCTTTAACACCAAGGTAAATAGTATTTTCACGACCATTCGGCGCACCTGTTGTTGGGCACGCCCACCCTTCACTCATTGGCAGACTTCCGCATGCCTGACGTCACTTACGCCCGCCTTTTCTCTATATAAACAGCGTGTCGGCCAGAAGCGTGCTCAGTCAGGCTTTGGAACTCGGCTCATACACTAGACTTTTAATGGCGCCTTATGGTCGTGAAAATACGGTACATAAGTGCAGAAAATAAGAAACCTGTAATTATTATCTGACTGGTTGTGGCCTTTTTTTTCCCCAGGTGCTGCATGATAAAAATTTCGCTGATGCTTGTTTGCTCCAATGCAAGTTTCAAGGCCACCCCAGACCTCAAAGCTTCTTTCCTTTCTTCTGAGAGGTAAAATGTTGTCACATTGTCTAAATTGTGTGCGTTTCTTTTACCCTTATCTTACAGTTTCTCATAACTATCCAATGACATTTCTTGGAATAACACGCACAAGTGCGATGTGATACTATGAGTTTAATATGTAACAAGCCATGAAGGCTAAACAAAAAAATTCACCCGTTAAAACATGTAGAATGATTTTGTTTTCTATATCCAGAGACATTACCCTCAAGTCAGAAATGAATATTAAAAATATATATATATATTTTTCCAGCGTTACATTGTTGCCCCCACAAAATCTTTTAACCATACACACTTTTTTTGTCATATTTTAACATCCTTCATTTGTCATACCATTAAAAACAGAAAACGATATTGTGTATGAAAAAAAAAATCTCCATTCACCCATCTATTTTCTATTTCACCTGTTCTCATCAGGGTAGCAGGTGAGCTGGAGGCTCTCCCACCTGACTTCAGGCACGAGCCGGGGTACACCCTTGACTGGTCACCTGTCATTCATTGGGACATATAGTCAAGCAACCTTTGTATGTATTCGATATTTTAGTCATTGTACAGTTTGCACATATGTCTGGTGCAGCCAGTACTTTTCCTACATTGCAGTAATTTTCATTCAGTCATCATTAAGCTTGTTCTTTGCCAGATGCCACCTCAAAATCCAAGAAAAAAGTAAAATGCAAGTAGGTTTGGGCTAAAAAAAATCGACACGGGAAGATATCTTTGTGGGCTTCTATACGATACGGAGGCATCTCTAAAAGCTCATTTTTGCTTTCGAGCAGGCACGGCACTGACTGTAAACCGAAAGCGCTGCTAACAGTAGAAGAAGAAAATGTTTACCATTCAGCACAAAATATAATTTGTGTATTCATCACTATTTTCATCAAAAATATATGCAAAGTAATCTAAAATACCAGGATACGTGTATGCCACGTATCGGGCTCCACATGTTCGGCATCTGACCCCTGAATCGTGTTTACGCATTCTATTGTGAGGTTGTTGGCAATACTTAGCCCCAAATGCAAGTGTAACAAGATGAGATAACACATTAATGGTTTGTTTGTCATTGGAGAAATATGTCATCTGGATAAATAAAGGTTAAATCAATAAATAAGTACACGGTGAGAATACGAGATATCTGTATGTAAGTTGAGGTTGAAAATATTTGCCTTTGACATTTTCATCCCCTTTTTACAGCTGTACCTCACCATGACAATGGGCGCATTCTTCCCACTCACGGTGTCGGCACTGTTCTCCACCGTGGTTCTGTTCCTTGGCTTGACTGTGCTTCTTCTGCTGTGCGTCATAAAGAAGAGAATGGAGGGAACCTACCGCCCCAGCGCAGAAGAAAGAAAACCGGCCGCAGCAGGTGGATCCGAAAAGAACGGCCTGCCCTTCCCTTTGCCCAAAGAAGAACGCCTCATATGATTTACTCCACATTATGTTGCAACTTCACCACTGACCCCTTTATCAACCGTGTGGATGAATACCCCCACGCACTTGTGGTGATTATCCATTCTTAAGTTTTGCACCACAAATCTTCCTGACACACCAGACACTTTTTTCCCCTTTTGATTCACTTATTGGATTAAATAGGTCATCAAATATGTCACCAGTGTGGCTCCGAGAAAAAGAGATATTTGAACTGAACTTGGCTATGTATTTGAATTGAGGTTTGTTAGTTTTTACTTCACTCTGCATTGTTTAGTCTATATAAATATACAGATAAACTATGTATTATGCTCATGAAGGATACTCATTGACACTGGCGATAACTATGATGCACTTTTATTTTGTGGATTTTTGTACGTAAAAATAATGTTTACGTAAATAAAGAATTTGTGAACACTATTGCTGACTTTCTTGATCCAAACTTTGTCAAAAGATACATGGACATTTTTTTTTTTGGGGGGGGGGGGCGTAACGAAAGTGTCTCTCCCAATCAGCCAGTGTGGCTGCTCCATTGAGATTCAAACATCTTTTTGAGTTCTGACACCTTGAGAGGAGTTGGGCCTCCTTGCTCGTTCTTGATGGTGCTGTTCGCATCTGAATGGGTCCTTGAATTATACGACTGATATGTTTGAACAATGTCTCTGCTGTTACCTGCTCTGTGACTCTCGGCCAAGTCCTTATGCCTTGACTTCTCAAGGAAGCCTTCTATGGACTCATGAGAATGGAAGGCCACCTCTGCACTTTTCACCACCAGCATTCCACTTCTCTCTTCTGTTGCATCCTCCTGTACTTCATCCGTTCCGTTTTCGCGAGGTTGCTTCTCACTCTCCCCTAGATTTAGACCATCTTCTATCTTTTTCAAGTCTTTGTCCTCGTGTCGCTCAGCTGTTTCCTCCACAGGATTCTGTTTTAAAGTCACTGTCCTTTCTGGCTCAGTCTTCACTTCCTTTGAACTATTTCTGCTATGGATTTCTACTTCGTGGTTCACATCTATTGCTTCCTTCCTTTTCAACTGTTGATCTCCGACGCCTCTCAGGCTCTCTTCTTGCTCGGTTACAAATGCTGATGTATCCTTGACAGTCTCATATGCATCAAAGCTCAGCCCATCCGAGTTGCCAGTCAGCGCTTGCACGTTCTCTGACTGTTCCAGGTTCCAGCTGTTAAGGCTGCCACTGCCACTCGTGCACAGAGAGAGGCTCTCCTGGCTGGGATTAACTCGACCAAGCTAAACAAAACAGTCGTTGTTAATCAAATTTACACGAGTTAGCCCTGCACAACTGAATAAAATGGAGAGACGATCCTAGCTTTCTCAAAAAAAAACCCAAAATCCAATACAGAAATAACCATAATGTCCACGGATATCTCTTGAATTTTTTATGCATTTTGATAATGTTGAATAAAACCCAAAATGGTATAGTAGCTCTACTTAGTGGGGAAGTAAATTATAATTTCACCCACTTTTAAATGTTACAAATTTTACCTTGAAAAGGGAGATTTTTTTGGAAACCAAAAAAAACGGATCTAAAAATGGCGACAACTAGAAAGTACTGACTGACCGGAAATAATTTAATGTGTTAATAATTGTGCAGCAGTGGATGGACCACATCATACTGAGAATGTGATAAATTTACCTAAAACGGTATATTGGAAAAGTGACATTTAGCCCAGTAAGACCTCTCTGCTGACCTCTCTATAGCAGAATGCTTCATTTAAAATGAATTTAAAATGAAGCATTCTGCTATAGCTCTTACTAATTTCAACAGTGCTGCATTATGTATGTGTCATTTTTATGTTCTTACCTTTGTAATATAGTCATGGCTGTCTGGTCCAAAAAGATCCAGGCTGCGTGTGCCATATAACAGGCCCCTGTCATGTGAGCTGCGAATGCTGAGGGTGTCAAAGATCTCACTTAGAAGATCCATTTCCTCTAGATCACACAGTTCCTCTTCTTCCTTCTCTTCATCCGTTTTAAACTCAGAGTCAGGCTTGGCCCCTTGCCCAGGCATTGCCCTTGATATACAGAGCCACACAAGAATGTACACGTCCAAATAACGAACAGAAAGTGAAAATGAAAAAAAGTGAGTGAAGATTTTTTTACACAATTTGGGAGTGTGTCTGTGGATTATTTTTGTTCATTTTCCAAAAGAAGGTTTTGGAGATCAGCGTCACTAATGTTGGACCAGTGAAAGGACCTGATGTTTTAGGCTCTACCTTCTTTGTTTTAGTTCATCCCAAAGGAGTTTGATAGAATTCAAATCAGGACTCCTCCAAATTATTTCCACAAAGCAACACTATGTCCAAAATGTCTTGGTAAACTACCATATTTTCCACACTATAAGGCACACCGCATTATAAGGCGCACATGAATAGAAGCTACACTCGTGGCTGAAGTTACGTCCATCCACTAGATGGAGCTGCGCTGGCTGAAGGGAATACAATAGAAAAAAATACAATCCATCTTTATTAATATCGCTGCAGCTGTAACATATCGTTTTACAGAACAAAGAAAATACTACGTCGAATAAATCAGATTATTGATCCAATTATGAGGCGGATTAGAAGGTGCACTGTCGGCTTTTGACAACGCTGAATGAATGCTTTTAGGTGCGCCTTGTAGTGCGGAAAATACGGTAAATGGTTAATGAATTGGCACTGTAAATGGCCAATAATACTTGTCCGCAGGTTTAGGTTTCTCACCCGCTCCATGCATCTCCAGCTGCCTTGGCTCCCTGGCCTTGGGTGACACCAAGTTTGTAACTGGGCCGACGAGGACGTGACTCGAAGAAAAATAATCACCAGCATCAAACAAAAAAGAAAAGAAAGTTTGACAGACAAATAGAAGTAAAAGTGTGAAAACAGCACAAAAAAATGCAAGACACATAAGTCGGATGCATCGGATGTTGTGCTTTACTTTTCTCTCACATATGGAAAGCCGTATGGTCATTTATTCGTTGCTGACCCCTGATGTGACATCTGATCTCAGGTTTCGGACAGGAGTTTCCGTGGTTTGGCCGTCATGTGCATGTCTGATGTTGCTCACTGTGGTTCGATGAATGCTCAGGGACTTTGTGTGAATGCTCAGATGCGTGGAAAATTTGAGAAAACATGTTCAAGTATTTTTAATACTGCTGGCAAGCAAGCAACATAATGTTTATATATATATATATATATATATATATATATATATATATATATATATATATATATATATATATATATATATATATATATATATATATAAATCCTCATCTCTGGACTGAGATGTCCGATGTTGTTCCTGGGATCTGTTGCAACCACTCATCTAGTTTGGAGGTCACTGCCCCGAGTGCTCCGACCACCACAGGCACGACTGTCACCTTTACCTTCCAGGCTCTCTCCAGCTCCTCTCTGAGCCCTTGGTATTTCTCGAGTTTCTCGTGTTCCTTCTTTCTGATGTTTCCATCACTTGGGACCGCTACATCCCCTACCACGGCTTTCCTCTGCCCTTTATCTATGATCACGATATCCGGTTGGTTCGCCATTACCATCTTGTCAGTCTGGATCTGGAAGTCCCACAGGATCTTGGCAACTTAAAACAACTTAAAACAACTTAAAACATACATAATGTCACACTACAAGGAGTTGAACTGTTCTCGACAAATGATGCTCGTGATAGCAACTGGGGCCAATAATGGGGCCAAACTGTTATAGTCTGAAGCAGGCATTACAAGTGCAGGACAGTAGTTTACTAATGAGGTTTAATCGTGTACTAGTAGTCAAATCCAGTCGTTCTATGCTGTGTGCCAGAGTCAATCTACTAGTGCGCTGGATTGTCTTAAAATTGAAGACCAAGAGTTTAATCTTAGGCGTAGAAAAAAAAGTAGTGTGTTTCCAGTAACCCGACCAACCGAGAATTTCTACCTCAAAGAAAAACTTTACAGTCGGCATTTTTTTTCCAAACCTTCTACATTTTTGTGTAATAATAGCCTTTCAAAACACTTAAGGGCGCTTTAAAATCAAAACAAGAACAATAAAACCACAGACAAAATTATAAATAACAAAAGGAAAGATGAATTTAGAGCATTTACATTGGTGCAAACTCTCGCGATATTCACGTTGCGTCGTTTGCCCTGTCGTCTGTCAACAACATTGAATCGTGGCGGCGGCCACGATCTCCGATAACAGTTTAAACCGCGTTTTGTGTGTTGCAGTCGCATGCTCGCAACATAATATTAAGAAAATAGCATCCACTGCTGTATGTTGTATATGCTGTATGTAAAGATTCAACAAGGCGACGGCGGCGGCGACGTTCGAAGTCGGCCGCGGGGAGAGGCGGGGGGGCGGGCGTAACGGTGGGACGGGCGGGGTTGTGGTACGGCGCGCGGTCGTTGGCGGTCGTTGGCGGTCGTCTACTCTACCCCCCGCCACGAACACCCAGCGCCCGCCCCCGCGGCCCGACCCCGCGAGGCCGGCGGCGGCGGCGCACCCCTGCCTCCCGAGCCCGGAGCGAGAGCGAAACCCAAATAGGCGGCGGCGCCGCCGGCCGCGGAGCGGCGGGACGACGGCGGCGGGAGGCGTCGCGGGGACGGTGTCGGGCGCGGGTCGGTCGGTGCGCCGCGCCACCTCCGCGCCCCGCCCGTCCCCGTCACTACCCCGGTCAGGCGCCCGTCGGCGTTCACCCACCCGCCCGCCCCCGCCGACACGCGCGTCCGCGCACTCGTTGACGTCGACCCCCCGTCCGCCTTAGTCTTACGGCACCCTAGTCCAGGCCGGGCCACGACCACCACGGGCCGTCTAGGTCGCGGGACGCAGAGGCTCTAACACCCAGCCGCTGGGTACCCAACTCGCTCGCCGCCGAGCGGGGGTTTCAATCAGTGGCGATTGCTCTCGGACTGCAAGGGAAGCTTGGCTTCCCCTAAAATGTCAAAGAATAAGTGATGAAATATATGAATGTAAATGTCATTGTGTGTACATGTCATTGACTAAATATGCGCTACAACGTGCTCAACTTTTGTTCCGAATCAGCTTCTTCTTATTACTGGTTACGACGTACGACGCGAGTCCCTTCTCCTTCAAGCCGCAGCTTCGCTGTGCTTTAAACGGTAGTGAGTTCAGGGTAGATTGTCCCATTACGTTGAACGGAGACGAGTCATTGGATACAAACTGGTTTTTGTCCCGCCCACGGAGTTCGGCGTCTCTGGGACTGGACGGCAGTGGGAGGGTACCGGACGCCAGGCTTTTCTGCATCAGATTGGATGCCTGTGTGCCAGTTCGATTGACATTGAAATGAGCCAATCACCGAGCTGTAAGTGATTGACATTGAAATGAGCCAATCACCGAGCTTTTAGTGTAGGCACGCGTGCGAGCCTTTTTTTCAACTCGCATTCTGTTCCGAGTTGAGCTGGAGACTTCTCCTAATCATTTTAGCGACACTCTTTGTTGTAAACAACTAGCGACAAATTAATATTTTATTTCTGGTGGGTTTTATTGTAGTTCCTATAGTTGTAGGACACTAATTAAGTACGGGGAAAAGACGCCTTGTTGGTATGACAGGGTCACAGATCATTTTCTTGAAAAGCAACGGAGCTAGAGTAGAATTCGCGTATAAATAAACGGACACATTTTATGATGTCGATCAAAATTGAGCTTCTCCTTTTTGACAGACGAGCATGGTTTCAATGTCTCCTTGTTTTATGTTTTATGGTTATTTTGTTTACGTTTTTGATGGGGGAGGGAGGGAGAAAAAAAGATTTAAAAAAAAAACTTTGTCCGACCTACCGACCCTATGCTGAAATTTCATGTTACCGGAAACACACTACTTTTTTTTCTACGCCTTACAAGATTGACAAAAAAAGATTTTGAACAAATGGTCAAACGGCTTTCATTGACAGGCGTAGATGTTGTATTACATTTTTGGGGGATTATTACCATTCCAAAGTGTTGTGTGATTGGAAGACGATTCTGCAGGCAGTCAGACTGAGCACGATGTGACAAAGATCCGCCTCTCTGAAGGGTCTGTGTTTGACTGAAGGCCTGCCTTACAAAGACATTTTTTGGTGAAGCCACAAATATATCACGCCATAGTTTATTATTACGGCAACCATTACGTAACTCACCTTATGTTTCAACCTGCTTTTCAAACCAGAACTTGTGAGGCCTTTTGCCTGGTAAAGACAGAGCATTTTTGTATACAAACAGTAGTTCAAGTGTAGCAGACACTACTCTAGCGAAACACTCCTCAGTTCACCCGTACGTTATTTGTTTTGGACTTGATGTTGAGGATCAGCGCTCCTCCCCCTCTCTGTCACAGATAGAACAGCATCCTGAATTGGGCAACAATACGAGTAGATACTTTTTTTTAATGAGTACTCACTTACCTTTAAATTACCAACTAGCTGTAGGTAAGATTTACTCTTTCCTGGAAAAAAAAGACCAACAAGAAAATAAGTGAAAGATTCCTCCGTCTACAATCTGTCTACACTACAGCACACTGAATGTACCTACCTGTCGTTTCACATTGAAGAATTTCCTCTTCAAAGAGGTCCTGTGGTACTTTGCCTGTGTTCAGGATGTCCAGGCGTCCATCAATAAACTGAAAATATTTCGAAAATTAGCCTACTAATGAACACTAATACTGTATCACATAAATTATCTCAGGGATGACTCTGTCTTTGAATCAGATTCATAAGATGCCTATCCTCAGGGTCACTGGTGAGCTCAAGCCTATCCCAGCACCCTGGACTGGTCGCCAGGCAACCCCAGGGCAATAATCGAAAACAACCATTCACGCTTACATTCACACAATTTAAAGCAGGGCTGTCAAACTCATTTTTGTCGCGGGCCACATTGTAGTTACAGTTTGATTTGGAGGGCCGTTATGAATTTTGGGAAACCATTATAAATGTTTAATCACATGCAAAATCCACACAGAAATCAAGCTGGAGGTCAGTAGCCAGAACCTCTCGTCTGTGATGCAGGAGTGCAAACAACCAGTATCATGGATTTGTTTTTTCAGTGATACAACAATGGTAACTAAATTAATGGAATAAACTAACACAAGTCACAAAGGTAAAATGGTCTCTCATTGTACAATTATTTTGTACTTGAGAATCCCTCCCCGCAAACCCAGTTTTTCAATGAGTACACACCGTACACTCGTACAGTACATGGTTAAAGATTTTTGCCCAGTAGAGAGCAGCAGACACTTAGAGAAGCCATTTGCTGTACCTGTTTGAAAAACTGTAAATGAATGGCACTCTGAAGAAACCCCTCATACTGGCTGATTTGTGGTCTAGAAACAAATCATTACTGAAGGATACCTCACCCCCCTGCAAAAGTAAAGAAAAGATTACAATTTTTCAATATTTACAATACTACTACTGTACTACTACTACTAATAATAGTAATAATAATAATATGTAACGTGTACAAAAAAATTCCAACAGAATAAGAAAATTCAATTCACCTCCAGGATTAAAATGTATTTTTAAAAATGAAAAATAGAAATACAAACTGGAACATTGTACAAAAATGTAAATAAATAACAATAGTAAGAATAAATAAATAATAATAAAACATTTGCATCCACTCCAAGCCACAATTTAAGAAGAAACCGACCTTATGATTCTGCAGAGCATCCTTGTATCCTCCAAACAGGACGGACTGGGCCTTGAGAAAGGCCCGTGAGACCCCACAACCAGCAGAAACCACCTGACGCTTCAAACATACTTTCAGCCCAGACACCTGGGGACAGATATACTGTACATTTACAACTGGTGACGTGACGCAGATACAACATACAGTGGAAAAAGTCCTCACGGTCCCGTTCAAATGCCAGGTGTTTATGATATAAAAAGAGACAGAGACAAGTTTCCGCCACGCTCAATGGTGTCATTATTACTGCGCCGCCACCACATTGTGTTGCAGCGACACACTATTGGGTGTTGAACGTTTAACACGTAAATAAATGTGACTTTAACACCACGTACCGTGGATGCATATAGACACTTTGCCTGTGTTAAAATAAACACCCTATGGTGTTGAATTAACCCCAGCAGATTTTCAGTGTGCAAATAAAAGCTGAATTGTTGATCTCTTTTCTCAAATGATGTCAAGTCGAAGCGTTTTCACTTTTCAGCAAAAATACACGAATTGGCCTCGCTGTTACAATAATTTTGGGTCATACCAGTGGATGATGGGAAATATGAAGTGATATATATGAAATATGCGTGAACTACTGCAACACTACTAATGATGGGTGCAGACACTTTTTAAATACGGTAAATACATTCTCACACACACGCACACGCACACGCACACGCACGCATGCACGCACGCACACACACACAGACACACACACACAAAGGAGCTATTACCACATCTGAAGGTATCTTCTTCAGGTCATTGAAGGGGGTTTCCAGTGTGTTTGTATCCACATTCAAAATGACAACTTCTTCCAAGCCTCGACTCCTCACCTTCTGCCAAACCCACACTGTTATTTAATGGCCTTTGTTCATGCATTTCAAACAATTTCTTACCTCGGCTAGACTGCTATGAACCCCAATTAGGTACGGCATAGGTGCACTGCAACAGGTGATACCAGATATGACGTATAGAAATACAGACGACAGACTGACAGGCTTACCAGCAATAGTCAAGAAGGTGAGGTGGCAGAACTGGGATGAAGATGTGTTGCCAGTGCATTGGGTATAACAGAGCCCCGAGTGCATGTACACAAGATGTCAGCTACAAACGGCACAGTAGCACACGACATATGTGAATGTGTGTAAAGCGTATTTAAAATGGAATTCAAAACAATGAAAGAAATACACACAGTGTTGAGTTTGCGAGCAAATATGAGGATGCGTCTCTCAAACAACATGCTGGCGTAGAGCTGCAGAATGTTCGTCACATCTACTGCCACGACCAGCTCTGTCAAATTCCTCTGGTGTACAGACACAAACACACATAAATGCAAACACAGCGGAGTTCTTAGCAAGTAAAACTTGAGGGCCCAGGTTTGATCTGAAATACTCACATTTTCAGGAATAGACGGCAGACCTCTCGGATCAGGAGCAATGAAGTATGGAGCCTTGCCAGAAGAATTCAACATGATTATATTGGGAAATGATAACACTGGCCAGCAATAAATGTTAATCAGAGATGGTTTTATGTGTCCCGAAAAGTATTTCAATGACATCTTTATATTTTCTAACATTTCAGTTCTTAGTAAATATTTTCAGTTTTTGTTTTTAAGTTTGAGCTAAAAAAAGCAATGTTTACCATGAGTTGTGATTTGTACCAGTCACGTTTCAGAAAAAAAAAAATCCTCCTGTTGCTGAACCTAACCCTTATTCAGAAACTTGATGATGATGATGATGATTAATCATAATCAGTGCAAAAATGCAACCAGAAATCTTTCATCTCTGATTAAAAAAAAATGTAACATTTCATCAAATGTTGTAAAAACAAACAAACAAACAAACAAACAAAAAACACCAGAGCTGGACAGTTTGAAGTCACAGATAAAATGAAACCCCTCAATGGTCTGATATTGGTCATCGCTCGACAATGTCTGAGAGCCTTTGAATCAACGGAAGCTTTTGGGTTCTCTGGACACCTCCAGCTCAAACTTTGCAATGGGTTTGTTTTGCGAGAATGGCCAGTTTGCATGCCTGACCTATATCGAAGTACTAATACAATTTGAATAGTATAAATTCCCTCTGCCAAGTCACTGAACACTGTTGTGTAGCCCCCTCGAAGCCATGGAACCCTAAACAACCCATTGCTGCTCACTATAAAGTACAGTATCCACCATTTTATTTAAATTTACCATCTGCAGTGTGATAGATCCAGCTGCCAGTGGTATGGGTTGCTTGTAGAGTGCTGCGAGCATCACTTTCATGTCATCGATCTGTTAAGCAGATGAATGTGCTTAGTGTCATCATGTTTATTTAGAACAAATGAGACTTGACCTTATTTTAAACTCACCTGGCCCTTAGTGATGTAGTCAGCTAGGGTATTGGGAAATTTATAAAAGACCTCAAACCAGGGAAGGTAACTGTGAAAACAATCATAGTGTCATACTCTATGGAGTGATGAAACTAAGCATTAGCATTCACACCACCATGTTCATACCTGAGGATGCAAAGGCATATCTGAGCACTGTTTTTGAGACGACAGAAGCCAAAGCGTTGGCATCCCTCAATATCAGTCAGAACAAAAGTAAAGTGCTGCACAGCCGTTTCCTCCTTTACCCTGAATAAAAGATGATATTGGAAATAGAGTGCAGTGCATGGCCGTCGCTTAAAACGTTGCCCCCACCCACCTCCAAAAAATGCAGACAATTTGTTTGCCCTATCGGATTGTGACGCAATGCAGCTTCTGCTTTTTCTGTGTAGTCTGACAAAAAAAGGGTAGTAGATGACAATGGAGGTGGCTTTATTGTATGGGGGCTGCACAGCCCCCCCAAACAACATAACAGTTGCTAATGTGCATCAAAAAAAGTCCACAAATAATTCTTACCGCAGCAAAAAAAACAACAACCTTACATTAAACAAAAAACCTCACACACACACACACACGCACACGCACACACACACACACACACACACACACACACACACACACCAAAAAAAACCCTAAACCTCTTACTCACACTCCCCCAAAAAATCCCTCTTACATACAGTTAATCCCAGCCGTCTTCGGTCGGTAGGCAGGGTATACACCGAACTGGTGG
The DNA here is from genome assembly GCA_026261675.1 of Hippocampus mohnikei. NCBI lineage: Eukaryota > Metazoa > Chordata > Actinopteri > Syngnathiformes > Syngnathidae > Hippocampus > Hippocampus mohnikei. The sequence goes on from JAKGUB010000326.1 coordinate 5,869,502, forward strand.
CCATCCCATCGCAAGGCACACATAGACAAATAACTGTGTACACTCACAATCGGACAATTTAGAATATTCCCTTAACCTACCATCAATCCATCCATCCAACCATTTTTGAATCCGCTTATCCGCACACATTGACGAACAACCATTCAAGCTCAAAATCACACCTGGGGACAATTTAGAGCAGAGGTGTGAGCTGCATGTTTTCCCACTCTCCCTATTGCAACACACCTGATTCAAATGAACAGGTTCAATGTCAGGCTTCCTCAGAGCTTGCTGATGATCTGATCATTTGAATCATTTGTGTTGCAATAGGGCGAGTTGGAAAACATGCAGGACAGCGGCCCTCCAGGACCTGAGTTTGACATTTAGGATTTAGAGTCTTCCATTGACCTTCCAGCCATGTTTTGGGAATGTGGAAGGAAACCAGAGTACCTGGAGAAAACCCATACAGCCACAGGGAGAACATACAGACTCCACACAGGAAGGCCGGAGCCGGAATCAAACCCTGGACCTTACTTTGAAGGGTAGGTGCTGCTAATCTACTTGTTTAGTCCCCCCCACAACCACCCTAAAAAAAAGTATTGATAAGAGAATCGATGAAGAATTGAATCATTAGTCAGAGTCGACAATGGAATTGGAATCGAGCAACTCTTATCAATCCCCATCCCCGAGTAACAATGCACACCTTTTGGTTGAAGTAATGATGCAAAACTCACCCTTGCATGTCGTATGGGAAACAGAACCTGGATAACGTTTGACAAGACTCCTACAAAACAGATCATGTATGTCATTCAAACTTGACGGAAGATGGATGCATGCAGGCAAGCAGATCCAAACGAGAGTGTACCTCATCTCTGAAGTCATCTGGAAACTGTAGACGTACGACTGGATCTGGAGCACAAAAATACATACCTTTATCCAACGGTAACGTTTCCTAGCCATTGAACAGCATTTAATCATTCTGCCTGTCATTATATGTCGCAGGCATAGATAGATGAACACGTAATGGAAAAATTATCATTTTCAGGGATATTTATTGAAATGGAGTGATTTCCCACAGCGCACGACCTCAAGGCCCTGTCACACCTTGACGATTCAGCCAGCGTATGCCGACGTTCAGAATTTCCCTAAAACGCTGGCATACGCTGAATTATCGATTTTTTTTTCCAATTTTGGGCGTATACATAGCGCATTCATAACGGGTTGGACGTATACATAACGTATCAGTAAATTATATAGAACGTTTCGATAACTTATAGATAACTTATTCCAACGAATGCCTAGCGTGTTGCCGGCGTACACAACTTATGCCCAACGATAGTCTAATTTATGCATAGCGTGCAGCAGCGTATTGCCGACGATCACGTGACGTAGTCTATAAAAAGGCTGGCGCTCGACGTTTCAAATCATAACTGCACTAGACATTACAGTACCAACATCTGTTTGGGACTATCCCCGGTCTAGTTAAAATGGTATAACCCAAGAGGCAAGGTGCGGCTTGCCATCGTTAGCACTGTGAGTTGCTATTCACGCTATTAAAGCAGCAATCAAACGCCATTATGACTTGTGTCATTAATAAACCAAACAACATCAGCGTCATGCCAAAGAAAAGTCTGGGGAGCTCATCAAAGGTCTCGCACAGCCTCAGCCCATCACAGCCACTGCAGCCTTCGCCAACTACGTGCGTGACAGCCTGGTCAGCATGTCCAAGCGCAAGTTCCGAAAGGCACGGATGTTGGAGAACAGCTAGTAGGTATTCTCGACGTATTTGGACTTATGAGTAACCTACACTTAACGTGTTTGAACGTGTGCAACGATCGCATAACTTACCTATTACTTATGGCCTGCGTATACGGGACGTATAGCCATACGCTGACATACGCTGAAATTTTAAGCATGCTTAAAATTTCTCGACATTCTCGACGATTTCGACGTATACCAACGTGCTTCAGCGTGCTGTTACGTATACAAAACTTACCCATAACTTATTCGACGACGCCAGCGTATTTGCCAAATTTTTCCTACGTCGGCATACGCTGGCTAAATCGTCAAGGTGTGACAGGGGCTTTACACAGCACCCTACGGTGAAAAAATTGAGTGAATTTACTCAATTTCATTTCGTCAAGTGGTTGTATGAAATAAGGACATCTGGATCCAGATACATTTTATAAATTTCACGCAAGCACTTGATGAAATAAAATGAAATAATTCAACAATATATTTATCCACTGTAATTGGGAATCACCGCTGTATAGAAATTAAACTGCAGAGCATTCAGAGAGGGCAAATGTGTACTGTATGTGGGGGGGGTTCTAGCTGGGTGTATTTTGTTGGACATGAAGTATTTTGTAATATATGTAGACACTTATTGCAGGTCTTTCGATAAAACGTTGGAGAATGTCTGTGGATTTGTATTTTTGTGTGTGTGTGAAGTCAGTGGTAAATACAGGAAAGAGTACTTTGCAGAGTGGTTAGCATGTCTGTTTCACAGTCGAGAGGTTCGGTTTTCCAATATCAGCTCTGGCCTATTGTTTGGTTACTTGAACACTTAAACTGACTGTGTTTTTCTATATATGCCCTGCAAATCGCTGGTGACCAGTCTAGGGTATATCCTGCCTCTCACTCAAAGTCGACTGGAATAGGCGCAAGCACAGCTGCAAAAATGGGTGGATAACATTCATGAAAGGCAAACCTACCAGAGATGGCAGTCTTTTGTATTTTTAAGACCATTTCAATAAACAGTAGATAGAAGATTGTAAATAAATGTAGCATGTCAATAAACGAAAAGTCTTTGGGTCATACTCGGAGACTGAGCACATTCATGTTGCTTTCTGGTTCAAAGCAACAGGACAAGCAGTGTGGTTTTCAAACCACAGAACAGGAAATACCCATTGTTACAGATTGTGTTTGTATCATCGATTTCAGGCCGTTGTTCAGCTTAGATGGCATTGCTATACTTTTACCAGCACGCATGTAGTCACTGTCCTCTATCCTGGAGAAAGAGGAAATGAGCGCTGGAATCAAAGAACGTTTCTGTGGCTCTACAATTCCACTGGTAAATTTGTGAGTGTATTGGATGAAGTTGTACAGATGAGCACATGAATGGAAACTGAAATGCTCGCAGGCCTTGTTGCAAGGTGGCAAAAAGCGACTGACCTTTTTCTCTGGCGATAGGACATATTGCCTCAAAGAACACGTTGAACGCTCGCTCAGGATTTTGTCTGTGGAAATCATGACAGATTAGAACCCATCACACAAAATATGGCCTAAATATTGGAAAGTCATTTCTCTCTGGCTGTGAGCAAATCTGTCAAATGGACGACTGGAAATATTTATATTCGGTTTGAATGGAATTGCGTTGCAAACATTCAAATAATAATGGCTCTCTAGAAGAAAAACATTCTGTTTTCTGCGGGTGCCTAGTTGAGTGAAATGCGCTCGCTGCAGGAAACTTTCAGATGTGAGAGGAAGTGACAACAACAAAAACGAGGACATGAATTTTCACATGACCGTTTTGGAGGGTGGACGAATGACATGATTAACTTACCTCACTCTAGAGCCCATGTTGTCTGAATGCCACTGCGTCCATGTGTCGGTACAACGGGGCCTTGGAGGTGGGGTGAGATCTTCAGCAGGTGATCTCTGTTGGAGTTCAGGACGACAGAGAGAAGTAGTGGCCGGCTGCACAATCAGCACCGTCTGCGTGTGACTGAACACTTCCTGCTTCATGTCAGTCTTGTGTCATCCTTTGTATGCAGAAGCATATGACACCACGCCACAAATTCAAAACGTTGATATTCACTTCACCAACACATGCAAAAGTTTTTTTTCATGAATGTCCAGACTATTGACATGAACCTGCCCACACTCGAGAGGTGTGTAATCAATGTTCTTTATTTGGAACTCTCCTAATATATAAAGGTGGGAATTGTCTGAACCTTTGGTAACAAGAACTACAAACCTGCTATTCACAATTGTCTGACTTCTGCAGATAGTGTGTGCTTTTTAAAATCTATTTATCAATCTATCTCTCTACATTTTGTAACAGTCAATACACAAGTACACCCCAACAGGGGTGGCAGGTCATTTGGTCAAGGTGGTGGTTGCCATCCTGTCAAATCACCAATGGATCAATGCTGACTGGTATATGTACAGTACTTAATATGTATTTAACTGTCAGTTAAGGCAGAAGGATCGTGTCTGGTAACCTCGGTGTAATGTGGTCTGGGAAGCATAGAGTGGAACCACAAGGTTGTTTTTGTTGTTTTTTCTTTTTATAATCTCTATTTTATTTACCTGGAATACTTTTTGTATTATCATTTTCATTTTTCTCAAGTAAAGAAAAGCAAGAGTAGTGCCTGGTGTTTTTGTTAGTGTGACATAGCTGTGGTTGATGACCAAAATGGCCGGAGTGTCCTGCGTGCTCAAGCTCAGATAAGAACAAAAACAAAAAAGACCAACATTGCTGTTTACCAACACATTTATTGAAGCCAAATACCAGATTCAACAAATGAATTCAAATGCAATGTGTTGCATTTGACCCAGATGTAGAATTGTGTAAAGAACAAAAAAAACATGAAGGGAGGACGGATGACAGACTTCCATGTGTTCACTGGAGTAAGGAAGAGAATCCAGTGAAGCCATCTTTGACTGGATGATTGCAAAGATCTGCAGGCACTAAAAAGAGGCAGGAGTGATAGTGCAGACAATACAGACCCGGGAAAAGGTTACAGTACCCGCATGGAGGCAGTGAATTAAACAAAAAGAGGTCTTAGGCCTCCTCCTCCTCATACTCCTCCTCCTCTTCAAAGCCCCCCTCCTCAGCGCTGGCGTCCTGGTACTGCTGGTACTCGGACACCAAATCGTTCATGTTGCTCTCCGCCTCAGTGAACTCCATCTCATCCATGCCCTCGCCCGTGTACCAATGGAGGAAAGCCTTGCGGCGAAACATGGCCGTGAACTGCTCAGAGATGCGCTTGAACAGCTCCTGGATGGCGGTGCTGTTGCCGATGAACGTGGCGGACATCTTGAGGCCGCGCGGCGGGATGTCACACACGGCCGTTTTGACGTTGTTGGGGATCCACTCGACGAAGTAGCTGCTGTTCTTGTTTTGCACATTCAGCATTTGCTCATCCACTTCCTTCATGGACATGCGGCCGCGAAATATGGCAGCCACGGTGAGGTAGCGCCCGTGGCGGGGGTCACAGGCAGCCATCATATTTTTGGCATCAAACATCTGCAGAGTGAGTTCAGGCACGGTGAGGGCTCTGTACTGGGTGCTCCCCCTGCTCGTGAGCGGGGCAAAGCCCGGCATGAAGAAGTGCAAACGAGGGAAGGGGACCATGTTGACAGCCAGTTTGCGGAGGTCCGCGTTCAGCTGCCCGGGAAAACGCAAGCAGGTTGTCACCCCGCTCATGGTGGCGGAAACCAGGTGGTTGAGGTCTCCGTAAGTGGGCGTGGTCAGCTTGAGGGTACGGAAGCAGATGTCATACAAGGCTTCGTTATCAATGCAGTAGGTCTCGTCTGTGTTCTCGACAAGCTGGTGGACGGACAGAGTGGCGTTGTACGGCTCCACTACTGTGTCGGACACCTGCAGGCAAATTGTTGCAGTTAAAAAAATTTAACCTCACACAGTGGAGTGTAAAACTCCACCAAGGCTGAACTGTCAAGGGTCATTCCAGAAATGGAGGACATTTTCTGTGTGCCTCCCCCACCCCAATTATAATTGATGCAAAAAATATAGAAACAAGCACTTGCTGGGTAAATTATACTTGCCCTAACTTCCGCCGTCGTATCATATTTAAATCACCAAATATCTCTTGAGTTCCTAATGGACTTTTTTTCTGTTCTCCCTCCATGAGTATGCCATTCTCAACCAGTGTGCCCGTGAGAGATCATCAGGTGTGCAATGGGAAATTATCCAAGGCCAATTATGTTGACGAAAAATTATTTTCCGTGGCGGCCCGTTTGCACGTCTGCCTCAAAGTGCAGAGTTCAATTCGGGTCCTTGGCCTTCCTGTGTAGAGTTTGCATGTTCTCCCCGTGCCTGTGTGTGTTTTCTTCGGTTACTCCGGTTTCCTACCACATTCCAAAAACATGCATGACAGGTTAATGGAACACTCGAAATTGTCCTTAGATGTGATTATGGGCGTGAATGGTTGTTTGTCTATGTCTGCCCTGGAATAGGCTGGCAACCAGTTGAAGGTGAACCCCGCCTTCTGTCTGAAGACAGCTGGGATAGGCTTCAGCACGCCCATGATACTCATGAGAAAAAGTGGTTCAGATATGGAGTCATGATTTTCCATTAATTTTTTTGACCTATATCAACCACATATAGAACGCATGCAAAACAATCAAACTAGATGACAGAAGGTACATAATTAACCTATATATAAAAATATCAAATAAATGGTCCGATCTTTTAGAATGTCAGTGCCTACATTGTCCTCTAGTTCTGGAATGACCATTACCAAATGAGAGCGTGACATGAGTTGTACCTTCGGAGAGGGCACCACACTAAAGGTGTTCATGATGCGGTCTGGGTATTCCTCACGGATCTTGCTGATGAGCAAGGTTCCCATCCCAGAACCGGTCCCGCCACCCAAAGAATGTGTAAGCTGGAACCCCTGTAGGCAGTCACATCCCTCAGCTTCCTTCCTCACCACATCCAGAACTGAGTCCACCAACTCGGCTCCCTCCGTGTAGTGACCCTTGGCCCAGTTATTTCCCGCTCCACTCTGGCCTGCAAAGAAAGACCTCATTTTGATCTTCTTGGCCACAATTGAATTTCATACCATCGTGACTTTTCTTATAATATTTGCATTTATCAAGAAGGAACATGAAAAGGTGTAGCTTACCAAAGACAAAGTTGTCGGGTCTAAATATTCTTCCAAACGGGCCAGATCGGACAGAGTCCATGGTGCCTGGCTCCAAATCCACCAAGACCGCCCTTGGGACATACTTTCCTCCTGCAAGTCAAATCGTTCAACTAAAGGTTGGATTTGAATTCCCTCAAAACACATTAGTCATTGCAAATTGTGTTTAGGGATTCCTAACCTGTCGCCTCGTTGTAGTAGACATTTATTCTATCCAGTTGGAGTTCCTGGTCTCCATGGTAGGATCCAGTTGGGTCGATGCCATGCTCGTCACTGATCACCTCCCAAAACTGTTGCATGCAAAACAATTCACACACAGGAAATATTCTAAACACTGCCAAACCCAGGATGATTTGAACAAGTTAGCTTTCATCCACACCTCCATGATAATTTGAAATAAAATCATCAAAATATTACAAAGAAGTAGATCCTCACGAAATGAAGTTTCACATTTGTCATTTAGAAACTTCAGCAATTTAAGACAGACTCGCTAAATGTCCCGATGCTCAAACTATTTGAACAATTGATATTATCGAAAAAAACCCCTATTATTTCATTGAGATTTTGTCACACCTTCACTGCGGGTCCCTTCACTTGCTGCTTGTTTGTGGGTGTGAAAAGCATGCAGGATTCATTGTTTCCAAATATTAGGTTATTGCCATCAACAGTAAAATGCTTGAGCTTATTTGACTTCTAGTCAGACGCACACATTTCTTGGCAAAATTGCTTTTGTAGCAAAAGTGGAACAGAGGGCAGCCATACTGGTTTTATGCCACTCCCTGCACCAGTTGCAATCGGGTAGTTCCAAAACCTGGCTGCTTTTTGAAGTGAGCGCAATTTCCATTCATTCTCTTTGCCACGCATGATTTTGGAGTGTAGGAGGAAACCGGAGTACCCGGAGAAAACCCACGCAGGCACGGGGAGAACATGCAAACTCCACACAGGTAGGCCGGAGCCGGAATCGAAAACTGCACCTCTGCACTGTGAGGCCGACGCGCTAACCAGTCTCCCACGGGGCCCGCCCAAAATCAAAACATCATGAAGGCAATTCAATGAATGTACACGACACACATTTAGTTGTCTGTATTATACAATCATGCCTCACTATCGTGTGACAAAGATTACAGAAGCACTCTGCCACAGACAGCACACAAGTAATATGGCTAAGTGCACAAAAAATACATTCCCAAAGTTTAATTTGTCACCTGGGCTTGCCATTGTACTGTAAAAAGAGGCATTCTTCTTTGACATTGTATCATCCACATGATTCTGTGGGTACATGATAGTGGTCGACTGGTTAGCACGTCCACCTAACAGTGTAGAGGTCATAAGCTTGATTCCAGGCCCCGGTCTTCCTGTGTGGAGTTTGCGTGTTCGCTCCGCGCCTGTGTGGGTTTTCTCCCGTTTTCATCCCACATTCCAAAAACATGTTTAGCAGGTTAATAGTACACTCTAAATTGTCCCTAGGTGTGAGTGTGAGCATGAATGGTTGTTCATCTATGTCTGCCCTGCGATTGGCTGGCAACCGGTTCGGGGTGTCAGCCACCTACTACCTGAAGACAGCTGGGATACGCTCCAGCACGCCCGCGGCTGGACGGATGGGTACATAATATGTTCAAAAGGGATCCAGTGTGACATTAACAATCCACATGGGGAACACTATTTCATGGTTGAAGGAAGGGTGGCCTAGTGCATTTACCACAATGCCACAATTACGCCCTGCAAAAGAATCCGAACAGACCGGTGTAGCACACATGATGCGTGACGGCTTGCAAATTTAATCGAACATTATACAAATGTTACTGAATCTTTGAACAGGTAGGGTGCATTAGCATAATTGGCAGGGAGACAGAACATCTTCAGAACAAACTGTTGCAGCGCCCCAGGCTGTGACACACACACACACACACACACACACACACACACACACACACACACACACACGCACATGCGCGCAAACCGGTACCTCTTCTGTACAGAAGGAAAGCAATACTAAAATAATTACATGTCGAATGAAATTATTATTAATATGTATATTAACTGACAAATATAAAACAAAGGGCATTTTCACTACAATTATATTTAGTTTTAGTTAGCACTAGCGTTTTGTTTCAGTTAGTCTTCATTCTTTTCGAAGCATTTTTGTTATTTTGTTCACAAAAATGTTTTCAGTTTTAGTTTTAGTAAACTGTAATAACCTTTTACAATGATTTTGAGATTTAAACACATTTTTCATATAGTTTTCAACTATACCAAGCATCATTCAGAAGACTTTTTATGAAGACTGCATTGAAATTCTCCTTTCACCACTTGCCAGTGATTTAGAAAGACTAATAAAATGACACAACGGAGCAACACACTAACAGATAGCAAACAGTTTGCAATAAATCACATTTAGACAGGCAAGTCATAGAGTGTGTTATCACACCTACTCGGCACTTGTCAACCAATGTTGTTTCGTATTCATGGTAAGTAGTAAACAACACAAAACAGATATTATTAGTGTCATCAGTGTACCTTTGCTCCAATCTGATTCCCACATTGCCCGGCTTGCAGGTGAACAATTTCACGCATCTTGCTGTGTCTCCCAGAAGCTGCTCTTGTGTTGAATGCGTACAGAGTGTGTGCACTGTGCAGAGTGTGATGGATGAAGGCAGGTGCACTGTGAAGTAGTTCTCAGCTTGAGCCCGCCCTTCCCTCACTGTCCTACTTAACAACTTCCTGGAATGTGACATCATTTTCATCCTCTGAAACGACTAACCGGCATGACTGGATAAAGTATCTGGGCAGGCTTAGGCCGAATAGAGATAGAATCATCATCAACAATCTATGCCATTGCCAAATAGTGGCGGGACAATTAAACACCCTTCCACTCGATAGCAGAAGCTACATAATTATTGTATGTATGGGTACGGTAGGTACAGCACAGCATTATAATTTATTTTGGTGTTTAGATTTTCAACAGTGGTTTCTTTCATTGATGAGGGGAGGAAATATTCGGTTTAAAAAATGCTCGGCTATCTGTAGACAAGGCATCAAAATATATGCCCCTTCTGTCCCAGCAGGATGGCTATTTAACATGCGCATTAATCAGTTATTGATCGGCGATATATGTGTACCTAATTACACTGACGTCGGACGCAATTTACCATGTTGCACTAAAAGCACTAAAAACATTCTTGTGTCACATTTGTTTCACGTGGTGCAAAATAACACGGTTGCTTCGTCACAATTTTTGTTAAGCAAACACAAGTACAAAAGCTCACTCTGGTTCAGTCTTTAGTTTTTAATCCAAAGTACCTCAAAACAATGGCAGATTATTTATTTTTTGCCAATAAATCAATCCTATATGTTCGGCACATTCTTTAACATCCGCCTTCTCCTTTCATGGCTCACTTGCCGTGTACAAATTTGCAGGCTATGTTTTCCAAAGGCCGAATTTGAAGGCCACACAAAATATTTTTACGCCTTTTGACCACACGCCAGTGTCCAAATTCAGTGTTCAAATAGAGTCTTTGTTTCCATAGACATGGGCCGTGAGCAAACGCTATTTCAGAGCAGACCTTCTTCCTTTGATGTGGTTATGGTCTTCCACATTTGGCCATCTTTTGTTGTTGGAAGTGGCCGTGCTGCTGTGGGGGCCATTGTGCCAATTGTGATCTCCAGTCCAAGGGTTCGGCCGGAGTCCTCCCTTGCTCGTGGCACCTTGGGACCCCCTCTTCCTCAATCACATCCAAACAGTCTCTTATTTACACTCAGGAAAACATAATTATTTGCAGTCACTCATTCCAAACCTTCACCCGAATCATCTACAACCAAGAAAGGCTGCACTGAAACAAAAGCAAGTATTTTGTGACTGTATGAAAAACTGCAATACAGCAATATGAAAGCCTATACTGTCAATGAAAATCCTTCTATATATATATATATATATATATATATATATATATATATATATATATATATATATATATATATATATATATATATATATATATATATAAAATCCCTTATATATATATATATATATATATATATATATATATATATATATATATATATATATAAGGGATTTTATATATCTATATATATATATATATATATATATATACATATATATATATATATAGAAGGATTTTATATATCTATATATATATATATATATATATATATATATATATATATATATAGAAGGATTTTATTTATATATATATATATATATATATATATATATATATATATATATATAAGGGATTTTCATTGAACGTATATATATATATATATATATATATATATATATATATATATATGTGTGTTATTGTTTTTAAACAGAAGTAATTTTTGTGGCCAAATACTTGATTCATCTACCACATTAAAGATAAGATAAAATAAGATAAGATAACCTTTATTAGTCCCACACTGGGGAAATTTGCAGTCTACAGCAGCGAAATTGGGGGGGGGCGGGGGCGGGGAATAAAGTGTTTCATTGCACAAAATAAATAATTCAGAAAAGAACTGTACACAGTTCAATATAAGTGCAATTTAAAATAAAGCATGTTTTATATATTTGTAGAATAAATATAATAAATTAGCTATAAAGCTTTTAATAATGAAATTTATAAATTTTTGTTCTTGTTTTTTTGTCTCGGCGCTTGTTTACAAACCAGTAACATTTTAGTAACCCATGTGACCACACAGAGGCGACAGAGATCCATTTACAAGTTGCAAAGCTAGTTGCACATTAAGTGTCTGTACTTTGTTCCCTCCCTCCACTCGTGCGTGCATTTGCAGAGTAAAAGTCATTTAGAGTTGTTTTTTTAAACTTGGATTGCAAAGAACACAGGGAGCTGACGTTCAAATGAGGGGAGGGAGTTAAATAGAGAAAGTCCCAATTACCCCATGGGGATAAATAAAGTTTCCTGAATCTGAATCTGAATCTGAAAGACTGATGACAAACAGATGCTAACTAGCCTCTTGTGACAGCCAATCAACCACCCAATCAGCCAGTCATCCAAACAGTGATCCTTAAATTGTGTTATTGTCTTTACTTGGTCTAATCAGCTCTGCTCCTAACTGACAAGAACTGCACAAACAAAGGAGACTGAGTAAAATCTACCAAAAGTCCAGATACCAATACAAAACAATAGAAAAAAAACATTACCACAATTCAGAAACATACAAACATTTAGGAATATTGTATTTTTCATTTCCAAATGACAGCACCAAGTATGAAGTACATTGAAATTGTTAGCCTTTCAAGTTATGGGTAGAGATGTACTTTTGTAGGGTATTGAATGTCCTGCTAATTTCTACTCACGGAAATTCGGGCTCTCTCTTGGCCTCAGGTTTGTTTGGTTGTTGCATTCACACAGCCACAAACACATTTACCTATGTACTTTGCTCACACTTCATATATTTACATGCTCACATCCCATATTACCTTTTTGTTGTTTAAAGTTAGTATTTGTAATCAATCATTCAGTTAACCTATGTTATTGTCTGAGTCCCCTCATTTTCTTGCCACAGTCTTCGCGCCAGCCTGTGACAGATGATGTCTTCGGTGGATGAGCACCTTGTGCAGCTTGATGACATCTTCGCGAGACTTGCTGCACACGGGGTGATCATTGACCCGGACAAGTGTCTTTTTGGTGTTGCTCTTCATCCACTTCCCGGGACATCTCATCACGCTCTTCCCACAAGGGTGGAGGCCATCTCTGCTTTTTGGCCGTCTGCTAACTAAGCACTCTGGGAATTTCTTCCGATGCTTACATTCTACCACCCGCCCATGCTGGGCGGCCCACATCATGAACCCACTATATGAGGTCCCCAAGATAAATCTCCCAACACACCCATTGTATGAACAGCTGACTTGGAGAATGCCTTCAACAACGTCAAAGCCGCTTGGGCCATGCCACTATGTTGGCACACCCGTCACCAGCAGCCACCGGTGGATGGAGCCTGGCAGCCAGTGGCGATTGCTCTCGGACTGCAAAGGAAGCTCGCCTTCCCCTAAAATGTCAAAGAATAAGTGATCAAATATATGAATGTAAATTTCATTGTGTGTACATGTCATTGACTAAATATGCGCTACAACGTGCTCAACTTTTGTTCCGAATCAGTTTCTTACTGGTTACGACGCGACCCCCTTCTCATTCATTCCCGCAGCTTCGCTGCGCTTTAAACGGTGGGCGCTGAGCGTCCGCAGAGAGTCTATTGCCCGGACGCCGGGCGTCTCGAGAGTTCAGGGTAGGTTGTCCCAATGCGTTGAACGGAGACGAGTCATTGGATACAAGCTGGTTTTTGTCCCGCCCACGGACGCCCGGCGTCTCTGGGAGTCTATGGACAGTGGGCGTGTATCGGCCCCGCCTGGACGCTGAGCTTTCTGCATGAGGATTGGATGATCTGTCTGAGGTGGAATCTCGTTATGATTGACAGCAAAATGAGCCAATCACCGATCTTTTGGTGTAGGCATCCGTGGGAGCATTTTTCAATTCTCATTCTGTTCTGAGTTGAACTGGAGACTTCTAATAATCTCGAATGGCAACACTCTCTTTGTTGAAAACGACTAGCGACAGATTAATCTTTTATTTCTGGTGTGTTTTATTGTAGTTGCTTGTGTTCGCAGACTGACTTATATCACCACAGTTAAGAACCTGGAAAACCTGGAACCTGAAAAACAGTTAAGAACCTGGCATACCTTGTTGGTATGCCAGGGTCACAGATCATTTTCTTGAAAAAAAAAAACGGAGAGTAGAATTCACGTAGAAATAAACAGACACATTTTATGATGTAGCCCGAAATTGAGCCAAATGACATTAAGAAACGGACTGGTTCGTTCGGAAACGGCAACAGCAACCACCACACTGGTTTAACGCTAACTGGAGCGCTAATTAGCGTAAGGTTTTTAGCCTTCGAGAGCTAACTAGGGCATCGAGGACTACGAAGCGTCCCGTGGCTGTTTTTAACATGATAACAAGTTAAGCATTCGTTTATTTGAATGTCCGTCGAGCCGTTTTTACGCGAATACGCTAATAGCGTAAGGGTAGCGTAAGGTTTTTAGCCTTCGAGAGCTAACTGTGGCCATTGAGGACTACGAAGCGTCCCGTGGCTGGCTTAAAAGTTCATTGCATGACATCAGATGAGCAACGCTGTCTTGGGTTAGGGTTAGGTAGAGCCAGTGAGATGGTGGAAAGAAAAGCCACCGGGTCCAGAAGTATTTGTTATTGTTAGATTCAGACGAGTGTGGATGTTATAATGCTAAAATGGCTACAAAACAGACCTTTGGATGTCAAGCAGCTAAGACAAGAAGAGCTCTGATGCTGCAAGAGAGGGTAAAAGTGATCAAAATGAAAGACGGAGCAAGAAAAATAAAAGACATTATCCAAGAAATTGATGTAAGTGAAAGTGAAGGCTGATTGTAAATTTAGCAATTTCTTTCCCTTTTTTTCTTTCTACACTGACAATATGAAGTGTCAAATAAGTGTGTGCTCATACTTATGCACTATTGGAATAAAAATAGAGTACACACACGTTTGTGTGTGTGTGTGGGGGGTGCTTACATCTGAGACCAAATTTGCTACAGGGAAAAAACCCCTGTTGTGAAAAATGTCTTGCCGCAAACACAATTTCGTTGTAGAGGAGTTTCACTGTAGAACATTGGATTGTGAAATGAATACTCCTCCTGAATATCATTAATATTTGGTGCCTTGTGTTGTGCAGTGAAAGTCAAAGTGATAAAATTAATTAACATAATATTTCCTAATTTTAGCAATTAGCTGCACACAAGTCCAGGGAGTGCACCATGACACCATCAGTGACTCGCGAAATATAATCCAAAATTCTTTTGAATGACCTGTATGTCCGGGTGTCTGGTTTCTGTGAATCAACTCCTTATTGATTTTTTGTAAATAATTTATGTAATGGGGAAAAAAATAACATTGAAACCCGATTTTTACGCATGAGTAATGGACATACTGTATACCGACTGGCTGTATATGTACACCCTTTAATGCGTGCTTCCACCTGTTCACATTTCTCCTCAGCAAAGCCAGTCACAGGTTTGTCTGACTTTTGAGCCCAAGAAATGATATATCATTTGTTTCATACTTTTCTGTACGAGCAGAAATGATGCCAAATTGTAAGGGGGAATTTTTATATGATCTACTTGCCAGACAAAACTTTTTGTGTAACAACCCTTTAGTTTACAGCCATTTGAAATTCACCTCCCACCTACTCGAAAAAGTCTTTGCATTTTAGATTTGCTCATTGATGATGAGCAAGCTCTGCGGTATGAAGGGGGCACCCACATAAACACACGTGCATACACAAACGTGTTTACATTTCATCTTCCTGAACTGAACCACCATCTCACAATTTATCCCCAAACACATGCAAATGCATCATGATAAAAAGTGAAACCATTCAAATAATCTTTAAACAAACTCTACACTGTATGTTGTGCAGTTGATCTTTGAAACAACCACAAACAAAAAAAAGCCCCTGAATGATAAGACTTCATCTTCCCATGACAATTTGGACAAGTTTATGGAGCAGGCAGGGGCTAAGCTAGCTGTATGATTCTTGTTTTGATACATATCTGGTTTAGGTGGTGGAATGTGTGTTTCTAATGCAAATTCTTAACCACTGATTACAGCAAACTCATTTAAACTTGATTCAAATGAGCTGCTTGTGCGCTAACAAGATATATTAACTATTGGGGGGTGGGGGGCTCACCACCCATGGGAGGGGCCAAAGGGGTCGGGTGCGATGTGAGCTGGGCGGCAGCCAAAGGCGGGGACCCTGGCGGTCCGATCCTCGGCTGCAGAAGCTAGCTCTGGGGACATGGAATGTCACCTCTCTTACAGGGAAGGAGCCCGAGCTGGTGTGTGAGGTTGAAAAGTTTCGACTGGATATAGTCGGACTTACCTCCACACACAGCCTGGGTTCTGGTACCAGCTCTCTCGAGGGTTGGACTCTATTCCACTCTGGAGTTGCCCACGGTGAGAGGCGCAGAGCAGGTGTGGGCATACTCATTGCCCCCGGCTCAGTGCCTGTACATTGGGGTTCACACCGGTAGACGAGAGGGTAGCCTCCCTCCGCCGCCGGGTGGGGGGACGGGTCCTGACTGTTGTTTGTGCATACGCACCCAACAGCAGTTCAGCGTACCCACCCTTTTGGAGTCCTTGGAGGGTGTGCTAGAGAGTACTCCTGCTGGGGACTCCCTCGTTCTGCTGGGGACTTCAATGCTCATTTGGGCAGCGACAGTGAGACCTGGAGGCGTGATTGGGAAGAACGGCCCCCGATCAGAACTCGAGTGGTGTTTTGTTATTGGACTTCTGTGCTCGTCACGGATTGTCCATAACGAACACCTTGTTCAAGCATAAGGGTGTCCATATGTGCACTTGGCACCAGGACACCCTTGGCGCAGTTCGATGATTGACTTTGTGGTTGTATCGTCGGATTTGCGGCGCATGTTTTGACACTCGGGTGAAGAGAGGCGGAGCTGTCAACTGATCACCACCTGGTGGTGAGTGGGCTCCGATGGTGGGGAAGATGCCGGTCCGTCCTGGCAGACCCAAACGTATTGTGAGGTTTGTTGGGAGCGTCTGGCGGAATCCCTGTCAGAAGGAGTTTCAACTCCACCTCCGACAGAGCTTTTCCCATGTTCCGGGAGGCGGGGACATTGAGTCGAATGGACCACGTTCCGTGCCTCTATTGTTGAGGCGGCCAATCTGAGTTGTGGCCGTAAGGTAGTTGGTGCCTGTCGTGGCGGCAATCCCCGTACTCGCTGGTGGACACCAGCAGTAAGGGATGCCGTCAAGCTGAAGAAGGAGTCCTATCGGGCCTTTATGGCCTGTGGGACCCCAGAGGCAGCTGACGGGTATCGACTGGCCAAGCGGAATGCGGCCGGTGGTCGCCGAGGCAAAAACTTCGGACATGGGAGGAGTTCGGTGAGGCCATGGAAGCCGACTTCGGACGGCTTCGAGGAAATTCTGGTCCACCATCCGACGTCTCAGGAGGGGAAACAGTGCACCACTAACACTGTGTACAGTGGGGATGGGGCGCTGTTGACCTCGACTTCGAACGTTGTGAGCCGGTGGGCGGAGTACTTCGAAGACCTCCTCAACTCCACCAGCACGCCTTCCTTGGAGGAAGCAGAGTCTGGGGACTCTGAGGTGGGCTCTCCTATCTCTGTGGTCGAAGTCACCGATGTGGTTAAAAAGCTCCTCGGTGGCAGGGCCCCAGGGGTGGATGAGATCCGCCGGAGTTCCTCAAGGCTCTGGATGTTGTGGGGCTGTCCTGGTTGACACGCCTCTGCAACATCGCGTGGTCAGCGGGAGAGTGCCTCTGGATTGGCAGACCGGGGTGGTGGTCCCTCTTTTTAAAAGGGGGACCGGAGGGTGTGTTCCAACTACAGAGGATCACACTCCTCAGCCTCCCTGGTAAGGTCTATTCAGGGTGCTGGAGAGGAGGGTCCGTCAGGAAGTCGAGCCTCGGATTGAGGAGGAGCAGTGTGGTTTTCGTCCCGGCCGTGGAACAGTGGACCAGCTCTACACCCTTAGCAGGGTCCTCGAGGGTATGTGGGAATTCGCCCAACCAGTCTACATGTGTTTTGTGGACTTGGAGAAGGCGTTTGACCGTGTCCCTCGGGAGTTCTGTGGGGGGTGCTTCGTGGGTATGGGGTACCGAACCCCTTGATACGGGCTGTTCGGTCGCTATACCACCGATGTCAGAGTTTGGTTCGCATTGCCGGCAGTAAGTCGGAATCGTTTCCAGTGAGAGTGGGACTACGCCAAGGCTGCCCTTTGTCGCCGATTCTGTTCATAACTTTTATGGACAGAATTTCTAGGCGCAGCCGAAGCGTTGAGGGGGTCCGTTTTGGTGGCCTCAGTATTGCATCTCTGCTTTTTGCAGATGATGTGGTACTGCTGGCTCCTTCAAGCGGGTCTCTCCAGCTCTCACTGGAGCGTTTCGCAGCCGAGTGTGAAGCGGTTGGGATGAGGATCAGCACCTCCAAATCTGAAACCATGGTCCTCAGTCGGAAAAGGGTGGAGTGCCCTCTCCGGGTCGGGGAGGAGATCTTGCCCCAAGTGGAGGAGTTTAAGTATCTTGGGGTCTTGTTCACGAGTGAGGGCAGAAGGGAGCGAGAGATCGACAGGCGGATCGGTGCAGCGTCTGCTGTGATGCGGATGCTGTATCGGTCTGTCGTGGTAAAGAAGGAGCTGAGCCAAAGGGCGAAGCTCTCAATTTACCGGTCGATCTACGTCCCGACCCTCATCTATGGTCACGAGCTATGGGTCGTGACCGAAAGAACGAGATCCCGGATACAAGCAGCCGAAATGAGTTTTCTCCGCAGGGTGTCCGGGCTCTGCCTTAGAGATAAGGTGAGAAGCTCGGTCATCCGGGAGGGGCTCAAAGTAGAGCCGCTTCTCCTCCACATCGAGAGGAGCCAGATGAGGTGGCTGGGGCATCTGATTCGGATGCCCCCTGAGCGCCTCCCTAGTGGGGTGTTCCGGGCATGTCCCACCGGGAAGAGACCCCGAGGACGACCCAGGACACGCTGGAAAGACTATGTCACACAGCTGGCCTGGGAACGCCTCGGGATCCCCCGGGGAGAGCTGGAAGAAGTAGCTGGGGAGAGGGAAGTCTGGGCTTCCCTGCTTAAGCTGCTGCCCCCGCGACCCGGCCCCGGATAAGCGGTAGAAGATGGATGGATGGATGGATGGGGTGGGGGGGATATATGACAATGCATTACACGATACACAACAAATGTTCGCCTCTCAGTGGGATAAGAGCATAAAAGAAGACATCTTGACATAAAAAAACAGAAAGACTGGTTCGAAATGTGATCAAATGAAAGGTTCCTCCTCGAAAAAAAAATTGTTTGACTTCTGAGGGTCCATTCTGCAACTCGGAAAGCACTCAGTGAAGGGTTATTAAATTTACACACCGTCTTTCCCTTCCTCTTAGACACACCCACAACCACTGATTACTCTCTCTCTCTCTCTCTCTCTCTCTCTCTCTCTCTCACACACACACCCCACTCCCCCACACACACTTAATACAAACAAATGCCAAGTGTTTTTTCCTTTCTTTGTAAAAGTGTAAAGCTACCATTGTGATGGATGTCTTCCCATGGTGGCTTCAGTGTTATGTCATTGTTCTTTCTCCCAGAATAACTCATCCTGACTTGGTGCAGCTAATGTTCATGGTTCCTTTTTGACTTTGACTCAAAGGGCGTACTCCAGTGCACGCAACGAACGTATATAGATGGAAATGGGCATTCGGAGCAAATTAAAATGTCAGCTGTTTAAGATGAGAGACCCATTGTGGGAAGACAGTATGGAACCATCATATAATTATTCATGAATCTTGAATATGTTTTCATGAATAATAGATAAGAGGCATTTTGTTGAAGATGAAGCCTCATCATTTTGATCGACCCTGCCTTCTCTCAATTTCACTGACCTCCAGTATAAAATGAATTTCCTTAGTTCACCCTAATCATGAATGCCTGTCAGCAGGATTATCCATATATTGATATTCAACGCAAGCTCTCTAGCTTGCGTTGAATTTAGACCACATACAGTGGGCTTCTCTGTCACATTTATGATCGACGCTGAAAGCAATGTAAATCAGTTGTGTTTTTATACATGAGTCACTGGGCATACTAAAATACAAATATAAAAAGACCCAACGGCAAATGGATCAATTTGCTGAGCTCAGCTCCTATTGGCTGCCACAAAATATGAATCATCTTTGCAACACATATCGGAAAGAGACGCGAATCCCCCGAATGTTGTTTGTTCAACCGCATTTTGATCTGAGTATGTATGTCAGTTCTCCTGGTATTGATAAGTATATTCCAAGTGGTTTGCTATACACATACACATGTTCACACCGAGCATGAACATGTATTCAAGTCACCATTTGTAATTGGATCTGACTTCCTCTCTTGAGCTGTAAATAAACATGGTTTTAGGTAGCACTGCTTTCAAATGAAAAAGGCGCAATCTGAATGGAACCAGGTGGACAGTACTGTGTTTGATGCATCATCGATGCGCCTTGTGGTTGTACCCTGGGGAACACAACTTTTGTCGAGTTAAGTCTGACATCTGCTTTGAATTAATTTTGGGGGGCGGAATCCAAAACCGATCTCAATTAAAACATTTTTTTTTAATCACATCGTTTTTGAGGTGTAGGATGCCAATTCTCATTAAAAAAACAGGAAAGAAATGTGTATGTATGCATGTAAAAAAACCATAAAGCTGGAATAGTTACAAGCTTTGAAAGCTAAAAGCATAAAATGAAATACAACTCAAAACGGTCAGAGTGCCCATGGTGAAAAAGGTAAAACTAAAAGGCATCACCTATCACCTATCCTCTTAATTCATACTATTTTAGCATTCTGTTTTCAGATGGCGATAATACTGAACTAGTGGGGGCTGCACACTGCACTGTCTCAATTGTGACTGCGCAAACACGTTGCCACACAGCAGTAGATGAGTTCAATCACAATCAGCTCTTCTTATGACGGTCTTACTACAGCTAATCAGTGAAATGTGTTTATCAGGAAGTAAGCTATAGAGAAAAACTTGATGTGCTAGAAAAAAAAACCGCTGCAATTTTGGAATCAGCGTGTCTATTTTAGTTTTAATTACCGTAGCAAAACACTCAACAGATTTTTTTTTTTTAAGTGTTCCCCAGTGTAATATGATGAATCTTAGAGGCCAGGTCGCATACATTAAAGTGTGGTGAATACACAAAAACAATGATAGGAACTTGCTATTTAGAAAAGAAATACACTTGTTATGGACCAAAACACATTTAATTGAATGCACAGAGACACAACTAAACACAAAAATTGGCTTCCATGTCATCTCCGCCTCCTGTTTTGACATTAGTTTTCAGCCTCATCTCATCTTTAAAAATTAGGTTAGATCTTATTTCACCTATGATATAGTTACAGTCTTAATTCAGTTTTTTTGTCATACTCCAGTGCAACAAATTAATCTTTAATCTTTGCCATACAATATGAAGACAATAAATAAAATAAAAAAGATAAATGCACATTTGAATCTTATATATTTTAATAATAATAAAAGACAAATTGGCTTCGTGTGGCACATTCTCCTTTAGCGGAAAGAAAAAAAATATACACACACACATATATATACACAATTACACACACACACACACATATACACATAAATATCCATCCATCCATCCATTTTCCGAACCGCTTGATCCTCACTAGGGTTGCGGGGGGCGCTGGAGCCTATCCCAGCCATCTTCGGGCAGTAGGCGGGGGACACCCTGAATCGGTTGCCAGCCAATCGCAGGGCACACAGAGACGAACAACCATCCACGCTCACATTCACACCTAGGGACAATTTAGAGTGTTCAATCAGCCTGCCATGCATGTTTTTGGAATGTGGGAGGAAACCGGAGTGCCCGGAGAAAACCCACGCAAGCCCGGGGAGAACATGCAAACTCCACACAGGGAGGCCGGAGCTGGATTTGAACCCGGTACCTCTGCACTGTGAAGTCGACGTGCTAACCACTGGACTACCGGGCCGCCATACACATAAATATATATATATATATATATATATATAAATAAATATATATATATATATATATAGATCTTTTATATATATTATATATATATGTATATATATATAATATATATATATTGATCTTTATATATATTATATATATATATATGTATATATATATATATAATATATATAAAGATCAAATACGCTACGCTTTCAAAAGAGCTGCAGAAAATGTGTCGCCTTCCCCTTCCAATGGAAAGTCATTCTGCAAAGACTTTTGAGGATACACTCTCTGCATGCAATTATGTGTGTACATGCATCCTTTCCATATGGAACCGAAAATGAGAATGATAACATAATAGCATGATGACGGTGATCTAAGGCAACGTCATGTATTGCAACACAAGAGAACAATTTGTGTTGCATTGCTTTTCAGCTCTTATAATGCCAGTATATTTAATTGAGAGAAAATTACATCAGCGCATAAAATTCACACGTGGTAGCCAGTAGACCCCTTCATAGTAGTTTAAACATTACACATATGTTTCACCATTATACATTCACCAAAATATAGATACAACATTGGAAAATGGATTTACATCGAATGAAACTGGTTTAAATTCATACATAATTCTTCACCTTTTTTTTTAAGGCATTGATACTGAGAGGGGGGTGATGTAGAGTACCACAAATCTGCATCCATTGCACAAAAGACACACACAACAGAGGCATCAACATTAAAAGTCCAGAGGCACTATCACAGTCACACTTTACAATACATGACTTGAGTTGGATTCAACCGTCATCAGTTCGATCTGCATGTCTTAAGTCTCAAAATTTTTATTTATTTATTTTTTAATCCCAAAGCTCCGAAAACCATTAAATGTTCCTTTAAACTTGTTCATTGGTTAAAAGCAACAGTCTTGCTTTACAGTGCACATTCACAAAAGACTCAGACATCAGTTTCTGCTCCTTCCGTAGGATAAGAGTGGCACTGTGCCATCTCCTCCAGACACTCGTCCTCCGAGGTGGTGCTGGCGAGGCCTCGCTGGGATAGGAAGGAGAGGTGAAAGGCATTTTTGTTGACTTTCCCCATCTCGTCGCTGTAGGACATGACCAACTGGTGGTTTTCATCAGGTGCGGTAGAGCTGGATGAGCCTCTGTCAGCTTTTTTGTGTTGCAGTGTACCCATTGAGCCCCCACTGGGGTCACTGGTGTTGTTGTCGAGGAGATCAGGCAGGTTTCCTGTTGCAATGCTACCGCTTTTAATGTGTGGCGTCTGGCTATGGGTGTGTCGATACTCTTCATCAATGTCCTTACCCAGCTTCCACCGCTTCCACTTTTTCAGCATTTCTGACTGCACCTGGGAGATAATGGGATTGCGGATAGCCGCCGGCAGAGAGCCATATCAATAAGATGCGAGAGATTAATAAAGACGATCGTGTGGATGGATGTCTCTCGAGCCAAAGGGTATATTTTAAAGTTTAGTGATCAGTAAAATGCCAATATGCTTGTCCCATTCAGTAGAGAAAGCGGAAGTAGAACAAAGCTTTCAGAGATGGAAAAAAAACCCCACCAAAAAACAAAAGGGGTGTTCACACGACAAGATTTGTTTCGGTGCTACGCCGAAACTGCTCCCATAGAGCATTCATACGTGCAAATTTGCTCCGGCGTAGCGCTGCAAAACAGCTTACACCGGATCAAATTTGATCCACCTCAGTCCCCAAACGTCATCTTTCTTTTTTCCACTGGACTGTCTCTGAGTTGTTTGTGTAGTTTGTTCCTTTGTTGTGTGTTCACAACCCCCCGTCCCCCATAGAATTTATTTTGTGATTTCCTCTCTTGATTTTTCTGTTTGGCGCATTACATGTTTGCTTTTCTGAGTGTCATTGAACTCATCGTTGATTTACGTTTTCGAGGGCGGTCACTCTCGAGCAGAAGGCACGGAGACCGAGAAGGAGAAGGACGTGCCTGTACAGTAGTTGCTTGAGTTGTGTATACGTTTTAAAAAGAACCAACACGACAGCTAATTTGTTTTCTGTCGTTTTGCTCCGCAGCAGAAACTGCCTGTGTGAAAGCAAGTGGAGCTGCGTCGACGCTGCGCCGGTGCTGCCATGCTCAGCGGCTTTGTACGTGTGAACGCTCCACAAAATTTGTTCCGGTGTAAAATATATCGCAACAAAATACACCGGTGCAGCGCCGTAGCAAATGTGTGCCGTGTGAACACCCCTAAAGACTGTGATAATGACACCCTTGTTAATCAGCTGCACCTCAGGGCCTCAAAATCTAATCATTCCCCTCACCTCTTTGTTGACAAAGCAGTACAAGATGGCAACGAGCAGCCCCTGCAGAGGAACGTAGAGATGGCGAGAGTGGGAAATTGTTCTACAAATAAGTTAAATGCAATATTTTTCTGAATACAGTGATACCTCCGCTGACGAACGCTTAAGCTCACGAACTTTTCGCCTCAAGAACATTAAATTTGCGAGCATATAGTCTCTGCTGACGAACTAGTTTTCAGCGGACGAACCAAACCAAGCGGTCGAACAGCGCCGCGGTGGCGGCCACGAGAAGCTGACGCACGCTCACGGCGTCCCAGTTCGTCACCCCCTTTCTTTGAGTGCGGACGTGGTTTGTGTTTGCTAGACATTTTGGACCATATTGAGTGTACTTTTGCTATTATGGGACCGAAAAAGACCCCGCCACAGGCTAGTGTTAAACCTAAGAAGACATTAAAGAAAATTACGATCGAGTAGAAGAAGGAGATCATTGAAAAACACGAACGAGGTGTGCGTTTGTGTGACTTAGCGTCCCAGTACCAGTACGCTAACACGAAACAGGTGTCAATTAAGAGGTTTTTAGTCAGCAAAAAGGATAAAGAGTCTCCTTCTAAGAAGCAAAGAAGAGAAGCCACACCGGAGGTTGAGTTACCTACAGTCCTTATGGAAGGTGACTCTCCTTCCAAACAGTAACTCCCTCCCTCCCTCCCCTCCCACTCCATTCCATCAAGCCATCAACTACCATCAAAAAGGTAAATAAAATGACTTTATTATACAATACAGTTTATTTCTTTAATTACAATACAATAGCACATTTATCATACATAAAATAAGGTATATTTTTGTGTAGTTTTAAGGCTTATTTAGTAGAAAATTATGTTTTATGGGGACCTGGGAACGGATTATTCTCATTTTAATGTTTTCTTATGGGAAATAAATGTTCGGAAGACGAACTTTTCGGCTTACACACACTTTCTGGGAATCAATTATGTTCGTGAGCAGAGGTATCACTGTACATTTAACATAAGGATACACTTTCAGGAGACCTTCACTTCCCATCTTGATTGGCAAAACCATAGAATATCCTTGTTCAGATGTAATCTTATATATTGGAGCGACGTATTTACTTGGCGGCACAAGAAGCGGGCCACGAAGCATGTGTACTACTTTGTACTTCGTACCTGGAAGGAGTTGAACAGGAGGTCACAGAAGAGCCGCATCAGCCGTAAAATGGAACCTTTTGGGACGGACTCGTCGATGACAAAGGTGAAGAGAATGGCGTGAATCCCCAGCAGAGGGATAAGAGTCAGAGTGGATTTTGCTAATCTGGACCAACATACAAACATAGACATTGGAGGATGACTAATCCTAATGGACTACAAGCAGAACAGTAAACCCCACTGCATTGTGGGTTCCGGGTTCGCAATCCCACTATTCCGCAGATTTGTTCGAGTACAGTTGGAGCTATTTTATTGTGAGCCCCATTCATTTTGGGTGTAATTCCACTGTTGGCCACGAGAAGGAACACAATTGTGCGTGTGTGTGTGTGTGTGTGTGCGCGCGCGGGGGGGGATCAGTCATAACAGCCGTCCAAAGAAAACTATGTTGTCATCCGCGACAAAACCGGATTTGACACCCCTGGTCTGGATTGGTAGCGAGCGGCTAGCCAGGGGCAGAGACTGAGATAGAAGTTTGTGTGTATTTTTGAATGCATGAAACAAAAACAAAAAACCCAACCAAAAAAAAAAAGTTCTCACCTGATCTTGTAGTCTGTGTATCTCATCTGATGAGCTCTGAGCTTAGACATCAAGATTTTGATGATTCGTATAAATATGAAAAAATTTATCTGTAATGTGAGGAGACAGTAAATTTAACTGAGTTACTTTGATTTTATAACACTTACTCCCAGTGCTTCCTGCCAGACTTTGTCCAGCCCCACACACATGCAAGAAAGCGAGTAAACAGATGAACCCCTCACACACACACACACACACACACACACACACACACACACACACAGTTTTTATAGAGAAATTTTAAAATAAGGGCAAAAACACATTCACTCAAATGCTTAACATCACTGAAATCTCAAGTGAACCCTTACATTCGTGACAACACCACATTTCGCTCAAATGTGCTAAAAGAAACAACACATCGACTCAACATTATTTATGTGCATACTGAGACTGACACACACACCAACAGACGCTTGAGACAAGTGGAAAGCTAATAACGTGTTCTATCAATTGATGTGCCGTGTCATCAGAGGGGGTTCTGGACTAGATCTCAGATGTGTGTGTGTGTGTGTGTGTGGTTGTGTTTATGATGCTGTTTATAGACTTATTTTGTTACATTTCTTGATGTAAAGTGTATTGTTTTCTTCTGTTTACAAAATAATGACAGTATATGCATACATATACATTTGTTACAATAACATTACAGGGTGGCTTGATTTGCAAAACTTTTAAAATCTCTTATCTTTTAAATATTGCTACACGGCAGTAATCACGTGCCTTTTACACCTGTTCCTCGACTCGGAAATGAATGAGAACCCATATTATCAACGTTTGGAGACTATAGTACACAATCCAAAGTTAGCATTTGCAACCTGATTCTTAGCAGTGGAGATGATGCTGTACTGCCACATCTACTTGATCCACACAAAGAACAATTCCCACTCAGAGAGAGACAGAGAGGATGGACTTACCAGGTAAGCAACCAATATTGGGGAGCGGATGATCCACCAGTATCCCATGTTAATATTTCTCTCCCAGCACCTACACACCGAGCCGTGCATGTAAGAAATGAATGTATCTCCTTAAAGATCATAGATAGAGATGGGGACAGTCACGGTGAAAACGATCACTTACTCTTCATTCTCATAGAGGTACTTCATTGTGATCCAGGGTGAAACAAACACAAGTGGGGCGCCTGAGAATGTAGGAGAAATGCAAGGGCTGAGGGTTACTCCCGATGGAGAAAAACATTCTAAAAGGTTGACGTATTGGCATAATAAGGGAGATGTCATCGTTTTGTCCCATGTGACAACATGAAGAGCTTTGTCCTGACTGTTCCAACTTGTCATTTGCAACTATATAAAACAATTGATAGTCCAGTTAACATGATGATGACTCTAAGGCCGAATTGCCCCAACAAGGTTTCACTTTCAAACTACCCTGTAGATTGAATCGTGGTTTAAGTACACATTCTGTTGCACCATAACTTTAAACTCCAGTACAAACTGTGATCAAGAACTAATTTTAAACTAACGGTTGGGGTGGTTTAACTATTACACTGGCTGCATTTTTAGGTGTATACTGTAGAGCAAAACGAATGAAGTTTCTTGAAGAAAATTGATAGGCTCAATCTTCTAGAATTTAATGATGAAAGGGAATTTTGGGTGGGGTACCGGTTTATTAAACAGTTTTGGAGCTGAACAGGGAGACTGCATCAACTGTAATAAATGGCACTGACAGAAATGCAGCTGTACCAGCGATGACACAACTGCGCCTTTTGTTTTTTCCAGCAAGCTTTAATTGATCTCTTCTCTTTTCTCTTTCACTCTGGTCAGTCGGCTCGAACTGTCAAGCAGTTGCGGCCACACGGTATCTTTCTTTATCACCATGCTGTTGTCTGTTTTCTTGTCTTCTATTTGCTCCATTAATTCAGTCAGCAAGTTGTTGACAAACAAGGAAACGTTTTTGCTTCTCTGCCGAACCATTTTGACATAGCTGACAAGTTAACAAGTAATGTTAGGCTAACAAATTTGCTAGCTAGCAACAATTTAAGTAAGTCCATATGTCACTCAGTGGCGAATCCGTGTGTGTGTGTGTGTGTGTGCGTGCGTGTGTGTGCGTGTGTGTGTGTGTGTGTGTGTGTGTGTGTGTGAGAGAGAGATAAGGGCTTTCATGTTACACTAAACAACAGTGCAGCCTCTAGATTTAATTGCACAATTAATGATTTATTTTAATTTCAATAACAACAATCATCCGTTTCAATCAATCGGAACTCAGTTCAAGTGAATTTTACAAAACTGAGATTCATTTTAAATGGTGCAACAGAGCTCTGCTTAATTTTAAAACCAGATGAACTCATTTTAAACTTGGTTTTACTCCTCTCTGATGAGAGCTCGTTTTAGATCCAATTAAACCTTGTTGGTGCAACCCAGCCAACGTGAACGTCTTTATTATTTGACAATGCCAGAAACTCCTATTTACCCCAACCGATGGCCATGTAAATGTAAAAGTACTTCTTCTCACTGAACACAGTGATGACGAGCAGACTGTGCAGGTAGATGCCCTCCACCAGCAGCCAATAGTTGTTGGCCATCACGGTGTAATGCATCATCACCATAGCGCCCCGACACCACATCACAGCCTGCACAGCAGTGGGGGGGACAAATAAGATAGGACCTGCATAGGCTTACGTCACTTTCATTTTGCTCTGACTCATTTATTGGAACTATTTGGCTCACGTTCATGGTCATGTGACTGTGGTCTCAAGAGCATGTGTGTGCGCCGGCGTGTATATGTGAGCGGGGGGGTGTCCATCATTGTCATACTGCTCATTGAAGTCATGACATAAGAGCAAAAATACATTATACATTCATATTCACAAAAAATTGCAACGGGGAAAAACTGTGGTTCTGTCATTGCTATGGAAACCCCTGTTCACCGACTTTTTTGGTCTGAACTGGGGTTGCTGTTAAAACTAATAATGTATGTCATATAAATGTGTGTGTCCTTGCACATGGGAGAAATAGTTTATACCACTGGTCAAAGCTGATCTTTTTGTAACCGTTTGAAGGTCATTGTCTTTTCCATTGCAGGCTTCAATGAAGACGGTCATCATTCAGGCAGCAGTTTATTGTTAAGAGTTTTTATTTATTTATTATTTTTTATTCATGCTTATTGTTGTAAATTCAGGTATGTTGTGATCTTTGATATTCATGAGCACAGAGACCGAAAGTGAATGTAATATCTTGGTCATTTAATTAAAATAGCTGAATTGCACATGACACCAAATTCTTGTGCAGGCTGTTGCGGTGCGTGTTCTCTAACCGGTATGTTGATCCAAGTTTGAACCTTTGTTTCACCACTGCTCCTGGGGTCCAGTGTAAGGGTCAGCAGGGCATCTTTAACCAGAATGGACACAGCTCTCAGGATGAAGGAGCCAAACAAGTTCATGTGGATGTTGTTCCGCATGCAGTGCAGCTTCCTGGTGCAGAGTTGACACTAGGTGATGAGGTCTGACACACAGACTGCCCGGCTCACTAGCCCTGTCCTGTCCTTCTGTTCTTATTGCAACCCTTACTTATGGGGTGTCGCACCACTTTTAGTCCTCATAAAAATACAGATATAACCCGATTCCCATGTAATGTTTTTGTAGTATTATACAGTTTCATACTGCTGTTGTTCTAGCTCTACTTAAGTATTTTTTCTCTGATATCTCTTTCCTCTATGTCTGTTCCCTTTCAAGTCTTATTCTGGTCAACTGCATTTTCCCTAAAATATCAATCACAACAATAACCACAGATGGAGTACATAAAATTCCTCTGTTGCACCAAAAACAAAACAAACCCCCCCAAAAAATTGACCTTCACTCTTGATTCACCAGGTAAAAAAACAAAACAAAATAAAACAAATAAGGAATTAAGTATGATATGGTCAGATTCATAAATAAGAGCTATTTAGTAAAAGTCATTTTTCATTGACATTTCTACCATCCTTGGTTTTCATTCTGTAATATAATTTCGTTGTTTCCTAGCTTTCTGGAAGACTTAATTAGAGCATTCACTACCCAAAAAAATATCTAAATTGAGATGATTTTGTTGTGTGCAGCCACTTGACAAAATAAAACTGATTACATTCAACGCACCATTTTTTTTCATGTTTACATTATTCCACCCTGTTCATTCCCTGACTATTACTTCCCTCTACAGTTTTTTATTCCAGTGGATGAGTTACCTGAAGCTGATGAGGATTCCCAAGGCCAGTAGCAGAGCTCCGAGAGACAGCGAGTATCCCACCGTATACATAATTCGAAACTGACTGAGGATGTGGCCATACAACTGCTGCAAACATAGCAGAGGTGGTGTTTTACCATCAGGCAAAGCTTTTACATGGCATGCATAGACATGCGAGATGGAAAAGAGCAAAATGAACAGATGAGAAACATTAGACACGATGACTTAATATGATGTCAAACCAGTCCTCACATTAGCTGCCCATCTACACTGCAAAAAATGGGATGTTGAATTTTCACTTTTATTTCATCAAGTCATTGCACAAAATAAAATCATCTTATAAATGTATCAACGTCTAGATGATTCAATTTTGTGCCGCCGCTTGGCAAAATAAAATTGAGTAAATTCACCACACCATTTTTGTCAGTGTACAGTTTAAAGCTGCCTTAAATATGAAAAGAGATCAATCAAAAGTCACACACTGGCATGAATCATTTGTAACATTGATGCACACACACAAACATACACACACACCTGGCCAGGGTCATCCTCACATTCACTGGTATTTTTCTGGGCCCATCTACCATCTTTGCCACAGGATCTGTAGACCAAACCCTGCTGGACTGTTCAAATAGGCACATACAAAGGAGGACATACAATTATCGACAAATCAAACCATTCAGCTCAAGACGGGCAAATCTTGGTGTGGTAGAGCAGCTGACGAATTGGAGAGGATATCCAGAAACACTTTTAATTTTAGCATCCCTTTGTAAAAGAGTTAAAAATACACACTCATCTTTGTAAATTTGCATGTAACAGTCCATCCATTCTCTTACTCGAGGTCAGGTGGCAGGGGCGGGAGCGTAAGCATGGAAGCCCACACTTCTTTCACACCTAAAACATCATCCAGCTCTTCCAGGGGAATCCCGAAGCATTCCCAAGATAGTTGGGAAACATACGTAGTCTCTCCAGCGTGTCCTTGGTCATCCTCGGTGCCTTCTCCCAGTGTGACATGCAGGGAACACCTCACCAGGGAAATGTCAAGATGGCATCCTGACAAGATGCCCGAGCCACCTCATCTAGCTCCTCTCAATCCAGAGGAGCAGCGGCTCAACTCTGAGCCCCTCCCGGATGACCGAGCTTCTCACCTCATCTCTAAGGGAGAGCCCAGACACCCTGCGGAGGAAACTCATTTTGGCCGCTTTTATGCAGGATCTTATTCTTTCGGTCATGATCCAAAGCTTGTGAACATAGATGAGAGTAGGAATGTTGCTCGACCAGTAAATCGAAAGCTTTACCTTCCGGCTCAACTCCCTCTTCACCACGCCGCACCAATACAGAGTCTGCATCATCGCAAACACTGCACAGGTGCGCCTGTCAATCTCCTGCTCCATCCTCCCCTCTTTCGTGAACACGACCCGAACATACTTCAAATCCTGCATTTGGGCAGGATCTCATCCCTGACTTAACTCCACCCTTTTCTGACTGAAGGCAATGGTCTCAGATTTGGAGGTGCTGATTTTCGTCCCAACTGCCTCACCCTCAGCTGCAAACCTCTCCAGTGAGGGTTGAAAATTATCAAGTGGTTTGAAGAAGCCAACAGTACCACATCATCTGCAAAAAGCAGAAATGTAATTCTGAGAACAAAGTCGAGGTGCCACGCAGCTCAAGTCGTGCCACGCACCTCGACTTTGTCTAGAAATTCTGTCCATAAAAGTGATAAAGGGCAGCCTCACAAGAAAAGAATCCGACTTACTGCAGACAGTGCAGACCAATCTCTGACACCGGTCATACAGGGATCGAACTGCCCGCATTTGGGCATCTGATACATCATACTCCCAGATAAACACCTTCTCCAAGTCCACAAAACCACATGTAGACTGGTTGAGCGA
The DNA here is from genome assembly GCA_026261675.1 of Hippocampus mohnikei. Taxonomy (NCBI): domain Eukaryota; kingdom Metazoa; phylum Chordata; class Actinopteri; order Syngnathiformes; family Syngnathidae; genus Hippocampus; species Hippocampus mohnikei. The sequence continues at coordinate 5,901,071 of JAKGUB010000326.1, forward strand.
ACTCCCACGCACCCTCGAGTGCCGTGCCAAGGGTGTAGAGCTGCTGCGCTGTTCCACGGCCAGGATGAAAACCACACTGCTCCTCCTGAATCTGAGATTCAAATTCCTGATGGACCCTCACCTCCAGCACCCCTGAATAGACTTTACCAGGGGGGCTGAGAAGTGTGATACCCCTATAGTTGGAACACACCCTCCGGTACCCCTTCTTTAAAAGGAGAACCACCACTGCCAATCCAGAGGCACTCTCCCTGTTGCAGAGGCATGTCAACCACCCCCACAACCAGAAAATAGGGCCGCTTGCAGGCCTGTCAATGCCTTGGAATCCTCTCATGAGAGCCGGACAAAGTGGCTGAGAGGGCAGAAGTCTGGTCCACTCTGCTAAAGATGCTGCCCCACAACCTGACCCCAGATAAATGAAGGACAATGGTTGGATGAATATTATTATCAACCCAAATGAATTATGCAAAAGTATAAAATGAAATGAAAAGTCGTGGGGGGTGTTTGTGTGAGGATAAAACATCATTCTAGTTCGAAAGTGGCAAGCTTTGACACAAAAGATTGACTGGAAGTATATTTGAAAGACTGTCTTGAATCCAGTCAGTTTATTTAGTCTCTTGTGACTTTCTTGTTTCCATTGTGTGCTTTAAATTGCTTTTTAAACCAAGGTTAATTCTAAGTACGTGGTTCATGTTGATGCAAATCAACAGCAATTGTTTTGGTTCTTTTTCGCTGTCTTCGTTATTGTCCGGCTTCACCTTTGAGCACAAACACGGCACACACTCGTACATTTCTTTTGATGACATGCATGAACACAAGCGGTATAGGCTGACCTTTATAATGCCACGGTAGGAACCAAGGGCAAGATACATTCACTGTGGTTCCAGGAAGTCCATCAGGCCAGCAGGCATACTGGTCAAAGGTCCTGTTACACACCGCCCCTGCAGGGGCAATAGCATGTTGATTCACAAGAGCAGTTCTTGCATTTGTCTGCAAACTTCTCAAAGCAGTGAGAGAGGAGGGCTCACCTGTTGTCGGGGGTAGAGAGTTCAAAAAGTCTAAACACTGATTCTTGTAGTTGCTCCACTGCTCCTTCACACGCTTCGGGGATGTGGTCGAAGACACCTGTGGCAGGAGCTCATGTCCTGGCGCTCGCTTGAGTGTGATTGTGGAGATCGGAGTCAAGATGGAGGACGTACCTTTGAGCAGTTGCAGAGCATGAGCCAGGCCAAGAGGAAAGCCACCTGGGACATCCCACTGAAGCTGGGAGGATTAAGGAAAGCGGGGACCAAGAACACAGAGGAGGGAGCCCAACACATGAGGCACTCCAGGCCCGATGTCACCGTCGGGCCTGCACATATGACGGGAGGGTGTTGTGAGAAAGCAGAGACGGGAAGTCAGGACAACATAATAAATAATAACAAATAACAGTGGGCAACAGTAATTTTCAATCAGAGATAGCTTTAGTTGCCCCTAAATGTATTGTTGATGTGGATTAAAAAATGTATCGCCTATTTGTCTTGCACATCAGGTTGTTGAGATGATTTCATTTTTTGTTTTCAAGTTTGACCTATAAAAGCTTGTGCGATATATATCTTACCATGTGATGTAATTCATAGCCATTTAAAACAGCCAACTCAGGACAAGATGGATGCACGGAGTTTTGTGAATACTATGAGAAATCAACTCCAGACTAAAGAAGGAAAACCATTTTTTTGTGCATTTTTTTTTCTCCATTGTGCCCAGTTATCAAAATGGCTGTTGTATAAAATTGAGTCTGTACGTTTTCACTTTTGCCTAAATAAAGGGCTTTAATCAGTAATTCTACTTGAACAATCAGTATATGTACCGGTACAGAGTGAGTACTTTTGCCATCTCTATTAGAGATTGTGTGTATGTGTGTGCGCATGTGTGTTTATGTGCTTGTGTGTTTGGACTAATGCTGCACACAATGTGAATAAGCTGCCAACAGAAGTGAATTCAGGCCCAAGTGTAAATGCCCACGGTTAAAAACGGTGTTCCTTTCCCAGAATTTTGATTGAGGTCTTTCAAAGTATTTTGAAAATCATGTTCTTCAAAACAGCGGTACGGTAGTAGGCTGGTTAGCGCGTCGGCCTCACAGTGCAGAGGTACAGTGTTCGATTCCAACTCCGGCCTTCCTGTGTGGAGTTCACATGTTTTCCCCGTGCCTTCGTGGGTTTTCTCCGGGTACTCCGGTTTCCGCCCATATTCCAAAAACATGCGTGGCAGGTTAATGGAACATTCTAAATTGCCCCTAAGTGTGAGTGTTTGCCTATGTGTGCCGTGCGATTGGCTGGCAACCAGTTCAGGGTGGTTTGAAAATGCTTTGAAGAGTTATACTTCTAATTATGTGACGCGCATTGAGTTACCTGTGCTTTCTGTATGAAATATGCTACTTCAACAAAGCGTCCTTGCCTTGTCAAAGACACCTGATGTAACCCTCAGATGTTTGTGTACTTTTTCCTTTACTAACTCAAGCAATCACTTGAGAACTATTTGAAACTCATTCTATGCCGGTGTTAAGTTTCTGTACTTTAAACACACAGCCAAGAGTTTCAATAGGTTTCTTTTTTCCTCACGCTGGTATGCTACTGGCCAAGGTTCACATTTGGTTATGCTGCTGCATCTCGTTCACTACTTTCTACTTTGCAAGACCCATTTGAGTCATGTCTTTGTTCCTCTGAATGCAATTAGTCTTTCAGTGCTACCAAGGATGGCTACCAGGAGACACGGCTAAAAGAAAAAAAAGAACGTTACATCCTTGGTCTCCCCGAATGACATACAGTATTCTTCATGCAAATCTTTCCATGGCTCCAGCTATCCTGTGTGGACTTGTTCATCTTGTGCGTCCATGGACTCTGGGTACAATGAAAAAAAAAATGGTATCCCAAATTTACACATTTTTATTTTGTCAAGTGGTTGCACAAAATAAAAATATTCTCGATCCAGATACATTTTTTTGGCCTCAAAATCAGGGGTGTCCAAGTCTGGTCCTCAAAATTCAGCCAATTTTATACATCTCCGTTCTCCAATACACCTGATTGAAATGATCAGACGGAGAACCATCCTGATCATTTGAATTGGGTGTGCTGGAGGAAGGAAACATCTAAAACAGGCTGCATAGGGGCCCTCAAGGACCGGATTTGGGCACCCCTGCTGTAAATTGTACATTGTCATGAATGTCAGTGTGAAAGATTGTTTATCTTCTGCATCCTGTGATTGGCTGACAACCACTCCAAGTTGGACCTCCCCCCTTGCTTGCATCAAGTTTGCTGGGATAGGCCCCAGCTTGCCAGTGATCAAAATGGGAATAGACGGTACAAAACATCAAACACTTATCTCGTACCTGAATCTCAATGAATTTAAGTCCAGGATGAGGCCATGGGGACGTCCCACAACACTTAAGTGCCTTCCTACAGCGATATCTCTTAAGACTTGAGACTTGGCATTATTTTTGAGGCTTCCATTGAGCATCTCCACGTATGAAGTTGGAGAACAAAACGGAATCTGAAACGTTTCTGCAAAAAACAATTTATGTGTGGACATTTTTGGCTAAAACATTTCAAATTCCATTCTCTTCCAATGCATTTGTCTTCAGCTTTGTTTGCCCAAACCTGACAGTGAGTCACACATCGATATGTTAACGTCACAACATATACAGTAGTTGTCACCTTAACTTGAAAACATCCTCAAGACAACCATTGCTGCGGTATTATCTTGCTCTGCTTCGAAACAACGTGCAGCTGTTATAGAGGCAAATAACAATGACAGATTTTTACAATTTACATTTTCCAGAAGTAAAGGAACACAAAAGCATAAACGAGAAGATGGAGTCATAAGGGGGTTAGGAATAAAGGTAACAAAAATGTGATTTAGTCATATTGCTATGGTGACAAATGACCATGGCTTTTCAATCACAATTTTAAAACCGAAATGAAACATTACCCAAATATCATCTTTCCGAACGGCAAACAATAACGTTACATTAGATGTTTCCTTTCCCCAAAAGTAATTTAAGAAAGTCATCATATTCATTCGGGGTATTGTTTCTCTTTCAACCTGGGGCGTGCAACATCTTTTCAAATACAGTGCAAATTGCATATCTCTCTATTTATCTTGATAGAGAGAGAGAGAGAGAGAGAGAGAGAGAGAGAGAGAGAGAGAGAGAGAGAGAGAGAGAGAGAGAGAGAGAGAGAGAGAGAGAGAGAGAGAAATGTCATAAGAGTGTGTGTCCTGTCTGTCATGCATTGCTGAACGCAGTCACACGTGTGACAACTGCAAACATGAGGGATACTTGTTATTATACTGTGTATCTGTTCAGTGTGTGTGTGTGTGTGTGTGTGTGGGGGGTTATTTCTTCATACATGGCAGTACATGCGTTGTTTAATAAGACAATTGATACCCAGGTGAAAACACACGTAAGATGCTGGACAAAAACCCCAAAACTCAAAATATTGCACAATGACACTGGAAACCCCCCCCCTTTTTTTTTTTGCTCATGTTTTCAGATTCATTGTCTGAGTGCAGGTCTGGATGTAAAATAAGAAAGATTAGACATAGAGAAAAACAAACATTAAAACAAAAAGGTTCTCGGGCTGGTGTCACAAAAGAAATACTTGAAACTCAAATGACAAATTTCAAGGTTTTTTTTCCCCCTTCAATGTCATTGCCTTGGAGTATATACTGTAACTGTGACATTGGCTCTCTGCAGCCACTGTACTTTTTTTCCACATGCTCATATACATACACTCCGTGTCAGGCCATCATGCAATAAACAGAGAGAGTGATGATGATACCAAAAAGACCAGACTTGTGAAGGATTAACATCACCGGAAATTAGTTACAGAATTTCAAGTAAACCCAGGAAACAAAACCCAACATGACCTTCTGACTATCAATGGACCTGCTGAGGAGACGGTAGGCAGCACCAACTTACTAGAACTGCACATCACCGGGAACTTCTCCTGGACCAACAAAACCTCATCACCGGCTATGAAAATGTCACCAGCATAAGTAAAATATGAACTGGGCGTCATGAAGGGGTAAGTGATAACTCAGAAGATATAATGTCTAACCTGTCAAATCCCATCCATGTGCACTTGATGTACAGTCTGTACTCACATACTTAGTAGATTATCCAGTCACAAATATGATAAATTCGTCAGATGGCAGAAAAGGGCAACACTTTTGAAGAAATGTCCCACATGACTCCATCTGTACAGATTGCATTTGACACCTGTCTCTCGTCATCCTCCCGCTTAGACACTGACAACCTGTCAACCAAGCACAGTAAATAGCAGGGGTGTCCAACCTTTTTTTGACCCAATATCTACTTTTCAAGCAGCCAACCTACTGCGATTGACCGGTTACAGTACATGCATGCATACGCACACATACACGCATACTCAACTCAACTCAACTGTATTTATAGAGCACTTTCGAACAGCCATCGCTGCATACAAAGTGCTGTACATGGAACAATTTAACATATACAACGTAACGGTACTACAACGGTAATAAAGACGGTAGAAAGCACCGAACAGCAAAACCAAGAACAAATCTAAGTCATGCTGAGTCAAATGCCAAAGAATACAAGTGAGTTTTGAGGCGGGTTTTGAAGATGGGCAGCGAGGGGGCTTGCCGAATGTTCAGTGGGAGGTCATTCCAGAGAGAGGGACCAGCAACAGAAAAGGCTCGATCCCCTCTGAGCCTCAGTTTAGTTCTTGGTACTTCTAATAATGTCTGGTTCGCAGATCTGAGGCGCTGGGCAGGTGTGTAGGGGCGGATGAGCTCAGAGAGGTAAGGAGGTCATTTAGAGATTTGAAAACAAATAAGAGGATCTTGAAAATAACTCTAAAATATATGGGGAGCCAGTGGAGGGATGCCAGAGTAGGAGTTATGTGCTCCCTCTTACGAGTACCAGTCAAGAGGCGAGCAGCGGCATTCTGGACCAGCTGGAGGCGCTTAATGGAGGACTGGCTGACTCCAAAGTAAAGGGCATTGCAGTAATCGAGCCGGGGTGTGACAAAGGCGTGAATTACTGTCTCAAAGTGTTCATTAGAGAGGAGAGGTTTTACTTTGGCCAGCTGTCTAAGGTGAAAGAAGCTGGATTTAACAACGGCACCAATTTGCCGGTCAAGTTTGAAATCACTGTCCAGTTTAAGGCCCAAGTTTGAGACTGTTGACCTAAGATAAGGAGACAGGGGGCCCAAGTCTACAGAATGGAATGTACAAGGGCCCGTGGGACCAAATAGCATCACCTCTGTCTTCTTTTCGTTGAATTTCAAGAAATTTTGTGCCATCCAGGTTTTGATTTATACACGCATAAACGCATACACACATCCCATTATGAGCAACAGCCATAGCGGACCCTAACGTGAACGAAACATAAAAGTAAACTTGATACAAGACACGACTGAGTGTATGAAAAGGACATCAGTTCCTAACGGGGAGACCTGACACAGGGAGTCAGGGATGTGTAGCGTGTTAAGTGCCAAAACATTTCAATCGAACTCGCGTTTACCGTTTTAAAATGCTGTTGCTGGGGCTCGAAATTCCCATACTTTGACAATCGGTGAATCGCACATCAAACATCAACTTTGAATGAGAATTTAAAAAACAAACAAAGGAAAAAAAACAATAGATATATCACAACGGTTCTGATGGCCAGCTGCAACTGTTGACCGCTAACAACTTCTTGTAATGCGGATCATGAATGTGACCAACTGTACTTTTACATTTTTTTAACTTTTGAATCTGAAATGGATAGGATAGGATTTGTAGGGTGCAGTGTACAGGAAAACAAAAAAAAATCTCTAACATATATCACTAACATATATATACAGACACAAATAATCATCTTTATGTTTGCCATTTTCCCCGACACCCCCGCCGGCGACTTGGGACCAGTCTTCAGACTACTGGTTGACCACAATCAAACGTCCAGAATTTTTCGTGACAATCAAAATGTCCTAAAGTGTCAAGAAATGTATAATTTTGTCCATCTTTTTCGTGTGTCTTGATCTTTTTCTGTATGGACATTGTGACGAATGAAAGGACGTTTACAATGCTTTGTGATGATGTTTTTTTTACACCAACGTTCAAGCCTCTAAATTCCGCTAGTTTTTTGGTAGCTTCTCTTTATTTCATCTTTTTTCTCACATATTTGCAGAGGGTAGCTGCGAAAGGCTTATACTCACATTTATATGTTCATTATCCTCTGCAAAGAACAACTAATATTCCTGCAGCTTCCTGAGTCACTAACAGTAGCTGTGCGAGTCCTCTTCATTTTTGTCTCCCTAACCGTACAATACTACCGCCCTGGTGGTCAATTCATTCCTGCGTAAACCAAGATGAATACATTCAACATGATTGTAAATTATTTAAATTCTGGTTAATTATGTGATTACTATCTATGTTTATAAAGTAAAACAAATGACAAAAAATCGTGGCCTTTCCATAAATTTCAATAGGGAAAGATGATTTCAGATCTTATGCCCCACCGGAGCTATACAGAATTGTTAAATGTACGCTTCAAGTGTGTGAGAGCATGTTGAGGGTTCAAGAATGAGGTGATTCGAGAAGCAGCCGTTCGAAAAATGGCAAGAGTTAAGAGATCTAGTGGATGAAAGAGAGAGAGAGAGAGAGAGAGAGAGAGAGAGAGAGAGAGAGAAATGGTTAATTGAGAGCAAGGCGACATAGTGAATAATGCCATTCCTCATCAGGCAGTGAGCATTATCACCATTATAGAGTGAGCAGCAGAGATGAGAGATTTGGATGCAAGAGAAGTGAAGTGAGAGATGACGCATGACGCAGGTACGTCATGAATGTGACAGAGTTATTCCACTTTTTCCATTTCATTGGCAGGCAGAGATGTTGGCGAGCAGCACAAAGATTAGATTGGTTTGGATTAGAGGCAAACAAACAAACGTGTCACGGATGCACAATCATAAGACATTAGCATGCACGGCCTTGACGACATTAGAAAAGAATATGTGTCTTTATGGGAGAGTGCTGCAGTATATGAAAGCAGCGTTTGCCAACCAGGGGTATGTGTACTCCTTGGGGTACGTGAGTACATTTCAGGGGGGGACGTGGAAACCTTTAATAATGAATTTCCCAGTTCAATTACCTGCGGCGCAGCTCGGCCAAAACCGCAACAGTCATGTGTCAACTCTAGTGTATCATTAGAGCTCAGATGACTGATGAACAGAAAGTAAAATATGGTCCAAAATGCCAAATAAATAAGAGATGCTCCGGGCTTCCACTGCATTTACATTTGGAATTGTGTTAAGTGCAACAGTCCTGTCACTACTTTCATGGCATTATGGGGACGTTACCTCCTGCCAAGTCCATTGTAAATGAGAACGTGTGAAGAATTAACATTTTGCAAGCAAGAAACTGGTTTTCTCTTGCTCTTTGCTACATGGCTACCGGCAAACATGACTTCCTTCTTCCTGTGGTCATTTACAGCTTTATTTAGCCACGTTGGCGACATCAGCTTTGGACTAGTAGGACATTTATTAATGTGATTTTACCACGAATGGACACTCATCTGTGGGTGTGAGTGTGTGTGTATGTGTGTGTGTGTGTGTGTGGGTGCTCGTGTCTGTGCATACATGCATACACGTGCGTGCGAGAGCGACACAGCATGCGTCAGCGCCCAGTCTCAGTCTGTGTTGATTAAATAAACAATTGTGTTTGTAGCACAGACCTCTCACCATGCATGCATAGAACACACACACAAAGCATGGCACGCCTCTTTACTGGGCTTTGCTTTCAGGTGTCACTTTTAATTTTCCCCCAAAAGTCTTTTTTTTTTTTCTAAAGAAAAATAATGAGGAAAAGGAAGGAATTGAACCTATAGTACTGCATTTGCAACCAGTTAATTCATACATCCATTCATTCATTCAATCTCTGCGCCTTTTATCCTGTTCATGAACCATGCCATGCACTGGTTACTAGTCAGTTAGAGGGAACATAAAGAGAGAGACCACCTTTCAGACTCACATTGAGTGGGAACTGAATCCATGCTGCTTGCACCGAAATCAGGCAAATGTACCACGCCACTCTCATTGACGGCTATTACTTCATCAAGTTCATTATGGTTAAGCGTAAACATCAACCAAGGAACAGGCATGAACCTGCATTCACATTGTGTTCTTGGTCATGATATACGGACTTTGCAGAAGAGAGGCATGACAAGAGACCCCATGCATGATCAGTCAACTGGAACCAGGACCCGCTAATGAATAAAGAACAGAGGCAGATCAAATGGAAGATCATACAAAGAAAAGAGATATGAAATATTCAGGACACGCTTTCACGTAAGTCGGTTTCGTATTCCAAACACGTGCAGCAAGACTTTGGATCCGCCCAAAAAAAAAAAAAACCAGCATTCACTGAGCAAGAACTACTACAGCATTTTCATCCTGGTGTGTGAAAATGTGTTTTGTTTTGTTTTTTTTTTTTCAAAATGACTGATTGAAGATGTACAGCCGTGGACTAGTTTCTGTAATGCTAGTCAATTAAAGTATATCAGAAGTGACCCGCATCTGCTCGGGCAGTAATCACTGGACTGCTTATTGAGATATACGCTGTTGAGAGCAGATGTGGTTGCAGCTTTCATTCGCAGGTTATATCATATCGCATAGCATGTCAAGGAAGATAAAAACTACAGCAGGAGGAGTGATTACTGACTGTTCAACGGTGGGAGTTGACGTCATAATGTATGTGGAGCCTGTGGTGTTAGCATGAATAATCAAGAGTGAATTTGTGCACAAAACAAACTCAGCAGGCCGCTCGTGTTAATGCTGAATGCCGAGCCGAGCACTGCAGATGGACTTATGCGCCTTTCCATATATTCCATATATTCCAAAGCACTGGCTCGGCTTCATACTTCTGACTTCACTTTGATGTCGGCAATGTATCAATACGAATGTGATGTGATTAAAACAACAAAGAATCATATTCACATATGGCAAATTACTGCTGGCCACAGGAATTGTATTCAAGAGGTAATGGAAAAGCAGCAAAAAATAAATCAATAAATAAATCAGCCAGACATGAAATGGATACTGTAGAGTACAATACTGCAACAGCTTGAGTTCCGACATGACCACAGTGTACATTGTACTTTGCGTGTTTCGGCCTGCCAAAAGACATGAGCAAATCAGTTTCTCCCTTCTGCCACGTCAAGGACTATTGCGGCTCTCGCGCACTGCATTTAAAGGGAATGAGAGAGGAGCCGCTACAATTGGTGGCAAATCAAGTCATTTGTGTTCACACCCACAACGACGCAAAATGCCTATTTTTGACTCCGTGCACCAGCAAAAACACCAAAACTCCTTCTGGCCTGCAGATTAACACCATGCCTCATACTGGACAATGCACTGGAAACAAAACTGCAGCCCTCTTTAGTACTTTGAGATTTTATTTTTGATTTTATTTTACAGATAATTTTGAGTATTCATATAATTAATCATCATCATCATCATAAATCTGTGGTAGAACTGAGACTGATATGTCCCACAGCTCTTACCAGATACTACAACTAAGATGATTATATATACACATATTAATAGGCTCAGAGTTCAGAGCAGCAATCACTCTCGTCTTTTGCCACCACTGTCTACTTATTGCGCAATAAAATTCCCTAAAAAAACTTGGCTTTTAACAACAGCAATAATGGTGACAAAGACAGTAATAGACATTAAACCATTAGCATACGTTGTGCCTATTTTAAAGACTCAAATAACTCAAAGTGTTCCCACTGTTTATGTCTGTTACCGTGTCTGCCAAAGAAATTTGAGTGAAAAGCGACAGTTTTTGCATAATCCTGCTGACTGGCAGAAAGGCCGGTTATTGTGATGTGGGTAGTAACAAACCCTCTTTGGACAAGGTTATTAGAGAATTATTTTTTCATGTTATGAGAATTTACCCAGCGTTAATGTTTAATGTGGTCCCCACAACTAAAATAATTTGACAACCACTCTTCCCGGAAAGCAAATTCTCAATTGCTGCATGAGGAAAAATAAAGCAAAATGAGGGGAAGGAATTACATCATAGAATACTGTAGGTAATGATCACACAAAGATGGACAATGACCAAAGGGATCTTCATTTCACTGTTGTACAAGGCATACCTCAATCAGTTCTAACAAGAATAACACCAGTGAGGCAGTAAAACTTCACCATTGTAGGCAATGGGCTTACAATGAAGACCAAGTTTTAGTTTGCTAGCCTAGAATTGGTTGCATCAAAATAAAACGCAACATTTGCATGAAATTGCACGAAGAAGACTTTTTTGGTTGTTGTTTTTTCGTTTTTTTTGTTTTTTTACCTAGGCTTGCAGATGTCCTCTTGCTCCCCGGTGACACACACACACCTCCGGAGTTCCATCACAATACAGGCGCAGTCCAAGGCGCGCAAGCAGGACGCATCACTGCGGTACCGAGAGCAGCAAAAACAGAAAGAGGAAAGGAAAGGAAAGGAAAGGAAAGGAAAGGAAAGGAAAGGAAAGAAAGAAAGAAAGAAAGAAAGAAAGAAAGAAAGAAAGAAAGAAAGAAAGAAAGAAAGAAAGAAAGAAAGAAAGAAAGAAAGAAAGAAAGAAAGAAAGAAAGAAAGAAAGAAAAAAGGAAAAAAAGAAAGAAAGAAAGAAAGAAGCTGAACTGACTGAGCTGTGTCGTTAATAAATGTACTTTTCCACGCCCTTTCTCAGTGTCAAGAGATAACTTCCCTGTGCATTGACCAGCTACTGCACATGCAAATGAAGAGTCTCTTGGCGCGTCGCACTCGAATACGATATCTGTCACAGACGACAAAACATTTAAGGTGATTCCTGGTGAGATCCTTCAAAATAAAAGCATAGGTGCGTTGTCTGTCAAAACAGCCAGGATGTGTACAGCAATTTCTGGTTAAAATTTTCAACTCAAAAGTTAACCTTGGGAATGAAACTACGACACTGTTATAATCCGTTGTTTTTCAGTACTGCGGTTTTTGCTCTTTTGTTTCTTTCTGAGTTTAAATTCCCAATAAATTCCAGTTAGTTCAGCCAGTCCAAATTAGTCAAATGCTTTAATTTAACCCTTTCAGGGAGAGCAGTTACTAGAGTGCACAGCTTATCAGGTTATCACTTTACAGGTTATCATTATTTGTGCATGAAAGGCTTTTAGTGCAGCCAGAGAGTTAACCCAGAGAGTTAAGAATACATCTTTCACTTGGTTTGTTTCACAATGTGAGTCATGCAAATGTTGTATGTTGAATTGTGGAGGAGATGGATTTTGCAAAGAAGTACAGGGAGGAGCGACAAATGTTTTGGGTTCATGGAGTATGAGACCAAGATGATTTTTTACCAAAGTGATTGAAAGGCCAATTATAGAGAAAGAAAGGAGCAAAGTGGGTGGCTTCAAATAAAAGGTGCTCTGTCCTGAGTTGCTTAACACATCTAAGATTTAAAGCTGGAATTTAGAATTTTTCTCTGATATTCACCTTTTAATCTAAAACAAGAATGTCTTCACTGCACACCCAAAACAAAAGAATTGGCCTTGCCGTTCCATCATTATTGGAGGAGGCTGTACATGGAAAACACACTACATACAGTAAGTCACAGCAATTGTGTGGTATTCTTAACATAGCAGAACAGTAAATATATCCATGCATCCATCCATTTTCTGATCCACTTTATTCTCACAAGGGTCGCAGGGGTGCTGGAGCCTACCCCAGACGTCTTCAGGCAGTAGACATCCCGAACAGGTTGCCAGCCAATCGCAGGGCACGTAAAGATGAACAACTCTCCGCGCTCACACTCACACCGAGGGACAATTTGGAGTGTTCAATCAGCCTGCCATGCATGTTTTTGGAATGTGGGAGGAAACCGGAGTACCCGGTGAAAACCCACGCAGGCACGGGAGAACATGCAAACTCCAAACAGGAAGGCCACAGCCGGGATCAAACCCACAACCTCTGCACTGCGAGGTCTAAACGCCCACCGGGCCGCCACAGTAAACTGAACAGGAATTTATTGTCATTGTTTTACAAGCCCACTCCTCAGAATAGTAATTGCCAACTGTTCATCATCTACTATTAATTAAGATGAAACTTGCTAACAAACAAACACACGGACAAACAAATATAACCACAGCACTCTGCTGGCTTCTTTTTTCCACTTCTGAGAACAGCTCAACCTTGGTGGAGTTTTGCTTTATTGAACGATGTTTGAGGTCGACAGCTTGCTCATGCTCACTCTCACATTGTTAAGACAACAAAGCAGACATAGGCCCAAGCCTTTTGTGCAGCTCCAAAATCACTAGATTACATAGTTGCACTGAATGTTGTGGCCAGAAAAAAATTTAGAATTGAGTCAGCCTCATCACATTTATAGTTGCTGCACTGACTTTCGTAACTGCTGTCGTACCTTGTTGATTTCTTGCAACTGCTCTCCAATATGGTTGTTAGTGAAGTTTGCTGCCTGTCTTGACTTGTTGTTTTATAATATACTTGCTTTTGAAGACTGTGCAGAGGTGCACAGTTCAATTCCGGCTCCTACCGTCCTGTATGGAGATTGCATGTTCTCCCCGGGCATGCGTTGGTTTTCTCCGGGTACTCCGGTTTCCTCCCACATTCCAAAAACATGCGTGGCAATTTGATGGAAAACTCTAAATTGTCCCTGGGTGTGAGAGTGAGCGCAGATGGTTGGTTGTCAGTGTGTGCCATAGGAACCAGTTCCGGGTGTACCTCACCTACTGTCCGAAGACGGCTGGGATGGACTCCAAGAGGCCCGCAACCATTGTGAGGATAAGCGGATCAGAAAGTGGATGGATGGATGGATATTATTATTATTATTATTAAACAAGCAGATCACCACACCCGCACAGGAACCCTGACAAGAACAAATTCCAAACCAGCAGTTTGATTTAATTTCAAAATGCCTAACGAAAAGATAAAGATACATCTTATGACTGGCTGCAGTCCAAACCTTCACTTGCTTATTGTGTGTGGGACTTCCTGCCTTCCAGTGATTCATTTATTCATTCATTTTCTCCCACTCTTCCTCTTCAGGCTCATGGGTGACCTTGCGAGTCAATTGAAGTGTCTTCACTTTTGTGTTCAGTCAGTGAAAAGCATGCTTCTGGATTGAAATCAGGCAATCTATCGTCACAAAGGATAACATGACTTTTTTCCCCATCAAAACAGTGTTAAGTTGCTTGTAAAGTATGGCTACCTACACTGTGGAAATGCAGTGTTATGAGTTTTGTAGCAATTGTCTGAATGTCAACATTGTATAGAGCGCAGTCTTGTAACTTTAGAGAAATGTAACGTCATCAAGAAGCACCCGTTCGCCAATTCAAATGGTAGTACACACTACCGCAGTGCACCTTTATAATTTTTTTCATGTAAGTCATTTGCTGATTTTGTCTACAACGAACATCTTTACAATGAAAACTTCATTATAACGACCAGATTTTTCCCACAAAATAATGAAAATGCTTTCGTCACAATGAACCGTGGGAAGCTAATTGCCACCACGACCTTGCTTATGAACAAAATGTACAGCACGAGATTTCCCTCTGTTGCTTAGCAACACAACTGATCCACTCGTATATTGTTGTACTTCCGGAGGCACGGCACACATGATCTGAAAACATGTCTGGTAAATGGAAACAAATCTCGCTGCCGAAGAAGAACAGATAATGTCGCTCGCTTTCAAAAGGGAGTCTCACAGACAACGCTCAGCCGAGACTATAAATTGGCAAAATAGACAATTTTGACAATCATCCATAATGGCAACAAAATCATGGCAGAGTTTGAAGCCACACAGACCCAGCTATAGTCTTAGCATTTATCCATACTAAATCATTATTTGTAATTCACACACTGAAAAAGCAAACACACTCACATATATTTTCATTAGTGTAGTTTAATTTAAAAAAGTTAGTCATTTATTTGAAATTAAAATACATAAACGACACACGCATAGCAACAGGTGTGTGTTCATCCAGTTGAGTAAGTAAGGCTTATCTGGAGGTCACATTTTCGAGGACATACAGCACAAGTCAAACTGGTGGATCTACAAAAAAACAAACAAATAAAAACGCATCCTGGGATGAAGGCCGAAGGCTGACGACGGGATTGTGCGCAATCACACGCTGCCATACTGCCCCCCGGAGGACACACAGAGTAAGGCAGCATGGCAAGGATTCTCATCTCGGCGAACAAATGGGCAAATCTCGACTAAGATTCATCACTGATGGCAGATATATCTACAGCTCTCTTTTAATCAGTAATACTTAAAATAATAAATTGTAAAACACAGTTAGGTGGAGAGCAGTCCAGTTAATGTTGGTTCAAGGTTCCAACAAAGTACCAATCTCAACAATTGTAGGCTGCTAACTGATTAAATTAAAACGCGCTCATCTCAGCAATAAACACCACAGTACTCCTGCTGTACAAGGTTTGTTTTAAAAGGTTCTTAATTTGTTCTATTTGAAATGAATGTTTAGAACTGAAAGAAAAAGGTTTGTTTGTGTGCGTGTGTTTTTGGGGGGGCACCAAGTGTTCCATTAGGAGAATATAAGATTTTGTTCATGAAACAACTCGAACCACTCCTCAACGATTGGACTGAATTATTCGCAGATTAGTTGAACGAGGCCACAAAGGTTAATAGACTTCTACTTGATTTCCAGTTCTAAAAATGTTAAGTACAATACCAGCAATAGTGTCATGTGAAATAAAGGATTGTAGGACATTCGGTCAGTACCGATGGGAATGAATCACATACGATCATACTGTATATCAGACTTGACATATTAACTTGGGCTGTATTTGTTTACGATGCATATGCTATTTACGTGCCAATACTGTGTTGGCCAAATATGGCACTGGTTTGTTTTCCTGGCACAAACTATTTTCTACAGCAGTCCATTATTGGCATATTTTTCTTGACCTGAAAGAAGAATTTACAGCACACGAAAAGATCAATCTAATACATCTAAATCTAAATGATGGTATTAGGAATTTAAGTCGCAATAAAGTCTTTTTCATTAAGATGTTAGCAACTGAGGCTTGAAATAATCCAATTAAAACCACATGATATAAGATGAAATCATACAGGACATATTTGTTTTAGGATAGCAGTCTCTTCCAATCATCCAGACACCTCCCCTTACAATTGTCATTTTTCAGAATTAGCTTGTTCCACAATTTTTATCCCTCAGATGTGCAAACACTAAGCTTCAGGCCATGACAAGGTCGAGGTAGAGCAAGAGGAAGCAACATGACCAAGCCATTCGTGGCTTCCCCTCTTCCTTTCTTCTAATGCTCAGAGCGGAGTGGTTCGATACCGACCAGTCGCACTTTGCCATCAGGAGACGATGCGAATTCCAAAATTCTTTTTCAGTTGCTCCAGGAAGATGAACGTGAGCACTGTATGAGGAATCAAGCGGATCCCTGCAGGAACAAGGCCCTGGCACGCAATGTATGGAAGCACATCACTTTATAAGTATAGTGAAGCTTGGAGAAGAAAAAGTCAAGCAACAATAACATTTGAGTCCTGTTATTTTTAAAAGAAATTGTCACTACCTTATAAAATGCCAGGGGGCCCAACTTGGCAGTTTCTTGTAAGCAATGTCGTACACCCTGAAAGTACATTGACACCGGTTACATCCATTCAAGATTAAGAGATGGCAATAAGGATGAAGCGGCACTCACAGTGTACTCCCCTTTGGAATTCATGAGTCGAGTCTTTAGAACGTCAAGAGGCTGACAAAGGAACGTTGCACAACCTCCCTGCATACAGTTCACAGGACAACGGTGGCTCATTTCAAACAAGATGCTCATTTAGTCAATGGCAGTCCAACCATTTGAATAACCTGACACTTACAGCAATGAAGCTGGAGAGGAAGTGTGTGAACACGTTATCTCCCAGCATCCCCGTTCCCAACACCAGCTGCTTGGCCTGGTCATAACATGCCAACTGGAGGGAGGAAAAAAGGTATATTGGGTACATCAGATTCAATGCGGACTGACACTACAGCCACATAACTCCAATAAATCACGTCATTATTTCCCTCGCAGAATGAATTGAGTTTTAATCATACTGCAGCTTAGCATCTATTTCGTAATCATGTTCAAAACGGCATCGCCAATACGTCTGAATGCTGAGATTTGATTGTATGGCTATGAAGTGCGAGGATCTTTGATGGCATCCATGGCCTTGCCTCTGATATTCTGCAGCAAATGTCGAATCATTGGACGTCACGAGTAAAGTTAGGTTCTCATGCATCCTAAACAACCCATTTGGATTTTTTTTTTTTGTGTTAATATTTGATTCCGCTTCACAATGCTGATCCAATTTCTTATGGCCGCAACAGTTGGCATTTATGTGAACGTTTGACTCATTTTATTCAGTTATAAGTTACATATAAATCTTGCATCGCATAGGACCTTGGTTGGCTTAATTGTTAAGCTTCGACTATCATGAAAGAAAAAGAGCCTTCACTGTTTCATAAGAACGTACACTATAAGGCACACAAACGTGTGCAAGTACCGAAGTGAAGCTCTTGCTCAGAACTCATTAATATTTCAATGGAACCATTTCACCCACTTCTCAATTCATTAGAAATATTGATTTAGCAATAATGCATTAACGCGCCTTTAAGTAACTTCAATTCAATTTAGCTAATGCGTTACAGATGAATACGGATTTGTAATAGCTTTCAATGTGACGGAACAAACATTTATTCACGTTTTGTTTGGCGTATGAATTCATTTAACAAAACCAAGAAAACATGTACTGTATGTAAAAATCAAACATACCAAAGGGATACATACGTTTACCGATAAGTGCGTATACTTGCCTGTCCCACAGTGACCAAGGCTCCTCTGCTGGATGCCATGGTGGCTCCTGAGAACAGTTTCCTCAAACCCTCTGTGAGACAGCTCAGAAGTCAGAAATGACATTGTTTGACTTTGTAGTCACAGTACAGCTTGCTGGTGTTACCTTCTCGGAAGACTCTGAAGAGCCCGTCAATGGCATGTTTGTAGCTGGCAGGAGAAAACGGGTTTAGGTGGACATTTTGCAAAGGGGTTTCATGTTAGGTGATTTCATATGTTGGTGATATTATGCATCACATACTTTCTCCTTAGTTCTGCTGGTAGTTTCATGTCATTTTGCATCCTGGAAACAAAAATGCATGTAAATAAATGACTAAAGATGACTTTAAAGGTGAGTGCATTCTTGGCATGTTACCTGACATTGACCATGTCTGCTGGCGTGCCAACAAAGCCCCCCGTAAAACCTATTAAAGTAATAATATTGTTAGTTTATTTGTTGCATGTCTCTGTGCGGGTGTGCATGCACGGACCTCCAAAAGCTCCCAACAATACTTTTTGGTAGAACGGCATGGGGCCCTGGCTTTTGTTTCCAATCACGTCCCTTACAGTCTCATAGATGGCAAATCTGGTTAGCGAATATGACATCTGAGGAGGAGAAGATAAACAAAACGAGACTTTTGAATTATTTGCACCATTTTCAAATAAGATATGAATCATGCAAAAAAGGTGGGTTATCGTATTTAATTCATTGCTTTTCGATTCATTTACATTCAAGTTGTACAAAGTTGTTTTACAATATGAACTCAATGGCTAGAGTTACAGTGAACCTACAGTGAATATGATTCTTCTGACTAGCAATGACGCAAGCAAACGTGTCAAAAGACGTAACGCTGGAGATGGGATTTATTTATTTATTTTTTTCTTATTTGCATTTTCAAAATTATTATGTTGCTGAAATTATCAGACATCCATCCATCCATCTCCGATCCGCTTTATCCTCACAAGGGTCACGGGCGTGCTGGAGCCAATCTCAGCTGTCTTCGGGCAGTAGGCGGCTGACACCCCGAACCGGTTGCCAGCCAATCGCAGGGCAACCAGGGACAAACAACCATCCGCGCTCACACTCATACCTATATGCATGTTTTTGGAATTGGAGTACCCGGAGAAAACCCACGCAGGCCCGGGAGAACATGCAAACTCCACACAGGGAGGCCACATCCTGGAATTGAACCTCTGCATTGTGAGGTCGACGCGCTAACCATTGGAAGCAACGGGCCACCCCCAATTTCGATGAAAACAAATCCTGGTAAATTCTTGCAAAATCTATTGAGCAGTGATTCCCAACCATTGTATAGTGACACATTAGTGTGCAATTGAAGACCATCCGGTATGCAGCAGGAAATTCCCAAATTCACCTAATTTGTCCAAAAATGATTTATTTACAGTACTACAATAGCGTCTTTGTTCATCGACTGCATCTATGCACTCTTCCACTAAATGGCATAAGGTACATAATTGCACTGTGTATCCATTTTTGGTGACATTTCTGTTTTAGTGATGTGCCATGAGACTTTATCTGATGTAAAGTATGTGCCTTGGTGCAATAAAGGTGAGGAAACGCTGATCTATGGCATCCAGGTTCACTATAAGTATTAGGAATTTGATTTTCATCCATTATGGAATTATTATTTTTTTGGGAAGCTTTTTGCCACTTTATTTTTCTGGAAGCGGGTAACGTTTCAACCTCTACAAAATTATGTATAACTTAATATTTGGCCAGGGTATGAATAAATGATGTGTAAAAGTGGAACGAGGATAGTCATAGCTAAGCAAGAGCTTCAATTTTGTTGTACCTTATATCAACATAAAAGGTAACTGAAATCTATATTTGGAAAAGAAAAGTTGGCATTAAAATAGATTGTATTTAATTGATTAAAAGGCAGAGGAATTCTGCCTTGAAACAAGTGAGATTTTTTTACATTTGAGATTGCCGATGCATTATCCTGAGTAGGTAAGTGGTTATATAGGGTAACAGAATTCATGGTCGAGTGGCTGCACTGCACCACTTCAACTTACGCAAGAGGGGATAATGAAGTAGCCAGTAAATGGCCAGTCATTAATTAGATCCATTTAATTCAACATGACACCAAGGAAACACTTGCCAATAGCATGCACGTCCTTTACCTGTCTGCAAAGGGAAGCGGAAAGGCCATTGTAAAGGGCAAGCACCCCATTGTTCTTCACCACATGAACAGCCATGCCAAACATCCTCTTCTTGACCTCCTGCTGTGTTTGGAGGTGCACCTGCGAACAACACATATAGCATGATTGGCATGAAACTAGGTCCACTTTCACTTATGTGAAGCGTGACACCGCCGTGACTTCCCTCCCTGAAAAATGCACCTTTGGTTGTTTGATGACACTTTTCCGAATTGACAATGTGCTATCGTAAAACTTGTGTCTTATTCTTTTTGAAGGTGAATTTTGCTGAATCAAAGGGCATAATAATGAAAAAATCATGATCAAGAATTCTGCTTAGTGTGATTTTTTTTAACAATTGATATGAACATATCAATATGAAAAACACACGTCACAGTGTCACTGTAATCTAAAATTCATGTAAACAATTTGATCCATTAATCATGATTTGGTTTCCCATCTAGTAATCATTTTCTAGTTTAAAAATGTCATTGTTGAAGTATCATTCAATCAATCGAACTTTATTTATTTAAAGCACTTTTCATACGTAAAAATGCAACTCAAAGTGCTGTGCAATTAAGATATTGAAATTACAACATAAAAAGAGAACGCCCCCCGCCCCCCGGCATACACAGAGATATCCTCACAAGCATGCCTATATGCTCGCGCACACGCACACACACAAAAGCACACATTCCTTGATGACCCTGATGACCTAGAGGCTATTCCATAGCTGGGGACCAAATGTCTCACCTTAGGAATTATTAAAAGGCCAGTCCCACATTCCCTCAGGATCCGCAATGGTTGATATGATATCTAATAAAGTTATTTTCAAATCAACCTTAAAACACACCAGGAGCCAATGCGGTGATTTTAAAACTGGTGTAAGTATGGCAGTTTTTGTTGTTTAAGAGGAAGCTGAGCAGTGACTTTTGCAAAATCCCAACTCTGCAAGTTCCACAACGTTACCTAACATCTTTTTTCAGCACTCCTGCCTTGTGAACTTTATAACAAGTTCATGAAAAGGTTTTCTCCATTCCCCCAAAAAAATGTCGGTTTAATTTTCAAAGACAGAGGAGCCGTTCAATGACCGCAATCCATTTGACACCACCAGATCATGAACAAACTAGCTTTCCTAATAAAAGAGTGTGTTGTCACAGTAACGTAACAGTTTTCTCAACAGGACGTCCAGAGGGGGTCCGCAATTTCACAATGTGGCCTTTGTCCTTTGCTCCAATAGGGATTTCTGTTTGAGGGTCTCTCAGTCTTTAAAGCTTGTTTTTTATCTGTGATCTTCTAAAATTGTATTCACCTCACCCACCCACTTAACAATTATTTGGTAAGCTCGACTCCTACACACATATTTGATTTCAATAGTCAGATGTAAACCACTAAATTTTTAGCACTGGAAGGTGCAGGTTTTGAATTTATGGAGAGAGGTAAAATTGACGGAAACACCCAAAAAAAAGGCCTCATTTCTGACACAGAGGATGTATGCCATGTGCCTGTACTGTATGTCACAGTTATCCACGCATGGCAGAACACAGCATGTGGTGTGTATTCCATTCGAGATAATGAGCTTGATCAGGTTTCTCCTGTGAAGTGTATATTTACTTTGAACAGCCCAGACACATAACTACCATGGGCTATAACTCAAATTGTCAACCCAAATATATACCACGTGAAACACAGTCCCTTAACTGCATTTCATTGTCACAAATGTAGTAACAGGAGGACTTGCAGAGCAGACACTGGGGTAAATTACCTTTGACGCGACAAGCACTTATTTTTCCAGAAAGAACTTTTTAACATTGTAGCGCTTATCTCTTTAAATGCCCCCCTCCCCTCCTAGCTACAAGCCCACTGGCCTCTGATTGGTTTTCAGAGGTTGGCAAAGTGAAAAGAGCCCTCCCAGTACTTTGGAGGAACGGCACAAAAAGAAGGCCAGGGGTGATAAAAGTAATGACAAAGCAAATTTTGCTTAACTCTTGTTTCTTCTGTCTCTCTCACTCATAACGTGCAATGTAACTGCCTCCATAAGATTGGGTCAATTTACATTGGACAATAAGTGACCCAAAAACAAAAAAATTTGTGAGTGCGGACCTCCTGTTATTCATTACACACCACATGATTCACCAGAGGCCAGTTGGAGTTGTCAAGGTCATGTGATGCTGCCATTACCATGTTATAAACG
Source organism: Hippocampus mohnikei (assembly GCA_026261675.1). NCBI lineage: Eukaryota > Metazoa > Chordata > Actinopteri > Syngnathiformes > Syngnathidae > Hippocampus > Hippocampus mohnikei. The sequence goes on from JAKGUB010000326.1 coordinate 5,923,313, forward strand.
CGCATGTGAGCTGTCAGGTATAAACCTATGCAAGTAGTTTGACCTGAAGCAATGTATAGAAGCAGCACAGACATATATTAATTGGTAACCAAGAGCAATCATTTTGGCAAGAATAATAAAACTGCTATCCATCTTGAATCCACTATTTTACTATTTGATGGACACTGGAGAATACTTGCACATGACATAAATTATTTCGATAAATGAGTCACACTTTCATGAGTATATCTGAGAAAGTCCAGTTTCAGCCTTATTTTGGCATTCCCTAAAACACCTTAGAAGTTGTATTATGAAAAGACCAAAATGCACACATATGCGCAAAATTTGGCGCAGTTAAAAACACAATTACTCAAATCCCCATACAGTCTGACAGAAACAAGGCTTTTATCAACAGGCTGTCACAAAATTACACAAATAACAATTCTCAGTTGAGATTGACTGACAGAAGTATTGATTTGACAATATTTGTTTTTGTGGTGGTACTTTGCAGCAGTGAGCAGGCACACCAATACTAAGCTGTTTCTAATATTGCTCATGTTATATAGCAAAAGGCAACCACAAAAAATAAATCACTTTTCTGTGTACAATTGGACAAGATGTACAATTTGACCTGATTTATATTTTTTTATCATTTCACTGTTTAAAATAATAATATCAATCAATAAATCTTAATCAAACGCAAACTCCCCGTGTAGTACATATTCAGACGCAGACTGCTTAAGGCTAGTAAGCACACATTTGCCATACCACAGGTATAGGACCTGTGGTATGGCAAATGTGACATTGGGACCCAAATTATTTATCACTTACCATGAGAAAATAATGCATCGCATGTTCCGCTAATCTAGTTTTTTTCCTGTGCCATTTTGAGAATGACAGTCTGACGTCACTATTAATATTAATATCATCACGATCACAACCACCTCCACTACACCTGATCGTTTGCCCTATATCTTGCCACGTGCACGGTGACAGAAACTACTGCAACAGTGACAGTAGCGCAACAACCTTTTTCACACTGAGCACTAAATGAGGCAACTATATATTGATTATTGAGCGAATATTGTAAATCAGAAGTGTTGTTGAAAACAGCTGCAGTCTGTGTTTAGGCCTGCACCCCTCGACGCCACACCGGGGAGAGGGTCTCATCTAGCCTCACCACCCCATCACCTTGAGGAGATCCAGAGGATGCGTGCAGCAGGCGGCTCCACAGGACGCCAAGCCGCCGAAATACCACCGCGTCTTCCGTGTCTCGGTCATGGCCGCGTCCGGTGCCCTCGCACGGTGCAGCAACAGCTGTGGCCGCGTTCGTTGTTTCCCGGTCGGTCCGCCCGTAAGGGATCTACGCTACCAGTGGCAGTATTTGTTTCACGACCTCGTTAATCTTCAAACATTCCGGCAAAAGGCGTGCACTTTGGCTCCAGACGTATCGCGCGCACCCCCGTCACATATTTATGGAGACGAAGCGCGTGTGTGTGCGTGCGCGGTAAGTTAGCACGATGTGCAGCGATCCAGGAAGCAGCTGAAAACCAGAGAGGAGGAGCAGCCAATTGACGACGTGGACGCCGAAGCTGCCTACCCGCCCCTCATCCGTACTCTCGTGCCAAAGACCACTCTGAATACACGCGCACGCGCACACGCACGCGCACACACACACACACACACACACACACACGCACGCACGCACGCACGCACGCACGCACGCACGCATACGCAGCCGCAGCCGCTCTCCCCTCACTCCACCGGCTTGTGACTCTTTTTTAAAGCGACATGTCCACCGCGCACCCGTGCGTCTCCATTTGTTAGCAATTTCTCTTTAAGCGGACTCCTCAAAATCCAGCAACATGCGTGGTGCTATGTGCCGCTCAGCTAAAGATCTCGTGCTCTGCATTGTTAGAGATGTTCCGCCTATACTGTACTCACTCACATGCCAGGCATCCTTAAATAGAATGATTTTATGGGTTAGTGTAAAAATGGCCTGTGTAAAGTTAAAGGTTGTGCTTGTACATCATTCAAGAATAAGCCACAGGTGTCAAACTCCGGTCCTCGGGGTGGGGGGCTTTATCCTGCATGTTTTCCCATCTCTCCATGCTGCAATCAGGCTCAGATACAGGAACAGATATAACATTTTTATGTGACAACACCGTTCCTCAGAAATAAAAAACATGAAAGAATAATAGACACAAGCATGTAAGTATGACTGTATAACTGCATGTTTTCAGTGAAAACTTACATGACGATTGAGACCGCGAAGAACTCACACAACTTTGCGTTTATTTGTGTAATCCTTGATATATGAATACCAAATGAAAAAACACACTGCAAATCTTAACAATACAAATGTCAGAATAACAATGAAATTGGATTTGAAATTTCAAAATACATATCTGTGTACTTTTATGTATACAGGTCACACTGATAGCTCAACACTAGTGTGTGGCAATGAAAAGAAAAACATTTACTTTGTTGAATTGAAAAACAATGCAACCGTTCCCTTAGTAAAACATTATTTTGTGTTAGATTATTTATGTCAACCATAAATATTTATTAAACTTAATGACAACCCTGAAAATAATAATTAAACAATTGTTTCTGCAAAACAAATATAGGTTTGTAAAAGTATAGTAGTAGTATAAATAACACTTTAATGATGTTCATAATGGTAATAAACAGACAGACAAAAATTTTTTTGAGAATTTAAGAAAAAAAATTACAAATAGAAAATGAGTGTAAAATATCATTTGAAATAATCTTGACAACTCAAATACTCTACCAGAATTTTTAAAAAATCACAAATAAAGAACACCAGTTCTGTCTCGCTCACTCTCTTGTTCTCACTCTGAGACATGCACACACATACACATACCGAAAGGCAAACTTACACTGACAATATACAACAACTCTCTGTGTGTTTACCACCCACTTACACACACACGCACATACACACACACACACACACACACATACAGAGGCTGAGTGAAATTTGACAAATGTGTGTTACAAACATTAGTAAACATCACAGCATTTAACAGCCCCAGCCAGTCACTCAAATAAAACCATCCATTAATGAATCTCATTTTCTTTTTCCCAATTTGATTTATTAGCTGTTTATGTCAAACGAATGTTGTATTTCACTTAAACCCATGACTAAAACAATTCAATCAGTTGATCGGTCCAATAAAATCCAACACATCTTACACAAAAGCTTTTTCTTGTGGCTTTGCTTCTCCCCCTACCCCTGAATGTGGGTTGTCTTTTGCCGCTCTTCCAATAGGCAATATTCCTCCTCGTTTTGGAGAAGAACCAATGTGCAGGAGAGCGCCCCCCAGCAGCAGTAGCACACTGGCCACCCAGCCCAGATAGAGCGCCGGTCCCAGCTCTCTCTTTAGAGGTGCTGCAACATTCAGATCGTAAAAATCCCTGATTACTGCAAAGGCAGTCCAAGAGATGGGTATCAAAAAGGCCAAACCAGCCACAATGAAGAGCGCCCCTGCCAGCCTGCTCAGCCGAGCCTTGGAGGCTTGGTTGGTGTCACCCAGGCAGTGGGTGCACTTGGCCCCCATCACCCCAAGTAGGAGGGCCAGAATACAGAGGAGCAAAGAGAGGACAATGAGGCTGCGGGCGGCTTGAGTGGACGTGGGCAGGGCCAGTGTGGAGTCGTACGTCTTACACTGGATCTGACCTGTGGTCTGAGACAGGCAGTTCATCCACAGTCCTTCCCACATCACCTGGGCGATCACCAGCTCCCCACCCACAAAGGCGGACACGCGCCACAGAGGGGCGGCGCACACCAATATCCCACACACCCAGCCTAGCACCGCTAAAACCAAGCCCAGCAGCTGAAGAGTCGTCGATGCCATGTTTGTTTGAAAAAAGCCAAAAGTCTCACTTTGAAAGAACGTTTATACAAAACTCCCCCGGAAGCCTTGGTGTGAAGAAATCCTCGATCGATGTGTGATTGTCATAAGACACCCCAATGAGTCCAAATCTTCAACGCAGTGATCTGCAGAGATGACATGTTTCCCATATTTAAAACTTGCCAATTTCAAAACGCCATTTCAGAATTAGCATGTGAGAACTGAAGATATTATGTTGATACAATTCTCAAGATCGCATTTGCATTACATTATAAAATATATCATTCCAATCAATAACACCACTTAAAAATACAATACAAAACAATACATCCTGATTTATAAAATCCCTCGTAATTGGTAAAAACAGGATTGGGATGACATCAGGACAACGAGATTGATAACGTTTCTATGTTTTTCCAGCCAAGACATTCAGAGTCTCCGCCATGCTTTTGAGTCCTATGAACTTTTATTTTCCTCTTAGAATTTTCATTCCTTTTCCCCCCCTAATGGAAGTTACAGTGTTGTCCCATCATTGTTTGCGATCGCCAATCTCTCCTCTGCGTCCAGTAGGTTAGGATCAGTAAGTGTTATGTCAAATGAAAACAAGAGCTCATCCAATCCAAATTCACAACTTTTTGTATGACTCGGCTACTGAGCTCGGCTAGTCAATAAAACTTAGCAAAATAATATATCTATTTTTTTTTAGCTTATGAATGTCGTAAATGCAAGAACCAAGACTCTTACCAATTTTGATGGTTGTGAAATGTCAGTGTCTTCACAGTCTTTCACTCTTCTCTTATGACTGGCCAGCTTGTTTGCACATCGCTCGTGTCGGGGAGCGTAGGAGGGCTGCAGTGTGTCGTGCTGCATACTTAATACTCACACGCAGATAGTTATGCCACAAATGACAACACAAGGGTACATTGTTAGAGGCGCATGTTCCAGAAGAAAATTCCAATGATGACTGCTCATGATGTCATTCCTTTGAGTTGAAATGTTGAGTAATATTGACTTTCTCTCCTGAGTTTCCTTTTAAGAGCATTTTAAAAACTAAGTAGATCCATGACGATGGCATTTTATCCTAAATAAATAATGTAAAGAAAAAGAAGAAGAATGGCAACAAGGCACTTTGCAGTCTTCATGAACAAAGTTTGACTTGTGGATGTTCATCTCCAAGAAATGAGAGTGTCAAAATGTAAGAACCTCTCAGAAAGGTACAGTGCAGCTACACCACTACAACCCCCTCCAAAATGTGCATGCCTATTAAATTGTTCCTTCCTGACAGTGTCAATAACATCAACTATATCATCTTTATAGGGGCAGAAATTCTGTTAGGACTTCTGTTGGCTCTCATTAGTTGGACAGGTTTACCTCTCATATTGTGGCCCATTAGTGTGAACTCAGTTAAGTCATCTACTACCCAAGATCGCAGTAGTCCCTCTCCCAGGAATGCACTTTCCCCCTTCATTTCCCCATGTTTTCTGCTTGAGTGAACTGTAATGTGAGGTTACTCCCGGATGTTTCCTCTCTTAAATACAAATGGCAGCATACAGACATTACCCATTGTCTTTCATTTCCTTAAGGGAAGAGCTTGTCATGTTTCCAACTATACAGCCAGCACATGACTGCTTAAAATGATTATTTAGCACAGTTATGACACTTACGTAAATGACAATGCTGTAATTAGCTTCGTTTATTAAGATTCACACTGTTACTTAAAATGTTCTATTCAAGTATAATGTGCTTTTTTAAATACATTTTAAAGGGGGGGGGGAGAAAATACAAATAAAAAGGCAGCAAGTATCATACCGTTCACAGTTTAAATGAGCGTTCATATCCAGGGGTCGCTGAATAGTTCGGTGAAAATGGTTTAATTCTGTAAACAGGCGATGCCAAAATGACATAATTCACGGATTTATAGTCAAAACAAATACTGCGTGCTGAATAGAGTGCCTCATGTCCTTGGCACTGACCTCCTTCTATACTGGAAAATCAGATTTAGCTTTGCATCTAATTCCTTTCCAAAACCAAAGAGCAACTAAGCCACATAACACTCCCAGGAGGAGAGTCGGTGCTCCAAGCGCCAGCGCCACAGTGGTGTCGGCCCCCACCGCGATAACCATGCCAGCCAACACCAGCACCACAGCAGCCGCTGAGGCCACGCAGATGTTCTTTTTTTTAGACTTTTTCTTCTTCTCCCTCTCTTTCTCTTGCCTCTCCCTCTCCGCATCCCACATTTTTCTCTCCTCCTCCTTCTTCTCTTCCTCCTCTTGTTTCTTCCGTTCCTCTTCCTCTCTTAGCTTGCTCTGGGCTTTCTCATACATTTCGTTTGTGTAGTGTTTCCCGCCGTTGTCTTGGATCATTTCCTTGATCATCGTAACAAGCTCTTTGACTTGGACTCGATCATCTGCGTCGTTGTTGTTGAAGGCGTGATACCTGCGCCCGAACGTGATGGAGAGTCTACGCAGCTCTTTGCACTCTTTTAGGGCATTGTCAGCTTTGGCCTGGTCCTTGCATGTGAATAGCATGATGGTGTACATGGAGGCATCGTCACCAAAGTTATCCTGGATCCACTTTACAGCGTTTCGCTCCTCCTCGGTGAACCTCACCCCAAGCCTGATCACGAGTAGGAAGGCGTGAGGGCCAGGCACTGACATCTTGACACATTCCTCTATTCTCGATTTTAATTCGTCTTCGCTGATGGCAGTGTCGAAGAGGCCTGGTGTGTCGATGACCTGCACCGTGGTGCCATCCACTTCGCCGCTCTGTGTCTCACAGTGTTTGGTCACCGACACCGGGCTCGGATCCTCTCTGAAGGCGGCTCTGCCAAGTATGGTGTTTCCTGTTGCGCTCTTCCCTGATCCCGTCTTCCCCACTAGGACTATTCTCAGGCCCCCAGACAGATCCACAGCTGGAAAAAAAAAAAGATCTGGAGTCAATAATTAAGTCTGGCCATATAGGTTTTCATGTTGATTTGATCTCTTTGAGGTCTGAATGTGATTTTTTTTTTCTTTCTGAACTACATTACAACTATAGAATTGGGTCCCAAAAGTAAGACACAAAGTGTTAAAACGATTGCAAACTTTTACAACGCATTACTTTATACTCTCTAGATAAAAATGTGTAATATGACCGCTGTAAAACTACAGTAACACATGTCCATCATTTTGACATGTGAGAGTCAAAAAAACTGTACACAGCTCAGTGTGATACAGAACAGTTACACCACAGCAAACAATTACAATAATAAATTGTTACTTTAATTCCACTCAGACTGTGAGTCAATATAACATTATGATCGCGGTCAAGCAGATTATTTGACACAGCTCTTGATTTATATTGCACACATGATCGTTATGTTGTGGTTGCTGAATGTAGTTTTAATAAAATGCACAAGTTTGAAACGTCAGAAAAGATCTTAGACATCTAGACAGACTGAAGTTATGATATTCTATTTCCTAAGCCAAAATGATTATTAGTACCGTACATTGTTAGTAGTTAGCCAAGAAAGCGATAGTTAGTATTTAACTATTTAATATTAAACACAACACAAAGCTATAAATTGATCATCTTGGGACTCTCAATAATCATAATGAAGAGGAATAAGGATATAGAAACAAGCTTACCATCAAAGTTATTCAGACCACACCCGTCGGATGGAGGGAGAGTTTTCTGCTTCTTTTCTCGCAATGGTATTGCTGTAAGGTCAAATAATCAAGTGGAAACACAAAAGCAAATGATTTATTACTCATTGCAAAGCAACTTTTCTCAGTTCTCACACAATCAATCCAGTACTTATGATCAAACCTTTGTCTTACCTTCAGCCATTACTGAATGTCAAATTTCCAGTTAGCGAGTGGCCAAATGTCTTTCTTCAGCTTTGAATTGAGAATTTATTTTGCTTCTCAATTCTGCTTTACCGTTTGTATGACTGGGAAACTTCTGGCAGCCCGGAATCTGCACAGGGCGCTTCCTATTTCCTTGTATTGTCTTTGAATTGAATTTGAGACAAAATCCCCACATTGGCAATCCAGTACGCTCTGTACAGTATATCCGAAGAGGATTCAACACAATTGCTATATTTTGAAAAAATAAAAGTAAATACATGAGCAGCATTCCTGCTCTTCCACTGATGAACATTTGTTAATTTTACTTGTGCTTTTGCTAAGCCCGTTTGTTGAAAGGGGAGGGAGAAGACATCACATCCTTCCTTTGGTGACTTCCCCTTCCTTCAAAAGCAAGACATTACAACATCGACAGTCAGGCCCTGAGTGTCCCCTCTGGAACATCGGGAAAATTCCTCTTGTGCCCAGGCTGTTTTTTCGGCTGTGCGGGCCTGATATTCCAGTCCACTAAGCTAACTATAACTAACTACTAACTTTCCATCCATGTTCTGATCTGCTTAGCCTCACAAGGGTCGCAGGGCGTGCTGGATCCTATACCAGCTGTCTTTGTGCAGTAGGTGGGGTCCACCCTGAACCGGTTGGCAGCTAATCGCAGGGCACACAGAGACAAACAACCATTCACACCCATAATCACACCTAAGGACAATTTAGAGTGTTCCATTAACCTGTCGTGCATGTTTTTGGAATGTGGGAGGAAACCGGAGCACCCGGAGAAAACCCACGTAGGCACGGAGAGAACATGCAAATTACACACAGGAAGCCCAGAGCCGGAATCGAACCCCACTACTAACTATCCAACCACACATCAATTTTCTGGTCCGCTAATCCTCACAAGGATCGTGCGGCGTGCTGGAGCCTATCTCAGCTGTCTTTGGGCAGTAACTTCAGAGTCATATGCAGTTCCTGTTCAAATGGATAGTAATCAAGTCAAGTCAAGTCAAGTACAACTTTATTGTCATATGTTGCACATACTGCACAGATGACATTTCTTCTTCTCAAGCTAATCCTTCTGGGCAGGGAGTCATGCGGGGGCTAGCTGGCTCTGGAAGCGAGGGTCAACTGACATTGTTCAAGAACAAAAAGAAGGGCAAAAGATGAGAAGATAAACGTTAGGAGCGAAAGCCAAGGCCCTCAGGTGGAGGGAATAAGGTGAGTGGGCCACGAAGCCTGAGGATAGCTGGTTTGTTATCAGCCCTGGGCAAAGACCCAAAAATGGTGCGACAGTGGGAGTTTCAGTAGTGAAGGCCGACAGGGCGTCCCATCGTCCTCTTCGTCGTGAAGGTGGGCGTTCATCCGTTTCATGCACAGCACTTAGATGACCACCTACTCGACGGCCGAGGATAAAAACGCCGAAATGCCGTGTCGGAGGTCGTCATGCGGAGCCCTTCAATCCATGAAAAATAAAGTATGGACAGTACACAAAAATCTTGTGGCACTGACACGTCTTGTCAGGGTTTCAGCTATAGATTAAGGTATTTTTCCCAGCTTTAGTGACTCTCCATCCAGTAAACGTGTTCGAAAAAAAGCGTTTGTTACCTCTGGTTTTGATTCAGCCGTTGACTGAATTGCAATCAAATTAAACTTCTCACACTAGGGGGTGCCCAAGACCTGCAAAACGATCCATCCATTTTCTAATCTGCTTCTCCTCACCAGGGTCACGGCGTGCTGAACCCTAGCTACCTTCGGACGTCTGGGAGGAACTCTCTCGATGCTCTTGTATATACCATGCAGTTTAGAGTTGCAAACCCTAAGTAAGCCTAGTTATTTATTTGTGTTACTATGTTTACAAGGGGGCGGCCCGGTAGCCCAGTGGTTAGCACGTCGGCTTCACAGTGCAGAGGTACCGGGTTCAATCCAGCTCCAGCCTCCCTGTGTGGAGTTTGCATGTTCTCCCTGGGCCTGCGTGGGTTTTCTCCGGGCACTCTGGTTTCCTCCCACATTCCAAAAACATGCATGGCAGGCTGATTGAGCACTCTAAATTGTCCCTAGGTATGAGTGTAGGCGTGGATGGTTGTTCGTCTCTGTGTGCCCTGCGATTGGCTGGCAACCGATTCAGGGTGCCCCCTGCCTACTGCCCGAAGACAGCTGGGATGGGCTCCAGCACCCACCGCGACCCTGGTGAGGATCAAGCGGTTCAGAAAATGGATGGATGGATGTTTACAAGGAGCGCAGAAAGGTCAACATTGAATTGCGCAGTACCTTTATATGTACTCTGCAGCATCAGTAGCACTTTTAATTTGACCCAGATGACCAAAATAAAGCCATAATTATACAATAAACAAAAGCAATTGGAAAAGAATACGTCTGGTACAAGCATAGAGGAGATCAAACAGACATTGACCACAAGCAATAATTAATGTGATAACATGAATGGGTTGGACACTAGCAGGTGGCAGGCTTGTTTATTTACATATGTGCTTGTTCCCTGCTTCTGATTTAGCTGCCCTTTCACGCACTTGCGTGACTAGCTGTCTATATAGCTCTGTTAAATGATATCTCCCAGCTGCTGTGAACTAGGAACTGAATGGACCGTTGACAAACACAACCGCCCTTACAATGATCAGATATGCCAACATTTCCACCAGATGTCTGATGTCATACAGAGGAGAGATCCAATCTGATACTTGCTGCAACGACGAAAGGACGGTTTATGTTATGATCCATCTGGACGTTGAACATTGGTTGATATGAAAAGTTGGTGCAAAGACAATTATGTACCTGTATATAACTACTGTGCTATGATTGCACACAGTAGCAATCTGATCACTCTTTATTTCACAGGTGTCAAACTCAATGCCCGGGGGCCAGATCAGGCCCACAGCAGCATCTTATGGTCCAACTCATGTCCGTTGACTTCATGTTTCTAGGAAATCGTCCTCACTTCACAACACTGACATATGAGATACTGCAAGATTTTTTTAAATCAATCCTCCCTTGAAAATAATCTGAAACGTAGTTGAACAAACAATTTAGTGGCCTCTGATTTTAAAACCAACTATCCGTCAATTTGTTATGTAAAAGTGATCAGGCGATCCTACATTTATATGGGTTCATAGTCATCATAACGGCCCCCCGAGGGAAACCCTAGCCTCAATGTGGCACGCGACAAAAATAAGTGTGACACCCCTGCTTTATTTGAATCATTTCCTGCTTGTACAAGTTCATCCATCCAGTGTGGTCAAGATGTACTGTATTTGGAGACTGAGTTTTAATGCCAAAATCTATTTACGATATTTGTAGGAATGATATCATCAACCTTTAAGTGTGCATAATTCAGCAGCTAATCATCTCAACAACATCAAAACGCCTGAAATACCAGAAAGCAAGAATTATGTGAATGATGAACGAATCCATACTTGGTAGTACTTTGTAAATCGGCAGGTAAAAGCGACTATGAATATTTAAGTAAAGGAGAGACAGATGAGCCTTGAAAGAAATCATATTGGCGAGGGGACGACTATTTTTTTTTTTAATCAGATTGTTCCAGTGGTTAGCGCATCGACCTCACAGTGCAGAGGGACCGGGTTCGATTCCAGCTCCGGCCTCCCTGTGTGGAGTTTGCAAGTTCTCCCCGTGCTTGCGTGGGTTTTCTCCGGGTCCTCCAGTTTCCTCCCACATTCCCAAAACATGCATGGCAGGCTGATTGAACACTCCAAATTGTCCCTCGGTGTGACTCTGAGCGCGGATGGTTGTTCGTCTCTGTGTGCACTGTGACTGGCTGGCAACTGGTCCAGGGTGTCCCCTGCCTTCTGCCCGAAGACAGCTGGGACAGACTCCAGCACGCCCCACAACCCTTGTGAGGATAAAGCGCATCAGAAAATGGATGGATGCATGGATGGGTTCTTTTCTACCAAGGAAACCAAGAAATATGGACAATAAAAGGAACAGATTGTGACCCATTGCATACCATAGTGCACAAACAACAAACGCCGGTCCTTGTATGTTTTCCATCTCTCTCTGTCCACCTGCTTTTGCCCTCACTCCCTGTATACAGAACATTTTAATTGCATGGATGGATGGATGGATGGATGGAAGTTTCAGTGTTTGGTGCTGCATACAGCCAACTGTGTACCTTTTGCATTTCAGACACCACGATAGGACCACACAGTGTGACTCATTGTTTACAGAGGACCGATCACCTGTTCAAATGTGTGTTTTTCTGTGTCTGAGCTTCTACAGACGCATTGACACAAAAGGCTCCAATCCAATCTCCCTACTCCAGTACCTGATTCAAATGATCTCAATCAGGCCGCATAGGGGTTCTCGATAAACGGACTTGGGCACCTCAACACCCCTCATACACACACATATAATACACCCAGAAAGAGAGAAAGTCAGTAGTCTTCAAACCTTAGAAATACATAAGATTTATTCAAATTCCATGTAACGTGCAACAGAGAACAAACACTTTCTGATGAATATTGTCTTTGTTGTCAATTTATTTCCTCAACCTGTCTGTTCAGGAATAAAGTTTTTCAGATCCAACAATGATATAGTCTACTGTATTTTTTTTTCTAGTGTTTTATGTTCATTGGTCTTTCACTGTATCTGACATATTTCTTTACTTTTGCCTGCCTTGCGTGCACATTGTGGTCCAGTGACTTGTCGTAGCTCAGCGCTGAAGCTCGGCCTACGGGCCTGAGGGTACAGCAGTCCGCAAGCATCATTATGTCCCAGCAACTGGACTGGAAGGGGACCAGTGCGTATGGCTTGATATGAATGGAGGGACAGCTTGCGGTGTTGTGACGGTCCAGTTTCAGCCGGGAGCCCACCACGCTTTGCCAAAGCCTCAAATACTTTCTCCAGATTGGTGCTGTCCTTTGCTGAAGTTTCAAAGTAGGCGCAGTTATCACCGAGAGCGTGGAGCACCTCGACTCGGGAGACTTCCCTCTCACATTCCTGAAGATCGACTTTATTTGCGCAGACCACCAAGGCGAGCTTCTGCTGTGTCAAATCGTGTGACCATTTAGTCAGTTTGGATTTGGCTGCCAGGATCTCCTGTCTGAGAGCACACACCTCTTCCAGTGAGGTCCTGTCATCCACGCTGAAGACGAGCAAGAAAATGTCCCCTGCAGAAACAACAACATCCATTTAATTATTGCTTTCAATGGGTAAATTACACTTTGCGTCACAGGTGTCAAACTCAAGGGCCAAAGGGCTAAAGCTTGCCACAATATTTCCTTGACTTCAGTTCAAAACTAGTTATCCAATATCACTGTGATAATAATCAAATGGTAGGGCAATTATATAATATTATTATTAAGGTTCCAACCTATGATGTAAAGGACAAGAAGTTTAAACTCTAGTCACATCCATGCTGCTATTTCCTTAAAAGAAAAGAATTAAGATGTTGATGTTTCATTTCAAATATCATTCAATCTTTATATGGTTACACAAATGCTGATCAGTTTGTTATGCATTTTGTTCTCTTTGTGTACCAAACCACGAAGGTAACACCAAGTACCTATCCAATTGATTTTTGGCATACGTTACACAAGCAATTATTTATTTACTGAATGTGGTCTCACTGTTACCACCTCCCTGAGTACAACCGTAACAGCCTGTGTATATGTGGCCTGTGATGACAGCTTGACACGAACACACCTTGTGAGATTATCATGGTGCTGTGGGAAATTAAATGTTACACTTAATTTGTCAGAAAGTTAGTTTATATTCATTCAAAATATATTTTGTTTATCTTTCTATGCTAGCAACTATATATATATATATATATATATATATATATATATATATATATATATATATATATATATATATATATATATATATATATATATATATATATATATATATATATATATATATATATATATATATATATATATATATATATATACATAATTATATTTCAGATTAGATAAAATAATACTAGTGAATCAATATCTGTTGCCATTCAACAGAATAGAGTCCTGCAAGTACAGTGTCAGCTCAAACAGGCCTACATTTTATTGTCAGTTTGTGTTTACATTGAGACGATATTCACTTTTGGTTACATTTTGTGCCGGGGATTGTTCGAATGTCACGAGTGCCTTGTAGTCCAAATATCGGTTGGGAAACTGCCGCATATACGACATGCAATACGTGTACAACAATACGCACCAGTCAGAATAGACAATCGCCGCTTGGCTGGGAAATCCCTCTCTCCGGATGCATCTAATATGTCTATTTGGTAAGTTTCCCCGCGTATGCGGAACAGTTTTCGGACGAAATCCTCGGACGTGGGCTGGTACTCCTCCACGAATCCATCTCGCAAGTACCGTCGCAGGATGGAGGTCTTGCCGACCCGCGGCGCGCCAAGAACCACAATGCGCTTACAATGCTGAGGCTTGGTGGGGAAGGAGCGCTCCTGTGGGGGTTCCTGACCTATTTGCCTTCGCCGCGTTTGGCAATGGAGAAGCAAGGCTGCCAGCTGATCCAGCGGGGAACTCTTGCACCTGTTCTCAAAGATCGTCGGCTGCTTCGGGGCTGCGCCTGTGTGCGTCTTCTTGTCCTGCCTCCACTGAGACGCGGCCACTTTAAGTATCCCCAAACCCACTTTGATCCCCGACAAGTTAAGGTTTTGCGAAGCGTTTTTGTACGCCAGGTTGACTTTGGAGCACCCGGAGCTCTGCAAATCTCTGCTACCAAGGAGCTGCGGACCATCCGAGGAGGAGCAGCAGCGAAATTGATTTGAGATGGACGACTTCTGTTCATCCGTGGACATACTCCCAACTTCCATCGTATTGTACAATTTCTATCCTTGGCGTGAGAGAGTGCGATGAGTGTTTGGCTGGGTGACTCCTCTGTTCTGCGCAGATATACACTCGCGTCAACCACGTGATCCATCTGCGTCACGATGAACGCCAGAGTGCGTTGTTCATCGTGGACATCGAGACCTTTTGATTAATGTAAAGAACGTTCTAGAAAACATGATCGATATCAGTAAAGTGATTCATTAGTAGGGCCTATGGGTATACTGTATTTCATAAGAACTGTATTAAATTGTTACTGTTATTTGCAGCAGTAATAGAAACTTCATTTCATTCTCATGAAGTAATTATCAACAGCACTCCTTTGCTCCAATGCGTATCTCACCATTCACTACAAACGTGCACGAAACATTTCATATGATCAATTTATGTACAGTAAATATTGGCTCGTCTCCCAACATGTGCAAGCTTATGTAGAGCTATCCACCAAAAACAACGAACCCCTCAACTTACACATGCCTCACATATTTACACATTTTCTAGATAAGATAAGATAAGATAAGATAAGATAAGACAAGACAAGACAAGACAAGACAAGACAAGACAAGACAAGACAAGACAAGACAAGACAAGACAAGACAAGACAAGACAAGACAAGACAAGACAAGACAAGACAAGACAAGACAGCAAATATTTTTGCAGGCAACTTCCACTGGCAACTGTGGTGATATGCGCATATTAAGATATTTAATAATCGGCATCGTTATTTTATCATTCATTCATTCATTCATCTTCCGAACCGCTTGATCCTCACTAGGGTCGCAGGGGGTGCTGGAGCCTATCCCAGAAAATTATTAATACTGATCCATACGTGTGCTGATTTGGTTTTTCTTCCCAAAGTATTGATGTATCAATTTCAAGGCAACTAACTTTTAACATTTTTAAATTAGGCAATTCAACAAAATACCTTAGGTTTTGCTCATGTGAAAATAGTTCATGCATTCATCTCTAGTCATCTAGATCACTGCATTGCTATTTTTTCTGTCAACACACATCAACTTACTCAAATTGCTGCAGTTAGAATTATAACAAAAACAGATTCAAGCACATTACTCCAGTCTTCAAGGTTTTCCATTGGCTTCCGATTGAGCACAGAATCAAGTTTTTAAACCTCTTGTGCTGCCCAGCCTTGTGTTTGTAACATGCTCACTATCAGACAGACACCTTAGATCCAGATGTAAGTCTTTCCTCAGTATAGCACATACATTCAAAATCAGATGAACGGGCTTTATTTCTTACGGTCCAACACCGTGGAACTCCTTGCCTATGGAACTCAGCACATCTCCAGCAATATCTTCCTTTAAATGTAATTATACAACATTTTCCTTCTTGTGGCGGCCAGGTCCCTCCAGTGGTTAGTGCGTCAACCTCACAGTGCAGAGGTGCAAGGTTCAATCCCGGCTCCGGCCTTCCTGTGTGGAGTTTGCATGTACTCCCCGGACCTGCGTGGGTTTTTTCTGGGTACTCTGGTTTCCTCCCACATTCCAAAAACATGTATGGTAGGGTAATGGAACACTCGAAATTGTCCCGAGGTATGAGTGTGAGTGTGGATGGTTGTTTGTCTATAGGGGTGTTCACATGGCACACATTTACTCCGGCGCTGCACCGATATATTTTACACCGGAACAAATTTTGTGGAGCGTTCACACGTACAAAGCTGCTGAGCATGGCAGCACCGGCGCAGCGTCGACGCAGCTCCACTTGCGTTCACACGGCAGTTTCTGCTGCGGAGCAAAACGACAGAAAACAAATGAGCTGTCGTGTTGGTTCTTTTTAAAATGTATACACAACTCAAGCAACTACTGTACAGGCACGTCCTTCTCCTTCTCGGTCTCCGTGCCTTCTGCTCAAGAGTGACCGCCCCGAAAACGTAAATCAACGATGAGTTCAATGACACTCAGAAAAGCAAATATGTAATGCACCAAACAGAAAAATCAAGAGAGGAAATCACAAAATAAATTCTATGGGGCACGGGGTGACATTTGGGGACTATCCCCCCGTTCTAGTTGAGATGGTATAACCCAAGAGGTGCTTTGCTACTGTTACCAGCCATGTCTTGTGTCGTTATCAAACAAACACTCAGAGCACAAAAGCAATGCATTCTCGCCGTACGTAATCAACTCTTCTCTGCGTAGCGAGGCTCCCCCCCCCCCCCCCCCTTCGCAAACGAGCATTTGCTGCGGAGGAAATTGTAGCGTCCACATGAGCAAATTTACATCGGTGCTGCCCCGTAAATGAGCATTTGCTCTGGAGCAAATTTTTAAACCACCTCCCTGAGGTGGATCAAATTTGAACCGGTGTAAGCTGTTTTGCGGCGCTATGCCGAAGCAAATTTACACGTGTGAACACTCTACTGGCGCAGTGTCGGTGTAGTACCGAAACAAATCTTGCCGTGTGAACACCCCTTATGAGTGCCCTGCGATTGGCTGGCAACTGTTTCAAGGGTGTTCCTCGCCTACTGCCCAATGACAGTTGGGATAGGCTCCAGCACCCCCTGCAACCCTTGTGAGGATAAAGCAGATCGGAAAATGGATGGATGGATGGATGGATCCCTTCTGGTTAGCTTTGAATTAATTTTTGGTTTTGTTTGGCTGTTTGTTTTAATATGAAGTTTCAATTCACAATATTGCCAACTTGCTCTATCCTGAATGGGTTTATGGTGTGACAAAATCAGATTGACATTGACATCTCAAAAGGATTTAAAAGCGAAGTCGAGAAATATAAAGTACTGTAGTTTATTAAAAAAAACGTTCAACTTACTACTATTCCTTTCGTTACGCTCACTCTTGATGACGTGTCAAATGTCAATGTCCCTCACCGCTAAGCATTACGGTAAACACGTGTGCGCAGTTGCCAGGTACATTTGATGACAACAGAACGCACGCACCTCGAAGCTCATTTCTTGAAGGTTTTGGAGTGAAAGCTGAAGATAAAAGAGGCATGTAAGTCTGTGTTAGTGAATTGTGTTTTTACGAGTGATGTCTGGTGATATTTTGTGTCGCGAGCGACACGTTAATTGAGGGCCCCTTTGGCTTTGACTTTTTCTTTTAATTTACCTTTTCAGGGAAATGGTGGCTTGGCTCAGGGCATATTATGTCAAGCTGTATCTTTTGGTTCGTCAGGAGATTTAAGATGAGCGTGTGGTTGAGTTAGTTTCTTTACAACTTATTTTTCTGATAGCATCTGTTGCTTGCGACTGGTGGAAAGGTATGGCAAGAACGTCCACAAAGTAATCTCCGTAAAAAGAGATACGGTTTCAATACAGAAAGACGTCAGTGAAACGAGCAGCGTGGCAGTAAAGAATAATGACGTTGTCAGACTAGGTAACTGCTAAGACCAAGAATCATAGTATTCCCTATGTATATACAGTATACAATACTGTGTTCGTGGATGTTTCATTGCGAATTCTGGACCCTTACTGTGTTACGTCAGTGTGTCCATCATGTTGGATGTGGATTTACAGTATATCAATTTAGTTACTAATAATACCAATCACTAAAGATGAACTAGTTGGATACCTTTCACTAGTAACAAGTGTTTCTCCATTGCTTTCTTGGCCTTTTATCTAGTTAAGCAACTAACAGCAATCATAGTAGCTCTTAATCAGAGTAGACTGAGCTTTTGGCAGTTAAAGGGCATTATTCAGGGAGGCGAATGGTCGGTCACTCTGTCAGAGCTCCAACGTTACCATTTGGAAAGGACAGAATCTTCTTGTAGGACATCTTTGCAGCAATTCTCCAATCAGGCCTGTAATGTTGGACGGAAGCCGCTCCTTAGTAAAAGGCTCAGGACAACCTGCTCAGAGTTTGCCCAAAGCCAGCTGAAATCTGCCCAGAACACAAGAGACAAAACGTTGTGGTATATTCGGACAAAGATGGAACTATTTATGAATGCCAGAGATCATGTTTGGAGGAAAACAGGCACTACCCAGCACCTGGCCAAAGATGTCCTGCTACCACCTTCACATTTGGATCTCTTTGTAAATGTTGTTGTTGATCGTCTCGCTCACATTGAAAGGGAAAAAGTGTGGTTTGTGAGGTTCTGATTGTCAATTGTGTGCGTGTATGAAACGCATGTTTCATAAACCAATTGCATTTATCTAACTTACCGCTCACTGTCAACGATTTCCATTGCAGATGCATATGAGGTCCAGTTAAAAATAACACACCAGGCTCATGGCTCACGCACTCAGAACTCACTCAGCAGATGTGAGCAAAAATGCTCATCCAGCAACCCGCCGCCTTGGATCTCAACCTCTGGTTCATTTGGGTGTGTTTTGTTTGTAATGACACAGTTCTCAGCATGTATGTTGTATTTATGAAGAAAGTGTGTCCATTCTGCCAAAGGCATGTCTTCAGGATCTGAACGCTTTCAGTTTGACGACAGAGGGATGCTTCTTCCTCACAGCATCCTGGGTAGCTTGGATGGCTTTAGAAAGTACCTGGAGATGAGAGGAGAGACAGAGGTGAACTCTTAAAATGTTTTTCAAACTTGAATTTGGAAATTAATAAATCTAACTGCACTTCTTCACACAAAACATTCAAAAATATATATTTTAAAATCTTTGCATGTATCCTAAACTTCTTCCAGTTAGTCGGACAAATACCTAATTCCAGAAGAGAACCTCCATCCCATGTCCGAGGGACGCATCCTCATGACCAGCGAGATGTTCCTTTCGGCCAAAGAAACTTGCAAGCAAATGCCCTGCAGAATTGGGATGAATACATCAAGCAGCGCAAACGACAGCAGAACAACTTATCTGGTGAGCTGATTGCACAGATGCAGTTTACTGTCAAATCCTGTTAGTATTTTAAAAACCTAATAATATACAGTCACAGAAAAGTTATTCTACTTGCTTTTTTTTTCCCATCCAAGATGGCGCTTGAGTAGGCAGCCTTCAGCAAGTGCTCTTCAAGAGCCTTGCTTTTTTGTTTCTTTTTGATGTTTTTGTCTTTTTGTTTTGTCACATGTTTGTTGTTTCGTCGTGTGGACCTGATGTGGACTGTTTTCAGCGTTTTTTGGCCATGACATTCGTCAAAGGAGAAGAATCTGTGCTTGGTGGTTGCACCTTCTCGGCAGCACGCCTGTACTAGCACAGATTTTGATAGGGAGGAATGTCGGCGCCATTGACTGTCGGTGCTGGACAGCCCCGGGGCGCTTGTGTGTTTTGCGCCTGTAATGGGCAGCATTTTTCACAGCCCCGTTTTGTTCAGTGGAGATGTCGGCGCTGTTGGACAGTCTGCGTTGGTGCGGCTGGATGGATGGCTGCTGAAGTTGAGGATGAGGAGAGAGGAGCGTTGGCGCAGAACGCCGATGCGTATTTGGAACTGAGAGTCACCGCTTGGAATTGGAATGGATTTGCATGGGACAGGAGAAGTGAACCAATCTCTTTTTTTCGTAAATGGATGCTACAGCTTCTTGTTGACTTTGAAACTTAGCTTGTAGCCGACGTGTGCACATTTTGAGCATGATGTCTCTGATCCACTGTGAAAGGACACTTTGATTCTCTCCTCTTTCATCTCAAACTGCTTTAACAACAAAGCGTATGAGGGGAAAAGTGGTTAGGACTGCACGACTGTCCGTGTTTTATGTTATGTGTTGTGTTCATTATTTTACTTTATGTTAACTGTTTTGTTAAGCCCTTTGTTACAGCTGCCGCTGTTGTGAAAGCGCTATATAAATCAGCATGTATTGTATTGTATTGTATTGTATTGTATTGTATTGTATTGTATTGTATTAACTCACCAATATTAAAGATGCATTATAACAACAACCTGTTATTCAGGAATACACAAATGAACTCCTAAAAGCTAAATGGAAAATCTATTGTCATCATAGCATTCGACAAACACTTAATACGTTGACTTTTGTCTTTTTCTGCATTTTGCGTATTTCACCTGTGTCCAGGACGTCTCAAAAGGCCAGTGGAAAACCTACTGATGAACCGAGATTACCCTTTCAAAGAGCTACAGGAGCAGCGAGAACTTCTACGTCGAGTTTTGCCTCTCATCCAGTCAGGATATGTATGATTCTAATTCAGTGCTTGTCATCTTGGATGTCACTTACCTCTCTATTATTATAACATCAAGACTTATTTTCATTGTCCTGATACGATCTTCTGCCTCATGTGCTTTTGCTTCAATGCGATATAGGGGCACCGTGTAGGAAGTGAATTTTGGAGTCTCCCCCAACGGTATGGAAATGAATTAAGCGGTATCAGAGCCACTCTGACACAGACGGAACAAGGCAAACGGAAACCTGTCACAATTATTGGACAACCACATAGTATACTCCAGGAATCTGGTAAACTCTCTGTCTCTCTCTCTCTCTCTCTCTCTCTCTCTCTCTCTCTCTCTCTCTCTCTCTCTCTCTCTCTCACACACACACCTTCAGCTGTGATCAGATTGTGTTCTGTAGTTGGGCAAAAAAATGAACATCAACAGTTGTGCTTCACTGCTTACCTCATACTATTACATTTTTAACAACACACACGCAGACAAATGACCATCGAGCAACATGAATTGTTTTAATGCAGACTCATTCAATTTAATTGAGCTCTTCCATTTTTTTTTACATTCAACCCTCACCCCCCACCCCCCTTTTTTTAACCTGAATTTAATTTTTGGACTTCTCTGAGAAGTCAATCAGGCATTACATTCAACCACTAAAACGTTTTTATTTGTCTCTTTTCAGAAGTGAAAGAAAATAACAATGTGTGTTACTGTTTGTGCCCTTATTTATGTTAAAAGTTATAAAAAGAAAAGAAAATTTCACAGATCAGAATAATTCTATTGCAGCATTAAAACTTCAATTTCTGCAGTGGTGTTGTAATGGTCCATGCTACTCCTTTTCATGTGGAAGTCGCGGTTCTGATTCCCAGACAGTGCGTCAGTACTCCATTACAGTCCAAAAGCACCAAAAAGAAACGTTGTGGCAGGAACTGCATTTGCGTAAAAAGTGATCCAAGCAATGAGAGTGACTCCAGTCTGGCGACCCCTGATGGAACAAACCGACCATTGCAATATTAAAAGCATCCGTCCATCCATCCGGTATCCAAACCACTCATTTATGTGAATGAGCTTCTACATACTGGCGGATTAACCATTACAGTAACATAATAATGATTCTGGTAGTTACTGGTAATTTTGGGCCACTGCAGTTCAAACCTATGTTTGAAGATATAGTTATACATTTGTTAAGCTCTGTAGCATAGGCCTTGGACCCGCTCCCTTACAATGCTATACATACTGGAGAGGCTGAGCATGAAAATAAGATAAAGTCAGATAAAGTCCCATTTTTTTATATCCTTCTTGGCATTGCATAGGAATCGCTTGTGCTGAGATGCTGTGTCCAGCTTCTCAGATTTTGGACCCAAATAAGGACATGCAGCAACGTGCACTTCAAGAAGTCCTGCAGGGCTTGGAAATCAACAAGCAGGTAACACAAATTAATTCACGCCATTTATGTCTGAATGTGTTTACTGCTTGTCTTGTCTGGTTCTTCCTAACATACTGTACTAGTCCAATAGGTTCCTGTGATGATTTACTTTATACCTACGGTAATACCAACTTGAAATGTTTACGTTCAAAGCGATGCTACCAAAGTCACCAAAACATTTCAGTTCTTGCATATGGCATGAGTAACTTAAGCACAGAATACATTTGCATTCAAATCCGATCAGAGATTGTTTTAAATTCATGTCATTCTAATTTTACCGCTATAATAAATCACCCATTTTATATATATATATATATATATATATATATATATATATATATATATATATATATACAGATTTTGTTTGTGCAAAATTCATTTCGGCAAAAACATTGCACTACTCATCGAAGACTTTTGGTGCAAAATTCATTTCAGCAAAAACATTGTACGACTCATCCAAGACTTCCCACTCTCTGTGTACACTTTGTCCCTGCTTGCTATTTATACTCAATCTTTTGATCACAGTGTCCTGTTTTATTTTCAGGTCAAGGAACAAACTTCGATGTAACAGGAGTACATGTACATACACAATCCCACAAAATACATTTGTATTATTTTTTTGCAGACAGCCTGAAACTGTTCAAAACCTACATACTAAATATGTTATGCATGATGTCCATTACAACTTTGAAGTGGACATAGTGAAGACATTGATGAAACTTTTACACTGGGGACAAAATTATTGAGCCGTACTTCACAAAGTATCATCCATCCATCCATTATCCAATCTGCTTATCCTCACAAGGGTCATGGGCATACTGGAGCCATTTACTTTGTAATACGTTTGGGATAGTAAGCAGTGAGCACCCACACTGAAGCTTCAGTCTTAGGCATAACAAAACATGTTGGGTAATTCTATGCGAGCAAAATTGTGCAAGCAGTTTGAGGAAGACCCTTTTTCCTCAAGCATGACTGTGCACCCATGGAATGTCCATCAACACTTGAATTAGATTTGGGTGCAATGTGAGAATTTTGTCCTCAATGCTGTTGCCATTTTTTTTCAGGAAAATGTTTGCTTTGCGTCAAGGATAAAAAAATAAAGAATAAAGACCAATCTCCGCAAGGACAGTTTTTAATCGCCTGGGTTAGTAGACTACACAGTAGGACATAGTGGTTGTGACTGTTAAACCACACATATTTCATGATGGTTTATTATTTTTCCATTGAGGGTCGAGAATGTGTCTGGCAAAATGCATATCCTTGCGTTGATTAAACTGTACATTTAATGTACGTGATGTTTCAAAAAATGTAAAATCTTTTTAAATACCAATTAAATATTTGTATATGAAATACTGTCGATTTTATGTTGGAAAAATAAAAGTCCTGCAAGTAAACAATTGTCTGTAGTAGCCCAGAGATGGTGAGTGATCAGGATCTGCGTACAAATTCAGAGATGTTGAGCTCACATACCTTTCTGGAAAGTGCAATTAAATTGTCTAGATACATCTTATAGAAAGCCTATCTTAGCTACAAAGGGGGAACCAAGTACAGGAGATAATAATAATAATAATGATACATTTTATTTATAAGCGCCTTTCAAGACACCCAAGGACACTTTACAATAACAAAAAACACAAAACAATACAAAACAATACGGGTTGAGCAGCGGCAGCCAAACGCGCAAGCGTAGATAGTCTTCATATTTCCTCTTCCTGTTTTATGTGTTATGTCTCAGTGTCCCATATCTAGAGTATGTCTTAATTAGCTTGGTTGAGAAAGTAGGGAATGTCCAAAATGTCGAAAATATTATATGTTGATTGGCCACATTAGGCAGTTCACAGCTGAGATTCATGTGGTATCAAAACATTAATGTTCTGCATTGTAATTATTATATCAGCACGAGCAGCCAGTTCCCAATTACTCAAAAGTGCCAGGTGCTTATTATGGACTAATGTATTCATATTCCACACTTTTCAATTATTTGTGCTGTTGACATAAGCGGAAAATTAGAGCAAGGTGTTCTATTGCGCTGTGTGCTACTTATGTTTGTGAAAAAAAGAGACATTATCAGAACATAGAGAGACCACAACTTGATGTGTGGTGAAAGATGAAAATTTACCAAATCTCTAATGTTACCCGAAGCTCACAATGGAGGCAATTCTAAATCAGCTGAGATGAGAACAAAAGATTGCCCATGCATTGAACAATAAAGTCACTCTCTGTTCAGAGGCATACAGATAGACGATTATTAAAATAAACGATTACTCTACAGTGCATAGAACTACAATGCATAATGAGGAAGTTTCATGTGAGTTCAAAGCGTTTCAGAAAACTGAGTCTCTTGTGTGCCTTACTTGGACGGAAATGAATATAGGAGGCACATATTTTATACAAGGAGCGTGTGTGACTGACAAATGTAGTATAATAACTTCCAGTAACCAGAATGTGCCACTTTAATTTTAGGATCTCGGCAAACTAGAGGTGATTGGCTCGAGCAAACCTGTTGTAAAAGAGTGCCGCAGTCTTTTGTTGGAAGAGGACGAGAGTATGAATAAGCAATGTTCGGAGATGGAAGATGAGAATATGTGAGTAATATGTGTGTTTATGCCATTGTAACTGTGAAACAATCTTGATTAACAAGATCATACTTGAATGGAAGAAGTTGAATTTGTCCATTGGTACTGACATACATTTAATTGTTGATATGCTTGCTTTAAGGAAAGAACATTTCGATTGATCTATGAAATAATTGTATGGCTTTTTGTAATGTTTAAATTGACAATGGTAGTCGCACAACATGAGCGTTGTCCTGATTATAGATTCTGTAACTGTGATATTTTTTTTCCTTATTACAAAACAACAAATAAATGTATCACCCAAATGATTTTGAAGCTAATTTTGAAGGTGTTAAGTTTTGGTTCATTTGGCAATGTTATATGTAATTTAACAACATGTTGAATATGGGAATCATAGATGTCCCACTATGATTAGTCCTGTAATTTGTATCTCTTTTTCAGCCAATACTAAAAATGAGATAAAATAATAATGTCTACTACCTTCAGAAACTAAATAAAACATCATCGTATGTATTTTCTGTTTCATTTTTTTCCCCTAGTAACTCACTGGCACATAATGACAGTCAGTCAAATAATCTCCTCATTCCTGCCATGAGGTTCGCTGGTCAACTTGCTAGCTGGACTGGGAACTCTTCTAGTCAGCAGGTACGCAATGGCTTCATTTCAGGAATGTGAAATATTGGTCAAATGTCTCCCGCTTTTTTCAAATACTGTATGTGTTGACCAGGGAAAGGTAGGAATCAGCACGACAATAATTTTTGAGGCTCATGTTGGAGAACGAGTCTCGTCTCAACTGGAGATATCAAATGAGGGCAGCACAGCCCTCCTATTCAGCTGGCAGCAGCTTCCCTTGCCACAGAAATTCGCAAACCTTCAGTCGCGATCCAGCTGCCCACACTTCTACTTTAACAGCTCCTCAGGTACACACGGCAACAAAAACTACTGCCACCAACGTCACACAACCTTGATAGCTCGAAACTTTATTTGTCTGACAGCACAGGGTATCTAGAGCTGTCCTGTCTTTTCAGCAGGACTCAAAATACTTTACATAATTTTCCTCCTCCTTTCAGGGGTCATCCATCCAGGAGAGACCCAGCAAGTGGAGTTTATATTTAAGTCGGCAAGGCCAGGCATTATAACTGAGCAGTGGCAGTTCAACACCCACCCTTTGTTGCTCCAAGGAGCCTCGATTCAGGTCACGTTGAAGGGGGTTTCGCAGTTACTGGACAGGACAGCAAGACAGAGGCAATTCATAGAGGTATGATTCACTTTCAGGAAAACGCATGACATCATTATACGTACCTTGCATAAGCAGTGACGCCTTGAGATACAAGGTTAATTGTTCCATAACTGCACATGTAACTCAAATAATTTGTATCTCACATTATCTTTCCTCGTTGAAATGAATGTAAATGCCCTTAATTTGTTCCAGCTTCCCAAACAAAGCAAAAAAACAACAACATGTTTTACTATATCAGGAAAATAACACTCTATTGTACTTTCGAAAAGCATACAGTAATGAAATTATGAAATAGAATCTACAGAATTAAATAGTCTGAGCTTCATTCCAATGGGCATTGTTTGGCTCCTTCTGGTGAGTGCACCTTGGCCAACTGCGGGCAGTATAATAGTCGTGGGTATACATAGGGATGTTCACAACTCTTCATTAACCCCCAGTATTATTTCTCATTCTTTACAGAGACTAAAGAATATTTGCCTGTGATTATTATTATTATCTATCTACATGTGTTACTCCGTTTGTGTTCAACTAGCAATTGCTTACAGTGTGATAGCAGCAATACATGCTATTCGTGAGCCCATAGATCATGTGTTGCATAGTTTAACAGAAGCTAAGCTGAATTTCCTGTGGCAAAGCTTCAGTATGTGATTGTTTTAAATATGCCAGTTATTATTTTGGGGCGGTGGACCGGTTAGCATGTCGGCCTCACAGTGCAGAGGTGCAGGGTTCGATCCCGACTTTGGCCTTCTTTTGTGGAGTTTGCATGTTCTCCCTGTGCCTGTGTGGGTTTCCTCCGGGTACTCCTGTTTTCTCCCTCATTCTAAAAACATGCATGGCAAGTTAAAGGAACACTCTAAATTGTCCCTTGGTATGAGTGTGAGCATGAATGGTTGTTCGTCTGTG